>CM066040.1:44741060-45941060 GCA_033557465.1 Ichthyophis bannanicus
TAATGTTTTGAGTAAATTAGAGGGTCAGGTATCCCTGATGCAGGCCGCAGCTTCTTCTTCTATTCGGGATAATCTCATAGTACATCATCAGTTAGAATCCCTGGAGAATGAGATTCGTATGAAAAATTTAAGGTTCTTAAATTTCCTTCGTACACATTACTTGTCTCCTGTTATATTGTTATATAAGTATTTCAAGGAGGTTATACTGATTGAAGAACCAAATGTTATAAAATTTTCTTCTGTTTATTATGTTCCTGTTTTGGCTGCCACGGAAGTCTCCTCTCCTGTTGCCGGGGGCGCAGGTAATGTTTCCTAGTCTCATACTTTAGATCTCTCTGCCTTTTTGGAGTCTTCTACTGACGAGATTACTCAACATGCTACCCTAATTGTTTCCTTTGTATCATTAGTGGATAAAGAGTAGTTACTCACCTGTAACAGGTGTTCTCCAGGAGCAGCAGGAATCAGTCCTCACATATGGGTGTCATCGGCGCCGATGAAGCCCCAGCGGAGCATTTCCCCAGCTTTCCATGAAAGATTTTGGGAATGCTGGCACGCATGCGCGGTTCCCTTCCCGCCTAAAGGTGCCATCTTACCTCAGTCAAATGACATAACTAAGAACAGCACACAAAAATGTAAAAACAAACTATGTACAACTGCAACTCCAAGGGGAGGAGGGAGGGTTGTGAGGACTGATTCCTGCTGCTCCTGGAGAACACCTGTTACAGGTGAGTAACTACTCTTTCTCCAAGACCAAGCAGGAAGTCAGTCCTCACATATGGGTGACTCGATAGCTCTGGGCTACCAGGAACCCAGGCTGAACAAGAGAACTCCCTATAGTCACAGCATCAAAGAAAGGCTTTTCAAGGACACAACCTCCACCGGTAGCCCAACAGAGGGCAGGAGGGCAGGAGTTGCCTAAACCTCAAAGAGATTCTGGAGTACTGCTTGGCCAAAAGCACTGTCCTACAGGACTCCCTCTCCAGACAGTAATGGGCCGCAAAGGTCTGGCTTGAAGACCAAGTTGCAGCCCTGCAGATGTCTACCAAGGGCACAGAGCGGAGATGAGCCACTGAGGCAGCCATTGCCCTGACACGATGGGCCGTGACCCTACCCTGCAAAGGAAGGTCAGCCGCCTTGTAAGCCCAGGTGATACAGTCAGCCACCCAGATGGACAAGGTACGCTTGGACACAGCCAACCCCAACTTATTGGGGTCAAAGGAGACGAAGAGCTGAGTAGCCCTTCTATGTCCCTGCGTACGGTCAAGGTAGACGGATGAGGCCCTCCTACAGTCCAGGGTATGCAGGACTGCTTCAGCCTGGCTAGCATGAGGCCTAGGGAAGAATGTGGGAAGAACCACCTCCTGGTTGAGGTGGAAAGAGGAGACAACCTTAGGGAGGAACTTTGGGTGAGTCCTAAGGACTACCCTGTTCCTATAAATCCTGGTGTAAGGCCTATCACAGACCAGGGCCTGAAGCTCACCCACTCGCCTAGCCGAGGTGAGGGCTATCAGGAAGAGAGTCTTCCAGGAAAGGAAGCGTAAAGGGCAAGTAGCCATCGGCTCAAAGGGTGGGCGAGTCAGTTGCTGCAAGACCACATTCAGCTCCCACTCAGGAGCAGAAGGACGGATGGGGGGCTTGAGCAAAAGCAAGCCCCTGAGAAAGCGGGACACCAAGGGGTGACCTGACAGAGAATGTCCCTCCACCAGTGAGTGGTGAGCTGCTAGAGCTGAGAGGTGAACCCGAACAGAATTGGACTTAAGTCCCTGATTTGATAAGTGCAGTAAGTACTGAAGCACTACTGGCACAGTACAGGAGAAAGGATCCTCTGTACGTAGCTGACACCACACAGAAAACCTCTTCCATTTGAGGGCATAGGTTTTCCTAGTGGACTGTTTCCTAGAGGCTAGGACAACCTCCTCAACTTCCTGAGGCAGGCCCCAGGGAGCCAAAACTACCCTTGCAGCCTCCAGGCCATCAAATTGAGAGCTTTGAGATTGGGGTGCAGAAGGGAACCCTGCTCCTATGAGAGAAGGTCGGGCTGCAACCCCAGAGGTAGTGGGGAATCCACTGCCAGCTGAAGTAGAAAACCAAGGCTGCCTCGGCCACCTGGGAGCTACCAGCAGGACCGAGGTCTTGTCCTGAAGTCTTGAAAAGAGTTTGGGCCACCAAGGGCGTGGGAGGAAACGCATACAGGAGGCCCTGAGACCAGGACATCAGAAAAGCATCTGGTGCTATCCTCAAAGGATGCGGTTGCCTGGAGCAGAACTTTGGCAGTTGCTTGTTCAGTGGACTGGCAAACAGATCTATCCAAGGGAGACCCCACTTCAGGAAGATCTTCTGAACCACCAAGGGATGCAGCTGCCACTCGTGGGGCTGCAGAATTCTGCTCAACCGGTCGGCCAGGAAGTTCTCCTGGCCTGGAAGATACACCGCCTTGAGAAACATGTTGTGCTTCAGGGCAAAGGAACAAAGGTCCTGAGTCTCTCGACAAAGGAGCTTGGACCCAGTCCCGCCCTGTTTGTTCACATAAAACATGGCTACCTGGTTGTCTGTTCGAATCAAGACTGAGCGGTGAGCAAGGGCCGGAGAAAAAGCCTTGAGAGCTAAACGGATAGCTCGAAGTTCCAGGAGATTGATCTGTTGGGCTGCCTCCTAGGGAGACTAGAGGCCTTGAGTGCACTTGTCCAGACAATGAGCACCCCAGCCCCGCAGAGAGGTGTCGGTGGTGAGAACCACCGAGTATTCTGGCATTTGGAAGGGCATCCCCTTCAGCAGATTGGGTGGATGTAGCCACCAGCTGAGGGAGGCCAAAAGGGGTCTGGACACCTTTATCCTGTCTCTTAGGCAGCCTGTGGCCTGAGACCACGGAGTCCGAAGGCACCACTGTGCAGGCCTCATATGGAGCCTGGCATTGGGAGTCACATGCACTGTCGAAGCCATGTGGCCCAGAAGTCTGAGGCAGAGTCTGGCGGAGACCATGGGCTTGTTCAGAAACTGTTTGGCCACATCCATCAGTCTTTGGGCCCTGTCTTCTGGCAAGAATGCCTTTGCCAGTTGAGAATCTAACCTTGCCCCTATGAACTCCAAGTTCTGGGAGGGGAGCAAAGTGGACTTTGCGAAGTTTATGACAAAGCCCACGTTTTGAAGCAGAGCAATGGTTCTGAGGGTGGCTTGTCTGACCTCCAGGGACGTTTGACCCCTGATGAGCCAGTCGTCCAGATAGGGAAAGACAAAGATGCCTTGATTTCTCAGGTAGGCCGCCACAACTGCCAGGCACTTGGTAAAGACCCTGGGAGCGGAGGTCAGGCCAAAAGGTAGTACTCTGTACTGATAATGGTTTCCTCCCACAATGAACCTGAGGTACTTTCTGTGGTCTGGATGAATGAGGATGTGAGCGTACGCATCCTTTAGATCTAAGGAGCATAGCCAATCTCCCTGCTGGAAGTAGGGCAGAGGTGTTCCAAGAGTAAGCATCTTGAACTTTTCTTTCTCTAGGAACTTGTTGAGGTTCCTGAGGTCCAGAATGGGTCGAAGGCCACCGGTTCTTTTGGGTACCAGGAAATACCTGGAGTAGAATCCGTGACCTCGCAAGTGGGGAGGCACAGGCTCCACCGCCCTGTCCACCAACAGACCATGAAGCTCTTGTAGAAGGTGGTCTGTGTGCAGGGGAGGCCTTGGAGGCTCCCCTAGAAAATATGGTGGAGGCAGTTGGTGAAAATGGAGGGCATAGCCCTTGTGGACTATCTCCAGCACCCAACTGTCCCCGGTGATAAGGGGCCACTGGTGGGCAAAGAGGGCGAGGCGACCTCCTGTGCAGGGTTGGGAGAGCAGTGGAGGAGAGGCTACGCTCAAGGAGTCAAAACCCCTCACCCTGCTGAGTGGTAGCAGGGGCCTGAGGATTGGGGGTCCTCTGCCTACGGGGCCCATTACCCTGGCCCTTGGCTTGCTGAGCCTGGGGGGCAGCTTGGGCAGCCTTATACTGAGGGTACTGTTTGTAGGCAGTGCCCTTCCTCGGGTAAAGACTTTTTACCCGAGCCCTTCTTTTTATGTGAAGGGGCAGAGGTCTTCCTCGACAGCCTTGTCCGGGTAAGGTGCTCGGTCTCGAGCTGAGTGGCCTTCTCGGTCACGGGATTGCCAAAAAGGTTCTCTCCTCGGCAGGGGACATCGACCAACTTGTCCTGAACCCATGGCTCGAGGTCCGATGACTGCAGCCACGCCTGGCGTTGAGCCGCGATGCCGGCAGCCGCAACTTGGGTCGAAGCCTCGAAGCCATCATAGGCGGTGCGGGAAATGAACTTTGAGCATTTCCGAATCCCCGAGGACAAGGACTTAAATCTCTGCAAGGTTTCCCCGGAGAGACCAGCAGAGAATCCGGCCTACTCCTTGGCCAGGTCTCGCAAGTACATGCCCATGTACAGCTGGTAAGACTGGACACGGCAAGCAAGCATAGACCCCTGGAAGCACTTCCTACCGATGCCATCGAGGTTGCGGGCCTCCCTGCCGGGGGGCACCGCAGAGTGCATCTTCTGACTCTTCAGACGATGCATGGCCGATTCCACAACCATGGAATGCTGTGGTAGCTGTGCTTTCTGGAAACCAGGGCTTTTGCGGAGTCGATACATGGAATCGACTCGCTTGCTCAGAACTGGCGCCAAGGCCGGTGCCTCCCACATTCGGAAGAGGAGCCGTTCCAGCATCGGAGGAACCGGGACAGTAAAGGCCTCCTTCGGAGGAGAGTCGTACTGTAGAGCAGCGAGGTCCTCGGCTCGAGGCTCTTCCTCGGGATCGGCAGGGATAGCCAAGGCAGCGGCCATATCCCGGACTAACACTGAGAACCTAGTGTCCTCCGGAGGGGATCTACTCCGGGGCTCAGACTGCGGTGAGTCCGACGGGACGCACCAGGTCTTAAAAGTATCGGGAGACTCCTCGTCCTCCATCTCCCAGGCGGACTCATCCGAGGAGGAGTCAGGGTCCGACCCCGCGGGGCCCCGAGGCACCCGCCCCAACGCCGGGGACACCAGCGTCCACATCCTTGGTCCCGAACGGGAGGTCGAGGGAGACCTCGATCAAGGACGACTTCGAGCCACGAGGGTCTCTAGTATCGGCTCGGTCTCCGGGGTTGACTTCGAAGTCGACGTCCCGGTGGTCGGGGCAGATGCGCCAGACAGGCTGGCCATCAGTGCCCGCTTCTGCTCCATGAAGGCAGACAATCTGCACTCCAAGGCTGTCATCCTGAGACTCAGCTCGGGAGACGCAGCAGCCACCGACTTGGGCCCCGGCGGCGCCGGGCCCGACGTCAGCTCTTTGGGAGGAGAGTCCACGAGGACTACGGGGCTTACGTGTCCAGCAGACTCCGGCTCCACGCGAGGAACTTTGGCAGGCTTCTCTTGGTCCACGGGCCCGGGACGGCGGTCGGGGGTCTTAGACCTGGCCCTTGAGGGTCCAGGGACCTCCTCCGACGCCGCCCTCGCGAGCCGCTTCTTCCTCTTGTGTTCCCGGTCGCGGGACCCCCCTGTCCGAGGAGCTTCGACGGTGCTCGGTATCGGAATCCCGAGATGTCAATGCCTCAGACGAGGTCCGGGCTCGGCCGGAGGCAGAGTCCGAGAAAAACCTTTCCTTCTGATGCTGTCGACTTTTGAGTGCCTTTGAAGACATCTTCCCACATGGCACACACGACTTGGGGTCGTGGTCGGGGCCGAGGCACCGAAGGCAGCAGTCGTGTGTGTCGGTGAGAGACACAGGTTTCTTACACCGATCACACTTTTTGAAACCACTGGAAGCCATCGGGGAAAAAAGAGCCCCTGCGAGGTCAAAAGACCGGCCTTCCAGGGAAAAAATCAAAAAAGGGCGCGAATGCCAGCCACGAAGGGCAAAAACCGAAAAAGAAATAAACGGGCTCGATACCGGTGTACCGAACCCGGCGGGAGGGGAACCGGCGTCGAACCGGAGAAAAATAGCGAAAAATCGCCGAAGAAAAAAATCACTTTTATCCGGGAGAACAGGACACACGTCCGATGGGCTTCTCGGAAAAAAAAGAGACTGAGGTAAGATGGCACCTTTAGGCGGGAAGGGAACCGCGCATGCGTGCCAGCATTCCCAAAGGCTTTCATGGAAAGCTGGGGAAATGCTCCGCTGGGGCTTCTTCGGCACTGATGATACCCATATATGAGGACTGACTTCCTGCTTGGTCCTGGAGAAAAATTTAATTCTTCGGTTATATTTCTCTAAGAAAAATCAAGCGTTTTGTGGGAATACAATTCAGATTTTTCCTGATGTTTGTAGACTCACTCAAAGGCGGAGGAAAGGTTTTCTTCTTTTAAAAGCCTGTGCCCTGGCAATAGGTGCTTCCTTTTTGCTAAAGTACCTTTGCAAGTATATTTTGATATATGAGCAGACCAAATATGTGTTTATGGATTCTGATCAGTTGGAAGCGTTCCTGTCTAGTAAAGAATCTAGTTAAATGTTTCTTCTTCTTTTCCATCTTACATAGGGCTAATAGTATTTTCATGGGCCCAGCGTATATCTATATTTATATTATGTAAGAATTTATTGAATTTATTGCTTTTGCATTTCTTTTCCTTGCTTCCCCCTTGATGTGGACTTGATTGTACTCAATAGAGAGATTGGTCAGCAGAGTGGAGACTTCCTCTTGCAACAAGCTTCGGTGCAGTGGGTGCATGGGTACTCCCCTTGGATGAAGAGAGTCAGCAGCAAGGCAAAGTACAGCTGGTAGCCCTGCTGGACGAGCTGCAGCCCCCACTTATGAGAAGAGACTTGAAGACCTAAATATGTACACTCTGGAGGAGAGGAGGGACAGGGGAGATATGATTCAGACCTTTAAATACTTAGAGTATTAATAAACAAACAAACCTCTTCCAAAGACGGGGAAGCTGTAAAACTAGAGGGCATAACATGAAGCTGCAAGGGGGTAAACTGAAAGGCAATGTCAGGAAATAACTTTTTCACTAAAAGGGTGATGGATGCTTGGAATGCCCTCCCGATGGAAGTGGCGGGGGTAAACACAGTGAGAGAATTCAAAATGGCATGGGACAGACAGAGTGGATCCCTTTATAGCAACAGGATAAAAATCAAAATAAGCATAACTATCTCTTACATCTGAACAAACAGAGTGGTGGGTACACCCCTAAACAAAGGCATGGGGAGGGGGTGGCCTGCACGGAGCGGTGGGTACACCTGCTCTTTCTGCCTTGCTGGGCAGACTAGATGGACCATACTGGTCTTTATCTGCCGTCATATACTATATGTTACTGTGTGATAAGGGGGCCACCTGTGGGCGAAATGGACAAGCAGCCTCCCTACTTGAGGGGGAACTCCCGAGAGGAAAGGGATGGTTGGCTATTCTCCTGAGGAACTAGTCAAAAGCCCACCCCTGGCTTGGGCTGCGGGGTTGACAGGCCTTCTGAGGTTTCTCCTGCCACTGCTGGTGGGGGGCGCCTGCGCCTTCGTCTGGGCACTCTGGAGAACTGGATAGTACCAGCGCAGGCGTGGGTAGAAGGCCTCCTTACCCTGATACTTCTTACATGAAGGATCCACAGTTTTCCCTCGAGAATCTGGAGAGCGTCACCATGCTTGTTCTTGAGCTCGCCCACTTTCTCCTTGATCGGCTTCCCAAAAAGGTTCTCCCCACTGCAGGGGATGTTGGCCAGCTTATCCTGACCCATGCTCCAAGTTGGAGGACTGCAGCCAGACCAGCCACCAAGCGCTGATGCCCACCGCCGCCATACTTATAGCAATCCTTGCTGTGGCCTGGTCTATCAGGGCACAGAGTCGTCGAGGCAGTAGGAGGGACATGGGCGGCAAACTTCATCAGGTCCAACATAATATTCTTTAGAAATAAACTCATATACAGCTGGTAGGAAAGGATCCAGGCCACCAGCATGGAGCCCTGGTAGTATCTCCTCCCAAAGGAGTCCAGGAGCCTCCTGCCCAGGGGATATCCAGGAGCGGAGTCTTGGTGCTCAATGTGCTTCAAGGCCGACTTAACCACGATAGAGTTGGGCGGTAGCTGGGACTTCTCAAAACCCAGCGCGCCTTCTGGACCCGGTACATCAAGTCCAGCCGCCAGCTGAAGGCAGGAAACATGAGGGGATTCTCCCACAGTCGCAGCAGCAGTCTCTGCAAGACATGGTGCACTGGCACCATCACTGCCTCCTTGGGCAGTGAAGGGTACTGTAGGAGCTTAAGTTCCTTCACCTTTAGCTTGTCCTCCACCTCAAGGGAGAAGGATATGGCTTTGGCCATGTCCCGCACAAAGTCCTGGAAGATATGTCCTCTGTGGGCGATTTACGCCGCTGAACCAGAGGGGACAGATCAGAGGAAAAGTCAGGAGATCTCCTGTATGAGATGGCAGAGCCCTCCCCAGTTTCCCAGTCCTTAGACTCTGATTCCGAGAGGAAATTAAAGTAGTACTGGTTTTCCTCCTGCAGCCTAAGCTAGTCAGGCAGAGAAGGCAGATGGCGGTGGGACCCGTGGCACCCCGAATGAGAATGGGGATGTCCTGGGACATCAGAACTAGATAAACCTGACAGGGAGATTGTTGTGGGAACCGGCATCGATTCCGATCTTCTGCCCGATGTGCCTGCCTCCGCTGGCAGTACATGAGTCTCCAGGATGGGCTGGATGGAGTGCAGTGATGCTGCCGAAGGCATCGCAGAGTCTGCATGCTGCAAGGCTAAGACTGCCACCATGTGAACCTCGAGGGCCCTCAGGCGTACCTCCAGCACCACCACCTCAGAGGGGACTGGGGCCAGGAATGCAACTTCGGCCACTGGTGCAGATACTTCTGGTGGGGGACTCCACGATGACAGGTGCATCTGGAGACATCCAATTGCCCTCCAGGACTGTGAGGGTCGATTCCTCTCACTGGGGGAAGCTTGGTGGGCTGCTCCCGGCCCTTGCTGTCCACATCGCGCCGGGAAGGCCTGAGGTGCCAATGCAGGCACCCCCTTCTACACCGATGGGATTGGTGTCAGGTCCTTCCTCGATTCTGGGCAAACACTAACAAGAGGGTCTCTGCTCAATGCCCTGCTCCCTCTGTTCCAAATATGCCCGGGCATCCTGCCCAGTTGGCACCTCAGCGGAACAACGCAACAGTATGCTAATGCTGGAGCCAAGGATGCTGACTCAGATGGCCCAAGAGGGACCTCCTCTTGCTTTTCCTGGCCCTTCCTCGTCATCTGCAGACAAAGGTTGCAGGACACGGGCAGATGGTCAGGCCCAAGGCACTGCAGGTACCAATTGTGCTTGTCCGTGACCAAGATAGCATGGCCACATTTTGTGCATTTCTTAAAGCCACTCACCGGCTTAGACATGTCTGGGAAGACCGTGTGAGCGAGGTCGAAGGCCTTGATTGTGACAGTGAGAAAAAAGGCCCAGAAAGGGAAAAGAACAAAAGACAGTAAAAACAAACAAAAAGAAAAATATTGGCTGGGAGCCAACTAACCGACGATAGGTGGTGAAAATTATTCAAGAAAAAAAATACCCACAGGGGGTAAAAGAGAAAAGGTTTTCCACTGGTGCAGGACATGTCCTATGGGCTCCATGGAAAAAAAAGGAAACTGAAGAAGGCGGGAAGGCAGGAGTACACACACAGTGCAGCTCCCAAAAGCTTCCAATGGAAGCTGGGGAGCACTCCGCTTGGGCTCCATTGGTGATGTTACCCATATGTGAGGACTTACTTCCTGCTTGTCCATGGAGAATGATATATATGAATATATCTCTCATTCTCCCATTCACAACTTCTTCCCTCCAGATGACTAATAATGAACCTACTTAGCATTACCAATGCTGCTATCATTTTTTGGAAACAAATCTTACAAACTCAAACCCATTCTCCCCAATTCCTTCTCCTCTACCAACACTCGCCACCTAATTTTTCTATCCCTCTCCCTCATTTAGCTACCTCTCTTTCCCTCATTGGCTTGGTGCCCAAATTCTCTCAGAACGTAATAGCCTCCCATCTACACAAAAGCAACAATTCATGTTTTCTTCCCCCTTCTCCAATATCCCCTTCAGTTTTGTAAAGAGTTTCTAGATCCACTCAAACCGCTATAGATAGCCGAGAGGCAGGACAGCCTGGCGTGACATGTTATATACATATCCCAAGTAGCCCCACCACATTGCACTTGACGGTAATGTAGAAGATGTCCAGTTTTTGGATAGCAACAACCTTGTCGCCACCATCCTCATTCTCACAAAGTGGTACTTGTCGTCCTTCAAGCCTACCGGTTTTCCATTTAACAGGGCTACTTTTATTTGTGCAACAACCTTCTGACCCACCAGCGGATGCAAGCTGCAAAACACCTCTTCCCAAAGATTTTTTATACTTGGGCATGACCACCAAATGTGCTCATATGACCCATCTGCTCTGCATTCCCTCCAGCAATTTTTTGAACCCCCTCCCATAGGTCTTGGCCAACAGAGTATAGTGCAAAAAATGTAGTATTTTATCATTATTTTCCAGCATATTACTGGCCACATGTCCCTGGGTAATATTAGCATACAGGTGTGCCCACCCATCCTTATCTAGGCATTCCCTTAAGTCTTTCTCCCAATGTTTCTGAACACTTAGCATCATTCCTGAAGAGTCCATGATTTGTTAACATTCAGCTATCGTTTCTTTTGTTCCTTGCCTCAAAAAAAAAAAATTACTTCCGATGGTTTGGACTCGTCTCCTACTGCTGTCTTAACTCGCTTCTTTAATTTGACATGACAATACCTAAAGAAATCCATTTGATTCACCTCATATTGACACATCTCTTCAAAAAAACCAAAAAAAACACTTACTATACCCTCCTCTTTCAATAAAGCATGGTTGCTCATCTGTAGACTGTATTCTCCGTGAACAGCAGGAATAAGTCCTCACGTGTGAGAGACGTTGCCAATGAAACGCTCTCCAGTTTCCAAAGGAAGTCTTTGGTAGGGTACACCATGGTACTTTCCAGTTCTCCAGAGTGCCCAGACGAAGGCGCAGGCGCCCCCAACCAGCAGTGGCAGAAGAAACCTCAGAAGGCCTGTCAACCCCGCAGCCCAAGCCAGGGGTGGGCCTTTGACTGGTTCCTCAGGAGAATAGCCAACCATCCCTTTCCTCTCGGGGGTTCCCTCTCAAGTAGGGAGGCTGCTTGTCCATTTTGCCCAGAGGTGGCCCCCTTATCACATAGTAACATAGTATATGACGGCAGATAAAGACCAGCACACCATGCACATGGCGCCTGCCTTGACACCATCTTCTCCAGTCTAGTAACATGGCAGGAGCCAAGGTAACTCTCTGTGGAGGTAGGAAACTTGTGAAGACTTATTCCTGCTGTTCATGGAGAACACCTGCTACAGGTGGTAACTAAGCTTTCTCCAAAAACAAGCAGGAAGTAAGTCTTCATGTATAGGACTCCTAAGCTACAGGCTACCAGAACCCAAAGAGATCAACAGTCCAACAGGGTCAACGAAACTGGAGAAGCCAGAAAGGACAGTCTTGAAGGACTAGAACAGGGGACTGTTACTTCTGGAGAGAGATCTGCAATTGTGAATATATACTTCTGGGAATTTTCTGAAGGGAATTCTTTCTATTAAACCTTTTAATCTGTGAACCCACTATTTTTTGTTAAATCAGTCAGGGCCTAGTAGCAGCAGTTTAGGTTTAAATTTAAAACACAGAAGAGAACTTTCTGGTTACATTTCATACCCAGCAGAGAGCTTGTAGTTTTAATTTAATAGTCACTCAGGGCCTAGTATCAGCAAAGTACTTTTAGTTTAAATTTAAAACACAGAAGAGAGCTTTCTGGTTAAATTTAGAACCCAACAGAGAGCTTGTAGTTTAAATTTCATAATAAGTTAGAGCCTAGCAGCAGCAAAGAGCTATAATTTAAATCAAATAAGAATATAGCTTACCTCAGCGGCACAAGACAGGGTACTGTGTAGTAGCCCACTTTTAATAAGTGCTTCGGTCTTTACTGAGGAAGATGTAGGGATATTACCCATGACTGAAGTGGTATTTAAAGATGCAGAAGAATTGAAGGAAATATCGATACATCGGGAAGATGTATTACAACTACTAGATAAACTGAGGAGTAGCAAATCACCTGGGCCGGATGGTATACATCCAAGGGTGTTGAAAGAACTGAAATATGAGATCACAGATTACTAATAGCAGGTCTGCAAACTATCATTAAAATCATCTCTAATACCTGAAGATTGGAGGATCGCCAATGTAACACCAATTTTTAAAAAGAGTTCCAGGGGTGATCCGGGAAACTACAGACCAGTGAGCCTCACGTCAATACCAGTAAAAATGGTAGAAACCATCATAAAGAATAAAATTACTGAGCATGTAGATAGTCATGGCCTAATGGGAGACAGCCAACATGGCTTTAGACAAGGAAGTTCTTGTCTTACTAATCCGTTATGTTTTTTTGAAAGTGTGAATAAACAGGTGGACAAAGGTGAGTCGGTTGATATAATGTTATCTGGACTTTCAGAAAGCCTTTGACAAGGTCCCTAATCAGAGACATTTGGCAAAACTAAAGAGTCATGGGATATGAGGCAGTGTACTACTGTGGATCAGGAACTGGTTAAAAGATAGAAAGCAGAGGGTTGGGCTGAATGGCCAATTTTCCCAATGGAGAATGGTGAATAGTGGTATACCCCAAGGATCTGTGCTGGGTCCGCTGCTTTTTGACATATTCATAAATGACCTGGAAAGTGGAACAACAAGTGAGGTTATCAAATTTGCAGATGACACAAAACTATTTAAAGTTGTTAAAACCCAAGAGGATTGTGGAAAATTGCAAGATGATCTTGATAAATTGGAAGATTGGGCATCAAAATGGCAGATGAAATTTAATGTGGACAAGTGCAAAGTTATGCACCTAGTGAAGAACAACCCAAACTATGGTTACACAATGCAAGGTTCCACCATTAGGAACCACCATCCAGGAAAAAGATTTAGGCGTCATTGTGGATAACATGTTAAAACCCACGGCCCAGTGTGCAGCGGCAGCCAAGAGAGCAAATAGAATGCTAGGAATGATAAGGAAAGGAATGGAAAATAAAACAAAAGATATTATAATGCCTCTATACCGTTCCATGATGAGACTGCACCTTGAATATTGTGTGCAATTCTGGTCACCGTATCATAAAAAGGATATAGTGTTATTAGAAAAGGTTCAGAGAAGAGCCACCAAAATGGTAAAGGGGATGGAAGGATACTCCTATGAGGAAAGGCTAAAAAGGTTAGGGCTCTTTAACTTGGAAAAGAGACTGCTGAGGAGAGATATGATAGAAGTCTATAAATTGATGAACGGAGTGGAACGGGTAAACGTAGATCGATTGTTTACGTTATCAGAATATAGAAAGACTAGGGGACATGCAATGAAGCTACAGGGTAAACTATTTAAGACTAATAAAAGAAAATATTTTTTCACTCAACGTGTAATCAAACTCTGGAATTTGTTACCGGAGGATGTAGTAAAGGCTGTTAGTGTAGCTGGGTTTAAAAAAGGTTTGGACAAGTTCCTGGAGGAAAGGTCCATAAACCATTATTAAGAAGGGACCCAGGATATCAATGCTTGACCCAGTACAAGCATTGCGGAACCTGTGTCTTTTGGGGAAACTGCTAGGTACGTATGACCTAGATTGGCCACTGTTGGAAACAGGATACTGGGCTTGATGGACCTTGGTCTGACCCAGTATGGCATATCTTACGTTCTTAAGGTAGGCTTACCGAGGGAGTCACCTGATTCAGCATTCTCAGCAGACATTGACTTGAAGGGTTTTAGCAGGTAGCCTGGAATGGCAGAAAGGCCGGTGGGCAGGTGTTGACTCTAAGACCTAAAGAGATGCCGGAGCACAGTGGCCAAAAATGCTGTCCTGTCGGGAATCCCCATCCAGACAGTAATGGGCTGCAAAGGTATAGATCGAAGACCATGTACAGCCCTGCATATTTCCTCTGCAGAAACAGGGTAGAGGTTGGCCACAGATGCAGCCATAGCATGGACACTGTGAGCTGTGACATGACCCTCAAGGCTCAATTCAGCCTAGGAATACGTGTTAGCGATGCAATCCACTAGCCAAAGGTATAGTGTGCACTCTGAGACAGTGGCACCCATCTTACTGGGGTTGGAGGAAACGAAGAGCTGCGTGGACTGGAAGTGCACCTTTGTGCGCTCCAGGTAGAAGGTTAGCGCTCGCTTGCAGTCCAACATATGCAACACTGCTTCTCCTCTGTTAGCATGAGGCCAGGGGAAGAAAGTCGGTAAGACTATCTACTGGCTGAAGTGGAACACAGAGAACACTTTTTGCAGAAAGCAGAGGTGCATGCAGAGCACCACCCTATTCTGCTGAAACCTGGCATATGGAGGGTGAGCAACCAGAACGTGGAGCTCACTGATGCGTCGCGTTGACGTTACCGCTACCAGAAAGAGGACCTTCCAGGTTATGAACTTTAGGTGGCATGAATCCAGCAGCTCGAATGGGGCCCATATCAGCTGGGCGAGTACCACATTGAGATCCCAAGCCATCGTAGAGGGCTTGAATGGGGGCTTCGAGAGGAGCAAACCCCTCATGAATCGAACCATGCTGGGCCGAGATGGTATGCCCCTATTGCACTAAGGTTAACTCGCACCGAAATGGACTTCAGGCTGGAGTCGGAGAGGTGCAGAAGATATTTTTATTTATTTATTTGCCATCTTTCTACAAATCAGGACGGTTTACATAGAACACAATGCTTCGCACAGTGTGCCAGGCGATCATCACCCCCATTCTGACTACAGCAACTCAATTTACAATGGTCTTCCCAAGAACACACTACACCCTCTACAACTAGCCCAAAATACAGCAGCAAGACTTATTCAAAGAGCATCTAGTCAGACTCACATCACTCCAATCCTCAAGATGCTGCACTGGTTACCCATTAAATCTAGGATAAAATACAAAGTAATCCTCAATACTTATGAGACCTGAACAATCAATATGCTGAATGTCTCCTGTCTCTAACAGGGCATTCTCCCTCTATGCTTCAGCAATGTGGAATGCTCTACCACCACAAATATCCCACAACTAGAAAAAATCACCATCAAGTTATCAAAAAGTGTATGGCATTAAATTCTGGAGCAACAAAAGAAAAAGAGAGAGGGAGAGACAGTAGGACTCAGATCAATATAGGACCTCACATCGGCAACGGGGAAACCCCTCTAAGCTGCTGTCTCCACACATCAACGACCTTTTAAACTCCCTTCTCTCACCATTCACCACAAAAATCAGATACACCCCAGCAGATCAAGAGCAATAAACGGAACTTATCTGAAACAACTTCCAGAAGATTAATCCCGGAAGAACTCATGCACTGCTCTGAGCTGCAGCACCCCCAAAAACTCATGCACTGCTGCAGCTCAGAGCAGTGCATGAGTTCTTCCGGGATTAATCTTCTGGAAGTTGTTTCAGATAAGTTCTGCTTATTGCTCTTGATTTGCTGGGGTGTATCTGATTTTTGTGGTGAATGGTGAGAGAAGGGATTTTAAAAGGTCGATGGGTGGGGACAGCGGCTTAGAGGGGCTTCCCCATTGCCGATGTGAAATCCTACATTGATCTGAGACCTACTCTCCCTCTCTCTTTTTCTTTTGTTGCTCCAGTATTTAATACCATATGCTTTTTGATAATTTGATGGCGTGATTTTTTCTTGTTGTGGGACTGTTGTTCACTCCGGAAGTGACCAGTTTTTTTAAATTTGGACTACCACCACAAAGGAGAAATTTCACTTACCGTTAATTTCCTTTCCTGGAATACTCCTAGACCAGTCCAGACAAACGGGTTGTGTCCCCCTGCCAGCAGATCTTGGAGACAGAGAATTCTACCAGAGTTCTGATAGGCTGGACTCTGGTGATATGGTCCTACCCCTAGGGGTCTCCCTCAGTATTGTCTGTAAAGCGAACCCAAACATGTAACGCAACTAAACCATAAGACCACACACAGTGGACGTTTAATTCAACTATGTACAAGGGAGCTGAAAGTATCCCCAGAACTGAAGGCTGCTAAGATCGATAACGCAGCCATCGGGCCCTCATGGTGAGGCATACTGACAAGGAAGGAACAGAGGCCAGCGGCTTCACCGCACTAGCAGCACCGTAACTGACAGCAGGGTGGGTCCTGGACTGGTCTAGCAGTATTCCAGGAAAGGAAATTAACGGTAAGTGAAATTTCTCCTTCCAGTTCATACTGCTAGACCAGTCCAGACAAACGGGCAGTACCCAAGCTACCTGCTTTCAAGGGGGGGTCAATGCCAACAACAGTACTGCAGCTCCAAACTGACTCTCCTGCCGAGCGTGAACGTCCAATCTATACTGACGGACAAACGTGGACAACGATGACCAAGTCACCGCCCGGCAAATGTCGAGAGGGGCTACTTGAGACCGCTCGGCCCAAGACGAAGCCTGAGCCCGAGTGGAGTGAGCTCGGAGCCCTGCTGGAACCTGCTTGCCTTGCAGTATATAAGCTGCCTCAATAGCTCCTCGCAACCATCTAGAAATGGTGGATTTGGAGGCTGCGGACCCCCGTCGAGGGTCCGCAAACAGGACAAAAAGACGATCGCTCTTACGGAAGGCGTTCGTGATCTTAAGATACCGATAAAGCACTCTCTTCAGGTCCACAGCACGCGATTGACGAAGGTGACCGTAGCACTGTTCTCTTTCAAAGGTAGGCAAGAAAAGAGGCTGGTTGACATGAAACGGGGTAAGCACCTTAGGTAAAAAGGATGGAACAGTTCGAAGAGAAACTCCCGCCGAAGAAAACGAGAGATAGGGGTCTCGACATGAGAGAGCCTGAAGTTCGGAAATCCGACATGCCGAGGTTATGGCCACTAGGAAAACTGTCTTTAGCGTTAAATCCTTAAGGGAACATGCCTTCAGGGGCTCAAAGGGAGGAGCAACAAGGGTATGGAGAATGAGAGCGAGATCCCAAGAAGGAACTAAAGGATGCATCGGGGGCCGTAATGTCTGAACCCCTTTAAGAAAACACGAAACGTCCACATGTGAGGCGAGAGAATGCCCCGCTATCGGCCCTCGAAAACAAGTTATCGCGGCAACCTGCACGCGCAAGGCCCTGAGCGCCAGACCCTTATCTAGACTGGCCTGCAGAAAGGAAAGAATATCCGGGATGTTGCAACACCAGGGCAAGATGTGACGTAGCGAACACCAAGTGTCAAAGAGACGCCACACACGAGCGTAAGCCAGCGACGTCTAAGACCGCCGTGCCTTAAGCATTGTCGTCACCACACTCGACGAATATCTCTTCTGAACTAACCTGCGGCGTTCAAGAGCCAGGCCGTAAGCGAGTAAGGAGCCGGGTTTCCCATTTCCACCGGCCCTTGGAGCAGGAGCCCTGGGAACGCCCCCAGGCGTAGAGGAGACGGCCGAGACAGCCAGAGGAGACGGCCGAGACAGCCAGAGGAGATGCGCATACCACGGTCTGCGAGGCCAATCCGGTGTTACCAGGATCACTGGGCCGCGATGCTCCCTGAATCTTTGGAGAATCTTGCTGATCATGGACCAGGGAGGAAAGACATACAGAAGGAGATGGGTTGGCCACGCTTGAGACGGAGCATCTGTCCCGTGCGACCCGTTGTCTTTCCAACGGCTGAAGTAGATCGGTGCCTTGGTATTCTGCGCCGTAGCCATGAGATCCACTGCCGGTAGACCCCATCGTCAAACAATGGACTGAAAGGATTCTGATGCTAGAGCCCACTCCCCCGGATCCAGAGCATGTCGGCTGAGGAAATCGGCTTTTACATTGTCTACCCCCGCAATGTGTTGCGCCGAGATCGCCTGCAGATGCCTCTCTGCCCACAGAAGACGACCCATTACCTTCGATACACCTGGACATTTTGTGCCCCCTTGGCGGTTGAGGTATGCCACTATCGTAGCGTTGTCGGACAGAATTCGAACCGCCTGACGCCGCAGAAGAGGCTGAAACTTTCGCAAGGCTAAGCGCACCGCGCGCATCTCAAGGCGATTGATGGACCACCGGGCCTCCCGAGGAGACCAAATCCCCTATGTTGAGTGCGAGCCGCAATGCGCTCCCCAACCGGAGAGACTGGCGTCTGTCGTTACCAACACCCAGCGCGGAGTCTCCAAGGGAACCCCTCGAAGGAGACGAGACTGCGGGGCCAGAGCCACCAATGGAGGCAAAGTCTCACCGCCGTAGTAGAGGCAACCGAACTGGATAATCCTCTGGACAATATGCTCGAGGCGAGACCTGTGCTAGGAGACTGCGAACTTGAGAAGTTAACTTGAGGAATCGAGGCATTGACAAAAAGACCCGACCTAAGGCTGTATCAAATCAAGCCCCCCAAAAAAATTTGATCTCTTGGATGGCTGAAGACAACTCTTGTCATGGTTGATTACCCAGCCGAGGCTTTCGAGAAAGGCAACAACCACCGAGACTGTGCTGCAAGCCTCGGGGAGAGAGTCTGCGCGAATGAGCCAGACGTCCAGATAAGGATGAACTCTGATGCCGCGGCTGCGTAAGGCCACAGCTACTACCACCATTACCTTGGAGAAGGTTCGAGGCGCCGAAGCTAGACCGAAGGGCATCGCACGAAATTGGAAACGTTGACCGAGTACCGCGAATTGAACGAGTCATTGATGCCCCTCTCGAATGGGAATGTGAAAGAATGCTTCTGCGAGATTGAGGGAAGCTAGAATTCCCCCTTGCTTACCGCTTGAATAACGGATCGCAGAGTCTCCATTCGAAAGTGTGGTACCCGCAGACCACGATTGACACCTTTGAGATCCAAGGTAGGATGAAAGGAGCCGTCTTTTTTTTTTTTTTTTTTTTGGCACCACAAAATAGACAGCGTAACGGCCTAGTCCTCTGTCCAACGGTGGAACTGGACGAATGGCAGCTAAACGCTGGAGTCTTTGAACGAATCAACATCCGCTGCCCATTGACACAGCCGAGCTACTGTCACCGGTGCTACGGAGCGAGCTGACAGCCGCAAGAGATCAGAGAAGGCCTCTGCCAGGAATGCAGCGATGGATTCTAAACAAGCCAACTCGGGATCACCTGGAAGTTGCAGAATCCATCGAAGGGAGGCCCCTGCTTGAAGGGAAAGAGCGGACAATGAAAAACCCGTCTTTAGCAGACTCTCAACTTTTTTTTTTGGTCTTGCTGGTCATGGAGTGCCGCTCCGCCCTCAACCGGAATTGTGGTATGCTTGGTGACCCCGGTCACTAACGCATCAACCTTCGGGTATGTCAGCCAACGGTCCAAGTCAGAAGGAGACCAAGGGTATAACTGACCAATATCGCGTGCCGTACGTAGAGAGGAATCTGGAGAGACCCACTCTCGAGATACCATATGCTGTAACTCGGCTGGAAAGGAAAAAGCTTTGGAAGGCTTACGAATGCCCTGTAAAATGGGATCCGGCTGCAACAGGGTTTGAGAACTCTGAGGATCAGGCGTGTTGACTAGGCGTAGCGACTCCATCACCTGTGTGATTAGAGCCGGTAACTTCCCTTTCCGAAAAAGTCTGATATCTTGAGAGCCCTCGTGAACTGTCAGCAAATAATCAGATGGAGAATATTCCCCATCTTCTTTCTCCAATGAGTCAGGGCTCACCTCCGACGATTTAAAGCCTTCTGGAATATCCGTAGTTTTCCGCAAGCCACATGCAACGTTCCTAGAAGGATGTACTGCTTTAAGGTCTGAGGACTTTCGGGACCGCTTGCGAGACCCCATCATATCCTTGTGTGCTACCGGGCGGGTGCTGAAGGTATACCAACAGACTCAGAACGCCACAGGTGCCATGCCTGGCGGAAGAGCGTCAGGAACTCCCTGTCAGCCAAGGCTGCCGTGGCGTCCAGCGGCTGTGGAAGCAAAATGGGAGCTGACTGAATCTTTTCTGCAGAAAGATCCTGCTGCAGGGGCTCTAAGGAGGGAGGAGTTAAGGCACTGATGTCCCCAGCTGGCAGCGCAGAGGGAATGGAGGAAGAAGATTCTCCTGGATGCAGCATGCAGGTGGAACACAAGCAATCTATTAACTGCTTTTTCTTATTATTACATATAATACAGCTGTGCAGAGAAACAGGCATTGCAGAGGCTTAAACCCTTTTTTTGTAAACAAAAATCAAGGTAGGCTTAGGGAAACAGAAGACCCTTCAAAGAAAAGGGATTTTGAAACTCCCTGTGCCTTCACAGCATGTTTAAATGTTTTGAAATGGCTGCCCAGAGCTGTTCCCTCCAAAAAACACCACTGAAGAGAAATCCCTCCTGATTTTCAAAATGGCCGCTGGCACAGAAAAACTGCAAAATAAAAGTTCCCTAAGCTCTAAAAACCTTAAAAATGCAGCGAAATCGCTGGGGAAGAGGCAAGGAGTGCTGCTAGAAACTTAAAAATTCAAATCCTGACGAACCCTGAATCACCAGAAACAGAGAGGAGAAGGAAACTGTCAGTTATTCACTGTGCTGGTACAGAGGAGCTGAGTTCCCATGGAGAAGAGAAACTTTCAAAGTCAGTGTAAGGTAATTACAGTGACTGAAAGGTAGAGAAATTAGAGTTTGATCCCTCTGCAGCCACTTAGACCCTCATGGCAGGGGCTGGAAGGTGTTTCTGGAGAAAAGGGGAGCTGCACAGACAGTGAAATCAGGAGCTCAAAACCCTGCTGTATTGCTGATTACAGAAAATACAGCTATTAAGGAGGGAAGCCTGGGAAACCCAGAGAAACACCTCTTGTGTGCTCTGGGTGCATCCAGGAAATTAAAATGAAGAAAATAGGAACTTCAAACCCAGATGAACAGACCCTGATGAAACCGGAAGTGAAGGAATCAGGTTAGAGACAGCCGGTCCCAATGCAGTTGAAATAAACCCAGGGCAGCTGAGGCAAGTAAGAAAAACAGTTTACTTACAGTTTCTCTCAGAAATTGATACCTGATCCTCCTGCTGTCTAAGCTCTCGTGGCAAAGACTCAGCGCTACTTAAAGAAAATTGGGAGCTCTACTGAAGCCAGGCCCAGGAGCTCTACAAGTTTATCTGGGGAATCAAGTTGCTGGGGAATCAAGTTGCTGGGAAACCCAGAGTAACACCTCTTGTGAAATCTGGGTGCATCCAGGAGCCTCAAGATACAGAGAAACCTGATTTTAGGGAGGCCTTCGTCCAGCTAACAAGCCCTCATGGCCAGATGCTGGGGATTCTTTCTTCCTGTCAGCGAGCTCTACTGTGTCAGAAACAGGAGCTCAGCTGCAAACACCCTGGTGCACAGTGAAACTATACTGGCAGCAACAGGCAAGTAGAAATATCAATCCCCAAAGGGATTCTAAATAATTTTAAAGATTTTGAGGGAAAAACAACAAAAGCAACCAGATCTGCTGGAGACAGAGAAATACTGAGGGAGACCCCTAAGCGTAGGACCATATCACCAGAGTCCAGCCTATCAGAGCTCTGGTAGAATTTTCTGTCTCCAAGATCTGCTGGCAGGGGGACACAACCCGTTTGTCTGGACTGGTCTAGCAGTATGAACTGGAATAACCATTGATACCATAGGAGAATTTCATAAGCAGCTGAAAACCCTTCTATTTCTGGAATTCTATGGAGCAGACCCTCACACTAGGATCCACCCTACATGCCAAGCACCACACTCTAATTCTCATGTTATACATAATTAATGTTGTACATAGTTAACGTTTATGCATGCTCATTACTAGTTACATCCCATCTCCCATATTAACCCCCCTCCCCTGGATGGGGGTAATTGCCGCCTGGCACACTGCAAAAATCCATGGGACAGAAGGGGGCATAGGTTCTTTAGGATCCTGAGTTTATGGTAAAACGATTTGGTGGTTTATTTTACTTGTGCTTGTAGACCAAGTCCTTGATCTAGTAGTACTCCTAAATATTTAACCTCAGTTTTAAACTGTGATGTCTGTTATTTATATTTATTTGTTTATTTTTATTTAAGTTTTTTTATACCGCTTTATCATTTCAATCAAAGCGGTTTACATTGTAACTTAAACTTGGAAAATGTACATTAAACAGGGACATTGATAACTTGGATTTTTCTGAGCAATGGAGGGTTAAGTGACTTGCCCAAGGCCGCAAGGAGTGCTAGTGGGAATTGAACCCTTGTCTCTTGGTTCCCAAGCCAGTGCTCTAACCACTAGGCTTCTCCTCCACTCATATTGAGTGTTGCTGGTGGGTTAAAGTTAGGGTCTCTTGTTACATGAAGGACTTCAGTTTTGTTGTAGTTGATAGAGAGGTTGCGTGAATGTAGCCATTGAGCAATTGCTGTGAAACAGTTGGTTATGTTGGAACAATCCGGTTTGACAGTGGAGAAGGGTGTGTATATCATGTCATCATTTGCAGCAGCTGATCCATGGCGCAGGAGAAGGGGTCCAATGCCCTGCCCGTGCAAACCTCCACCACTATGGCACATAGGCTTTGCATGTCGAGTCCTTGTGGTACGCCAGAAGGATGTTGGTAACACCCTCTGGAAGACCGAGTTCGAAGAGGACTCAGCATCCATGCCGCGAGGGCCAACAAGCAAAGTTCCGCTTTCCAGTGAGATGAGGACTGGGGTGGAGAGGCTCCCTCTGTGAGAGCTGCAGCAGCGGTGGAAAGCACAGCTGCCAAGGCTAGTAGGGGGCGATGAGGATCATGGAGCCCTTGTTGGCCTGGAGCTTCAGGAGGATTATCGCCACGAGTAGTATCGGGGGGGGGGGGGGGTATACAAACAGCAAGCCCTCCTCCCCCACTGGAGGAGGAAAGTGTCAGAAGCCAGACGGTCACTGGCTGACCTCCAAGAGCAGAATCAACTATATGCTAACTACATCCAATCTAAAGCCATCAAAACAACCTCGGACACTATTCGGAAACCTCCACAGCATACCCAGCATCAGAATCCTCTCACTAAACTCTCACCTCCATCTGCTAAATGCATTGAAGACATTACTGCTACCATCAACACCACCACTGCGCCAAACGACCCATGCCCAGCACACTGGATCAGATCAATGCGTTCGGAACTCAGCCCAATCATATCGGAGATCGCAGATCAATCCTTTCTAACAGGAATATTCCCATCTGCCCTTAAGCAGACATCCATCTGTCCACTACTAAACCACCACCAGCTGGACTCAAAGAAGGAGGAATCCTACCGGCCGATATCCAGCATCCCGCTATTAGCTAAAATACTTGAGAAGGTTACTCAGAGACAGATCCAGCAACATATAGACACCGCATCCCCCCTAGACCCCTGCCAACATGGTTTTAGGGAAGCTCACGGAGTTGAAACACTCCTTACCTCCCTAACGCACTCATCAGTGTGATAGATAACATCAGGATGGGCTTCGCGCTAATCTTCCTTGACATCGCCGCGGTGTTCGACTCAGTTGACCATAACCAACTCCTAACCCGACTCCATGAGAAGGGAATCCAAGGTCTAGCATGGGACTGGTGCAAATCCTACCTAGAAGACCGATGGCAACAAGTCCGGATTGGCTCCAATACATCTGAACCTTTCCAGCAAAAGCAACTACCCCAGGGCTCCTCCCTATCTGCGCTGCTCTTTAACATATACATGCAGCCAATTTGTGAAATCATCCGTTCCTTCGGCATATCTTGCCTCATCTATGCAGACGATGTGCTGATGTTTACACCTATCAGTGTCACGTGTCCCGATTATACCGCCTTAATCGACTGCTTCAATGCAATAACAGACTGGCTCCTCAATCAGAACCTGCGAATAAACTTAAAAAAAACAGAGGTCCTTATCGTTACAAAAAACAAATGCTTTTCACCCCCTGCAACCCTAAGAGCAAGAGATGCAGAACTGCCAATCAAGTCCACCATACGCTACCTGGGGGTGACACTGGATCAGCAGCTAGACTTCAAAGAGCACATAAAACGCACTGTAAAGACCATCTATTACAAGATCAAGACCCTTCGACACCTGAGACCCATGTTGGACCCAGAGAACTTCCGTACAATATTCCAAGTGCTAGTTACACCCCACTTTGACTACGCGAACATTATACTCCATGGCCTCCCCAAGAATACGCTAAACCCACTACAATTAGCTATGAATGCCGCTGCCTGCATCTTATGTGGAGCTTCAAGGAAAGACCACATAACCCCCATCTTGAAGGATTTACACTGGCTTCCAATAAGTTGCAGGATCTCATATAAAGCGCTCTT
The DNA here is from genome assembly GCA_033557465.1 of Ichthyophis bannanicus. NCBI lineage: Eukaryota > Metazoa > Chordata > Amphibia > Gymnophiona > Ichthyophiidae > Ichthyophis > Ichthyophis bannanicus. The sequence continues at coordinate 44,765,254 of CM066040.1, forward strand.
CATTACATTTAAGTCCATTAATAATATATCTCCCTCCTCAATCTCATCTCTTCTCATTCACACCTCCAACAATAGATCCAGGAGACCATTAGCCATCAACACCCTAACTATCCCGAAGCAAACCATAAAATGTGCACAATCAACAAACAATAGAGCATTTGCGTACTATGCCCCCAAATGCTGGAACAACCTCCCTCACAGCATCAGGTCGATCAGAGACCTCATGCAATTCAGGAAAAGCCATTAAGCACCTCGCACAACCCAACAACGCTGTCTCCCCTCCCCCTCCACAACCCAATCCTTTACTATGACATAGTAATTATACAATTTACAGAATATGTAACAGTCCAGAGAAAATCTTTTGCAAACAATTGTAACACTTCCAAATGTACTTTACTAAATAGAACACCAACATTGTAAATAGAACTCCAACCATTATTACTCACTACTATTATTGTACATAGTTCCCCCAGTTCAAATCCATGTTACTGTCCCTGTTATATGTGAACTCAGGACAGAATTGTTCCTGTCTGAGAGTATATTGTTATATGTAAACCGCACTGATAATAAAGAGCGCGGTATATAAGAACTATTAAATAAATAAATTAAATAAATAAATAAATCAAGCCACCTGGGCATTGTGTGCCATGGTGAAGAGGTCCACCACGGAGTGTCCCACCACCACCCTGTTGAGGGTCCACTTGTGTGGCTGACACACCCGGTTCAGCTGGTCCACCAGACCACTGAGCTCTCTGGGCAGGTAAGTCACTCAGAGGTCCATGCCATGGAGCAGAGTGAACCTCCACAGTTGAATAGCCTTCTAACACAGGAGAGCCTGTGCCCCAATGCTTGTTTACACAGAACATCGTTACCTGGTTGTCTGTTTGGATCAGGACTACCTGATTGGCCAGGTGCACTCGTAAGATGGGAGGGAGGTCATTGGCTATCACCCAGAGCTTGAGAAAGTTGATCTGAAGCAGGCTCTTCTGCTCAGACCACAGGCCTTGGGTGCACAGACTGTCCAGGAGCACTCCCCCATCCAAGCTTGGATGTGTCCGTCGTAAGCGTCTTGTGAAGGACTGCCGCTTGGAATGGAAGGTCTTTCAGCAGATTCCACGACTCTAGCCACCAGTTGAGGGACTGCCCCAGGGACACTGTGACCATGACAATGTCCCAGAGGAAGCCCATCACTTGCTTCCATTGTGTGCTCAGGGTCCACTGGGCCTGCTGCATGGAGAGATGGGCCTAAGGGATGACATACACCATGGTAGCCATGTGACCAATGACTTGCAGCATCCCATGGGCTGTTGTGGCACTGGTGCTGCACATTGCCCACCACTTCAACGAGCTACTGCATGTGGTCTGCCGGTAGAAAGGTCCGCGCCCAAGTTGGTTCGAGGAGAGCCCTGATTAACTCCAGCTGTTGTGTGGGCTGGAGATGGGATTTTAGGTAGTTAATCACAAAGCCCAGTCGCTTGAGCACCTGAATGGTGAGAGCTTGGCAGACTGCCAGATGCCATCTGGCGTGGGACCTTTGATGAGCCAGTCATCCAGGTACAGAAACACAAAGACTCCCAGGGTCTGGAGGAAGGTGGCTATGACCGCCAGACACTTCGTGCAGACTTTCGAGACTGAGATCAGCCTGAAGGGAAGCACTCAGTAGTGATAGTGCTGGCCTCCCAGCACGAAAATCGGTTCAGGTTTTGCATGTCCAGGATGGGCTGGAACCCGCTGATCTTTCTGGGAAACAGGAAGTATCTGGAATAGCAACCTTGAATCACCTGAGCCGGGGGAACCGGCTCGATGGCTAGGTCAACTAGCAGAGTGGAGACTTCTTCCTACAGTAGGCTCCGATGTGCGGAGTCAATGGGATATTCCCCAGGGACATACAGGGGCAGCAGCAAAATGAGGTGTAGCTGAATATCCGCTTTGGACAGTCTAGAAAACTCAGGTGTCCAAGGTAACACTGGTGGGCAAAGTGGACGAGCCACCCCCCCCTTACCTGCAGGAGTACCCCAGCAGATAGCGGCCATCTGGAACCTGTCAAAAGCTCATCATCAGCTTGGACTGTACCTTTGGGGTCTTTTCCCTCCACTGCTGGTAGGGGGTCTGCGCCGTGAGCTGTGCACCTGTGGCTGGGTCGTGTAATATTGGCGCAGGTGTGGGTAGGCGGTCTTCTTAGCCTGATGTTTCTTCAATGCAGGATCCGTGGTTTTCTTGGAGAGCCCTTAGAGACACTCATGCTCCTTCTTGAGCTCCTCTGCCTTTTCCAACCACCGGCTTGGTGATCTTGTCCTAAACCCACTGTTCCAGGTCGGAGGACTGCAGCCATGCTAGCTGACAGGCAGCAATGCCTACCACTGCTATCCTGCCTGCGGATTCCAAGTCATCGTAGGCACCATGTACCATGAATTTGGAGCAGTCTTTGCTGTGGGCCACCAGGGCCCGAAAAGCCTTGCGATGGTCCTTGGGGATGAGGGAGGCAAATTTTCCCAGGTCCAGCATATCATCTTTGAGGAGGGGGGAAGATGGAGGAAGTGGAGCATGTAGCCCTTTTGAACTATGCTCAGTACCCAGGTACCCCTGTGATGGCTGGCTACCTGTAGGCGTTCAGGGTCAGCCGACCTCCTGTGCTGAGTGGATCCACCGGCGAAGAAGAGGCTATGCAGTGAGTCAGAACCCCGTTCCCTGCTGTGCAGGAGCCAGAGCTGGCGGCTTGGGGGTCTTCTGCCTACGGGGCCCCATGCCCCTGCCCCAGTCCCTTGGCCTGCTGGCCCTGTTGGGGAGCTGGAGAAGTCTGATACTGAGGGTAGGATTTGTAGGCAGCACCCTTCCTCGAGAATAAGGGCTTCTTTCCCGAGCCCTTCTTTTTTTGAGAAGGGGCAGAAGTCTTCATGGACAGTCTTGTCCTGGTGAGAGTCTCAGACTCGATTTCTGCAGCCTTTTCGGTCATGGGCTTACCAAATAGGCTGCCACCTCGGCAGGGGACATTGACCAACTTGTCCTGCACCCTTGACTCCAGGTCCAATGACTGTAGCCAGGCCCGACGGCGTGCAACGATGCTGGCTGCGGCTACCCAGGCCGAAGCCTCGAAGCCATCATAGGCGGCTCGAGAGATAAACTTCGAGCACACTCGAATCCCTGTAGACAAGGCTTTGAACCTCTGCAAGAGTTCCTCGGAGAGGTCAGCTGAGAACCCGGCAATCTCCTTTGCCAGGTCTCGTAAGTACATGCCCATGTGCAGCTGGTAAAGTCTGGACACGGCAAGATAGCATAGAGCCCTGGAAGCACTTTCTACCGAGGGCATCCAGGTTCCGGGCCTCTCGGCCGGGGGGCACCAAGGAGTGCATCTTCTGACTCTTCAGACGGTGCATGGCTGATTCCACAACCATGGAACTGTGCGGTAGCTGTGCATTTTGGAAACCAGGGCTCTTATGGACTCGCTAGATGGAATCGACCCATTTGCTAAGAACTGCTGCCGAGGCTGGTGCCTCCCACATACGGAAGAGCAGCTGTTCCAGCATCATAGGAACTGGTACAGTAAAGGCTTCCTTCAGTAGAAAAACATACTGGAGGGCATCGAGCTCCTTGGCTCGAGGCTTCTCCTTGGCATCCGCAGGGAATGCCAAAGCCTTGGCCATGTCCCTCACGAAGTCTGAGAACCGGGTATCCTCCGGGGGGACCTTCTCTGAGGCTCGGACTCCGGGGAGTCTGAAGGGACGCACCGGGTCCAGAAGGTGTCAGGAGACTCCTCGTCCTACGTCTCCCATACCGACTCCTCCGAGGAGTGGTCGACGACCTCGGCCCCACACGGGAAGTCGAGGGGGACCTTGACCGAGGATCAAGTTGAGACTTGATGGACTCGAGGATCGGCTTGGTCTCCGGGGTCGACTTAGACGTCGAGGTCCCGGTGGTTGGGACAGATGCACCGGTTAGACCAGAGATCAGCACCCGTTGCTGTTCCATGAAGGCAGCCAAGCTGCTCTCCAAGGCCGTCAGCCCGAGTCCAAGCTCAGGAGACTCAGCAGCCCCCGACTCGGGCCCCGATGGCATTGGGCCTGACGTCAGCTCTCCCGGAGGAGTCCATGAGGACTACAGAACTTACATGACTTGGGGACTCCAGCTCCATGCGAGGTAGTTTGGACAGCCTCTCCAACTCCGAGAGCCCGGGGCGGTGGTCAGGGCTACGCGACCTGGCCCTCGAGGACCACGGCGCCTCCACCGACGACGCCCTCATGAACTTCTTCTTCCTTTTGTGCTCCCGGGAGGGAGACCCCCTCTCAGAGGAACGACGGCGGCGCTCGGGGTCAGACTCCCAAGATGTCGAGGCCTCTGACGAGGTCCGGGCCCGGCTGGACACGGACTCAGAGAAAATTCTCTCACATTGATGCTGACGGCTCCGAAGTGCCTTTGACGACATTTTGCTGCACGGGCCACAGACCAGCAGGTTATGATCAGGCCCAAGGCATCAGAGGCAGCAGTCATGTGTGTCGGTGAGAGACACAAGTTTCTTACACCGATCACACTTTTTGGCAGCCATCGGGGGAAAAAGGGCCCCTGCAAGGTCAAAAGACCGGGCTGCCAGTGAAAAGAACAAAAAACGCGTGAACGCTAGTCATGAAGGACAAAAAATGAAAAAGAAGTTACGGACTCGATACCGGTGTACCGAGCCCAGCCGGGAAGGGGAACCAGCATTGAACCGGATAAGAAAACGCGAAAATCGCAGAAAAAAAATCTACTTTTCCTGGGTGACACAAACTCACGTCCGTTGGGCTCTGCGCAAAAAGAAAGACTGAGCAAGATGGCACCCTTGGGCGGGAAGGGGACCGCGTATGCGCGCTGCTTTCCCAAAGGCTTTCCTTGAAAGCTGGGGAAATGCACCGCACGAGGGCTCCGTTGGCGTTGACATCAACCATATGTGAGGACTGATTTCCTGCTTGGTCTTGGAGAAATTTGGAGTATCCCCCCTACTTTCATTTATTCCATATCTGCAGGGATTGTACCATAAAGAGATTCACCACCGCCTTCATAATGTACTTAATCCTTGGCTGCCAAATCTTTGTCCACAGAGGAGTTCTGCCCATATCCTGCTGCTCAATCTGTACCCAATCCTTAGGACCTCTCTCTTCAATCTAAGCAGCTGGTCTGCTTCATAGTAGCGTTTAAAGTCTGGCACTCCTTAACGCCTCTGTTCCCGAGACCAAAATAAAACTCTCCTAGCCACCTAAGGAGAGTTTATAAATATAAAAAAAATGTTTTAACTGCAATTTTGCAAAAAATCCCTCAAGAACAGGTATTAGAGAGTACCAAATATACATACTGTGCGAGGACCATCATTCTTACCCCTATAATTCTAGCTGTCTAGGAGACATGCATATTGGATCACTGTTCCAGATTCAAGTACTTTCTTTGAAAGGAGTTAAAAATTTGCCTTAAATATTCTACCCACATCCACTACTAGACTGACTACTAAATATTTTATGTTATCCTTAATCCCATTGAAATGGAAAGATTTTTTTTTAAATCCCTACCAGCTGTTGGGCAGAACATAATATATTTATTATTTCTGATTGAGGCATTCACTTTAAATCCAGATAATTTCCCGTATTCTCCCAACTCCTTCAATAACTTCCCCAATATTAAAGAATTTGGCTGTGTACCCATCTAGTCCTGGGGCCTTGCCTCTAGTTAGGGATTTGATGTTTGATAAAACTACATGTGATGATATAGGTCTTTCAAGGTTAGCCCTCTTTTTCTCACTAACCTTGGGTAACTCCACTCCCTCTAAATATTTTTGGATCTCTTCTTTGGAAGCCTTGCATTCCGAAATACAGAATTCCTGGTAGAAAGCCAAAAAATGAAATCTTTTATCCTTCATTTCTTGCCTGTTTTTATACTTAATTTTAAAATGCCATTCCAGGTATGCAGGATTTTTTTGTTTTTTTTTCCTTTTTTTGGTAGCCAGCAGCTTTGAGACCTTATTTTCTTGTTCAAAATGAATTTGCTTTAACTTTTCCAAGGCTAGGTTTGCCTCCTCTGTGAGCAAAGCCTGCAGCTGAAAACATGCCTTCCTCAATTTCCTCTTTCTCCTTTTCATCTAGCCTTCCTTGTTTGTGCTTAATTTCAAGTTGTCAGATTTGTGTTCCCAGATCTTCTTTTAATCTCCCTCCTTTTTCTTGTAGCTCCCTGCTGCACTGTCATAAGGCACTACCGAATGGTTCCCTGATGTTGTTCTGTCCCATCATTCAGTTTCAAGTAAACAGTAATTTGTTTGCCCACTTGTTCTTTAAAGCTAGGGTCGTCAAATAGGCTGTCATTCAATTTCCAGAATTACAGCCTCATCTCTAATTTACACCAGATAGGTGCATGATCCGATCATGTTATGGATTCAATCCCACAGCCCAGAACATGATGGATATAAGTTTTATCTATTAAAATATAATAAAATCTTATATATAAATCATGAACACCAGAACAGAAGGTATAATCTCGCCCCCATAGGATATTCATGTCTCCATACATCTAACAAATTCAAATTATCAAGCATTTTCTTAAGTTTAGCCTTACCTCTCAAAGCTTGTAGTCCACCCTTTTGAACTGTTTAACAACGGCTGCACAGTTAACTTAAAATCCCCTCCTCCATGAGGGTCCCTTCCACAAAATCTCAGGCCCAATCTGCCACTTTATCAAAGAAGATACCTTGATCTGCATTTGGGGCAAAAACCCAAATTGCCAAGTTACCCAGTTACAGGAATGAGATTTTAAGTCAGTCCTGGATTTCTGACAATTTTATTATGATGCATTATGGGACCTGCAGCACGGATGCCAATGGGTAGAATCTGAGACATACTGCACTGCAATGCAAATTTAAAACCAGAACTGGCAAAACATCTCACTCCTGGAAATGGATAACTTGGCACTCTGCATAAACAATAATCAATGTTAACTTATGCCCATTCCGATTCCCTTTCAACATAATGTCCTTCTACATCCCTCTCCATTTGAATCACATTAAAGGGTAGATTGGAAGAAATAATTCATAAAAAGTGTGTGGGGGGTATTTTGGTTTATTATTAGCCACCCAACACCACCTACTATATTGGAGCGCTTAACCAAATGTTCGTCCTTTGCTAGCAGATGCGTCTCCTGGATCATCCCAATCCCCCCTTGCAAACACAGGAGCTCCCAAAACAAACTGACATTTCCTATATGAATTCAATTTACGTGTAAAGATATTATTTTAACATTAGTCCTCCACCTTTCCCCCTGCACCCTCTTTGCCCAACTTCTTTTAAAACATATTCATAATGCATGCCCCCCTAGACCGTCTTCCTTCCCCATTAGACCCTCACTCCCTCTGTCTCCTCTCCCTCCCCTCCTCCCTTACCGCTCACAGTCAATCTAGGACTTCCATAGTCCAGCCCCAACATAAAATCAGCTTCTTAATCATCAAACTTACCCCCCACTGCATTCATTCAGCCATCCATTCTCTTACCCTTCTCTCATACTCCTTATCATATTAAGGATATCCAACAATATTTAGGACGTCCAGTGCTAACACAATCATTCTCCACCATCAGCCACCATGCTCTTAAGGGATGACTGGCGTCAAAGCCGCTTCCCTCCACATTTTGGGATCTGTCATTATGGGTTCGGTGCCTTGATGCTTAGTCCTTGGCCTTCTCCCTCAAAGGTTTTCTGGCAAGTTCTCCCATCCAGCTTTTTTCAGTCCCAGCACAGCCTCTTCAAAATTCCTTGCTCTGGTGGTCACTCTTGATATTGTGTATTATAAACCAAAAGGGTGTAATCATTTGTACCTTATACTCTCTTCTCTGAGTCACCCTATAATGTGTCTAAGTTTTCATCTCTTCTATAATGTCAGCAATGAGAGGTCAGAGTAAACCAAGTGTGCAATCTTCTCATTTAATTTGGCTCAGTTTTTTTGCCATCATTAAAATGTCTTCCTTCGCTGGGTATTCATGGAATAGGGGCCACATCATCACGTGGCCTTCCTTCTCTCCTGCCTCTGCCCCAGTGCTTAGTGAGCACGCTCTACTTTTAATAGTTCAATGTATTAAGGTCTCCAGCCTTGAGAATCGCCATGCCGACCTTCTGAACCAGCTCACAGTAATTCATCCTTTTCCGGTAGAACCTATATTCTTAAATTATTATAACATACTCTAGTTTCTATATCCTCAGTCTCTGATTGTTCTCTTTCCAATAACTCTTTTTTTAAATTAAATTTGCAAGAGGTTTCCTCCTATTCTTCGAGCCTTCCCTCTGGCTCTCCAGCCGATTCCCCATCTCTGCCATGTCAAATTTCATCTCTTTCAGTCATGTGCAAATATCGGCTTGAAAGCCGGAGAGGTCTTCGTCTCACCTCCTTGAACCACCTTGTATTTCTTTTTTTTCAGGTGAGTTAGCTCTTCTTTGTCCTTGGTTTGCCCAATGTCAGTAGTGGCTGCAGTTTTCTGCCCACTCTGAGGACTGTGGCTAGCTATTTTCCCTCCAGCTATCATTACTTCGCCTGCTCCTGTAAAGGCATACAATGTTAAATCTACTCCAGCTTTCTTACCTCCCATCGCCAAAATCACTCTCTGCTGATCCCAGATCTTCACCACAGCATTTGACATGTTGGAACTTAGATTCAACTGTGGACCTATGAATGTAGTATTCTGATGGCTTATACTAGATAAGGAATTGTTTTTTCCACGCAACATCTACATATTGTGCGCTTTTTTTTACACTATTTGATAGGACTATTTTTAGACTGGGTGTTGAATGGCCACACTCAGTCTTTTTGTTTCCTCTTTGAAAGTATAAATTGCCTTATGGATACTGGAAAACAAGCTAAATCTTAAATTTTCAAAAAAACAAGACACTATGGATATCATCCAAAGAAAGACCGCTTTAACCTCTACCCCATGAATTAGAGGTGCTCCCATTTCTGTTAAGGAAAGCATAAAATCTCTGGGAGTGATCCTGGATAGAGTAGTTACTGACCTGTAACAGGTGTTCTCCAGGAGCAGCAGGAATCAGTCTTCACATATGGGTGTCATCGACGCCGATGAAGCCCCAGCGGAGCATTTCCCCAGCTTTCTATGAAAGCCTTTGGGAATGCAGGCACGCATGCGTGGTTCCCTTCCCACTTAAAGGTGCCATCTTACCTCAGTCAAATGACATAGCTAAGAAAAGTACACAAAAATGAAAAGTAAACTATGTACAACTGCAACTCCAAGGGGAGGAGGGAGGGTTGTGAGGACTGATTCCTTCTGCTCCAGGAGAACACCTGTTACAGGTGAGTAACTACTCTTTCTCCAGGACCAAGCAGGAAGTCAGTCCTCACATATGGGTGACTCCCTAGCTCTGGGCTACCAAGGAACCTAGGCTGAACAAGAGGACTCCCTCTAGTCCCAGCTGCAAAGAAAGGCTTTTCACTGACACAACCTCCACCGGTAGCCCAACAGAGGGCAGGAGTTGCCTAAACCTCAAAGAGATTCCGGAGTACTACTTGGCCAAAAGCACTGTCCCTACGGGACTCCCTCTCCAGGCAGTAATGGGCCGCAAAAGTCTGGCTTGAAGACCAAGTTGCAGCCCTGCAGATGTCTACCAAGGGCACAGAGCGGAGATGAGCCACTGAGGCAGCCATTGCCCTGACACGGTGGGCCGTGACATGACCCTGCAAAGGAAGGTCAGCCGCCCTATAAGCCCAGGTGATACAGTTAGCAACCCAGGTGGACAAGGTACGCTTGGACACAGCCAACCCCAACTTATTAGGTAGCCCTTCTATGCCCCTGCGTACGGTCAAGGTAGAAGGATAAGGCCCTCCTACAGTCCAGGCTATGCAGAACTGCTTCAGCCTGGCTTGCATGAGACCTAGGGAAGAATGTTGGAAGAACCACCTCTTGGTTAAGGTGGAAGGAGGAGACAACTTTGGATGAGTCCTAAGGACTACCCTGTTCCTATAGAAGCGAGTGTAAGGCCTATCACAGACCAGGGCCTGAAGCTCACTCACTCGCCTAGCCGAGGTAAGGGCTACCAAGAAGAGTGTCTTCCAGGACAGGAAGCGGAGAGGGCAAGTAGCCATCAGCTCAAAGGGTGGGTGAGTCAGCTGCTGCAAGACCACATTCAGCTCCCACTCAGGAGCAGGACGGACAGACTGGAGGCTTGAGCAAAAGCAAGCCCCTGAGAAAGCAGGACACCAAAGGGTGAACCGACAGAGAATGTCCTTCCACCAGTGAGTGGTGAGCTGCTAGAGCTGAGAGGTGGACCCGAACAGAATTGGACTTAAGTCCCTGATTGGACAAGTGCAGCAAGTACTGAAGCACTACTGGCACAGTACAGGAGAAAGGATCCACTGTACGTAGCTGACACCACACAGAAAACCTTTTCCATTTGAGAGCATAGGTTTTCCTAGTGGACTGTTTCCTAGAGGCTAGGACAACCTCCTCAACTTCCTGAGGTAGGCCCCAGGGAGCCAAAACTACCCTTGCAGCCTCCAGGCCATCAAATTGTGAGCTTTGAGATTGGTGTGCAGAAAGAAACCCTGCTCCTGTGAGAGAAGGTCGGGTTGCAACCCCAGAGGCAGAGGGGGATCCACCGCCAGTTGAAGCAGAAGTGGAAACCAAGGCTGTCTCGGCCACCTGGGAGCCACCAGCAGGACCGAGGCCTTGTCCTGAAGAATCTTGAAGAGAGTTCGGGCCACCAAGGGCGTGGGAGGAAACGCATACAGGAGGCCCTGAGACCAGGGAATAAGAAAAGCATCTGCTGCTATTCTCAGAGGATGCGGTTGCCTGGAGCAGAACTTTGGCAGTTGCTTGTTCAGTGGGCTGGCAAAGAGATCTATCAAAGGGAGACCCCATTTTAGGAAGATCTTCTGAACTACTAAAGGATGCAGCTGCCACTCGTGGGGCTGCAGAATCCTGCTCAACCTGTCGACCAGGCAGTTGTCCTGGCCTGGAAGGTACACAGCCTTGAGGAGCATGTTGTGCTTGAGGGCGAATGAACAAAGGTCCTGAGCCTCCCGACAGACGAGTCTGGACCCAGTGCCGCCCTGTTTGTTCACATAAAACATGGCTACTTGGTTGTCTGTCTGAACCAGGACAGATTGATGAGCCAGGGCAGGAGAGAAAGCTTTGAGTGCTAAGCAAATAGCTCTGAGTTCTAGGAGATTGATCTGCTGTGCAGCCTTCCAAGGAGACCACAGGCCCTGGGTGCACTTGTTTAGACAATGAGCCCCCCAGCCCTGCAGGGAGGCGTCTGTGGTCAGTACCACTGTGTATCCAGGAATTTGAAAGGGCACCCCCTTTAGTAGATTGGGTGGGTGCAACCACCAGCTGAGGGAGTTCAGAAATTGTCTGGACACCCTTATCTTGTCTCTGAGGCTGCCTGTGGCCTGTGACCACTGAGTTCGAAGGCACCACTGTGCAGGCCTCATATGGAGCCTCACGATTGCTTGGTCTTCTCTGGAACGATAGACTGTATATGTTATAAAAGTAAGCCGTTCACTTCTAACTCAAAAAATGGAAGTATAGAAAATACTTAATCTTTAACTATATCAAAAAAACTTAAACTCAGCTCATTTATGAAACAAGGTCTCAGACTTATTCGGCATGACTTTCCGACTTACGTCCTAGAAAGTGATATGCCTAATCGCATCAATGACCTTATGTAGATTCACAACAGGTGAGCCAGTCCAATACATTAACTTTTCCAACCACTTAGAAACTGCTACGTTCTACTTAATGGATAGTCCAATTATAACATGACTGGATTCCTCCTTTGTATAAAGGATCAAAAGTAACATCCCTACATCTTCCTCAGTAAAGACCGAAGCAAAGAATTCATTCAGTCTCTCCGCTATCGCCTTGTCGCCTCTTAGTGCTCCTTTAACCCCTTTATCATCTAATGGACCAACTGACTCTCTCACAGGTTTTTTGCTACGAATGTACTTGAAAAGGTCTTTATTTCGCGTTTTTGCTTCCGCAGCGCGCTTCTTCTCAAATTCTCTCTTTGCCTGCCTTATCAATGCCTTGCATTTGACTTGCCAGTGCTTGTGCTGTTTCCAGGTTTCGTCGTTTGGCTCTTTTTTCCATTTCCTGAAAGATGCTTTTTTGGCAACAGCCTCTCTGACCTCACCTTTAAACCATGCTGGCAGTTTTTTGGACTTCCTTCCACTTTTCTTAGAGCGTGGAATACAGCTGGTCTGGGCTTCCAAGATAGTATTTTTCAACACCACCCAAGCTTGATGTACGTCTTTAACCTTCGCAACTGCTCCTTTTAGTTTTTTCTTAACTGTTTTCCTCATTTTATCATAGTCTCCCTTTCGAAAGTTAAAAGGTAGTACTGTGGATTTCCTTACTATCCCTCCTCCACTAATTAAATCAAAGGCGATCATGCTATGATCACTAATGCCAAGTGGCCCCAACACCCTTATCTCTTGCACTAGATCTGGTGTTCCACTAAGGACTAGGTCTAATATGGCTTCCCCTCTGGTCGGTTCATGAACCAGCTGCTCCAAGAAGCAGTCATTTATTTCATCTAGGAACTTTATCTCCCTAGCATGTCCTGACGTGACACTGACCCAGTCGATACCGGGGTAATTGAAATCACCCATTATTATTACTGTGCTGTAACTTTTGTTAGCTTCCTTGATTTCTTTGAGAATTTCATCATCCATTTGGTCATTCTGGCCAGGTGCTCGATAGTACACCCCAACTGCCATTGCCTTCCCCCTTTTATATAGAATTTCAATCCATATAGATTCTACAGCAGATTTTGTTTCCTGCAAAACTTTAATCCTTTCTGAGTCAATGCCCTCTCTAACATAGAGCGCAACCCCTCCACCAATTTGATCAGCTCTGTCATTACGATATAGTTTGTACCCAGGTATCACAGTGTCCCACTGGTTGTCCTCCTTCCACCATGTCTCTGATATTCCAATCATATCTAACCTTTCATTTAGTGCTATATATTCTAACTCTCCCATCTTATTCTTTAGACTTCTAGCATTTGCATACAAGCATTTTAGAGAATGTATTTTATTCATGTTAATTTGGCTATTGTTAGACATGGGTAATTGGGATCTTTAAGCTCTGTCTGCTCCATACTTGAGGGCATTTGGGCTACTTTACTCTTTTGTGGAACCTCTCTGCGTTTGGTAGTATCCTTCAAGGATACATTCTTCTGAACCATCCGCTCTTGGGCGACTGTCGGCTTTCCCCTAATATCTAGTTTAAAAGCTGCTCTATCTCCTTTTTAAAGGTTAATGCCAGCAGCATGGTTCCATCCCGGTTAAGGTGAAGCCCATCCCTTCGGAAGAGCCCCTCCTTTCCCCAGAATGTTCCCCAGTTCCTAACAAATCCAAAACCCTCATCTCTGCACCATTGTCTCATCCACGCATTGAGACTCCGGAGCTCTGCCTGCCTTTTGGGTCCTGCGCGTGGAACAGGAAGCATTTCGGAGAATGCTACCCTGGAAGTTCTGGATATCAACTTCCTACCTAAAAGCCTAAATTTTGCCTCCAGAACCTCCCTACCACATTTTCCTATGTCATTGGTACCGACATGTACCAAGACAGCAGAGCTTAAGTCGTGTGGTGGGGGAAGTTCCTGCAGATTGCCCCATTTCAAGACTCACGAAATGGAGCGATCTGCAAGAACATCCTTACCTGCACGGCTTGAGCTCTTTGCAAAGAGCCAATCACTGTGAAGGAAAAAGCACAGTGTATGCATGCAGCACGGCAGGAGGAATGGTAAGAGACCTGGGGTGATGGCTAAGGGGGGGGGGGGGGGTGGGAATGAGAGGGGGGGAGGGGAGATTCGGGTGATGGCTGATGAGGGGCAATGAGAGAGAAAGAAAGACCCAGGATAGCAGCTGGGGGGGAGGAGGGGGGGATTTATGAGAGAGACACGCACACACATTTGGTAATGACTGTGTAGGGAGGCTATGAGAGAGAGAAACCCCTCCCACCACTCCTCTAGCTGATGGCTGTGGGAGATTCTTTTTTTGCTTCATGTATTACCAGGCCATGGTGTTAAGTGAAGCAAAAAAAGGAAGTTGCCTCAGGTGCCTATTCAATGGGGTTGGTAGGAGGGGGAGGGGGGCTGAGAAAGCATAGTTACTCACCTGTAACAGGTGTTCTCCAGGGACAGCAGGAATCAGTCGTCACATATAGGTGATGTCGGCGGAGCTTGTGCGGAGTTTTTCCTCAGCTTTCAAAGAAAGCCTTTGGGAATGCTACCAAGCATGCCTAGTCCCCTTCCCGCCCAAGGGTGCCATCTTGTTCAGTCAGATGACATAGCTTAGGAAATGGTGAAAAGGTAAAGAAAGGTAAAGGAGGCAACTCCCAGGTGAGGAATGAGAGCTGTGACAACAGGGGCGCACACGGTAACAAGGAGAACCGAAGTAGACATCAGCTGCTGTGATCGGGAGCCCCCCCTCTCCTCCGGAGCTTACCAATCAGATCACAATACTGGCTTCAAACCACCACTGCAGAGGCGGGCCCGCGCCTGAGGGCCCTTTGGCATGGCCCTTGGCAAGAATAAAGAAAGACAGCATAATTGATACAAGTATTATAAGACCTGATCAATATGGTAGTCGCTCATTCGCCCTACTACTGCTGTATCTTTTTAATTTCCTCTCACTATATTCCCTATCTCTTTTCTATTTTATAGATGATGTTCTGTTATATATTTTTTATTGATGTATGACTGTAAACCACATATCAAATGTAACTTAATGTATGTCTTGTCATTTCCTGTTCTATGTAATCTGTAAATAGTGTCGAGCTGTCCACATAGCCTGTGACAGCCAGTTAAAGTGTACATAGTTACCCTGTTAGCCCTGTATAAAACCCCTGTTTATTGTAAGTCCAGTGTAGGTCCTGCCTGCACTGCACAAATTTGTTACCTGTAAACCACACTGATTCAAAAAGCACTGTATAAAAGAAACATTAAATAAATATGTAGACCCATTGTCTACCACATTGGTCCCTGCATGTCTCTCCCCCTGCCTTTGTATGTCCTTGTAGTAGTGTACACTGCTTTGATTGAAGGAAAAGGCGGTATAGAAAACCTGTTAAATAAATAAATGAATAACATATGCAGGACAGAATCTGCCTTACCGGCATGAGGTCGTGGGAAGAAAGTGGGGAGCACCACCTCCTGTTTGAGGTGGAAAGCCGACACCACCTTCCGGAGGAACTTGGCGTCCGTGTGAAGCACAACTGCTCATATAGAACCTGGTATAAGGTAGATCCACCACAAGAGCCTGCAGCTTGCTCACTCTCCAGGCGAATGTCAGGGCCACCAGGAAGGCCACCTTCCAGGAGAGATACCTCAGGTGGCAAGTCGCCAAGGGCTCAAATGGCAGTCTGGTGAGCTGTGAAAGCACCACATTGAGATCCCACTCTAGTGAAGGTGGGCAAGGGGGGGGGGGCTTCGATAGCAGCAGGCCTCTGAGGAACCTGGAGACCAAGGTCTGTCTGGAGAGGGACCTCCCCTCCACAGTGTGAGGTTAGCTGCTATGGCGCTAAGATTCACCCTGACCGAATTAGATTTCAACCCTGAGCAGGAGAGATGCTGCAGGTACTGCAGAATGAGCTGCAGATGGCAGGAGAAGGGATTCTTATTCTGCTCTGCACACCAGAGACAGAATATCCTCTATTTGAAGGCATATGCCCTCCTGGTGGTTTCCAGGAGGATCTCCTGCACCTTGTCCGTGAAACTGAAGGTGGCCAGGGCTACCCTTTCAGCATCCATGCAGTTAACATCAGGGATGCCAGGTTGGGGTGGAGAAGGGAGCCCCCCTCCTGTGAAAGAAGTTTCGGCTGACGGTCCAGTGCCACCAGCAGGGAGAGTAGCAGGGGGAACCAGGACTATCTGGGCCACCTGGGAGCAACCAGGATTACTGTGGTATGGTCGCTCTGGATCTTGAAAAGGCACCTGGCTATTAGAGGGGTCGGTGGGAATGCATAAATCAGGCTCCGCGACCATAAGATGAGGAAGGCATCTGCTGCCACCCTGTTGTGGTGCAGCTGAAGTGAGCAGAATCTAGGCAGCTGTGCATTGTCCGGGGAAGCGAATAGGTCCAGCCAGGGTCTGCCCCAGAGGCGGAAACATCTCTGTGCCACCCTGCGATCCAGATGCCACTCGCATGAGCGAAGGACCCTGCTGAGCCTGTCCGCCAGGCGGTTGTCCTGGCCCGGCACATACACTGCTCTGAGAAGCATGCTGTTGCATACTGCAAAGGAGTGGAGGGCTTCCACCTCCCAACAGAGAGTAGGAGCCCATGCCCCCCCCCCCTGCTTGTTCACATAGAACATGGCAACCTGATTATCTGTCTGTATGAGGACAGAGAGGTTGCTCAGGAGGTAGCGGAAGGCCTGTAGGGCCAGGAAGATGGCCCTGAGTTCAAGGAGGCTGATTTGTAACCGACACTCGTCTGGGGACCAGTTGCCCTGAGTGCAATAGCTCTCACAATGTGCATCCCAGCCCAACAGGGAGGCATCTGTCGTCAGGATCCTTTGTGGTGCTGGTGCTTGGAAAGACATCCCCACCCTGAGGTGCTGTGGGGACTGCCACCATTGATGGAGGCTGCCAGTCAGTGGGTGACCCTTACCCTGTCTCTCAGCTTGTCTGTGGCCTGTGTAAACTGGGATCTGAGGCACCACTGTGCTGCTCGCATGTGCAGGCGAGCCCAGGGCGTGACATGAACCGTTGAGGTCATGTGGCCTAACAAGTGGAGCATCAGGCAGGCTGGCACCGACCTGCGATCTTGGACCTTCTCCTCTAACTGCATCAGGCGACGGGTCTTCTCTATCGGGAGGAAGGCCTTGACCTGCAGTGTGTCCAGCTAGGCTCCTATGAACTCCAGGTCTTGAACTGGGGAGAGATTGGACTTGGGGTAGTTGATGACAAAGCCTTACTTCTGCAGGGTGTGAATTGTAAGCCTTGCGGCTTGGCTGGCCTCAAGGGCCGTGCAACCTCTGATGAGCCAGTCATCCAGGTAGGGAAAGACATGTGCCCCTTTGGAGGAGCACATGGGCGGCCACGACCACTAACCACTTTGTGAAGACCCTTGGAGTGGAGGCGAGGCCGAATGGCAGTACCCTGTACTGGTAGTGCTGCCGCCCCCCACCACAAATCTCAGGTATTGTCTGTGAGAGGGGTGGACCAGGATATGAATGTATGCGTCCTTGAAGTCCAAGGAGCAGAGCCAGTCTCCCTGGCGGAGGTAGGACAGCAGTGTCTCAAGGGAGAGCATCTTGATCTTGAAACTTCTCCCTCACCAGGAACTTGTTCAAGTTGCACAAGTCCAGGATGGGCGAAAGTCCCCTGTTCTTTTTGGGACAAGGAAATACCTTGAGTACAACCCTTCTCCCCAGAGATGTTGGGGTACAGGTTCCACTTCCCTGTCCCTGAGTAAGCCTGCGAGTTCTGCGACAAGAAAGGCCTGGTGGAGGAGAGGTCATGATGGTTCGCCTGGGAAGAAGTCTAGAGGATTCTGCTGTAGATGGAGGTGGTAACCCCTCCCTCACCACCTGCAGGACCCACTTGTTCGTGGTGATGCTGGACCAGTTGTGGGCAAATGAGGCCAGCCAAACCCCTGTGGGCTGAGGTGGGACTCTTGGGGGAGGGGAGGCCCTGCCCAGGGAGTCAAAAGCTTCCCCCCTGTTGGGTGGGGGCTGGTGTCTGGGACTTGGGGGGCCTTGGCCTTCCAAGGCCCATGCCCCTGGCTTTTAGGCTGTGAGGCCTAGTGCTGCTGCCCTGAGTAAGGCTGGTAGGGCCCGGCCTGGTGATAGCCCTTTTTTCTGGGAAAAAAGGGCATTTTCCCTGAGGAGTATTTCTTGGGGAGGGATCGAGGTCTTCCTGGACAGCATTTGCTGGGTCACTCCCTCAGCCTCAATTTCAATCGCCTTATTGGACATCGGTTTCCCAAACAATTTCTTACCATTGCAGGGGATATCCAGCAGCTTTTCTTGTACACACTGCTCGAGGTCCAAGGTTTGTAACCATGCCTGGCGACCTGGCCACAGACTCGAACCCATCATAGGTGGCCCTAGAGAGGAATATGGAATAGTCCTGGATGCCTGCCACCAGGCACTGGAACCTCTATATAGGGGTTCCCAGGTGAAACCCGCCGAGAACCCCGAGAGCTCCTGGAACAAGCCTTTTAGGTACATGCCCATGTACAGTTCATAAGCCTGAATACGGCACCCGAGCATGGCGCCCTGATAACACTTATTTATTTATTTGCAACATTTTTATATACCGCCACTTCCTAAGATCAGTGGCGGTTTACATTGAACATAAGTCGAAATACAGAGAATAAATGTGAAATACAGAGAAACAGTAGGTAACTATCAACAAACTATATGCAACTTTAAGGAACTTTGTATATATATTATATAACTTTGTATATATATTATATAACTTGTGGCCCAGAGCGTCGAGGGCCCAGGACTCCCTGCTGGGAGGAACTGAAGAGTACGTTTTTTGGCTCTTCAGTTTCTGCATGGAGGACTCAACCACCATGGAGGTGTGAGGGAGTTGCTGTTTGTGGAACCCGGGGCTCTTTCGGACATGGTAGATAGTGTCCAGGCGCCGACCAACCATCGGCACCGAGGTCGGGTTCTCCCATATCCTGAGGAGAAGCCTCTCGAGGATGGGTGGAACCGGAATCGTGAGTCTCCTTGGGAGGAGACTTATATTGCAAGATCTCGAGTTCCTCGGTGCATGGATCCTCCTCCAACTCAGTCTGGACCGAAAGAGCCCAGGCCATGTCACAGACAAAGTCATGAAAGGCTGTCTTCAGGTGGGGAGTGGCACAGAGGCTCCGGGGGAGAGGGCTCGGAGGGAACGTGCTTGTGTCGCCAAGTCTCCGGGGAAGCCTCATCCTCGGTCTCCCATTTGGATCCAGAGGATGTCAAGGAATTAGCCTCGGGGGTAGCCCTGAGGAACTGGGGTCCCCCAGAGGATCTGGGGTCGGACACCTGGAAACTGGCCGGAAAGGACTGAATCCCCGAGGAACGTGACAGAGACCTCGAGCGATGCCGAGAACTTACCCGATAGCGCATGGTGCCCAGCATCATCGGCTCCCCCGAGGTTGGGGCCGATGATGCTGGAAACCCAATCATCAACGCCTGCTGCAAGGCCAGGATGGAGGAGATGCTCTGCTCCATGTCTGCCATTCGGGGCTTGAGGCCCGATAGCTGTGCAGCCTTTGGCTTGGACACCGAGGGCATCGGGTTCCGACGCCAGCACTCCGGAGAGTGCATCCTCGAGGAGGACTATGGGGTTCATGGGTCCTGGCGTGATCTCCACCGGCCAAGGACTCCTGTCTCGAGACTTTTGGAGGGTGCTGCTTAGAGTCGCCCGAGTCCCATCATGGGACTTTGCTAAGTTTCATCGGGGGCACCTCAGCAGACTTCGGTGCCGCTTTCTTTTTCCTGGAAGGGTCCAGGGCCACAGCGGAGGAGAAGCCGCCGCCGTGGGACTCAGCGGACACCTGGATCTCACGGGAAGTGCCAGCTTTGGGGCTCGGCAATGGGTAAGCTGGGGCAGAGTCAGATCTCAGGAACAGCTTCCCCTGCAACTCCGACCGCTTTTTGTTCATTTTGGGGGGTCATGGCCTGGCACCAGTTGCAGGTGGAGCTGTTGTGATCTGGGTACAGGCAGCGCAGACAGCAGTCATGGGTATTGGTAACTGAAATAATCTGACTGCAGCGGTTGCATTTCTTGAACCCACTGGGAGTCATGATAGGAGAACACCCGGCCGGAGTTGAAGACCCCTGGGCGAAAATTGGCACGAAGGCCGGTCGAGGAGGAACCTCGAGGAAAAAGCGAAAAGAGAGCTGAGGATGGCACCTGAAGGTGCCACCTCGAGGCAGGAAGGGAACTGGTAAGCAAACCGGAGATATAATAGGATTTTTAGATTTTTTTCCAGGGAAGTAGACAAGTACATCCGTTGGGCTCCGCGGATAAAAGGAGACTGAACAAGATGGCCCCCTTGGGCGGGAAGGGGACCACGCATGCATGGTAGCATTCCCAAAGGCTTTCTTTGAAAGCTGGGGAAGTGCTCAACACGGGCTCCGTCGACATCACCCATATGTGAGGACTGACTCCCTGCTTGTTCCTGGCGAATAGTCATTGCTTTCTGTTGGCACTGTGCAATGCCATGTTAAGGGCCTGATTTCTTAAACCTTCTTTTCCCATAGAAAATGGGAATATAGTGAATCACGCCCTTAAAAAGGGAGTTGCAGTACACCTTTTAGGGGGATAGGGGCACCCTGACCAAGGTCTTGGCAGCCAGCTCTTAAATATTTAGGCTGGCTTCTAGATTCCAAAAAAATGTTTTCAAGGCCTGCTCTAAGGCTAGGACAGCCAGCACCTCTCGCAGCAACAGCGAATCAACAGACACTTTTGTAGGACTGGGCTGTAAGTTACCCCAGTGTGTGATGCCTCTACTGCAGCTTGAGCAGGTGGAGTCTCAAACTTGCTTGGAGATTTGTCAACAGTGGTCTAAATGGCATGTTAAGAGTTTCAGATTTCTTTTTTGTTTTCTAAATTCTGTTTGGAAGTCCATGTTTCCTTTCTATTACTGCCACGTTTTTTGTGAACTTTATGCTTGTTTAATTTGAAATGTGCCGAATAAAAAATAAAAAGAGACAGTTCAAAAATAGGTCAAACAGGACCAAGGAATCCAGATAAATTTACCTCTTCCTCTCCCCCAAAAATGGCCCAACATTTCTATGGGAGGAGTTCTAGCTTCTGTAGCACAGAAACTTGCACACAGCAGATACAGAATTTCCCTTTTCAAAATCTCCCTGTTTTCTACTCTTCCAACCTCTCCAAGCAAGTGCTCCAACACACTACAAACTATTCCCCTCCCAACTGCCCCACCTCCTCCCTGTAAACTAACCCAACTCCCAAAACTACCCAACTCCAGAACTGCCCCAGCAACATCCCCCCCCCACAGACACACCACACAAAACACACAACAGAGATAGAGACAAATTGTGATTACAAATTCTCTAGCTGAGATGTACTGATTTTTAAATTATTCAGATATGTATATCATTTCTTTGTTGTTTCTACTGTGAAACCTACTGACTGAATTGCACAGATGTCTTATTGGTTGCTATATATACTGCCAACTAATATATGTTGCAATGGGTCCAAAGTTTAGGGGAGCCCTATCTAATGTACTCAGGAATTGGGAGGTTAGGACTTACAACTGTTTGGCTTTTCTCAGGATTCTACAGATTTTTACATTTATGTCCAGAAGCTAGAAGGATGGCCGATGTGTTTGGACATATGGAGAAATTTTCCATACCTGCTAATTTCCTTTCCTAGAACTCCTGCTAAACTAATCCAGATGAGTAGGTTATGCTACCCAGCCAGCAAGTGGAGGCAGAAAAGAGCAACTTTCAGTGATGTCATCACTTGCATATACACTGGTGCAGCAGAGGGAAGCCCGTATGACACTTCACAAGCAGAAAGCAAGACTGAAAATTCAGAAAGAGTAGTTACTCACCTGTAACAGGTGTTCCCCAGGAGCAGCAGGAATCAGTCCTCACATATGGGTGACGTCGGCGCCGACGGAGCCCTTGTGCGGAGCATTTCCCAGGCTTTCAAGGAAAGTCTTTGGGAATGCAGCGCGCATGCGCGGTACCCTTCCCGCCCAAGGGTGCCATCTTGCTCAGTCTGATGACATAGCTAAAAGACAGCAAAAAATTAAAATGAAGGATATGACTGCAACTCCAGGGGAGGAGGGAGGGTTGTGAGGACTGATTCCTGCTGCTCCTAGAGAACACCTGTTACAGGTGAGTAATTACTCTTTCTCCAGGACCAAGCAGGAAGTCAGTCCTCACATATGGGACTCCCCAGCTCTAGGTTACCGGGAACCCTAAGCTGAAAAAATGGCTCCCTCTCAAGAGCCTCAGCATTCGTGATACGAATATCCTCTGAGAACGCCCCCGTACGGTAGCCCAACACAAGGGCCGGAGGGTAGGAGTTAAACCTCAAAGAGATTACGGAGAACCGCCTATCCGAAAGGGACTCTCTCTCCAGGCAGTAATGGGCTGCAAAGGTCTGGCTTGAAGACCAAGTTGCGGCCCGGCAGATGTCTGCCAACGGAATAGAGCGGAGATGAGCTACTGACATGGCTTTCGCCCTGACATGGTGGGCCGTGACTCGACCCTGCAAGGGGAGGTCTGCAGGTCTATATGCCCAAGCGATACAATCTGCTACCCAAGTGAACAATGTATGCTTGGAGACAGATAACTCCATCTTATTAGGGTCAAAGGAGACGAAGAGCTCAGTAGCCCTTCGATGCCCCCGCGTACGTTCTATGTAAAAAGACAACGCTCTCTTACAGTCCACAATATGCAAGACTGCTTCAGCCCAGCTGGTATGTGGCCTGGGAAAAAAGATCGGAAGAACCACCTCCTGGTTGAGGTGGAAAGAGGAGACCACTTTTGGAAGGAACTTTGGATGGGTCCGTAGGACCACCCTTTTCCTATACAACCGTGTGTACGGTCTATCAGAAACCAGAGCTTGTAGTTCACTCACACGTCTGGCCGAGGTAAGAGCCACCAGGAAGAGCACTTTCTAAGAATGGAAGTGCAAATGGCAAGTAGCCACTGGCTCAAACGGTGGGCGAGTAAGTTGCTGCAAGACCACCTTCAAATCCCACTTAGTCGCCGGTGGACGAACCAGAGGCTTGAGAAGAAGCAGACCTCTGAGAAATCGGGACACCAAGGGGTGAACCGACAGAGACTGTCCCTCCACCGGTGAGTGGTGCGCTGATAGAACACTGAGGTGGACCCGAACAGAGTTAGACTTAAGGCCTGGGTCTGACAGGTGAAGTAGATACTGCAGTACTACTGGCACAAGGCAAGAGAAAGGATCTTCATTGCGCTGAGCACACCATACCGTAAACCTACGCCACTTGAGGGCATAGGACTTTCTGATGGACTGCCTCCTGGAGGCCAAGACCACCTCCTCAACCTCCTTAGGTAGAAGTAAGGGAGCTAGCACTATCCTTTCAGCAGCCAGGCCATCAGATTAAGGGACCTGAGATTGGGGTGCAGAAGGGAACCCTGATTTTGAGACAGGAGATCGTGTTGCAACCCCAGAGGGAATGGAGTTTCCACCGCCAACTGCAGCAGAAGTGGAAACCATGGCTGCCTCGGCCATCTGGAGGCTACCAGAATCACAGAGGCCTTGTCCTGGAGAATCTTGAACAGAGTTCAGGCCACCAGGGGCGTGGGAGGAAACGCATAAAGGAGGCCCGTAGACCAAGAGATCAGAAAAGCATCTGCTGCCATCCTTAGGGGATGCGGCTGTCTGGAGCAAAACCTGGGTAGCTGATGGTTTTGTGGACTTGCAAAGAGATTGATGGATGGACGTCTCCAGCGGAGGAAGATCTGCTGGACCACCCATGGATTCAACTGTCATTCGTGAGGCTGGAGAATCCTGCTTAGCTTGTCTGCTAGGGAATTCTCCTGACCAGGTAGATAAAATGCTTTGAGAAACATGCTTGCTTTGACTGCAAAGGAGCAAAGGTCCCATGCCTCCTGACATAGGAGCCTGGACCTCGTGCATCCTTGTTTGTTCACATAGAACATTGCCAACTGATTGTCCGTCTGAACTAAGACAGACTGGTGAGAGAGGGCATGAGAAAAAGTCTGTAGAGCTAAGCGGATTGTTCGCAGCTCCAACAGATTGATCTGCTGCGAGGCCTCTCGAGGAGACCAGAGGCCTTGAGTGCACGTGCCCTGGCAATGTGCACCGAAGCCCTTTAAGGAAGCATTGGTTGTCAGCACCCTTATATGTGCTGGAGCCTGAAAAGGTACCCACCTGAGAAGGTTTGGGAGATGTAGCCACAACTTTGAGGAGTCCAAAAGCAGTTTGAACACCTTTAATCTGTCTCGGAGGTCACCTGTTGCCTGCGTCCACTGATCTCTGAGGCACCACTGAGCAGCCCGAATGTGTAAACGGGCATTCGGAGTCACATGTACCGTGGATGCCATGTGACCCAGGAGCCGCAGGTAGTGCCTGGCGGAAACATGAGACTTGCTTTGGAACTGGTTGGCCAAGTCTATCAGTCTGTGGGTCCTGTCTTCGGGCAAGTAAGCTCTTGCCTGAAGGGTGTCTAAGCTTGCCCCTATAAACTCTAGGTTCTGAGAGGGGAGCAAAGTGGACTTTGCGTAGTTTATGACAAAGCCCAGATGCTGAAGAAGACAGTGTGAAGAGTGGCTTGTTGGGCCTCCTGGAGAGACTGGCCCCTGATGAGCCAGTCGTCCAGGTATGGGAAGACAAAAATTCCCTGATTCCTAAGATAAGCCGCCACCACTGCCAGGCATTTGGTGAAAACCCTGGGGGCAGAGGTTAGGCCAAAGGGAAGTACGCTGTACTGAAAATAGTTTCCCTCCCACCACAAATCTGAGATATTGTCTGTGGTCTGGATGAATGACGATGTGAGTATAAGCATCCTTTAAGTCTAAGGAGCATAGCCAGTCTCCCTGCTGGAGGTAGGGCAGCAGTATCCCAAGGGTAAGCATCTTGAACTTTTCCCTCTCCAGAAACTTGTTTAGGTTTCGCAAGTCTAGGATAGGCCAGAGGCCTCCTGTGGTTTTGGTACCAGGAAGTACCTGGAGTAGAAGCCTTGCCCTTTCAGGTGGTGAGGCACTGGTTCCACCGTCTGTTCCTTTAGAAGACTTGCCAACTCCTGCAGGAGCAGGTTCCTGTGTAGAGGGAGTCTTGGAAGCTCCCCTGGATAGTAGGAGGGCGGTAGCTGGTGGAAGTGGAGCATGTAGCCCTTTTGGACTATGCTCAGTACCCAGGTATCCCCTGTGATGGCTGGCCACCTGGAGGCATACAGGGTCAGTCGACCCCCTGTGCTGAGTGGAAACACCGGCGGAGGAGAGGCTATGCTGTGTAGGTCAAACCCCCGCTCCCTGCTGTGCAGGAGCCGGAGCTGGCGGCTTGGGGGTCTTCTGCCTACGGGGCCCATGCCCCTGCCCCTGCTGGCCCTGTTGGGGAGCTGGAGAGGCCTGATACTGAGGGTAGGATTTGTAGGCAGCACCCTTCCTCAGGAAAAAGGGCTTCTTTCCCGAGCCCTTCTTTTGAGAAGGGGCAGAAATCTTCCTGGACAGCCTTGTCCTGGTTTAGAGTCTCAGTCTCGATTTCTGCAGCCTTTTCAGTCATGGGCTTACTGAATAGGTTGTCACCTCGGCATGGGACATCGACCAACTTGTCCTGCACCCATGACTCTAGGTACGATGACTGTAGCCAGGCCTGACGGCGTGCATTGATGCCGGTCGCGGCTACCCGGGCCGAAGCCTCGAAGTCATCACAGGCTGCCCGAGAGATAAACTTTGAGCACTCTCGGATACCTGTCAACAAGGCTTTGAACCTCTGTAAAGGTTCCTCAGAGAGGCCAGCTGAGAACCCGGCAATCTCCTTTGCCAGGTTCCTCACGTACATGCCCATGTACAGCTGGTAAGTCTGGACATGGCAAGATAGCACAGAGCCCTGGAAGCACTTTCTACCAAGGGCATCCAGATTCCAGGCCTCCTGGCCGGGGGGCACAGAGGAGTGCATCTTCTGACTCTTCCGGCGGTGCATGGCCGATTCCACAACCATGGAATTGTGCAGTAGCTGCGCCTTTTGGAACCCAAGGCTCTTACAGACTTGATAAATGGAATCAACCTGTTTGCTAAGAACCGGTGCCGAGGCCGGTGCCTCCCACATACGGAAGAGCTGCCGTTCCAACATAGGAGGAACCGGTACAGTAAAGGCTTCCTTCGGAAGAAAATCATACTGGAGGGCATCGAGCTCATCGGCTCAAGGCTCCTCCTCGGCATCCGCAGGGAATGCCAAAGCCTTGGCCATGTCCCTCACGAAGTCCAAGAACCGGGTATCCTCCGGGGAGACCTTCTCTGAGGCTCGGATTCCGGGGAGTCTGAAGGGATGCACCGGGTCCAGAAGGTGTCAGGAGACTCCTTGCCCTCCATCTCCCATGCCGACTCCTCCGAGTTGTCGTCGAGCGGCTCTGGCCATGTGGGCCTCGGTGCCACCCGCCCCGATGCCGAGGGCACCGGCGTTGACAACTTCGGCCCCGCACGGGAGGTCGAGGGGGACTTTGACCGAGGATCGACTCGAGACTTGATGGACTCGAGGATCGGCTCGGTCTCCAGGGTCAACAGACGTCGAGGTCCCGGTGGTCGGGGCAGATGCACCGGTCAGACCGGCAAACAGCACCTGCTGCTGTTCTATGAAGGCAGCCAAGCTGCTCTCAAAGGCCGTCAGCCTGAGTCCAAGCTCAGGAGACTCAGCAGCCCCTGACTTGGGCCCCAGACGGCGTCGGGCCCGACCTCGGTTCTCTCGGAGGAGAGTCCACGAGGACAACAGAACTTATGTGACTTACGTGACTCGGGGACTCTGGCTCCATGTGAGGTAGTTTGGAAAGCCTCTCCGACTCAGAGAGCCAGGGGTGGCGGTCAGGGCTACGCAACCTGGCCCTTGAGGACCCAGGTGCCGCCACCGACGCCGCCCTCACGAGCTGCTTCTTCTTCCTTTTGTGCTCCCAGGTGGGAGACCCCCTCTCAGAGGAATCCCGACGGCACTCAGGGTCAGACTCCCGAGATGTTGAGGCCTCTGACGAAGTCCAGGCCAGGCCGGACGCGGACTATGAAAAGATTTTTTCACATTGATGCTGACGGCTCCGAAGTGCCTTCGACGACATTTTGACGCATGGGCCACAGACCAGCGGGTTATGGTTGGGCCCGAGGCATCAGAGGCATATGTTTCTTGCACCGATCACATTTTTTGAACCCGCTGGCAGCCACTGGGGGAAAAAGGGCCACTGCAAGGTCAAAGGTTCGGGCTGCCAGTGAAAACAACAAAAAAGGCGCGAACGCTAGTCACGAAGGACAAAAAATGAAAAAAGAAATTCCAGACTCGATACCGATGTACCGAGCCCAGGTGGGAAGGGGAACCAGTATCGAACCGGAGAAGAAAAAGCGAAAATCGCAGAAAAAAAAAAAATCTACTTTTCCCGGGTGACACGAACTCACGTCCGTTGGCCTCCGCGGAAAAAGAAAGACTGAGCAAGATGGCAACCTTGGGTGGGAAGGGGACCGCGCATGCACGCTGCATTCCCAAAGGCTTTCCTTGAAAGCTGGGGAAATACTCCGTATGAGGGCTCCGACGGTGCCGACGTCACCCATACGTGAGGACTGACTTCCTGCTTGGTCCTGGAGAAAAAAGTATTAATCAACAATAACTTTGTACAAACCTTTGGCTCTCTTAGCATACTTTGCATCAGGTACCAATACTAAGAACAAAGGGCAGCAAAGGCTCCCAAGCCTTTAGGATGTCTTCCAGGGAAGGTCATGGACTGGTCTAACAGGATTCAAAGAAAATAAATTAGCAGGTATGGAACGTTTCTCTTTCCTTATCATCCTGCTAGGCCACTAAAGATGAGTGAGACATACCCAAGCAGTTAAGACCCAGGGAGGGGGGAAGAAGATGCTCAGGAAAGAACTGGTCTGCATCCTGTAGTGCTTCATGAAGGTGCTCAAAGATGACCAGTTAGTCACCTTACAGAGACACCAAGGTTGACTCCACCCAGGAAGTGACTTGTGCACTAGTGTAGTGAGTTCAGAAGGAAGGCTGAACTAATAGCCTCCTTAATCCATCAGTGTACTAAACAACGTGTGGAGCAATCTTTTGTATTGGGACTGGTCCTTAATCCATCAGGCAATCAAGGACTGGATGCTCGCTGTCCTTTCCTCAAAATAGGACAAAGATGGTCTGACCGACAGAATTACTAAACTCCAGATACTTCACTATTGCCTTCCTCACAACCAACAGACACAGTAAGCGGCAGAGTTGGTTAATTTAATTATATCACTTATAATCTGCTTTTACAGTCAAAAACATACAAAGTTGAGTACAAAGCTTATAAAATCACTGTGCTAGGTCTGCTGCTTTTTGACATATTCATAAATGACCTGGAAATGGGAATAACGAGCGAGTTTATCAAATTTGCAGATGACACAAAACTATTTAAAGCTGTTAAAACCATGAAGATTGTGAAAAATTGCAAGAGGATAAATTGGAAGACTGGGCATCCAAATGGCAGATGAAATTTAATGTGGACAAGTGCAAAGTTATTCACCTAGGAAAGAACAACCCAAACAATGGTTCCACAATGCAAGGTTCCACATTGGAAACCACCACCCAGAAAAAGATTTAGGAGTCATCGTGGATAACATGTTAAAACACTCCGCCCAGTGTGCAACGGCGGCCAAGAGAGCAAATAGAATGCTAGGTATCATAAGGAAAGGAATGGAGAAAAAGAGTAGTTGCTCACCTGTAACAGGTGTTCTCCAGGAGCAGCAGGAATCAGTTCTCACTTATGGGTGTCATCGACGCCGATGAAGCCCCAGCGGAGCATTTCCCCAGCTTTCCATGAAAGCCTTTGGGAATGCTGGCACGCATGCGCGGTTCCCTTCCCGCCTAAAGGTGCCATCTTACCTCAGTCAAATGACATAGCTAAGAACAGCACACAAAAATGTAAAAATTAAACTATGTACAACTGCAACTCCAAGGGGAGGAGGGAGGGTAGCGAGGACTGATTCCTGCTGCTCCTGGAGAACACCTGTTACATGCGAGTAACTCCTCTTTCTCCAGGACCACGCAGGAAGTCAGTCCTCACTTATGGGTGACTCCCCAGCTCTGGGCTACCAGGAACCCAGGCTGAACAAGAGAACTCCCTCTAGTCTCAGCAACAAGGAAAGGCTTTTCAAGAACACAACCTCCACAGGTAGCCCAACCAGAGGGCAGGAGTTGCCTAAACCTCAAAGAGATTCCGGAGTACTGCTTGGCCAAAAGCACTGTCCCTATGGGACTCCCTCTCCAGACAGTAGTGGGCTGCAAAAGTCTGGCTTGAAGACCAAGTAGCAGCCCTGCAGATGTCTTGCAATGGAACAGAGCGGAGATGAGCCACTGATGTAGTCATGGCCCTCACACGGTGGGCCGTGACCCTACCCTGCAAGGGAAGGTCAGCTGCCTGTAAGCCCAGGTGATACAGTCAGCCACCCAGATGGACAAGGTACGCTTGGACACAGGCCTCCCCAAGTTATTGGGGTCAAAAGACAGGAAGAGCTGAGAAGCCTTCCTGTGACCTTGCGTACGTTCAAGGTAGAAGGATAAGGCCCTCCTACAGTCCAAGGTATGGAGAACTGTTTCAGCCTGACTTGCATGAGGCCTAGGGAAGAAAGTAGGAAGAACCACCTCCTGGTTGAGGTGGAAAGAGGAGACAACCTTAGGAAGGAACTTAGGGTGAGTCCTGAGGACCACCCTGTTTTTATAGAACCTGGTGTAGGGCCTATCACAGACCAAGACCTGAAGCTCACTCACCCTTCTAGCCGAAGTAAGGGCTATCAGAAAGAGAGTCTTCCAGGAAAGGAAGCGTAGAGGGCAAGTAGCCATTAGCTCAAAACGTGGGCGAGTCAGCTGCTGCAAGACCACATTGAGCTCCCATTCAGGAGCAGGAGGATGTATGCGAGGTTTGAGCAGGAGCAAGCCCCTGAGAAACCTAGACACCAAAGGGTGCACAGACAAGGAATGGCCCTCCACTAGGGAGTGGTGAGCAGCCAACGCAGAGAGGTGGACCCGAACAGAGTTGGACTTGAGACCCTGATTGGACAAGTGCAGTAGGTACTGAAGCACTACTGACACAGCACAGGAGAAAGGATCCTCAGCACGCAGCTGACACCATACAGAGAACCTTCTCCACTTGAGAGCATAGGTCTTTCGAGTGGATTGTTTCCTGGAGGCTAGGAGAACTTCCTCCACCTCGGGAGGCAAGCCCCAGGGAGCAAACACTACCCTTGCAGCCTCCATGCCATCAGATGGAGAGCTTTGAGATTGGGATGTAGTAAGGAGCCCTGATCCTGAGTGAGAAGGTCGGGTTGCAATCCCAGAGGCAGAGGTAGATCCACCGCCAGTTGAAGCAGGAGGGGGAACCAAGGCTGTCTTGGCCACCTGGGAGCTACCAGGAGGACAGAGGCCCTGTCTTGGAGAATCTTTAACAGTGTTCGGGCCACCAGAGGGGTGGGAGGAAACGCATAGAGTAGGCCCCGAGTCCAGGGAATCAGAAAAGCATCTGCCGCTACTCTCAAAGGATGCGGTTGCCTGGAGCAGAACCTTTTGAATGGTTTATAAATTTCATCACTTTGGACATTTTAAATGGTTTAGGTTTGGACTTTGCGGTGGTGTTTGCAACGTTGATTACACTGGCAATCAGTATACACATATGGGACATTGTTTTGCAATACATTGAAGTACGGAGATATGTGTTTATAGCTGAACCAGTAGAAATGAGAAAATAGTAATAATATGAAAAAAGAAGAAAAACAGAAGAAAAAAAGAAAAATTTAGATAAATATAGTTAACCTTATTATAATATAATTTCAAAGGCATTAATGGTTGGGTCGTTGATGTAAACAGTAGTCTAGCAAGAGTGTTGATTTTTGGACCCTTGCATAAGACCACGACGTTTTGTGCTGAGACCCATAAGCCTTTGTAAGTTCCTAATAGGTAAAATTTTAAGCAATAAACCAAAGTTTTAGTGGAGCAGAACCTTGGCAGCTGGTTGTTCAGTGGACTGGCAAACAGGTCTATGGAGGGAAGCCCCCATCTCAAGAAAATCTTCTGAACCACTAAAGGATGTAGCTGTCACTCGTGTGGTTGCAGAATCCTGCTCAATCTGTCGGCCAGGGAATTCTCCTGGCCTGGAAGATAGACTGCTTTGAGGAGCATGTTGTGTTTCAGGGCAAAGGAACAGAGGTCCTGTGCCTCCTGGCAAAGGGGCTGGGAACCAGTCCCGCCCTGTTTGTTTACATAGAACATAGCCACCTGGTTGTCTGTCTGGATCAAGACAGACTGTTGTGCCAGGGAAGCAGTAAAGGCCTTGAGGGCCAAGCGGATAGCTCTGAGTTCCAGGAGATTGATCTGCTGGGACGCCTCCCAAGGAGACCACAGGCCCTGGCTGCACTTGTTTGGCAGTGTGCTCCCCAACCCTGCAGAGAGGCATCGGTGGTCAGTACCACTGTAGGAGGTGGGATCTGAAAAGGAACCCCTACCAGCAGATTGGGGGGGTGTAACCACCAGTTGAGGGAGGCCAGGAAACAGTGGGACACTCTGATCCTGTCTCTGAGACTGCCTGAGGCTTGTGACCACTGAGTCCGAAGGCACCACTGGGCAGGTCTCATATGGAGCCTGGCATTGGGTGTCACCTGTACTGTCGACGCCATGTGGCCCAGAAGCCTGAGACAGAGTCTGGCGGAGACTAGGGATCTGTACAGAAACTTGCTGGCGAGGTCCATGAGCCTTTGTGCTCGGTCCACTGGTAAGAATGCTCTTGCCAGCTGAGAATCCAACCTTGCTCCTATGAATAAAATTACTCAGCATGTAGATAGTCACAACCTAATGGGAGACAGCCAACATGGCTTTAGATAAGGAAGATCTTGTCTTACTAATCTGTTATGTTTTTTTGAAGGAGTGAATAAACAGGTGGACAAAGGTGAGTCGGTTGATATTGTGTATCTGGACTTTCAGAAAGCCTTTGACAAGGTCCCTCATCAGAGACTTTTGGCAAAACTAAAGAGTCATGGGATAGGAGGCAGTGTACTAATGTGGATCAGGAACTGGTTAAAAGATAGAAAGCAGAGGGTAGGGCTAAATGGCCAATTTTCCCAATGGAGAAAGGTGAATAGTGGTGTACCCCAGGGATCTGTTCTGGGTCCGCTGCTTTTTGACATATTCATAAATGACCTGGAAAGTGGAATAACGAGTGAGGTTATCAAATTTGCAGATGACACAAAGCTATTTAAAGTTGTTAAAACCCAAAAGGATTGTGAAAAATTGCAAGAGGATCTTGATAAATTGGAAGACTGGGCATCAAAATGGCAGATGAAATTTAATGTGGACAAGTGCAAGGTTATGCACCTAGGGAAGAACAACCCAAACTATGGTTACACGATGCAAGGTTCCACATTGGGAACCACCACCCAGGAAAAAGATTTAGGCGTCATTGTGGATACCATGTTAAAACCCTCGGCCTAGTGTGCAGCGGCGGCCAAGAGAGCAAATAGAATGCTAGGTATGATAAGGAAAGGAATGGAAAATAAAACAAAAGATATTATAATGCCTCAATATCGTTCCATGGTGAGACCGCACCTTGAATATTGTGTGCAATTCTGGTCGCCGTATCTTAAAAAGGATATAGCGATTTTAGAAAAGGTTCAGAGAAGAGCCACCAAAATGGTAAAGGGGATGGAAGGATACTCCTATGAAGAAAGGCTAAAAAGGTTAGGGCTCTTTAACCTAGAAAAGAGACGGCTGAGGGGAGATATGATATAAGTCTATAAATTAATGAACGGAGTGGAACGGGTAAACGTAGATCGATTGTTTACCTTATCAGAATATAGAAAGACTAGGGGACATGCAATGAAGCTACAGGGTAAACTATTTAAGACTAATAAAAGAAAATATTTTTTCACTCAACGTGTAATCAAACTCTGGAATTTGTTACCGGAGGATGTAGTAAAGGCTGTTAGTGTAGCTGGGTTTAAAAAAGGTTTGGACAAGTTCCTGGAGGAAAGGTCCATAAACCATTATTAAGAAGTGACCGAAGATATCAATGCCTGACCCAGTACAAGAACTTGTGGAACTTGTGTCTCTTGGGGAAACTGCTAGGTACATATGACCTAGATTGGCCACTGTTGGAAACAGAATACTGGGCTTGATGGACCTTGGTCTGACCCAGTATGGCATATCTTATGTTCTTATGTAACTCCAAGTTCTGGGAGGGGAGCAAAGTGGACTTTGCGAAGTTGATGACAAAGCCCACCTTTTGGAGCAGTTCTATGGTCCTGCTGGTGGCTTGCTGAACTTCTAGGGAAGTGTGGCCTCTGATGAGCCAGTCGTCTAGGTAAGGAAACACAAAGATGCCCTGATTTCTCAGGTAGGCTGCCACCACTGCCAGGCACTTGGTAAAGACCCTGGGAGCGGAGGTCAGACCAAAAGGCAGTACTCTGTACTGATAATGGTTTCCTCCCAGAATGAACCTGAGGTACTTTCTGTGGTCTGGATGAATAAGGATGTGAGTGTAAGCATCCTTTAGATCTAAAGAGCATAGCCAATCTCCCTGCTGGAGGTAGGGCAGAAGAGTTCCAAGAGTAAGCATCTTGAACTTCTCTTTTACTAGAAACTTGTTTAGGTTTCTGAGATCCAAAATGGGTCGAAGAGCACCGGTTCTTTTTGGCACCAGGAAATACCTGGAGTAAAACCTGTGACCTTGGACATGGGGAGGCACAGGCTCCACCGCCTTGTCCAGCAACAGACCTTTTAACTCTTGAAGGAGAAGGGCAGTATGCAGGGGAGGCCAGAAAGGTTCCCCTGGGAAGTGTGGCGGAGGCAGTTGTTGAAAATGCAGGGCATAGCCTCGATGGACTATGTTCAGCACCCAACTATCCTGGGTTATCAAGGGCCACTGATGAGCAAACAAGGCTAGGCGGCCTCCTGTGCAGGGCTGGGTCTGCAAGGGAGGAATGGCTATACTCAAGGAGTCAAAAAACCCCACCCTGCTGAGTGGGAGCAGGGGCCGGAGGCTTGGGGGTATTCTGCCTACGGGGCCCATTACCCCAGCCCCTGGCTTGCTGACCCTGGGGGGCAGCTGGGGTAGCCTGAAACTGGGGGTACTGTTTGTAGGCAGCTCCCTTCCTCGGGTAAAAGGGCTTCTTACCCGGGCCCTTCCTCTTAGAGGAAGGAGCAGAGGACTTCCTCGACAGCCTTGTCCTCGTGAGGTGCTGTTTCGAGCTGAGCAGCCTTCTCGGCCACAGGCTTGCCAAAAAGGTTTTCACCTCGGCAAGGGACATCGACCAACTTGTCCTGAACCCATGGCTCGCGGTCCGATGACTGCAGCCACGCCTGGCGTCGAGCCACGATGCCGGCAGCCGCTACTCGAGCCGAAGCCTCGAAGTCATCGTAGGCGGCGCGGGAGAGACCAGCAGAGAATCCGGCCAACTCCTTGGCCAGGTCTCGTAAATACATGCCCATGTACAACTGGTAAGTCTGGACACGGCAAGCAAGCATCGAGCCCTGAAAACACTTTCTACCGACGCCATCAAGGTTTCGGGCTTCCCATCCAGGAGGCACCGCAGAGTGCATCTTCTGACTCTTCAGACGATGCATGGCCGATTCCACAACCATGGAATGGTGTGGTAGCTGTGCTTTTTGGAAGCCAGGACTCTTACGGAGTCGATAGATGGAATCGACCCGCTTGCTCAAGACCGGCGCCGAGGCCGGGGTCTCCCACATTCGGAAGAGGAGCCGTTCCAGCACTGGAGGAACCGGGACAGTAAAGGCCTCCTTCGGAGGAGAGTCATACTGCAGAGCATCGAGCTCCTCGGCTCAAGGCTCTTCTTCGGGGTCAGCCGAGATAGCCAGGGCAGCGGCCATATCACGGACAAATTCCGAGAACCTAGTGTCCTCCGGAGGGGATCTACTCCGGGGCTCAGACTCAGGTGAGTCCGAAGGGACACACCGAGTCTTGAAGGTGTCAGGAGACTCCTCGTCCCCGGTCTCCCAAGCAGACTCGTCCAATGTCGAGTCGAGCTTGGACCCCGCGGGGCCTCCAGGCACCCGCCCCGACACCGGGGGCACCGGCGTCGAGACCCTTGGTCCCCAACAGGAGGTCGAGGGAGACCTCGACCGAGGACGACCTCGAGCCGCAAGGGACTCGAGTATCGGCTCGGTCTCCGGGGTCGACTTCGGAGGTCGATGTCCCGGTGGTCGGGGCAGATGCGCCAGACAGGCTGGCCATCAGTGCCCGCTGCTGGTCCATGAAGTCAGACATTCTGCTCTCCAAGGCTGTCAACCTGAGACTCAGCTCGGGTGACGCAGCGGCGCCGGGCCCGACGTCGGTACTCTGGGAGGTGAGTCCACGAGGACAACAGGACTTACGTCCAGCAGACTCCGGCTCCACGCGAGGAACTTTAGCGGGCTTCTCCTGGTCCACGGGCCCGGGACGACGGTCGGGGTCTTAGACCTGGCCTTCGAGGGCCCAGGGACCTCCTCCGACGCCGCCCTCACGAGCCGCTTCTTCCTCTTACGTTCCCGGTCAGGGGACCCCCTGTCCGAGGAGCTCCGACGCCTCTCGGGATCGGAATCCCGAGATATCGAGGCCTCAGATGAGGTCCGGGCCCGGGTAGAGGCCGAGTCCGAGAAAAGCCGTTCACTTTGCTGCTGACGACTTCGGAGTGCCTTGGAAGACATTTTTCCACATGGCCCGCACGATTTAGAATCGTGGTCCGGGCCAAGGCACAAAAGGCAGCAGTCGTGTGTGTCGGTGAGAGACATAATCTACTTACACCGATCACACTTCTTAAAACGGCTGGAAGTCATCGGGGAAAAAAGGGTCCCCGCGAGGTCGAAGGACCGGCCTTCCAGGGAAAAGAAAAAAGATTTGGCGCGAATGCCTAGCCACTAAGGGCAAAAACCGAAAAGAAAAAGAGGGGATTCGATACCGGCGTACCGAACCCAGCGGGAGGGGAACTGACGTCGAATCCAAGGAAAAAAGCAAATAACGCCTAGAAAAAAGTAACTCTTTTCCGGGAAAAAAAGGACACATGTCCGATGGGCTTCACGGAAAAAAAGAGACTGAGGTAAGATGGCACCTTTAGGCGGGAAGGGAACCGCGCATGCGTGCCAGCATTCCCAAAGGCTTTCATGGAAAGCTGGGGAAATGCTCCGCTGGGGCTTCATCGGCGTCGATGACACCCATAAGTGAGGACTGACTTCCTGCTTGGTCCTGGAGAAAGGATACTATAATGCCTCTGTATCCTTCCATGGTGCGACCGCACCTTGAATATTGTGTGCAATTCTGGTTGCCGTATCTTAAAAAGGATATAGCATTATTGAAAAAGGTACAGAGAAGAGCCACCAAAATGGTAAAGGGGATGGAAGGATACTCCTAAGAAGAGAGGCTAAAAAGGTTAGGGCTCTTCAACCTGGAAAAGAGATGGCTGAGGGGAGATATGACAGAGGTCTATAAATTAATGAATGGAGTGGAACGGGTAAATGTAGATCGATTGTTTATGTCATCAGAATATAGAGAGACTAGGGGACATTCAGTGAAGCTACAGGGTAAACTATTTAAAACTAATAAGAAAAAATATTTTTTTCACTCAATGCGTAATCAAACTCTGGAATTTGTTACTGGAGGATGTAGTAAAAGCTGTTAGTGTAGCTGGGTTTAAAAAAGGTTTGGACAAGTTCCTGGAGGAAAGGTCCATAAACCATTATTAAAAGTGACAAGGGATATCACTGCTTAACCCAATACAAGCATTGAGGAACCTGTGTCTTTTGGGGAAACTGCTAGGTACTTATGACCTAGACTGGCCACTGCTGAAAACAGGATACTGGGCTTGATTTATTTATTATTTATTTATTTATTTAGCTGTATTTATATCCCGCTTTTCACCGGGTCAAAGCTTGATGGACCTTGGTCTGACTCAGTATGGCATATCTTATGTTATAATTTCTTCAAACTCTGAGAAATCTCTCTGAAACAGTCAAGTTTTCAATAATTTTTGAAACAGTTGATAAAACTGAGTTACTTACCTGTAACATGAGTTCTCCGGGGACAGCAGAATAAGTCAGCCACAAGTTGCTCCTCAATACCTTCCTCTTCGCCGGTAGGTGGTTCCGGGAGGCACGTAACTAGCGGTGCCTGGGGGCCGCTGTTCCTGCTTCGGAGTGAGAGGTCGTTGTTGGGGGACTGGAGGAGAGTGGTGGCTCGGCGAGTTGACTTGAGGAAAGGGCTCTATTTAACACTTGTCCGCATGCGCGGCGTCCACCAGCCGTTGAAAGGAGTAAGCTTCTGGGGAGCAATGTTGATTGTGATATGGGTAAATGCACATTTGTTTTCCTTATAATTCCTCCGTTATAATATCAAAAGTTTCCTATTGAACATTGTCAATTGAAAGTATGCATCTAACAGACATTTCTTTTCACAGTGCTTATGAATTTACCCTGAGGAAACCGTAAAGGTGAAACGCATCATTCCAGCGCGCTTTCTAGCGTCGGGAAAGATATGTCAGAAGCTGGACACTTCTAAGTTAAGCACTAATGTTTCATTATAAATTTATATTTGGCTCACAAAAAATGGATAATTAGAGGCTTTTTATGGAGGGTCATTGATGTGTGAAGGGCAGTATATCAATTTGACTATACATGAATCAGTCAATGGTTGCCCGTTTTCTCTGAGACCTCTCTTGCCCCTTTAAAAACCATTTTTTGGATATTATATCAAAACAATAAGTCGATAAAGAACTGCAGGATACTTTCAGGTTATAATACGGAGTATTGTTTGTATTTTTAATATTTTTGCTCTGGAATAAGAGACCGCGACCTAATTTTGAGGAAAGGGCTGACAGAGTGGCGGCCCATTGCTGAAGCATGCTGGAGAGCAGTTTGAGGGTCTCCGGCTGGTTAGGAGATTTGCTTGGTCCCGCTTCTGCTGGTGGAGGGGGCGAGGAAGGAGAAACCACCGAGTGTGCTTCCCTGGCCGTTCCGAGGGGCGAAGAGGGGGATGCAGGTAGGTCATGCCTGTAGAAGGGACTGCTGCTGCTACCATTTGGTTAACTGCTGTGTCGTCGGGCTTCATCTCTGGATGGGTTCCTGCTGTGTCTGCAGGGGCACGATAAGCTGTTTCGTCGATGACGGAGCGTGGCGCTTCCAGCTGCTTTGTCCTCGGCTCCGGCTCCAACACCTGCGTGCCCTACGGCTTCTGCTCCGATGTCTACCGGTGCTCCTGCTCCAATGTCTGCTGGCGCTCCTGCTCCAAGTGCTGAGCTGACTATTCCAGCGCCGACGTCGCTCTGACGTAGCAGTCAGCTGTTCAGCCGGAATCCCAGAAGTGGAGGCGGAGCCAGCAACCGTATCGAGAGGAGCACATATGGGCAATGGCTAGCTTTCGCAGCGGGAGACGGAGGCCTGGATGGGCACGTCTCCAGCTTGAGCAGAGTTGGAGAGAGCTGCGGGGGCTGCCATTGGAGACCGGAGAAGTGCTGCGGAAGTTGCCTGAGACCCGGGGGACGTCACAGGATCGGCGGGGGCGGCAGGGTTGGCAGCAGGTTCCAGAGGAACGGCAGGAATGGTAGAGGGCTCTGGAGGGCAGAGGAACTCTGTAAGGGCATGCTTGCGATGTTTCCTAGCCATGGGAAACATGTGGGCGCATACAGAGCAGATCTCGATGGGGTGCTCCTTACCCAGGCAAAGGAGGCAGCATTGATGAGCGTTGGAATTGCTCATCTTCCTGGAGCACTTGGGGCACTTC
This sequence comes from Ichthyophis bannanicus, assembly GCA_033557465.1. NCBI lineage: Eukaryota > Metazoa > Chordata > Amphibia > Gymnophiona > Ichthyophiidae > Ichthyophis > Ichthyophis bannanicus. The sequence continues at coordinate 44,803,675 of CM066040.1, forward strand.
TTGAACCCCGGTTTCGGCATGATCAGGTAATAATCCTTATTCTGTTCTTTTGATTCTGGTTGTAGAAATTGTTGGACTGAGAGAAATATATCTTGCTGCTCAAGGCGGAAGACAGACTGGCTAGCTAGGGGTGGCCCTAAGGATGGGGCTACCAGCCCATGCTCAGAAGGCAAAGCCTTCTGAGCTACTGAGAGACTTCCATCTATGGCGCCGTCAGATGACATCACCACTTGTGGCTGACTCATCCTGCTTGTCCTAGGAGAACTTGCTGAATCCCTCTTCTCTATTGGTAAGCTATTCCACAATTTAGGAGCTACTCCAAAAAAAACCTCTCTCTCTGATCTTTGTCTGACAAAAAGAAGGCAGATGGCAGCTTATGTGCAATGTGTAGCAGATCGTGAAGATCTCACTGACGAACATTTCATCAACCTATTTGATAACTATAGAGGACCAATCTTACGAATAGCTTTAAAAATAAGATAAAGCACTTTAAACAAAACTCTTCCTTCTACTGGTAGCCAATGAAGTTTAAACAAAGGGGTTACTTTCTCCCTATAAGCACTATGAGTGATCATTTTTACCGCTGTATTTTGAATATGTTGCAATTTGTATACTAACTTCTTAGACATTCCCATAAATATTGCAATAAAATAATCCAATTGGACCGTCAAATGAATCACAGTCCAAAAATCTTGGGGCCTCAAAACTGATCTCAATTGTCTGACCAATTTTAACTTATACCACACCTTTTGTTGTGCATACTGTACATGCAGTTCAAAGGTCAAATCAGAATAAAAATAACTCCCAGATTAACACCTTGGAGGAAATATCCACTTTTTGTCACATAATCTGAATAGATTTAATATCATCTGGGATTTTATCATTCCCAACCCATAAAGTTTTAGTTTTCTCTACATTCAATTTCAATGATATCTCTTAACCAATTCCCCAGGATATATAAACCCTGATTCAGTGACTCCAACAATGCCTTGAAAGATTTCTTCACAGGAATACAAAACTGAACATTGTCAGTATAAATAAAAGGAGAGAATCCTAATTCTTTAATATAACTAGCTAAAGGGCTGAAATAGATATTGAACAACAATGGGGATAATGGAGACCCCTGTGGCACACCTGTCCTGCATTCATAGTCTTTGGACCTTTATCCATTAAATTCTACCCTAAAAGATCTCTTTGTCAAAAAAAGAGGCATACAAATTTAAAGCATTATCACCAATACCCATGGACTGAAGTCTGGATTCTAACTGTTTATGACAGATCCAAAGGTCGAGGACAAATCTAACAAAACTAAAACTGCAACCTCCTTTATCCTTCCATCTCAGCATACCATCCACCAATGCTACCATGGTCTCTGTGTTATAAGCAACTTTAAACCTTGATTGGCAACTATCTAACCCTCCTATCTCCTCCATATAACCCTGTAATTGAGAGTGCATAAGAAATGCCAAACTGGGTCAGACCAAGGTCCATCAAGCTCAGTATACCATTTCCAACAGTGGCCAATCCAGGTCACAAGTACCTCTAAGGTTCCCAAAAAGGTATCCAGATTCCATGCTGCTTGTCCAATGGGTAAGCAGTGGATTTCCCAGGTCCTCTTTAATAATAATTTATGGACCTTTCCTCCAGGAACTTGTCCAACCCTTTTTTAAAATCCAGCTATACTAACAGCTTTAATTACATCCTCCGGCAACACATTCCAGAGTTTGATTACTCATTGAGTGAAAAAATATTTTCTCTTATTAGTCTTAAATGGGTTACATTGTAGCTTCATTGTGTGTCCCCTAGTCTTTCTACTTGTTGATGGAGTAAACAACCTATCTACGTTTACCCGCTCTACTCCATTCATTAATTTATAGACCTCTATCATATTTCCCTTCAGCCATCTCTTTTCCAAGTTGAAGAGTCCTAACCTTTTAAGCCTTTACTCATAGGAGTATCCTTCCATCCCCTTTATTAATTTATTTAGCCAGTTTTGTATACCGCCTTATCCTTCAATCAAGGCGGTTAGGGACATAACGGGGTCTACAATTAACATAGGGGTTCCGAGACATACATATATTCCCGGGGGGGGGGGGCCCAGGACTGGGTCTTTGGTTTGTGTCCATGTAGCAAGACTGTGTGAAGAGGGTTTATGGTATTTGTTCAAATGATTCAGTGAACAGGTGTCTTGAGGGATTTGCGGAAGTCCTTGAGGTCTTTTTGTGCTCTTAGTTCCTCGGGGAGAGGGTTCCAAAGGTCCGGTGCCGAGAGTGATATTGCTCTTCTGGACGTTACTTGTTTCATTTTGTGGTATCCAGCTGGGGGCGTAGTCTATTGCTACCCTGGGTTCATCTGGGTCTACTGTTTGTGTCTCTGGTTATTGAGGTCTGAAGCAGTGGTGTAAGGTTTTGAAGATGATTAGTGTTGTCTTGAATTTTGCCCTTGCTCTCATTGGAAGCGAGTGTACCATTTTGGTAGCTCTTTTCTGTACCCTTTTCTAATTCTACTATATCCTTTTAAAAATATGGCGACCAGAACTGCACACAATATTCAAGGTGTGGTCGCACTATGGAACAATAGAGGCATTATATCATCCTTGGTTTTATTCTCTATTTCTTTCCTTATGATTCCTATCATTCTATTTGCTTTCTTGGCTGCGGCTGCACACTGGGCAGAGTTTCAACATATTATCCACAATGACACCTAAATCCTTTTCATGGGTGGTGGTTCCTAATGTGGAACCTTGCATTGTGTAACCGCAGTTTGGGTTGTTTTTTCTTAGGTGCATAATTTGCATTTGTCAACATTAAATTTCATCTGCCATTTGGACGTTCAGTTTTCCAATTTTTCAAGGTCCTCTTGCAATTTTTCAATCCTCGTGTCAATAACTTCGGATAATTTTATGTCACCTGCAAATTTGATCACCTCATCCATTATTCCCATTTCTAGGTCATTTATAAATATGTTCTAAAATCAGCGGGCCCAGCACAGATCCCTGGGGTACTCCACTATTCATCTTTCTCCATTGAAAAAATTGGCCATTTAGTCCTATCTTGCTCCTCCTTATGCCTGGAACTACCTACCTGAGTATGTACATCAGGCTTCAACTCTAGCCCTTTTCAAATCCAGGCGAAAACCTCATCTCTTCAAGGCCACTTTTGGATCCTGATCCGCTTAGTCTCCTATGTGTTTCCTTACCATTCCCCTAGAGATATCCTTGTCCTTAGCCACTGTGTTGTCTGTCCTGACTAGATTGTAAACTCTGAAGAACAGGGACTGTCTTTTACATGTGTCTGTATCAGCGCTATATATACGCCTTGTAGTGCTATACAAATAAGTAATAGCAGTAGCTACACTAGATAGATCTGAGATTGGCCAATAAAAAAAATCTTCCTCCTCAGGTAAATAATTAAGATTGGCTTGAAAAAACACCTTCTTGCAAGGACTGAATTATCATGGATTTTTAATTCAGAAAAATATTCCCTGGAAGTGAATGCAAAAATTGTGCTGGACAAGGATGAACTGCACTATATCCCATAATAAACTGATTGATCAATGTCTGCAATTGATCTTCGGGTACAGAAAACTATAATAACTCCCTATCCTGCAGTGGAACCATAACCCTTTTTTCCCCCAGATCCTGCACAAGATCAAATTCTTTCTGAATGACATCAATCTGACAAACATTTGCCAGAGCCCCACCTTTTTTCTCCCTACCAGACAAATCCTTTACAATCAAAAATAAGTCCCTGGTTGAAGGGGAGTTTGCTCAGCTGCAGCTTGGACGTGATATTTGTAGACCAGTTCTGGAGTCAGAATTGCCTTCAAGCCACCACAACTATTGCCATGAACTTAGAAGGGATCCTAATCAAGTTGTACAGAGCATCTACTATAAATGGCACTCTGAACTCTGGATATTGCTACCTCCAGACTGTCTGGAAATTGCTGGTTTCAGATTAAGATTGCTCAGGTCATCACACCTGCACAAACCACTGCCCTACTACCCAAGGCTGAAGCCATGAAGGCATTCTTGAAGAGGGCTTTTACCTTCCTATGAGTGTCCCTTCAGCGCAGTGCCATCTTTCACCAGAATGGTCATATGCTTAGTCACTACTGTGATCGGGGCATCCACCTTAGTGATCTCGAAAAGTTAATTCTCCTTCTGAGGTAGAGGATACAGCCAAGCCAGGACCTTATTACCCCTCAGTCCCAGTTCTGGTGCCTCCCACAGAGCGCACAAACTTTTGCAAGGGCTCCAAGGGCTTTTAACTTTCGAAAGGGAGACTATGATAAAATGAGGAAAACAGTTAAGAAAAAACTAAAAGGAGCAGTTGCAAAGGTTAAAGATGTACATCAAGCTTGGGTGTTGTTGAAAAATACTATCTTGGAAGCCCAGACCAGCTGTATTCCACGCTTTAAAAAAAGTGGAAGTCCAAAAAACTGCCAGCATGGTTTAAAGGTGAGGTCAGAGAGGCTGTTCTTGCCAAAAAAGCATCTTTCAGGAAATGGAAAAAAGAGCCAAACGACGAAACCCGGAAACAGCACAAGCACTGGCAAGTCAAATGCAAGGCATTGATAAGGCAGGCAAAGAGAGAATTTGAGAAGAAGCTTGCTGCGGAAGCAAAAACGCGAAATAAAGACCTTTTCAAGTACATTTGTAGCAAAAAACCTGTGAGAGAGTCAGTTGGTCCATTAGATGATAAAGGGGTTAAAGGAGCACTAAGAGGCGACAAGGCGATAGCGGAGAGACTGAATGAATTCTTTGCTTTGGTCTTTACTGAGGAAGATGTAGGGATGTTACCCATGACCACTGTTCCCTCTAAGCTGTGCGCGTGTGCGCGCGCACACAGCTTGCCGAGTGAGCGCACATACTTTACAACAGAGCGCACAAAAGTTACGGTTCTGATTCTAATAGAAAACAACACAGACGTCTTAAAATTTAAAATTTGTGATTGTAATTACTAGAAATGTTCCCCTTCATTTAGTAATCGTCTATTTTCATTTAATTTGATTAAAATCAATGTGGTGTACATACTGTATTCTGATGTGTAGTCAAATTTTAAAGTATATAACGCCGAGTGTAGTTATGTGGCGCACAAAAATTTAACCTTCCTTCAAAAGTTGCACAGCTGGTATTTTATGCGCACACAGCCTACAGAAAATTAGAGGGAACATTGCCCATGACTGAAGTGGTATTTAAAGGTGCAGAAGAATTGAAGGAAATATTGATACATCGGGAAGATGTCTTACAACTATTAGATAAACTGAAGAGTAGCAAATCACCTGGGCCGGATGGTATACATCCAAGGGTGTTGAAAGAACTAAAATATGAGATTGCAGACCTGCTATCAGTAATCTGTGAACTATCATTAAAATCATCTCTAATACCTGAAGATTGGAGGATCGCCAATGTAACACCAATTTTAAAAGGGTTCCAGGGGTGATCCGGGAAACTACAGACCGGTGACCCTGACGTCAGTACCAGGAAAAATGGTAGAAACCATCATAAAGAATAAAATTACCCAGCATGTAGATAGTCACAACCTAATGGGAGACAGCCAACATGGCTTTAGACAAGGAAGATCTTGTCTTACTAATCTGTTATGTTTTTTTGAAGGAGTGAATAAACAGGTGGACAAAGGTGAGTCGGTTGATATTGTGTATCTGGACTTTCAGAAAGCCTTTGACAAGGTCCCTCATCAGAGACTTTTGGCAAAACTAAAGAGTCATGGGATAGGAGGCAGTGTACTATTGTGGATCAGGAACTGGTTAAAAGATAGAAAGCAGAGGGTAGGGCTAAATGGCCAATTTTCCCAATGGAGAAAGGTGAATAGTGGTGTACCCCAGGGATCTGTGCTGGGTCCGCTGCTTTTTGACATATTCATAAATGACCTGGAAAGTGGAATAACGAGTGAGGTTATCAAATTTGCAGATGACACAAAACTATTTAAAGTTGTTAAAACCCAAGAGGATTGTGAAAAATTGCAAGAGGATCTTGATAAATTGGAAGACTGGGCATCAAAATGGCAGATGAAATTTAATGTGGACAAGTGCAAGGTTATGCACCTAGGGAAGAACCACCCAAACTATGGTTACACGATGCAAGGTTCCACATTAGGAACCACCACCCAGGAAAAAGATTTAGGCGTCATTGTGGATACCATGTTAAAACCCTCGGCCCAGTGTGCAGCGGCAGCCAAGAGAGCAAATAGAATGCTAGGTATGATAAGGAAAGGAATGGAAAATAAAACAAAAGATGTTATAATGCCTCTATATCGTTCCATGGTGAGACCGCACCTTGAATATTGTGCGCAATTCTGGTCGCTGTATCTTAAAAAGGATATAACGATTTTAGAAAAGGTTCAGAGAAGAGCCACCAAAATGGTAAAGGGGATGGAAGGATACTCCTATGAAGAAAGGCTAAAAAGGTTAGGGCTCTTTAACCTGGAAAAGAGACGGCTGAGGGGAGATATGATAGAAGTCTATAAATTAATGAACGGAGTGGAAAGGGTAAACGTAGATCGATTGTTTACCTTATCAGAATATAGAAAGACTAGGGGACATGCAATGAAGCTACAGGGTAAACTATTTAAGACTAATAAAAGAAAATATTTTTTCACTCAACGTGTAATCAAACTCTGGAATTTGTTACCGGAGGATGTAGTAAAGGCTGTTAGTGTAGCTGGGTTTAAAAAAGGTTTGGACAAGTTCTTGGAGGAAAGGTCCATAAACCATTATTAAGAAGTGACCGAAGATATCAATGCTTGACCCAGTACAAGCATTGTGGAACTTGTGTCTCTTGTGGAAACTGCTAGGTACCTATGACCTAGATTGGCCACTGTTGGAAACAGAATACTGGGCTTGATGGCCTTGGTCTGACCCAGTATGGCATATCTTATGTTCTTATGTGAAAACACCTGGAGCGGCACTGCAATCTCTCTTGGATGAGGTCCCACTTGTGAACCTTTCATCGCAGGGGTCTTTGTAACGCAGAGCCATCATGGCACCCTGAATAAGGGTGGAAAGGCCCTCTCTGTGGAATAGATGATCACCAACAGATCATCTCCTTGGGCCAGGGGAAGCTTCGAGTTCTCTGGCAACTTCTCTTGTAGACAGAGTCCCCTGTTTCTCCTCAGCCTGGGCTCTTGAAGGAACAAGACATACAAAAATAAATAATGTAGAACTTAACCCTCTTGCCACCACAGAAAGACACCAGAGGGCCCAGAGTTATCAACGGAGTGGTGGGTGTGGGGGGTGGAGTATCAGGCCTTGGACCCCTGGCAAGGGGGATGCCAACAGCCCATGAGCTGGCTGAGAATAGGCCCTGGGACCCCGGAAGCAACTCAGGGGCCTACCAGCTTGAGTATGCAGCCACATCATCTCACTCTCCTTCAGCCAGGACCATGTAGCCAGCCAATATAGCTGTGTGCTCCCAACAGTGGGAAAGTTGAGGAAGATGCAGTAGAGGCAGCAAAATTGGCATCAGGCCCTGGGCCCCAACACTGCTGAAAAAAAAGTGTGCACGGAGGCTTCTCCACTGCACTCAGAGCAAAAAGAGCCAGCCGCAGTGCTCAATTAATGAAGTCGCAAGCAGCATACCCCCATACAATTGGCATTTCGGGTAGACCTCAAACATGGTTAAAACAAACAAACAAAATGTTTCATTGTACAACAGTATGTATATTCATGCCTGGTTAAATTTCCATTTTTATGTAAACCGCTTTGAATAGTAGAAAGGTGGTATAGAAATAAATAAGCTTAAATAAACCCACAAAGGGGAAAATACCCAACAGAAAAAAGTGTGTGGCAAAAAAGGAATCTTCGATCAGTAAGGGAGTTTCTGCTCCTGTCAGGCCAGCCAGAAAGATCTAAGAAGGGACTCCCTAACCATCCACACAGGCCTGGCTGCCTGGAGGAGGAAGGTTTTTTTTTTTTTTAAGCTGCTTTGTTCAAGTAGCAAAAACAGAGAGCCAAAGAAACAGCAAAAATAAAACAGGAAAAAATAAGCAGAATATAGAACAGTAAGAGGAGCTTGTGCTCAGACTTGGCAAACTCTCTCAAAGGCCCCGTGGGTCCTCCTGCCCGTTCTCCAGACCACCAGTGCTTGAACATATGTGTAACACTGCTGTCAGCTCAAGGAGATAATTGGCATACCCAAGTTCTGAGCAAATGCGGGCCCAGGTCTCAAGACTGATCTGGGCCATGGGAGATAGGCCCATCTGCACTACGGCACACTTCCACATACCTTGCTATCTGCTGGAAGCAAATAATGCTGGTTTTTCTCAGTGTTTCATTTGCGTATATACAAGTGATGACATCACTGAAAGTTGCTATAGTCTGCCTCCACCTGCTGACTGAACAGCATAGCCCACTTGTCTGAATTGGTCTAGCAGGATAAGGAATTTGGAGTTTTAAAATTCTCTATCTCCAATCCTCCCTTGTGGGAGGTGGTGGGCTAGGTGAAGTTCCTGTGCTGTAAAAGTAAAGGAGGGTAATTTTCAAAGTGTTTTAGCTGGTTAACAGACCTACTGACTGACTAAAACATGGTTACCACTGAATAACCCCACAGACTACCGAACCTACACCCTATTAAAACCAGGGCAGCTTGTGGGAGGCGTGGAGACAGATTACTACTGAAGGGTGCTCTTAGCTGCACTGGTCCTAATGTCAGTGATGTCACTGGAAGTTTATAGTTTTTTTCTGTCTCCATCATCTGCTGGCAGAGGACATAACCCACCCCTCTGGTCTGGTGTAGCAGGATGAACTGGAAAACCATTGTTTCCTCTCAAGAATGACAGACTGACAATGGCTTCAATAATAACTGACCAACGTATAGTGTAGTTACTCGCCTGTAACAGGTGATCTCCGGGAACAGCAGGAATTTAGTTTTCACATATGGGTGACATCGGTATCAATGGAGCCCGCGTGGGAACGCTCCCCAGCATGCAATAGGAAAGCTTTTGGGAGCATCCCACTGTGCCTGCGTAGCTGCCTTCCCGCCTTTCCAGCTCTCCCTCCTCAGCTGAGTTTATAGCTGAGATAAAAGGAGAGAAGGAGAAGACGACCTACAACTCCTAGAGGAGGAGGGTAGATTGTGAGGACTAAATTCCTGCTGTTCCCGGAGATCACCTGTTACAGGTGAGTAACTACGCTATCTCCAGGAACAAGAAGGAATATAGTCTTCACATATGGGACTCCCAAGCTCGGAGATGTCAGAGAGATGACCTCAGAGTCGGCTGTGGAATCACAGGTATAACTAAGGAGGTCATGTATCCTCCAAGGTTGTCTGTTATCGAAACCCAGGACGGAGGGTACGAGTTGATGTAAGCCTGAAAGAGATGCTGGAGAACAGCTTGGCCAAACAAGGCATCCAAGCGGAAGTCCTTGTCCAGGCAATAATGAGCAGCAAAAGTGTGGACAGTTTTTTTGCATATCTCATCAATCGCTACAGAGTGTAGATTTGCCATTGAGGCAGCCATGGCCCGAACATTATGTGCAGTGATGTGACCCCCAAGAGAGAGTCCTGCCTTTTCATAAGCAAAGGAGATGCAGTTTGCTATCTACCTGGAAAGAGTTTGTTTAGATACTGGCAACCCCAGGTAACTCGAGTCAAAGGAGATGAAAAGTTGGGAACCTTTTCTGTGCTCGAGTTCTCTGGAGATAAAAAGCCAGGGCACGTTTGCAATCAAGAGTGTGAAGGGTTGCCTTTGCCCTAGAGGAATGGGATCTAGGGGAAAAGACAGGAAGGTAGACTGACTGGTTTAAATGTAAGGGCGAGACCACCTTTGGCATAAAGTAAGGACTACCTTATCATGGTGAATCGTGTATAAGGAGGGTCAGCCACCAAAGCCTGGATCTCATAAATGCATCTTGCTGAAGTGAGGGCAATAAGGAAGGTGACCTTCCACGTGAGAAACTTCAGTGAGGTAGTGGCTAGAGGTTCAAAGGGTAGCCTGAGAAGCTGTCCTAAACACAACATTAAGATCCCATGCCACTGGAGGGGGACTTAATGGGTTTGGTTAATAGAAGACTCCTCATGAAGCGAGCTACAAGCGGCTAAGAAGAGATGGGCTGGCCATCGAAGGGCATGTGAGAGGCCGCAATCGCACTTAGGTGTAGTCTTACCAAATTGGTTTTGAGTCCAGAAGATAGGTGGAGGAGATACTCAAGTAATGTCTCCACCGGAGCCGAGAAGGGGTTAACATACCTCTCAGAACAGCAGAGAGCGAATTTACACCACTTGAAGGCGTAGGAGTACCTGGTGGATGGCTTCCTAGAAGCTAAGAGGATGTCCTTAACCTCCTGGGAAAGGTTAACGTCCTGGAAGGCTAACCCCTCAGCAGCCATGCGGTGAGATGAGGGACTGCGGATTGGGATAGAGCAACATCCCCTCCTTCTGAGAGAGGAAATCTGGAGCAGACCCCAGATCTATGGGTTGAGCCTGAGACAGATGTAAAAGGAGAGGATACCACGGTTGTTGTGGCCAGCATGGGGCTATGAGTAACATGTAGCCTCTGTCTCTCTGGAGTTTGAAGAGAGTCTTGGGAATTAGCGGAATGGGAGGAAAGGCATATAAGAAGCCTTGACCCCAGTGGAGGTGAAAAGAATCCACCTGCTGGCCATCCAGTGCAGGATTCCTGGAGCAGAAGTGAGGAAGCTTGGCATTCTGAGGACTTGCGAATAGGTCTATCTCTGGGGTTCCCCAGATCTGAGACATGTGAGAGACTTTGTCTGCATGGAGAGACCACTCGTGGGGTGGAAGAACTCGACTCAGTTTGTCCGCCAAGACATTGTGTTTGCCCGGAAGATACACCGCATGCAGGTGAATGCGATGCTGTATGGCAAAAGACCACAGATGCAGGGCCTCGCTGCAGAGGGTCCAAGAGCCTGTTCCGCCCTGCTTGCTGAAGTAGAATATGGCTACTTGATTGTCCGTCTGGACTAGAACTGTGCAGAATCGAAGATGGTCCTGGAACACTGAGAGCACTGTGAATGGCTCTGAGCTCCAGCAGATTTATGTGGAGTTGTGATTCCTGATGACCAGAGTCGCTGAGTGGAGAGAATGTCCAGATGGGCTCCCCAGCCCTATGTGGACACATTCCTCGTCAGGGTACATTGATGTGCTGGCATCTGAAAAGGTGACCCTACAAGGAGGTTTTCTGGGGATTGCCACCACTGGAGAGACAAGATTAGGCGGGTAAAGACCATTATTTTGTCTCCCAGGCGACCCGATGCCTGAGACCACTGGGAAGCTAGAGTCCATTGAGCTGTATGCATATGTAGACGAGCATATGGAACAACATGTACTGTTGATGCCATATGGCCCAGAAGTTGTAGCATTTCTCGAGCAGTGAGACAGTTCTTGAAGCATGCCTGAGATGCTAAATGAATGAGTCAAGCGCAGCAAAGTTGGGGTAGAAATGCCTTTGATTGCGGAGTGTCTAGGAGAGCCCCTATAAACTCTACAGTTTGAGAAGGGATGAATTGGGACTTTGGCAGATTTATTACAAATCCCAAGTGTTGCAGCATCTGCATGGTACGCGAGGGGGAAAGGCTGGCCTCTAGAGAGGTATTTGCTCAAATGAGCCAGTCGTCTAAGAAAGGAAAGACAAATATCCTGAGAGTCCTTAGAAATGCGGCTACTACTGCCATGCATTTTGTGAAGACTCTTGGGGCAGAGGCGAGGCCGAAAGGCAGGACTCTGTATTGATAATGTCTCCCTTGAAACATGAAGGGCAGAAACTTTCTGTGCTGTGAGTGAATAAGTATGTGAGTGTATGCCTCCTTTAGATCTAGAGAACAGAGGCAATCCAGACTCTGGAGATAGGAGAGAAGGGCTCCTAGGGAGATCATTTTGAACTTCTCCCATAGTAGGTTCCTGTTCAGATCTCTAAGGTCCAGAATGGGCCTGTACCCTCCTGTTTTCTTCAGAATAAGCAAGTATGGAGAATAAAAACCCATTCCCTGCTGGGATGGTGGAACCTCCTCTACTGCACCCTGTGAGAGAAGGAAGGTGACCTCTTACAGCAACAGAGCAGTGAGGGGGGGCTGAGAGTGTAACTCTCTTGGAGTTTGGGGGGGGGGGGTAGACTTCATAGATGAAGCTTGTACCATTCCCGTACTATGGACAGTGTCCACTGCTCTGATGTGATAAGATGCTACCTGTGGGCAAAGTGACAGAATCTGTCAGGGATGTGGATGGGATCTGGAATCTCCAGAGGCAGAACGGCAATGTTCTCCAGAAAGGAGTCAAAGACCATGAGGAGGCTGGGTCTGCTGAGGTGGCTGTGACTTAGGAGTCTGAGTCTTCTTTTGCTGCTTTGATGGCTGCTGCCCCTTCTGAGGAACATGGTATTGACATTATACAGCAGGGATGTAAAAAGGATAGTACTTCTTATTGAAAAAGGCTTTCTTTGCTGCTTTTTTCCTAGGTGGGTTGGCAGTAGATCTAGATAGTCTATTAAGAGTGGTGTTCTTAGATTCTAACTGAGAGGCCTTGTCCTGCCAATCCTTGCCAAAAAGGTTTTCACTGGTGCAAGGGATATTACCCAGCTTATCTTGAACCCATAGTTCAAGATTCAATGACCGATGCAGATGGATGAAGTTCTGCTGGTGCACTCAAAACAGTCAAAGGTTGCCCTGTTAAACTTTGAAACATTCAGAGCATGTTTTACAAGGGTGAGATAATCTGCTCTCTTGTCATCAGGGAGAAGAGGAGCCATTAACTCCAAATCCTTAGCCACCGCTCTAAGGAACATACTATAGAGTATGTAGGAACTAATCCTGGCTGATAATATGGAGGCCTGAAAACGTCGTTGACCAAAGGCATCTAGGGTTCTCGATTCCTTACCTTGAGGATTCAAGGAATGTGTTAGCACTCTTTATTCGACGCATTGCCGATTCCATGGAATAGTGTGGCAATTGCGTCTTTTGAAAACCGGGACTCTCCGGTACACAGTACATGGTATTGAGTCATCGGCACTGTTCCCTCTAAGCTGTGCGCGTGTGCGCGCGCACACATCTTGCCGAGCGAGCGCACATACTTTACAACAGAGCGCACAAAAATTACGGTTCTCATTCTGATAGAAAACACCACAGACGTCTTAAAATTTAAAAGTTGTTGTGTATTTACGGTTTTCACAAGTTCTACAATATTTTCTAGTGCAATCAATGTGGTGTACATACTGTATTCTGATGTGTAGTCAAATTTTAAATTATTTAACTCCGAGTGTCATTATGTGGCGCACAAAAATTTAACCTTACTTCAAAAGCTGCACAGCTGATATTTTATGCGCACACAGCCTACAGAAAATTAGAGGGAACATTGGTCATCGGGTATGTAGAGAGATAGTAAAGGGTGTCTTCCACATATGAAGTATAAGGTTATAAAGTATGTGATGGATAGGGAGCGTAGCAGCCTCCTTCGGGGCTGTAGGGTACTGAAGAATTTCAAGTTCTTAGGCCCTAGGCTCTTTCTCCGATGTCACTGTTATGGACAGACCCCGAGCAACATTGCGAATAAAGTCTTGAAAAGACATATCCTCTGGAGGGGACATGCAACGTTGTGGAGTCGGAGATGGGTCTTCTGGGATAGATCTCAAGTCCTGGGTATCGGCTGATTCATTATCCGACGAATCGGATTCGAAGACTCAAAGTGTTCCCGCTCTGTACGTACTTGGTACCGATCGAAACCGGTAGCTGAGGCTTGCGGTGCCGGCACCTCAGTACCGGAAACGGATTCGAGGGCTGGTATGGGCAGTAGCGTGGTAAGTGGCAAAAAAGTTGATGCAGGTTGTGTCGGTACCAAAGCCGGTACGGATGCCTGCGGAATAGACTGTAAAGTTTTTACTGGTATCAAGGCTGCCAGTAAGGCTGCTAAGCTCTGCTCGATGGCCAGGATACATTGATCCATGGAGTTTGACGATGCTTGGATATTGGTACTGGAATTGCGGGCCACAATCCCTGAGCATGGCCACCAGGAGCTCTCCAGAGGTGGATGCCTTGGAAGTATCCTGGGACCTCACTAAGGCTTTGGAGGAAAGGTCCTCCTGCTGGGGTTGTTTGGCCAGTGTGTCCCCCTCCAGGGCAACATCCGAGGCATCTCAATGTTTAGAAAGAGATCTACCCTTGGAGGGCCGGCCAGTCTTCGATGAAGAATTAGGTTTCGATACCTGAGATCCTTGAAAGGAAGATGAAGCTCTCGATGATGTCAATGCCAAAGATACCACATCAGAGGCAAAGAGAGTGCCTAGCTTTGCAGCTAGATTCTGTAGGCCTCTCTCTTTGTCATTTTCCTACAAAGAGGACATTCTGACGGCTGATGATCCGGTCCTAAGCATTTTCGACACATGGGTGTCTGTGGCCGAAATGGCACTGCCACATTTGGAACACTTCTTAAAACCACTGGATGGTTTTTCCATTTTGTCTGTGACGTCGATGCGCCTGAAGGAAAGTGATAATTCTTTCCCTCACAGAAGATTTTTTTGTTTTTTGAAGAAAGCAAGCACCGACAGGGGTTGGTACCGGCGTCAACGAGACGGCAAATGCGACCACAAAAATAAGGACGGACGAATTTTCTGCGGTGACAGGAACTGCTTTGTTGGCTCTGTGGAAAATGAAGAACCGAGGAAGGAGAGCTGGAAAGACGGGAAGGCATCTACACAGGAACAGTGGGACGCTCCCAAAAGCTTTCCTATTGGATGCTGAGGAGCGTTCCCGCACAGGCTCCGTCGGTACTGACGTCACCCATATACGAAGACTACATTCCTGCTTGTTCCTGGAGATATGTTTAAAACTTTAGGAAGTACTTTAATCAGGTTCTAGAGGGAGTTGGAGTGTGGCCACTAGCCAGGGACCAGTGACGTTCCCAGCCCCCTTTGTACCCAGAGCAGGTGCCCCATCTTATGGCTGGCACTGCTCTACAGCACGGTGTGATGCACCCCCCCCCCATGGCCCACACTTTGGAGTCAACGCGGCAAACATACCTTAGAGATGGATGGAATTGCTACACTGCCTCCAATCCAGGCCATCTCTGCTCTACTGACTGCAAGACTTCGGCGGGAAAGAGCAGCCAGCTTGGATTGGAAGCAGCGCGGCAAGTCACCCGTCTCTAAAGTATGTTTGCTGCGCTGCCTCCAAAAGTGTGGGCACGGTGGAAGTGCACTCCCTCGCGGCTGGCACCTGGGATAGGCTGCACCCACCGCCTCACCTTTGGTACACCACCATTGCCAGGGATCAAGATCTACTATGGCTAGACTAGATAGAGGATTATAAAATAAGATAAAAACCTGGTAAGCTGTAAATGAAGGCTCATAGAATTGCAGCTGAACAGAGGCTGTTTTGGACCAAGATTGAGGCCTAAAAGAGGTGGAAACTGTTGGACCAATATAGCCACCATACTGCTTTTCTATACTGCTGCTTTATATGCAGCATACTACACCGCTGCTCCTCTTTCAATTCTAGCTGTCACACCACCACATCAGCAGCTGTGCAACAGCTGGCTTCTGCAAGGGAGACTGAAGGGAAAAGAATGGCTTAAGGATTTAAAGAAGACATTTTAAAGGTTTCCACAAAAATTTAACTGCTTGATTTTGTAATCACATTGGCCTGTGTGCGTGGGGGGTAGGTGGGGCATGGGAGAAAGGATGATGGTATGTGGCCAGACCTATTTTTCAGAAAAAGTAGTGGAATAATTTGTTTGTCAATTATAAACTGCTTACCTGTAAGGCTGTAAGGAAGTAGGGAACATCTCCTGGGCCTGAGACGCTGAGGGCCCAGCTCCCAAACTTAGCTGGGCTTGATGCTGACTCTGCAGCGGGGCATAGATGGGGATCGGGAACTGCTGAACAGAAGCAGGCTGTAATTAAAAAAACAAACAGAAGCGTCCTAAGGCAGGCCATGGAAATCTTCTCCAGTCAGAAAGGGTGTGCAGAGTAAACCAAAATCCCACCCACCGCTGAAAGGAAGCTTCAAACATAAAATGTCAAGATTGGTGGGAGAAATGATCAGGCATAGAATGAAGGTCCAGGATGTGAAAATCAATCAATACCATTCAAAGGCCCACCTCCCAAATACAAAGAAAGCCACAAGCTGAATTATTGTTTCTGATGTTCAAAGTGTTACCATTTCGCAATGTCTGTATACCTAAAGTAAAAGCTTGTGATCAGTTTAGTATATGTAGCACAATTTGGAGAGAACAAGGCTGTTCTATTAATTTTAGAGTTCAAGGCAAATGACTAGATGTATTCCATACTTAAGAATTTCAAGGAATTCTTATAGCTTTCTGGAGTGGAGTAGCCTAGTGGTTAGAGCACTGGCTTGGTAACCAGGAGACCAGGGTTTGATTCCCACTAGCACTCCTTGTGACCTTGGGCATGTCACTTATTCCAAGGGCATTTTCCAGCGAGTCACCTGCAGAAAAGTTCATGCTGGACCATGGCAGCTTCTTCTGCTATATCCATGTAAAAAGGATCCTCCTCCTACCTCCTAATTCTTAGCATAATTTTCTTTCCCCTCTTCCACCAGGAGCAACCTTTTTTTTTTTTTACCTGTGCCTGCTCCTCCCCCTTAAGCTTCAAGCAGAAATCTGAATGGACAGGATTCATATTCTCATGGGACTTTTGATTGAAGATGGCAGAAGAGGCAAATGTGTAAGAGTAGTTACTCTTCTTGCCAGAAGGAAGGGGACCAAAAATGTGTCTGGTGGTGGGGAAAAGGATGAAGGAAGGGGACCAAAAATGTGTCTGGTGGTGGGGAAAAGGATGAAGGAACAAAGTGTTCATGAGTGTGTGCTGAGATATAAGGAGGGGGGAGAGAGAAAATCAGTGTATAGTAGATTCTGGGGTGGGTGGAGTACTAGCCCCTTCTTCGTCTTACGTCCATGTTCTTTTCCTTGTCCAGTTGTATTGCTTATGTTTTCATGAATTCTGGATTAACATGCACTTTTCATTATTATTTATTATTATTTATATTCTCTTATATACTGCGCTATTCTGCATCAGTGCGGTTTACATTGAACAAACTGAAATTACATTGAACAGGGCATTATAACTTGGAGATAACTATTTTACAGGGAACATGGGCTATGGAGGGTTAAGTGGCTTGCCCAAGACCACAAGGAGCACCTGTGGGACTAGAAACCCCAGTCCTTCCGGCCCAAGGTTGCTGTCCTCTAGTGGGATTTGAACCCCTGACCTTCCGGCCTGAAGTACCTTGCCCCAACCACTAGGCCACTCCTCCACTCTATGGCTCTATCTTGTCTTTAAAAATCCCCTTCCAAGTCACCCCTTCAACGGTTCTCATTGCATTCATGCTTTTTAAATATTGCTATAATACCCAGATGGAATTTTGAGTATTAGTGGTACTGCAGAGCCTCGATTAACTTAGAGTAAGGACAACGGCTACATGGGAGGAACTTTCAACTAAGCGTAGTTACTCACCTGTAACAGGTGTTCTCCAGGAGCAGCAGGAAATCAGTCCTCACATATGGGTGACGTCGGCGCCGACGGAGCCCTCGCGGAGCAATTTTCCCCAGCTTTCAAAGAAAGCCTTTGGGAATTGCAGCGCGCATGCGCGGTCCTCTTCCCGCCCAAGGGTGCCATCTTGCTCAGTCTGATGACATAGCTAAAAGACAGCAAAAAATTAGCAAAAAACGAACGCATAGAACTGCAACTCCAAGGGGAGGAGGGAGGGTTGTGAGGACTGATTCCTGCTGCTCCTGGAGAACACCTGTTACAGGTGAGTAACTACGCTTTCTCCAGGACCAAGCAGGAAGTCAGTCCTCACATATGGGACTCCCAAGCTTAAGGCTACCGGAGACCCTAAGCACAAAAATGAGCTCCCTCAAGCTCAGTAGCACAGAAGGAAGGAATCTTCTCTGAATATGTCTCCAACCGGTAGCCCAACATCCGGGATGGAGGGTAGGAGTTGCCTATACCTCAAAGAGGTTACGGAGGACTGCCTGTCCGAAAGCACTGTCCCTGCGGGACTCCCTCTCCAGGCAGTAATGGGCTGCAAACGTCTGGCTTGAAGACCAAGTAGCGGCCCGGCAGATGTCTGCCAATGGAACAGAGCGGAGGTAAGCCACCGACGTAGCCTTCGCCCGAACACGATGAGCTGTGACTCTACCTTCCAACACGAGGCCGGCTGCCTCGTAAGCCCAAGCGATACAGTCAGCAATCCAGATGGACAGAGTACGCTTGGAGACAGGGAGCCCCAACTTGTTGGGGTCATAAGACACGAAGAGCTGAACAGTCCTTCGGTGCTCCCGCGTACGGTCAAGGTAGAAGGTCAACGCCCTTCTACAGTCCAGGGTATGCAGGACAATTTCAGCTCGGCTGGAGCGTGGCCTGGGAAAGTAGGTCGAAAGTACCACCTCCTGGTTGATGTGAAAAGGGGATACCACTTTGGGAAGAAACTTAGGGTGAGTCCGTAGGACTACCCGGTTTTTGTAGAACCTAGTGTAAGGAGGATCAGACACTAGGGCCCGCAACTCACTAACGCGTCTAGCAGAAGTGAGGGCTACCAAGAACAAGGTTTTCCACGAAAGAAAACGAAGTGGACAGGTAGCCATAGGCTCAAAAGGCGGACAGGTAATCCGCTGCAAAACCACATTGAGATCCCAGGCCGGGGCTGGCGGGCGCAAAGGTGGCTTAAGGAGAAGTAGGCCTCTGAGAAAACGAGCCACCAGAGGGTGGCTGGAAAGAGGTCTACCATCCACCGGCATGTGATGCGCAGAAAGAGCACTGAGGTGGATCTTGACCGAGTTGGACTTAAGCCCAAGGCTAGAGAGAGAGAGGAAGTACTGCAAGACCACTGATGCTGAACAGGAGAAGGGATCTTGAGACTGCTGAGCACACCAGACGGAGAACCGACGCCACTTTAGAGCGTAGGACTTCCGGGTGGAGGGCCTCCTGGAGGCCAAGACGACCTCCTCCACATCTGGAGGTAGCTGCAGAGGAGCAAGGACTACCCTTTCAGCAGCCAGGCCAGCAGATGAAGGGACCGGAGGTTGGGGTGTAGGAGAGTCCCCTGATCCTGCGACAGGTGGTCGGGCTGAAACCCCAGTGGAAGAGGAGTGTCCACCGCCAGCTGCATCAGAAGCGGGAACCAAGGTTGTCTCGGCCACCGGGGAGCCATTAGGATCATCGATGCTTTGTCTCTGAGAACCTTGAAGAGCGTCCGAGACACCAGTGGCGTGGGAGGGAAGGCATACAAGAGGCCGGTGGACCAGAGAATCAGAAAAGCATCCTCCGCTACTCTGAGAGGATGCGGCTGTCGAGAGCAGAATCTGGGCAGCTGCCGGTTCAGAGGACTGGCAAACAGATCCATGGTGGGGAGACCCCACTTGAGAAAGATTTGCTGAACCACCATCGGATCCAGCCTCCACTCGTGTGGCTGGAGGATCCTGCTGAGCTTGTCGGCCAGGTAATTTTCTTGACCGGGGAGATAGACAGCCCTGAGGAGGATGCCGTGGCGGACTGCCCAACAGCATAGCTGTTGCGCCTCCTGACAGAGGAGGAAGGAGCCTGTTCCGCCTTGTTTGTTTACGTAGAACATGGCAACCTGGTTGTCCGTCTGTATCAGCAGCGACTGGTGGGACACCAGGTGAGAGAAGGCTCTGAGCGCTAGGCGGATGGCTCTCAGCTCCAGGAAGTTTATCTGTTGAGCAGACTCCCAAGGAGTCCAGAGGCCTTGAGTACATGACCCCTGGCAATGTGCTCCCCAACCCAGGAGGGAAGCATCGGTCGTCAGGACCTGAGAAGGCGTAGGGGGCTGAAAAGCCACCCCTAGCACTAGGTTTGGTAGATGAAGCCACCATCGCAGAGATGAGACCAGCTGGTCGGAGATCTGTACAGAGTCCGCTAGGCTCCCCGTGGCCTGATACCACTGATTGCGAAGGCACCACTGAGCAGGACGCATGTTCAGTCGGGCATTGGGGGTCACATGGACCGTGGAAGCCATATGGCCGAGCAGTCGCAGAAAGTGCCTGGCTGAGACCAGCGCATTGCTGTGAAAGTGGCTGGCGAGATCCATGAGCCGCCTGGCCCTGTCCAGAGGGAGGAAGGCAAGCGCCTGAAGTGTGTCCAACCTGGCGCCGATGAACTCGAGATTTTGAGAGGGGAGCAAAGTGGACTTTGCGAAGTTTATGACAAAACCCAAGTGCTGGAGCAGAGCCACAGTGCGATGAGTGCCTGAGCGGCCTCTGGTGAAGATGGGGCTCTGATGAGCCAGTCGTCCAGGTATGGGAACACAAACAGACCTTGAAGTCTTAGATAGGCCGCCACCACTGCGAGGCATTTGGTGAACACCCTGGGGGCGGAGGACAGGCCAAAGGGCAGCACTCTGTACTGGTAATGATTTCCTCCCACAACAAATCTGAGATATTGTCTGTGGTCTGGATGAATGAGGATATGAGTATACGTATCCTTCAGATCCAAGGAGCATAGCCAGTCTCCCTGCTGGAGGTAGGGCAGCAGGATTCCAAGGGTAAGCATCTTGAACTTTTCCTTTGCAAGGAACTTGTTGAGGTTTCGCAAGTCCAGGATGGGTCTGAGGCCTCCTGTTCTTTTTGGAATCAGGAAGTACCTGGAGTAAAATCCTTGGCCCTTCAGGTGGTGGGGCACCGGTTCCACGGCTTGTTCCTGAACGAGACTTGCTAACTCCTGAAGGAGTAAGTCCCTGTGCAAAGGGAGTCTGGGAGGCTCCCCTGGAAAGTAGGAGGGAGGTACCTGGTGAAAGTGAAGAAGATAGCCCTTTTGAACTATGTGAAGTACCCAGGTATCTGTGGTGATGTTGGACCACCTGTGGGCAAAGCGGACCAGCCGGCCTCCTGTGCTGAGAGAAACCAGCTGAGGGGGAGAGGCTATGCTGAGGAAGTCAAAAGCCCCCACCCTGCTGAGCAGGGGCCGGTGGTGCAGGCTTGGGGGCTTGCTGCCTACGGGACCCATTACCCCGTCCCTTGGCCTGCTTGCCCTGTGGGGGAGCTGCTGAGGCCTGATACTGAGGGTAGTATTTATAGGCAGCACCTTTCCTCGGGTAAAAGGGCTTTTTCCCCCGAGGCCTTCTTCTTTTGAGAAGGGGCAGAGGTCTTCCTTGAGAGACGAGTCCTGGTGAGAGTCTCCGTCTCGATTTGTGCAGCCTTCTCATCCATGGGCTTGCCAAAGAGGTTATCACCTCGGCAGGGGACATCGACCAACTTGTCCTGTACCCAGGGCTCGAGGTCGGACGTCTGAACCCAAGCCTGGCGGCGTCCACCGATGCCGGCCGCAGCTACTCGAGCCGAAGCCTCAAAACCATCATAGGCTGCTCGAGATATAAACTTGGAGCACTCTCGAATACCAGTAGACAAGGTTTGGAACCTCTGCAAAGGTTCGCCGGAGAGAGACCAGCAGAGAACCCGGCTATTTCTTTAGCCAGGTCCCGGAGATACATGCCCATGTAGAGCTGGTAAGTCTGGACTCGACAAGCAAGCATAGAGCCCTGGAAGCACTTCCTACCGAGGGCATCCAGGCTTCGGGCTTCCCTACCAGGGGGCACAGAGGAGTGCATTTTTTGACTCTTAAGTCTATCCATGGCCGATTCCACCACCATGGAATGGTGCGGTAGTTGTGCCTTTTGGAAGCCGGGGCTCTTGCGGACTCGATAAATGGAATCGACCCGCTTGCTTAACACCGGCGACGCCGCCGGGCTCTCCCACATGCGGAAGAGAAGTCGTTCCAGCATCGGAGGAACCGGTACAATAAAGGCCTCCTTCGGGGGAGAGTCATATTGGAGGGCATTGAGTTCTTCGACTCGAGGTTCCTCCTCGGGATCCGCGGGGAAGGCCAAAGCCTTGGCCATATCCCTCACGAAGTCCGAGAACTGGGTATCCTCCGGGGGGGACCGTCTCCGAGGTTCGGACTCGGGGGAGTCCGAAGGGACACACCGAGTCCGAAAGGAACCAGGTGACTCTTCGTCCTCGGATTCCCAGGCCGACTCCTCGGAGGAGGAGTCGAGCGGCTCCGGTCGGGTGGGCACCGATGCTATCTGCTCCGACGCCGAGGGAGTCGGCGTCGACGACCTCGGTCCCGAACGGGAGGCCGAAGGAGACCTCGACCGAGGATCGACTCGAGCCCTCATGGACTCGAGGATCAGCTCGGTCTCCGGGGTCGACTTAGAGGTCGACGTCCCGGCGGTCAGGGCAGAAACACCGGCGAGGCCAGCGATCAATACCCGCTGCTGGTCCATGAAGGCAGTCAGACTGCTCTCCAAGGCCGTCAACCTGAGTCCGAGCTCAGGAGACCCAGCAGCCCCCGACTCGGGCCCCGACAGCGTCGGACCCGACGTCGGGTCCTTCGGAGGCGAGTCAACGAGGACAACAGTACTCACGTGAGCGGGCAAGTCCACCTCGAGTCGAGGATGTTTTGACGGCCTCTCCACCTCCGAGGACCCGGGACGGGAATCGGGGCTATGCGACCTGGCCCTCGAGGGACCAGGAGCGTCCACCGATCCCGCCCTCGCGGGTTTCTTCTTCCGATGATGTTCCTGGGTAGGAGACCCCCTTTCAGAGGAACTTCGACAATGCTCAGGAACAGAGTCCCGAGACGTCGAAGCCTCTGACGAGGTCCGAGCCCGGCCGGAGTCAGAGAAGATACGCTCCCGCTGATGCTGCCGACTCAACGCTTTTGAGGACATTTTGCCACACGGACCACAAATCATGGAGTCATGATCGGGTCCGAGGCAGCGGAGGCAGAAGTCATGAGTGACTGTAAGAGACATGAGTTTCTTACAGAGGTCACACTTTTTAAAGCCGCTGGCAGCCATCAGGGGAAAAAGGGCCCCTGCGAGGTCGAAAGACCGGGCTGCCAGGGAAAAAGGCGCGAAATCTGTCACGAAGGACGAAAAACCGAAAAATAAGGAACGGACTCGCAACCGGCGTCGCGAGTCCGGGCGGGAAAAGAACCGGCGTCGAACCGAAGAAAAAAAGAGAAAAATAGAGAAAAAATCAACTTTTCGGCGGGGATTCACAGACAACGTCTGTAGGGCTCCGCGGAAAAAAGAAGACTGAGCAAGATGGCACCCTTGGGAGGGAAGAGGACCGCGCATGCACGCTGCAATTCCCAAAGGCTTTCTTTGAAAGCTGGGGAAAATTGCTCCGCAAGGGCTCCGTCGGCGCCGACGTCACCCATATGTGAGGACTGACTTCCTGCTTGGTCCTGGAGAAACACCCAGTTCAAAATGAAAACAGAATAAGAAAAAGTAAGTTTTCTAAAGCAATCAATCCCAAATACAATTCTCCAGAGTCCCCAAAATAGTCTGTTTTTCATGTATCCCTAAATCTTCACGTTAATATTTGCACACGCATGTTCAATGATTCCATAGCAGTGGTGTAAGGTGCTATGGAAGAGATCTGGGAGATCCATGCTTGAGCTCTGCTTTTATACCTTGGGGAAGGACAGGCATACTGCAAAGGCAGCCTCTAGGGAGAGGGATTCTTACCCACTATATATCAGTAACAAGCAATGGCCATATTCAAAAGACAAACACAGTCACAAGTGCTAGTGACCAAACATAAAATGTGCATAAATGAAATTAAAATACTAACCTCTGTTGCAGTTCATAAAGTGAATGTAACTTCACACTGTTTGTGCTAACATGTAAATTATATGCTAAAGCTAAAAAATAAAAGGTACAATTAAAAAACATATGAAAAATTATACTTGACAATTTTCCACTAACTAAAAGGAGAACACAGGAGGAGGACATAAAACAGGATATGTCCTCCTCCTGTGTTCTCCATTCACTTTATGAACTGCAACAGAGGATAGTATTTTAATTTCATTTATGCACATTTTATGTTTGGTCACTAGCACTTATTTTGATTCCAGCATATGTATTTATGGTTATAAGATTGTTTTTATGCTCTTATACACATATGTTTTTACATATTTATTGTTTTATGTTTTTTATTTATTAGTCTTTGTAATGCTTTACTATAGGATGTCTTGCTTGTTCCTTTATTGTCTTTATAATGAATATGTTTATGTTTTTAGTTTTCGCCTGGCTAGCCCCTGACGAAGGGTACGAAACACGGCCTGTGTCGGACGGCCGTTTAGTTAATAAAGGACTCTGTCTTTCCGTTTCACTCACGCTTGTGACTGTGTTTTTCTGTGTTAAGCGTGATTTGTGCTTTTGCGGTGTTCATATTCAAAAGACATGCATTCCAGATTCTGAAGCGAGCTGCAGTGACTCATGACAGAGTAGTAGTGCAGCAAATGTTTAACTAGGTTGGCTACCCTGCACACCAGACCTTATGGAGAATAGAGAACCAAAGCAACTTTAAATAACAATAATGTAGTATTGACCTGGGAAAGACCTGGCTGGAAGCCTTGCTGCTGTGCCAGGGAGGGCGGAGCAAGACGGGCATGCTGGGCACTGAAGAGATGACTGGTGTCCATGTAGAATGCAGGAATCTGGGCAGCAGGAGCTGGAAAAAGGGCAGTGTACATCATTCCCTTCAATTACATTCTGCTTTAGATGACAGCACAGCAACATTATACACTAAACAAGTTAACAGGTTCATAGACCACAAAAGCATATGCAGTTGCATTATTTTGGTTTAAAGATAAACCAGCTCTGAAAGAGGCTACCTACCTTTACCAGATTGGCTGCAGACTAGTGCTTAGTCCTTAGATTTAATACTGAAGTTCATATTCTCCCTTGCAATCACCAATACAGAACAGGGCGGATTACAATAAAGCATAGTTACTCACCTGTAACAGGTGATCTCCAGGAACAGCAAGAATTTAGTCTTCACATACGGGTATCGTCGGTACCGACGGAGCCTGCGCGGGAACACTCCCCAGCGTCCAATAGGAAAGCTTTTGACAGCATCCCACAGCGCCTGCTTGCTGCCTTCCCGCCTTTTCCAACTGTCCCTCTCCAGTTGAGTTTAAAGCTGAGACAAAGAGAGAGGGAAAGAGAGAAAGAGAGAGATATAGAGAGATACAACTCCTAGGGGAGGTGGGTGGGTTGCGAAGACTAAATTCCTGCTGTTTCCGGAGATCACCTGTTACAGGTGAGTAACTATGCTATCTCCAGGAAGAAGCAGGAATGTAGTCTTCATATATGGGGACTCCCTAGCTGCAGATGCCAGGGAGAAAGCCCCAGAAGTTGTGTGCCCTTGTGAAAGGGCTCTACTTCCCCACATGGATCTCTGGCATCCTACCAGGGATGGTGGGTAGGAGTTGATTAAGTCTGGAACAGGTGTTGAAGAACAGCCTGACCAAACAAGGCATCCCACGAGAGTCCTTGTCTAAGCAGTAATGGGCTGTGAAGGTATGAACCGAAGCCCAAGTAGCTGATCGACAGATGTCGTCGTCGTCGTCGATAGACACAGAGTGAAGATGAGCTATAGAAGCTGCCATGGCTCTCACATTGTGAGCTGTGACATGGCCTTCAAGAGGAAGGTTTTTACTCTCATAGGCAAAAGATATACACTGTGCAATCCAGCTGGACAGTGTTCTTTTGGAGACTGGAAGTCCTAAATGACTAGGATCAAAAGCAACAAAGAGTTGAGTTCCGGTGACGTCAGGGAGTGAGATGGTAGCTTTCTGGGGCGCTTTGTAGGAAAGCAAGAAAATAAGCGACCCTACCTTGACAAACGAGAGACGGACGGCTCAGACAGGAGTATCTGACAGCGGAGGGGATGTCGGTGAAAAGGTGGCTGTCGGAATACCGCTCCTCATATGTGCTGGTGGAGGAGATAGGAAGAGCAGACCATGAGGACAAAATGGAGGCGGATGCAGCTGAGAGAGCAGACACGGACAGCGAATCTGGCATGAACCCGGAATCGTTGGGAGGCCTGAAGGAATGGCTAACAGACTTTAAGGAGGAATTGAAAGCTGAAATGGGCCAATTTAAGAAGGAACTAAAGGAGACGCTGGGCACCCTGAGACAGGACCTAAAGGAATTAGGGGCCAGAGTAGAGGAGACTGAAGAGCAGCTGGAGCAACATGCAGGTACGCTGGGAGAGCTGCGAACTGGCTGTACAGAGCTGAAGCGTGCACAGGACCTACTAAAGGCGAAAACAGAAGACCTGGAAGACAGGTCACGACGGTGCAACGTGCGGGTGAGGGGAATTCCGGAAAAGCAAAGATATAAGGACTGTGAGGAGACGCTCGCATAATTGTTTGGAGCAATGTTAAAGGAGGCAGATCCCACAGGGGAATGGGATGAAAGGCAGCTACAAATGGAAAGAGCTCATCAGAGCTTAGGCCCCATTCGAGATAATAGGCCTAGAGATGTCGTTGCCTGTATGAGATCTTTTAAGGTGAAGGAGAAGCTCCTGGCAGCAGCGCGAAAACTTGCGCCTTTCAAGTGGGAATGGAGCACGACAGAGCTTTTCCAAGATCTGTCAGCTGGCACGCTACAACGGCGATGGGAGCTGCGTGGGGTTACAGCCTTGCTTCGTAGAGAAGGATGGAAATATAAATGGCTTTACCCTTTTGGGCTTTTGGTGACTGTACAGGGCACCTCGTGCAGAATCCAGAATGCAGGAGAGGCATGGCAAATACTCCACGATCTGGGAGTGAAAAATATACTGGAGAGCCACTCGAGCGGGCAGCCAAAGGAACAGCGACCACCACCAAAGAGTGCAGGGATGAAGTGGCAACGAGTGGGGAACAAAAGCAGACGATTAGTTACTCACCTGTAACAGGTGTTCTCCAGGAGCATCAGGAATCAGTCCTCACATATGGGTGACGTCGGCGCCGACGGAGCCCTCGCGGAGCAATTTCCCCAGCTTTCAAAGAAAGCCTTTGGGAATTGCAGCGCGCATGCGCGGTCCCCTTCCCGCCCAAGGGTGCCATCTTGCTCAGTCTGATGACATAGTTAAAAGACAGCAAAAAATTAGCAAAAACGAAATGACAGGACTGCAACTCCAAGGGGAGGAGGGAGGGTTGTGAGGACTGATTCCTGCTGCTCCTGGAGAACACCTGTTACAGGTGAGTAACTACTCTTTCTCCAGGACCAAGCAGGAAGTCAGTCCTCACATATGGGACTCCCTAGCTTAAGGCTACCGGAGACCTCAAGCAGAAAAATGAGCTCCCTCTAGCTCAGTAGCACAGAAGGAAGGAATCTTCTCTGAAAACGCCCCCGACCGGTAGCCCAACAACAGGGCCGGAGGGTAGGAGTTGCCTAAACCTCAAAGAGATTATGGAGGACTGCCTGACCGAAAGCACTGTCCCTGCGGGACTCCCTCTCCAGGCAGTAATGGGCCGCAAACGTCTGGCTTGAAGACCAAGTAGCGGCCCGGCAGATGTCTGCCAACGGAACAGAGCGGAGATGAGCCACTGATGCAGCCTTCGCCCTAACACGATGAGCCGTGACTCGACCCTACAACGAGAGGCCGGCAGCCCCATAAGCCCAGGCGATACAGTCAGCTACTCAAATGGACAAAGTACGCTTGGAGACAGGTAACCCCAATTTATTGGGGTCAAAAGAAATGAAGAGCTGAACAGCCCTCCGATGCTCTCGCGTACGGTCAAGTTAGAAGGACAAGGCCCTCCTACAGTCCAGGGTATGCAGGACCATCTCAGCCTGACTAGCGTGCGGCCTGGGAAAGAAGGTCGGAAGAACCACCTCCTGGTTGAGATGAAAAGGAGAAACCACCTTTGGAAGAAACTTAGGGTGAGTCTGTAAGACTACCCTATTCCTGTAGAACCTAGTGTAAGGAGGATCAGACACTAGGGCCTGCAGTTCACTAACGCGCCTAGCAGAGGTAAGGGCTACCAAGAACAAGGTTTTCCAGGAAAGAAAACGAAGAGGGCAGGTAGCCATAGGTTCAAAGGGCGGACAGGTAATCTGCTGCAAGATCACATTTAGATCCCATTCAGGGGCTGGTGGGCGCAAAGGAGGCTTAAGGAGAAGAAGGCCTCGGAGAAAACGAGCCACCAAAGGGTGGTGGGAAAGAGGCCTGCCATCCACCGGTGCGTGATGGGCAGAGAGAGCACTGAGGTGGACTCTGACAGAGTTGGACTTAAGGCCCAGATTAGAGAGGTAAAGCAAGTATTGCAAGACCACTGCTACCAAGCAGGAGAAGGGATTCTCAGACTGCTGAGCACACCAAATGGAGAACCGACGCCACTTAAGAGCGTAGGACTTCCGGGTGGAAGGCCTCCTCGAGGCCAAGACAACCTCTTCCACCTCCTGAGGCAGCTGGAGGGGAGCAAGGACTACCCTTTCAGCAGCCAGGCCATCAGATGAAGGGACCGGAGGTTGGGGTGTAGGAGAGACCCTTGGTCCTGTGTCAGGAGATCGGGCTGAAACCCCAGAGGAAGAGGAGTGTCCACCGCCAGCTGCATCAGAAGCGGAAACCAAGGTTGTCTCGGCCACCGGGGAGCCACTAGGATCAGCGAGGCTTTGTCTCTGAGAACTTTGAAGAGTGTTCGAGACACCAGCGGCATGGGAGGAAAGGCATACAAGAGGCCTGTGGACCACGGAATCAGAAAAGCATCCGCCGCTACTCGGAGAGGATGCGGTTGTCGAGAGCAGAATCTGGGAAGCTGCCGGTTCAGAGGACTGGCAAACAGATCCATAGTGGGGAGTCCCCACCTGAGAAAGATCCGCTGAACCACTAATGGATCCAATCTCCACTCGTGTGGTTGGAGGATCCTGCTTAGCTTGTCTGCCAGGTAATTTTCCTGATCTGGGAGATAGACCGCTTTGAAGAGGATGCCGTGGTGGACGGCCCAAGAGCACAGTCTTTGTGCCTCCTGGCAGAGAAGGAAGGAGCCTGTGCCTCCTTGTTTGTTCACGTAGAACATCGCAACTTGATTGTCCGTCTGGACCTGCACAGACTGGTGAGAAGTGAGGTGGGAGAAGGCTCTCAGAGCTAGGCGTATGGCTCTGAGCTCCAGGAAGTTTATCTGCTGTGCAGACTCCCAAGGAGTCCAGAGGCCTTGAGTACATGTCCCTTGGCAATGTGCTCCCCAACCCAGGAGAGGAGCATCGGTTGTTAGTATCTGAGAAGGCGGAGGAGATTGAAAATCCACTCCCAGTAGCAGGTTTGGCAGATGAAGCCACCACCGCAGAGAAGTGACCAGCAAGCCGGAGACCCGTACTGAGTCTGTCAGGCTCCCCGTGGCCTGATGCCATTGAGTGCGAAGGCACCACTGAGTGGGCCGCATGTTCAGGCAGGCATTGGGGGTCACATGGACCGTGGAAGCCATATGGCCGAGCAGTCTCAGAAATTGCCTGGCAGAGACCAGGGAATTGCTGTGAAAGTGGCTGGCGAGATCCATGAGCCTGTGTGCCCTGTCTAGAGGCAGGAAGGCCGGCGCCTGAAGTGTGCTTAACCTTGCGCCGATGAATTCGAGATCTTGAGAGGGGAGCAAAGTGGACTTTGCGAAGTTTATGACAAAGCCCAAGTGCTGGAGCAGAGACACAGTGCGATGAGTGGCCTGAGTGGCCTCTTGGGAAGACTGGGCCCTGATGAGCCAGTCGTCCAGGTATGGAAACACAAAAAGGCCTTGAAGTCTTAGATAGGCTGCCACCACTGCTAGGCATTTGGTGAACACCCTGGGGGCGGAGGATAGGCCAAAGGGCAGTACTCTGTACTGGTAATGATTTCCTCCCACAACAAACCTGAGATATTGTCTGTGGTCTGGATGAATAAGGATGTGAGTATAGGCATCCTTGAGATCTAAGGAGCATAGCCAGTCTCCCTGCTGGAGGTAGGGCAGCAGGATTCCAAGGGTAAGCATCTTGAACTTTTCCCTTGCCAGGAACTTGTTGAGGTTTCGCAAGTCCAGGATGGGTCTGAGGCCTCCTGTTCTTTTTGGTATCAGAAAGTACCTGGAATAAAAGCCGTGACCTCTCAGGTGGTGGGGCACCGGTTCCACAGCCTGTTCCTGAAGAAGACCTGCTAACTCCTGAAGGAGTAAGTCCCTGTGCAGAGGGAGTCTTGGAGGCTCCCCTGGAAAGTAGGAGGGAGGTACCTGGTGAAAGTGAAGAAGATAGCCTTTCTGAACTATATGAAGTACCCAGGTATCTGAGGTGATGGCTGACCACCTGTGGGCAAAGTGGACCAGCCGGCCTCCTGTGCTGAGAGAAACCAGCTGAGGGGAAGAGGCTATGCTGATGGAGTCAAAAACCCCCACCCTGCTGAGCAGGGGCCGGTGTTGTGGGCTTGGGGGCCTGCTGCCTACGGGACCCATTACCCCGTCCCTTGGCCTGCTGACCCTTTTGGGGAGCTGCTGAGGCCTGATACTGAGGGTAGTGTTTATAGGCAGTTGCCTTCCTCGGGTAAAAGGGCTTTTTCCCCGAGCCCTTCTTCTTCTGAGAAGGGGCAGAGGTTTTTCTGGACAGCCTAGTTCTGGTCAGAGTCTCGGTCTCGATTTGTGCAGCCTTTTCAGCCATGGGTTTGCCAAAGAGGTTTTCACCTCTGCAGGGGACATCGACCAACTTGTCCTGGACCCATGGCTCGAGGTCGGATGACTGAAGCCAAGCCTGTCGGCGGGCACCGATGCTGGCCCCGGCTACTCGAGCCGATGCTTCGAAGCCATCGTAGGCTGCTCGAGAGATAAACTTCGAGCACTCTCGAATACCAGTGGACAAGGCTTGGAACCTCTGCAAAGGTTCCTCGGAGAGACCAGCAAAGAACCCGGCAATTTCTTTTGCCAGATCTCGGAGATACATGCCCATATAGAGCTGGTAGGTCTGGACTCAACAAGCAAGCATAGAGCCCTGGAAGCACTTTCTACCGAGGGCATCCAGGCTCCGGGCCTCCCGGCCGGGAGGCACCGAGGAGTGCATCTTTTGACTTTTGAGTCGATGCATGGCCGATTCCACCACCATGGAATGGTGCGGTAGTTGTGCCTTTTGGAACCCAGGGCTCTTGCGGACTCGATAAATGGAATCGACCCACTTGCTTAACACCGGCGCCGACGCCGGGCTCTCCCACATGCGGAAGAGAAGTCGTTCCAGCATCGGAGGAACCGGTACAGTAAAGGCCTCCTTCGGGGGAGAGTCATACTGGAGGGCATCGAGCTCTTCGGCTCGAGGCTCCTCCTCGGGATCCGCGGGGAATGCCAAGGCCTTGGCCATATCCCGCACGAAGTCCGAGAACCGGGTGTCCTCCGGGGGGGACCGTCTCTGAGGTTCGGACTCGGGTGAATCCGATGGGACACACCGAGTCCGAAAAGTACCAGGTGACTCTTCGTCCTCCGTTTCCCAGTCTGACTCCTCGGAGGAGGAATCGAGTGGCTCCGGTCGGGCGGGCACCGATGCCCTCCACCCCGACGCCGAGGGTGTCGGCGTCGATGACCTCGGTCCCGAACGGGAGGCCGAGGGAGACCGCGACCGAGGATCGACTCGAGCTCGCATGGACTCGAGGATCGGCTCGGTCTCCGGGGTCGACTTGGACGTCGACGTCCCGGTGGCCGGGGCAGATGCATTGGCGAGGCCAGCGATCAATGCCCGCTGCTGGTCCATGAAGGCAGCCAAACTGCTCTCCTAGGCCGTCAACCTGAGTCCAAGCTCAGGAGACCCAGCAGCCCCCGACTCGGGACCCGACGGTGTCGGGCCCGACGTCGGCTCCTTTGGAGGCGAGTCCACGAGGACTACAGTACTCACGTGTCCAGGCGACTCCATTTCGAGACGAGGATGTTTCGAAGGCCTCTCCGACTCCGAGGACCCGGGACGGCTATCGGGGCTATGCGACCTGGCCCTCGAGGAACCAGGAGCGTCCACCGACGCCGCCTTCGCGGGTTTTTTCTTCCTATGATGTTCCCGGGTAGGAGACCCCCGCTCAGAGGAACTCCGACGATGCTCAGGACCGGAGTCCCGGGACGTCAAAGCCTCTGACGAGGTCCGGGCCCGGCCGGACGCGGAGTCAGAGAAGATTCGTTCCCTTTGATACTGCCGACTCCTCAAGGCTTTTGAAAACATCTTGCTACATGGACCACAGATCATCGGGTCATGATCGGGTCCGAGGCAGCGGAGGCAGCAGTCGTGTGTGTCGGTAAGAGACATAAGTTTCTTACACCGATCACACTTTTTAAACCCGCTGGCAGCCATCGAGGGAAAAAGGGCCCCTGCGAGGTCAAAAGACAGGGCTGCCAGTGAAAAATAAAAAAAATGGCGCGAACGCTCGTCACGAAGGACAAAAAACCGAAAAATAAAGAACGGACCCGATACCGGCGTAGCGGGTCCGGGCGGGAAAAGGATCCGGCGTCGAACCGAGAAAAAATAAGAAATAAGAAAGAAAATCAACTTTTTCTGCGGCGATCACAAACAGCGTCTGTAGGGCTCCGCGGAAAAAAGAAGACTGAGCAAGATGGCACCCTTGGGCGGGAAGGGGACCGCGCATGCGCGCTGCAATTCCCAAAGGCTTTCTTTGAAAGCTGGGGAAATTGCTCCGCGAGGGCTCCGTCGACGCCGACGTCACCCATATGTGAGGACTGACTTCCTGCTTGGTCCTGGAGAAAACAAGGCTATCCAGAGGCAAAGACCAGCAGTATGCAGAGGGGGAGACTGGAGATTGAGAAGAGTGGAGGGGCAAAGCCGGGGTCTTTTGCCTTTTCAGAACACATCAGAAGGACTGGGGGAGCAAGTGAGATGGGGGAGGGGAGGCGGGGAAGGCGATAGGAGGGAGGGGGAGGGGGTTATGGAGATGGGGAGAAGATAACGTTTGTCTGTATGAAGGGGGGGGGGGGAAATGGGTATAAAAAGTGTATAAAATGCTGTTCTATATATAAAAAAAAAGGGGGTGGTAGGGGAATGGAGAACGATCGCCCAGAGGGAATCACCGGAAGCGATCCGATTACTCCGGAGGGAGGGGGCGGAGGGAGGGAGGGGGCGGGGGGGTTTACCTGCAGGATGGGCTCAGCTGACGGTAGGCAGGAAAAGTTATGGGGAGAGTAGAAGGACCCAATGGGGAAGATAGGATCAATCAATAAAGGATTAAATAACCCACGCAAGAGACACCGGCTATTTTGAGAAGTGATTAGACTGGGATGGGAGATAGTGATGGTGCAAGAGACTCATCTGAGGAGAAAGAATGAGGGGTTGTTGAGGAATGTGACATATCCACACCAGTACTTTGGGGGTATAAGGGGGGAGGAGGCGAGTAAGAAAAGGGGGGGGGGTAGCTATACTGATAAGGCAGGATAGCTCCTTCAGGGTGAGCAAGGTAGCAAGGGATAAAGAGGGAAGAGTATTGATTCTGGCGGGGGGGAGTGGCAGGGGGAAAAGGTTACTATGGTTAATGTATATGCACCGAACGAGAGACAGGTGCAGTTCTGGAGAGGGGTGTACAAATTGCTGGCCCATCATGTACATGGGAGGCTTATTCTGGGGGGAGACTTCAAGTTGGCCCTTCACCCGCAGTGGGATCGGCAGGCTAAGGGAGGAGATGGGAAGAATAAAGTAAGAGGGCTGTTGAAGCAAATTATGAGGAGGTACCACTTGGGGGATATGTGGAGACAGCAGCATGGGGGTGCAAAGAATACACCTTTTACTCAAAGCCACATGATAGTTATAGTAGGAATGATTACCTCTTAATGGATCATTGGTGGGATTCCAAGATACAGGAAGCTGAGACAGAGAATATTATCTGGTCTGACCATGCATCAACGTGGGTGGGAATAGGATATACTAGAGGGGAGGCGGGGTAAGATTTTGGAGACTCAATGAAAGTTAATTAAAAAAAGAGGAAGTAGTAAAGGATGTAAAAACATGCCTCCAGGAGTATTGGAGGATAAACAATACAGGGGAAGTGGGGAGTGTGAGCTTATGGGAAGGAATGAAGGCAGTGGTGAGGGGGCGGTTGGTGATGTGGGCAGCCAGGTATAAAAAGCAAAGGCTTGCACAGGAGGACACCCTGCAACAAGAGATAAAGCAAGTGGCGGAGAGGTATAGGAAATGGGGCAATCAGCAGGACCTCAAAAAGGTAAACCAACTCAGGATGGAGCTGCATAAACTGCAGGTTGAAGAGATTGGGTTTAAGTTGAACAGTATTATTATGAGTGGGGGGACAGGGCGGGGAGATTATTGGCAAATAAGTTGAGAAAGAGAGAGGCGCAGGCGGCTATCGTGGGGCTAAAAGGGGCAAAGGGAGAGATCTTAAGAACCGAGAAGCAAATCGGGGAACGATTTTGCCAATTCTATCGAGAGCTCTACAAGCGGAAGGAGGGAGGGACTCTAGCGCAGGGGGAAGAATACTTAAAGGGAATAGAGCTCACAAGGTTGGAGGAGACGGAAAGACAGGCGCTGGAGGGAGATATAACAAGGGAGGAAGTGGAGCAGGCCCTTAAGGAACTGCCCCCTGGGAAGGCCCCGGGGTTGGACGGGCTGACGGGGGCCTTCTACAAAACATTTGGGGAGGACCTGTTGGAGGGGCTACTAAGGGTGGTCAATGGAATACAGAAGGAAGAGGGGCACCTCTCGTCGGAGATGCTTACAGTGGGGATCACAGTATTGTTAAAGGGGGGGAGGGATCCTGTACTGTGTGGGTCTTACCGCCCTATCTCTTTGCTAAATGTAGACGTGAAAATCATAGCTATGGTGTTGGCTAATAGATTGGCAAAGCTGATGCCAGGCTTGATAGGGTTGGATCAAACAGGGTTTATAATGGGGCGGCAAGCTTCTGATAATATAAAGAGGGTGCTAGAAGCAGTTTGGTGGATGCGGGACCAGGGGGAAGAGGCAATGTTGCTTTCGGTGGATGCTGAGAAAACCTTCGACAGGGTGGACTGGGACTTATTGTTCCTAGTAATGAGAAAGATGGGTATAGGTCCCAAGTATATGAAATGGGTACAAGCCCTGTATAGAGGCCCCAAAGCGAGAGTAAAGATTAACGGGAGGTATACCGCTGCTCTGGATTAGAGAGGGGGATGCATCAGGGATGTCCTCTGTCTCTGATATTGTTTGCTATTGCAATAGAGCCTCTGGCGCGAGCAATAAGGGGAAATGGAAGGGTGAGTGGGTTGAAGAGAGGGGGGCAGCACCACAAGATATCTCTATTTGCAGATGATGTATTGATGGTGGTGTCTCGGCCGGAAGAGTCCTTACCAGAGATTATGGAGCAGCTGGGAAAATATGGAGAAGTCTCAGGATTCAAAATGAACCTGGACAAAACCGAGATCCTGAATATTAACCTGCTCAAGCCAACGTTGGCGAGGCTGAAGCAAGAATACCCCTTTAAGTGGGCAGAGAAGGCTATTAGATACTTGGGGGCTAATATAACGTCTCAGCCACAGGGAATATATGGGGCGAACTATAGCAAGTTGTGGAAGGAGATAGGGCAGGATTTGCAGAGGTGGGCAAGATCAGAGATTTCATGGCTGGGTAGGATAGTGGCGGTAAAAATGAACGTGCTACCGAGAGTATTGTATTACTTCCAGGCGTTACCGGTGGCCATCCCAGGGGCACACCTGAGAGGGATACAGAGGAGGGTGAATCAATATATCTGGAAGAAAAGGCCACCTAGGGTAGCATGGGCTGTGATGTATAGGCGGAGGGAGGAGGGGGGCTGGGGTGCCAAACCTTCAGGCATATTACTGGGCGGCCCAGGCTCGCCATGTGATGGATTGGCGGGAAGGGGGAGAGAGGAAGAACTATGTGGTGATGGAGGGTGAGTATGGAGGGGGGAAGCCCTTGGCCTGTCTTCCCTGGATAGGGAGGGGAGAGAGAGGGGCAAAAGTGCGGGGTAATCCATGTGCTTCAAGAGTGGGATAAAATTAGGGGCTTGGAAAGAAAGGGACAGGGGCCCAACTCTCTTTGATGAGGGAGATGTGCCATACAAAGGAGTTCCGCCCCGGGAGAGAAGGGGGAGGTGGGCAATAGGGGGGTTGAAGTGGTTTTACCAGTTTGTGGATGGAGGGGAATGGGTCCCCTTTGAAGATCTGAAGGAGGAATATGGGTTGAGGGAAGGGGATAGGTTCTACCATGGGCAGGTGGTACACTTAGACAGAAATTGGGGAAGGAAGGATTAGAGCAGGATTATGCACCACTGGACGTGATATGGTATGGTAAGAAGACCTCACCGGGCCTAACCTCGGTGCTGTATAAGGCGATACAGGGGCCACGGGAAAGCAAACATAGATATATGCTAGAATGGGAAGGAGATCTAGGGAGGGACCTGGAGGAGGGGCAGTGGAAAAATATCTTTGATCAGGTTCGATGTCTACCACTGTCAGTAGCTATTAGAGAAAATTGGTACAAGGTGGTTATGAAATGGTACTACACGCCCATACGTCTGCATAAGATGTTCCCTGGAACATCTAAAATGTGCTGGAGTGTGGGGAGGAAGGAACCTTCTACCACATTTGGTGGTTCTG
Organism: Ichthyophis bannanicus; assembly: GCA_033557465.1. Taxonomy (NCBI): domain Eukaryota; kingdom Metazoa; phylum Chordata; class Amphibia; order Gymnophiona; family Ichthyophiidae; genus Ichthyophis; species Ichthyophis bannanicus. The sequence continues at coordinate 44,839,995 of CM066040.1, forward strand.
CCCCAAAATACAGAGGTATTGGGAGGCGGTCCAGGGGTGGATAGGGGAGGTGGTCGGGGGGGGGGGGGAGGTGGCATTGGACCCAAGTGGGTATCTGATGGGATGGTGGAGTGAAGGGGGGCCAGAACGAGAAAGGTGGCAAATAATGGAATGCTTGAGTGCGGCCCACTGTGAGGTGGCATATAGATGGAAACAAAGGGATGCCCTGAGGGTGGAGCATTGCGTGGAAAGATTACGGCAAATATATCTAATGGAAAAACTAACGGCCGCTCGTCGGAAAGAAATGGATAGATTTGAAAAGCAATGGAGCAAGGTGCTGATCTATCTAAGGAAAGATACTAAGGGGTAGCGGGGGTAGGGAGGAGGCAGGGAGGATTCTAAGGGGGGAGGGGGAGAATGGATATAAAGGCAGGGGGAAGGGGCTAGGTCGGGTAGTTTGGTATAAGGGGAAGCAGGGTAGGGGTTGGGGTATGGGGGGGATATATGTAATTGACTATATTGCAGAAAGTGATGTAAGGAAGGAGAATGTATGTATGTTAAGATGAAAAGTGTTGAATAAAAATATAAATATAAAATAAAATAAAAAAAAAACCGCAACAAAGAGTTGAGAGGACTTTCTATGCTGCTGTGTCCTTTGAAAGTAAAAGGCCAAAGCCCTTTTGCAGTCCAACGTATGAAGATTCCTTTCTGCATTTGAGGCGTGAGGCCTTGGGAAGAATACAGGAAGGTAAACCGCTTGGTTTAAATGAAAAGGTGACACCACCTTTGGCATAAAGTGTGGATGAGTCCTAAGGACTACCTTATCATGATGGAACCTTGTATAAGGAGGATGAGCCACCAATGCTTGCAATTCACTGATGCGACATGCTGATGTGATTACAATACGAAAGATGACCTTCCAGGAAAGGAATTTCAAAGAGGTAGTGGCTAATGGTTCAAAAGGCGGTTTCATGAGCTGCCCAAGAACCAGATTTAAGTCCCATGCCACAAGTGGTGGCTTAATGGGAGGCTTAGTTAAAAGAAGGCCTCTCATAAATCTCGCTATGAGAGGATGAGAGGAAATAGGTTGTCCATTTAGAGGCTTGAAAGAAGCTGCAATAGCACTCAAATGAACTCTCACTGAATTGGTCTTAAGCCCTGCATTTGATAAATGAAGGCGATACTCCAGTAATGATTCCAGAGGTATCGCAAGAGGGTTAAGACCCTTCTGCGAGCACCATATGGTCAACCTTTTCCACTTACATGCATAAGAGCGTCTTGTGGAAGGCTTTCTGGAAGCATAAAGGATATCATTGACCTGTTGGGAAAGGTTAAGACCGTGGAGTTCTAGGCTTTCAGCAACCAGGCCCTGAGATGCAGAGACTGGGGGATTGGGATGCCACAGCATCCCGTCCTCTTGAGAAAGGAGATTTGGAGCAGATCCTAACTCCAGAGGCAGAGCTTGAGAGAGATGTAGGAGCAGAGGGTACCACATTTGCCATGGCCAACGTGGAGCTATGAGAATCATATGACCTCTGTCTCTCTGAAGCTTGAACAGGGTTTTGGGAATTAGGGGAATGGGTGGAAAGGCATACAGGAAGTCCTGACCCCAATAGAGGAGGAAAGCATCCCTGGCCTGACAACCCTGAGCCGGAATTCTGGAACAGAACCGGGGAAGTTTGGCATTCAGCGAACTTGCAAAAAGGTCTATGTCCAGGGTTCCCCAAATTTGAAAAATCTTGGCCACCTGGTCTGCATGGAGAGACCATGCATGTGGAAGCAGAACTCGACTGAGTCTGTCTGCCCAAGAGTTCTGAATGCCTGGAAGATATACCGCAAGGAGATAAATCTGATGCTCTCTGGCGAAGGCCCATAGTCGCAAAGCTTCATTGCAGAGCAACAGAGAGCCTGTTCCACCCTGCTTGTTCACATAGAACATAGCTACTTGATTGTCCGTTTGAATTAGGACTGTCTTGTAGTTGAGCTGGGTGTGGAATACTTGAAGAGCAGGGAAGATTGCTCTGAGTTCCAGGAGATTGATGTGTAGATAGACCTCCTGTGGAGTCCAGGTACCCTGGATAGAGAGGCCTTGCAGGTGGGCTCCCCAATCCACCTGTGAAGCATCTGTTGTTAGAGTGGCCTGGGGTGGGGGTTGCTGAAAAGAAGACCCCACCAAAAGGTTTTGGGGTGATTGCCACCATTGGAGGGTCAAAATAAGGCGATCTGAGTTTGCTATTTTGTCTGACAGGCAACCTGACGCCCGAGTCCACTGAGTGGATAAAGTCCACTGGGCTGTCCTCATATGGAGGCGAGCATAAGGAACCACATGCACGGTGGATGCCATGTGGCCTAGCAACTGTAACATTTCCCGAGCAGTGAGGTGAGGTTTTAGCACTGCTTGGGAAGCTAACTGCACAATGCGAAGGCAGCGGGGCTGTGGAAGGTAGGCCCTTGTCTTTCTGGTATCCAGCAGAGCTCCTATAAACTCTAGGGACTGAGTGGGAGCAAGGTTGGATTTTGGGAAGTTTATGACAAGTCCCAAATACTGAAGGATGCGCATTGTGCGAGAGAGGACAACCCTAGCCTCTGGCTCTGAAGGGGCTCGAATGAGCCAGTCGTCTAAGTAAGGGAAGACGAATATTCCCAGGGTGCGGAGAAATGCTGCCACCACAGCCATGCATTTTATGAACACCCTTGGTGCAGAGGCCAGGCCAAAGGGAAGAACCCTGTATTGGTAGTACTTCCCATGAAACAGAAAGCGAAGGAACCTTCGGTGAGTTGGATGGATAAGAACATGAGTGTACGCATCCTTGAGATCTAGAGAACAAAGCCAATCCTGACTCTGAAGGTATGGCAGCAGAGTTCCTAGAGAAATCATTTTGAACTTCTCTTTGAACAGAAATTTGTTCAATTCTCTGAGGTCTAAAATGGGTCTGTGTCCTCCTGTTTTCTTTGGAATAAGAAAATAGGGGGAGTAAAACCCTGTACCCCGTTGGGGAATGGGTACCTCTTCTATTGCCCCTTGAGCAAGGAGCACGGTGACCTCTTGACGTAACTGGTCATTGAGAGAGTTCTGAGAATTGAACTGTCTTACCATTGTAGGAGGTTGTTGCTGTTGTCCCTTTTGGGCAGACTGACCTAAACAATGTCCCTGCTGGGTATAGGAGGAATAAAACTACTTCTTCTTACTGAAGAATGGTTTCTTAGAGGATTTTTTCCTTGCAGGATCAGCTGTAGATTTAGACAATCTATCCAAAGTGATATTGTCAGCATCTATCTCATTAGCTTTTTCCTGCCAATTCTTGCCAAAGAGATTCTCTCCTGTACAAGGAATATTCCCTAGTTTATCCTGTACCCAAATTTCTAAGTCAGATGCCTGGAGCCAGGCAATCCTACGTGCACCTATGGCAATGGCAGAGGTTCTGCTTATGCACTCAAAGCAGTCAAAGGCTGCACGATTCACAAACTTGGAAACATCTTGGGCATGTTTGACAAGGGCGAGGTAATCTTGCCTCTTATCATCAGGAAGGAGAGGGCTCATAAGCTCTAAATCTCCTGTGACCTCCTTAAGGAACATCCCCATATATAAGATATAGGAACTGATCTTAGCAGAAAGCATGGAAGCCTGGAAGGTTCGACGTCCAAAGGCGTCAAGTCCCCTACACTCACATCCCGGAGGATTAGATGCATGCCTTTTTGCACTCTTTATCCTTCTCAAAGCAGACTCCACCACCATGGAATGGTGTGGTAATTGAGTGTTCTGAAACCCAGGACAAAGAGGAACTCGATACATGGTGTCGAGTCTTTGAGAGTGAGATGTGGTTAGAGGTGTTTCCCACATCCTTAACATGAGATCATTGCAAGATCTCATGAATAGGTAAGGTAGCTGCCTCCTTGGGAGCTTTAGGGTATTGCAGGATTTCTAATTCCTTTGCCCTAGGCTCTTTTTCAGGAGCCACTGTGATGGAAAGACCTTGGGCCACATCTCGGATAAAATCCTGAAAGGACATATCCTCTGGTGAAGACATCCTACGCTGAGGAGAAGAGGAATCCTCAGGAAGAAGTACTCTGGTATCGGCAGAGCTTTCAGAGTCTTCAGACTCATCCGAGGATTTGAAGTATCTCCGATCCGGGTGATTGTGCAAAGCACGGTACCGGTACCGATCGAAGTCGGCATCGAAGTGGCCCGGTACCGACTTGTCGATGCCAGATAGACACACATGACTCGGTCCTGGTAGAATACCTGCCGATGTCGATGCAGTCGGTGCCGGTAACATAGTAAATGATGGCAGATAAAGACCAGTATGGTCCATCTAGTCTGCCCAGTAAGTACCGGTTGAATTTCTGAAGCGGTTTCAGGGGCATCGAGCCGTGAGAAGAGCCGCCAGACTGCGTTCAATAGCCAAGAATCTCTGGTCTATCAATGCTGCCGATGCTTGGGTATTGGTACCGGATGAAGCGGCCGATACCCCAGAGCATGGCACCAGTAGTTCTGCCGAGGTTGAAGCCTCAAGAACATCCTGGAGCCCCGTTAGTGCTTTGGAAGCTGAAGCCTCCCGCTGGGGCAATTTTGCCGGTGAAAGTCCCTCAAGGGCAACGCCAGAGGCATCTCGATGTCTAGGAGATCTACCCTTTGAGGACCGGCTAGATTTATGTTTAGTTACCTGAGATCCATGGGAGGAAGACGAAGCCCTGGAAGACGTCAATGCCACAGAGACTGCATCAGAGGGAAAAAGGGTGCTAAGTTTAGCAGCTCGGTTTTGCCGGCCCCTTTTCGACATCATCCCACAGGCAACACACTCAGAGATAGAGTGGTCAGGACCTAAACATTTGAGGCACCACTCATGGGTGTCAGTGACGGAGATGGTACCGCCACACTTAGAACACTTTTTAAAACCCGAAGCGGGTTTTTCCATTTTGAAGGAAAAAGTTGGGCCTAGTGCCCAAAATGGCGCGTGGCACCTGAAGAGAAAATTACTGGAAAGACTCCAGAAGAAAGCTTTTTTTTTTAAAAAAAAGAGAACAAAGAACCACCGGCGGTACCGGTGTAGCGTCGAGGGAAGGCAGACGCGACCACAAAAAAGAAGAATAGAAGGGATTTTTTTCTGCGGTGACAGGATGTGCGACCTGTCGGTTCCGCGGAAAACGAAGAACTGGAGAGGGACAGTTGGGAAAGGCGGGAAGGTAGCACGCAGGTGCTGTGGGATGCTCCCAAAAGCTTTCCTATTGGAGGTTGGGGAGCGTTTCTGCGCAGGCTCCGTTGGTATCGACGATACCCACATGTGAAGACTACATTCCTGCTTGTTCCTGGAGATAGAGAGATTACACATGACAGACAAAATACATAAAAATGAAACCAAAAACAAAAACAAAGGAGGAAAAAAATCCCAAAACACATTAACACACAAAAAAAAAAATCAGTCACAGCCTCACCTTGCTCAGTCCATCTCTGTTATATGTATTCCAAAAATGAAAATGAGAAAAGAAGCAATGATATGCTTGCTGTTGAAGCAGGGGTCTCCAAAGTTTTCATGTGAAAGCCACATACAGGCCATTTCAAATCACAGGGAGGGCTGGATGGTAGTTGGAAACTCCCCACCCCCCAAAACTTTGCTATGCTGAGAGAGAAGGTGAGGGGAAGGAAGGATTACTGACCTTTTTTATTATTTTGAATGCTGAGAAAGGAAAGAGGCAGAAAGCATGGTTACCAGAAATGAGGCAGATAACCTTACCTCTTACTTCCCCCATTTTCTCCAGCATCTGCCTCCTCTGGGGTGAGAGGCGAGTACATGGCTGGGTGGGCTTTTTTTGTGGCACACAATCTTCCATTTAAACCCCTCCCCCAATATAGTCCCCTCTCCATTTTTAGCCCTTCCCTTCTCCTCTCTTATCTCCCTATCTTTGCATTCTATTCTTACTCCCTCTCCTTCCCTTTCTTCCCTCTTATCACCTCCTCTCTCTGCCTGAGTACTGCAGACTCTGAGCAGGATGTATCTGCACAAACACTCCTGGGTCCTTCATCACTGAAAGCAAGGAGACACCCCCTCCCCCCCTTCTCAGTCTTGCAGTCTCAGAACAGATCATACTGAACACATAGACCACCTGATTCTGAAAATTTAGGAGCCAAAAACACTGGCTGAACCAAGGAGGCAAACACATGGCTCCCAAGCCCTGCATTACCAAGAGCGGAACACATCTCCCCTTAATAGTGATCATGCCCTACCCATGAGAGATGTAAGTTAGGGCTGAGCTGTGATCATAAGGATCAAAGAAAGTTGTGTGGATTCACTTTTGGCAGGTTTAGCAGTCCCAGGGTTTAGAGGCAATGGCTAGTTCCAGCTATCGTTAACTTTATTTCTGTGGATATTACCAGTTTCCTGGAAGAAGGAAAGAGGAGGATGATGACATGAGCCATGAAAAAGATAAGCAGGGAGGCATAGAGAGGGAAGGGTCACAGTCAGACTAGGCAGCTCTGTGTCTAATTGAAAAAAACAAGCTGCTGGAAGGAGGGATAAGAAAAAAAAGGGTTGAGCACATGGTCAAAAAATATCAAGATACCCTTAATCTACAAGCCAGATCTAAATATGGGGACAGAAAAAGCATGGCAAGGCGGAAAAATTTGCTCAAGGGCCATGTCTGACTTGGAAGCCTTAATTTGGGGACCTCTGTGTTAAAGAATCTTAATGAACCAAACACATGTTCTGCATTACTATCATCTCAATGTTGGCAGCTCACCTGCTGCAGCCTGTGACACATAGACCTGTGGACTCTGTTGCTGCTGGGCCATGAGGGATGGCATGCAGCTGAGCTGAGAGAAATGGCTCGTTGAAGCCATGGTACTGGTCTGCAACTGCTGAGGTTTCACTTTACAAATGTTAGGGGGGTCTGAGGTGCTGGTGGTCTTGGTGCTCAGAGAAGAGGTAGTGTATGTCCCAGCTCCTGGATAGGGTGAGAGGGAGAGAAGATACATAACTGGTTTTACATCATTAATGCTGCAACAATGAACATTATACAACAAGGAACATTATACAAAATCAGTCTTACCCTTCACCCCCACCAGGGTCAAGTACAAAAATCAACCCTTCCAAGGCTCCTACTGTATAGTAAAGTTGCTTACCTGTATACCAGTCCTCAAGAGTAGTAGCAATGACATCTGATGGAGCTTGAGCTGGACATACGTAAATAAAGCTTTCAGAGCTTTCTAGAGTACTGCACTACGCATATGAGGACTTTCCGCATCAGGGTCACTGCGTGGGGCCACTCCAGTTACACATAAAGCCATTACTAGCACAAGCCAATTTCTATGGGAGGTGGTTGATTTTGAAGAGGACTGATATCAGGTGTCCTTGGAGAACACCTGTTACAGGTAAGCAACTTTGCTTTTTCTAAGGGCAAACAGGATATGCAATCCTGTCGATGGGAACAGACATTTTAGCTACAGAATGTCTTTAACAAAGAGAACCCCCGCCCCCCAAAATGTCAATGGGGACAAAACATGTTTTTTTAAGCAATAAACATTTTATGCATATTCAGGTTTATTTTTTTTTTTTAATGATAGCAACCTGTAAATAATAAAAATAGGCTTTGGACGGACAGTTGGATTCAGAATATAAAGAGATTCTTCAGGACAGACTGATCAAAGCTATCGTACTAGAAAACCCTCTTCAGTTATGGGATATGAACGTGTGAAAGAAATTTCACATCACAGCCATGTGAAGCACTTGTGATTTTGGGTAAGTCGCTAAACCCTCCATTGCCCAAGGTACGAGTTTAAGATTGTAAGCCCTGAATATAACTTATCTTCCCCTTCCATTCTGTCAGAGGCTGACCTCGGGTTGGCACTGATCCATCATGGCTCTAGCATTATAACCTTCGACAAACCCCTTCCCAGGTATAAGTGAAAGAAAATGCAAACTGCTATCCAACTATGCAGCAGGCTATAGCATTCCCACATTTATGGGGGTCAAAAGAAACAAAAAGCTAAGCTGAGTGGATTTTCAAACAGCTTTGGCCCCAGTAGAAGGCTTTTGTAAGCCAAAGTGTGCATGCATGGTCACCATCATGGATAAGTGGCTGGGCAAAAATATGGAGCCTTCACACTCTTTGACTAACAGTGGAAGCCCCTTTCTATTCCTGGGGGAATTCTTCACATCTGCACAATGCAGAATTTATGCAGAATTCCCACCTGTGCAAAATTCTGCATTTGCTGTACAGAATTCTCTACAGGCACCAGTGAGCCAGACTGAGGTAGAATCAGGCACACAAGCTTTTTTTTTTTCCAATTTATGCCATTTTCACATTCTCCATAATCATAAAAGAAATCAGGAAAAAACAAACGCCAGTCCACAAAATTTCAGGAACAAGTTACAGGAAATAATAGATACCCACAAGCAGAAAAAAAAACAATAGTTAGGATACATATGAGATATTATGTGACCGAGCCAGCAACATCATTTGGTTTGATACCCTCCCCTACATGACAAGAACTCAAGCAATTGCTTAGGTTCAAAGAATAAATCTTTAGCTTCAAAGAAAATTATACAGCAACAAGGAAATTTCAAAATAAAGTTAGTTCCCATCGCCAGGGCCCTTGGTTTTAAAACCAAGAACTCCTGACATCGTAGCTGTATTTCCAGAGAGAAAATCAGAGGACCTAAGAACAATACATCCATATTATGAAAATACAAACAAAGGACCATATTCCTGTCCGACTCAAGTGCAAAAGTCACAAGCAGTGCAGATCTTTCTGTCACGACATCCAGGGAACTTTCAAGAAACCCAGTCAAGTCCAATGATCCTTGCAAAACTGCAGTGCCACCGGACTATTTATTTTATTTAGACAGTTTTGTATACCACCTTATCCTTCAATCAAAGTGGTCACAACACAATTGGGGGATACATTTAACACGAGATACATACACTAATACTTACAGGGAACACGGGCAATGGAGGGTTAAGTGGCTTGCCCAAGACCACAAGGAGCACCTGTGGGACTAGAAACCCCAGTCCTTCCGGCCCAAGGTTGCTGTCCTCTAGTGGGACTTGAACCCCCGACCTTCCGGCCTGAGGTAACTTGCCCCAACCACTAGGCCACGCCTCCCTATAATCAAAGATTTCAAAGACAAATATTGGGCTCAAACCACTGGTAGGAAAGACTCCACAGGAATCTTTAAAACCTCTGCCAGGTATCTGCGCAGCATGTCAACAGGCGCAAAAACTGGAGATTTTGGAAAATTCAGGAAGCGCAAATTATTGTGCCTACTCGGGTTCTCCAGTCTCTCCAGTTTCCGAGCTACCAACATTTTCTCCTTTAAAACAGCAGCCTTAAGGTCCACCTGGTCAGCACACCGGGCCTCAAGACGACCCAGCCTTGCCCTTTGCTGGTTCTGCTCTTGAACAAGACCCTCCACAGTCCTAGAAATAACAGACAAATCCTTTAACTTTAGCAGCATTTAAAGTAATAGAAAAGTTCAAGCCAGCAATGGCACCCCACAAGTAAATCAAGCGTTACCATTGCAGGTCTCTTGATCTTCGAAGGATGACTCTTTCCCCTCCTGGTCTCTGAAAGATGTTTTTTCAGCTCCTGGGTACCTTCCTTCCTTCAGCTGCCTCGACGCCTGCCAGGAACTCTGCACTCGAGTTAACCCTGAACTGCCTCTTGCCCCCCCTCCCCCAGTGTATCCCGGCCTCGGTGGCGCAGTGATGTCTTTAGGGCTAAGAGAAACCCCCTCCATACTCAAGTCTGGCAAAGAACCACCAGTCAGAGCGGGTGAAAGGACACAATCATCTCCTTGAAGGAGAAAAGCATCCAGGGACTGCCAACTGTACCGGCTGTGCTGAAGGCGCTGAGGAGAGTTTTAGGCTTGTGCTTCCATGATGGCATGTCAAGGAAATGCCACTGGCGAGCATCAGCAGTCAAACTCTGTGAGGGAACTCAGACAAGAGCACCCTAACACAACGCCATCTTGCTCCTGAAGCAGGCACTCAAACTTTAAGGGTGCTCAATCTCATCTCACTGTTAATATAGCTGCGGGAGCACTTATGTTTGTTCCTATGGCTGTGTTGTGGTGATCGGGCTGCTGGTGAGCAGGGAAGGGAGGTTTGCTGGGGGGAAGGAGAAGGGATGCTGATTAGTGGGGGGGGGGGGGGAGGAGAGGGGTGGTTGCAGGAGACAGGAGAAGGGCTGCTGGTGAACAGGAGAATTGCAGGGGCCAGGGGAAGGGCTGCAGGGGGCAGGAGAAGGGCGGCGGGGGAGCAAGGGGGTTGTAGGGGGCAGGAGAAGGGCGGCGGGGAAGCAGGTGGCATGTTGTAGGGGGCAGAAGGGCAGCAGGGGAGCAGGGGGCATGTTGTAGGGGGCAGGAGAAGGAAGCGGGGGAGCAGGGGGCATGCTGCTGGGGGCAGGAGAGGGGCTGCTGGTGAGTGGGAGAATTTCAGGGGGCAGAAGGGCTGCCGGTGAGCAAGGGGGCTGCTGGGGGCAGGAGAAGAGTTGCTGGTAGGTGGGAGAGTTGCAGGGGCCAGGAGAAGTGCTGCTGGTGAGCGGGAGAGTTGCAGGGGCCAGGAGAAGTGCTGCTGGTGAGCGGGAGAGTTGCAGGGGGCAGGAGAAGGGTTGCTGGTGAGAGGGAGACTTACAAGGAATAGAAGGATTGGTGGTGAGCAGGGGAGTTGCAGGGGGCAGGAGGAGGACTATTGGTGAGCAGGGGAGTTGCAGGGGGCAGGAGGAGGACTATTTGTGAGCAGGGGGTTTTCTGGGGCTGGAGGAGAGTTGCAGGGGCCAGGAGAAGGGCTGCTGATGAGCGGGAGAGTTGCAGGGGCCAGGAGAAGGGCTGCTGATGAGCGGGAGAGTTGCAAGGGCCAGGAGAAGGGCTGCTGATGAGCGGGAGAGTTGCAAGGGCCAGGAGAAGGGCTGCTGATGAGCGGAGAGAGGTTGCTGGGGGCAGGAGAAAGGCTGCTTGTGAACGAGAAAAATTATTGGTGGCAGGAGGAAGGCTGCTGGTGAATTGGTGGGTTGCTGGGGGCTGGAGATGGGCTGCTAGTGAGTTGGGGGGTTTTGGGGGCTTGATATTAGAGAGAAAACAGTGGGGACAAGGATGGGTTGGAGATAGAACTGATTGGAGCACGCGAGCTAAGGAGGAAAAAGGCAGGGAAAATTTCAGGTCTAGAGGAGGAATTAAGCTTTATGATGGTGTAATTCTGTGCAAAAATATACTAAAACAGCATGCAAATTTTGCAGAATTTTAAAATACTGTATGCAGAATTTTTAACATTTCCGGGCAGAATTTAAATGTTTTTTATGCAGAATTCCCTCTGGTGTAACTTCTGCAGCAACAGCCATGCATGGCTATGGATAAATATATACGAACTTCACATTGCAAGATGGAGCAATTTTTGCCTTTTCTTGGGAGAACAGCATCAACAGTTTCAGGTTGGCTAGAGATTCTGCAGACTATAGTGTTCAAGTCTTACTAAAGATTTTCTGTTGGATCCAGGTCTGGGCTTTGACTAGATCACTTGACATTCATTTTTTTGCTGAGCCACTCCAGTGTTGCTTCATGCTTACGATCACTTGCCTGCTGAAAGGCTTATATTCTCCTCAGTCCCAGGACTATGGCAATCTGGAAGAGGTTTTCCTCCAGAATCTGCTTAAACTTTATGCCATCCATCCTCATCCTATTGCTTCTTAGAGCAACAGGCTGTGAAATGGAGATGGCAGGGCTTAAATCCTGTTTTCTCTCACTAATGTTCCTTGGTCCCTTAGACAAGTTACTTGACCTTTCATTGCCTGAAGTACAAAATTAGATTATAAGCCCTCTGGGGATAGAAGATACCTAGTGTACCTAATGTAGCTCACTTGGAACTATTTAAGCAAATCTCAGTCTTCACAAGCTTTCCCTCTCCCATGCGCTGCAGAGCAATCCCCACAACAAAATGCTGCCACCACCATGCTTTACTGTAAGGATAGTGTTAGCAGGGTGATACGCTATGTTTTACGCCATATATATCGCTAACAATGGGAACATTTTGGAGTCAATGCTATCTTTCCAAATATGTGACACATAATAGAGCTTTTCTTATGTATTGCCTTCTTTCCTGCCACCTTCTCATACAGGTCAAGTTTATGGAATAAACACTGGAATTGTTAAACAGTCAATACTTTCCCTAGTCTTAGCCAGAGATTTCTATAAAATAATCTTAGGCTTCACAACAACATTCTTCAGCAATTTTCTTAACACACAGCTACTGTATTAATTTGGGAAAGGCAGCCCCATCAAGGTAGTATCTTGATGGTGCCAAACTATTTACTCTTTACAGTGATGGACCAGACAATGCCCCAAGAGATACTCAAATACAATGAAATTTTGCTATAGCCTTCCCCTGACCTGCATCTTTGAATAACTTTATTGTGGAGGGTTTTTTTGTCAGCTCCATGTTCAGCATGTTTAGATTTTTGCTTTAAATTCTTTGCATACTACAGAAACGGCTCCATTCTTTACTCAGAATCATTTGAACTAGCTCAACTACAGTGACTAGACACAAGTGGGCTCTATTTAAATTATAAGCCCTAAGGAAATTTTTCAAAATCAAGCTAATCTGCGTTTGCTGTGATAAAGGGTGTAAAGGCAAACTGTAAGGTCTTGTTTGCAAATTAAATAGCTTTTAGAATATTTTTATAACTTTTTCATGATTAAAATGTAGGGCATGTTGTGATGATCAATGAAACACTCATTTTAATATATTTTGAAATGCATTTTTTAGACAGCAAACTGTGAAAAATATACAAAGGTATGAAAAGACTTACAAGACACCAGATCTCTGAAAGACTTTACAGCGCTCCAGATCAATCTTAGCTCTAAAGTAATCTGTGAACTATCATTAAAATCATCTCTAATACCTGAGGATTGGAGGATCGCCAATGTAACACCAATTTTTAAAAAGGGTTCGAGGGGTGATCCGGGAAACTACAGACCGGTGAGCCTGACATCAGTACCGGGAAAAATGGTAGAAACCATCATAAAGAATAAAATTACTCAGCATATAGATAGTCATGACCTAATGGGAGACAGCCAACATGGCTTTAGACAAGGAAGATCTTGTCTTACTAATCTGTTATGTTTTTTTGAAGGAGTGAATAAACAGGTGGACAAAGGTGAGTCGGTTGATATTGTGTATCTGGACTTTCAGAAAGCCTTTGACAAGGTCCCTCATCAGAGACTTTTGGCAAAACTAAAGAGTCATGGGATAGGAGGCAGTGTACTACTGTGGATCAGGAACTGGTTAAAAGATAGAAAGCAGAGGGTAGGGCTAAATGGCCAATTTTCCCAATGGAGAAAGGTGAATAGTGGTGTACCCCAGGGATCTGTGCTGGGTCCGCTGCTTTTTGACATATTCATAAATGACCTGGAAAGTGGAATAACGAGTGAGGTTATCAAATTTGCTGATGACACAAAACTATTTAAAGTTGTTAAAACCCAGGAGGATTGTGGAAAATTGCAAGAGGATCTTGATAAATTGGACTGGGCATCAAAATGGCAGATGAAATTTAATGTGGAGAAGTGCAAGGTTATGCACCTAGGGAAGAACAACCCAAACTATGGTTACACGATGCAAGGTTCCACAGTAGGAACCACCACCCAAGAAAAAGATTTAGGCGTCCTTGTGGATACCATGTTAAAACCCTCGGCCCAGTGTGCAGCGGCGGCCAAGAGAGCAAATAGAATGCTAGGTATGATAAGGAAAGGAATGGAAAATAAAACAAAAGATATTATAATGCCTCTATATCGTTCCATGGTGAGACCGCACCTTGAATATTGTGTGCAATTCTGGTCGCCATATCTTAAAAAGGATATAGCAATTTTAGAAAAGGTTCAGAGAAGAGCCACCAAAATGGTAAAGGGGATGGAAGGCTACTCCTATGAAGAAAGGCTAAAAAGGTTGGGGCTCTTTAACCTGGAAAAGACGGCTGAGGGGAGATATGATAGAAGTCTATAAATTAATGAACGGAGTGGAATGGGTAAACGTAGATCGATTGTTTACCTTATCAGAATATAGAAAGACTAGGGGACATGCAATGAAGCTACAGGGTAAACTATTTAAGACTAATAAAAGAAAATATTTTTCACTCAACGTGTAATCAAACTCTGGAATTTGTTACCGGAGGATGTAGTAAAGGCTGTTAGTGTAGCTGGGTTTAAAAAAGGTTTGGACAGTTCCTGGAGGAAAGGTCCATAAACCATTATTAAGAAGGGACCCAGGATATCAATGCTTGAACCAATACAAGCATTGTGGAACCTGTGTCCCTTGGGGAAACTGCTAGGTACGTATGACCTAGATTGGCCACTGTTGGAAACAGAATACTGGGCTTGATGGACCTTGGTCTGACCCAGTATGGCATATCTTATGTTCTTATCTGATGAAACTTTTCCTGAGAAGACCAGAGACTTTGGATATGGACAGCTCTCCAGCCCCATCTGGACTCATCTATATTTAGAACAATTTGATTTTGGGAACTTTGGATAAAAATGCTCCTGGCCAGGTTGATTGGATCAGCTACCAGAATAGTAGCTGCTGGGTGATTTGGATGGTGTCCTGAAATCTCTAAATAGCTTGAATCCAGTGAAAACCTACGGACCATTGGATTTGTTTTGTATTAACAAGTGCCAAGGGTATTGAACGTATGGTTGAAGCCATAGTATCAGACAACCTTAACATGTTCCATGCTAATGTCTGCAGACTTATTTCTTCAATACTGAACATCAAATTGGTAATCTTTTCTTGTGGAAGGCAGGCTCAAATGAAATTTGGGTCAATTTTAAATGAATCCTAGTGACTCCAACACCCACACTGCTGTGTTAAGCTATTCTATGACCCCTTATTTATTTGGGTTTTCAATCATTAACTAAGCAAACAAATTACAAAGAAATCGGGAAAAAAACAAAACAAAACGTTGGATACAATCCAAACGCAATTTCAAACACATAAGATGCATACAAGTCCACATTTAGGGAGAATGGGAAACTCTATAAAAGATGAAAATTAAAAACAAAAAATTATCAAAACAAAAAATGGCAGTGTATCATATCATCTTTACTAACCCCAATATACTAACTCGTCTCTAGCAAAAATTAAGACTCATGCTTATTAAGAAAATCTAGCAAATGGTCTGCGTCCAGAAAGCCATAACGCTCCCCCCGATGCCTGACCACACACTTACATGGGAGCTTGAGAAAAAAATGTAGCTCCCAATGCAAGGGTGCGAGATTTCAACTCCACAAAAGTCTTACGGCGAAGCTGGGTAGTACGGGAAGCATCGGGAAAAAGAGTGACCACCTGCCCACAAAAACTTTCATCTTTCTTAGGAAGATATGCTTTAAGAACTGAGTTTTTATCCAATTTCGACACAAAAGTTACGATCAATGTCGCCCTAGTAGACATTTTAACGGAAGAGGATTCTAGAAACTCAGACATCCAAAATATCAGGAGAATCTAACTGGTCAAACTCATTCACCCCCTGCTGAGCCACTCTTAGCCTTAGGAAAGCGTAGTTACTCACCTGTAACAGGTGATCTCCGGGAACAGCAGTAATTTAGTCTTCACATATGGGTATCATCGGTACCAACGGAGCCTGCGCAGGAACGCTCCCCAGCGTCCAATAGGAACGCTTTTCGGAGCATCCTTCAGCACATGCATGCTGCCTTCCCGTCTTTCCAACTGTCCCTCTTTAGTTAAGTTTGTAGCTGAGTGAAAGGATAGAGGGAGAAAGGAAAGAGGGACAGAGATAGAGAGACAACTCCTAGGGGAGGTGGGTGGGTTGTGAAGACTAAATTCCTGCTGTTCCCAGAGATCACCTGTTACAGGTGAGTAACTAAGCTATCTCCAGGAACAAGCAGGAATAAAGTCTTCACATATGGGGACTCCCTAGCTGAAGATGCCAGGGAGATAACTCCAGGAAGCTGCCACCTATAGTAAGGTGGGCCATGCTTCCTCCCATGGATCTCTGGCATCCCACCAGGGTTGGTGGGTAGGAGTTGAATTAGGTTTGAAAGAGATTTTGAAGAACAGCTTGGCCAAAGAAGGCATCCCGACGGGAGGCTTTATCTAGGCAATACTGGGCTGTAAAGGTGTGTACCGAAGCCCAGGTGGCTGCTCGACAAATGTCATCAATAGACACAGAGTGAAGGTTAGCCATAGAGGCTGCCATGGCTCTCACATTGTGAGCTGTGACATGGACTTGAAGAGGAAGACTCTTACTCTCATAAGCAAAGGATATGCATTGTGCAATCCATTTGGATAGAGTTCTCTTGGAGACTGGAAGTCCCAAATGACTAGAATCAAAAGCAATAAAAGGTTGAGAAGATTTTCTATGTTGCTGTGTTCTTTGTAGGTAAAAAGCTAAGGTTCTTTTACAATCCAAAGTATGAAGGTTCCTTTCTGCATTAGAGGCATGAGGCCTCGGAAAGAATACAGGAAGATAAATTGATTGATTTAAATGAAAAGGCGAAACCACCTTTGACAAAGTGTGGATGAGTTCTGAGAACAACCTTATCATGGTGAAACCTAGTATAAGGAGGATCAGCCACTAAAGCTTGCAATTCACTAATGCGACGTGCAGAGGTGACTGCAATCAGGAAGATGACCTTCCAGGACAAAAGCTTTAGGGTTGTAGTGGCTAAAGGTTCAAAAGGCGGTTTCATGAGCTGCCCGAGAACTAGGTTTAAATCCCATGCCACTGGTGGTGGCCTGATGGGAGGCTTTGTTAATAGAAGACCTCTCATAAATCTTGATATGAGTGGATGAGAGGAAATTGGTTGGCCTTTTAGAGGCTTATAGGAAGCTGCAATTGCACTAAGATGGACTCTTACTGAATTGGTCTTTAGACCAGAATTTGATAAATGAAGTAGATACTCTAGTATCAATTCCAAAAGGTATCATAAGGGGGTTTAACCCTCTGTGAACACCATATAGTAAAACGTTTCCACTTGAAGGCGTAAGAGCGTCTTGTGGCAGGTTTTCTAGAAGCTTGAAGGATATCCTTTACCTGTTGGGAAAGGTTGAGGTCCTGAAGGTCTAAGCTTTCAGCAACCAGGCCCTGAGATGCAGGGACTGGGGATTCGGGTGCCATAGCATCCCGTTCTCTTGGGAGAGGAGATCTGAAGCATAGCCTAACTCCAGAGGTGCAGCTTGAGAGAGATGTAGAAGCAGGGGATACCACATTTGGCGTGGCAACCGTGGCACTATGAGGATCATACGACCTCTGTCTCTCTGAAGCTTGAAGAGTGTTTTGGGGATGAGGGGAATGGGTGGGAAGGCATAAAGGAAGTCGTGACCCCACTGAAGAAGGAAGGCGTCCCTTGCCTGGCAATTTTGAGCCGGAATCCTGGAACAGAACCGGGGGAGTTTGGCATTCAGTGGACTTGCAAATAGGTCTATGTCTGGGGTTCCCCAGATCTGAAATATCTTGGCCACTTGGTCGAGGTGGAGAGACCATCCGTGAGGCAGCAGTACTAGGCTGAGTTTGTCTGCCCAAAGGTTTGAATGTCTGGAAGATATACCACAAGAAGGTGAATTTGATGCTCTCTGGCAAGGGCCCATAGTCGTAAAGCTTTGCTTGCTCACGTAGAACATAGCTACTTGATTGTCCGTTTGGACTAGGACCGTCTTGTAGCTGAGCTGGGCATGGAACACTTGAAGACCAGATAGATTGCTCTGAGTTCCAGGAGGATTATGTGAAGACAAGCCTCCTGTGGAGTCTAGGTACCTTGGGGTAGAGAGATGATGCAGGTGTGCTCCCCATCCCACCTGTGATGCATCTGTTAGGGTGGCCTGGAATAGGGGTTGCTGGAAAGGAGACCCCACTAGAAGATTTTCCAGTGATTGCCACCATTGTAGGGACAACATCAGTCATTGTGAGTTTGATATCTTGTACGACAGACGTCCCTGTGGCCTGTGTCCACTGTATGGATAGGGTACACTGGGCTGCTCGCATATGAAGGCGAGCGTAGGAAATCACATGAACCGTGGATGCCATATGTCCCAATAGTTGTAATAGTTCTCGAGCAGTTAGGTAGGACTTCACCGCTGCTTAAGAAGCTAGCTGCATTATATGAAGACAGCGGGGTTGTGGAAGAAAAGCCCGTGACTGTCTGGTATCTAGACGAGCTCTTATGAACTCTGAGATGGAGCAAGTTGGGATTTTGGGAGGTTTATGACCAATCCCAAGTATTGAAGGATTTGCATTGTGCGAGACAGTGCAGAGCTGGCTTCTGTAACCGTGGGGGCTCGAATGAGCCAGTTGTCCAAGTAAGGGAAGACAAATATCCCCAGGGTTCGCAGAAATGCAGCTACTACTGCCATGCATTTCGTGAATACTCTTGGTGCCGAAGCCAGACCAAAGGGAAGAACCCTGTATTGGAAATGTTTTCCCTTGAAAAGGAATCGTAAGAATTTCCTGTGATCTGGATGGATCAGAATGTCAGTATATGCATCCTTTAGATCTAGAGAACAAAGCCAATCCTGACTTTGAAGGTATGGCAGAAGAGTTCCCAGAGAAATCATTTTGAACTTTTCTCGGAACAGATATTTGTTCAATTCTCTGAGGTCTAGAATGGGTCTGTGTCCTCCTGTTTTCTTTGGAATAAGAAAATAGAGGGAGTAGAACCCTGCACTCTGTTGAAGAATGGGCACCTCCTCTATTGCTCCTTGAGCAAGGAGTGTTGAGACCTCTTGATCCAGTAGATTGCCTGTAGAGGTTTGGGAATTCAACTGTCTTACGATTATAGGAAGGAGCATACTGTGAAAATGAAGCTTGTACCCCTCTCCCACAATGGACAGAGTCCAGTTTTCTGCTGTTATTTGGTGCCATCTGTTGGCAAAATGACACAACCTGCCTGGAATGTTTAGGGGTTCTGGCCCCTTCAGAGGCAGGAAGGCTAAGTTCTCTATGAAGGAGTCAAAGCCCTTGAGGAGGCTGGGCCTGGGGACTGGTTGAGCTCTAAGGCCTTTTGGCTTCTTTTGTCTGGATTGTTGTTGTTGACCCTTCTGGGCAACTTGACCTTGAGCTTGCCCTTGCTGGGTATAGGATGGATAAAACTTCCTCTTTTTGCTGAAAAAGGGTTTTTTATAGGGTTTCTTTTTGGCTGGAGTGGCTGTAGATTTTGACAATCTATATAAAGTGATATTGTCAGCATCTATCTCATTAGCCTTCTCCTGCCAATTCTTGCCAAAGAGGTTTTCTCCTGTGCAAGGGATGTTTCCCAATTTATCCTGTACCCAAATCTCCAAGTCTAATGCCTGAAGCCAGGCAATCCGACGTGCACCAATGGCAATAGCAGAGGTTCTGCTGATGCATTCAAAGCAGTCAAAGGCTGCACGGTTTACAAACTTGGAGACATCTTGAGCATGCTTGACAAGAGTAAGAAAGTCCTGTCGTTTGTCCTCAGGGAGAAGGGGGCTCATAAGCTCCAAATCTCCTGTGACCTCTTTGAGGAACATTCCCATATATATAATATATGAGCTGATCCTGGCTGAAAGCATGGAAGCCTGAGAAGTTTGACGCGCAAAAGCGTCAAGAGTCCTGCATTCACGACCTGGAGGATTGGATGCATGTCTCTTTGCACTTTTCATCCTATGCATGGCTGACTCCACTACCATTGAATGGTGTGGCAGCCGAGTCTTTTGAAAATCAGGACATGGTGGAACTCGATACATGGTATCGAGTCTCCTAGAATGAGGAGATGTGGTCAAAGGTGTCTCCCACATTCTGAGCATCAAATCATGAAGAATTTCATGAATGGGCAGAGTGGCTGCCTCCTTGGGAGCCTTAGGGTATTGGAGAATTTCCAATTCCTTTGCTCTAGGTTCTTTTTCAGGAGCTACCGTGATTGAAAGGCCTTGGGCCACATCACAAATAAAATCCTGAAAAGACATGTCTTCCGGAGGAGACATTATGCGTTGGGGAGGAGAAACACTCTGATACCGGCAGAATTATCAGAGTCATTGGAATCAGAGGATTCGAAATATCTTTGATCCCGATGTTGATGCAAAGCACGGTCTCGGTATCGAGCGAAGTCGGTACCGATCTGTCGATGCCACAAGAAGTCGGCATGGGAAAGATTCCCACCGGGCCCGGTACCGTCGGTGCTGGTACCGGTATCTGCACTGGTGTTGGTACCGGCATCGGTACCCGTTGAACCACTGGTGTCAACGGTATCGCAGCTGTAAGGAGAGCTGCAAGACTGTGTTCGATAGCGAGGAATCTCTGGTTTATCGACGCTGCCGATGCCTGGGTATCGGTACCGGTAAAAGCGTCCGGAACTCCTGAGCATGGCACCAGTAATTCTGCAGAGATCGAAGCCTTGAGAACATCCTGGAACCCCGTTGATGCTTTGGAGGCCAAAGCCTCCCGCTGGGGCTGTTTTGCCGGTGTAGTTTCCTCAAGGGCAATGCCAATGGCCTCTCGATGCTTTGAAGGAGAGCTACCCTTTGAGGACCGGCTCTTATGTTTAGTTACCTGAGATCCATGGGAAGAAGATGAGGCTCTTTAAGATGTCGATGCAATGGACCTGGTATCTGAAGAAAAGAGGGTACCGAGCTGCTGTCTTCCTCTTTTAATCATCTCCATAAAGGAGGAACACTCAGATGGAGAATGGTCAGGGCCTAAACATTTTAGACACCAGTCATGGTTGTCGGTGACGGAGATGGTACCACCACATTTAGTACATTTTTTAAAACCACTAGCTGGTTTTTCCATCTTTTGGGAAAAATGGGGCCTAATGCCCAAAATGGCGCCTAGCACCAAAAGAAAAAGTTTCTGAAGAGAAACAGTTCAAAAACAGTTTTTGTTTTTTTTGAAAAGAAGAAAGAAAGAACTGGCAGTACCGGTAGGTGTCATGCGGAGGCAGGTGCGACCACAAGAAAACAAGTTTAAAGAAGAAATTTTCTGCGGTGACAGGGTATGTGTCCTGTCGGCTCCGCGAAAAACGAAGAACTGAAGAGGGACAGTTGGAAAGGCAGCGCGCATGTGCTGAGGGTTGCTCCCAAAAGCGTTCCTATTGGACGCTGGGGAACGTTCCCGCATAGGCTCCGTCGGTACCGACGATACCCATATGTGAAGACTACATTCCTGCTTGTTCCTGGAGATTATAATATATATTAGCAACCTTAAGCTCTTTAGGTTGCTTAAACAACAAAACCTCTTTTAGGTACTTATAAAATAAAATTAAAGGGGACAAGTAATGTGTAATAGCAAAATTTAAACACCTCAGATTTTTAGAGCGAGACCAGTTCTCAAATACTTCACACTGCTTATGTAAATACAAACTATCTTTAACAGAAGCCATGGACACTGCCTGAACAGTACCTAATTTAGCTTCCATCTATGCCAGACGGACCCCAACAGCATCAAACTGCTTATCAAGATCAGTAAATTTTACAACAGTCTCTCTTGTAAATTCCTCAAATTGCCTCAAAGTTCCTGTCAACACAGCCTCAGTCCGGGTAACAACAGACTAGATATCGTTGAGTGTCACAAAATCTCCCCCGACAAACGGCAGGATCTGGACCACTTTAGGCATGACAACTTTCAGGGTATCTGGCCGCACCTGAACCAAAGACTGATCAGGAAGAAGAGACAGTTACTTAGGAGGAGAGTTCATTCCAACCCCCTCTAGGGCCGGCACAAACGTCTCAGGAGACGAATGGGGTGAGGTTAAATCCTCTTCCAGAGACAAAGAGGTCGGTGAATCAACACTCTGAGACTGATGATCCTGGGCTACCGTCCTCCAATACCCGCCTATTAGATGTCTATCAAGAGGACCTTCAACCTTGTAAGACTTCATAGTTGGTACTGCGGGAAAAATCTTCCCTCTACGCTTCCCCATCGGCCACAAACGCTCACCTCCTCAGTTCTCCGAAGTGTGCTGAAGGGGCACCAAAGGGGCGTTTCCTGCCCTTTGGACACGCCCCTTCAGGCACACGCCCGAGGGACGTGCCCATGGCACAGCCAAGGTTTTTAAAGGGCTGGATTCAGACGTCAATAGTTAGCGCCAAAAGTGCCTGCAGGATAATTGATACATCTACCAGGCAGAGGGCTTCCCACTCTCCAGCATTCTGTGGCACAGCCAAGCTTTTTAAAGGGCTGGATGCAGACGTCAATAGACAGTGCAGAAAGCGCTCGCAGGATAGTTGATAGAGCTACCAGGCGGAGGGCTTTCCACTCTCCCTATGATCCCTTTTTGAGCTAATTCTCTACCTATCCTCTCACAATTCATACTCCCCATAATAAATCTTTCGCTAAAAACTGGGTACTTACCCCCAAGCACTAAAACATGCACAGATTCGCCCAATCTTAAAAAACTCCACCCTTGACAAAACATCTTCTAAATCCTACAGACCCATATCAAGCATCCCGTTTTTGGCTAAATTAATCGAAAAAGCAGTACAAATCCAGACCCAAGAATACATTGATAGCTCAGCCCCCCTGGATGACCAACAGTATGGGTTTCGCCCTCACCACGGGGTGGAGTCACTACTAACAGTTCTTATTGATACCCTTGTAAGAGGTATCGATAATTCAAAACAGGCATTCCTACTCATATTCATTGATATCTCTGCCGCCTTTGACAGTGTTCACCACTCAACAATGATTAATAAACTAAGACAAATAGGTATAAAATCCACGGTTCTTAACTGGTTTTCATCATACCTAAGTGACCGAACTCAAACGGTACGAATTGGCAACCTCACCTCAAAAACTTACAATCAGGAACTAGGCCTCCCCCAGGGCTCTGCACTGTCAGCGCTACTATTTAATATTTACTTAAAACACATCTGTCAAATATTTAAAAAATTCAAGGTGCACTATCACCTTTACGCGGACGACATAATGATGTATGTCCCATTCACAATACCTAATATTCCTACACTACTTATTAATACCTGCCTCAATGAAATAAACAATTAGCTAAATGAAAACAACTTATTCATTAACCACGCAAAAACCGAAGCCCTAATAGTAACTAAAAACACAACATTCATTCCCCCATCACACTGCAAAATAATGATATCAATATAAAAACTGAAATACGCTACCTAGGAGTAAAACTAGACAAACACCTCAGTATGGACACACATATAAGAAATATAACAAAAAAAGTTTATTTTAAACTAAAAGTCTTAAAACAACTCCGCCCCCTAATGCATCTACAGGATTTTCAACGTATAATACAAGCTATAATAACTCCCCATTTCGATTTTGCGAACTTAACCCTACTAGGCATAACAAAACAAAATCTAAAAAAACTCCAACTAGCACAAAATGCAGCAGCAAGGACTATCATGAATGCCCCACCATTCCAACATATAACACCTATTTTAGAGAATCTACACTGGCTCCCGATTCAATGCCGGATACATTATAAAACTCTTTTAACTACTTACAAAATCTTGAACACCACAACACCTCTTACTCTAAACAACCTCATTAACAAAGAACCCAATCATAATCTCCAAAGGCGAGACCAACTAAACAAACTTATAACACCAAAGGAATTTATAAAGGCCAAAAAATCAACAAACAAGAAAGCATTCTCTCATGCTGCCCCTATAATTTGGAACAACACTCCATCGGAATTAAGATCCTTACCTCAAATCATGGAGTTCAGGAAAAAAACTCAAAACTCACTTATTCTCAACATACTACGGATCCTTGTCGAACTCACCTATTCAACAGGAAAAAGGATAGCCTCACCAGCTGACATATCCCAGCTTTGAACTGGAATAAATGAGAAAACCCCAAACCGACGATCTCAAAAACATACATACCTGTACATAGTTAATATTTGGTTCTTTGTATATAGTTAAACTGTTAATTGTAAAATTGAATTTCTTTGTAGTTTCACAATGTTATCTGTAAAAGCAGCTTTGCCTGTTTACTGTTGTTCCATGTAAACCGCAACTGATCAATGGAAGGTGCGGTATATAAAAACTCGCTAATTAAATTAAATTAAATTAATTAGCCAAAAAGGCAAACGTGTGTATCCCCAGCATCCCCATAAGGCACAGGGGAACACCACCTCTGAAGGGAGTTTACAAGTGGAGGGGTGATGTAGATTTTGTTTGAAAGATGCCCGGTTGCTTGAGTCCATTGAGATGACAGAGTACACTGGGCTTGCTGCATGTGCAGATGGGCATAGAAGACGACTTGGACTGCAGAGGCCATATGCTCCAGAAGGCGCAGCATTTCTCGAGCTGTCACAACACTGTGAACCTTTATACTGTTGGCCAGCTCGATGAGGCAGGCAAGCGATCCTATGCAAGGAAAGCTCGGGTCTGACGAGTGCCCAGAAGTGCTCCGATGAATTCGAGCTACTGAGATGGGACCAGGTGCGATTTTGGAAACTTTAAGACGAATCCCAGATCTTGAGGCACAGTGATGGTGCAATGAAGAGATAGTTTTCTCTCTTGTGGGTATTCTCCCCGGATTAGCCAGTCATCTAAGCAGGGGAAGACGAAGACCCCCAAAGTACAAAGGTAGGCGGCAACCACTGTCATGCATTTTGTGAACACTCGAGGTGTGGAGGCTAACACGAAAGGGAGCACCTGATATTGGTAGTGGATTTGCTGGAACCAAAAACACAGATACTGTCTGTGTTGAGGGTGGATCAGCAAATGTGTGTATGCCTCCTTGAAGTCTACAGAACATAGCCATCGTTCCTCTGAAAGTATGACAGAGGTTTACCGAGGGAGATCATTTTGAATTTTTCTCGAACGAGGAATTTGTTTAGGTTCTAGATCTAGAATGGGCCTGAACCCCGCTGTCTTCTTGGGGATAAGAAAGTAAGGAGAGTAGAAGCCCCTGCCCTCCTGGGTGAGTGGAACTCTTTCTATGGCCCCCTAAGCTAACAGGGTGGACACCTTGACTCATAGGAAATTTGTCTGCACGAGGTTTGTGAGATAATCCCTTGTGGACGTGGTGGGGGCAAGTTTTCAAAATGAAGCAGGTAGCCCCTTTGGACGATGTTAAGATTCCACTGCTCTGATGTGATGAGGTGCCACGTGTGGGCATAGGAACAGAATCTGCCTGCTATGTGTAGGGGTGGGGGACCCTGCAGAGTAGCAATGCTCTCTAGGAAGGAGTCAAAAACCAGGTGCTGGCTGTGGCTGTGCAGCTAGTCGTGGCTTAAGCATCTTAAGCTTTCTGGTTTGGCGAGGGCCCTGCTGTTGCAGCTGAGGTTGGCAAGCAGCTGCAGGTGGATAAGAAGGATAATATTTTTTCTTCTTAGGATAGAAAGACTTCTTTGGATTAGTCTTTCTTCTGGTGAGATCATCTGTCTCAATCTCTCCAGCCTTCTCCCTGCAACCTTTTCCAAAGAGGTTCTTTCCAGAGCAGGGGATATTGGCCGATTTCTCCTGAACCCACTGCTCAAGGTCAGATGCCTGGAACCAGGCCATTCTGCGAGCACCAATGCAGACTGCTGAAGCTCTGCTGGGATGACTCAAAGGCATCGAAAGATGCTCTGGTATGAAATTTTGATGTATTCTGATTTTGTCTAAGGCTTGGAATGCATCACGCTTGTCATCAGGAAAGATAGGGTCAAAGTTCTCTAAATCCCTGGAGATATCCTTGAGATACATGCCCATACAGAGCATGTAGGAAGTAATCCTAGAAGTGAGCATGCATGCCTGAAAACACAGACTGCCAAAGGCATCGAGAGTTCTGGAGTCCTTGCCCGGAGGCATGGAAAAATGATTCTTATAACTCTTGATGTGCTGCAGCACCAATTCCACCACCATGGAGCAGTGTGATAGTTGAGGCTTTTGGAAGACAGGGTATGGTGGAACTCTGTACATGATATTGAGTCATTTCCTGATAGGTCTCCCACATAAGCAGCATTAGATCCTACAGGACACGATGCACTGGTAACGTGGCTGGCTCTTTGGGCACAGAGGGGTATTGGAGGATTTCCAACTCCTCTGCCCTCTGTTCTGTCTCTGATGCCATGGTAATCTGCAGGCCTGCTGCCATGTCCCAAATGAAGTCTTGAAAAGACATGTCCTCTGGCAGTGACAGACACCACTCATGAGAAGGGGACAGATTGCAAGGGAGATCCTGGGTTATCCTGGAATCCTCCGAAGCATCATCAGAATCGGAGGAGGTAGAGTTAGATTCTGACAGAAAGTCAAAGTATCAACGGTCCTGTGCCGATGCCGATGATCAGTCAGTGCGACAATGGGAAATTGTTGGGTACCCACAATGTCTGTCTGTTCCAAAGGAGGGATTGGAGGGAGAGAGTCCACAAATGCAGATTCGAGATCCAGCATCACGTCCAGAGGTAGTGGGCCGATTGCAGATGCCTGCACTGCTGGAGCTGTTGATACAGACAGTACTGAGGATGTCAGGAGTGCTGCCAAACTCCTCTCAATACATACAAACAAAAGCAGGCAATATAGTTATCTCCAAGTTATAATGCCCTGTTCAATGTAATTTCAGTTTGTTCAATGTAAACCGCACTGATGCAGAATAGCGCGGTATATAAGAGAATGTAAATAAATAAAATAAAATAAAAATAGAACATAGCTACTTGATTGTCGGTTTGGACCAGAACTGTTTTGTTGCTGAGATGGCCCTGAAAGACTTGAATAGCATTGAAAATAGCTCTAGGAGGTTTATGTGAAGGGAAACCTCCTGTGAGGTCCAAAGACCCTGAATGGAGAGATCATGCAAGTGGACCCCCCAACCCATCTTGGATGCATCTGTCGTCAGAGTGGTTTGATATAGAGGTTGCCGGAAAGGAGAGCCTACAAGGAGGTTTTCCAGGGATTGCCACCATTGTAGAGATGAAATCAGACATGTGGTAGTTCTGATTTTGACTGTCAGTCGACCCGTGGCCAATTTTCCCTCTAATTTTCTGTAGGCTGTGTGCGCATAAAATATCAGCTGTGTGCAGCTTTTGAAGGAAGGTTAAATTTTTGTGCGCCACATAATGACACTCTGAGTTATATACTTTAAAATTTAACTACACGTCAGAATACAGTATGTACACCACATTGATTTTAATCAAATTAAATGAAAATAGACGAATACTAAATGAAGCAGGAAATTTCTAGTAATTACAGTCATAACTTTTAAATTTTAAGACGTCTGTGTTTTCTATCAGAATCAGAGCCCTAATTTTTGTGTGCTCTGTTGTAAAGTATGTGCGCTCGCTCGGCGAGGTGTGCGCGCGCACATGTGCACAGCTTAGAGGGAACAGTGCCCTTGGCTTGTGACCACTGAGAGGAAAGGGTCCACTGGGCTGCTCACATGTGGAGGCGAGCATAGGGAGCCACATGGACAGTGGATGCCATGTGTCCCAGCAGTTGAAGCATCTCCCGAGCAGTACGGAATAGCTTTGTAGATGCTTGGGATGCTAGATGCATTATACGTAGACAGTGTGGCTGTGGCAGGAAAGTCCTTGACTGCCGTGTGTCTCAACGAGCCCATATGAACTCTAGGGATTGAGAGGGGGTGAGATGAGATTTTGGGAAGTTTATGACTAGTCCCAAGTATTGAAGAATTCCGATTGCTCGAGAGAGAGCAAAGCTGGCCTCTGGAGCTGTAAAGGCTCGAATGAGCCAATTGTCTAAGTAAGGGAAGACGAATATTCCCAGAGTCCTCATAAATGCTGCTACCACTGCCATACATTTTGTGAAGACTCTTGGAGCAGAGGCAAGTTCGAAAGGAAGAACTCTGTACTGGAAGTGTCTTCCTTGGATCAAGAATCGAAGGAACTTCCTGTGATCTGAGTGAATGAGAATATGCATGTACGCATCTCTTAGATCTAGAGAACACAGCCAATCTTGACTTTGAAGGTATGGTAGAAGTGTTCCGAGGGAGATCATCTTAAACTTTTCTTGGAACAAATATTTGTTTAATTCTCTGAGATCTAGTATAGGCCTGTGTCCCCCTGTCTTCTTTGGAATAAGAAAATAGGGGGAGTAGAAGCCTGTCCCCTGTTGGGATATGGGCACTTCTTCTATTGCTCCTTGAGCCAGAAGTGACATAACCTCCTGGCACAAGAGGTCGGTGGCAGGGCCCAGAGAATTGAACTGTTTCAGAATTGTAGGTGGGGGCAAGTCGAGGAAAAGAAGCTTGTATCCCAATCTTACAATGGACAGAGTACAATTTTATGATGTTATTTGTTGCCATCTTTTGACAAAATAACATAGTCTGCCTGGAATGGTCAAGCCATCTGCAATCTCCCCCGAGAGGGATTGAACACCCGAGCCGCCATCCACCTCGGGCACTCCAGCCCAATCGGGGCTGTGGGAGAAAGTGCAGCAGCACTATTAAAGGAAGCAGCCGCGAGGTGGGAACAGCCATCTGCAATCTCCCCAGAGAGGGGTCAAGCACCAGAGCCGCCATCCACCTCGGGCACTCCAGCCCAATCGGGGCTGTGGGAGAAAGTGCAGCAGCACTATTAAAGGAAGCAGCCGCGAGGCAGGCCCGCGCCTGCTGGGCCCGCGCCTGAGGGCCTCACCAGAGGGCCCTTAGGCAACGATACTCAAGAGCAGAGCCATAAGGAGGCTAGAAATCATCTTACTCACCCTCTCTGGCAGCTCCCACAAGCTGATTCAACTGTCGACTCAGACAAAGTCGGGACGAAGGGAACAGCAGACAACTTCGACGTCCTAATCAAAAGGTGCAAAGGCAGCGCACAAAAGAGCAACGACTTTGGCACTAACAGAAACTCGCCCCAGCCTTCCATCTTCTACTCCACCATAAAGGATGCTTCCCAGCTTCTACAGCAAGCTTCCAAACCATTCTTGTCTGCTCACTCCACCCTGCACGGTGCGGACCGTGAGGATCTTCTCGAACACATCCGCTTTACTCCAACAAGTACTGCTCAGCAAGACCCTGAGAATTAAAGCCGACACCGCTACGACTGCCTCAGCTTCGCATTATTTATTTATTTAGCTGTATTTATATTCCGCTTTTCACCGGGTCAAAGCGGTCAATTGGGGGATACATTTAACACGAGGGGATATGACACACAAACGTTAATACTTACAGGGAACATGGGCAATGGAGGGTTAAGTGGCTTGCCCAAGACCACAAGGAGTGCCTATAGGACTAGAAATCCCAGTCCCTCCAGCCTGAGATTGCTGTCCCCAGGTGGAACTTGAACCCCCGGCCCTCCGGCCTGAAGTACCTTGTCCTAACCACTAGACCACTCCTCCCTCATTAGAGGCCAACCCCAACAAAGCAGCCTAATGACTGTAAGCAGTTACACACAGTTCTTCTCAAACAGGTACCTACAATGTTCTAAATGTAATTAGATACATATGGTAACCAGTATACAGGTATTAACAGCAATATTCAATCACAGCATTTGTATTTACATTGAAACACTGTCTCTGAATTGAAATTATGATAATAATTGCTGAATGCCAGGTAGCTAGATACATAATTGTACCACAGCTACTCTCCTTGTTGTAATGTTACACTTTGTAACAAAATAACAGTTTTAACTACTGCTCTGAAGTAACATTTTACAACAAAATTTCAGTTAGTCATACTTGCACTGTATACACTGTTACCATTCAACTCACAAATATAAAAATGGAATTCTTGAATATGATGCTAATCGTTCTGCTATGTGTTACCTTATATGCAAAAACTACATTTTCATACTATTACCCTTATTCAGTGCACATGCTCCCAATTCTAATACCCATATCTCACCCAACACAATACATACACAGGGCACCAAGCAATTTCTATTCACCCAACATAACCGAACCCAACTCTAAAACTATGAAACCCTACTCAAGATTAATTAGAATTAAAACTACTTCCACTATCCCACCCCCTAACACAGATATACTAATCACTCAAAATTGTTTGCTAATAAATGCCAGGTCCATTAGAAACAAAACACATATTATACAGGACCTAATAATAGATGAAAAACCTGACTTACTGTGCATAACAGAAACCTGGTTGAAAGATACAGACACGGTCCTCCTCAACATGCTAAAAGCACCAGGGTACAGCGTATATAATTGCCCTCGTACCAATAAAAGAGGTGGTGGTGTGTTAGTATTCGCTAGAGATGATCTAAAACTCTCTATCAGTTCCCAAAAGTCATTAGAAGGAATAGACACCCTCAAGCTGGAGAACAGAACTTCTGCTATTTCCCTCATATACAGACCTCCCTCCACTGACCACGAAGCCCTAGCTACAGCCTTTGAAACAATATGTGAAACCTCATTCAAAAAATATCAGATGATTCTAGGGGACTTTAATCTTACATCACTTCACACAACACATACAAATACATTCCTTGAAGCCATGGACCAACTGGGTTTCCAACAAATAATCCAATCATCCACCCACATGGGCAACGTCCTTGACATGGTTTTCATACCCAAAAAACACTCAAACAACATAGTAACAAGCTCTCCACCAAAAATAACACAAATTCCTTGGTCTGACCATCACCTTATCCAATTCTAATTTGCCATACCAATACAACCCCCCATTATAGAACCTAAATCCAATATTTACAAAAGCACGTTTAAAAAATTGGATAAAGATGCATTAATAAAATCTATCTTTTCTCACACAAACACAGAAACAACAAATCTTGACGACTTAGTAAAACAATGGAATAATG
Source organism: Ichthyophis bannanicus (assembly GCA_033557465.1). NCBI lineage: Eukaryota > Metazoa > Chordata > Amphibia > Gymnophiona > Ichthyophiidae > Ichthyophis > Ichthyophis bannanicus. The sequence goes on from CM066040.1 coordinate 44,870,624, forward strand.
GAATAGAAATGGTCTCAAAATACACATCCAAAACCCCTCCTAATGTAAATTCCAAATTAAGAAATAAAACCGAACCCTGGTACACATCAGAATTAGTTAAAGCAAAGAAAGACCTTAGAAGAATGGAGAAAAAATGGAGAACAAAAAAGTCATCAGAAACCAAAGCACAATACCTACTATCACTTACAAACTACAAGGAATTAATAAACACCACAAAAAAGAGCTACCATACTAATAAACTAAATAATGCTATAAATAGGCCTAGAGAATTGTTCGAGCTTGTAAAATCCTTTATAAAACCCCCTAAAGACAATACCGAATATCAAATAACACCACAAACGCTTGCTGACCACTATTCCAGCAAACTCAACCCCAAGGAAGAAAACTGCACACATATAGTAATTGATAACAACTTATTGCAAAAGACAACACAGATCGTAAACCCCCCAGAAATATGGGAAACTTTTCATAAAACTGATTTTAAACAAATACAAAACATAATCACAATCATAAACACCACCACATCCCCACTTGATCCCTGCCCTGTAGCATGGGTCAAAATCATAAAAACTGAATTGGCACCTATAATTCTAAACATAGTAAATCAGTCACTAATTCAAGGATCTATGCCAGCAGATCTAAAAAGATCACTCATTCGACCTGTATTAAAGAACAAAACACTCAACAAAGCTGACCCATCCGCATACAGACCTATTTCAAGTATACCATTCATAGCAAAAATCATTGAAAAGACAGTCCAATTCCAACTGCAAGACCATATTGATTCCACAAATGCACTTGATGACCATCAATATGGTTTTCGCCAATCTCATGGAGTAGAAACACTCCTACTCGTGCTATTCAATAAACTATATAAAGGTATTGAAAACTGCAAGAAGATGTTCATCTTAATATTCATAGACATTACAGCAGCTTTTGATTCGGTAAACCATAATACCCTCATAACAAGACTGGAATCAATTGGAATAATGGGGACACCCTTAAAATGGTTCACTTCATATATAACCAATAGAGTACAGCAAGTATACTTTGACCAAAACCTATCCAATAACTTCCCACAAAAGCAAGGTATTCCTCAAGGTTCTGCATTATCAGCCATATTATTCAATCTTTACCTAAGGCCCATTTGCACTATATTTCAAAAACACAAAATAAACTATCATCTATATGCAGATGATATAATGTTATATACTCAACTGGATATACATAACCCGGATTATACCCACTTAGAAAGATGCCTAAAAGAAACTCAGTTATGGCTTCATCAAAACAACTTGAGCATCAATCATAAAAAAACTGAAGTAATGTTTATATCTAAGAACCCTGAACTTAAACATCCTCCCACAATCATACTAAATAATACATCGTATAACATTAAACAGGAATTAAGGTAATTAGGTGTAACTCTCAACAAGACACTTAACATGGAAACCCACCTGAGACTGCTAAATAGATCTATTTTCCACAAACTAAGAGTATTACAACCACTACGCAATATCATTGAACACTCAGATTTCAGAAGAATAGTACAAGAACTCATAACTCCACATCTAGACTACTGTAATGGTATCCTTGTTGGTTTACCTAAAAAAAACAATCAACATACTCCAAATGGCCCAGAATGTCACAGCTCGGATATTAATGAATGTACGGATTTCAGACCACATCATACCTATCCTTCGAGAACTCCACTGGCTACCTATACAAGCACGCATCAGATACAAAATAATAATCACAACTTTTAAGCTAATACACAATATCGCCCCATCCTTCCTCACCACACTCATCAATATACAACCACCTAATAGAAACAAAGGCATAATCTAAATATGCTGCAAATTCCAATTTCTATATGCAAGGTAAAAATGAATACTAGCAAAGCACAGTTACTTACCTGTAATAGGTGATCTCTGGGAACAGCAGGAATAAGTCTTCACATATGGGTACGTCGGTACCGACGGAGTCTGCGCGGGAACGCTTCCCAGCGTCCAATCAAAGAGCTTTTGGAAGCATCCCACCACGCCTGCATCCTGCCTTCCTGCCTTTCCCAACTGCCTCTCCTCAGTTAAGTTTTAAAGCTGAGACAAAGAGAGAGAGAGAGGAAAGGAAAGATAGATAGAGATACAACTCCTGGGGAAGTGGGTGGGTTGTGAAGACTTATTCCTGCTGTTCCCAGAGATCACCTGTTACAGGTAAGTAACTGTGCTATCTCCAGGAACAAGCAGGAATGAGTCTTCACATATGGGGACTCCCAAGCTGAGATGCCAGGAGTCCCAGCATGTCATAGGTTGAAACATGCTATCTCCCACAACACCAGGCATCCTGAGGATGGAGGGTAGGAGTTGAAGAAAGAAAGGTGCTGTGGAACAGCTAACCTAGCATAGGACTGCAGACAAGGAGTCCATGTGTGGATGATAATTATCATCAATGATATTGAAAGAAATATTACAATATGGACCTCCCCTAACAGGATTACGCAGCAGTAAGGAGGTTCATGGGATCTACTGTGGACCCAGTAGAGGAACCTCAAGGAGGACCTCACTGTGAAACCTGTAGGAAAAAACAGTGGAGGTCAGATTCCTGAAAGGTTAAGAGGGGACCCCGGTAATAACTGGGGTAGTACCAAAAACGGTGGGCCTTCAGTGGAAGGCTTTATGATAAATGCTGAACTCTTTTGGCGACAGAGTGGCTCACCCTTGGGAGCAAAAAGAGAAGGCCGACCGAATTGGACAAACAGGCACAGTCCTTGTGGGAGGAAAAGGTATGGAAACCCCCTGTATCCCAAAAGAAAGGACAAACGCCTGAGGCGTTAGAGCCTGTGATTAGCTGAAGATCCGCAATGTCTCTCCTAACTGGAGTCAGCTAGGAAAGATATTGGAACATGGAGAGCTTCAGAGGTACCTAAACCTTAAGGTTATGGTGGAAGTTGTTAACTACCACCGAAGTGGTTGTGAGTGTAGAACCCAAACATGCTGGATAGCATAGGTATGGGTAAAGCCCATCTGTCAGAATCATATAGCTATATGAGCCTCGACAGTCAGGTAGATAAATGCAGAACACATATCTACCGATAGTAAAATATCTCGACACATATATATATATATATATATAACATATAGCTAGATAGATATATAAGAATATATCTATAGTGAGATATGAAGGGCATAAAATACACACAAATGATAGACATAGACATCTGTAAGATGTATGCTATAGGTATGAATATACAGGCCTCTATATGGGTGTCTGCAATGAAGCAGACAGAGATATGCCTACAAAAACGGTATTCACATAGGAAATGTGGAGAGGAAAGATTCATCTAACAACAAGAAGGTGGAACCTTCTTGAGAAGATATATAGAGAATCTATTCCCACTGGTTATGAGTTACAAGGATGCTAGCTTGTGGAATAACCAGGATGGTTACGTGAAAAGCAGAGGATGATATCAGTCTGCAGCCAGCAAGTCCCGAGTATTCTACAACTCTAGCATGGTAAGTGAACAGAAGACGCATAAAAATGAGATACCATGCTGACCTGCTTAAGGGCAAAAAAGGTATCATGCGTTCTTACCATGAGGACGAGCTGGAAGGAGAAAAGCATATTCCCGATTAGAAATACTATGGACCAAAGCAGGGAATTGGCAACTCCTTAAGCTTTCACGTAAGAGAAGGCCTATGTCCTTTATATTAAAAAGGAGAAACTTTCTAGTCATGGGAGACATGACTGAAAAAGCCTTTTCCAACCATCTAGGATAGCTGTTGGAGAAAAAAACCCCATGCTCTCTAGCAAGGGCCCATAGTGGAGAGCTTCTCTGTAGAATTGCAGAGAGCATGATGCAGGAGAATGAGGAGATAGAACTGGCTGCTGAAGAGCCAGTACCTATGTCAACTATGCTGCCAAACCCAGGGGAATGGAGATGGCAGAAAGAGAAGACAATCCAACAAGCTTGTAGTGAAAAAAATTCCAAGACAAATGACAGCACTGACTTGGAGCCACTACTAAGACCAGACAGAATGTTAGTGGAGGACAAATCTGGTTGCTGGTGGACAAGAACCAATGGTCCAAACATTAAGGCTCCTACATTGGCAGCTGCTTGCCAGACAGCAGAAATAATGTTACTGTTTAAAAACAGAAAGAATAGACAGAACAAGAGTAGAAAACTCTGGACATGTCTGATGAACTGCTTCAAAGCAAGATTGAAAAAGAGGAATCAACTCAGAGAAGAGAACTCCGCACTGGAAAAGTAAAAGTAACAAAACTAGAGAGGCTGAAGAAAAAGCCGTCCAGTGAAGCAATACCGCTCTTACAGAGGAAAAACCTGGTAAGAGGGTAAAGAGAATGGAGCTGAAGACAACTTACAAAGTAGTAAGTCTATAGAAAGGAAAAAAAAAAAAAAGACATGCTGGCACAGGAAACTATCGCTTGATAGTGGTTAGACCTCTTTCCCTAGCAGGAAGAAGAGGAGAACCCTGTGACCTAGAAGCATGAACATCCTGACAGCTCATAGAACATAGAAAGAATGGATGTCTTTTGGGAAGAGATCCATGTTTAGGATTTAGAATGACAGCAGTGGATTGCCTCTATTGAGAAGAAGCAACTGCAGATTCTAACCCTAAGAGTCACAAGCATCTGATGGAGAATGATCAGAAACCCTGTGGTTGCTGGGTTTGCTGAGCCTGGTGAGAGGTTGAATTCTGCAGACCAGGACGATGCTTCCCTTGTTTGGGAACATCTGTATGATAGGCAGATGATGAATTAAACCTTCTTCTCCTACGGGAAGAAAGTTTGGCAGGACATTTCCTACCTACTGGGACAGAAGGTGGTGCAGAACAGCCCCTAGGAACAGGTAAGTCAGTGGACAACTGAGTAACCTGACAAAGACTTATTGAAAGGATTGTCTCCAGTGCAAGGAGTATGTCCCAGTCTTTGCTGTGCCCATTTGTCCAAGTTTGAAGCTTGGAGCCAGGCTCTACGTCGTGCCCCTATAGTTATAGCAGAAGTCCTGCTAACAGACTCAAAAGAGTCTAGGGAAGCACGAGTAAGAAACCAAGAGATATTCTGAAGATGCTTGAGCAGTGAAGAATAGCCTGCACTCTTGGACTCTGGAAGGGAAGGAGTCAAAAGATGTAATTGCTTTGTGACCTCCTCAAGAGATAGACTCATATAAAAAATATATGAGAGAATTCTTGCAGAAAGCATAGATGTCTGGAAGGTTTGACGTCCAAAGGCATCTAGTGTCTTAGACTCACGACCTGGCGGATAAGAGTGTTTTTTCTTACTCTTTACCCGCCTCATTGCTGATTCCACTACTATGGAATGATGAGGAAGTTGAGTCTTTTGAAACCCTGGAGAGGGGGGCACCTGATATAAGAGATCAGTTGCTCTGGAAGGTGGGGTACCCTTAAAGGTATTTCCCACATTCCTAGAAGGAGATCCTGCAAGGAATGATGCAAAGGAAGCATTATGTTCTCCTTTGCTTTGGTAGAAACAGAGCCTTGTGCAGGATCATGTCCTGGGATAGGAATGGCAAGAGATCTTGCTATATCCAGGAGGAAACTCTGAAAAGAGGGATCCCCAACAGGAATCTCCCTTGGACAGGTTAGATCTGAAGAACTAGCCAGAGCACCGACAGAGCTATACAAATATATAGGAATAGAAGATCCTGCAGAGTGCAGTGTGGAATGCTTAAGGGATGGTCGCTGGTACTGGCTGTCAGGAGCAGTGACCATCATTACCACATTGTCCATGCCAGGTATCGACTCCAAGCTTGGTATAGAAGGGAGCGATCCTGTTGAAAAAAGCATGGCAGGAGTTGGCCACGATGCTACTGTGGATACCGGTACCGATGCCAATACCGGTACCGATGTCGGAGTCGAGCCCGACAGAGACATTGGAGCAGTCATCGGTGACAGTTCAATCGGTACCGAGGAACCAAAAACCTCCGGCTGCTATCCTCGGTACCGAGCCACCGGAATCGATCGGTGTTGGTACCAAAGCGTATTGGTACCCAGTCTTCCAGACTAGAGATCGATTCCAAACTCGGCATCGAGGGCAGAGAGCCTGATAAGCGAAGCATGGAAGGCACCGACCGTAAGGGTAATGAGGACATCGGTACAGACTTCGGTACCATGTCTGATACCGGTGGATGAAGGTCAACCAGTGGCAACTCAATCGGCCTCGGGGGGACCGAGAGTTGCGGATCCGAATCATCGGAACCGAGCCTTTGGTACCGCCGAGAGCCGGTACCAAGGCGAGTCGGTACCCAGTCCTCCAGACTGGAGATCGATTCCAGACTCAACATCTAAGGAAGCGAGGCTATCGATGCATGTCTGGAGGGTACCGACATCGGTGGTCGTATCGGTGCTGGTACCGATAATGGAAAGTCAGTCTGGAGAGTATCCACCGGTCCCGAAGGCACCGAGGACGCCAGATGACCATCCCTGGTGAGGAGTGTTTCATCCAACACCAGTGCCGATGCCGGGGTATCGGTACCGCTCGAAGCGGATGCCACCACCGGACACGGCTCAGGTATGTTCTGTGAGGAGTGAACCCCAGGAACAACCTGAAACCCCTGAAAGGCTTTGGTGACCGAAGACTCCCGCCGGGGTTTTGAAGCCAGTGGGCCCTCGAGGGCAAGGCCGGAGCAGTCTACATGCTGTGCATGAGACCTACCACTCGAGGGCTGGCTAGTCTTAACAGACTGTTTGTGGGTTACCTGATCCTGTGTAGAAGAAGAAGGGGACGGTGCCTTGAAGTTGGAGGGAAACCGTGTATCGAGGGAACCTCGATGTTGAAGACCTCTTCTCACCAAACTGTTGTCAGGACCCAAGCAGGTTAGACACCGACTTCGAGGGTCTAAAAATAAAGTTGTACCGCCACAGTTTGAACATTTCTTGGAGAAAGTGGCTGGCGGTTCCATGAAGGAAAAGAAGAGGCCTAAAAGGCCTAAGAAACCATGGGACACTATGAAGAAAAAATATCCCTTGAAAAAGGAAGATTTTACAAGAAAAGAAAAGAAAACACCGGCGGTACCGGTGGCGTCGGGAAAGACAGCCACGACCACAAGAAAACTAAAGAAATAAAACAAGAATTTTCTGCGGTGACAGGAGGACGTCCTGCCGGCTCTGCGGAAAACGAAAAACTGAGGAGAGGCATTTGGGAAAGGCAGGAAGGCAGCACGCAGGTGTGGTGAGATGCTTCCAAAAGCTCTTTGATTGGACGCTGGGAAGCGTTCCCGCGCAGACTCCGTCGGTACTGACGTACCCATATGTGAAGACTCATTCCTGCTTGTTCCTGGAGATTGCATTTATAGGTTAGTAGGAGAAGTTTAAACTGGATACGGAATTGGATGGGGAGCCAGTGAAGCAACTTGAGGAGAGGAGTAGTGTGGGCATGGCGAAACTGGCGGAAAATTAGTCGAGCAGCATAATTTTGTATAGATTGGAGGGGAAAGAGGTGGCTGGCGGGGAGACCAGCAAGGAGCAGGTTGCAGTAGTCGAGGTGAGAGGAGACTAAGGAGTAGACAAGCGTTTTGGTAGTGTGTTCAGAAAGGAAGGGGTGGATTTTGCTGATGTTGTAGAGAAAGAAGCGGCAGGTCTTAGCTACTAGCTGGATATGTGTGGGGAAAGAGAGGAGTCAAAAATAACCCCCAGATTGCGGGCCGAGGGGACAGGAAGGATCGTAGAACCATCCACGGAGACTGAGAAGGGGGGAAGAGGAGGGGAGGAGCTGGGGGGAAAGACAAGGAGTTCATTTTTGGCCATGTTCAACTTCAAGCAGCGGTGAGACATCCAGGCAGCGATGTCAGAAAAGCAGGTAGAGATCCTGGTCTGGATTGCTGGAGAGACATCAGGAGTAGAGAGGAAGATCTGGGAGTCATCGGCATAGAGATGGTACTGAAAACCATGGGAGGAGATGAGCGCGCCAAGGGATTGGATATAGAGAGAGAAAAGTAGGGGGCCCAAGACGGATCCCTGGGGTACATCAACATGGAGTGGGGTGGGAGAGGAGGAGCAGCCACTCGAGCATGCACTAAAGGAGCGATGGGAGAGGTAGGAGGAGAACCAGGATAGTACGGAGCCCCTGAAACCAAGCGAGGAGAGGGTGGTGAGGAGAAGATCATGGTCAACAGTGTCAAAGGCAGTGGGGAGGTCAAGAAGAATGAGGATTGAGTAGAGGCCCTTAGATTTAGCCAGGAACAAGTCATTGGAGACTTTTGTAAGAGCCGTTTCAGTGGAGTGTAGGGGACGGAAGACGGATTGTAGTAGGTCCAGGAGTGCCTGGGAGGTGAGGAAGTCGAGGCAGTGGCGGTGGACTGCTCATTCTAGTAGTTTAGATATGAAGGGAAGGAGGGAGATGGGTCAATAGCTAGGAGGACAGATGGGATCGAGTGAGTGTTTCTTGAGGACAGGTGTGACAACAGCTTGTTTGAAGTCTTTGGGAACAGTTGCAGTGGAGAGTGAGAGGTTGAGAATATGAGAGATGGAGGGGATAACGGTGGGGGAGATGGGGTGAAGGAGGTGGGTGGGGAAGGGGTCAGAGGAACAGGCGGTGTGTGTTTGGAGGAGGAAAGGAGAACGGATTCCTCTTTGGAGATCATGGTGAATGAGGAGAGGGTAGCAGAGGAAGTATGGATGGGGGGGGGGAGAACTGGGGAGGGGGTAGATGAGGAAGTGGGGAATTGGAGGGTAATCTTGTGGATTTTATCGTGGAAGTAGTCGGCTATGGTTTGGGCAGAAAGGAAGGGAGTGACTGGGGGTGGGGGCACCTTGAGGAGAGAATTGAGGGTATTAAAGAGGTGGCAAGGATCAGAGGCAAGGGAGTTAGTCAGATGGATAAAGTATTCTTGTTTGGCAAGTGCTATGGCTGACTGGAAGGAGCCAAGCATGAATTTAAAGTGTAGAAGGTCCTCCGGAGAGTGGGATTTGGTCCAGGCACGTTCAGCAGAGCGGGCACAGGTGCGTAAATAGTGGGTTGTGGATGAAAGCCAGGGCTGGGGAGCAGAACGTCTGACAGGACGTGGGGTGGGTAGGGCAAGAGTGTCAAGGGCTGAGGATAGTACGGCATTAAAAGAGGATACTGATTCGTCAACAGATTTGGAGGACATAATGGAGGAAAGAGATGGAGAAATGGTGGAGGAGAGGGTCAAGGGATCGATATTATGAAGGTTTCTAAATAGGTCGGAGGAGAAAGGATGAGGTTGAGACAATGGAAGCTGGAGATTAAAGGTTAAAAGGTGATGTTCAGATGAGGGAAGGATTGACTTGCGGAAGTTTGAGGGAGAGGAATTAGAGAAGAGTATCAAGTCAAGGCAGTGGCCGTGCAGGTGGGTGGGGGCAGTGGAGCAAAGCTGAAGGTCAAACGAGGAAGTAAGGGCGAGGAATTTTTTTTTTTTTGAAACTTTTATTTTCATTTTGCAACAAACAAAAGAAACAACACACCAAAGGAGACAAAACAAGTATACAATAAAGAAAAGTAAAAGTAAACCCAATTACCCCCCACCCCCACGCTTCTTCTCTAGCTGATTAGGTCAGCATGTGAGCGCTTCCAAACAACAGTGATTGTACATCAAAACAATCAAAAGAGTATCTGCGATACAGAATAATCATGAGACAAAGATAGATCTAAATTTAGACAGTCAGATGAGAGCATTGAGCAGAATGTACATAGTCATTGAGCATCTTCCATTTAGACCGATGATGAGGAGTCTGAATGGGGGAAGCAAACATACGAGGTATTTGTTCATATTTACTGTAGAGACAGACATGATTCCACCATTCATTGGGGCTCAATTGGGAGCTATTTTTCCAGTATTTCGTAATTAGGGAAATAGCAATGCCTAGCATAAAGTCCAAAAGGAAGTAAGCCGTCTTTGGAAGAGAGGGGATCCCCGCAGCTGAGCGAAGTCCGACTATCCTCCAAGAAAGGGGCTCTTGAAAGTGCAAAATAGACTGGATACGACCCCAGACCCGACTCCAGTAATACTGTAGTGCGGGACATTCATACATAACATGAGGTAGTGAACCAATGGCCGCATGACATGTCCAACAATTATTGCCCTGAGTAGTGTTCCATTTGGCTAATCTGTCAGGAGTGTAAAAACACCGGTGGGCTAGAAAGAAGAGTGTCTGAGTGAGTGAGGCGGATCGGGAGACCCGTGTCACTCTACTCCAGACAAGGCTCCATTGCTCCGGGGTCAAGGTCACATGCAATTCTCTCTCCCATGCTTTCTGCGCTATAGGGGTATCCCTAGTTATAGCATTACATAAGGTTTTGTAAAAATTGGATGCTACACCCGGTGAGCTACCGATAGATCGGATAGTCTCCAACCAACCTTGTGTAGGGGAGGCCGATGGCGGGAGCACCTTAGCACTCCTAAGGCAATGCTGAAGTTGCACCAACTGAAAGTAGTGTTTCGCTGGGAGACCAAATTCAATTTGCAATTCACTAAAAGTTTTCCAGCGACCTTCATGGAACAACTGACTAGGAATCCAAATGCCCCTAGTGTACCAGGGGCTCCACGCCATCGGCTTATTTTGTATTCGAAATCGAGGGTTGTACCAAAGTGGGAGCTTGTCTAACGGACAGAGTCGGGAGTCTAAAGATTGCATGAGATTATTAAAGGCACCTAAGGTGTCTAAAAGCATTGGTGGAAAGTGGGAGTCTGATGGGAGAGTCATACCAGGGAGAAAAGTAAGAGGAATCGGTTTGCAAAGGTCCTCTTCTATGTCTAGCCACACAGGTCTACTCGGTACTGGATCTTCCAGCCAACGAGCACCTTGTTTGAGAAGAAAAGAGTGATGATACTTCAGGAAATCAGGGAATCTGACACCCCCATTTTCCTTATCTGCTTGCAGCTTATGTTTCGCTATCCTAGGTGTCTTGTTTTGCCACAAGTATCTAGTCAGAAGGCCCTCGATATCTTTATATATACGGCGAGGGAAGAGACAGGGCACCATTTCTAAGATATAATTCACTTTCGGAACAATCATCATTTTTATGGTTTCTAATCGACCCCACCAGGTAAGCGTTAAAGGAGTCCAGCGGTGAGTAAGCGCCCGGACTTAAAGGTTAAGTCTTTGGCATTGAAGGAGATAGTGTCTTCCAAAGGAGAACAATAGTGAACCCCAAGGTATTTGACCATGCGAGGTTGCCATAAAAAGGGGAAGGATTGCATATCTGCCTGATGAAGCAGAGGATTTAATGGAAAGGCTACCGACTTGGTCCAATTTATCTTATAACCGGACAGTTGTGAGTATTTACCAATTTGCTCTAGGACAGCCGGTACTGAGTCTATTGAGACAAAAAGCATAAGATCATCAGCATACGCTGAAATTTTGATTTCCCTATGGGTGAAGGGGACTCCATGAATCTCCTCCGATTGCCGGATTAGTAAAGCCAAGGGTTCGAGTGCAAGATCGAAGAGGAGTGGAGACAGTGGGCATCCCTGGCGAGTGCCGCGTTGAAGGGGAAAAGGCTGAGACTTTAAAGCATTTGCGCATATACTGGCTGTAGGCTGAGCGTACATGGTGCGAAGACAACGGAGAAAACCATCCCCGAATCCGTACCAGCGGAGGACTGCAAACAGGAAGGGCCACTCTAAGCGATCAAAGGCCTTCTCAGCATCAAGTGAGAGGCCAACAAATGGGCGATCAAGATTAACTGCGGTAGTCAATACATGGCATAGAGTCCGAGCATTGTCAGCAGTTGATCTACCAGGAATGAAACCGCATTGATCTGGGTGTATTAAGGTAGGCATCCTATCCGAGAGCCGGGTAGAGAGAATGGTGGCAAAGATTTTATAGTCCGCGTTTAGGAGGGAAATTGGACGATAATTAGCTGTTAGTTGCGGGTCTCTCCCCTCTTTCTCAAAAACTACTACATTTGCCATTGAAAAGGACCCAGAAGGAGAACCCTCCTCGGCCAGAGCAGAAAAATAAATTTTCAAAACTGGAGCTAAATCAGCGTGAAAGGTTTTGTAGAATTCAGCGGGGAGACCGTCCGGGCCTGCGGCTCGACCTGAGGCACATTTCTTAATAGCAGAATGAATTTCTGAGACAGTAAATGGTGTGTCCAAGGCCACTCTATCTTCGTCAGATAGGGTCGGTCTTTGTACTCCTGAAAGTAAGCGTTCAAATACATCTGGCTCAAAATCACATTCAGATTGATAAAGCCGAGTATAAAAGTCACGAAAGAGTTCTAAGATTTCGGTATCTTTAGTGACCAAGCCCCCCCCCGACGGATTACGGAGGGCGGTAACACGCTTGGCTTCTTTTCGACCTTTTAGGGCATTTGCTAATAATTTGCCAGCACGATTATTTTCCCGATAATATAGCCCTTGTTGTGATTCAATATTTTTAACAGCAGCAGTGTGCAAAAGCTGATTGTACTGAAAACGCAAGCGTTGTAAACGGAGTAAAATACATGGGTCAGTACGGGACGTGAGGAGCCGCTCCCCAGCTTGTATCTGCTGCTCTAGAGTCAGTAAATGCTGCTTTCTTTGTTTCCCCTGCCGAATTTGATAGCTAGTTATAGTGGCACGGATAGATGCTTTAAAACCCTCCCACCAAGCCCAGCCCGCTGTGTCATGGGGTGAGTTAAAATGAAAATAATCTTGGATAGCGGCCTTTATATCAACCTGAAAATCCTTTTGACCCAGTAGGGATCTATCAAAAAACCAAGCTCGGGGAGAATCGTCCCGCGCAGTGACACGTAATGATAAAGATATGGCAGCATGATCTGAAATATGGAGAGGATGAGTCCTAGTCGTGTCTACTTGAGAAATCAGTGCTTTGGAAATGAGAAAGAAATCTATTCTAGATTGGGAGTGATGGGGGGCAGAAAAGAAAGTGAACTCTAAGTCGGAGGGGTGAAGCAGCCTCCATATATCTACCAGCGCAAGATCTTGCATCAGAGCTGTAAGGGTAGCAAGACTCTTGGGTGGACTACTCGTTCTTGGCGGCTGTCTATCTATCAGAGGGTCTAACACTTGATTAAAGTCACCACCAAGTATTAATGGAGTATTGGCAGAGGCCTGTGCCAACTGCGCAATACTTGCATAGTAAGCAGGGTTGTCCACATTCGGGGCATAAATGCAAATACATGTAAATTCACTATCTCCAACCTTGAGGTGTACTCGGGCCCATCTACCCTCCTTGTCAGCGCTAGTATCAATTACAGTAGCTTGCAAAGATTTCTTAACCAGAATGGCTACCCCGCACCGTTTGGAAACGGCGGGAGAATAGGCAGCCACCATGTAAGGCTTAACATTGAGTTTCAGTGTTTCAGCAGAGTTTAAGTGCGTTTCCTGAAGAAACGCTAAATCAGCATGCTCATGGCTAAGATAGCTAAGGATTTTCTTTCGTTTGATTGGACTATTAATGCCCTTTACGTTGAGTGATAAAATTTTACATAAAGCCATTCAGACAAGTTAAAAATTCTGAGCATGATAGCGCACCTAATTTCACAATGTCCCTCATATTGACTGTAACAGGCTGTACATATGGCATAAAAGAAAATAAGCTTAGATAATACAATGAAGCGCCCCACATTAAAAAAGAAAAACCGCAGCGCGGTAGAGAAGAAGCAAAACCCCAAAAATTACTGGCGACCATGTGTCTGCGGGGAGAAGCCCCAGAGAAGGCCGAAATTGAAAAACACATAACCTGTAGGACTGTGCGTGCTCCGAATCCGACCGAGGCACACATCATGGAGGGAGAGGAGACCACAAAACAAGAGTCATAGAAAGAAAGAAAGAAAGTCCAGGAAGTCTCTGTGCTTGACTATGACCGCCGCATCGGGCCCTTCAAAATGGCGGACAGAGCCGGCGAATAAAAGTCCACGTCGTTGAATTAGCGCATCTGTTCTGCTTCTTTAGAGTCTAAAAATGTTGATAGTAGATCAGGATCTTCGAATGTCCTGGTTTGGTTGTGAAGAGTCACTCGGAGCTTCGCGGGATACAACAGGCCAAAGCGAGCCTGTAACTGTTGAAGGCGAGGGCGAAAAGCAAGGAGTTTCTTCCGTCGGTCAACGGTAGGCTTTGCCAAATCAGGGAAGGAGGAGACTTTGTGACCTTCAAATTCCAAATGATGGTTCGCCCGGGCAGCATTTAAAATTTGTTCCACTTGTTGATATCGTAGCAAGCGAAAGATAATAGGCCGGGGGGTCGTTCGGTTGAGCGCCATGTGGGTAGGAACACGGTGTGCACGATCGATTTCCAATTCTTTATGAAAGGTGATCTTCAGCAAGGAGGGAAGAGTTTTGAGCAGGAATTCTCTCATATCTCCCGCTTCCGCCCCCTCCGGTATTCCAATGAGCCTCACATTGTTGCGACGGGCTCGATTATTGCTATCTTCTAACTCCTTTTGCAGATTCTGTATCTGGCGCTCGGCCTTGTCCAGTGCGCCCAAGCGCACCGCGTGCGAGTCGAGGACCCCCGCCATATTGTCCTGCCGTAATGAGAGACTTTCAAGTCGGTCCTGGAGCACTCCAAAGTCTTCTCGCAGGGCTCTAAGCGCTTCTCCATTGGACTGCACCAATTCCTTCACGCCGCGTAGTTCCTCCAAAATCTCCAGGTGCATTTCGGGGTTTTCACGAAATGGAACCATCTTCTGTGGGGAGGACACCTCTGTTTTGGAGCGTTTTCCGTGAGAAGAAGAAGGAGACCCGAAGTCCAAGCGCGCTGGTTTATGGGCCGCCATCCCCCCCGAGGTACCCCGGTCAGCCCGGAGCGAAATAGTAAGTTTGTATAGGTATTAAGTCAGGATTCTAAGTAGGCCTCTCGGGAGCTTCAGCGCGAAGCGTCTTACCCGCTGGACATCAGGCTCCGCCCCCCAAGGGCGAGGAATTTTAAAGCATGGGGATCGGAGGGGTTATCGACGTGAATGCTAAAGTCACCAAGAATAAGAGTGGGGGAAGAGGGATCCAGAAAGATGGAAGGCCAGGAGTCGAAGTCGGTAAGTAAGGTTGATTTGGATTTGGGGTGGGCGATAGATAACAGCTACTCGGAGGGGGAGTGGTGTGAAGAGGCGAATGGAGTGGACTTCAAAAGAGAGGGAGGAGTGTGATTGGGGCAGTGGGAGAGGTTGGAATTGGCAGGAGGGAGAAAGTAGAAGCCAAACACCACCACCGCGGCTAGTGGATCGAGGTGTGTGGGAGAATTGGTGGGAGAACTGGTAGCCGCCGTGGCAGAGAGCAGCAGTGGATGCGATATCGTCTGGGAAGAGTCAGGTCTCAGTTAGGGCAAGGAGGTGTAGCGCATTACAGATAAAGAGATCATGGGTAAAAGGGAGTTTGTTAGAGACTGAGTATGCATTCCATAGGGCACATGAGAACGGGAGAGTGGAGGGGGAAAGGAGAGAGATGTGGATAGTAACATAAGAACATAGATATGCCATACTGGGTCAGACCAAGGTCCATCAAGACCAGTATTCTGTTTCCAACAGTGGCCAATCTAGGTCATATGTACCTAGCAGTTTCCCCAAGGGACACAGGTTCCACAATGCTTGTATTGGTTCAAGCATTGATATCCTGGGTCCCTTCTTAATAATGGTTTATGGACCTTTCCTCCAGGAACTTGTCCAAACCTTTTTTAAACCCAGCTACACTAACAGCCTTTACTACATCCTCAGGTAAGAAATTCCAGAGTTTGATTACACGTTGAGCGAAAAAATATTTTCTTTTATTAGTCTTAAATAGTTTACCCTGTAGCTTCATTGCATGTCCCCTAGTCTTTCTATATTCTGATAAGGTAAACAACCGATCTACGTTTACCCGTTCCACTCCGTTCATTAATTTATAGACTTCTATCATATCTCCCCCTCAGCCGTCTCTTTTCCAGGTTAAAGAGCCCTAACCTTTTTAGCCTTTTTTCATAGGAGTATCCTTCCATTCCCTTTACCATTTTGGTGGCTCTTCTCTGAACCTTTTCTAAAATCGCTATATCCTTTTTAAGATACGGCGACCAGAATTGCACACAATATTCAAGGTGCGGTCTCACCATGGAACGATATAGAGGCATTATAATATATTTTGTTTTAATTTTCCATTCCTTTCCTTATCATACCTAGCATTCTATTTGCTCTCTTGGCCGCTGTTGCACACTGGGCCGAGGGTTTTAATATGGTATCCACAATGACGCCTAAATCTTTTTCCTGGGTGGTAGTTCCTAATGTGGAACCTTGCATCGTGTAACCATAGTTTGGGTTGTTCTTCCCTAGGTGCAGAACCTTGCACTTGTCCACATTAAATTTCATCTGCCATTTTGATGCCCGGTCTTCCAATTTATCAAGATCCTCTTGCAATTTTCCACAATCCTCTTGGATTTTAACAACTTTAAATAGTTTTGTGTCATCTGCAAATTTGATAACCTCACTCGTTATGCCACTTTCCAGGTCATTTATGAATATGTCAAAAAGCAGCGGACCCAGCACAGATCCCTGGGGAACACCACTATTCACCTTTCTCCATTGGGAAAATTGGCCATTTAGCCCTACCCTCTGCTTTCTATCTTTTAACCAGTTCCTGATCCACAATAGTACACTGCCTCCTATCTCATGACTCTAAGTTTTGCCAAAAGTCTCTCATGAGGGACCTTGTCAAAGCCTTTCTGAAAGTCCAGATACACAATATCAACCGACTCACCTTTGTCCACCTGATTATTCACTCCTTCAAAAAAACAAAACAGATTAGTAAGACAAGATCTTCCTTGTCTAAAGCCATGTTGGCTGTCTCCCATGCTGTCTACATGCTGAGTAATTTTATTCTTTATGATGGTTTCTACCATTTTTCCTGGTACTGATGTTAGGCTCACCGGTTTGTAGTTTCCTGGATCACCCCTGGAACCCTTTTTAAAAATTGGTGTTACATTGGCGAACCTCCAATCTTCAGGTATTAGAGATGATTTTAATGATAGTTCACAGATTACTAATAGCAGGTCTGCAATCTCATATTTCAGTTCTTTCAACACCCTTGGATGTATACCATCCGGCCCAGGTGATTTGCTACTCTTCAGTTTATCTAATAGTTGTAATACATCTTCCCGATGTATCAATATTTCCTTCAATTCTTCCACACCTTTAAATACCACTTCAGTCATGGGTAACATCCCTACATCTTCCTCAGTAAAGACTGAAGCAAAGCATTCATTCAGTCTCTCCGCTATCGCCTTGTCGCCTCTTAGTGCTCCTTTAATCCCCTTTGTCATCTAATGGACCAACTGACTCTCTCACAGGTTTTTTGCTACGAATGTACTTGAAAAGGTCTTTACTTCGCGTTTTTGCTTCCGCAGCAAGCTTCTTCTCAAATTCTCCCTTTGCCTGCCTTATCAATGCCTTGCATTTGCTTGTGCTGTTTCCAGGTTTCGTCGTTTGGCTCTTTTTTCCATTTCCTGAAAGATGCTTTTCTGGCAACAGCCTCTCTGACCTCACCTTTAAACCATGCTGGCAGTTTTTTGGACTTCCTTCCACTTTTCTTAAAGCGTGGAATACAGCTGGTCTGGGCTTCCAAGATAGTATTTTTCAACAACTGCCAAGCCTGATGTACGTCTTTAACCTTTGCAACTGCTCCTTCTAGTTTTTTCTTAACTGTTTTCCTCATTTTATCATAGTCTCCCTTTCGAAAGTTAAAAGGTAGTACTGTGGATTTCCTTACTATCCCTCCTCCACTAATTAAATCAAAGGCAATCATGCTATGGTCACTATTGCCAAGTGGCCCCAACAACCTTATCTCTTGCACTAGATCTGGTGTTCCACTAAGGACTAGGTCTAATATGGCTTCCCCTCTGGTCGGTTCATGAACCAGCTGCTCCAAGAAGCAGTCATTTATTTCATCTAGGAACTTTATCTCCCTAGCATGTCCTGACGTGACACTGACCCAGTCGATACCGGGGTAGTTGAAATCACCCATTATTATTACTGCGCTGTAACATTTGTTAGCTTCCTTGATTTCTTTGAGCATTTCATCATCCATTTGGTCATTCTGGCCAGGCGCTCGATAGTACACCCCCACTGCCATTGCCTTCCCCCTTTTACATGGAATTTCAATCCATATAGATTCTACAGCAGATTTTGTTTCCTGCAAAACTTTAATCCTTTCTGACTCAATGCCCTCTCTAACATAGAGAGCAACCCCTCCACCAATTTGATCAGCTCTATCATTACGATATAGTTTGTAGCCAGGTATCACAGTGTCCCACTGGTTGTCCTCCTTCCACCATGTCTCTGATATTCCAATCATATCTAACCTTTCATTTAGTGCTATATATTCTAACTCTCCCATCTTATTTTTTAGACTTATAGCATTTGCATACAAGCATTTTAGAGAATGTATTTTATTCATATTAATTTGGCTATTGTTAGACATGGGTAATTTTGGATCTTTAAGCTCTGTCTGCTCCATACTTGAGGGCATTTGGGCTACTTTACTGTCTTGTGCTGCTGAGGTAAGCTATATTCTGATTTGATTTAAATTATAGCTCTTAGCTGCTGCTAGGCTCTAACTTCTTATGAAATTTAAACTACAAGCTCTCTGCTGGGTTCTAAATTTAACCAGAAAGCTCTCTTCTGTGTTTTAAATTTAAACTAAAAGTACTTTGCTGTTACTAGGCCCTGAGTGACTATTAAATTTAAACTACAAGCTCTCTGCTGGGTATGAAATGTAACCAGAAAGTTCTCTCTGTGTTTTAAAACTAAAAGTACTTTTCTGATGCTAGGCCCTGAGTGACTATTAAATGTAAACTACAAGCTCTCTGCTAGGTTCCAAATGTAACCAGAAAGCTCTCTTCTGTGTTTTAAATTTAAACTAAAAGTACTTTGCTGTTACTAGACCCTGAGTGACTATTAAATTTAAACTACAAGCTCTCTGCTGGGTATGAAATGTAACCAGAAAGTTCTCCTCTGTGTTTTAAATTTAAACTGCTGCTACTAGGCCCTGACTGATTTAACAAAAATAGTAGGTTCACAGATTAATTAGCTTTAATACAAATAATTCCTTTTAGAAAATTACCAGAAGTATATACTCACAGTTGCAGATCTCTCTCCAGAAGTAACAGTCCCTTTTTCTAGTCCTTAGTAACATAGCAAGTGACGGCAGATAAAGACCAGCATGGTCCATCTAGTCTGCCCAGCAAGATGGCAAGAGTAGGTGCACCTGTCGCTCTGTGCAGGCCACCCCTCCCCATGTTTTTGTTTAGGGGTGAACCCACCACTCCATGTAGGACACCCCTATTTCTTGAGACGCTAGATAGTTCAGAAGTTAGATGGTACTGTTTATTTTGCTTTTGTCCTGTTGCTGTAAAGGGATCCACTGTGTTTGTCCCATGCCGTTTTGAATTCCATCACCATGTTTGCCCCCACCACTTCCATCGGGAGGGCATTCCAAGCATCCACCACCCTTTCAGTGAAGAAATATTTCCTGACATTGCCTTTCAATTTCCCAGCTTCATGTTATGCCCTCTAGTTTTACAGCTTCCCCGTCTTTAGAAGAGGTTTGTTTGTTCATCATTTCTCTTTAAGTATTTTAAAGGTCTGAATCATATCTCCCCTGTCCCTCCTCTCCTCCAAAGTGTACATATTTAGGTCTTCAAGTCTCTTCTCATAAGGTTTCTGACGCAGGCTCCAAATCATTTTGGTCGCCTTTCTCTGAACAGTTTCCAGTCTTTTTACATCTTTTGCAAGATACGGTCTCCAAAACTGAACATAGTATTGCAAGTGAGGCCTCACCAGTACTTGTACAGTGGCATAAGTACCTCTTCCTTTCTGCTGGTAATCCCTCTTTGTATGCAGCCCAACATCCTCCTGGCTTTTGCCACCGCCTTGTTGCACTGTTTTGCCACCTTGAGATCATCAGAGATAATCACACCAAGGTCTTTCTCCTGAACTGTGCTTACCAACCTCTCACCCCCTATCGTGTACTTTTCCCTTGGATTTCTGCTACCCAAGTGCATGACACTGCACTTTTACACATTAAATCGTAGTTGCCAAGCATTAGACCAGTCTTCCAGCTTTTGTAGATCTTTCCTCATGTTAACCACTCCCTCAGGGGAGTCCACTCTGTTGCAAATTTTTGTGCCATCTGCAAAAAGACAGACTTTTCCATTCAGTCCTTCAGCAATATCACTCACAAATATATTGAACAGTGCCGGGCCCAGGACCGAACCCTGAGGCACCCCGCTAATCACCTTCCTTTCATCCGAGTGAGCTCCATGTACCATCACCTTCTGTTGTCTGTCAGTCAACCAATTTCTAATCCAGTTTACTATCTTGGGACCCATCCCCAAGCTACTGAGTTTATTGACAAGCCTCCTATGAGGAACAGTATCAAAGGCTTTGCTGAAATCCAGATAGATGACATCCATTGCATGCCCCTGATCTAGTTCCTTGGTCACCCAATCAAAGAACTCAATCAGATTTGTTTGGCAAGACCGTCCTTCGGTAAAACCATGTTGCCTTGGATCTTGCAACTGTTGGTTTTGAGAAAGTTCACTATTCGCTCTTTCAGGAGTGCCTCCATTACTTTTCCCGCCACCGAGGTAAGGCTCACGGGCCTGTAGTTTGACACTTCTTCCCTGTCACCACTTTTGTGTAGAGGTACAACATTAGCCATTCTCCAGTCCTGAGGAACCACTCCTGTTTCCAAGGATCTGTTGAAGACATCCTTTAACGGTCCTGCAAGAACCTCTCTGAGCTCTTTCAGTATTCTGGGATGTATCCCATCCGGTCCCATGGCTTTGTCCACTTTCAGTTTAGCAAGTTGTTCTAACACCTCATCTTCTGTGAATGGTGTGGTATCTACTTCATTGCTATTTTTATATTTGGGAGTCACAGCTGGTCCATCTCCAGGATCTTCTTTAGTAAAAACAGAGCAGAAGTATTTGTTTAGCAATTTTGCTTTTTCAGTGTCACTTTCCACGAGTCCTTTCCCAGCACTTCTGAGTCCTGCAATTCCAACTCTGATCTTCTTCCTTTCCCGAATATACCTGAAGAAAGTTTTGTCGCCACCTTTAACATCTTTAGCCATCTTTTCCTCTGCCTTTGATTTTGCTATCCTTATTTCTCTTTTAGACTCTTTGAGCTTGATCCTGTATTCATTTCTGTGTTCTTCTGTTTGCAAGCTTTTGAATTTTGCGAAAGCTGTGTTTTTTGCCTTTATTTGAGCAGCCACCTCTTTGGAAAATCAAATAGGTTTCCTTCTCGTCTTGTTTTTATTTACTTTTCTTACATATTTATCTGTTGCCCATTTTATTGCTGCCTTTAGTTTAGTTGGATAAGGTTGGACAAGTTACGTGAGGATTTTTTTCCAGAGTAAGACCGCGGTTGAGGGGGCCGTTACGTGAGGATCTTTTTCCAGAGTAATACCGAGATCTAGAGGGGCCAGGGTGCAGGTGGGTGTCTCTAGATGAGTGTGCCCTCCATGAGGGAGGGGAAGTGAGAAGGGAGTGAAGGGGAATATTGATGAGATTAGATAGGTTACGCTGGGATCTCTTTCCAGAGTGAGACTGGACTCTGAGGGGGATAGGGTTGGGGTTGATATCTCTGTATGAGTGATTGGGGGATGAGTGAGGGAGGGTGGAAGGGGAAAGGAGGGGGATATGGATGAGATTAGATAAGGTACGTGAGGAACTTTTCTTAGAAAGAAATCGAGGGGGGCCAGGGTTGGGGTTGATATTACCTGAAGAGAGAAGGAGAAGGAGTAGTAGAGAGCAGGGTAAAGCGGAGGCAGTACGGTGGAAGTGGGGATGGGGTTGTCTTAAAGAGAGGGGGGATGTTTGAATGAGGGGGAGGGTGTGATGAAGCTCAAGAGCAGATGCTAGGTTTGGAGACAGAATGGAGGGAGAAGTGAGAAAGGTAGAGGGAGGGAGGGAGGGAGGGAGAGAGGAGCGAGGGTGTTGGTAGGAGGGGAGGCAGTTGGGGAGCATGAAGAAGAGAAGGACAATGTGATGTGGGGCCATAGGGAAGGAGAAGTGGGAGCTATGCAGCGTATGTTATCTTACAAGTAATGAGGATTACACATTATCAAGTATAGGTTAGAATACAGCAAATGGGTAGTGGGGAGACTATAGCCTGTGCAGCAAGGTCAATGTAAGCAATTGGAGGCAAGTTCAATGCAGGCAATGACCAGGCAAAGCAGCAAATGTTATGAGGCAGCAATGAATTGACCAGGCAAAGCAATGTTGTTAGCCTACAAGCAGTGAGGCAGCAATGGATTGTCCAGGCAAAGCAATAATGTTAGCCTACAAGCAATGAGGTAGCAATGGATTGTCCAGGCAAAGCAATGTTAGCCTACAAGCAATGAGGCAGCAATGGATTGTCCAGGCAAAGCAATAATGTTAGCCTACAATCAATGGAGATGGGAGTGAGGCAGCGGAGGGGCCAGTAGGCTATGCTGTGCAGAGTTTGTTGAGCTGCTTACCTGTGGTGACCAATGTTCCCTCTAATTTTCTGTAGGCTGTGTGTGCATAAAATATCAGCTGTGCAGCTTTTGAAGGAAGGTTAAATTTTTGTGCGCCACATAACGACGCTCGGAGTTATATACTTTAAAATTTGACTACATGTCAGAATACAGTATGTACACCACATTGATTTTAATCAAATTAAATGAAAATACACGATTACTAAATGAAGAGGAAAATTTCTAGTAATTACAATCACAACTTTTAAATTTTAAGACGTCTGTGTTTTCTATCAGAATCAGAACCATAATTTTTGTGTGCTCTGTTGTAAAGTATGTGCGCTTGCTCGGCTAGATGTGTGCGTGCGCACACGCGCACAGCTTAGAGGGAACAGTGGTGGTGACACAGTCTGGGCAGCTTGTCCTAAGGTGGAGATGGACGGTTAATGTTGGGGAGATGATTATGGCACGCCAAAGGGCCCTTTGGCGTGGCCCTTAGGCGCGGGCGCCTGGGTGAGGGCCCTAATTAGGGAGACCACAGCTCCTCCCACAGCCCAGATTGGGCTGGAGCTCCCAGGCCACGCGGTGCTCAGGCCGGGAGAAGGACAGTAGCTTCTGTAATCGGGCGATTTAGCCCCTCCCACAGCCTGGATTGGGCTGGAGCTCCCAGGCCATGCGGTGCTCAGGCCGGGAGAAGGACGACGACGGCGGCTTCTGTAATTGGGCAATTTAGCCCCTCCCACAGCTCCGAATGGGCTGGAGCTCCCAGGCCACGCGGTGCTCAGGCCGGGAGAAGGAGGACGGCGGCTTCTGTAATCGGGCAATTTAGCCCCTCCACATAAAAGATTGTCATTATCTAGATAACCTACCAGTATATAATTTGTTATGAACACAGAAAAAAGCAAAATCCATTGATAGAAGGGAACTGGAAGCACAACGATGTCGCTGTTTGAGAATAGATTGGTGTGTTCTGTAGTGCATAAATCACATATAAGGAAAGAAACAGTGCTAAAGCAATTGTGTACAAAAGGCACAAGTGAAAGCTGGGGTAACAGGAGGATGATGGCCTGAAAGTAATAACGTAAGAACAAAAACATACTTACAATGAACTTCACAGACAGCAAACAATGCTACACTGGATTCAAATCAAAGAAAAAAGCCCACATAGGGGCCATTTAAATATAGTGGAGTGACATGATGTCAGATTGATTATGAATACATTAATTACACTGAGGCAAATCAAATAATGTGATCACATTAAAAAGCCAATAAAGGCAGAAAAATGTCATTTGTTAAAAAAAACTCTGAATAAAATCCATAAAAGATGAATCAGTACAACAAATGAGTGAAGTAAAAACTATTCACCCCAAATTAATATGGAACGGCAAATGAGCCATATAAAAACTGCCAAAGTGGAGGAAGAAAACAAAAATCGAAGGAAAGATTAATATAAAAACAGCATCAAAACAAAAACAGAATTCCACATGATACAACATAATTACACGACTCAAAAAAGTCGATCCAATCATTAAAAACAGGACCATAAAAGACTCCAATGGGTAGAGAGGGCCTTTTGGTGACTAAAATCTCAAACATAAAACATATCTAAATAGAGCCATCATAATCAAATAATCACATAAAATTTCATAACTGTAAAAGACCAAACAGTAACTAAATAAAGATATATAATGTATAAAAAGATAGATAAATAAATGATTGATAAAAGGACACCCTAATAATGTAACAAACAACCAGTTAAAAGATCATAGTAAAAAATCACAAACTGACCATGAGGTAAAACAGACATAAAATACATAAAAACTGTACCTAACAGTATACATAAATAAATGACAAATTGTACAAATTATATAATACAAAGAATGTATGAAAAATGCGTAAAAAGAGAAGGAAGGGGGAAGCAAGGGGATATTAAAAACAAAATCGTACCTAAAATCCAATTCTAAATAAAAAGCAATAAATGATAAATGATAGCAAAAACTAAAACAGAACTTTAATTGCCGGTCAGATAAAAAGTGAACCCAGGAGTAAACAGACTCATGCTTATAAAAAGACCAAAAGGTCGAGCTCCTGATTAAGGCCAGAAGGATGTAATGTATTCATTTGAAAAGTGAATTTCTGTTCAAGCCTCAGAAGTGTTTGCTCAATATTCTCTCCATGTCAATGAGGATGAACCTGCTGTCAGACAAGATATTTTAAGTTGCTGATTTTGTGTCTCTTAGATGTCCAATGTTCAACCAGGTGTTTCTGTGGAACATTACGTTTGATGCAACTGTGGTGCTCAATTATCCTCGCTTTAACACTCCTAGTGGTTTTCTCTATATATAACAAATTGCATGGACAAATGATAGCGTATTATCACATTTTCTGTTTGGCAAGTAGTGAAGCTAGTTAGTGGAACCTTGAAAGAAGTGGAGGGATGTGTAAATACACCTTTCATCATGATAAGTCGCAGACAGAACAGGTACCACAGTGGAAGTGTCCAGTGGTGATAGGTTTCCAGCAGGGGTCGGGCAAGGCAGATGGCACCAACAACTTAGTTAGATTCTGGTTTCTACGACAAGCTAGAATTGTTTGCACTATGTGCCATTCCCTACAGATAATTTCTGAAATCTGTTTGGACTTGGTTGAAAATAAGAGAGGGCAAACAATCTTATCCATTGTTGATTTCTTTTTAGTCAAAAAAAGTATATCTTGTGAAGTGTCTTTAGCCCGATTATATGCCTTGGAAACATACTTAGTAGGGTATCTCTTCTCTGCAAATCAATCGTAAAAAATGGCTGCATTAGCTTCAAAGTTCATAGGGTCTGAGCAAATGCATTTGGCACGTAAAAACTGACTAATGGGGAAGAATGTTTAAGAGCTGTTATGAAAACTCTGAAAATGCTAAAAGTGATTGTGGTCTGTCTTTTTGCGAAAGAGATCTGTTCGTAAGTCCTCTTCGCCTTTAATAATTTTAATATCAAGGTAAGAAAACTGCCTGATCATCAACACAGGCTTCAAATTGTAGATGCGGATCTAGGGCATTTAACCATTGTAAAAAGGTAAGCAACAGATCATGGTCACCATCCCAAATAAAAAAGATATTGTTGATATAGCGCAGCCATAATTTAATATTGCTTTTATAAGGGTGATTAGTCAGAAATTTTTTCTCAAAGAAAGCAACATATAAGTTTGCTACATCCGGTGCCATCAAGGATCCCATCGCCACCCTTCACCTGTACATAGAACAAACCATCAAACCAGAAGAAATTATTTGTTAGGGCTTAATCGGGCCAGTTGTGTGAGAAAAAAGTGGGAAAGCGCCAGAATCATTCTCAAGTTGCAAAAATATTTCTTTTAACACATTAATAGCTTCTGTCTGGGGAATGTTAGTATAAAGAGAAACAATGTCAAGGGTGACTAGCAAAAGGTCACTATGATAACCTGTAAAATCCTGTAAGATTTGAAAGACATGAGCAGAGTCACGTGTGTAAGAAGGAGCTTGTGTAACAGAGGGCCGCAGCAATACATCCAAAAATTGTAATACAGGTTCAAACAGGGAACCAATGACAGATATGACTGGGCGACCGGGTGGATTCTGTAGGAATTTGTGAATCTTAGGTAATATATAGATGGGTAGGGACAACAGGGTATGACACTGTCAGGAAACATTGCTCTTTTTTAGTGAGGTAGCCTGCGTCAGCACCAATCTGAATGATGGCGTCCAGCTTCTGTTTTAATATAGGTGTAGGATCCTTATCCAATCGTATGTAACATGTTTTATCCTGAAGTTGTCTTAATTCCTGAAATATAGTCTTTACGATTCATGACAACTTTGGCCCCTCCTATATCAGTGGGTTTGATGACTAGTCTGAAATCTGATCTAAGTTCATTATGAGCCTGATGCTGTTCGTAAGTGATATTATGGAAAAATCTTTTCTTCCCCAAGTCCCCAATCCCTTTAAGAACTGCCTTCTCAAAGATATCTATAGCAGAAATGGAACAACTTGGTGGTAGCCATGTGGATTTCTTGTGTATAATAGATGGATCAACATATGTAGAGTGAATGTTAGAGAAGAATTCCTTAATCTTTAACTTCCTAACGAAATTGCAAGTCTTTTCTAGTGTTGAAGGGATCATATGGGTGAGGTTGGAACAAAGGAGAGGCCTTTTTCTAAAATGTCTATCTGAGTGGGGGTTAAGTGAACATCTGATAGGTTAAGGACACTACCTCTTAGTCTTTGTAAGAGGTTTGTCAATCCCCTTCTGCCATCTCCGCTCTTATCCCCTCCCCCAATCTAGATAGTGAGATTGGTAGTCCAACCTGTGGTGTTCCTGTTCTTTGTGTTGATCCCTTTTCTGTTGCTTTGGCAAAGAGGGCTCCTTCCCCCCTCCTCCATTCCACAGTCTGTCCATTGAAAAATCCTGTGGTGGCAAACGATCTGAATTGAATAGTGGGGCAGAGGAGTCCAAATGTTCATCAGATTGACTTCTAATTCTCTTTTTGGCTGAGTCAACCTCAGGTTCAGTGTAGTCTTCTTGAACAGCTCTATGTTTGTGGGCGGTCCTGTTTCTCTGTGGTAGTCTTTATGGCACCCTTTCTCCTACTCCAAGGATAAACATATTCAAATCGGGATAGGATCATGAGGGAGAGCAACGTAGGACTCTGGCAGTAAGGAATGTGGAGGAAAGCAAGGGAAGAATGAAGATTAGG
Source organism: Ichthyophis bannanicus (assembly GCA_033557465.1). NCBI lineage: Eukaryota > Metazoa > Chordata > Amphibia > Gymnophiona > Ichthyophiidae > Ichthyophis > Ichthyophis bannanicus. The sequence continues at coordinate 44,897,745 of CM066040.1, forward strand.
GACTTAAGGGAGGGGGAATGCAAAGAAAGAATTTGATAATTATAGAAGAAAGCACACAATCAGATTGGGTGAAAGAGTGGGAATATGGACAGAGTGGGAGGCAGAGCAAGGGAACCAGAGATGAAAGATGATGGGGACGCAAGAGACTGAGACTGAGTAAGAATTTGGAGAGAATAGTATCTAGTAATTCATAGATATGAGAGAGGGTGTGGGATGGAGGTAAAAGAATAGGGAAGAAAGCTTGAGGGAAGTTGAAACCTGATGTGAATGATCTTGTAGGACTAGAGAAGGTAAGATATGTGAAAAGGGATGGATTTCTGGAGGAGGAGGGAGAGGGTAGAAATGTGGCTGGGGAGATGACAAAAGAGGGTAAAATAGGAGGTTGATTAAGGGGTGAAAGGTAGAAAGGGTATAGGAAGCAGCAGGAGAGAAACAGCGAGGGCAATGGGAACGCTAGAAAGAGGGTAAGAATGGGAGATGGAAAGCTGGTAGACAGGTCATAGATAAAAAAAGTGTGAGACTAAGGAGTGATGGGTGAAAGAAAAGGAGAGCGAGGAGTAAAATCTGGATATGAGTGGAAAGAATCAGGAGAGAGAAATGGGGCAAAGGGTAAAAAAGAAAAGATAGTCAAAGACATGTAGAGAAGAAACAAAAGACAGGAGGAGAGAGAAGAAATGGAAAAGAGTCAATGAAGATAGACACAAGAAATGTGGAAAAGAGATAAAGAACATAAGATATGCCATACTGGGTTAGACCAAAGTCCATCAACAAGCCCAGCATCCTGTTTCCAACAGTGGCAAATCTAGGTCACGACTACTTAGCGGTTTCCCCAAAAGGATAAGCAGTGGATTTCTTGGTTCCCCTTTAATAAATCGCTTATGGATCATTCCTCCAGGAACTTGTCCAAATTTTTTTTAAAACCCAGCTACACTAACAGCTTTTACTGCATCCTCCGGTAACAAATTCCAGAGTTTGATTACACGTTGAGTGAAAAAATATTTTCTTTTATTAGTCTTAAATAGGTTACACTGTAGCTTTGTTGCATGTCCCCTAGTCTTTCTATATTTTTTTTATTTATTTTATTTATTTACAATCTCTTATATACCGCACTATTCATCATCAGCGCGGTTCACATGGAAAAAAATGCTCAGTACATTTAACACGTATGAGTTTACAGGTAACAGGGCATAAATAACTTGGATAACCGGGGTAACTATTTACAAAACATACTACATGGAATCATATGCACAGAGGTTTCATAGGAAAACACCAGCCCACTATAGGACTGAATATCAAACTTGGTGTGTTGTTGAAATACCATAAATTTATCTGGGACTGGTATCAGTGGGTGCTATTGAGCTCTAGGTGATGCCATTGGGTTCTATAAGGTACTTGTTGAAGAGGTGGCATTTGAGGGCTTTCCTAAACTGTGTTATGCTCTTAATAGCCCGGATATCAGGGGGTAGTGCATTCCAGCATTTTGGGGCACTGAGACTGAAGGCTCTGTTGGCTGTCGATTTAGTGCAAACAGTAAGTTCCTTCGGGATTTTTAGGGAGTTTATAGCCATGGATCTTCTTGCTCTATTTGGAGATGTGATATGGATGAGGGAGGATAAGGATGCAGATGTGAGATTATTAACAGCTTTAAAAGTAATTATCAGGGTCTTGAAAACTATTCTAGCTTGAATGGGTAGCCAATGTAACTGTATCAGCAGAGGCGTCACGTGGTCGTTCCTGGAGGCTCCGTGGATGACTCTTGCTGCCGCGTTCATGGCTAGCTGAAGCGGGTTTAATGTAGATTGGGGAAGACCTTGTAATATGGCGTTGGCATAGTCGAAATGAGGTATAACCAACGCCTGGAAGATTGTACGGAAATCAGTTGGATCAAGAATGGAACGTAAATGTCTAAGTGAGCGGATCTTGTAGTAAACTGATCTTACTATGTTTCCTACGTGGGCCTTCATGTCAAGGCGTTGATCTAGGGTGACTCCCAAATATCGTATTGAGGATTTAGATTGTAACTCCGCTTCTTTTACTTTAAGATATTGTGGGGGGGGGGGGGGGGGTAAAATTGGGATTCCTTGTAATGAAGAGTACTTCTGTTTTCTTATGTTGTATTCTGAGGTTTTGAGACAGGAGCCAGTCAGATATTGCATTGAAGCAACTCGTCAGTGGGGAGAGGTCCAGATGCTCGGTAGAGAAGGGAATGTAAAGCAGGACATCGTCTGCGTATAACATGCAATCAACATTGAAAGACCGGATGATATTACAGATTGGCTGCATGTAAATATTGAACAGGAGCGCAGAAAGGGAGGATCCTTGAGGGACTCCTTGGCTTTGGTGGAAAGGTTCAGAGTTTATCCCTCCAGAACGAACATGCTGCCATCTTTCGGACAGGTAGGATCTGCACCATTCAAGTGCTCTTCCATTAATGCCTTTGTCAATCAGACGTCCTAGTAGAAGCTCATGATTTACTGAATCAAAAGCTGCAGCGATGTCCAGAAAGATGAGTGCAAATCCTTGACGGATGTCGTCAATGCCAGTGATTATTTTGCAGAAGAGTGTGGTAAGGAGGGATTCCACTCCATGGAATTCCCTAAAACCATGTTGGCAGGGGTCTAACGGTGCAGCGGAGTCAATGTGATCCTGCAATTGCCGTTGGGCCTCCTTTTCAATGATCTTCGCGAGTAGTGGAATGCTAGATATGGGTCTGTAGGATTCCACCTGTTGGGAGTCAAGCTTGCAGTTTTTTAGCAGAGGTCTGATAGAGGTGTGTTTAAGGGCTGAAGGGAAGGAGCCAGTTGAGAAGGAGAGGTTCATTATTTTGGACAGTACTGAGCTGAAGTGACTGCGGAGCTCCTTGATCCAAAAGGCTGGGCATGGGTCGGTCTGAGCAGTGGTGGTGTTAAGAGCTGCAATAGTGTCTTCAATTCCTCTCTTGGAGGGGGTAGAAAACATGGTAAGGGTTGTTTGGCAGTTTTGCTCTGTGGTAGAGGTTGTAGTAGAGGTTTTGTTGGTCTGGCATATCTTGGATTGTAAATAGGTTGCAAAATCTTGTGGGTGTAACTCAAATGGAGGTCCAGAGGATGGTTCCTTCGATAAAGTCTTGACCAGGTCGAAGAGGTCATGTGGTTTATTAAGTGATCTCTTTAAGATGTCAGAGTAGTACTGCTTCATCGTGTTGGTAATTGCGTTGCGATGCGCAGCCAGATGACAGTTGTATGCTGTCAGGTCATTTAAAGAATGAGATCGGCGCCAGCGTTTCTCCAGTTTCCGTAATTGGCTAAGTGATGCTTTAAGATCAGCTGAGTACCATGGGGCACTTACTCTTTTACCTGGAGGCCTATTGGATGTTGTACGTAGGGCAATTGAGCTGAGGCAATTGTTCCAGTGAGAAATTAGGTCGTCAAGGTTCTGGGTGGATTCAGAGATGAGTTGCTGCGTTTCATGGCATAAACAATTGATTTACGTTTACCCGCTCCATTCCATTCATTAATTAATAGACCTCTATCATATCTCCCCTCAGCTGTCTCTTTCCCAGGTTGAAAAGCCCTAAACGTTTTAGCCTCTCTTAATAGGGGTATCCTTCCATCCCCTTTACCATTTTGATAGCTCTTCTCTGTACCTTTTCTAATAACGCTATATCATAAGAACATAAGAAATGCCATACTGGGTCAGACCGAGGTCCATCAAGCCCAGTATCCTGTTTCCAACAGTGGCCAATCTAGGTCATACGTACCTAGCAGTTTCCCCAAAAGACACAGGTTCTGCAGTGCTTGTACTAGGTCAAGCATTGATATCCTGGGTCCCTTTTTAATAGTGGTTTATGGACCTTTCCTCCAGGAACTTGTCCAAACCTTTTTTAAACCCAGCTATACTAACAGCCCTTACTACATCCTCCGGTAACAGATTCCAGAGTTTGATTACACGTTGAGTGAAGAAATATTTTCTCTTATTTGTCTTAAATAGTTTACCACGTAGCTTCATTACATGTCCCCTAGTCCTTCTATATTCTGATAGCGTAAACAATTGATCCACATTTATCCGTTCCACTCCATTCATTAATTTATAGACCTCTATCATATTTCCCCTCAGCCATCTCTTTTCCAGGTTAAAGAGCCCTAACCTTTTTAGCCTCTCTTCATAGGAGTAGCCTTCCATCCCCTTCACCAATTTGGTGGCTCTTCTCTGTACTTTTTCTAATAACTCTATGTCCTTTTTAAGATACGGTGACCAGAATTGCACACAATATTCAAGGTGCGGTCGTACCATGGAGCGATACAGAGGCATTATAATATCCTTTGTTTTATTCTCCATCCCTTTCCTTATGATACCTAGCATTCTATTTGCTTTCTTGGCCGCCGCTGCACACTGGGCGGAGGGTTTTAACATGTTATCCACGATGACTCCTAAATCTTTTTCCTGGGTGGTGGTTTCTAATGTGGAGCCTTGCATCGTGTAACTATAGTGTGGGTTGTTCTTTTCTAGGTGCATAACTTTGCACTTGTCCACATTAAATTTCATCTGCCATTTGGATGCCCAGTCTTCCAAGTTATCCAGATCCTCCTGCAGTTTTCCACAATCCTCTTGGGTTTTAACAACTTTAAACAGTTTTGTCTCATCTGCAAATTTGATAACCTCACTAGTTATTCCCTTTTCCAGGTCATTTATGAATATGTCAAAAAGTAGCGGACCCAGTACAGATCCCTGGGGTACTCCACTATTCACCTTTTTCCATTGGGAATATTGGCCATTTAGCCCTACCCTCTGCTTTCTATCTTTTAACCAGTTCCCGATCCACAATAGTACACTGCCTCCTACCCCATGACTTTTTTAGCTTTGCCAAAAGTCTCTGATGGGGGACCTTGTCAAAAGCTTTCTGAAAGTCCAGATACACTATATCAACCGACTCACCTTTGTCTACCTGTTTATGCACACCTTCAAAAAAACAGATCAGATTAGTAAGACAAGATCTTCCTTGTCTAAAGCCATGTTGGCTGTCTCCCATTAGGCCATGACTATCTACATGCTGTGTAATTTTGTTCTTTATGATGGTTTCTACCATTTTCCCTGGTACTGATGTCAGGCTCACCGGTCTGTAATTTCCCGGGTCACCCCTGGAACCCTTTTTAAAAATTGGTGTTACGTTGGCGACCCTCCAATCTTCAGGTATTACAGATGATTTTAATGAAAGTTCACAGATTACCAATAGCAGGTCTGCAATCTCATATTTCAGTTCTTTCAACACTCTGGGATGTATACCATCCGGTCCAGGTGATTTGCTACTATTCAGTTTATCAAATAGTTGTAATATATCTTCCCGGTGTAGCGATATTTCTCTCAATTCCTCTGCAGTATCACCTTTAAATACCACTTCAGTCTTGGGTAACATCCCTACATCTTCCTCAGTAAAGACCGAAGCAAAGAATTCATTTAGTCTCTCTGCTATAGCCTTGTCTCCTCTTACTGCCCCTTTTACCCCTCTATCATCTAATGGTCCAATTGACTCTCTCACAGGCCTTTTGCTACGAATGTACTTGAAAAAGTCTTTATTTCGTGTTTTTGCTTCTGTAGCAAGTTTCTTCTCAAATTCCCGCTTTGCCTGCCTTATCAATGCTTTGCATTTAACTTGCCAGTGCTTGTGCTGTTTCCAGTTTTCATCATTTGGCTCTTTTTTCCATTTCCTGAAGGTTGCTCTTTTGGCAGCAACAGCCTCTCTGACCTCACCTTTAAACCATGCTGGCAGTTTTTTGGACTTTCTTCCACTTTTCTTAATGCGTGGAATACAGCTGGTCTGGGCTTCGAGGATAGTATTTTTAAATAACACCCAAGCTTGCTGTAAGTTTTTAACCTTCGGAACCGCTCCTTTTAGTTTTTTCCGAACTATATTCCTCATTCTATCATAGTCTCCCTTTTGAAAGTTAAAAGGTAGTACTGTGGATTCCTTTACTATCTGTCCTCCACTGATTAAATCAAACATGATCATACTATGATCACTATTGCCAAGTGGTCCCAACACCCTTATTTCTTGCACCAGATCTGGCGTTCCACTAAGGACTAGGTCCAGTATGGCTTCCCCTCTGGTTGGTTCATGAATCAGCTGCTCCAAGAAGCAGTCATTTATTTCATCTAGAAACTTTATCTCTTTAGCTTGTCCTGCTGTGACACTGTCCCAGTCGATACCGGGGTAATTGAAATCACCCATTATTACTACTCTGTTGTGGCTTTTGTTAGCTTCCTTGATTTCTTTGAGCATTTCATTATCCATTTGTTCATTCTGGCCAGGCGGTCGATAGTATACTCCCACTGCCATCACCTTCCCCTTCATAAATGGAATTTCAATCCATAGAAATTCTACAGCAAATTTTGTTCCCTGCAAAACTTTAATCCTTTCTGACTCAATGCCCTCTCTAACATAGAGCGCAACCCCTCCACCAATTTGTTCAGCTCTATCATTACGATATAGTTTGTATCCAGGTATCACAGTGTCCCACTGGTTATCCTCCTTCCACCATGTCTCTGAGAGTGCAATCATATCTAACCTCTCATTTAGTGCTATATATTCTAATTCTCCCATCTTATTGTTTAGACTTCTAGCATTGGCATACAAGCATTTTAGAGACTGTATTTTATTAATATTAATCTGGCTATTGGTAGGCATGGGTAATTGGGAATCTTTATGCTCTGTCTGCTCCTTACTCAAGGGCATTTGGGCTACTATACTCCCTTTTGGAACCTCACTGCTTTTGGTAGTATCCTTCAAGGATACCTTTGTCCGAACCATGCGCTCTTGGGTGACTGTCGGCTTTCCCCTATTTTCTAGTTTAAAAGCTTCTCTATCTCTTTTTTAAAGGTTAATGCCAGCAGTCTGGTCCCATCCTGATTAAGGTGAAGCCCATCCCTTCGGAAGAGCCCCCCCTTTCCCCAGAATGTTCCCCAGTTCCTAACAAATCCAAAACCCTCATCCTTGCACCATTGTCTCATCCACGCATTGAGACTCCGGAGCTCTGCCTGTCTTTTGTGTCCTGCACGTGGAACAGGAAGCATTTCGGAGAACGCTATCCTGGAAGTTCTGGATTTCAACTTCCTACCTAAAAGCTTAAATTTAGCCTCCAGAACTTCCCTACCACATTTTCCTATGTCATTGGTACCAACATGTACCAAGACAGCAGACTCCCCCCCAGCACTATCTATGATCCTATCTAGGCGGTGCGTGAGATCTGCTACCTTCGCACCAGGCAGGCATGTTACCAGGCGATCCTCACGTCCACCAGCCACCCAGCTATCTACATTCCTAATGATTGAATCACCAACTATAACAGCTGTCCTGACCCTCCCCTCATGGGGACATGGCCCTGGAGAAACGGTGCGAGAGGGTTTTACATCACCTGGAGGACAGGTCCTAGTTACAGGATCACTTCCTGCCACACCAGGGTGATGCTCTCCTGTCACGTGACCTCTCTCCTCCATGGCAACAGGGATGCTGCCAGACTGGAGGTGGGACTTCAGGACTATATCCCTGTAGGTCTCGTCCATGTACTTCTCTGTCTTTCTTATGTCTTCCAGGTCTGCTACTCTAGCCTCTAGAGAACGGACTCGTTCCCTGAGAGCAAAGAGCTCCCTGCACTTAGTGCATATGTAGGACCTCTCACCAACTGGGAGAAAATCATACATGTGACACTCAATGCAAAAGACCGGAGAACCCCCATCTCGTTGCTGGACCTCTGTCTGCATCTTAGTTTAAAGCTTGTGTTTAGATCTTTTAAATTCGGTATATAATAAGGATTGGTGTAGATGCTTATACTAATAAAAGTGTATCTAATACCCCTAATACACCCTGTGTACCTGAAGCTTAATTAATCTCAGGTCCTCTGTGTATGACTGATTTGGATTAAGAGCTGCACCTGAGAGCAGCCCCTTTCCTCTAAGATGTGCAAGTACCTATAAAACTACAATTACCCCAGGGGTGGGTGGGTGCTGGGGAGGGAGGGAGGGAGATAAGTCCTATTAAAGAGGGCAGTTACAAGGTACCCTGTCCTGAACCCTCAGCAGGGGGATGGGGGTACCACACAAAGCCCAGTTAGTTGAGAGAGGCAAGGTAAGTACAGCTGAGAAGGCTGAACTAGCACACCACTAAGACAAACAATAAATAATTAAACAAACAGTTAGACAAACAGTAAATAATTAAATAAACAGCTAGAACTCACAGTAAGATGTCCCAGGAGGCAAATATCCACTCACTAGCAGAGCTCTGTAAAAGTACAGCCCTTCTCTGATCAGAGAAAAGCAAACTAAAACAGACTATGCACACGTGGAGAAAACAGGAAGGCGGCTACACAATACCTCAGGGGGAGGGGGGGAGGGGGGGATTCACTCAGGCAGGCAAGGACAGGAAAAAGGTTTAACAAACAGCAGGTTCTGGGGAGAGAGATTTAATTCAAAATGGTTACCACACAAAGCCCAGTTAGTTGAGAGAGGCAAGGTAAGTACAGCTGAGAAGGCTGAACTAGCACACCACTAAGACAAACAATAAATAATTAAACAAACAGTTAGACAAACAGTAAATAATTAAATAAACAGCTAGAACTCACAGTAAGATGTCCCAGGAGGCAAATATCCACTCACTAGCAGAGCTCTGTAAAAGTACAGCCCTTCTCTGATCAGAGAAAAGCAAACTAAAACAGACTATGCACACGTGGAGAAAACAGGAAGAAGGCTACACAATACCTCAGGGGGAGGGGGGGAGGGGGAGGATTCACTCAGGCAGGCAAGGACAGGAAAAAAGTTTAACAAACAGCAGGTTCTGGGGAGAGAGATTTAATTCAAATCTTTTTGAAGATTACAGCGACCAGAACTGCACACAGTATTCAAGGTGCGGTTGCACCCTGGAACGATACAGAGACATTATATCATCCTTTGTTTTATTCTCCATTACTTTTTTTATGATTCCTAACATTCTATTTGCCTTCTTGGCAGCTGCTGCACACTGGGCAGAAGATTTCTACATGTTATTCACGATGATGCCTAAATCGTTTTCCTGGGTGGTGGTTCCTAATGTGGAACCTTGCATCATGTAACCATAGTTTGGGTTGTTCTTTCCTGGGTGCATAACTTTGCACTTGTCCACCTTAAATTTAATCTGCCATTTGAACATCCAGTCTTCCAACTTATCAAGGCCCTCTTGCAATTTTTCAATCCTTATGGGTTTTAACAACTTTGAATAATTTTGTCTCATCTGCAAAACTAAAGAGTCATGGGATAGGAGGCAGTGTACTACTGTGGATCAAGAACTGCTTAAAAGATAGAAAGCAGAGGGTTGGGCTAAATGGCCAATTTTCCCAATGGAGAAAGCTGAATAGTGGTGTACCCCAGGGATCTGTGCTGGGTCCGCTGCTTTTTGACATATTCATAAATAACCTGGAAAGTGGAATAACGAGTGAGGTTATCAAATTTGCAGATGACACAAAACTATTTAAAGTTGTTAAAACCCAAGAGGATTGTGGAAAATTGCAAGAGGATCTTGATAAATTGGAAGACTGGGCATCAAAATAGCAGATGAAATTTAATGTGGACAAGTGCAAAGTTATGCACCTAGGGAAGAACAACCCAAACTATGGTTACACAATGCAAGGTTCCACATTAGGAACCACCACCCAGGAAAAAGATTTAGGCGTCATTGTGGATAACATGTTAAAACCCTCGGCCCAGTGTGCAGCGGCGGCCAAGAGAGCAAATAGAATGCTTGGTATAATAAGGAAAGGAATGGAAAATAAAACAAAAGATATTATTATGCCTCTATATCATTCCATGGTGAGACCGCACCTTGAATATTGTGTGCAATTCTGGTCGCCGTATCTTAAAAAGTATATATAGTTATTAGAAAAGGTTCAGAGAAGAGCCACCAAAATGGTAAAGGGGATGGAAGGATACTCCTATAAGAAAGGCTAAAAAGGTTAGGGCTCTTTAACCTGGAAAAGAGACGGCTGAGGGGAGATATGATAGAAGTCTATAAATTAATGAACGGAGTGGAACGGGTAAACGTAGATCGATTGTTTACGTTATCAGAATATAGAAAGACTAGGGGACATGCAATGAAGCTACAGGTTAAACTATTTAAGACTAATAAAAGAAAATATTTTTTCACTCAACATGTAATCAAACTCTGGAATTTGTTACCGGAGGATGTAGTAAAGGCTGTTAGTGTAGCTGGGTTTAAAAAAGGTTTGGACAAGTTCCTGGAGGAAAAGTCCATAAACCATTATTAAGAAGGGACCCAGGATATCAATGCTTGACCCAGTACAAGCATTGCGGAACCTGTCTCTTTTGGGGAAACTGCTAGGTACTTATGACCTAGATTGGCCACTGTTGGAAACAGGATACTGGGCTTGATGGACCTTGGTCTGACCCAGTATGGCATATCTTATGTTCTGCAAATTTGATTACATCACGCGTTATTCCCTTTCCATGTCATTTATGAATATGTTTAAAAGCAGCTGACCCAGCAAAGAACCCTGCAGTACTCCACTATTCACCTTTCACCATTGGGAAAATTGGCCATTTAGCCCTACCCTCTGCTTTCTATCTTTTAACCAGTTCCTGATCCACAATAGTACACTGCCTCCTATCCCATGACTTTTTAATTTTGCCAAGAGTCTCTCATGAGGGACCTTGTCAAAGGATTTCTGAAAATCCAGATACACTATATCAACCGAATCACCTTTGTCTACCTGTTTAGTCACACCTTCAAAAAAACATAACAGATTAGTAAGACAAGATCTTCCTTGGCTAAAGCCATGTTGGCTGTCTTCCATTAAGCCATATCTATATATACGTTCAGTAATTCTGTTCTTTATAATGATTTCTACCATTTTTCCCAGTACAGATGTCAGGCTCACCGGTCTGTAGTTTCCCAATCACCATGGAACGCCTTTTTAAAAACTGACATTATATTAGCCATCCTCCAATCTTCAGGTATTACAGATTATTTTAATGATAGTTCACAGATTACTAATAGTAGGTCTGCAATCTCATATTTCAGTTCTTCCAATACCCTTGGGATGTATACCATCCGGTCCAGGTGATTTGCTACTCTTCAGTTTATCAAATAGCTGAATACATCTTCCCGATATATCGATATTTCTTTCAGTTCTTCTGCGGCATCACCTTTAAATACCATTTCAGTCATGGGTAACATCCCTATATCTTCTTCAGTAAAGCATAGTTACTCACCTGTAAGTGGTGATCTCCGGGAACAGCAGGAATTTAGTCTTCACATATGGGTATCGTCAGCACCGACGGAGCCTGCGTGGGAACGCTCCCCAGCGTCCAATAGGAAAGCCTTTGGGAGCATCCCACAACGCCTGCGTGCTGCCTTCCCGCCTTTCCCAACTGTCCCTCTCCAATTGAGTTTAAAGCTGAGACAAAAGAGAGAGGGAAAGAGAGAAAGAGAGAGAAAGAGAGAGATAGAGAGATACAACTCCTAGGGGAAGTGGGTGGGTTGTGAAGACTAAATTCCTGCTGTTCCCGGAGATCACCTGTTACAGGTGAGTAACTATGCTATCTCCAGGAACAAGCAGGAATGTAGTCTTCACATATGGGGGACTTCCTAGCTGCAGATAACAGAGAGAAAACCCCAGAAGTTGTGTTCTCTTGTGAAAGGGCTCCACTTCCCACCATGGATCTCTGGCATCCTATCAGGGATGGTGGGTAGGAGTTGATTAAGTATGGAACAGGTGTTGAAGAACAGCCTGACCAAACAAGGCATCCCGGCGGGAGTTCTTGTCTAAGCAGTAATGGGCTGTGAAGGAATGAACGGAAGCCCAAGTAGCTGCTCGATAGATGTAAGATATACACTGTGCAATCCACTTAGACAGTGTACTATTGGAGACTGGAAGTCCCAAATGGCTAGGATCAAAAGCAACAAATAGTTGAGAGGACTTCCTATGTTGCTGTGTTCTCTGTAAGTAAGTCCAAAGTATGAAGATTCCTTTCTGCATTTGAGGCATGAGGCCTTGGGAAGAATACAGGAAGGTAAAACAGCTTGGTTTAAATGAGAAGGTGACACCACCTTTGGCATAAAATGTGGATGAGTCCTAAGGACTACCTTATCATGATGGAACCTTGTATAAGGAGGATCAGCCACCAATGCTTGCAATTCACTGATGCCACGTGCTGATGTGATTGCAATAAGAAAGATGACCTTCCAGGAAAGGAATTTCGAGGAGGTAGTGGCTAATGGTTCAAAAGGTGGTTTCATAAGCTGCCCAAGAACCAAATTTAAGTCCCATGCCACCGGTGGTGGCTTAATGGGAGGCTTAGTTAAAAGAAGGCCTCTCATAAATCTTGCTATGAGAGGTTGAAAGGAAATAGGTTGCCCATTTAGAGGCTTGAAAGAAGCTGCAATAGCACTCAAATGAACTCTCACTGAATTGGTCTTAAGCCCTGCATTAAACAAATGAAGGAGATACTCCAGTAATGATTCCAGATGTATCGCAAGAGGGTCAAGACCTTTCTGCGAGCACCATAAGGTAAACTTTTTCCACTTGAAAACATAAGAGCGTCTTGTGGAAGGCTTCCTGGAAGCATAAAGGATATCCTTTACCTGCTGAGAAAGTTCTAGGCTTTCAGCAACCAGGGCCTGAGATGCAGAGACTGGGGATTGGGATGCCACAGCATCCCGTCCTCCTGAGAAAGGAGATCTGGAGCAGATCCTAACTCCAGAGGCAGAGCTTGAGAGAGATGTAGGAGCAGAGGGTACCACATTTGCAGTGGCCAATGTGGAGCTATGAGTATCATATGACCTCTGTCTCTCTGAAGCTTGAAAGGGTTTTGGGAATTAGGGGAATGGGTGGAAAAGCATACAGGAAGTCCTGGCCCCAATGGAGGAGGAAAGCATCCCTGACCTGACAACCCTGAGCCGGAATTCTGGAACAGAACCGGGGAAGTTTGGCAATCAGCGGACTTGCGAAGAGGTCTATGTCCGGGGTTCCCCAAATTTGGAAATTTTGGCCACTGGTCTGCATGGAGAGACCATTCGTGTGGAAGCAGAACTCGACTGAGTCTGTCTGCCCAAGAGTTTTGAATATCTGGAAGATACACCGCAAGGAGATGAATCTGATGCTCTCTGGCGAAGGCCCATAGTCGCAAAGCTTCGTTGCATAGCTACAGAGAGCCTGTTCCGCCCTGCTTGTTCACATAGAACATGGCTACTTGATTGTCCGTTTTAACTAAGACTGTCTTGTAGCTGAGCTGGGTGTGGAATACTCGAAGAGCAAGGAAGATTGCTCTGAGTTCCAGGAGATTGATGTGTAGATATGCCTCCTGTGGAGTCCAGGTACCCTGGGTAGAGAGGCCTTGCAGGTGGGCTCCCCAACCCACCTGTGAAGCATCTGTTAGAGTGGCCTGGGGTGAGGGTTGCTGAAAAGGAGACCCCACCAAAAGGTTTTGGGGTGATTGCCACCATTGGAGGGACAAAATAAGGTGATCTGAGTTTGCTATTTTGTCTGACAGGCAACCTGATGCCTGAGCCCACTGAGTGGATAAAGTCCACTGGGCTGCCCTCATATGGAGGTGAACCAACAAAGGAATCCAATAAAAATAGGGAAATCCCCTTACGGCTGAACAATTATAATTGTCGGAGCTTGTCAGCCCAGAGTCCGGGAAACATTCCCCGGACACCACTGTGACCGCTCACTTTATTTTAAATTTTTATCACTTTCGTCAATTTTTTGTCAATTTTTTAAAAATTGTAGAAGAATGAAGGAGAAATCCATCAACTTAGCTTATTACACAGAGCACCGCCAGAATGCCATTAGCAAATAGGTAGACGACATGGCCCACGTTTCGGGTTTTATTGAACTCAAACCCTGCTTCAGGTCTCACTGATCGGCAAATGGCGAATCTTCAGCTTACACAGCCCAGAAAACCCTTTTCTTTTAATCTTCGGCGGCGTCTGACGTCATAGTGAGAAACAGGTGATGAAAACCAATCAGAGGGAGCCATCCTCCAAGTCCGTACACAGGGAAATCCCACCACTCAGGGAATGCCCAAAACGGCTTGACGAAAGTGATAAAAATTTAAAATGAAGTGAGCGGTCACAGTGGTGTCCGGGGAATGTTTCCCGGACTCTGGGCTGACAAGCTCAGACAATTATAATTGTTCAGCCGTAAGGGGATTTCCCTATTTTTATTGGATTCCTTTGTTGGTACAGTCTTTGATTTAATCCAATAGGGTTCTTGTTTTTCACGTTTGGCTCATATGGAGGTGAGCATAAGGAACCACATGCACGGTGGATGCCATGTGGCCTAGCAACTGTAACATTTCTCAAGCAGTGAGGTGAGGTTTTAACACTGCTTTGGAATTTAACTGCACAATGCGAAGGCAGCGGGCCTGGGAAAGGTAGGCCCTTGTCTGTCTGGTATCCAGCAGAGCTCCTATAAACTCTAGAGATTGAGTGGGAAGTTTATGATAAGTCCCAAATACTGAAGGATGCGCATTGTGCGAGAGAGCACAACCCTGGCCTCTGGCTCTGAAGGGGCTCGAATGAGCCAGTCGTCTAAGTAAGGGAGACAAATATTCCTAGGGTGCGAAGAAATGCTGCCACCACAGCCATGCATTTTGTGAACACCCTTGGTGCCGAGGCCTGGCCAAAAGGAAGAACCCTGTATTGGTAGTGCTTCTCTTGAAATAGGAAGCGAAAGAACTTTCGTTGAGTTGGATGGATAACATGAGGGTACGCATACTTGAGATCTAGAGAACAAAGCCAATCCTGACCTTGAAGCTATGGCAGCAGAGTTCCTAGAGAAATCATTTTGATCTTCTTTTTGAACAGGAATTTGTTCAATTCTCTGAGGTCTAACATGGGTCTGTGTCCTCCTGTTTTCTTTGGAATAAGGAAATAAGGGGAAAAGAACCAGGTACCCTGTTGTAGAATGGATATCTCTTCTATTGCCCCTTGGGCAAGAAGCACAGTGACCTCTTGACCCAACTGGTTGTTGAGAGAGGTCTGAGAATTGAACTGTCTTACCACTGTAGGAGGGGGCATGCTGAGGAAATGAAGCTTGTACCCCTCTGTTACAATAGACAGAGTCCAATTTTCTGCTGTTATCTGACCCCATCTGGGGGCAAAATGACATATCCTTCCTGGAATGGTGGAGGGTTCTGGACCTTTTAGGGCCAGGAAGACAAAGTCCTCTAGATAGAAGTCAAAGCCCCTGTGGAGGCTGAGTCTGCTGAGCCGGTTGAGGCTTAGCTGTTTTTGTTTTTCTTTGCCTAGGTTGTTGCTGCTGTCCCTTTTGGGCAGGCTGACCCAAACGATGCCCCTGCTGGGTATAGGAGGGTTAAAATTTCTTCTTCTTACTGAAGAATGGTTTCTTGTACTATTTTTTCTTTGCAGGATCAGCTGTAGATTTGGACAATCTATCCAAAGTGATATTGTCAGCATCTATCTCATTAGCTTTTTCCTGCCAATTCTTGCCAAAGAGATTCTTCTCCTGTGCAAGGAATATTCCCTAGTTTATCCTGTACCCAAAGTTCCAAGTCAGATGCCTGGAGCCAAGTAATCCTACATGCACCTATGGCAATAGCAGAGTTCTGCTTATTTATTTATTTATTTATTTATTTAAAGTCTATTTTATACCGCGCTATTTGAAATCTGTGCGGTTTACAATGAACATTAAACTACACATCTCAGCTTGGTGATTTGTGCTTACAATAAACAGGTATAATAACTTGGGTATACATTAAACAAGTTTCTTAACAGGGAAAAACATGATAAATATATACAAACCACTTTATGTAACTATATAAAGGGTTCTATGAACTGTACAAGCATTTCATGATGGGAGGAGGTTCAATGTGTGATAGCGAGTATTCAGTCAAGAATGTGAGATGCATGAGCTTGAGGTGCTGCATTGAGGTGTGAAAGTAGGAGGGTGTGAGGTGGCGACTGAGACATCATAGTGAAGGAGAAAAAGGTGATGTTTCAGTGCCTTCTTGAATTGGGAGAGATCACTGATGGTTCTGATAGTTGCCGGTAGAGCGTTCCAGCAGGATGGTGCAAAGAATGCTTATGCACTCAAAGCAGTCAAAGGCTGCACGATTCACAAACTTGGAAACATCCTGAGCATGTTTGACAAGGGCGAAGTAATCCTGCCTCTTATCATCAGGAAGGAGAGGGCTCATAAGCTCTAAATCTCCGTGACTTCCTTAAAGAACATTCCCATCCTAGCAGAAAGCATGGAAGCCTGGAAGGTTCAACGTCCAAAGGCGTCAAGAGTCCTACACTCACGTCCTGGAGGATTAGATGCATGCCTTTTTGCACTCTTGATCCTTCTCATAGCTGATTCCACCACCATGGAATGGGATGGTAGCTGAGTCTTCTGAAACCCAGGACAAGGAGGAACTCGATACATGGTGTTGAGTCTTCGAGAGTGAGGAGATGTGGTTAGAGGTGTTTCCCACATCCTTAACATGAGATCATGCAAGATCTCATGAATAGGCAAGGTAGCTGCCTCCTTGGGAGCTTTAGGGTATTGTAGGATTTCTAATTCCTTTGCCCTAGGCTCTTTTTCAGGAGCCACTGTGATGGAAAGACCTCGAGCCACATCTCGGATAAAATCCTGAAAGGACATATCTTCTGGTGGAGACATACTACGCTGAGGAGAAGAAGAATCCTCAGGAAGAAGTACTCTGGTATCGGCAGAGCTTTCAGAGTCTTCAGACTCATCCGAGGATTCAAAGTACCTCCGATCCGGGTGATCGTGCAAGGCATGTTACTGGTACCGATCGAAGTCAGGATTGGAGGGGTCCGGTACCGACTTGTCGATACCGGATGGATAAGCATTACTCGGACCCAGCAGAATACCTGCCGATGTCGATGCAGTCGATACCGGTACCGGAGTCGGTTGAATTGTCTGAAGCGGTTTCAAGGGCATCGAGGCCGTGAGAAGAGCCGCCAGACTGCGTTCAATAGAAAAGAATCTCTGGTCTATCGACGCTAATGATGCTTGGGTATCGGTACCGGATGAAGCAGCCGGTACCCCAGAGCATGGCACCAGTAGTTCTGCCGAGGTTGAGGCCTCGAGAACATCCTGGAGCCCCGTTAGTGCTTTGGAAGCCGAAGCCTCCCGCTGGGGCAATTTTGCCAGTGAAAGTCCCTCAAGGGCAACGCCAGAGGCATCTCGATGCTTAGAGGGAGAAATACCCTTTGAGGACCGGCTAGATTAATGTTTAGTTACCTGAGATCCATGGGAGGAAGACCAAGCCCTGGAAGACTTCGATGCCACAGAGGCTGCATCGGAGGGAAAAAGGGGTGCTAAGTTTAGCAGCTCGGTTCTGCCGGCCCCTCTTTGACATCATCCCACAGGTAACACACTCCGAAATAGAGTGGGGTCAGGACCTAAACATTTGAGGCACCACTCATGGGTGTCGGTGACGGAGATGGTACCGCCACACTTGGAACACTTTTTAAAACCCGAAGCATGTTTTTCCATTTTAAAGGAAAAGGTTGGGCCTACTGCCCAAAATGGCGCATGGCACCTGAAGAGAAAATACCTGGAAAAGACTCCAGAAGAAAGGGGTTTTTTTTTGGAAAAAATGAACGAAGAACTGGCGGTACTGGTGTAGCGTCAAAGGAAGGCAGACGCGACCACAAAAAAGAAGAAAAAAAGGGAATTATTTTCTGTGGTGACAGGATGTGCGACCTGTCGGCTCCGCGGAAAAAGAAGAACTGGAGAGAGACAGTTGGGAAAGGCGGGAAGGCAGCACGCAGGTGCTGTGGGATGCTCCCAAAGGCTTTCCTAATGGACGCTGGGGAGCGTTCCTGCACGGGCTCCGTCAGTGCCGACGATACCCATATGTGAAGACTACATTCCTGCTTGTTCCTGGAGATAGATCAAAGCAAAGAATTCATTCAGTCGATCAAAGCAAAGAATTCATTCAGTCACTCCGCTATGGCCTTCTCCCCTCGTTGCCCTTTTACCCCTCTATCATCTAATGGTCCAACTGATTCTCTCACATGTTTTTTTGCTATGAATGTACTTGAAAAAGTCTTTATTATGAGTTTTTGCCTCCACAGCAAGCTTCTTCTCAAATTCTCTCTTTGCTTCTAACTTGCCAGTGCATGGGGGGGATAAGACATTTTTCAGATATGTTAGTGAGAAGAGGAAGGGCGAAAGTGGTATTGTCAGACTCAAGGTTGAAGGGGAGGAATATGTAGAAGCTGATGAGGATAAAGCAGAATTGCTTAAATATTTCTGTTCTGTGTTCATAGATGAAGAACCAGGAGCAGGACCTCAGAAAACACCCACAAACAGGAAAAGAAGTGAGGGACATCTTGAACAATTTTCAGAAGACTGTGTTTGTGAGAAACTAGCTCAACTTAAAGTAGACAAAGCGATGGGACCGGATGGAATACACCCTAGAATACTGAGGGAACTTGGGGACTTTCAAGCAGCTACACTGACTGACCTTTTCAATACCTCGTTAGAGTCGGGAGTGGTGCCAAAAGACTGGAGAGAGGCTCATGTGGTGCCTTTACACAAAAGCAGAAGTAAGGATGTGGTTGAGAAATACAGGCCTGTTAGTTTAACTTACAGGATCCGAGGCAGCATGGATTCACCAGGGGCAGGTCTTGTCAGACAAATCTGATTGATTTCTTTGACTGGGTGACCAGGGAGTTGGACTGAGGGAGAGCCCTACATGTGGTGTATTTAGATTTCATTAAAGCCATTGACACTGCTCCTCACAGGCGACTTATAAACAAACTGAGCACCCTAGGGATGGACCCTAAAGTTACTGCTTGGGTTAGAAATTGGTTGGGTGGGAGGCGACAAAGAGTACAGGTAAATGGAGCTCATTCTGAGGAGAAGGATGTTACCAGTGGTGTGCCCCAGGGATCTGTCCTTGGTCCGATTCTTTTTAACATCTTTGTTAGTGATATAGCAGAAGGGCTGTCAGGTAAGGTTTGCCTCTTTGCAGATGATACCAAAATCTGCAATAGAGTAGACACCCAGGAAGGTGTAGATAACATGAGGAGGGATCTAGCTAAGCTTGAAGAATGGTCTAGAATTTGGCAGCTGGGATTTAATGTTAAAAAATGTAAGGTCATGCATTTGGGCTGCAGCAATCCAAGGGAGCAATATAGTATTGGGGGTGAAGTACTTCTGTCCACTAAAGAAGAGCAAGACCTAGACGTGGTTGTGTTTGATGATCTTAAAGTAGCTAAACAGGTAGAAAAGGTGACGGCAAAAGCTAGAAGGATGCTTGGGTGCATACGGAGAGGAATGGCTAGCAGAAAAAAGGAGGTGATAGTGCCTCTGTATAAGTCTTTGGTGCGACCTCATTTGGAGTATAGTGTGCAATTCTGGAGACCGCACCATCAAAAGGATGTGAACAGGATGGAGTCGGTGCAGAGGGTGGCTACTAAAATGGTTAGTGGTCTTCATTATAAAGCATATGAGGCCAGACTTAAGGATCTTAATATGTACACCTTAGAGGAAAGGCGGGATAGAGGAGATATGACTGAGATGTTTAAATACCTCCGTGGCATAAATGTTCAGGGGGAGAGCCTCTTTCAATTGAACAAGTTCTGCTATGAGGGGACATGGGATGAGGGTGAAGGGGGATAGATTCAAGAGTGATATGATTGTCGTGCTGTGAGGGCTTGTGTGCATCAGTGATGCTGAGAGCTAAACTATCGGTAGTTTAACTACTGGCAGGGTCTCCCAAGATGGACAGGTCTCAGCTGAGGTGCCAGACCAAGACAAACCACCCATCTGGGAAGCAGCAGAATGGGATAGTGCTGACGGCGGAGGATCACAAACTTAAACTGTGCAGAAGAAAGGCCCGGCAATCTACTTCTGTATCTTGCCATGAAAACCCAATGGATAGTTACAACAAAACAAATTGTGCTATAGTGCTGGAAGATGAAACCCCCAGGTCAGAAAGCACTCAACTAGCTACTGGGGAAGAGCTGAAGACTTTTCAGAGTAAAGCCAGCGTTTATGATGTGGTTAGATCAAAGCCCTCGGGACGTCTGACTGCTGATGTAGCTGCGCATGAAATGAGAGTCAGAAGCTGTAAAGACGTCTTACACATTGGAACATGGAACGTACGAAGCATGAATCAAGGGAAGTTTGAGGTGGTGAAGAACGAAATGGAACGTGTACAACTTGATCTGTTGGGTGTCAGCGAACTGAAATGGACTGGCATCAGGCACTTTGCATCAGATGATCACATGGTCTACTATGCTGGAAATGAAAGACAAAGAAGAAATGGTGTTGCATTTATAATAAAGAAGAAACTTGCAAGAACTGTAATGAAATACAATGCAGTCAGCGAATGCTTGATCTCTATTCGTCTACGAGGAATGCCTATCAACAACTATAATTCAAGCATATGCCCCAACAGCAGCTGCAGAAGAGAATGAAATTGAAGAGTTCTATGAACAAGTACAAGCTGAAATTGACAGAACATGCAAACAGGATATCCTGATAGTCATGGGCAACTGGAACGCAAAAGTTGGCAACAAAGAAGACGACAAAGTAGTTGGAAAATATGGACTTGGCAACAGAAATGAAGCTGGAGAAAGACTGATAGAATTCTGCAAGACCAACGATCTATTCATCTCAAACACCTTCTTCCAGCAACACAAGCGGCGACTGTACACATGGACTTCACCCAATGGATTGTAGAAAAATCAAATTGACTACATCTGTGGAAGTCAATGATGGAAAAGCTCTATAACATCAACAAAGACAAAACCTGGAGCTGACTGTGGTACAGATCATCAACTACTAGTATGCAAACTCAAGCTAAAGTTGAAAAAGAGCAAACCACTCATGAATGCAGCAAAATATGACCTTGAGAATATACCACTGGAATTTAAAGACTGCCTGCAAAATCGTTTTGCTGCTTTAGATACAAATGACAGAGCTCCAGAAGAGTTATGGAATGACATCAAGAAGACTGTGTTGGAAGAAAGCGAGAAGTCTCTACAAAAGGTGAAAAAGAAAAAAATGTCCAAAATGGATGACAGAAGAAACTCTGAAAATTGCCCAGAAACGCAGAGAAGCTAAAGCCAGAGGAGAAAGAAAGATAATCACAGAACTCAACAGAGATTTCCAAAGTGCAGCAAGACAGGACAAGGAAAAGTACAATGACACATGCAAGGAAATAGAAGCAGAAACTATTAGAGGAAGAACAAGATCGGCTTTCTTAAAGCTACGAGAGTTAAAGAAAAGGTTCCAGCCTAGAATTGGAATGTTACAAGATGCTAAAGGTTCGATGTTGAATGATGCTGAGAAGATCAAGAAAAGGTGGAAGGAATATACAGAGTTTTCATATGATAAAGATCAAGTGGACCAACAGCCGTTTCAAGCTGTACCTTATGATTGGGAACCATTGGTGATGAAAGAAGAAGTTGAAGCAGCATTGAAATCCTTATCAAAGAACAAAGCACCAGGCATTGATAGCATTCCCATAGAGGTATTACAGCAATCTGATGCAGCTGTTACTGTACTTACAAGGCTCTGCCAAGAAATATGGAAGACAACATCATGGCCAACTGACTGGAAAAGATGTGTGTTTATACCAATACTAAAGAAAGGTGATCCAACTGTGGAAATTATCGCACAATCGCTCTGATCCCACATGCCAGCAAGATTCTACTGAAGATTATTCAAAAGAGACAACCATACCTGGAAGAAGAACTACCTGAAGTACAAGCAGGATTCGGGAAAGGGTGAGGAACGAGAGACATCATTGCGGATGTGAGATGGATCCTTGAAAAGACTAAAGAATACCTAAAGAATATCTATTTGTGCTTTATCGACTATAGCAAGGCTTTTGACTGTGTAAACCATGAGAAACTCTGGGTCACATTAAGAAGCATGGGTATACCAGAACACCTGATCGTACTCTTGCACAATCTGTACATTGATCAAGCAGCAACAGTTCGAATGGAACAAGGAGAAACAGAATGGTTTAAAATAAGCAAAGGTGTAAGACAAGGCTGCATACTTTCCCCCTACCTGTTTAATTTATATGCAGAACAAATCATCAGAGAAGCAGGATTGTATGAAGACAACAGAGGTGTGAAGATTGGTGGAAGACTCATCAACAACCTTCACCATGCTGATGACACCTCATTACTGGCTGAAAGTGAAGATGATCTGAAACATTTGCTTCTCACAATAAAAGAACAGTCTCAAAATGGGCCTGCACCTTAATGCAAAGACGACAAAAATCATGACAACTGACATAATCAACAGGTTCATTGTTGAAGGAGAAGAAATTGAAATCGTGAACTTTAACCTACTTGGAACAACTATCAATAAAGAAGCAACAAGCAGTCAAGAAATCAGACTACGCATTGCTCTTGGCAGAATGGCTATGAAAGACCTAGATAAGATTCTCAAGAGCAGAGATGTCTCTCTCCAAACAAAGATTCGACTTGTTCAAGCCATGGTATTTTTAATAACATCATATGGATGTGAAAGCTGGACAGTGAAAAAGATAGACAGGAAGAAAATTGATGCCTTTGAATTATGGTGCTGGCGGCAAATACTGTGTATACCATGGACTGCCCGAAGAAAAAAACAGTCGGTACTAGAGGAGATCAAACCTAAGCTTTCTTTAGAAGTTCAGATGAGAAGACTTCGACTTTCATACTTTGGACACATCATGCGAAGAGAGAGATCATTAGAGAAAGACATCATGCTTGGCAAGATAGAAGGTCAACACAAAAGAGGAAGGCCAGCAATGAGATGGATCGATACAACAGCAGCAGCTACGGGTACCAGCCTGTCAATAATGAGCTGCCTGACTGAAGACCGAACAAAATTTAGGATAGCTATCCAGAGGGTCTGACTCGATGGCACTTAACAACAATGCGGAAATATTTCTTTATGTAAAGAGTGGTGGATACGTGGAATAGTCTCCCAGTGGACGTGGTGGAGATGAGGACAGTAACTGAATTCAAAAAAGCATGGGACAGACAGAGGATCTCTAAAGGAAAAAAAAGTGACTGTTGTAGTTGTTGATATGGAAGGACAGACTAGATAGGCCATGTGGTCTTTTTCTGTCGTCATATTTCTGTGTTTCTATATGTTGTTTCCAGTTTTCGTCATTTGGCTCCTTTTTCCATTTCCTGAAAGATGTTTTTTTTGGCAACAGCTGCCTCTCTGGACTCGCCTTTAAACCATGCTGGTAGTTTTTTGGACTTCCATTTTTCTTAAAGCGTGGAATACAGATGGTCTGGACTTCCATTATAGTATTTTTAAACACCCCCCATGGAACCAGTTCAGTCAGAAAAATAAAAAGGCCAGACAACAAAGGTAGAAAAAAATAATTTGATTTTCAGAGTAGTGTTTGGAATGTGTCCGTTTTTTTTACATGGTAACATAGCATATGATGGCAGATAAAGACTAGCATGCTCCATCTAGTCTGCCCAGCAAGGTGGCAAGAGTAGATGCACCTGCTGCTCTATGCAGATCACCCCTATTTGTTGAGATATAAGAGAGATAATTAAGTTTATATTGATTTTATCCTGTTGCTATAAAGAGACCCACTGTGTCTGTCCCATGCCATTTTGAATTCTGTCACTGTATTCGCCCCACCATTTCCATTGGCAGGACATTCCAAGCATCCACAACCCTTTCAGTGAAAAGGTATTTGCTGACGTTGCCTTGCAGTTTCATGTTATGCGCTCTAGTTTTATAGCTTCCCATCTTTGAAAAACATTTGTTTGCTAATTCTTTAAGGATTTAATGGTCTGTATCATATCTCATTGTTCCTCCTCTCCTCTAGCGTATACATATTTAGGTCTTCAAGTCTCTTCTCATATATCTTTTGACGCAGGCTCCAAATCATTTTGGTCGCCTTCCGTTGAACTGTTTCCAGTCTTTTTATATCCTTTGTGAGATATGGCCTCCAAAACTGAACACAATATTCCAAGTGAGGCCTCGCAAGTGATTTGTACAGTGGCATTAGTATCTCCTTTCTGCTGGTAAATCCTCTCTGCATACAACCCAGCATCCTTCTTCCTTTGGTCACTGCCTTGTCACACTGTTTCGCCACCTTGAAATCCTCAGAAAATCACTCCAAGGTCCTTCTCCTGCTCTGTGCACACCAACCTCTCGCCCCCTATTGCATACAATTCCCTTGGATTTCTGCATCCCAAGTGCGTGACACTGCACTTCTTCACATTAAATCTCAACTGCCAAGCATTAGACCATTCTTCCAGCTTTAATAGATCTTTCCTCATATTATCCACTCTCTGAGGAGAGTCCACTCTGTTGCAAATTTCCATGTCATCTGCAAAAAGAAAGACTTTTCCATTCAGTCCTTCAGCAATATCACTGACAAATACACCGAACAGTACCGGTCCCAGGACCGAGCCCTGGGGCATGTCACGTATCACCTTCCTTTCAATCGAATGAGTTCCATTTACCATAACCTTCTGTTGTCTGTCACTCAATTTCTGATCCAGTTCACCACCTTGGGACCCATCCCCAGGCTGTTCAGTTTATTGATGAGCTTCTTGTGAGGAACAGTATCAAAGGCTTTGCTGAAATCTAGGTAGATCACATTCATCGCACGCCCTTGATCTAGTTCTCTGGTCACCCAGTCAAAGAACTCAGATTTGTTTGGCATGATTGTCCTTTGGTAAAACAATGTTGCCTTGGATCATGCAACCTATTGGTTTCAAGAAAGTCCACTAGTCTCTCTTTCACGAGTGCCTCCATTACTTTTCCCGCTACCGAGGTAAGGTTTACTGGCCTGTAGTTTGCCACTTCTTCCCTATTACCACTTTTGTGAAGAGGTACCACATCAGCCCTTCTCCAGTCCTAGAGAACTTCTCCTGTCTCCAAGGATCTATTAAAAAATCCTTTTAAGGCCCTGCAAGAACCTCTCTGAGCTCTTTCAGTATCCTGGGATGTATCCCAGCCAGCCCCATGGTCTTGTCCACTTTCAGTTTTGCAAGCTGTTCAAACACATCATATTCTGTGAATGGTGTGGTATCTACTCCACTCCCATTTGTATATTTGTCAATCACAGATGGTCCTCCTCCAGGATTTTCTTTAATAAAAACAGGACAGAAATATTTTTTGCTTTTTCAACGACACTTTCCATGAATCCGTTCTCTACACTTTTGAGTCTTGCAATTCCATCTCTCATCTTCCTCTTCTCCCAAGTATACCTGAAGAAAGTTTTGTCTCCACGCTTCAGATCTTTAACCATCTTTTCTTCTGCCTTCGATTTTGCTATCCTTATTTTTTTTTATCTCTTTTAGCTTTATCCTGTATTCCACTGTTTATGAACTTCTGAATTTTGTGAAAGCTGTGTTTTTTGTCTTTATTTGTGCAGCTATTTCTTTGGAGAACCAAATAGGTTTCCTTTTCCTCTTGTTTTTATTTACTTTCCTTACATACGAGGTGTTACAAAAAAGAAATGAGACTGTCCAATAAATGTTTTATTACAAAATCTACAGATAAATTACGCATTGTCCCCTTCAAAGTAATCTCCCCCAGAGTTAATGTACTTCTGCATTTGTTTCTGCCACATACGGAAGCACTTGGTAAAGCCCTCCTCCTTGAGGTCCCTCAGCTCCCTCGTCACAGTGGCCTTGATCTCTTCTACAGAGGCAAAATGACTCCCTTTGAGCACAGTCTTCAGCCTGTGGAAGAGCCAGAAGTCACACAGTGCGAGATCTGGGGAATAAGGAGGGTGGTGAAGAGCTGAGATCTGTTTTTTGGCCAAGAATTGCCTTACACTGAGCGCAGTGTGTGCAGGCACGTTGTCGTGGTTCAGCAGCCACGACTTGTCTCTCCACAGAGCCCGCCTGCTGCACTGAACCCGGTCATGGAGGCGATTGAGGACCTACTGGTAGAAGTGCTGGTTGACTGTCTGACCCTCAGGCACAAACTCATGATGGACCACTCCCTTCTGGTCGAAGAATGTGATCAGCCTGACCTTGATCCTAGGATTTGGACATGCGCACTTTCTTGGGTCTGGGAGACAGTCGAGCCTTCCACTGCAGGCTCTGTCTCTTGCTTTCAGGATCATACTGGAAAACCCAAGTCTAGTCTCCTGTGATGACTCGGCCAACGAACTCTGGATCTTCTCTGATCTTCTCTAGCAAGTCTTGACAAACATTGACCCGGTGCTCCTTCTGGTCGTCCAATAAAAGCTTGGGCACCATCTTGGCGCACACCTTCCGCACCCCCAGCTTCTGCACCAAGATGGTCCGCACTGACTCCCTGTTCAGGCTGAGCTCCTCAGCTATCATCCGCACCGTCAATCTGCGATCACACTGCACCAGTTGGTTCATTCTGTCAATGTTCTCAGCCATCTTTGTCGTGGAAGGCCATCCTGACTTGGGGTCATCCTCCACCACCTCGTGCCAGTCTTGAAGTGTTTGTGCCACTCGAAGATTCGCAACCCTGACATTGCATTTTCTCCATAAACCTTTTGGAGAAGTTGGAGACACTAAGTTGGGCCCTTCTCCATCTTAACCAGAAACTTCAAGTTGATTCTTTGCTTCATATTTCTGCCACCTCCAGTTGCGTGACAAAGCGATGGAGCAATGTGCTACAAAAAAACCTCAAAAAGAAAAACAGAGTGAGAGAGATGAAAGCCAAATGGCATTGAGTCATGGGCATGGCCTGCCACAGTCTCGTTTCTTTTTAGTCACACCTCATATGTGTCTATGGCCCCTTTTATTACCTCCTTTAGTTTAGCCCAATTACACTTCCCTTACCTCCTCCCACCCTGCCAACGCCTCCTTCAAACAGTTGTCCATTTTACTAAAGTCAGTGTTTTTGAAGTCTAGGACTTTGAGCCTGCTGTGATCGGACTCTGCCTTGGTTTTTATCTCAAACCACACCATGTGATGATCGCTGCTGCTCACATGGGCACCTACCCGGATAGAGTAGTTACTCACCTGTAAAACAGGTGTTCTCCAGGAGCAGCAGGAATCAGTCCTCACATATGGGTGACGTTGGTGCTGACGGAGCCCCGTGCGGAGCATTCCCCCAGCTTTCAAAGAAAGCCTTTGGGAATTGCAGCGCGCATGCGCGGTCCCCTTCCCGCCCAAGGGTGCCATCTTGCTCAGTCTGATGACATAGCTAAAAGACAGCAAAAACAAATTAGCAAAAATAAATCATATGACTGCAACTCCAAGGGGAGGAGGGAGGGTTGTGAGAACTGATTCCTGCTGCTCCTGGAGAACACCTGTTACAGGTGAGTAACTACTCTTTCTCCAGAACCAAGCAGGAAGTCAGCCCTCACATATGGGACTCCCCAGCTTAAGGCTACCGGAGACCTCAAGCCGAAAAAATGAGCTCCCTCTAGCTCCTCAGTACGGAAGGAAGGAATCTTCTCTGAGAACGCACTCGACCGGTAGCCCAACACCAGGGCCGGAGGGTAGGAGTTGCCTAAACCCCAAAGAGATTATGGAGTACTGCCTGTCCGAAAGCACTGTCCCTGCAGGACTCCCTCTCAAGGCAGTAATGGGCCGCAAAAGTCTGGCTTGAAGACCAAGAAGCGGCCCGGCAGATGTCTGCCAACGGAACAGAGCGGAGATGAGCCACTGACGCAGCCTTCGCCCTGACACGATGAGCCGTGACTCGACCCTCCAACGAGAAGCCGGCTGCCCCATAAGCCCAGGCAATACAGTCAGCGACCCAGATGGACAAAGTACGCTTGGAGACAGGTAGCCCCAACCTATTGGGGTCAAAAGAAACAAAGAGCTGAACAGCCCTTCGATGCTCCCGCGTACGGTCAAGGTAGAAGGACAATGCCCTCCTACAGTCCAGGGTATGCAGGACCATCTCAGCCTGGCTGGCATGCGGCCTGGGAAAAAAGGTCGGAAGAACCACCTCCTGATTGAGGTGAAAAGGGGAGACAACCTTAGGGAGAAACTTCGGGTGAGTCCGTAAGACTACCCTATTCCTGTAGAACCTAGTGTAAGGGGGATCAGACACTAGTGCCTTAAGTTCACTCACTCGCCTAGCAGAGGTAAGAGCTACCAGAAACAAGGTTTTCCAGGAGAGAAAACGGAGAGGGCAGGTAGCCATAGTTCAAATGGCGGACAAGTAATCCACTGTAAGACCACATTCAGATCCCACTCAGGGGCTGGTGGACGCAAAGGAGGCTTAAGCAGGAGGAGGCCTCTGAGAAACCGAGCCACCAAAGGGTGGTTCGAAAGAGGCCTGCCGTCCACCGGCGAGTGGTATGCTGAGAGAGCACCGAGGTGAACCCTGACAGAGTTGGACTTAAGGCCTAGATTGGAGAGGTAAAGCAAATATTGCAATACTACCGCTACCAAGCACGAGAAGGGATTCTCGCTGTGCTGAGCACACCATGACGAGAATCTACGCCACTTAAGAGCGTAGGATTTCCTGGTGGATTGCCGCCTGGAGGCTTAGACTACGTCTTCCACCTCTCTAGGCAGGAGTAGGGGAGCCAGGACTACCCTTTCAGCAGCCAGGCCATCAGATGAAGGGACTGGAGGTTGGGGTGCAAGAGAGACTCCTGGTCCTGAGACAGGAGATTGTGTTGAATTCCCAGAGGCAGGGGAGTGCCCACCGCCAGTTGCAACAGGAGTGGGAACCAGGGCTGCCTCGGCCACCTGGGGGCTATCAGAATCATTGAGGCCCTGTCCTTGAGGACCTTGAACAGTGTTCGAGACACTAGTGGCGTGGGAGGAAACGCATATAGTAGGCCTTGGGACCACGGAATCAGAAAGGCATCCGCTGCTACTCTGAGAGGATGCGGTTGTCTGGAACAGAATCTCGGGAGTTGCCGGTTCAGAGGGCTGGCGAAGAGATCCATGGTGGGGAGGCCCCACCTGAGAAAGATCTGCTGAACCACCAACGGATTCAATCTCCATTCGTGTGGTTGCAGGATCCTGCTCAGTCTGTCCGCCAGGTAATTTTCTTGACCGGGGAGATAGACAGCCTTGAGGAGGATTCCGTGATTGACGGCCTAAGAGCACTGCTGTTGTGCCTCCTGACAGAGAAGGAAAGAGTCTGTGCCTCCCTGTTTGTTCACGTAGAACATGGCAACTTGATTATCTATCTGGACCAGTACAGACTGGTGAGACGTGAGGTGGGAGAAGGCTGTCAGAGCTAGGTGCATTGCCCGTAGCTCCAGGAAGTTTATCTGCTGAGCAGCCTCCCAAGGAGTCCAGAGACCCTGAGTACATGCCCCTTGGCAATGTGCTCCCCAACCTAGAAGAGAAGCATCTGTCGTCAGCACTCGAGAATGCGGAGGGGATTGAAAATCCACTCCGAGTACCAGATTCGGAAGATGAAGCCACCACTGTAGAGAGGAGACGAGCAGGGTGGATACTCTCACCGAGTCTGTAAGGCTCCCTGTGGCCTGATGCCACTGAGTTCGAAGGCTCCACTGAGCAGGCCGCATGTGCAGGCGGGCATTGGGGGTGACATGAACCGTGGAAGCCATATGGCCGAGAAGTCTCAGGAATTGCCTGGCGGAGACCAGGGAATTGCTGTGAAACTGCCTGGCTACATCCATCAACCGGAGGGCCCTGTCCACTGGCATTAAAGCCCTCGCCTGAAGAGTGTCTAGCCTTGCTCCTATGAATTCCAAGTTCTGGGACGGGAGCAAAGTGGACTTTGTGAAGTTTATGACAAACCCCAAGTGCAGAAGCAGAGCCACAGTGCGAAGGGTGGCTTGACTGGCCTCCTGGGAAGACTGGCCCCTTATGAGCCAGTCGTCCAGATATGGAAACACAAAAAGACCTTGAAGCCTCAGGTAGGCCACCCACCACCGCCAGGCACTTGGTGAACACCCTGGAAGCAGAGGTTAGGCCAAAGGGAAGTACTCTGTACTGGTAGTGGTTTCCCCCCACAACAAATCTGAGATACTGTCTGTGGTCCGGATGAACAAGGATGTGAGCATAAGCATCCTTTAGATCTAAGGAGCATAGCCAATCTCCCTGCTGGAGGTAGGGCAGCAGGATTCCAAGGGTAAGCATCTTGAACTTTTCCCTCTCCAGGAACTTGTTGAGGTTGCGCAAGTCTAGGATGTGTCTGAGGCCTCCTGTTCTTTTTGGTACTAGAAAGTACCTGGAATAAAAGCCGTGACCTCTCAGGTGGTGGGGCACCGCTTCCACAGCCTTTTCCTTTAGCAGACTTGCTAACTCCTGAAGGAGTAGGTCCCTGTGCAGAGGGAGTCTTGGAGGCTCCCCTGGAAAATAGGAGGGAGGTACCTGGTGAAAATGGAGAAGATAGCCCTTTTGGACTATATGGAGCACCCAGGTATCTGATGTGACGGCTGACCACCTGTGGGCAAAGTGGGCCAGCCGGCCTTCTGTGCTGATGTGAGCCAGCTGAGAAGAGGCTATGCTTGCTGAGTCAAAAAAACCCACCCTGCTGAGCAGGGGCCGGTGTTGGTGGCTTGGGGGCCTTCTGCCTACGGGGCCCATGACCCTGCCCCTTGGCCTGCTGACCCTGTTGGGGAGCTGCAGAGGCCTGATAATGAGGGTTTGGTTTATAGGCAGAGGACTGCCTCGGGTAAAAGGTCTTTTTTCCCCCGAGCCCATCTTCTTCTGAGAAGGGGCAGAGGTTTTTCTGGACAGCCTAGTCCTGGTCAGAGTCTCGGTCTCGGGTTCTGCAGCCTTTTCAGCCATGGGCTTGCCAAAGAGGTTTTCACCTCGGCAGGGGACATCGACCAGCATGTGCTGTACCCATGGCTCGAGGTTGGATGACTGTAGCCAAGCCTGTCGACGGGCACCGATGCCGGCCCCGGCTACTCGGGCCGAAGCCTCGAAGCCATCGTAGGCTGCTCGAGAGATAAACTTCGAGCACTCTCGAATACCAGTGGACAAGGCTTGGAACCGCTGCAAAGGTTCCTCGGAGAGACCAGCAGAGAACCCGGCAATCTCCTTTGCCAGGTCTCGGAGATACATGCCCATGTAGAGCTGGTAAATCTGGACACGGCAAGCAAGCATAGAGCCCTGGAAGCACTTCTTACCGAGGGCATCCAGGTTCCAGGCCTCCCGGCTGAGAGGCACCAAGGAGTACATCTTCTGACTTTTCAGTCGATGCATGGCCGATTCCACAACCATGGAGTGGTGCGGTAATTGTGCCTTCTGGAACCCGGGGCTCTTGCGGACACGATAGATGGAATAGACCCATTTGGCTTAACACCGGCGTCGAGGCCGGGGTCTCCCACATGCGGAAGAGCAGCTGCTCCAGCATCAGAGGAACCGGTACAGTAAAGGCCTCCTTCGGGGTAGAGTCATACTGGAGGGCCTCGAGCTCCTCGGCTCGAGGCTCCTCCTTGGGATCCACGGGGAAGGCTAAGACCTTGGCCATATCCCGCACGAAGTCCGAGAACCGGGTATCCTCCGGTGGGGATCGTCGCCGAGGTTCGGACTCCGGCGAGTCCGATGGGACACACCGAGTCCGATAAGTGTCGGGTGACTCTTCGTCCTCCGTCTCCCAGCTCGACTCCTTGGAGGAGGAATCAAGCGGCTCCGGTCGGGTGGGCACCGATGCCATCCGCCCCGACGCCAAGGGTACCAGCGTCGATGACCTCGGTCCCAAACGGGAGGCCAAGGGAGACCGTGGCCGAGGATCGACTCGAGCCCGCATGGACTCGAGGATCAGCTCGGCCTCCGGGGTCGACTTGGACGTCGAGGTCCCGGTGGTCGGGTCAGATGCACCGGTGAGACCGGCGATCAATGCCCGCTGCTGTTCCATGAAGGCAGCGTGGCTGCTCTCCAAGGCCGTCAACCTGAGTCCGAGCTCAGGAGACCCAGCAGCCCCCGACTCGGGCCCTGACGGCGTCGGGCCCGACGTCGGCTCCCCTGGAGGAGAGTCCACGAGGATTACAGCACTCACGTGTCCAGGAGACTCCATCTCGATACGAGGATGTTTGGCAGGCCTCTCCGATTCCGAAGACCCGGGACGGCTATCGGGGCTATGCGACCTGGCTCTCGAGGAACCAGGAGCGTCCGACGCCGCCCTCGCAGGTTTCTTCTTCCTGCGATGTTCCCGTGAAGGAGACCCCCGCTCAGAGGAACCCCGACGCTGCTCAGGGCCGGAGTCCCGAGACGTCGAGGCCTCTGATGAGGTCCGGGCCCGTCCGGACGCGGAGTCAGAGAAGAACCTATCCTTCTGGTGCTGCCGACTCCTCAACGCCTTCCAGGACATTTTGCCACACGGATCACAGATCATCGGGTCATGATCGGGTCCGAGGCAGCGGAGGCAGCAGTCATGTGTGTCGGTAAGAGACATAAGTTTCTTACACCGATCACACTTTTTAAACCCGCTGGTAGCCATCGGGGGAAAAAGGGCCCTTGCGAGGTCAAAAGACCGGGCTGCCAGTGAAAAAAGAAAAAATGGCTCGAACGCTAGTCACAAAGGACAAAAACCGAAAAAGAGAGAGTGGACTCGATACCGGCGTATCGGGCCAAGGCGGGAAAAGGATTCGGCGTCGAACCGAAGAAAAAAGAGAAAAAATAGGGAAATCAATTTTTTCCTTGGGAAAAAACGAACGTCCGTCCGTCGGGCTCCGCGGAAAAAAGAAGACTGAGCAAGATGGCACCCTTGGGCGGGAAGGGGACCGTGCATGCGCGCTGCAATTCCCAAAGGCTTTCTTTGAAAGCTGGGGAAATGCTCCGCACGGGAGCTCCGTCGGCGCCGACGTCACCCATATGTGAGGACTGACTTCCTGCTTGGTCCTGGAGAAATTCAACAAACTATCCCCGTTAGCGAGTACTAAATCCAGCATCGAACTTCCCCTGTTCGGTTCCATCACCATTTGTCTTAGGAAGGCATCCACAATTTTATTTTTTACTTCTTTCCAGTTTTGCAGAAGGAATACTCCAATCCACATCGGGTAGATTAAAGTCACCCAATATGATCACTTCCCCCTTCATGGCTACCTTTGCAATATCAATAATCAAGTCTCTATCCATTTCTTCGGTTTCAGTTGGAGGCCTGTAGACTACACTAGTATGGATGATAGTGCCATCTCCTCTTTCCAACACAATTCCACACCACCACTTCTTTACCCCACGTCCCCTGCATTTCAGCAGCTTTAATACTGCTTTGGACATATAGGGATACTCTTTCTCCTTTTCTGCCTTCTCTATCTCTTCTAAATAAATCATAGCCAGCTATGGCTATATCCCATTTATGTGACTCGTTAAACCATGTTTCTGTAATGGCCACAATGTCCAAGTCCATTTCCAACATTAGGGCTTCCACGCCAGGAACTTTGTTGGGCAGGCTGCAAGCATTTGTCCTCATTGCTTTCCAGCATTTGTTGACTGGCTTGCCTGCCTGTATTTTGCATGGATTTTGTTTAGCATACCTCTTCCCACTTGCCACTGGTATGTGGGCAATGTTATGTTTTTGCTGGGATTGACGTCCTGACTTCTTGTTCTCCATCTGTCACCCCCTTTCCCTAGTTTAAATGTCCGTTTACGTTAATGCCTGAATTTTTCACTTAGAATCCTTTTCTGTGCAACAGAGAGATGTAGCCCATCCATACAGTATAGCCTCTTGTTGTTTAATCTATTTCCCCAGTTGCCAACATATCTAAATCCTTCTTGTTTGCACCAGGTTTGGAGCCATGTATTAAAGTTGATTATGCGATGCAGCCTGTCCCCTTACCAAGAACAGGTAGAACTTCTTAGAATGCTATAGTGTTAACAATGGGTTTGAGTTTCTCTCCCAGAATATGGAAGTCCCTTTGAACTGTAGAGGCATTGTTTCTGGCCAGGTCGTTCGTACCCAAGTGGATAACATCAATTTAGGAGTGCTCACTTTCTGCACTAGCTATGCCAACAATATGGTTTGTATTCCTGCTGGCTGAAGAGTCTGGGAGGCATTTGACCATCTTCTTTCCTTTGGACTATGTTCCCAAGTTAGTGCCTCTGATGATGGAATCTCCAAGTAGACGTTTCCTGCTTTGTGATTTTTTTCTTCATATCTGGTACATTATCAGTAGATTTGGCATTAGCCTTCTCATTTAAAGGCACTCTCATTTTCCACTAATCGGGCACTCTCATTTTCCAAGGCAGAGAAGGCATTATGCAGGGGATATCTCTTGGTAGAGAGGGTATCTCCATATTACAGGTCGCAACCTACCAGAACCCACTGTGATCCATTTGTTCCTGGGCTGTTTGATTCTTTGTGGGAGCGGTGATGGATTTTTTTTCAATTTGGAGGAGGTCTGTTTAACTGCAGCTAATTCTTCCCTTGAATAGAATCAATTCTTTATGGATTGCAGATAACTTGAGACACATAAGGCAAGCTCTTAGGCTCCAAATAATGATTCTTAGAATGAAGGCACCACAGCTATTGCATTGAATACATGACATGCTGATTAAGATGGTTATAAAGCAGTTTTAGGACAAGGAGAAAAGGTGTGTGTTACACCTAAATGGAGTCAAAAACACACCAGGGAAACTTACAAAAATTAAAGAAAAGGCTTGAAAATTAGCTAGCTGTGGGTGACATGTCCTGAAGCAGCCCAAAAATAAGCAGGCGAAACTGAAGTCAACCAATTTGTCACACAGCTTTTGCGCTCTTTCACCTGTTTCTCCACCATGGTTTCAGCTACGTGGTTTTTCTTTTCATTAAATGCATTTAAAAATGGTAAAAAAAGTCACATGCTGTTGGAGGGAACTGATGAATGAGAATGGGCAGTGCTAAATAAGCGCTCTTTAGGCTATTTGAATTGTATGTAGCCACTGGCTTGCTTTGAGTCCAGTGACCGAGGTTCCTTTTCAATCTACCCAGTTGGAATTCCAGACATTGAAACATTTGTAATGTTCTCTTGTTCCTTTATGAAAAAGTTTTCTTTTTTTTTTTTAAGAGAATCTTTTCTTTAATTTAATTTTTGTAAGTTTCCCTGGTGTGTTTTTGAATCTAATAAGCGTGAGGGATGTTGCGTTGTTTGTTTTTTGAAGGTTTATTACAGGTACACCTAATTTGAAGACAGATGTCAATCTATATGACGACTATATAGGCAATGCAACCCCAGGGTGGGTGGGGTGAAGGTTAGGGTGGGTGGGAATTTAAATATCCCTGGCCAGTAGACCTTATATGAACTGAACACACACTCAGATATCTGATTTATAAAGACTATGAAAGGAATGTAGGCAAGCTAGTTTCCTAATCTTATAACCAAAATTTAGATTGTTTGCCATGAGACTGTAGATCAAGGTGGTTGTGAACAGATAGAAATGTGATAGAGAGAGAAAAATAGGAGGAGCAATGTTTCTTTTTTTTTTTCTGGTTCTTTTGTGTTTGTCTCCCTCCCTTGGTGCAGTTACCTTAACACACCACAGTGTCTAATAAGAAGTATTAAAAGAGAATAAAACAGGTAAGCAATAGGCAAGGAAAATGAATATAAAAGAATAGCCAAAGAGTAAAGTTAGAAATCTTAGCTTTGTAGAATCTCTTATATGCATCTTTCTGATTCTCTGGTGTTGTATTGCATGTAGTACTTGGCTTCTTGGGGTTTCAATTAAAGTTTTGTCTATACATTTCTATTTTTAGTTGCTGATCCTTTATTCTGTATTTGGTGAGAGTCTGTTCTAAATGTGTGGATGAAGTCAGGTATTCTGTTAGCAATGAGTTCCTATGTAAGGATCTGTAGTAATCTGGCTTATTTGGTGTTCCTGGTAGGTGTATGGATTTTCTAGGGCTCACAGCAATACTGACAGTGCTTCCCTTTTCAAGGTAGGCTCTTTGCTGTGTGAGTTTTGGAATTTAGTGCCATTATGGAATGGTACATTTGCTCTATAGGTCCATTGCTGTCGTTCTCACATTTTCATATTGTTTCCTGCGTGGAGTCAACGGCAGGGTGTTGGTGGGGGTACTAGAAAGCGTAGTTACTCACTGTAACAGGTGTTCTCCAGGAGCAGCAGGAATCAGTCCTCACATATGGGTGATGTCGGCCCCGACGGAGCCCTCGTGCGGAGCATTTCCCCAGCTTTCAAAGAAAGCCTTTGGGAATGGAGCGCGCCTGCGCAGTCCCCTTCCCGCCCAAGGATACCATCTTGCTCAGTCTGACGACATAGCTAAAAGACAGCAAAAAACAAAATGAAGTATATGACTGCAACTCTAGGGGAGGAGGGAGGGTCGTGAGGACTGATTACTGCTGCTCCTGGAGAACACCTGTTACAGGTGAGTAACTACGCTTTCTCCAGGACCAAGCAGGAAGTCAGTCCTCACATATGGGACTCCCCAGCTCTAGGCTACCGTGAACCCAGAGCTGAAAAAATGGCTCCCTCTCAAGAGCCTCAGCATCCGTGATAAGAATTTTATCTGAGAACACACCCCGTACGGTAGCCCAACACAAGGACCGGAGGGTAGGAGTTGCCTAAACCTCAAAGAGATTACGGCGTACCGCCTGGCCGAAAACACTGTCCCGCCAGGACTCTCTCTCTCCAGGCAGTAGTGGGCTACAAAAGTCTGGTTTGAAGACCAAGTTGCAGCCCGTCAGATGTCTGCCAATGGAACAGAGTGGAGATGAGCTACTGACGCGGCCTTCGCCCTGACATGGTGGGCCGTGACCGACCCTGCAAGGGGAGGTTGGCTGCCCTGTACGCTCAGGCGATGCAATCTGCTACCCAAGTGGACAACGTACGCTTGGAGACAGGTAACCCTATCCTATCAGGGTCAAAGGAGACAAAGAGCTGAGTAGCCCTTCGATGCTCCCGCGTACATTCTATATAAAAAGACAGCACCCTCTTACAGTCCAGGGTATGCAAGACCATCTCAGCCCGGCTGGAATGCGGCCTGGGAAAGAAGGTCAGAAGTACCACCTCCTGATTGAGGTGGAAAGAGGAGACCACTTTTGGGAGGAACTTGGGATGGGTCTGTAGGACCACCCTGTTCCTATAGAACCGTGTGTACGATCTATAAGAAACCAGAGCCTGTAGCTCACTCATGTCTAGCTGATGTAAGAGCCACGAGGAAGAGCGCTTTCCACAAGAGGAAGTGCAAATGGCAAGTAGCCATCGGCTCAAACGGTGGACGAATAAGTTGTTGCAAGACCACGTTCAAATCCCACTCAGTCGCCGGTGGATGAACCGGAGGCTTGAGTAGAAGCAGACCTCTGAGAAATCTGGACATCAAGGGGTGAACCGACAGACTGTCCCTCCACCGGTGACAAAGCACTAAGGTGGACCCGAACAGAATTAGACAAGGCCTAGATCTGAAAAGTGAAGTAGATATTGCGGTACTACTGGCACAAGGCAAGAGAAAGGATCTTCACTGCGCTGAGCACACCATACTGTAAACCTATGCCACTTGAGGGCATAGGACCTCCTGGTGGACTGCCTCCTAGAGGCCAAGACCACCTCCTCCACCTCCTTAGGTAGAAGTAAAGGAGCTAGAACTATCCTTTCAGCAGCCAGGCCATCAGATTGAGGGACCTGAGATTGGGGTGCAGAAGGGACCCCTGCTCCTGAGACAGGAGATCGTGTTGCAGCCCCAGAGGGAACGGAGCTTCCACTGCCAACTGCAGAAGAAGTGGATACCACGGCTGCCTCGGCCATCTGGGGGCTACCAGAATCATTGAGGCCTTGTCCCGGAGGATCTTGAACAGAGTTCGGGCCACCGGGGGCGTGGGAGGAAATGCATACTGGAGGCCCATAGACCAAGAGATTAGAAAAGTATCTGCTGCCATCCTCAGGGGATGCAGTTGTCTGGAGCAAAACCTGGGCAGCTGACGGTTTAGTGGATTTGCAAAGAGATCGATGGATGGAAGTCACCATCGGAGGAAAATCTGCTGGACCACCAATGGATTCAACTGCCAGTCGTGGGATTGGAGAAACCTGTTTAGCTTTTCTGCTAGGAAGTTTTCCTGACCAGGCAGATAAACTGCTTTGAGAAACATGCCTTGTTTGACTGCAAAGGAGCAAAGGTCTCGTGCCTCCTGACATAGGAGCCTGGACCCTATGCCTCCTTGTTTGCTCACATAGAACATTGCTACCTGATTGTCCATCTGAACTAGGACAGACTGTTGAGAGAGAGCATGGCAGAAGGTTTGCAGAGCTAAGCGAATTGCTCGCAGCTCTAAAAGGTTGATCTGCTGTGTGGCCTCCCGAGGGGACCACGGGCCTTGAGTGCATGTGCCCTGGCAATGTGCACCCCAGCCCTTTAAGGATGCATCTGTCATTAGCACCCTGGTGTGGGCTGAAGCCTGAAAAGGCACACCTTTGAGAAGGTTTGGTAGATGTAGCCACCACTGCAAGGAGTTCAGAAGCCGTCTGGACACCTTGACTGTCTCGAAGGTCGCTGGTGGCTTGTGTCCACTGATCTCTGAGGCACTATTGAGCAGCCCGCATATGCAGACGGGCATTCGGGGTCACATGCACAGTGGATGCCATGTGGCCCAGAAGCCGCAGGTAGTGCCTGGTGGAAACCTGAGAATTGCTTTGGAACTGGTTTGCCAACTCTATCAATCTGTGGGCCCTGTCCTCGGCAAGTAAGCTCTTGCCTGAAGGGTGTCCAGTCTCGCCCCTATAAACTCTAGGTTCTGAGAGGGGAGCAAAGTGGACTTTGTGTAGTTTATGATAAAGCCCAGATGTTGAAGAAGAGAAACAGTGCGAAGAGTGGCCTGTTGGGCCTCCTGGAATGACTGTCCCCTGATTAGCCAGTCGTCCAGGTATGGGAAGAAAAAATCCCCCGTTTTCTGAGAAAAGCCGCCACCATCGCCAGGCATTTGGTGAAAATCCTGGGGGCAGAGGTCAGGCCAAAGGGAAGTACCCTGTACTGAAAATGGTTTCATCCCACCACAAATCTGAGATATTGCCTGTGGTCTGGATGGATGAGGATGTGAGTATAAGCATCCTTTAGGTCTAAGGAGCATAGCCAGTCTCCCGGCTGGAGGTAAGGCAGCAATATCCCAAGGGTAAGCATCTTGAACTATTCCCTCTCCAGAAACTTGTTCAGATTTCGCAAGTCTAGGATAGGTCTGAGGCCTCCTGTTCTCTTTGGTAGTAGGAAGTACCTGGAATAGAAGCCTTGCCCTTCCAGGTGGTGTGGCACCGGTTCTACCGCCTGTTCCTTTAAAAGGCTTGCCAACTCCTGAAGGAGGAGGTTCCTGTGCAGAGGGAGTCTTGGAGGCTCCCCTGGATAGTAGAATGGGGTAGCTGGTGGAAATGGAGCAGAACCGAGGTATCCCCTGTGATTGCTGGTCACCTGTAGGCATACAGGGTCAGCCAATCCCCAGTGCTCAGTGGAGTCACCGGCGGAGGACAGGCTATGCTGTGGAAGTGAAAACCCGCTCCCTGCTGTGCAGGAGCCGGAGCTGGCGGCTTGGGGGGTCCTTCTGTCTACGGGGCCTATGTCCCTGCACCTTGGCCTGCTGGCCCTGTTGGGGAGCTGGAGAGGCCTGATACTGAGGGTAGGTTTTGTAGGCAGCACCCTTCCTCGGGAAAAAGGGCTTCTTTCCTGAGCCCTTCTTTTTATGAGAAGGGGCAGAAGTCTTTCTGGACAGTCTTGTCCTGGTGAGAGTCTCGGTCTCGATTTCTGCAGCCTTCTCAGCCATGGGTTTGCCGAATAGGCTGTCACCCCGGCAGGGGACTTCGACCAATTTGTCCTATACCCATGACTCCAGGTCTGATGACTGTAGCCAAGCTTGACGGCATGCACCGATGCCGGCCGCGGCTACCCGGGCTGAAGCCTCAAAGCTGTCATAGGTTGCTCGAGATATAAACTTCGAGCACTCCCGGATCCCTGTGGACAAGGCTTTGAACCTCTGCAAGGGTTCCTCGGAGAGGCCAGCCAAGAACCCGGCAATTTCCTTTGCCAGGTCCCGTAAGTACATGCCCATGTACAGCTAGTAAGTCTGGACATGGCAAAAGAGCACAGAGCCCTGGAAGCACTTTTTACTGAGGGCATCCAGGTTCTGGGCCTTCTGGCCAGGAGGCACCGAGGAGTGCATCTTCTGACTTTTCAGCCTGTGTATGGCCGATTCCACAACCATGGAGTTGTGCGGTAGCTGCGCCTTCTGGAACCCAGGGTTCTTACGGACTCGATAAACGGAATCGACCCACTTGCTCAGAACCGGCACCGAGGCCGGTGCTTCCCACATATGGCAGAGCAGCCGTTTCAGCATCGGAGGAACCGAACAGTAAAGGCTTCCTTCGGAGGAAAATCGTACTGGAGGGCATTGAGCTCCTCGGCTTGAGGCCCCTCCTCGGCGTCCGCCGGGAATGCCAAAGCTTTGGCCATGTCCCTGACGAAATCAAAGAAACGGGTGTCCTGGGGGGGGGGAAGGACTTCTCCGAGGCTCGGACTCTGGGGAGTCCAACGGGAGGCACCGGGTCTGGAAGGTGTCAGGAGACTCCTCATCCTCTGTCTCCCACGCCGACTCCTCCAAGGAGTCGTCAAGTGGCTCCGGCCGTGTGGGCCTCAATGCCACCCGCCCCGATGCCGAGGGCACCGGCGACGACAACCTCGGCCCCGAACGGGAGGTCGAGGGAGACTGTGGCCAAAGATCAACTCGGCCTCCGGGGTCGACTTAGACATCGAGGGGTCCTGGTGGTCGGGGCAGATGC
This sequence comes from Ichthyophis bannanicus, assembly GCA_033557465.1. NCBI lineage: Eukaryota > Metazoa > Chordata > Amphibia > Gymnophiona > Ichthyophiidae > Ichthyophis > Ichthyophis bannanicus. The sequence goes on from CM066040.1 coordinate 44,938,306, forward strand.
GCCGTTTAGACAGGCGATCAGTACCCGCTGCTTCTCCATGAAGGCAGCCAGGCTGCTCTCCAGGGCCGTCAGCCTGAGTCCAAGCTCAGGAGATTCCGCAGCCCCCGACTTGGGCCCCGATGGTGTCCCCGGGGGAGAGTCCACGAGGACAACATAAGTTACCCAACTTAAGGACTCCGGCTCCAGGCGAGGTTGCTTGGTCGGCCGCTCCGACTCTGAGAGCCCGGGGCAGCGGTCAGGGCTGTGCGACCTGGCCCTCGAGGATCCAGGTGCCTCCACTGACGCCACCCTCACGAGCTTCTTCTTCCTTTTGTGCTCCCGGGTGGGAGACCCCCTCTCAGAGGACCCACGACGCTACTCGGGGTCAGACTCCTGAGATGTCGAGGCCTCTGACGAAGTCCAGGCCCGGCTGGACGCAGGCTCTGAAAAAATTCTTTCACGCTGATGCCGACGGCTCCGAAGCACCTTCGACGACATCTTGCCGCACGGGCCACAGACCAGCGGGTCATGGTGGGGCCCGAGGCATTGGAGGCAGCAGTTGTGTGTCGGTGAGAGACATAAGTTTCTTACACCGATCACATTTTTTAACCCGCTGGCAGCCATCGGGGGGAAAAAGAGCCCCTGCAAGGTCAAAGGACCGGGCCTGCCAGTGAAAACAACAGAAAAAGCGCGAACGCTAGTCACAAAGGACAAAAACCGAAAAAGAAGTTCCGTACTCGATACCGGTGTACCGAGCCCAGGTGGGAAGGGGAACCGGCGTTGAACCGGATAAAGAGAAGCGAAAATCACAGAAAAAAAAATCAACTTTTTCCAGGTGACACGAACTATGTCCGTTGGGCTCTGTGGATAAAGAAAGACTGAGCAAGATGGCACCCTTGGGCGGGAAGGGGACAGCGCAGGTGCACTGCATTCCCAAAGGCTTTCTTTGAAAGCTGGGGAAATGCTCCGCACGAGGGCTCCGTCTGCGCCGACATCACCCATATGTGAGGACTAGCTTCCTGCTTGGTCCTGGAGAATATGGGTAATCTATAAGGTTTGCCATTTTGTGTTCTTGATGCTGCTGGATTGGTCAAAAATTACAAATATTTTGTTGGTTCCGATTCAGGGAAATCTCAGACTTTACTTCTCTTGTGGCCTGACAGTTTCACTGTTACTGATTTCTTGGCTTTTCAAACTCTGGCACAGCCTAATCAGGCCTGAGCACCATGATTTGAATTCACAGCTACCAGGATATCTATGAATTCATTTCTCATTTTACAGCTTCCCTCTTTATTATTTTAAATCCCACTAGAGGACAGCAACCTTGGGCCGGAAGGACTGGGGTTTCTAGTCCCATAGGTGCTCCTTGTGGTCTTGGGCAAGCCACTTAACCCTCCATAGCCCATGTCCCTGTAAAATAGTTATCTCCAAGTTATAATGCCCTGTTCAATGTAATTTCAGTTTGTTCAATGTAAACCGCACTGATGCAGAATAGCGCGGTATATAAGAGAATATAAATAAATAAATAAATAAAAATAAATAAAGGTCATAGCACTGACCAATTAAGTCCAGTTGTTGTTATGCAAATGAGGCCCGGTGGATATACAAGCATTCATGTAAATGAGGCCCTGCAACGCATTTCTGCACAAGGTCCTGCATCATCCTCAGGCCGCCCCTTCTCTTCTCAGCTTGATAATGGTTGTGGAGATTGTTAAGGCGGTCCCTTCCTGGCTCACAGGAACATGACAAGCACAATGCTTACATTTGGAATGATTACATTTGAAGCCTAAGTAGATAAGCACTTTGAATGAGCATCAAATATCTAGCTCTTTCTGCCACAAAGAGCAGGGACAGAAACTGAACTTCTGCGACAAAGAATTTTTCTTTAAATAAAAGGAGAAGTTTGGTCTTATATGCTAATTTTCTTTCTTTGAATCCAAACAGACCAGTCCAGAACGCATGAGTTATGTCAATCAGTAGATAAAGATAGATAGTATAGAGCCGAGAGCTCTGGCCTATTTCGTTTCATTTATTATACTTATAGACCGCAAAGCAAATATACATCAATATGGTTTACACCAATACATGCACAATCATATACAAAATCAAACAAAATAAATATACTACAAAAACATTAAACTATAAAATTACTTTTTCTAAAATACTATTGTGGTGTTAAGTGCTTTTGAGTCAGCGTCAACTCATGGCTACCCTCTTGATAGTTGTCCTAAACTGTGTTCAGTCTTCAGTCAGGTGGCTCATTGTTGAGAGAGTGGCACAATTGTTTTATTTATTTAACAGAATTCAATATATCACTTTTCTACTAGTCAAAACGGTTTACATGGAACTTAGTTTTTACAAGAAACAGATTTAGATCAACATTGCAACTTGTACAATAAACATAGGGAATTCAGAACAATGAACATTGTAAGGTTATTAAACATAACTATATACAGTGGCATGAGAGGTTAGCAGGAATGGGGTCAGATGGGTTTCGAGGGGGTGGTGAGGAGTGGGATCTTGGGGTTTCATGAGCGAGGTCACGAAGGTTGTTTATTGTCAAAATGCTTTATGAAAAGGTGGGTCTAGAGTTGTTTACAAAAATCAGTGGAGGACCTGATGTTTTGGATTTCTAGTGGTAGGCATACCAGAGGGTGGGGGGATATAATGAGAAAGTTCTTGATCTTGTAGACTGCTTGCAATTGCGAGACTGTAGTGGGATACAGAGGTGGTTCTGGTGCTTTTTCTTCTTGGTTTGGTAGAGTTTGAGGTGTGAATTAAGTTGTGTAGTTGCTCTGCTGAGGAAATGTTCCGGGTTTTGTGGATGAGAGTTAAGATCTTGTACTGTATTCTTGAGTTGATGGGGAGCCAATGGAGATGTTCGAGTATGGGTGTGATGTGGGTGTGCCATGCGGTTTGGAAGATGGTTCTTGCAACAGTTTTGTGCAAGTTGCAGAGGAAGGATTGTGTATTTAGTAGATCATGATAAATGGAGTTACAGTAATCAAAGAGAGTTGTGATAGTGGCCTGACAGACTGAGTGGAATGTGTTGGTGGATAGGAGGAAGCACAGATTTTGGATGGTTTTTAGCTTGCAATATACCGCTTTGGTGATACTGTGAATTTGTTCCTTGATGTTAAGTTAATGATCGAATATGATCCCCAGGTACTTTATGTGGGAGCTGACTCGGGTTTCAGAGTTGCTGAGTTTGACAGAAGCAGGAGGAATGAAGGTGGTTACATGGAGGAGCTCTGTTTTACTGAGATTGATGGAGAAGAGGTTATGAAGGTGGAGCCAGTTAATAGTTTCAGTAAGGCAGCTTGAGAGCATGGAGTAATCTGGAGTGGAAGTAGAGAAACGTGAAAATCATATCATCGGCGTATATCAGAAACTGGACTGGGAATTGCTGGAGAATGTCACATAGAGCCGAATGTAAATATTGAATAGTAGAGAAGAGAGAGAGGAGCCTTGTGGTACACCCTGGTTAAGGGTGAATGGAGTTGAGATGTGTGTTTGAATCCTTATCTGCTGATTGCAATTGATGAGATATGAGTGGAACCCACTTGAGGGGGGTGCCGCAAACTCCTATTTGGTGGAATTTGTTGAGGAGGAACTGGTGGGATACAGTGTCAAAGGCAGCAGAGATGTCTAGAAACAGCAAGAGGAAGTCTTGTGTGATTGATTCAATGCCAGTGATGAGTGATTTAACAGGGAGGTCAACAGAGTTTCAGTGCCATGACTGGGTCTGAATCCATGTTTCTGTATGTTAGCGGTGCATGAAGGTCTATGTGGTCTTGTAGTTGTGTTTGAACGGCTTTTTCAATGATTTTGGAGATGAAGGATATAGTGGTTATAGGTTTGTAGGAGGATGGTGAGTGTGGGATTTGGGTTCTTCAGTAGTGCTCTGATTGATGATTGCTTGAGGGATGGAGAGAGGAATCCTTGGTCGAAGGAGAAGTGGACAATGTTGGATATGAAAGGTCCTGTGGTCCTGTGTAACTTTTAGTCAGGAGACTGGGGACATGTGTCAAATGGGGAGGTGGTGGTACTGAGATTGCAGATGATTTTGCCGAGTTCCTTGGGTGAGAGTGTGTTGAAGGTGGTCCAGTGTTGGTCTTGATGAGGCATATCGTTAGAGGTTGGGATAAAGAGGTTGGTTGATGGTGCCTGTTTGCTCTTGGCTAGTAGGTATGAGGCCATGTCTTGGGGATCAAGGGAGTGGTCGCGGTTGGAGTGAGAAGGCTCTTTGGTGAGCGATTTGATGATTTCTAAAAGTTCTCTAGGTTTGTTTATGGAGCATATAAGTAGGTTATTGTAGTACTCTTGTTTGGCCTGGAAGGTGAATTCGTGGTATAATTTGAGTTCCTGTAGGTACTGAGATTTGAGTTGTAGTTTTTGGGTTTTTCTCCATAGGCGTTCAGGTTGATGCAGGATGCGTTTCTGTGTTTTTAAGGCTGAGGAGTACAAGGGAGCATGTGCTTGTTTGGTTCCAGTGGAGACTTTTGATGGGGCCATTGTGACGGCAGCGGCGATGGTTGAGTTCAATAAGCATAGTTTAGTTTCAAGGTCTTTCTATACTGGTAGGGAGGTTAAAACTGGGATGGTTTTTTTTGGATGAAGTCATGTTCACTGAATGAGAGAAATTTCTGAGTTGTTGGGGGGAAGCTTTGAGGCGCTGTTCGTGGGTATGAGTTGGGTATGCTAAAATAGATGACACTGTGATCAGACCAGGGGACGGGGGACATTGATGGTTGGTGGTATTTAAGAGTCGGTTTGAGAGGAAAATCTTGTCTAGGATGCCACCTTTAGCGTGGGTAGAGGTGGATATGGTCTGTGAGAGTTGTAGGTCTGTCATGGCTTCAAGGAAGGCTGAAGAGTGGGTGGATGAAGCAGATGTTAGGTTTAAGTCATCGAGGAATATGAGGTCTTTGTGTGGAGGTGAGTGGGAGCATATTTCCTCCAGTATTGTAGCGAGCTCTTCAGAGTTGGCGTGAGGCAGATGGAGAGGTAGCAGATGGAGATTGTGATGCTGTGAAGGTTAGGGGTGGAGGCACGGTTTAAGGTATTAAAGTCAAGGTTCTTTCTTGTGAGTATACATACTCCGCCTCCTCTACTGGATGTCTGGTGACAATCGTGGATGTTGTGAGTGGTTGTGTTGAGCTGGTTGATTTAGGACATTGTCGTTCTTGGTGAACCAGGTTTTGGTGATGCATAGGACGTCGATCTTGTTGACAGTTATGTAGTCTGCTATGGTTTGTATTTTGCTGCGGGCAGAGCGTGAGTTAATGAGGGTAATCTTATGGGCTTGATCTGTTGAATGGGGCTCTTGTGCTTGGTGGTAATATCACTTGAGACCTGTGTGTGAATACTGATGAGACGCCTGTACTTTCTGTTGCCATGAATGCTGGATGGATGCCAAATGTTTAGTGGTTTGTATGAGGGGATGGGAAATAGGCGAATTGGAGATTGATTGAACTGTGTCAGAAAAAAATCCCCCAATTATGGCCTTGCCAAACTCTTAAGACGTATAAGCTCTATTAGGAAGCACAGGTTTAACATCTTTCAAAATGATAAAGTACTCCTCTCCTGGTGTAAGGATACAGGTATAGAATTCCCTAATCTAGGGGCACAGATACTAAAGGCCCATTTCGAGTACAAGTCAAATGACGGTCATCTAAAGGAGGAAAAAATAAGTCCTACTGACTATAACGCAAAATTCTTTAAGATATCAGTCTCCTCATAGTGGTTACCAATTCATTATCTAAGCCAGTGGTTCTCAACCCAGTCCTCTGGGACCCCCAAGCCAGTCAGGTTTTCAGGATATCCACAATGAATATGCATGAGATAGATCTGCATACAATGGAAGAAGTGACTGCAGGTCTGCCAAATCATTTTATGCAGCTAGTATAAACACTTAAATTCACTGCGTTTTTGCATGGGAACCAATGTAAATCCTGTAAATAAGAGGATATGTTATCAAACTTCCATAAGTCTAATATTAAATGCACCGCTACATTTTGAATTATTTGAAAACCATTAAAATATTTGACTGGTAATCTCACATATAAAAAATTACAATACAGCTATGCATCACTTAACGTTCACAATATGTTCTGTGAAGTAGGACGTTATGTAAACATCATACACTGTATATACGTCCGCTACGTCCCGTTCTCCGATCGGGATTTCTGAACTCTATTATAATCTTATGAGACCACGGACGTATATGTGGTTGGACGTTGCCCGTACGGATGTTATGCGGTGCATACCTGTAATCCAAATGTGGCAGGATAACTGCTTGCACTATATAAGCCCCCTTGCAGCCACCAACTTCCCAGTAACTCTAACAAAACAATGAGGATATCCCTAACCAGGAAACCAGACATCAACAGACCCCCCTTTTTTTTAAACTAATCCCCCTAAAAAGGGGGAAAACCTGACACAAAATCTCCTGAAGAACAGCAGACCACAGGGCCAAGGACCCCCCACTGCCAGTCTGCCAACAGAAATACACTTCATAGAAAATGAAAGAGAGAAGGTAGGTACCTCTGGATTGGTCTAGTTGGACTCAAGGAAAGAAAATGAGCAGTTAAGACCAAATTTATCTTTCTTATTATCCAGCAGACCAGTTCAGAACACATGGGATGTAGCAAAGCACTCCATATGTTGGGTGGATAGAGTGATCCCTGCCTTAAGCTCCTCTGCACTCGCATCCTATCTCGCCTGAACATCTGTTAATGTTCACCAATGAGTGCAATGAGCACCACTCTGCGGCATTATAAATGTCTGCTCTAGACATGGAATCCAACTTGACCCACGAGGTCATGACATCCCAAGTGGACTGGGCCTGGAAGAACTGAGGCAGTTTCTGACCTTTTAGAATACAGGTTGAAGATACCGACTCCTTTAGACAATGTGCAATGGATGGTCTTAAAAGGGGTCTCCCCCTTCTTTGAGCTCCCAGTGACAACTGCAGTTCAGCTTTGACAGAGTATGTCTGAGTTAATGACCTGCACTAATCTGTGGCACGTCACAAGACAGTACAACGTACGGGGGGAGGGGAGGGGGGAATGGAAGAAAGTAGGTATTTCTGGGCTTTCAATTAGTTTGTACATGAGGCAATTGGGTGGGGAGGGGTTAAAGGAACATTAGTGGATGATGCAGGATTTGATCCCTGGTTTCCTAGTTTTCAGTCCACTGCTCTAACCTCCAGGCTACTTCCTTTATTATCTCCCACCAGTGTGAAGAATGTATGAAAATTAAAGTAAAAAAACAAAGTTACTCACTTGTAACAGGTGTTCTCCATGGATAACAGGCAGGTCCTCACTGATAGATGATGTCACTGACGAAGCCCTGAGTGGGAACCTTCCTAGCTCCTTCTAGATGCTTTTAAGAAACTCTTCAGGCATGCACACCTGGTTCCTGCCTGCAACCGCTACGCCTGAAGCTCTCAGTCGCATAGCTAACTTAGCTGAACAACTCTAAGGGGTGGAGAGTGGGTTGTAAGGACCTATCCTACTATACATGGAGAACCTGCTACAGGCAAGTAACTGTTTTCTCAGTGGACAAGCAGGATAAGTTCTCACCGATGGGAATCCCTAGCTACAGGCTGCCTCTAAAGAAAAAGTGGACCTACTAATATTGCAATGAGCTGACAAAACTGAGAAATTTTTTTGGCAATAGGTCTTTTCAGTATTTTTATCATTTTTTCATTTATTTATTTTTTTAAAGATGTAGTTTGAACAGAAAAGAAAGGCCTAGGAGGTAATGGAGTTGGATTCTAAACCTCAAACAGATTCCAAAGTGCAGACTGGCCGAAACTGCTATTGCATCAGGATTCCTTCTCTAAACAGTAGTGAGATGTAAATGGGTGGACTGAGGACAAGGTCGCAGGCCTGCAGATCTCTTCCATGTAGGCTAACTTCAAATAAACCACTGACGTAGTCATGGCTCAGACAGTATGAATCCATGACATGGTCCTCAAGCATCAGACTTGCCTGGGCATAAATGAAAGAGATGTAGTGCACATTTGCTTACAGCAATTCCTACCCTGAATGAACTTTAAGAGCTTTAGTCCACTCCAGATAGAATGCAGTCCAATGTGAGCAGTGTACTTCCCCCTTTGTGATTGTGGGGTCTTGAAAAAAATGTTGGCATGATGGTTGACTGCTTAAGGTGGAAGTCCTACACCACTTTTCAAAGAAATTTAGGATGAGCATACAGCATCACCCTATAGTGAAAAACCTTAGTGCAGGATGGTCTGCTACTAGAACCTGGAGCTCACTAAATCTGCAAGCTAAAGTAACTGCCACCAAAAATAGGACCTTCTAGGTCAGGAACTTCAGTTCACAGGTACGCAGTGGCTTAAAGTGAGCTTTCATAAGCTGAGTCAAAACTATGTTGAGATTCCCAGATACTGTGGTCAGCTTTCGGGGAGGCTTCAATAGAAGCAAGTCACGCATAATGCAAACAACTAAAAGCAGTAGAGAGATGGACTTTCCTTCTACACAGTGATGGTAAGCACTAATCATACTGAGGTGGACTCTTACAGAGTTGGTCCTGAGACTAGAGTGTGAGATGTATAGAAGGTATTCAAGCAATTTTTGTGGAACATGAGAAAGGATCACACCGGACAGCAAACCTCCGTCATAAGATCTCCTAGTGGAATCTTTCCTGGAAGTCAGGAGGACAGACTACTCTAACTGGCAGGTTCAAAGTCAAATTCTAGCCTCTCAACATCTAAGCTGCGAGGTCTAGGGACGACAATGGAACGCAGACGTTTTCCTTCATCCAGTGAAATCAAGGTTGCAGAGGTGCGCAGGTGAATGGGCCTCCAGAATGACAAGTCCTGGAGAAGGGTAAACCAAGGCTGACTAGGTCAAGCAGGTGTTATGAGCATCATAATGCCTCTTATTTTAGAGTTTCAGGAGCGTTCCTCTTATCAGAGGAATGGGCAGATATGCAAACAGGAGGAAAGCGTCCAAGGCTACTTTGCTGTCCGACCATACTCTGGAGCAAAACTGAAGGACTTGCTTGTTCTTGAGAGAGGTAGAGAGGTAAAGAGGTCTATCGAGAGTGCCTCACTCTTAAAAGTTAATCCATGCCACCTGTCTAGAGTCCATTCCAGAGTATGAAGGACTCAACTCAGCTTGTCTTCCAGAGTGCTGTCCTCCCCCCCTCCCCGCCAGAAATGTGGCTCTGAGAGTCATCCCATCAGAGATAGCAAAGTTCCACAATCTGATGGTCTCCCAACAAATGAGGGTATGAGCCTGTCCTCCCCTGCTTGTTGACATATAACACAGCAATTTAATTGTCTGTTTGAATCATGATAATTTGGTTGGTCAACCGGTCTCTGAAAACCTTGAGAGTATTCAAAATAGCTCTCAGTTCCAGGAAATTGATCTGATGAAGCTCTCCTGGGTGGATCATAAATCCTGGGTGTGAAATCCATTGAGATGAACTCCCCAGCTCAGTTTGGATGTTGTCAACTGCTTTTAGTAAGGTGGCTCCTGAAAGGACAGCCCTTTGCCAGATTGGAGGGAAGCATCTACCAGGAGAGAGACTCCCAAAGGGGCTTGGTAACAGATTATGGAGTGGAGGAGTGGCCTAGTGGTTGGGGCAAGGTACTTCAGGCCGGAAGGTCGGGAGTTCAAATCCCACTAGAGGATGGCAACCTTGGGCCGGAAGGACTGGGGGTTCTAGTCCCACAGGTGCTCCTTGTGGTCTTGGGCAAGCCACTTAACCCTCCATAGCCCATGTTCCCTGTAAAATAGTTATCTCCAAGTTATAATGCCCTGTTCAATGTAATTTCAGTTTGTTCAATGTAAACCGCCTTGATATCATGAAAGGTGGTATATAAGAAATGTTAAATAAATAATGTCACTGAGCTTGGGAATGAACTGCATCCATTGTGTACTCAGGGTCCACTGAGATTTCCTCAAATGTAGAAGAATCATGGAAGTTATACGAACTGTGGAAGCCATCTGGCCCAACATTCTCAATATGGTTCTCACTGATATCTGCTGCATAATCAACGTAATGTGATTGAACTGGACTTGAAATAGCTGATGATGAACAATAGGCTCCAGCACCAAAAAATAATGCGGATGGATTCTTGAACACCTTCATGAATGGTACTCTTAATGAGCCAATCATCCCAGTAGGAAATACATGATGACGATTGCAAGGAATTTGGTGAAAACCCAAAGAGTGGACGTGAGCCAAAGGGCAGAATGTGGACTTGGAAATGCCGTCTGAGATACTTCATGAGATTGGGATGCATCTGGATATGGCTGTAGGCATCCTGTAGGTCAAGAGAACATAGCCCGTCTCCTTTTGGTAGAAAGGGGAGCAGGGTGTTGAAGGAAAGCATTCTGAACTTTTCCCATATGAGAAACATGTTCAGGACTGCATCCCTCTATTTTCTTTGGAACCAGAAAGTAGCTGGGAAAAATCCCTGCCCTTCCTGCTCCAGTTGCAGGAGCTCAATGGAGCTTGCCAAGTGAAAGGTAGCAATTTCCTGTAGAAGTGGCTCCTGGTGCTAAGAGACAAGGAAATATCATCTTGGGGGAGAATTTGGAGGGAGTAAATAGATGTAATCAGCAACTGAAGAAGACTATTTTGAGTATCCAACTATTGGAGGTTATTAGGTGCTAGAAGTCTGTAAAGACCGCAAGCCTCCCTGCGACAGTGTGTCCCCGACTCTGGAAGAGATAGATTGGCCATGCTTGAGAAATCGGTCAAAAACCCATTCTTAGTTTTGGTTGGTGAGCCTCTGAGGCCTCTGTTACCTAGAATGGGAGCAAGGGGCCTGTTCTGACTGGGAAGAGCAAAGAGGAGGATACCCACACCTGTACAAGAGGACCTTTTCTATCATCCACTCTGGAACCTTCTGGAAGAAGCATTCAGGTGGGTAGTGGGCCTGGAAAGGGTTCACAAAGTATCATTAAGTGGCTTCATCATGGTAGCAGCCTCCTAAACCTTGTCTCAGAAGATACTCTCTCCACATTATGGCATGTCAGCAAGTTGCTCCTGCATACTGGGCTGTAAAGTTTGAGACCTGGAGCCACAGAAGTCTCCAGGTGCCAATATGCATTGTGCAGGCTCTCATTGCTGTATCAAAAATTTCATAGATTGCTGGAACCATGTATTTTCCACACTCTCTCTCTTGTCCCACTAGGGAGCGAACTGCAAAACCTTCTCTGAAATTCCTCTAGGCTGCTGTGGCAAGGTCAGCTATCCTGAGAATGGGGGAGGTGAGAAGCATAACAAATTCACCCTAGTTAAGGGTCCCCTTCTAGGAGTGCAGGGAGAGAAAGCCACAGCCAGGTTTCAAAGACAGAAAACCCCCAGCTGGAACAGGTTTCAGACAATGACTGATAAAGTAAGAAAGAGGGATTGCAAGCACGAGGACCAAAGCCCTTACTTTAACAAGTGCACTGATTATTCTAATATCAGGAGGCAGAGGGATTACCAACACCTGGGAAAGAAAGAGGTGGAGTTAGAACCCTGGAGGTATAAGCCTGGGTTAGATTATGCAGAGGGGGAGAGACGAGAAGGAGAGCAGCCGGGAGAGCAGCTGAGACAGAAGCAGAGAGGAGGAATTGATTCTTGGAGAAGAGCTGAGCTACCCAGAGCTGAGAGAGCTGAATTCCCTGCAACAGGTTGGCAGCAGAGGTGGGGACCAGGAAGTGGAGAAGCTTTCAGACCACCAGAGAGGTTGTCAGCTGAGCAGTCTGACCAGGTCGGAGAGTCAGAACCCATGCAGTTGGGAGAACCAGTGTCAGAGTTGGGGGAAGAAGATTGCTTTATGGATTGCTCTCTATGCGAAGCTCTAGACAGGTGGTCTTGAGGAAAAGCTAGCCCTAAAAGAAGTAATTCTCCTTGGAAGTTAACCATATGGCACAAGCAGTGTGTAGGTAAATTGCTGTCTGTTTTAAAAGGGAAATTTACTGCAACGTAAGCCTGATCAGGAAGCTCTGATTCATGCTTGTTTGTCACCTGTGTTTGAACTGTGCAACGGCAAGAAAAGCCAAGTTAGCTGCTGTAAGAGTTTTTGCTTGCTCCTCTCCTATATGAAAAGCCTGCTAAGAGTTGTGATAACAGCTTGGAATGTTTGTTTTGTTCTAAGTTTGGTTTCATGTAGAAATGCAGCCTAGAGAGGTTTTTGAGGCTGGCAGAAACCAAACTGCTGTGGAAGAATTAAGCTTGAATTTTTCTTTATGCTCTGATTAACAAGGACTAAAAAGGAAAGCAGCAGCCTAGTTTCTAAAGGCAATTGCTTCTGCAAGTAAGAGGACTTTAAAAAGCCATTTCTGAGTTCTTTTGGTTTGTTTGCCAGTATTTGCTGTACCTTAAGCAAATCGTACAGTTATAATCCTGTAAATGATACCTTGAACCTGCTGTGTTTTGTGTTATGGAAATAAACTTTCTGTTACAAGCCTTACCCTCGGTTACCTCAACTACAAACCTTCTACTTAAAGCACCAACATATTTTAGCAGTACTACACTTCCCAGAAGCCAACACGAAGAAATAGGCTGCTGAGAGCTGATAGAAGAAGGAACCCTCAACCACTAGAGGCAAGTGGCTTCGGGCGTTGTGCTTGTGACACTGTGCATGGGGTTCTGCAAGTGTATGCCCATGAAAAACCTGATAGAATGCAATGCAGAATTTGAGAATGGCATTATGATAAAATTTTCTTCCAAAAGAATCCAGGTGCTCATCTTTTCCCTAGGGGCGCCGAAGAGTGTGACTTGGAACGTCTGGCTCTTTTGAAAGTGGATTCAATGACCTTAGAGCGGTGTGGAAGCTGGAGCTTCTCAAATCTAAGAGCATTTTGAACTCTATACATAGAGTTGACCTTCTTGCTGACAGGAGGCATGGGGGTGGGTGGAGGTGTCTCCCACATGCTCATCTGCAACCACTGAAGGATGGGGTGCATGGGCACTGTCACCACTTCCTTAGCGGGATCTGGATACTGGAGGATTTTCAACTCATCAGCCCTGGATTCCTCTTCCATGTCCAACTTAAATGGAATGCCATCGGTCATTTGCCTAACAAACTCATGAAAAGGTCTATCAGGAAGAGATCTGCGTTGCTCATGAAGTGAAGAGAGTTGACAGGAGTTCCGGAGACCTCTCCTCCGAGAAGTATTTGGAATCATAGTCAGTTATCCAAGAGCACTCTGACTCAAACTGGTACTCCATGGACGTCTTAGTTTCTGCCTGGGCCATCCTCCAAATTACATGGGAGTTCCATCTTCTCTGGGAGATGGACTCTGATATTTCACGGAGGGTTCCACCCTGATATACTGGATACTGATATCGGTTGGGCACGGATCAGTGTTGAGGCCCTTTAAGGTCCGCACATTGATCCATCTCCCACAGGCAGGTGCAGAGTTTCGAGAATTGTCTCGATGGTGCAGATGCTGCTGCTTTGGAACCAGAGCTGTCAACTCACACAGAGAAAGCATCATCCTGAGCTTCTCCTCCATCCTCTTAGCCATGAGTGATCGGACCCTCAGCAGTCTTGGAGAACGTCATCGGAATCTATCAAGGAATATCAGCAGGCTGGTCATGGACCCTTGGAGTCTGGTGTAGTTCCCTCCAATGGCATGGAGGATGAGCTGTCCTCGCATTCTTTATCTTTATCTTTATTAAAATACTTGATATACCGCCCAGGCCGAGGCATCAGGGCGGTGTACAATCATAAAATTAACGACTGCTAATAAAGAAAGAAGGGAATGCCATAAAATAACAGGACAGAAGGAGGGATAGTAAAAACATAAAATAGTAGGATAAATAAAAGTAATAAAACAGATAGCAGATAGCCAAGGTGCAGGAAGGTTGAAAGGGAAGGAGGAAAGAGGAGGGGAGGGACGTAAGGAGAAGGGGAATGGGAGGCGTAACTAGGGAGAGGAAACACCATCAACAGGGGAGGGCAGATCAAAAGCCTGACAGAAAAGGTGCGTCTTAAGGAGGGCCTTGAAACGGGTATAGGATGATTCAGTGCGAAGTGGAAGGGGAAGAGAGTTCCAGAGGGCAGGGACTAAGAAGAAAGCAGAGTGACGAGTAGATTCAAGGTGAGCCTGAGTAGGTGACGGGAGAAAAAGACGATTACCGTGAGATGAACGAAGGAAACGGGGAGAGGGCTGAAGACGAATAGAGTCAGCTAGATACTGGGGGGTGCTAGAGTGAAGGGCTTTATGAGCGAGGATAAGCAGCTTGAACATGAACCGGAACTTAACGGGGAGCCAGTGTAAAGATAAGAGACATGGTGACACATGAACATGAATGGGGGAGGAAGTAACAAGACGGGCAGCAGCATTTTGAACAAGTTGTAGACGGCGGAGTTGATAGAAGGGAAGACCAGCATAGATAACATTACAATAGTCGAGATGAGAGATAACCAGAGACAAGACAAGAGTGACAACGGAAGAAGGAAGAATGGAACGAACAGCCTTGATACGACGTAGGTGAAAAAAGGAGGAGCGTACAACAGAAGAGATATGATCGTGAAAGGAAAGAGATGAGTCTAGGGTAACACACCCAGGTAGCGAAGGGTTGGGGCAGAAGGAATGGGGTGAGGGCCCATGACGGGGAGCAGGGAGGGGGAAGGGAGACCGAAGGTGATCCAAAGTGCAGAGGATTTTGCAGGGTTGGCATGCATGAAGTTAGTGTCAAACCTGGAGGCGATGGAAGAAAGACAGAGGTTCAGGGGACCCAGATCTGGGGAAGAAGGAGAAGTGTGGTGAACCAAGAGGATATCATCGGCATATATATAAAAGGAAAGGGCGGATTGCTGGATTAACAGGGCCAGGGGGGCAAGAAAAGCATTGAAGAGCAGAGGGGCTAGAATAGAACCCTGAGGAACACCACATGTAGCGGGAGTGGGGACGGACGTTGAAGCGCCGGAGTGAACCGAAAAGGTACGACCAGAGAGGAAAGAATGAAACCACCGAAGAACGGTGCCACAGATACCAAAGTCAGACAAGCGAGACAAAAGGGTGCGGTGATCGACTACATCAAACGCAGAGGACAGGTCCAGGGAAACCACGAGAGAGATATCACCACGATCGTGAGAACGGTGAAGTTCGGAGAGCAGGGCAGTGAGGATGTTTTTTGTGCTGTGACCTGTGCGGAATCCAGATTGGCGGGGGTGAAGGGCGTGAGTGGAGTCGAGGTGAGAAGCCAGCTGGAGAAAGACAAGTTTCTCAAAAACTTTAGACAAGAAAGAAAGGTTGGAGACAGGGCGCCAGTTGGCAGGAGAGGAGGAGTCAAGGGTAGGCTTCTTCAGGAGGGGACGGACGATAGCGTGCTTCCAACGGGAGGGGAATAGACCGGAAGAGAGACTAGAATTGAAAATAGAGAGAATAGAAGGCACGAGCGCGATATCAGGGTTGAGTAACCAGGAAGAGGGCAATGGATCAAGGGGGCAGGTAGTATGATGAGCAGACGAGATAGCCTTAATAAGTTCAGAGGAGGAGATGGGGGAGAAAGAACACCAACTGTGTGGAAAGGTGTGGGAGAGAGGCAACACAGGCTGAAAGGAGGGAGAGGCAGGAGGGAAGGGAAGGGGAGACAGAGGGGGCGGGCAGGAGGGAAAGGAAGAGCGAAGGGAGAGAACCTTGTTGGAGAAAAAATGAGGCAAGGGTGGAGGGGCTAGGGGGAGGATTGGAGGGGGCAGACGGGATAGAGGAGATGGAGGAGATGGATTTTAGGACAAGAAAAAGACGTCTGGCAGAGTTTGATGATGAGGAAATGAGATGGGAATAGTAGGAGAATTTAGCAGAAGAGATTGCGGACCGGTAGGAAAGTTGAACAAGCTGATAGTGGGACCGAGAAGCAGGTGTGCGGAGCTTCCTCCAGTACCGCTCTGCACGGCGGAGATTGGCACGGAGAAGGAGAAGACCAGGGTGGAACCAAGGGTGGTGAGAGGCTGGACGAGGGACCATGGGGCAGAAAGGTGCTACGATGTCGAGCAGCAGCAGAAAGAGAGGAAGACCAGAGATCAACCTGGTGGTCAACAGAGAAGGAGGAAACCTCTGAGGGAAGAAGAGTGTGGGCTGAGGGGAAGGAAAGCAGGGAGTTTGAAGTGAAGCGGCGTCTGAGAGATGGTACAGAAGAGGGAATGGGGCCAGCCGGCCCGGGAGAGGGGAAGGGGAGGGTGAAAAAGAGACAATGATGATCGGACCAGGGGATGGGGGTAGAGAAAATATTGGTGGGGACAAAAGGTGAGGAATCAAGAGTGAGGATCAAGTCCAGGGATCGACCGGAGGCGTGGGTAGGACAGAAAACATGTTGGGTGAAAGACAGATCGGAAAACAAGGAAGAGAGAGTCTTATCACGGGAACGGGAGGGGGGATCCAGATGAGCGTTAAGGTCACCCAACGTGACCAAGTGCTGAGATAGGAGAGTAGTGTCTGAGAGGGCATTAGGGCTGCTTCAGGGATTCTGCATCGTTCTAATCTCCAGTGCACCCGACATTGTGCTCTGATGAACCCCCATGCCTATAACAATGAAGCCTCCGCTTGATGCTTGACACCAGAGGTTTTCAATGCCTTCAAAGTTTTGAATAATTCTTCTTCCTTGGGGCAAGGATTGCTGTAGCTTGCTGCACTTCTGTGGCCATGCCTCCCTTTTATGAGCCAGTTGCCCAGGTAGGGGAAGACAAATACCCCCTGGAGACGGAGGTAGGCGGCCACTACTGCCAGACATTTGGTGAAAACCCTGGGGGCAGACACCAGGCCAAAGGGTAGTACCCTGTACTGGTAGTGGCCTCCCCCCTCCCCCATGAAGTGCAGGTACTGCCTGTGGCTGGGGTGAATGAGGATTTGGGTATAAGCATCCTTCAGATCCAAGGAGCATAGCCAATCTCCCTATTGGAGGTAAGGCAGCAATGTTCCAAGGGAGAGCATCTTGAACTTCTCCCTCACCAGGAACTTCTTTAGGTTCTGCAGGTCCAGGATGGGCCTTAGGTCCCCTGTCCTTTTTGGCACGAGGAAATATCTGGAGTAGAACCCTTTGTCCCTGAGATGTTGGGGTACTAGTTCCACCGCCTTGTCCTTGAGAAGACCTGCGAGTTCCTGTAGTAGAAGGTCCCTGTGAAGGGGAGACTTGGGGGGCTCTCCTGGAAAGAAAGTGGGAGGTGTCTCTGCCAGGTGGAGGAGGCAGTCCTCATTGACCACCTGAAGTGCCCAGGAATCTGTGGTGATGGCTGGCAACCTGTGGGCGTAGTGGATCAGATGTCCCCCTGTGGGCTGCTGTCCACTTTGGAGTAGAGAGGCTATGCCCAAGGAGTCAAAACTTCCCCCCAGGCTGGGCCGGAGCAGACGCATGGGGCTTTGGAGCCTTTTGCTTACGAAGGTCATGCCCCTGTCCCTTAGCCTACTGACCCTGCTGGAGAGCCTGAAAAGCGTAGTTACTCACCTGTAACAGGTGTTCTCCAGGAGCAGCAGGAATCAGTCCTCACTTATGGGTGACGTCGGCGCCGACGGAGCCCTCGCGGAGCAATTTTTCCCCAGCTTTCAAAGAAAGCCTTTGGGAATTGCAGTGCGCATGCGCGGTCCTCTTCCCGCCCGAGGGTGCCATCTTAGCCAGTCAGATGACATAGCTAAAAAAGACAGCATAAAAAAATTTGCAAGAACATAAGCAGACGATTGCAACTCCAAGGGGAGGAGGGAGGGTAGTGAGGACTGATTCCTGCTGCTCCTGGAGAACACCTGTTACAGGTGAGTAACTATGCTTTCTCCAGGACCAAGCAGGAAGTCAGTCCTCACTTATGGGACTCCCAAGCTCAAGGCTACCGGAGACCCTAAGCACAAAAATGAGCTCCCTCTAGCTCAGCAGCACAGAAGGAAAGAATCTTCGCTGAATTATCACCCACCGGTAGCCCACATCCGGGATGGAGGGTAGGAGTTGCTCAGACCTCAAAGAGATTACGGAGGACTGCCTGTCCGAAAGCACTGTCCCTGCGGGACTCCCTCTCGAGACAGTAATGGACCGCAAAAGTCTGGCTCGAAGACCAAGTAGCGGCCCGGCAGATGTCTGCCAGCGGAACAGAGCGGAGGTAAGCCACTGACGTAGCCTTTGCCCGAACGCAATGAGCCGTGACTCGACTTTCTATGGAGAGTCCGGCTGCCCCATAAGCCCAAGAGATACAGTCCGCAACCCAGGTGGACAGAGTACGCTTGGAGACCGGGAGCCCCAATTTATTGGGGTCAAAAGACACAAAAAGCTGAGCAGCTTTACGGTGCTCCCGCGTACGGTCAAGGTAGAAGTTCAAAGCCCTTCTACAGTCCAGGGTATGGAGGACCGTCTCAGCTCGGCTGGAGTGTGGTCTGGGAAAGAAGGTTGGAAGTACCACCTCCTGATTGATGTGAAAAGGGGAGACCACTTTTGGAAGAAACTTTGGGTGAGTCCGTAGGACTACCCTATTTTTGTAGAACCGAGTGTAAGGGGGATCAGACACGAGGGCCTGCAATTCACTTACGCATCTAGCGGAAGTGAGGGCTATCAAGAACAGTGTTTTCCAAGACAGAAAACGGAGAGAGAGAACAGGTAGCCATAGGTTCAAAAGGCGGACAGGTGATCCGCTGCAAAACCACATTTAGGTCCCAGTCAGGCGCTGGCGGGCGCAGAGGTGGTTTAAGTAGAAGGAGACCTCGGAGAAACCTCGCTACGAGAGGGTCGCTGGAGAGAGGTCTACCGTCCACCGGCACATGATGTGCCGAAAGAGCACTGAGGTGAACTTTGACGGAGTTGGACTTAAGTCCCAGATTAGAGAGGTGTAGCAAGTACTGCAAGATCACCGACACCGGGCAGGAGAAGGGATCCTGAGACTGTCGGGTACACCAGACGGCAAAGCGACGCCATTTAAGGGCGTAGCATTTGCGGGTAGAAGGCCGTCGCGAAGCCAAGACGACCTCCTCCACCTCTGCCGGCAGGAGAAGGGGAGCAAGGACTACCCTCTCAGCAGCCAGGCCATGAGGTTGAGAGACCTGAGGTTGGGGTGTAGTAGAGACCCCTGATCCTGAGTGAGGAGATCCGGTTGTACCCCCAGAGGGAATGGATCCTCCACCGCTAATTGCAGCAGGAGCGGGAACCACGGCTGTCTGGGCCAGCGAGGGGCCACCAGGATCATGAAGGCTTTGTCTCGGAGAACCTTGAAAAGAGTCCGAGAGACTAGCGGGATGGGAGGGAAAGCGTACAGAAGGCTCCCCGACCATGAAATCAGAAAAGCGTCCGCCGCAACCCGAAGGGGGTGTGGCTGACGAGAGCAGAAGCGAGGAAGCTGCCGGTTGTGAGGACTGGCAAAGAGATCCACCGTGGGGAGGCCCCACTTTAGGAAGAGCTTCTGAACTACCAAGGGATCCAGACGCCACTCGTGCGGCTGGAGGATCCTGCTGAGTTTGTCCGCCAGGCAATTTTCTTGGCCCGGGAGATAAACTGCCTTGAGGAGAATGCCGTGACTGACGGCCCAAGAGCAGAGCTTCTGTGCCTCCCGGCAGAGGAGGAAGGAGCCCGTGCCCCCCTGCTTGTTCACGTAGAACATGGCAACTTGATTGTCCGTCTGGACAAGGACGGACTGGTGGGAAGTCAGGTGGGAGAAGGCCTTGAGAGCCAGGCGGATCGCCCTGAGCTCCAGGAAGTTGATCTGCTGAGCAGACTCCCACGTGGTCCAGAGGCCCTGAGTACGTGCCCCTTGGCAATGTGCTCCCCAGCCCAGGAGGGATGCATCCGTGGTCAGCACCCGGGTCGGCTGAGGTGACTGGAAAGGCATACCGAATATCAGGTTCGGCTGCCGAAGCCACCACCGGAGAGACGAGATCAGCGGCTCGGAGACGCGCACTAGGTCTGCTAGGCCGCCTGTGGCTTGTCGCCACTGCTGGCGGAGACACCATTGAGCAGGCCGCATATTCAGGCGGGCATTGGGGGTCACATGGACGGTGGAAGCCATATGGCCGAGCAGTCTCAGGAAGCGCCTGGCGGAGACCAGGGGCTGGCTGCGAAAGCGGTCGGCTAGGTCCATGAGCCGTTGAGCCCTGTCGAGCGGTAGGTATGCTCGCGCCTGAGGGGTGTGCAGCCTGGCGCCGATGAACTCGAGATCCTGTGAGGGGAGCAAAGTGGACTTTGCGAAGTTTATGACAAAGCCCAAGTGCTGCAGAAGAGTCACCGTGCGGCGCGTGGCGTTGGTGACCTCCCGAGCGGACGCTGCTCTGATGAGCCAGTCGTCGAGGTACGGAAAGACATAGAGGCCGGGAAGCCGGAGATGGGCCGCCACCACCGCGAGACATTTTGTGAAGACTCGCGGCGCGGAGGACAGGCCAAAGGGCAGTACTCTGTACTGGTAATGATTTCCTGCCACCACAAACCTTAGGTATTGGCGGTGGCTTGGGTGGATGAGGATGTGCGTGTAGGCATCCTTTAGATCCAAGGAGCATAGCCAATCTCCCTGCTGGAGGTAGGGCAGAAGGATTCCAAGGGTAAGCATTTTGAACTTCTCCCGCACAAGGAACTTGTTGAGGTTGCGCAAGTCCAGGATGGGTCTGAGGCCCCCTGTTCTCTTTGGTATTAGAAAATACCTGGAATAAAAGCCTTGACCTCTCAGGTGGTGTGGCACCGGTTCCACCGCCTGTTCCTGCAGAAGACCTGCTAACTCCTGAAGGAGTAATTCCCTGTGCAGAGGGGGTCGCGGAGGTTCTCCCGGAAAATAGGAGGGAGGGACCTGGTGGAAGTGGAGAAGATAGCCTTCTCGAACGACTTGAAGCACCCAGGCATCTGCGGTGATGCTGGACCACCTGTGGGCGAAGTGGACCAGCTGGCCTCCGGTGCTGGGAGGAATCAGCGGGGGGGGGGGAGAGGCTATGCTTTGTGAGTCAAAAACCCCCACCCTGCTGATCAGGGGCTGGTGGTGCAGGCTTGGGGGCTTGCTGCCTACGGGACCCGTTACCCCGTCCCTTGGCCTGCTGGCCCTGTTGGGGAGCTGCAGGGGCCTGATAATGGGGGTATTGTTTGTAGGCAGCCGCCTTCCTCGGGTAAAAGGACTTTTTCCCCGAGCCCTTCTTTTTCTGGGAAGGGGCGGAGGTCTTCCTAGAAAGCCTGGTCCTGGTGAGAGTCTCAGTCTCAATTTGCGCAGCCTTTTCCGCCATGGGCTTGCCAAAGAGGTTTTCGCCTCGGCAGGGGACATCGACCAACTTGTCCTGCACCCAGGGCTCAAGGTCTGACGACTGAAGCCAAGCCTGTCGGCGGGCACCGATGCCGGCTGCGGCCACCCGAGCCGATGCTTCAAAGCCATCATAGGCTGCCCGGGACATGAACTTTGAGCATTCCCGAATGCCAGTGGACAAGGCCAGGAACCTCCGCAAGGGTTCCTCGGACAAACCAGCGGAGAATCCGGCTAGCTCTTTAGCCAGATCCCGGAGATACATGCCCATGTATAGCTGGTAAGTCTGGACACGACATGCGAGCATAGAGCCCTGGAAACACTTCTTACCAAGGCCATCCAGGTTACGGGCCTCCCTGCCAGGAGGCACCGAGGAGTGCATCTTCTGGCTCTTAAGACGATGCATGGCCGATTCCACTACCATGGAATGGTGTGGTAGCTGTGCCTTTTGAAAGCCAGGGCTCTTGCGGACTCGATAGATAGAATCGACCCGCTTGCTCAGGACCGGCGAGGAGGCCGGACTCTCCCACATGCGGAAGAGTAGTCGTTCCAGCATAGGAGGAACCGGTACAGTAAAGTGTTCCCTCGCGGGAGAGTCATACTGGAGGGCGTCAAGCTCTTCTGCTCGAGGCTCCTCCTCGGGATCCGCAGGGAAGGCCAAAGCCTTGGCCATATCCCTAACGAAGTCCGAGAACCGGGCGTCCTCCGGGGGGGACTGCTTCCGAGGCTCGGACTCCGGTGAGTCCGAGGGGACACACCGAGTCCGGAAAGAATCAGGCGACTCTTCCTCTTCAGACTCCCAGACCGACTCCGACGAGGACTCGGTGGGGTCGGCCCGGGCAGGGCGCGGCGCCTGCCGCCCCGACGCCGAGGGAGTCGGCGTTGGCGACCTCGGTCCCGAACAGGAGGCCGAGGGTGACCTCGACCGAGGATCGACTCGAGTTCTCATCGACTCGAGGATCGGCTCGGTCTCCGGGGTCGACTTGGACGTCGACGTCCCGGCGGTCGGGGCAGCGGCGCCAGCGAGGCCAGTGAGCAGTGCCCGCTGCTGGTCCATGAAGGCAGACAGTCTGCTCTCCAGGGCCGTCAACCTGAGTCCGAGCTCAGGTGACCCAGCAGCCCCCGACTCGGGCCCCGACGGTGTCGGGCCCGACGTCGGCTGTCGCGGAGGCGAGTCCAGAAGGACCACAGGACTTACCCGAGCAGGCATCTCCGACTCCAGGCGAGGTCGCTTCGTGAGGTGTTCCTTCTCCAAGGACCCGGGGTGGCTGTCGGGGCTATGCGACCTGGCCCTCGCGGAACCAGGAGCGTCCACCGACGCCGCCCTCGCGGGTTTCACCGCCCGACGATGGTCCCCGGAGGGAGAACCCCGGTCGGAGGAACTCCGGCGACGGTCCGAGCTGGAGCCCTTGGACGCGGAGGCCTCCGACGAGGTCCGGGTACGGCTGGGGTCAGCGAAGATTCTATCACGCTGATGCCGCCGACTTCTCAACGCTTTTGAGGACATTTTGCCGCAGGGCCCACAGATCAGCTCCTCATGATCCGGGCCCATGCAGCGGAGGCAAAAGTCGTGTGTCAGTTAGTGACATATTTCGGTCACACTGACCACACCGCTTAAACCCACTGGCAGCCATCGGGGGAAAAAGGGCCCCTGCGAGGTCAAAGGACCGGGCTGCCAGGGAAAAATCGAAAACGAAAGCTGACAAAGTCAGAAAAACCGAAAAAAAGTAAGAGGACTCGTGACCGGCGTCGCGAGTCCGGGCGGGAAAAAGACCGGCGTCGAACCGAAGGAAAAAGGATAAAATAATGAAGAAATATCGACTTTTTCGCGGGGACAAGACGGGGACGTCTGTAGGGCTCCGCGGAAAAAAGAAGACTGGCTAAGATGGCACCCTCGGGCGGGAAGAGGACCGCGCATGCGCGCTGCAATTCCCAAAGGCTTTCTTTGAAAGCTGGGGAAAATTGCTCCGCGAGGGCTCCGTCGGCGCCGACGTCACCCATAAGTGAGGACTGACTTCCTGCTTGGTCCTGGAGAAATGTGGGTAATTTTTGTAAGCAGCTTCTTTCCTCGGGTAAAAGGATTTTTTAACCCAAGCCCTTCTGTCAGGGAGAGCCTGGTCCTCGTCAAACTCTGTCTCCAACTAGGCGGCCTTTTCTGTCATGGGTTTGCCAAAGAGGTTCTCCCCTTGGCATGAGACATCAACTCATTTGTCCTGAAGTCATTGCTCGAGGTTGAAAGACTGTAGCCAAGCCTGGCATTAGGCACCAATGCCCGCTGCGGCTACTCTAGTCACCGACTCAAAGCCGTCATAGGCTGCTCGAGTCATGAATTTGGAGCACTCACGAATGGCTTTGGCCAGGTTCTTGAACTGCTACAGGGGTTCCTCGGAGAGACCAGTTGAGAACCCAGCGAGCTCCTTCGCTAGGTCTTTCAGGTACAAGCCCATGTATAGCTGGGTAGGCCTGGACCAGGCCGATGAGCATCGAGCCCTGGTAGCACTTTCTGCTGAGGGCATCCAGGATGAGGGCATCCAGGATGAGGGCATCCAGGATGAGGGCATCCAGGATGAGGGCATCCAGGATGCGGGCCTCCCTACCCGGGGGCACTGAGGAGTGCGTCTTCTGGCTCTTCAGCCGACACATGGCCAATTCCACCACCATGGAGTTATGCAGCAGCTATGCCTTCTGAAAGCCAGGGCTCCGGTGGACCAGATACATCAAGTCGAGCTGCTTGCTCATGGCAGGCACAGATGCCGGTGTTTCCCACAGGTGGAGCATTAGCCCAGGATGGGAGGGATGGGTACCGTGAGCAATTCCCTCGGTGGGGCCTCGTACTGGAGGATCTCTAGGCTCCTCTGTCCAAGGGTCAGATTCTGTTGGGAATGCTAGGGCCTTTGACATGTCCCACACGAAGTCGAGGAATGCCATGTCCTCTGGTGGGGAAAGATGCCGAGGCTTGGAAGGTGGTGAGTCCAAAAGGATGTTGCGGTAGTGATGTGTATCCAGGGACTCGGGGGGTGGGGCCTGTGGGCTCCAAAGCCTGAGGCCTCCCCGTGTCCTTTGGAGGCTCCACAGCTGGTTCCATGTGTGCTAGCTGGCGAAGACCTCTGTCCCATCGAACGGAACGCTGATCTAGACTTTGGCAGAGGATCGACTCAAGGCCACATGTTCTCAAGTATCGGCTTGGCCGCCGTGGTTGTCTTCGACCTTGAGGGCCTGGTGGTCTGGGCAGAACAAGTGGCTATGCCAGACAGCAATGCCTGCTGCTGGTCCATGAAGGCAGAAAGGCTGCGCTCCAGGGCCGCCATTCTGGTTTCCAGTCCAGAAGGCTACGTAACTATCTGCGCGGGCACTGAGGAACGCGGGCCCGATGCCAGTTCCCCTGAAGTGGAGTCCTCAATAAGGATGGCCCTCAGGGGTTTGAGGCTGATCTTCGGGCGATTCCTTCCGGTAAACTCTGGTGGGCCACTCCCGCTCTGAGCCCTTGGACTGTGGGACCTGGCTCAGGGCTTACCCGACCTGCTGGAACTGTCCAGGGATGCTGCCTTCAAGGGTTGTTCCTTCTTGTGTTCCCTTGAGGGAGACTCGCTTTCTGAAGATCCGTGGCATCAACCAGGGTCTGCAAGGGTGCCACAGGAGTTCGTGGCTTCAGAAGGGGCCTTGGCTTTCGGAGGCACCAGGGACTCCGGGAAGAACTTATTGTGCTGCTGCTGGCGACTTTTGAGGGCCTTGGTAGACATCTTCTTACAGAGACCACAGGCTGCGGGTTCATGGTCCAGCCCTAGGCAGTGTAAGCAGCAGTTGTGTGTATCAGTAAGGGATATGATTTTTGCACAGTAATCACACTTCTTAAAGCTACTAGTAGCCATGGGGGGGAAAAAAGTACCCCAGCAAGATCGAAGACCCGCTGGAAAAAAGGCGCAAAGGCGCTGAGAGGAAAAAATATCTATGGACCTGACTCTCTATGCCGGGGCAGCGGGCTCAGGTGGCGGAAGGCTACTGATGCGCAACTGGAGGAGAGTATGAAACTCAGGCACAAAGAAATCAACTTTTTCCGGGGGAAAGCAGACAAATGTCTGAAGGCTCCGTGGAAAAAAGGAGACTGAGCAAGATGGCACCCTTGGGCGGGAAGGGCACCACGCATGCATGGTGTCATCTCCCAAAGGCTTTCTTTGAAAGCTGCGGAGATGCTTCCGTGAGGGCTCCATTGACACCGTCGTCACCCATATGTGTGGACAGACTTCCTGCTTGTTCCCGGAGAATAAAGTTTCCACATTGGTTTTGCGTATCTTCATTTCAGAAGACAAATTTAGTTAATTGCATGCAATGCAATGCAACGTGTGCCTTCAAGTCAATGCTGACTCCTGGTGACCCAGCAGCTCCTGGGCTTTCCTGGCAGTGTGACTGGAAGTAGATTGCCAGGCTTTTCTTCTGAGGTAATAGAAGGTTAAGTGACTTGTCCAAGACCACAAAGAGTGCTAATGGGAATCAAACCCTGGTCTCTTGGTTACTAAGCCAGTGCTGTAACCATTAGGCTACGCCTCTAATTCCTTATGAATGTCTATGCTGAGGTATGCAAGGCTGTGCTTGTTCTTTTAGCAGAACTCTGCAAGGACAAAAGCGAAAAGCTGAAACCTATTCTGAGTTCAGGAGGTGGCGGCAATCACAACAAGTTAGTAGCATTATCAGGGCAGGTAAAATAATGGAGATGATTTTTAAGGCAGTGACTCATCACTTCTTGCATTTTGTAGTCTTTTCATATTTTCAAATTCATGGTATCCATATCATAATGGTGACATTTTAAGTTGTGTACAAACTGAAGCTAAAGCCTCTGCTACAAGTCAGCACAATTGATTAAAACTTACTTCAATTTGTGTACCGTCACTGCTATAACACTTGCAAACAAATTACCAACATGAACAATATGCCATTAAAAATCAGAACACAATTTTAACCAGACATTTGCAGAGAGAATTCTGAAGCAATCTATCTGGCTTTTCAAGGCAGAAACAATAGTATACACCTTGCAAAATTAGTGAAAAATTCAGACAGTTAATTGTGTAACAGTAACCAAATTACTTTTTTAAGAGCTTCTGGGGCAAGAACAGCATTCCTAACTAATAATTTCACCTGGGAAGCTATGGCAACCATGGAGGCGTTCAGAGAATGTTCTGCTCTTTACAGTCAGTCACTGAAAGATTCTCAGTCAAGCATTAAAGTAGTACACAGTAACTTCTACCCAGTGCCTGGCTTATTGCTAGCAAAGGCTCTGTACTTATAATACAGTAAGCTTATCTTTTATATTTAGGTGCCCTTTTGCCAGTTCACGCTGGGCATACTGTCAGATAAGTAACTGAAAAACTTACCTGATAATGAAGTGGTTGGTGTAACTGATGCCACTGGGATTGGGGGCATAGATGCACTTGAAAATGAGCCATAGGAACTGTTGTTGGGTCCACTGGTATTGCTTCCAGTGCTGCTGCCACTGCTGCTGGCAACACTGCCTGTTGTGCCGGAGCTTGTGATGGGAGATGCTGTTGACGTCACTGGGGAACTCTTGTCAGTCACATTTGGAGAATTTTCCCAGGCTTTTCGTGCAGATTCCATCTATTTAGATAAAAGGAAGGTTTGTCTTTTTCCCCCTCAGTAATTGAATACAGCTTGTTGTTAACATGCAATTCTAAAATGATCTTCATATTTAGACCACAAACCAGTGTAACATGAAACAGGTACCCGAAATTAGAAAACAGATTCTACCCCTGTCCTCAAAATTATTTATTATAGAGCCATCAACTTTCAGTAGAAATCTTCTGTCATTTTGCCTATTTTGTCTAATGCAGATTCTTATTGATTGCATTATGCAGATTTATGGATTTTATGTGTTTGCCATTACACACTACCTAAAGCAGAATATTTAAATCCAGTCTTCAAACCTGCAAATAGGTCTGATTTTCAAGAAACCCTTAATGAATGATGCACGAGATGTACATGCAGATACACCTAATGCACTTTCATTAGGAATATCCCAAAAGTCAGACCTATTTACTGCCCTCGAGTACTGTATTTGGGCACCACTGGCCTAGAGCCTTTTCAAGGGTCAAGAAATTTAAAAATCTAAAATTTATATTATAAATGCACATGTCATTAATGCAAATCTGATGGACTGGGGCCAAGCAACAGCAAACGCTATGCTTTAGCAGTAATTGAGATGGAGGTTATCAATTGTTAACATTCAACTTATTGTTGGGATACAGATCCAAGTCCTATTTTTCTCCAGTCTTGTCAAGGTAGAAAAAGTGAAAACCAATCAAAAGATAAGAATAAAGATAACCATAACTATCTCATATCTGAACAAATAGGAGTGACCAACACGGAGCATTGGGTACACCCCTAAACAAAGGCATGGGGAGGGGTGACCTGCACAGAGCGGAAAGTGCACCTACTCTTGCCGTCTTGCTAGGCAGACTAGATGGACCATACTGGTCTTTATCTGCCATCATATACTATGTTATTAGATAAAAAGCACATGCTGAAGATGCCTAAAGCTTAAGAGATTACTTATGGTAGCTTATGTGTGAGTCTAAAGTGTTGTTACTCACCTGTAACAGGTGATCTCCAAGAACAGCAGTAACCAGTTTGCACATATGGGTATCGCCAGTACCGATGGAGCCCGCACGGGAATGCTCCCCAGCGCCCACTTGGAAGGCTTTTGGGAGCATTTCACTGCGCCAGCGCAACTGCCTTCCCAAGTCCTCTCTTTAGCTGAGCTTGCAGTTGAGAGATAGAGGAAAATTAGAATACCCTACAACTCCTAGGGGAGGAGGATGGGTTGCGAAGAGAGATTCCTGCTGTTCCCGGAGATCACTTATTACATGTGAGTAACAACGCTATCTCCATGAACAAGCAGGAATGCAGTCTTCACATATGGGACTCACAAGCTCAGAGGTACCAGACTAGAGCTGGAAGGAGTGGTATCCCTGAGGCTAAAGGATAGAGCCAAGAAGGTGTGAATACATAGTGGTCCTATTAGACTCGATTGCATTTGGCAAGACCATCGCCAGAGAAGTCTGGTGTCAGGAGACATCCAGGACAGAGGGTAGGAGTTGCAGTTAAGTCCCATAAAGGTGTTGGAGGACAGCCTGGCCAAAGACAGCATCCCAACGGGAGTCCCTGTCTAGGCAGTAGTGTGCAGTGAAAGTATGAATGGAAGACCAGGTAGCTGCTCGACAGATTTCATCAATGGGGACGGAATGAAGATTGGCAACTGAGATTGCCATGGTTCGCATGTTTTGAGCTGTGACGTGACCCTCAAGGGAGAGTCCTGCTTGGGAGTAGGCAAAAGAAATGCAATCCGCAATCCAGTTAGATAGGGTGTGCTTCGTAACTGGCAGTCCAAGGCGACTTGGTTCAAAGAAAATGAATAATTGAGGATTTCCTGTGATTCTTGGTTCTGTCCAAGTAGAAAGCCAGTGTGCGCTTGCAGTCTAAAGTGCGTAGTGCTGCTTTAGCCCTAGAGGCATATATGGTCTGAGGAAGACGACCGGTAGTATCACCGATTGGTTGAGGTGGAAGGGCGAGACCACCTTCGGAAGGAAGTGTGGATGAGTATGGAGAACCACCTTCTCATGGTGGAACAGGGTGTATGGAGGATCCGACACTAAAGCTTGCAGTTTGTTGATGCAGTGAGTTGAGGAGAGGGCGATGAGGAAGATTACCTTCCAAGACAAGAATTTTAAAGAAGTGATGGCTAAAGGCTCAAAAGGAGGCTTTAGAAGTTGCGCTAGGATCATGTCGAGGTCCCAGGCCACTGCTGGTGGATTGATCGCTGGCTTGGACAGGAGACTCCGCATAAATCATTGCACCAAGGGGTGAGAAGAAATAGGATGCCTGTCCACCAGCCTATGACAGGCTGAGATGGCACTCAGATGAACTCTGACTGGGTTAGTCTTGAGACCTGCTGAAGACAAGTGGAGAAGACATTGTAAAAGAAATTCCATTGGGAAGGCAGAGGGGTCAATATGATTCGGAATACACCAGAGAGTGAACCTTCGCCATTTCAAGGCATAAGAACGTCTGGTAGATGGCTTGTGAGATAGAAGTAGGATGTCCTTGACCTATTGTGGAAGGTTAAAGTCTGCAAAGATTATGCTTTCAGCAGCCATGCCATGAGACGGAGGGCCTGAGGATAGGGATGGAGAAGTGTTCCACGATCCAGAGAGAGAAGGTTGGGCTCATATCCCAGAATGAGAGGTGGAGTCTGCGTCAGACGAGTCAACAGAGAAAACCATGGCTCAGGGCCAGTAAGGGGCTATTAGGATCTTGGAGCACCTGTCGGCTTGCAGCTTGAACAGGGTCTTGGAT
Organism: Ichthyophis bannanicus; assembly: GCA_033557465.1. Taxonomy (NCBI): domain Eukaryota; kingdom Metazoa; phylum Chordata; class Amphibia; order Gymnophiona; family Ichthyophiidae; genus Ichthyophis; species Ichthyophis bannanicus. Next base: position 44,967,809 of record CM066040.1, read on the forward strand.
ATTAAGGGGATGGGTGGTAAAGCATAAAGTAGGCCCTTTTCCCAATGGAGAAGGAAGGCACCCGTTGCCTGGCTGTGCCCAATGGAAGCCTTGAGCTAAACAGTGGAAGTTTTGCATTCTCCTGGGTGGCGAACACATCTATTCTGGGAGTCTCCCACATGTGGAAGATCCAAAATGCCATTTCCCGATTTAAAGTCCACTCATATGGACATAAGATACGGCAGAGTCTGTCCGCAAGGAGACTGAGTTCGCCTGGGAGATACACCACCCTGAGATGCATGTGCTGTGCAATGGAGAAGAACCAAAGACTAAGGGTTTCTTGTAAGAGGGACTAGGAACCCGTTACCCCCTGCTTGCTCACATAGAACATGGCCACCTAGTTTTCCATTCGGACTACGACCTGCTTGCCCGAAAGTTGGGGTTGAAAAACCCAAAGGGCATTCATGAGAGCATACAGCTCAAGGAGGTTGATCTGCAACTGAGATTCCTGTGATGTCCACTGACCCTGCATGGGAGGTGCAGGATTTCCTGAGCTGTCACGGCACTGTGATCCTTTATCCTGTTGGCTAGCTTGATGAGGCGGGCAGAGTTATCCTGTGGAAGGAAAGATCAGGCATGAGGAGTGCCCAAAAGTGCTCCAATGACTTTGAGCAGCTGGAACGGGACCAAGTAAGATTTTTGGAAGTTTAGGATGAATCCCAGATCTTGGAGCACAGTGATGGTACAATGAAGAGACAGTTTTACCTCTTGTGAGGATTCTTCCCTGATTAGCCAGTCATCTAAGTAGGGGAAGATAAAGATCCCCCAAAGTACAAAGGTAAGCGGCAACCACTATCATGCATTTTGTGAACAGAGGGTGCGGAGGCTAACCCGAAGGGGAGCACCCGGTATTGGTAGTGGATTTGCTGGAACCAAAAACACAGATACTGTCTCTGTGTTGAGGGTGGATAAGCAAATGTGTGTATGCCTCCTTGAGGTCTAGAGAACAGAGTCAGTCGTTCCTCTGAAGATATGGCAGAAGTGTACCAAAGGAAATCAATTTATTTAGGTTCTTTAAATCTAGAATGGGCCTGAATTATCTTGTCTTCTTGGGGATAAGAAAGTAAGGAGAGTATAAGCCCCTGCCCTCCTGGGTGAGTGGAACTCTTTCTACAGCCCCCTGAGCTAACAGGGTGGACACTTCGACTGATAGATTTGCTTGCAAAATGTTTGTGGGATAATCCCTTGTAGAGATGTGGGGGGGAGGGGGCAAGTTTTCGAAATTTATTTATTTATTTATTTATTACAATTTCTTATATACCGCACTATTGTCAGCGCGGTTTACATACAACAAAATGACCATAACAAACTGCTTGGCTTCACATAGAACAGGAGTAACAACTTGGATAACATGTTTATGCTTTACAGAGAACAGGAGTTACAACTTGGATAACACAGGGAATGCAAACTGAACTAATTACATATGTACAATGAGATCGAGTGCTGAGAATTTAGGGTGTACATGTGTACGATAGGGTTGATATGTTAACTTGAGGAGGTAAGGGAGAGGCAATTATGTAGGGGTTGGGTTAATCTGGTAGTACTGAGTAAATAAATGGAATTTGAGAGCCTTTCTGAATTGTGTTAAGTCAGTAATCGCACGGATGCCTGGTGGTAATGCGTTCCAACATTTTGGGGCATAGATACTGAATGCCCTGTTAGATGTTGCGGTTGTGTACTTTGTTGAAGCCTTTGGTATTACTAGCGCAATGAAGCAGATAGCCCCTTTGGATGATGTTGAGAGTCCACTGCTCTGATGTAATGAGGTGCCACCAGTGGGCATAGGAACAGAGTCTGCCTGCAATGTGTACGGGTGGGGGACCCTGCAGAGGCAGAGTAGCTATGCTCTCTAGGAAGGAGTAAAAAACCAGGAGCTGGCTGTGGCTGTGCAGCTGGTTGTGGCTTAGGCAAGAGCGCATGGTTCGGAAGAATATATCCTTGAAGGATACTACCAAAAGGAGAGAGATTCCAAAAAAGAGTAAAGTAGCCCAAATGCCCTCGAGTATGGAGCAGACAGAGCTTAAAGATCCCAAATTACCCATGCCTACCGATAACCAGATTAATATAATATAAAATACAGTCTCTAAAATGCTTGTATGCAAATGCTAGAAGTCTAAAAAATAAGATGGGAGAGTTAGAATATATAGCACTAAATGAGAGGTTAGATATGATTGGAATATCAGAGACATGGTGGAAGGAGGACAACCAGTGGGACACTGTGATAACTGGGTACAAACTATATCGTAATGATAGAGCTGATCAAATTGGTGGAGGGGTTGCACTCTATGTTAGAGAGGGCATTGAGTCAGAAAGGATTAAAGTTTTGCAGGAAACAAAATTTGCTGTAGAATCTCTATGGATTGAAATTCCATGTAAAAAGGGCAAGGCGATGGCAGTGGGGGTGTACTATCGACCGCCTGGCCAGAATGAACAAATGGATGATGAAATGCTGTAAGAAATCAAGGAAGCTAACAAGGGGGGTGTACTATCGACCGCCTGGCCAGAATGAACAAATGGATGATGAAATGCTGTAAGAAATCAAGGAAGCTAACAAAAGTTACAGCGCAGTAATAATAATGGGTGATTTCAATTATCCCGATATCGATTGGGTCAGTGTCACAGCAGGACATGCTAGGGAGATAAAGTTACTAGAAGAAATAAATGACTGCTTCTTGGAGCAGCTGATTCATGAACCGACCAGAGGGGAAGCCATATTAGACCTAGTCCTTAGTGGAACACCAGATCTAGTGCAAGAGATAAGGGTGTTGGGGCCACTTGGCAATAGTGATCATAGCATGATCGCATTTGATTTAATTAGTGGAGGAAGGATAGTAAGGAAATTCACAGTACTACCTTTTAACTTTCGAAAGGGAGACTATGATAAAATGAGGAAAATAGTTAAGAAAAAACTAAAAGGAGCAGTTGCAAAGGTTAAAGACTTTTACATCAAGCTTGGGTGTTGTTGAAAAATACTATCTTGGAAGCCCAGACAAGTTGTATTCCACGCTTTAAGAAAAGTGGAAGGAAGTCCAAAAAACTGCCAGCATGGTTTAAAGGTGAGGTCAGAGAGGCTGTTGCCAAAAAAGCATCTTTCAGGAAATGGAAAAAAGAGCCAAACGACGAAACCTGGAAACAGCACAAGCACTGGCAAGTCAAATGCAAGGCATTGATAAGGCAGGCAAAGGGAGAATTTGAGAAGAAGCTTGCTGCGGAAGCAAAAACGCGAAGTAAAGACCTTTTCAAGTACATTCGTAGCAAAAAACCTGTGAGAGAGTCAGTTGGTCCATTAGATGATAAAGGGGTTAAAGGAGCACTAAGAGGCGACAAGGCGATAGCGGAGAGACTGAATGAATTCTTTGCTTCAGTCTTTACTGAGGAAGATGTAGGGATGTTACCCATGACTGAAGTGGTATTTAAAGGTGCAGAAGAATTGAAGGAAATATCGATACATCGGGAAGATGTATTACAACTATTAGATAAACTGAAGAGTAGCAAATCACCTGGGCCGGATGGTATACATCCAAGGGTGTTGAAAGAACTGAAATACGAGATTGCAGACCTGCTATTAGTAATCTGTGAACTATCATTAAAATCATCTCTAATACCTGAAGATTGGAGGATCGCCAATGTAACACCAATTTTTAAAAAAGGTTCCAGGGGTGATCTGGGAAACTACAGACCAGTGAGCCTGACATCAGTACCGTGAAAAATGGTAGAAACCATCATAGAGAATAAAATTACTCAGCATGTAGATAGTCATGACCTAATGGGAGACAGCCAACATGGCTTTAGACAAGGAAGATCTTGTCTTACTAATCTGTTATGTTTTTTTGAAGGAGTGAATAATCAGGTGGACAAAGGTGAGTCGGTTGATATTGTGTATCTGGACTTTCAGAAAGCCTTTGACAAGGTCCCTCATGAGACTTTTGGCAAAACTAAAGAGTCATGGGATAGGAGGCAGTGTACTATTGTGGATCAGGAACTGGTTAAAAGATAGAAAGCAGAGGGTAGGGCTAAATGGCCAATTTTCCCAATGGAGAAAGGTGAATAGTGGTGTACCCCAGGGATCTGAGCTGGGTCTGCTGCTTTTTGACATATTCATAAATGACCTGGAAAGTGGAATAACGAGTGAGGTTATCAAATTTGCAGATGACACAAAACTATTTAAAGTTGTCAAAACCCAAGAGGATTGTGGAAAATTACAAGAGAACCTTGATAAATTGGAAGACTGGGCATCAAAATGGCAGATGAAATTTAATGTGAACAAAGTGCAAGGTTCTGCACCTAGGGAAGAACAACCCAAACTATGGTTACACGATGCAAGGTTCCACATTAGGAACCACCACCCAGGAAAAAGATTTAGGCGTCATTGTGGATACCATGTTAAAACCCTCGGCCCAGTGTGCAGCGGCGGCCAAGAGAGCAAATAGAATGCTAGGTATGATAAGGAAAGGAATGGAAAATAAAACAAAAGATATTATAATGCCTCTATATCGTTCCATGGTGAGACCGCACCTTGAATATTGTGTGCAATTCTGGTCGCCGTATCTTAAGGATATAGCGATTTTAGAAAAGGTTCAGAGAAGAGCCACCAAAATGGTAAAGGAGATGGAAGGATACTCCTATGAAGAAAGGCTAAAAAGGTTAGGGCTCTTTAACCTGGAAAAGAGACGGCTGAGGGGAGATATGATAGAAGTCTATAAATTAATGAACGGAGTGGAACGGGTAAACGTAGATCGATTGTTTACCTTATCAGAATATAGGAAGACTAGGGGACATGCAATGAAGCTACAGGGTAAACTATTTAAGACTAATAAAAGAAAATATTTTTTCACTCAACGTGTAATCAAACTCTGGAATTTGTTACCAGAGGATGTAGTAAAGGCTGTTAATGTAGCTGGGTTTAAAAAAGGTTTGGACAAGTTCCTGGAGGATAGGTCCATAAACCATTATTAAGAAGGGACCCAGGATATCAATGCTTGAACCAATACAAGCATTGTGGAACCTGTGTCCCTTGGGGAAACTGCTTGGTACATATGACCTAGATTGGCCACTGTTGGAAACAGAATACTGGGCTTGATGGACCTTGGTCTGACCCAGTATGGCATATCTTATGTTCTTATGCATTCATAGAAGACCAGGTTGCCGCCCGGCAGATGTCCATCATAGGCACGGAGTGCAGCAAGGCCATCGAGGCTGCTTTGGCTCGGACTCCAAGTGCAGTGACTTGATGATCAAGAGGGACACCCACCTTCGCATGAGCGAACGCGATGCAGTCCACCACCCAAACAGAGAGGGTGCACTTGGTGACTGCTTGTTCCTGCCTATTGGGATCGTAGGACACGTAGAGCCGGTCAGATTTGCGATGAGTCTGGATATGCTGCAAGTAGAAGGCGAGGGCCTGCTTGCAGTCAAAGGTGTGGAGATTCGCCGATGCCTGATCGGCATGGAGCCTCGGTAAGGTGGTCGGGAGCACTATCTCTTGGTTGAGACGAAAGGCCGACACGACCTTGGATAAGAACGTAGGATGCGTCCGGAGGACCACCCGGTTCCAATAAAACCTTGGGTAAGGGGCGCCAGCTATGAGCGCCTGAAGCTCACTGACAAGACGAGCCAAGCTCAGTTCCACCAGGAAGGCCACCTTCCAGGACAGATGCTGGAACGAACACGTCGCAATCGGCTCGAAGGGTGGACGAGTGAGTTGCATGAGCACCACGTTCAAGTCCCATTCCGCCAGAGGGGGACAGATGGGCAGCTTGGATAACAGAAGGCCCCGCATGAAAAGGGAGACTAGTGGTTGCCCATTGAGGGGTTTTCCCTTGATAGGGAGATGACTGGCCAATATGGCGCTCAGATGAACTCTGACCAAGTTCGACTTCAGTCTCTCCCTCGAGAGGTGGAGAAGGTACTGGAGAACCCACCAAACAGGGCATGAAAAGGGGTCAATCTGGTGCTCCGAGCACCAGAAGCGTTTCCACTTAAAGGTGTAAGTTCACCTAGTGGAGTCCTTCCTCGAGGTAAGGAGGATTTCCTCGACCTCCTCCGGAAGAGCCAGAGAGGCTAGAGAGACACGTTCAGCCACCAGTCCATGAGGGATAGGGAGGGGAGGCTCGGGTGTAGTACACGACCCTCCTCCTGTGTCAGCAAGTCTCTGGCAGAGCCTAGGGGAATCAGAGGCTCCGACGACAGCCGGAGCAGAAGTGGGAACCAAGGCTGCCGAGGCACGAGGGGGCCACGAGAATCAGCGATGCCCCGGCCCGTTGAGCCTTGAACAGCGTCCTTGCAATGAGGGGGAAAGGAGGGAATGCATAGAGAAGACTGAGGACCAGTCCAGGAGAAATGCATCGGGGCACTCCCTGCCTGGATGTGGTACCGGGCCGCAGAAGCGAGGGAGTTGTGTGTTCTGAGGGCTGGCTAAGAGGTCCATCGCTGGGGTGCCCCAGCGTAGAAACAGCCAGCCCGTCACAAAGCGTAGTTACTCACCTGTAACAGGTGTTCTCCAGGAGCAGCAGGAATCAGTCCTCACATATGGGTGATGTCGGCGCTGACGGAGCCCTCGTGCAGAGCATTTCCCCAGCTTGGGAATGCAGCGTGCATGCGTGGTCTCCTTCCCGCCCAAGGGTGCCATCTTGCTCAGTCTGATAACATAGCTAAAAGACAGCAAAAAACAAAATGAAGTATATGACTGCAACTCGAAGGGGAGGAGGGAGGGTTGTGAGGACTGAATCCTGCTGCTCTTGAAGAACACCTGTTACAGGTGAGTAACTACACTTTCTCCAGGACCAAGCAGGAAGTCAGTCCTCACATATGGGACTCCCCAGCTCTAGGCTACCGTGAACCCCGAACTGAAAAATTGGCCCCCTCTCAAGAGCCTCAGCATCCATGATAAGAACTTTCTCTGAGAATGCACCCCATATGGTAGCCCAACACTAGGGCCGGAGGGTAGGAGTAGCCTAAACCTCAAAGAGATTACGGAGTACCGCCTGGCTGAAAACACTGTACCGCAGGGACTCTCTCTCCAGGCAGTAATGGGCTGCAAAATTCTGGCTTGAAGACCAAGTTGCGGCCCGGCAGATGTCTGCCAACGGAACAGAGCGGAGATAAGCTACTGAAGCGGCCTTCGCCATGAAACGGTGGGCCGTGACCCGACCCTGCAAGGGGAGGTCGGCTGCCTTGTACGCCCAGGCGATGCAATCTGCCACCCAAGTGGACAAGGTATGCTTGGAGACAGGTAACCCCATCCTATTAGGGTCAAACGAGACGAAGAGCTGAGTAGCCCTCCGATACTCCCGCGTAGGTTCTATGTAAAAGGACAACGCCCTCTTACAGTCCAGGGTATGCAAGACTGTTTCAGCCCGGCTGGCATGGTGCCTGGGAAAAAAGGTTGGAAGAACCACCTCCTGATTGAGGTGGAAAGAGGAGACCACTTTTGGGAGGAACTTGGGATGGGTCCGTAGGACTACCCTGTTCCTACAGAACCGCTTGTACGGTCTATCAGAAACCAGAGCTTGCAGTTCACTCACATGTCTGGCTGAGGTAAGAGCCATGAGGAAGAGCGCTTTCCACGAGAGGAAGCACAAATGGCAAGTAGCCATCGGCTCAAACGGTGGGCAAGTCAGTTGCTGCAAGACCACGTTCAAGTCCCACTCAGTTGTCAGTGGACGAACCAGATGTTTGAGCAAAAACAGACCTCTGAGAAATCTGGACACCAAAGGGTGAACCGACAGAGACTGTCCCTCCACCGGTGAGTGGTGCGCCGACAGAGCACTGAGGTGGATCCAAACAGAGTTAGACTTAAGGCCTAGGTCTGACAGTTGAAGTAGATACTGCAGTACTACTGGCACAAGGCGAGAGAAAGGATCTTCACTGCGCTGAGCACACCATACCATAAACCTACGCCACTTGAGGGAATAGGACTTTCTGGTGGACTGCCTCCTAGAGACCAAGACCACATCCTCAACTTCCTTAGGTAAAAATAAGGGAGCTAGCACTATCCTTTCAGCAGCCCAGCCATCAGATTGAGGGACCTGAGATTGGGGTGCAGAAGGGAACCCTGCTCTTGAGACAGGAGATCGTGTTGCAGCCCCAGATGGAACGGAGCTTCTACCGCTAACTGTAGGAGGAGGGGAAACCACGGTTGCCTCGGCCATCTGGGGGCTACCAGAATCACTGAGGCTTTGTCCCGGAGGATCTTGAACAGAGTTCGGGCCACCAGGGGCGTGGGAGGAAACGCATACAGGAGGCCCGTAGACCAAGTGATCAGAAAAGCATCTGCTGCCATCCTCAAAGGATGCAGCTGTCTGGAGCAAAACTTGGGCAGCTGACGGTTTAGTGGACTTGCAAAGAGATCGATGGATGGAAGTCCCCAGCGGAGGAAGATCTGCTGGACCACCAATGGATTCAACTGCCATTCGTAGGGCTGGAGAATCCTGCTTAGCTTGTCTGCTAGGAAGTTTTCCTGACCAGATAGATAAACTGCTTTGAGAAACATGCCTTGTTTGACCACAAAGGAGCAAAGGTCCAGTGCCTCCTGACATAGGAGCCTGGAGCCTGTGCCTCCTTGCTTGTGCATGAAGAACATTGCTACCTGATTGTCCGTCTGAACTAGGACAGACTTTTTGAGAGTGCGCATGGCAGAAGGTTTGCAGAGCTAAGCGGATTGCTCGCAGCTCTAAAAGGTTGATCTGCTGTGTGGCCTCCCGAGGGGACCACAGGCCTTGAGTGCAGGTGCCCTGGCAATGTGCACCCCAGCCCTTTAAGAAGGCATCTGTCGTCAGCACCCTTGTGTGTGCGGGAGTTTGAAAAGTTACACCCCTGAGGAGGTTTGGCAGATTTAGTTACCACTGTAAGGTGTTCAAAAGTCATCTGGACACCTTTACTGAGTCTCGGAGGTCGCCGGTGGCTTGTGTCCACTGATCTCTGAGGCACCACTGAGCAGCCCGCATGTGCAGACGGGCATTTGGGGTCACATGTACCGTAGACGCCATGTGGCCCAGGAGTCGCAGGTAGTGCCTTGCAGAAACACGAGAATTGCTTTGGAACTGGTTGGCCAAGTCCATAAGTCTATGGGCCCTGTCCTCGGGCAAGTAAGCTCTTGCCTGAAGAGTGTCCAACCTGGCCCCTATAAGCTCTATGTTCTGAGAGGGGAGCAAAGTGGACTTTGCGTAGTTTATGACAAAGCCTAGATGCTGAAGAGAGTCAGTGCGCAGAGTGGCCTGTCAGGCCTCCTGGAGTGACTGGCCCCTGATTAGCCAGTAGTCCAGAAAGGGGAAGACAAAAGTGTAGAAATTAGACCTTACCTGCTAATTGTCTTTCCTTGAGTTGTCTCCGGGCCAGTCCAGACAAAGGGGTAGTCAATCTCCCTCCTCTAGCAGCTGAGGACTGTAAACTGAGTCTTGTTGCCAGGTTACCCAGCCCCCCCCTCACGGAGGCAGCAAGGCAGTCTTTATGTAGCAAGCAAGCAGATCAAAATAAACAAGTCGAAGAAGACACGAAAACTCTGGAAGAGGTACACAGAAGACTATTGACCACGCACAGGCGCTGCAAACAAGTCCGGTACCAAGAGTGAAAACAAGTACCGCCGGCAGCAAACCCACAGAAGGCGTGGATCTGTAACCAAATTTATTTGTTTTTTTTGTTTTTTTGTACACCAACCGAAGGTGAACACTCCCATTCCGAAATCCCGAAACAACTCCAATCGAACCTCACCGAAACAATAAGCAAATATCCTCTTAGGGCGGGGTCTGGACTGGCCCGGAGACAACTCAAGGAAAGACAATTAGCAGGTAAGGTCTAATTTCTACTTCCTTATCGTGTCTCCGGGCCAGTCCAGACAAATGGGTAGTACCAAAGCAGTAACTAACCCTGGGAGGGACCTGTGAGCCCCGCGATGACGGCCGAAGCCCCCACAGAAGCGTCCTGACGCGCCAGCACATCCAGGCGATAATGACGCGAAAAAGCATGCAGGGAAGACCATGTCGCCGCTCGACAAATGTCTACCGGAGGCACCAACGCTGACTCCGCCCAAGATGTCGCTTGACCCCTGGTAGAATGAGCCCGAAGACCAATCGGCACCGGCTTACCTCTGGACTCGTACGCGATGCGAATGGCCTGCTTCACCCAACGTGCTATAGAAGCTTTGGAGGCCGCCTTCCCCCTGGACGGACCCCCATAGAGTATGAACAAACGATCGGACTGCCGAAAGGAGACTGTCTCCTTAAGATATCGACGGAGCACCCGTCCCATATCCAATCTCTTTAGAGAACGATCCAGAGAAGCTTCAGCCCCCGTTGCCGCAAAGGTGGGCAGAGTAACAGGCTGATTTACATGGAAGGCAGACACCACCTTAGGCAGAAACGAAGGAACTGGGCGTAGAACCACCTTCTCTTCAGAGAATTGCAGGAAAGGAGGGCGACACGAAAGCGCCTGCAAATCGGAAATGCGACGAGCCGAACATAGAGCCACTAAAAAGGCTGTTTTCCAGGATAACTCTCTGAGAGACCCGGAAGCACGTGGCTCAAACTGAGAGCCAGCGAGGACCTCGAGTACGAGATTCAAGTCCCAAGGAGGAACTATCGGCCGCAGAGGACGACGAATATGCCGAGCCGCCCGAAGAAAACGAAGAACATCCGGATGGAGAGAGAGACGGGAACCGCGGATCGGACCGCGAAACACCGCCAGCGCCGATAACTGCACCTTTAGGGTGCTAAGAGCAAGCCCCTTCTCCAGACCGCTCTGCAGAAATGCAAGAATATCGGGAATAGCAGACGCACGGGCTCGCAGAGACCGATCCGAACACCAGGCTTCGAACACGCGCCACACGCGAATATAAGCCAAAGACGTGGATCGCCTTCGCGACTGCAACAAGGTAGATATCACCGAGGACGAATAACCCTTGCGGCGCAACCGTTCCCTCTCAAGAGCCATGCCGTAAGCGAAAATTGATCCGCCTGCGGCATCGGCACGGGACCCTGAAGTAGCAAGTCCGGACGAGCTGGTAGACGCCAGGGCGGCGCCACCAGCAGCCGCATCAGATCCGCGTACCAAGGACGTCGAGGCCAATCCGGAGCAATTAGGATCACCAGACCGTCGTGAGAGGCCACCCTCTGCACCACTGGTCCGACTAACGGCCACGGAGGAAACACATAGAGAAGTTGAGCCGACGGCCAAGGTTGAACGAGACCGTCGAGCCCCTCTGACATATGCTCCCTGCGCCGGCTGTAAAAACGCCCTACCTTGGCATTGCGAAGAGTGGCCATCAAATCGATGACAGGAAGACCCCACTGCAAGGTGATCTCCTGAAAAACCTCCGCATGGAGCTCCCCCTCTCCCGGATCCAGCAGATGGCGACTGAGATAATCGGCTTGGACATTGCACTTTCCTGCGACATGAGACGCGGACAGCGCCGCTAGGTGCAATTCCACCCACTGAAACAAACGCTGACTCTCTTCCAAGAGAGGGGTACTGCCCGTGCCGCCTTGGCGATTTATGTATGAGACTGTGACGAGATTGTCGGAGAAAACCCGAACCGGCTGTCCTTTCAGGAGCTCGGCAAAGGCTAACATCGCCAGGTATACTGTCCTGAGTTCCAGCCGATTGATGGACCACAGCGCCTCCTCTGGCGTCCAAACTCCCTGCGCTACGTGCGCTAAACAATGCGCCCCCCACCCCGTCAGACTGGCATCGGTAGTGACTAAGATCCAGTCCGGAGCGGAGAGATATACACCCGCTAGAAGATGGTCCGGAACCGACCACCACCGAAGACTGAGTCGGACGGAGTCGGGACAACTCAAGCGGCGGGAGAGAGGATGACGCTGCGGAGACCACCGAGAGAGAGAAGCGCATGCTGAAGCGGACGCATGTGTGCTCGAGCCCAAGGCACCAAATCCAAGGCAGCCGCCATCAGACCCAGCAACTGTAAGTACCTCCACGCAGTCGGCGCGAGAGAAGATGCAAAAAGGCCGACACGTGTTGTAGAAGCTTCCGAACCCGTTCTACAGGCAAGCGGACTAGGCCTCTGTCGGTGGCGAACAACGCCCCCAGATACTGAAGCCGCTGAGTCGGCTGTAGATGACTTTTGGCCTGATTTATCACCCAGCCGAGACTCTCGAGACAAGAGACCACCCGAGCCGTTGTTGAGAGCAACTCTGCCTTGGATGACGCTCGAATTAACCAGTCATCCAAATAAGGGTGGACCTGGATACCTTCTCTGCGAAGTGCCGCCGCCACGACCACCATCACTTTGGTGAAGGTGCGGGGAGCCGTCGCCAGACCGAACGGCAAAGCTCGAAACTGGAAATGACCCATAGGCAGCGCAAAACGAAGGAAACGCTGATGCTCCTCCCTGATGGGAATGTGCAGGTAGGCCTCTGTCAAATCGATGGAAGTGAGAAACTCCCCCGGACGCACCGAGTGAATCACAGACCGCAAAGTTTCCATCCGAAAATGAGAGACTCTGAGGCAGCGATTGACATGCTTCAGATCTAAAATGGGTCGAAAAGCATCCCCCGGTTTGGGAACCACGAAATAGATCGAGTATCGACCGAAGCCGCACTGGTCCGGGGGCACGGGCACTACTGCCCTGAGCTGCAACAAGCGTCGTAACGTCTCTTGCACTGCTTGCCGTTTTAGCAACAGACCGCAAGGAGAGAAAACGAAGGCGTCCGCTAGCGGACACGCCAACTCGAGGGAGTAACCCTCGCCGATAACCTGAAGCACCCACTTGTCGGTGGTAATGGCGGTCCAAGCAGAGAGAAACTCCTGCAATCGACCCCCTATGGGAATCTCCGCCTGGACCTGCCTCGCATCATTGTGGCTTCTTAAGAGCAGGGGCAGCGGTTCCGAAGTAACCCCTTCCGGACCCTCGAGCGCCTCGAAAGGACTGCCCCCTAGACTGAAATCGACCCCGCTGATAAGGAGCAAAACGTGCTCCCCGAAAACGGCGAAAGTCACGCCCCTGACCTCGCGAAAAAGAGGACTGCTTATTCGGCCGAGGACGGTCCTCGGGCAAGCATCCGCCCTTGGAGTCCCCTAAATCTTTAACGATCTTTTCCAATGCTTCTCCAAAGAGCAACCTACCCTTAAAAGGCAGTTTACTGAGCCGGGCTTTGGAAGACGCATCCGCTGCCCAACAGCGCAACCAAAGAAACTGTCGCGCCGCCACCGCCGAAGCCATAGCTTTAGCGGAAATACGAATTAAATCATAAAAGGCATCCGCAAGATACGCCGCCGCCGCCGACTCCATCTGAGCCCCTTGAAGGGACGGAGACGAATCACCCTCGGGCGCCGAAGCTTGCTGACTCCATCTAATGGAAGCCCGAGAGACGTACGCCCCACACACCGAGGCCTGCAGCGCCAAGGCGCTGGCCTCAAACGTTTGCTTTAAAAGCGCTTCCAGCCGACGGTCTTGCATATCCTTAAGGGCCGTAGCCCCCTCCACGGGAATGGTGGTTTTCTTGGTGACCGCAGACACCAGAGCATCCACCCTAGGCAGACGCAGGAGCTCTCGCTCCTCCGCAGGCACCGGGTACAACCTAGCCATTGTCCGAGCCCCCCGCAAGGAAGCCTCAGGGCATTCCCATTCAGAGTCTATCATCTGCTTGATGACCCTGTGGAAGGGAAAACATTTCTGCTCGGACCGCCTTCCCTGCAATAAGGGATCCTCCAAAGGCTCCTGCTGAGATACCGAAGGAAGGAGATTGAGAGCAGACAGCGACTGCGCGATCAAGGCAGACAACTCGTCCCTTCTAAAGACCCTAAAAACATTAGGGTCTTCTCCTGGCCCCAACTCCCCCTCTTCCAATTCATCCGGCCAGGAATCTCCATCTGGGTCTGGACGGAGCTCCCCCTCCTCCGACCCCAGCAGCTGTGCTCTAAGAGGATCAGCTTCCAATGTAGCATCCCCCATAGGTAAAACAGAGACCCCTTCTGCCACCTCCGTTGTACCAGAAACGCTAGTCTGAGATGCCAGGGAGGAAGCTGCCATGCCTGGAATAAAAGACTGTTCCTTCTGGAGCAAATAAGCCTTATGAAAGGCAATAATGAACTCTGGAGAAAGAAAAGAATCAGGCAATGGAGCTATGGTTGCCTTCCCCGTAGCTACTGCGACATGCTTTGACTTAGATTTTCGTTTCGCGGGTTTATCTAAAGGAGCTGAAGAAACGGCTGCTGCACTCAAGATGGCCGCCGTTCCCACGCTTTTCTCGGAGGCCGGGACCGAGGAGCCGCGGTCCCTACCTTCCCCCGTCGAATCCTGCATTGCCCGGAGCTCGCCCTCCACAAATTCGCGGCCCAGAAATCCCGCGCACACCGCTAAAAACGCCGCGAAGGAGGAAAGACGGCAGACAAAGACAACGGCTGTCAGAAAGAAGAAAAGAAAAATACCTGTATATTGTCAACGAGTTCCGGCGATCCCGACAAGCGCGGTAGTGGGGAGAAGAGCCGAAGAGACAGAGAGTAAGGTAACCAGCATCTGAGGCCCCCAGGTCTGGTCCCACAATCGGCCCTATTAGAGCAGAGGAGGCAGGCCCTGCCGCATGCCCTGCACCGTGCAGACTTAAGGATAGCACCCCGTGCTGTAAAGAATAAATAGTCTGCAAACTGTCAAATAGTGCTGAACCCCTGCTAGGGCAAACACTAAGCTTACTGTGACTCTCTTCCAAAAATAAAATAATGTAGAGATTAAGAACAAGAAAAACTCCTAAGCACTTAGTGGGGAGCCAATCTCCACACGTCCAGTCCAGCTGCTGAGGACAATAAGACTGCCTTGCTGCCTCCGTGAGGGGGGGCTGGGTAACCTGGCAACAAGACTCAGTTTACAGTCCTCAGCTGCTAGAGGAGGGAGATTGACTACCCCTTTGTCTGGACTGGCCCGGAGACACGATAAGGAATCCCTGGTTCCTGAGAAAAGCCGCCACCACTGCCAGGCATTTGGTGAAACCCCTCGGGGCAGAGGTTAGGCCAAATGGAAGCACTCTGTAATGAAAGTGGTTTCCTCCCACCACAAATCTGAGATATTGTCTGTGGTGAGAATGTGAGTGTAGGCATCCTTGAGATCTAAGGAGCATAGCCAGTCTCTCTGCTGGAGGTAGGGCAGCAGTACTCCAAGGGTAAGCATCTTGAACTTTTCCCTCTCCAGAAACTTGTTGAGATATCGCAAGTCTAGGATAGGTCTGAGGCCTCCTGTTCTCTTTGGTACCAGGAAGTAACTGGAGTAAAAGCCTTGCCCTTCCAGGTGGTGTGGCACCGGTTCCACCGCCTGTTCCTTTAGAAGACTTTGAAACTCCTGAAGGAGGTCTCTGTGTAGAGGGAGTCTTGTAGGCTCCCCTGGATAGTAGGGAGGGGGGGGGGGTAGTTGATGGAAATGGAGCATATAGCCCTTCTGGACTATGCTCAGTATCCAGGTATCCCCCTGTGATGGCTGGCCACCTGTAGGCGTACAGGGTCAGCCGACCTGTGCTGAGTGGAGCTACCGTGGAGGAGAGGCTATGCTGAGGGAGTAAAAGAAAAACCTCCCTGCTATGCAGGAGCCGGGGCTAGCAGCTTGAGGGTTTTCTGCCTACGGGGCCCATGCCCCTGCCCTTTGGCCTGCTGGCCCTGTTGGGGAGCTGGAGAGGCCTGATACCGTTTTGTAGGCAGCACCCTTCCTCGAGAAAAAGGGCTTCTTCCCCGAGCCCTTCTTTTTGTGAGAAGGGGCAGAAGTCTTTCTGGACAGCCTTGTCTTGGTGAGAGTCTCAGTCTTGACTTCTGCAGCCTTTTCAGTCATGGGAGTGGAGGAGTGGCCTAGTGGTTGGGGCAAGGTACTTCAGGCCGGAAGGTCGGGGGTTCAAATCCCACTAGAGGACAGCAACCTTGGGCCGGAAGGACTGGGGTTTCTAGTCCCACAGGTGCTCCTTGTGGTCTTGGGCAAGCCACTTAACCCTTCATAGCCCATGTTCCCTGTAAAATAGTTATCTCCAAGTTATAATGCCCTGTTCAATGTAATTTCAGTCTGTTCAATGTAAACCGCACTGATGCACAATAGCACGGTATATAAGAGAATGTAAATAAAATAAATAAATAGGTTTACCAAATAGGTTGTCACCTCGGCAGAGGACATCGACCAACTTGTCCTGCAACCATGACTCCAGGTCCGATGACTGTAGCCAGGCCTGACGGAGTGCACTGATGCTGGCTGCGGCTACCCGGGCCAAAGCCTCAAAGCCATCATAGGCTGCTCGAGAGATAAACTTCAAGCACTCCCGGATCCCTGTGGACAAGGCTTTGAACCTCTGCAAGGGTTCCTCAGAGAGGCCAGCTGAGAACCCGGCAATTTCTTATGCCAGGTCCCGTAGGTACATGACCATGTACAGCTGGTAGGTCTGGACACGGCAAGATAGCATAAAGCACTGGAAGCACTTTCTACCGAGGACATCCAGGTTCCAGGCCTCCCGACCAGGAGGCACCGAGGAGTGCATCTTTTGACTTTTCAGTCTGTGCATGGCCGATTCCACAACCATGGAGTTGTGCGGTAGCAGTGCCTTCTGGAATACAGGGCTCTTCCGGACTCGATAAATGGAATCGACCAGTTTGCTAAGAACCGGCGCCGAGGCCGGAGCTTCCCACATTCAGAAGAGCAGCCGTTCCAGCATCGGAGGAACCGGTACAGTAAAGGCTTCCTTCGGAGGAAAGTAATACTGGAGGGCATCGAGCTCTTCGGCTCAAGGCTCCTCCTCGGTCTCCGCCGGGAAAGCCAAAGCCTTGGCCATGTCCTGGACAAAGTCCGAGAACTGGGTATCCTCCGGGGGGGGCCCTTCTCCGAGGCTCGGACTCTGGGGAGTCCGACGGGACGCACCAGGTCTGGAAGGCAGCCAGGCTGCTCTCCAGGGCTGTCAACCTGAGACCGAGCTCAGGAGACTCTGCAGCCCCCGACTCGGGCCCCGACGGTGTCGGGCCCGACGTCGGTTCTCCCGGAGAGTCTACGAGGACAACAGATGTTACCTGACTCGGAGACTCCGGCTCCAAGTGAGGTAGTTTGGTCAGCTGCTCCGATTCCAAGAGCCCAGGGCAGCGGTCAGGGCTGTGTGACCTGGCCCTCGAGGATCCAAGTGCCTCCACTGACGCCGCCCTTCTTCCTTTTGTGCTCCCGGGCGGGAGACACCCTCTCAGAGGACCCACGACGCCACTCGGGGTCAGACTCCCTAGATGTCGAGGCCTCTGATGAAGTCTGGGCCCGTCTGGATGCGGACTCTGAAAAAATTCTTTCACAATGATACTGATGGCTCCAAAGCGCCTTAGACGACATCTTGCCGCACGAGCCACAGACCAGTGGGTAATGGTCGGGCCCGAGGCATCGGAGGCAGCAGTCATGTGTGTTGGTGAAAGACAAGTTTCTTGCACCGATCACATTTTTTAAACCTGCTGGCAGCCATCGGGGGAAAAAGGGCCCCTGCAAGGCCAAAAGACAAGGTTGCCAGTGAAAAAAAAATGAAAAAAAGGCGCGAATGCTAGTCACAAAGGACAAAAAACAAAAGATAAACTCCGGGCTCGATACCGGTGTACCAGCCGAGGCGGGATGGGGAACTGGCATCGAACTGGACAAGAAAACGCGACAAATCGCAGAAAATTCAACTTTTTACCGGGTGACACGTACGTCGTCTGTTGGGCTCCGCGGAAAAAGAAAGACTGAGCAAGACGGCACCCTTGGGCGGGAAGGGGACCGCGCATGTGCGCTGCATTCCCAAAGGCTCTCTTTGAAAGCTGGGGAAATGCTCTGCACGAGGGCTCCATCGGCGCCGACATCACTCATATGTGAGGACTGACTTCCTGCTTGGTCCTGGAGAATGGGATCTAGCCGCCACTCGTGGGGGATGAAGGATTCTGCTGAGCCTGTTTGCCAGGCCATTCTCCTAACTCAGGAGGTACGTCGCCTTGAGGGACATCCTCCGCTGGGCAGCAAAAGAGCAGATGAGGACTGCTTCCCTGCAGAGGGAGCGCGACCCCGTGCCCCCCTCTTTGTTGATATAGAACATCGCTACTCGCTTGTCTGTCTGCACCAGGACAGACTACCCCCCCCCCCCAAGAACATCCTCAAAGGCCCTCAGGGTCCACCAGATGGCCCAGAGCTCGAGCAGGTTTATCTGCTGTTGAGCCTCTGTCGGTGGCCACTGCCCTTGTGTGCAGAGACCCACAATGGGCTCCCCACCCCGACAGGCAAGCATCCATGGTCAGTACCACATCATGCAGTGGGGCCTGGAAGGGTGATCCCTGCAGGAGGTTGCGGGGGGTTCTGCCACCAGTTCAGGGACAAGCAGAGGTCGGGAAAAACCCTGATGGGGTCCCTGAGATGGTCTGAGGGATTGACTTCATTGGGAGCTGAGACACCACTGGGCCGTCTCCATGTGCAGGCGGGAGTGAGGAAGCACATGCACGGTCGAGGCCATGTGGCCCAAGAGACGTAGCATGGACAGAGCGGTGACCTGATGGGTGCTCTGGATGCGAACCGCCAGAACCAGGAGGCGGGTGGAGCAATCCACCGGCAAGAAGGCCATGGCCTGCCGAGTATCGAGGCACGCCCTGATGAACTCGAGAGCCTGTGCCAGCTCGAGGTGAGATTTGGGTAGTTGACCAAGAACTCCAAACTCTCCAAGAGGAGGACAGTGCGCGACATCACTTGCCGGGCCTCCTCGACAGAGGAGCCCACAACGAGCCAGTAAACAAGCCAGTCATCGAGGTAGGGAAACACCGAACGCCCTGGCGCCGAAGGTGAGCGGCAGCCACGATGAGGCACTTTGTGAAGACCAATGGGGCGGATACAAGGCCAAATGGAAGTACCCTGTACTGGAAGTGCTCTCCCTGCACCCTGAAACGCAGGTACTGCCCCTGTTGGGGGTGGATCACAATATGTGCATAAGCGTCCTTTAGATCCAAGGAGCATAGCCAGTCGCCCTGCCGGAGGAAGGGCAGCAGCACGCCAAGAGATAACATCTTGAATTTCTCCTGCACTAGAAACTTGTTTAGCCTGCGGAGGTTGAGGATGGGCTGCAGACCCCCCAACCTTTTTGGGACGAGGAAGTACCAGGAATGGAAGCTCCGACCTCGAAGGTGGGGAAGGACCTTCTCGACTGCCGGTTGGCAAGGAGGGAGTGTAGTTCCTGCTGCAGCAAGAGCTGGTGTGTGGGGAGTCGAGGAGGCTCCGCCGGGGAGAAAGGGAGTGGGAGCCTGTCAAAGTGGAGGTGATAGCCCTCCCGGATAACCTGGAGAACCCAGGTGTCCAAGGTGATCAGTGCCCACGACGGGGTAAAGCAGGACAGGCATTCCCCCCACTGGCTGCTGCGCCACTGGAGGGCGAGGGGCCACGCCACTGGCGTCAAAACCCTTGAGGGGGTTGTGAGGGAGCCGGTGTCTGGGCCTTTGGGCCCTTTGGTTTACGGTGACCCTGGCCAGACTTCCCCTGCACAGGAATGGTCGGCGCGGGGGTAGTCGGGTGCAGCGGGTAGCCGCGGTACTGGGAGCCTTTCCTGGGAAAGAAGGGATTCTTGGCAGGCTACTTCTTCCGAGGCAGCGTCGATGTATTGCAGGAGACGGGTCCTAGTGACGTACTCAGTCTCAATCTCCGCAGCCTTCTCTTCCATCGGCTTCCCAAAAAGTTGTTCGGCGAGACAGGGTATGTCCAGGAGCTTCTCTGGGTAGAGAGGCCTTGCAGTTGGGCTCCCCAATCCACCTGTGAAGCATCTGTTGTTAGAGTGGCTTGGGGTGGAGGTTGCTGAAAAGGGGACCCCACCAAAAGGTTTTGGGGTGATTGCCATCATTGGAGGGACAAAATAAGGCGATCTGAGTTTGCTATTTTGTCTGAAGGCAACCTGACGCCTGAGCCCACTGAGTGGATAAAGTCCACTGGGCTGCCCTCATATGGAGGCGAGCATAAGGAACCACATGCACGGTGGATGCCATGTGGCCTAGCAACTGTAACATTCCCCGAGCAATGAGGTGAGGTTTTAACACTGCTTGGGAAGCCAACTGCACAATGCGAAGGCAGCGGGGCTGTGGAAGGTAGGCCCTTGTCTGTCTGGTATCCAGCAGAGCTCCTATAAACTCTAGAGATTGAGTGGGAGCAAGGTTGGATTTTGGGAAGTTTATGACAAGTCCCAAATACTGAAGGATGCACATTGTGCGGAAGAGAGCAACCCGGGCCTCTGGCTCTGAAGGGGCTCGAATGAGCCAGTCATCTAAGTAAGGGAAGACGAATATTCCTAGGGTGCGAAGAAATGCTGCCACCACAGCCATTCATTTTGTGAACACCCTTGGTGCTGAGGCCTGGCCAAAAGGAAGAACCCTGTATTGGTAGTGCTTCCCCTGAAATAGGAAGCAAAGGAATGTTTGATGAGTTGGATGGATGAGAACATGAGTGTACGCATCCTTGAGATCTAGAGAACAAAGCCAATCCTGACTCTGAAGGTAAGGCAGCAGAGCTCCTAGAGAAATCATTTTGAACTTCTCTTTGAACAGGAATTTGTTCAATGCTCTGAGGTCTAAAATGGGTCTGTGTCCTCCTGTTTTCTTTGCAATAAGGAAATAGGGAGAATAGAACCCTGTACCCTGATGGAGAATGGGTACTTCTTCTATTGCCCATTGGGCAAGAAGCATAGTGACCTCTTGACCTAACTGGTCATTGAGAGAGGTCTGAGAATTGAACTGTCTTACCATTGTAGGAGGGGGGCATGCTGAGGAAATGAAGCTTGTACCCCTCTCTCACAATAGACAAGAGTCCAATTTTCTGCTGTTATCTGCCCCCATCTGGGGGAAAATGGCATAACCATACATACACCAAATCGGAACAACCTCCATATTGGTTATTATTCCCCACAAAACCAGGCTAAAATAAACTACCACAGACTCATCCAAATAAAACAAATTAATCTACAACATACCACCCAACTTAACCACCATCACAAGTCTACATCTTTATCATGCACCCTCATAAATGCTCGATCATTGAAAAATAAAATCCCTATA
The DNA here is from genome assembly GCA_033557465.1 of Ichthyophis bannanicus. Taxonomy (NCBI): domain Eukaryota; kingdom Metazoa; phylum Chordata; class Amphibia; order Gymnophiona; family Ichthyophiidae; genus Ichthyophis; species Ichthyophis bannanicus. The sequence continues at coordinate 44,988,839 of CM066040.1, forward strand.
ATTAACGATCTACTGGCTGACTCAAAACCAGATATACTATGTATAACTGAGACTTGGCTCTCAGATACAGATACAGTTCCACTAAATCAACTGCACAACTCAAACTACGATATCTCCTACTCACATAGAACCAACAAAAAAGGAGGTGGTGTATTGATTATGACAAATAAAAACCTAAAAGCTAAAAAAATACTAGCTAATTCAAACAACAACATTGACACTCTCATAATAAAAATAGACCACCTCATAATCTGTTTAATTTATAGACCCCCCAACCAAAATGCTGATAGCCTCCACTCACTAATTGAGCTCCTCAACTCATCTTCAGAACAGAGTCCTCTAATTGTTCTAGGTGATTTCAACCTTCCCTCACTACCAATAAATGATTCTAACCTCTTTCTTGAAACAATTTCTGACTTAGACTACCATCAAGTAATAAACATACCTACACACACCAAGGGTGGCACCCTCGATCTAGTACTACTACCCAACTTATGCTTTAAACTGTTTAAACCAGACTCCATAGAATGCTCACAAATACCGTGGTCTGATCATCACCTTATCAAACTAAACCTCAATTACAATACCACTGACACCATAAAACACATAAGAAATGACCATACAATAAAATTTAAAAAATTCAACGAAACCAAATTTCTCGATGCTACAATCCCTCACCTTGATCTTTCCCCAACAACCCTAGATGAAGCGGTCAAAAACTGACATACTACCATATACAATGCAGCCCAAATAAATCAAACTAATAAAAAACCAACCCACTCAAAAACCAACTGCACACCATAGTTTAATAGCACTTTAAAACAAATGAAAAGAGATCTAAGATATCTAGAACGTAAATGGCGTAAAGCCAAATCCACCATTGAGAAAGAAATATATTACAACCACCTCAAATACTATAAAGATGCCATAGATAACGCAAAGAAAAATTATTACGCTACAATCCTATCAAAATCATATAATAGACCAAGATAACTATTTTCCATAGTTACCAACCTAACAACCAATCCTCAAGATTCTAACAAGGAAATCACCGACATCTCAGCACAAACTCTAGCCAATTATTATCAAAACAAATCAAAACATTCACCAATGACCTTAGACCCTATCTACAAACCTCTCCATATGCTAAATGAATGGCCAGAATTTTACCCTTTATCCAAAACATCATTAAAGAATATTATTCTCAATCTCAACACTACAACTTCCTATCTCGACCCCTGCCCAGTAATCTGGATAAAAAACACACTACCAACTCTTCTATCCTTCATACTCCCTATGGTCAATCTATCACTACTCCAAGGTTACCTCCCACCCACACTTAAACAAGTACAAATCAGACCAATCCTGAAGAATAATACACTTGACAAAACCTCCCCAAAATCTTACCGACCTATCTCAAGTATACCATTCTTAGCAAAAGTCATAGAAAAAACTGTACAAATACAGACACAAGAATTTCTTGATTCATCCTACCCTCTCGACGACCAACAATACGGATTTCGCCCCAAGCATGGAGTTGAAACTCTCCTGACTGTTCTAACCGACACACTACTAAGAGGAATAGACAACCACAAAAAAGCCTTCATCCTCTTATTTATCGACATATCAGCCGCTTTCGATAGTGTTAACCATTCAATAATGCTTAACAAATTAAGACACATAGGAATATACTCTACAGTTCATAAATGGTTCACTTCTTATCTGAGCAATAGAACTCAAAATGTTAGAATAAGCAATCAAACTTCTGAATCATATAAATTTGAAACAGGTTTACCACAGGGCTCAGCGCTTTCAGCTCTGCTATTTAATATATACATAAAACCAGTGTGCAATATCTTTAAAAAATATGGTGTACTCTATCATCTATATGCAGATGATATTATGATGTACATCCCATTCACAATCCCTAACATACCGTTGCAACTCCTATCGGATTGTTTTAATGAAATAACATTATGGCTAAATGTCCACAATTCTCCTAATAAACCATTCAAAAACCGAAGTGCTAATAGTCACCAAAAACCAAGATTACACCCCGCCAACACATATAACACTACAAAACCAAGAATTTAAAATAAAAAACGAAGTGAGATACTTAGGAGTTATTATAGACAAACATCTCACTCTTGATACCCATATCAGAAACATCACAAAGAAAATTTATTTCAAACTTAAAATACTTAAACAACTTAGACCTCTAGTTTACATACAAGATTTTATCAGTATAATTCAAGCCACCATAACCCCCCACTTTGACTTTGCGAACCTTATATTATTAGGTACATCAAAACAAAACATCAAAAGACTGCAACTCGCACAAAACGCAGCAGCTAGGATCATAACGAAAACACACTCTCATCAACATATAACACCAATCCTAGCATCCCTTCACTGGCTGCCAATTTAAAGCCGAATAACATATAAAACACTAATAACAGTATTTAAAACACTATTTGAAATGGCACCATGCACATTAAGTAACTTAATTACTAAAGAACATTCAAAACCTACTCAAAGAAAAAGTCAACTAAACAAACTTATAACCCCAATAGATTTTATAAAAACAAATAAATCAACAAAGCGTTTTCACATGCAGCCCCAATAGCCTGGAATTCCCTCCCAGTTGAACTAAGAATATTAACAGAGATTAATGAATTCCGCAAAAAATTGAAAACACACCTCTTTACAATACACTACAATAGTATAGACCAGCCATCAAAAGAATTAGATAAAGGCTAAGCAGTTTTTGTCTAACATTTCACTATAACAGAAAATGAATACCCGCCTTATCTGCATCTGAACTACTCATTACGATCATACCCCACATAACTTGATTTGTATTTAATAATATAATGTAAATGTACATAATGTATATAGTGTTGCACTGTTCTGTGCTAATCTGTTCAACATGTTTGTTTACTGTACATTGGTTATAGTTATATCACGTTATATGTAAAACAAACTATAATTTGTTGACTGTTATTTGTGAACCGCAGCTGATCTCTGGAAGCTGTGGTATATAAGAACTTGTTAAATAAATAAATAAAATAAAAATAACCTTCCTGGAATGGTGGAAGGCTCTGGGCCGTTCAGGGCCAAGAAGGCAAAGTTCTCTAGATAGGAGTCAAAGCCCCTGTGGAGGCTGAGTCTGCTGAGCCGGTTGAGGCTTTGCAGCTTTTGTTTTTCTTTGCCTAGGTTGTTGCTGCTGTCCCTTTTGGGCAAACTGACCTAAATGATGCCCCTGCTGGGAATAGGAGGAATAGCACAGTTACTTACCTGTAACAGGTGATCTCTGGGAACAGCAGGAATAAGTCTTCACATATGGGTACGTCGGTACCGACGGAGTCTGCGCGGGAACGCTTCCCAGCGTCCAATCAAACAGCTTTTGGAAGCATCCCACCATGCCTGCGTGCTGCCTTCCCGCCTTTCCCAACCGCCTCTCCTCAGTTAAGTTTTAAAGCTGAGAGAAAGAGAGAGGGAGAGAGAGGAAAGGAAAGATAGATAGAGATACAACTCCTGGGGAGGTGGGTGGGTTGTGAAGACTTATTCCTGTTGTTCCCAGAGATCACCTGTTACAGGTAAGAAACTGTGCTATCTCCAGGAACAAGCAGGAATGAGTCTTCACATATGGGGACTCCCAAGCTGAGATGCCTGGAGTCCCAGCATGTCATAGGTTGGAACATGCTATCCCCCAGAACACCAGGCATCCTGAGGATGGAGGGTAGGAGTTGAAGAAAGAAAGGTGCTGTGGAACAGCTAACCTAGCATAGGACTGCAGACAAGGAGTCCATGTGTGGATGATAATTATCATCAATGATATTGAAAGAAATATTGCAATATGGACCTCCCCTAACAGGATTACACAGCAGTAAGGAGGTTCATGGGATCTACTGGGGAACCCAGTAGAGGAACCTCAAGGAGGACCTCACTGTGAAGTGGAGGTAATAAACCTGTAGGAAAAAACAGTGGAGGTCAGATTCCTGAAAGGTAAGAGGGGACCACGGTAATAACTGGGGTAGTACCAAAAACGGTGGGCCTTCAGCGGAAGGCTTTATGATAAATGCCGAACTCTTTTGGCGACAGAGTGGCTCACCCTTGGGAGCAAAAAGAGAAGGCCGACCGAATTGGACAAACAGGCACAGTCCTTGTGGGAGAAAAAGGTATGGAAACCCCTTGTATCCCAAAAGAAAGGACAAACGCCTGAGGCTTTAGAGCCTGTGATTAGCTGAAGATCCGCAATGTCTCTCCTAACTGGAGTCAGCTAGGAGAGATATTGGAACATGGAGAGCTTCAGAGGTATCTAAACCTTAAGGTTATGGTGGAAGTTGTTAACTACCACCGAAGTGGTTGTGAGTGTAGAACCCCAAACATGCTGGATAGCATAGGTATGGGTAAAGCCCATCTGTCAGAATCATATAGCTATATGAGCCTCAACAGTCAGGTAGATAAATGCAGAATACATATCTACCGATAGTAAAATATCTCGACATATATATATATATATATATATATGTATATAACATATATATATATATGTATATAACATATAGCTAGATAGATATATAAGAATATATCTATAGTGAGATATGAAGGGCATAAAATACACACAAATGATAGACAGACATCTGTAAGATGTATGCTATAGATATGAATATATAGGCCTCTATATGGGTGTCTGCAATGAAGCAGACAGAGATATGCCTACAAAAACGGTATTCACATAGGAAATGTGGAGAGGAAAGATTCATCTAACAACAAGAAGGTGGAACCTACTTGAGAAGATATATAGAGAATCTATTCCCACTGGTTATGAGCTACAGGGATGCTAGCTTGTGGAATAACCAGGATGGTTACGTGAAAAGCAGAGGATGATATCAGTCTGCAGCCAGCAAGTCCCGAGTATTCTACAACTCTAGCATGGTAAGTGAACAGAAGACGCATAAAAATGAGATACCATGCTGACCTGCTTAAGGGCAAAAAAGGTATCATGCGTTCTTACCATGACGACGAGCTGGAAGGAGAAAAGCATATTTCTGATTGGAAATACTATGGACCAAAGCAGGGAATTGGCAACTCCTTTATATTAAAAAGGAGAACCTTTCTAGTCATGGGAGACTTGACTGAAAAAGCCTTTTCCAACCATCTAGGATAGCTGGTGGAGAAAAAAAAACCATGCTCTCTAGCAAGGGCCCATAGTGGAGAGCTTCTCTGTAGAATTGCAGAGAGCATGATGCAGGAGAATGAGGAGATAGAACTGGCTGCTGAAGAGCCAGTACCTATGTCAACTATGCTGCCAAACCCAGGGGAATGGAGATGGCAGAAAGAGAAGACAATCCAACAAGCTTGTAGTGAAAAAATTTCCAAGACAGATGACAGCACTGACTTGGAGCCAACTACTAAGACCAGACAGAATGTTAGTGGAGGACAAATCTGGTTGCTGGTGGACAAGAACCAGTGGTCCAAACATTAAGGCTCCTGCATTGGCAGCTGCTTGCCAGACAGCAGAAAGAATGTTACTGTTTAAAAACAGAAAGGACAGAACAAGAGTAGAAAACTCTGGACATGTCTGATGAACTGCTTCAAAGCAAGATTGAAAAAGAGGAGTCAACTAAGAGAAGAGAACTCCGCACTGGAAAAGTAACAAAACTAGAGAGGCTGAAGAAAAAGCCCTCCAGTGAAGCAATACCGCTCTTACAGAGGAAAAACCTGGTAAGAGGGTAAAGAGAATGTAGCTGAAGAAGACTTACAAAGTAGTAAGTCTATAGAAAGGAAAAAAAGACATGCTGGCACAGGAAACTATCGTTTGATAGTGGTTAGACCTCTTTCCCTAGCAGGAAGAAGAGGAGAACCCTGTGACCTAAAAGCATGAACATCCTGACAGCTCATAGAACATAGAAAGAATGGATGTCTTTTGGGAAGAGATCCATGTTTAGGATTTAAAATGACAGCAGTGGACTGCCTCTATTGAGAAGAAGCAACTGCAGATTCTAACCCCAAGAGTCACAAGCATCTGATGGAGATTGATCAGAAACCCTGTGGTTGCTGGGTTTGCTGAGCCTGGTGAGAGGTTGAATTCTGCAGACCAGGACGATGCTTCCCTTGTTTGGGAACATCTGTATGATGGGCAGATGATGCATAAAACCTTCTTCTCCTATGGGAAGAAAGTTTGGCAGGACATTTCCTACCTACTGGGACAGAAGAAGGTGCAGAACAGCCCCTAGGAAACAGGTAAGTCAGTGGACAACTGAGTAACCTGACGTAAAGACTCCTTGTTGAAAAGATTGTCTCCAGTGCAAGGAGTATGTCCCAGTCTTTGCTGTGCCCATTTGTCCAAGTCTGAAGCTTGGAGCCAGGCTCTATGTCGTGCCCCTATAGTTATAGCAGAAGTCCTGCTAACAGACTCAAAAGAGTCTAAGGAAGCACGAGTAAGAAACCAAGAGATATTCTGAAGATGCTTCAGCAGTGAAGAATAGCCTGCACTCTTGGACTCTGGAAGGGAAGGAGTCAAAAGATGTAATTGCTTTGTGAACTCCTCAAGAGATAGACTCATATAAAAAATATATGAGAGAATTCTTGCAGAAAGCATAGATGTCTGGAAGGTTTGATGTCCAAAGGCATCTAGTGTCTTAGACTCACGACCTGGCGGATAAGAAGAGTGCTTTTTCTTACTCTTTACTCGCCTCATTGCTGATTCCACTACTATGGAATGATGAGGAAGTTGAGTCTTTTGAAACCCTGGAGAGGGGGGCACCTGATATAAGAGATCAGTTTCTCTGAAAGGTGGGGGTACCCTTAAAGGTGTTTCCCACATTCCTAGAAGGAGATCCTGCAAGGAATGATGCAAAGGAAGCATTATGTTCTCCTTTGCTTTGGTAGAAACAGAGCCTTGTGCAGGATCATGTCCTGGGATAGGAATGGCAAGAGATCTTGCTATATATCCAGGAGGAAACTCTGAAAAGAGGGATCCCCAACAGGAATCTCCCTTGGGCAGGTTAGATCTGAAGAACTAGCCTGAGCACCGACAGAGCTATCCAAATATATAGGAATAGAAGATCCTGCAGAGTGCAGTGTGGAATGCTTAAGGGATGGTCGCTGGTATTGGCTGTCAGGAGCAGCGACCGTCATTACCACAGTGTCCATGCCAGGTATCGACTCCAAGCTTGGTATAGAAGAGAGCGATCCTGTTGAAAAAAGCATGGCAGGAGTTGGCCACGATGCTACTGTGGATACCGGTACCGATGCCAATACCAGTACTGATGTCGGAGTTGAGCCCGACAGAGACATCGGAGCAGTCATCGGTGATAGTTCAATCGATATTGAGGTAACCGAAAACCTCCGGCCGCTATCCTCGGTACCGGTATCGATCGGTGTCGGTACCAAAGCGTATTGGTACCCAGTCTTCCAGACTACAGATCGATTCCAAACTCGGCATCGAGGCAGAGAGCCTGATAAGCGCAGCATGGAAGGCACCGACCGTAAGGGTAATGAGGACATCGGTACCGACTTCGGTACCGTGTCTGATACCGGTGGATGAAGGTCAACCCAGTGGCAACTCAATCGGCCTCGGGGGAACTGAGAGTTGCGGATCCAAATCATCGGAACCGAGCCTTCGGTACCGCCGAGAGCCGGTACCAAGGCGAGTCGGTACCCAGTCCTCCAGACTGGAGATCGATTCCAGACTCAGCATTGAAGGAAGCGAGGCTATCGATGCACGTCTGGAGGGTACCGACGTCGGTGGTAGTATCGGTGCTGGTACCGATAATGGAAAGTCAGTCTGGAGAGTATCCACTGGTCCCAAAGGCACCGAGGACGCCAGATGACCATCCCTGGTGAGGAGTGTTTCATCCAACACCAGTGCCGATGCCGGGGTATCGGTACCGCTCGAAGCGGATGCCACCACCGGACACGGCTCAAGTATGTTCTGTGAGGGGTGAACCCCAGGAACAACCTGAAACCCCTGAAAGGCTTTGGAGACCGAAGACTCCCGCCGGGGTTTTGAAGCCAGTGGGCTCTCGAGGGCAAGGCCGGGCAGTCTTCATGCTGTGCATGAGACCTACCACTCGAGGGCTGGCTAGTCTTAACAGACTGTTTGTGGGTTACCTGATCCTGTGTAGAAGAAGGGGACGGTGCCCCGAAGTTGGAGGGAAACCGTATATCGAGGGAACCTCGATGTTGAAGACCTCTTCTCACCAAACTGTTGTCAGGACCCAAGCAGGTTAGACACCGACTTCGAGGGTCTAAAGATAAAGTTGTACCACCACAGTTTGAACATTTCTTGGAGAAAGTGGCTGGCGGTTCCATGAAGGAAAAAGAAGAGGCCTAAAAGGCCTAAGAAACCGTGGGACACTATAAAAAAAAAATATCCCTTGAAAAAGGAAGATTTTACAAGAAAAGAAAAGAAAACACCGGCGGTACCGGTGGCGTCGGGAAAGACAGCCACGACCACAAGAAAACTAAAGAAATAAAACAAGAATTTTCTGCGGTGACAGGAGGACATCCTGCCGGCTTCGCGAAAAAACGAAAACTGAGGAGAGGCAGTTGGGAAAGGCGGGAAGGCAGCACGCAGGCGTGGTGGGATGCTTCCAAAAGCTCTTTGATTGGACGCTGGGAAGCGTTCCCGCGCAGACTCCGTCGGTACCGACGTACCCATATGTGAAGACTCATTCCTGCTTGTTCCTGGAGATAAAACTACTTCTTACTGAAGAATGGTTTCTTGTACTATTTTTTCTTTGCAGGATCAGCTGTAGATTTGGACAATCTATCCAAAGTGATATTGTCAGCATCTATCTCATTAGCTTTTTCCTGCCAATTCTTGCCAAAGAGATTCTCTCCTGTACAAGGAATATTCCCTAGTTTATCCTGTACCCAAAGTTCCAAGTCAGATGCCTGGAGCCAAGTAATCCTACATGCACCTATGGCAATAGCAGAGGTTCTGCTTATGCACTCAAAGCAGTCAAAGGCTGCACGATTCACAAACTTGGAAACATCCTGAGCATGTTTGACAAAGGCGAAGTAATCTTGCCTCTTATCATCAGGAAGGAGAGGGCTCATAAGCTCTAAATCTCCGTGACTTCCTTAAAGAACATTCCCATATATAATATATAAGAAATGATCCTAGCAGAAAGCACGGAAGCCTGGAAGGTTCGACGTCCAAAGGCGTCAAGAGTCCTACACTCACGTCCTGGAGGATTAGATGCATGCCTTTTTGCACTCTTGATCCTTCTCATAGCTGATTCCACCACCATGGAATGGGATGGTAGCTGAGTCTTCTGAAACCCAGGACAAGGAGGAACTCGATACATGGTGTTGAGTCTTCGAGAGTGAGGAGATGTGGTTAGAGGTGGTTAGAGGTGTTTCCCACATCCTTAACATGAGATCATGCAAGATCTCATGAATAGGCAAGGTAGCTGCCTCCTTGGGAGCTTTAGGGTATTGTAGGATTTCTCATTTCTTTGCCCTAGGCTCTTTTTCAGGAGCCTCTGTGATGGAAAGACCTCGAGCCACATCTTGGATAAAATCCTGAAAGGACATATCTTCTGGTGGAGACATACTACGCTGAGGAGAAGAAGAATCCTCAGGAAGAAGTACTCTGGTATCGGCAGAGCTTTCAGAGTCTTCAGACTCATCCGAGGATTCAAAGTACCTCCGATCCGGGTGATCGTGCAAGGCATGTTACTGGTACCGATCGAAGTCAGGATTGGAGGGGTCCGGTACCGACTTGTCGATACCGGATGGATAAGCATGACTCGGACCCAGCAGAATACCTGCCGATGTCGATGCAGTCGATACCGGTACCGAGTCGGAGCCGGTTGAATTGTCTGAAGCGGTTTCAAGGGCATCGAGGCCGTGAGAAGAGCCGCCAGACTGCGTTCAATAGAAAAGAATCTCTGGTCTATCGACGCTGATGATGCTTGGGTATCGGTATCGGATGAAGCAGCCGGTACCCCAGAGCATGGCACCTGTAGTTCTGCCGAGGTTGAGGCCTCGAGAACATCCTGGAGCCCCGTTAGTGCTTTGGAAGTCGAAGCCTCCCGCTGGGGTAATTTTGCCGGTGAAAGTCCCTCAAGGGCAACGCCAGAGGCATCTCGATGCTTAGAGGGAGAAATACCCTTTGAGGACCGGCTAGATTAATGTTTAGCTACCTGAGACCCATGGGAGGAAGACCAAGCCCTGGAAGACGTCGATGCCACAGAGGCTGCATCGGAGGGAAAAAGGGTGCTAAGTTTAGCAGCTCGGTTCTGCCGGCCCCTCTTTGACATCATCCCACAGGTAACACACTCCGAAATAGAGTGGTCAGGACCTAAACATTTGAGGCACCACTCATGGGTGTCGGTGACGGAGATGGTACCGCCACACTTGGAACACTTTTTAAAACCCGAAGCATGTTTTTCCATTTTAAAGGAAAAGGTTGAGCCTACTGCCCAAAATGGCGCATGGCACCTGAAGAGAAAATACCTGGAAAAGACTCCAGAAGAAAGGGTTTTTTTTAAAAAAAAAAATGAACGAAGAACCGGCGGTACTGGTGTAGCGTCAAAGGAAGGCAGACGCGACCACAAAAAAGAAGAAAAAAAGGGAATTATTTTCTGCGGTGACAGGATGTGTGACCTGTTGGCTCCGCGGAAAACGAAGAACTGGAGAGAGACAGTTGGGAAAGGTGGGAAGGCAGCACGCAGGTGCTGTGGGATGCTCCCAAAGGCTTTCCTAATGGACGCTGGGGAGCGTTCCTGCACGGGCTCCGTCAGTGCCGACGATACCCATATGTGAAGACTACATTCCTGCTCGTTCCTGGAGATGGATCAAAGCAAAGAATTCATTCAGTCGATCAAAGCAAAGAATTCATTCAGTCACTCCGCTATGGCTTCTCCCCTCGTTGCCCTTTTACCCCTCTATCATCTAATGGTCCAACTGATTCTCTCACATGTTTTTTTGCTATTAATGTACTTGAAAAAGTCTTTATTATGAGTTTTTGCCTCCACAGCAAGCTTCTTCTCAAATTCTCTCTTTGCTTCTAACTTGCCAGTGCATGGGGGGGATAAGACATTTTTCAGATATGTTAGTGAGAAGAGGAAGGGCAAAAGTGGTATTGTCAGACTCAAGGGTGAAGGGGAGGAATATGTAGAAGCTGATGAGGATAAAGCAGAATTGCTTAAATATTTCTGTTCTGTGTTCATAGATGAAGAACCAGGAGCAGGACCTCAGAAAACACCCACAAACAGGAAAAGAAGCGAGGGACATCTTGAACAATTTTCATAAGACTGTGTTTGTGAGAAACTAGCTCAACTTAAAGTAGACAAAGCGATGGGACCGGATGGAATACACCCGATGCTTGGGTGTCAGTACCGGATGAAGCAGCCGGTACCCCAGAGCATGGCAGCAGTAGTTCTGCCGAGGTTGTAGCCTCGAGAACATCCTGGAACCACGTTAGTGCTTTGGAAGCCTCCTGCCGGGGCAATTTTGCCGGTACAAGTCCCTCAAGGGCAATGCCAGAGGCATCTCGATGTTTAGAAGGAGACCTACCCTTTGAAGACCGGCTAGATTTATGTTTAGTTACCCGACATCCATGGGAGGAAGACGAAGCCCTGGAAGACGTCGATGCCACGGAGGCTGCATCGGAGGGAAAAAGGGTGCCAAGTTTAGCAGCTCGGTTCTGCTGGCCCCTCTTCGACATCATCCCACAGGCAACACACTCCAAAATAGAGTGGTCAGGTCCTAAACATTTGAGGTACCACTCATGGGTGTCGGTGACGGAGATGGTACCGCCACACTTGGAACACTTTTTAAAACCTGAAGCGGGTTTTTCCATTTTAAAGGAAAACGTTGGGCCTAGTGCCCAAAATGGCGCATGGCACCTGAGGGTGTTCCTGTGTTTGACAATGCTGCTGGTTTAAAGCTGTGCTGTCCAAGCCCAAGCCCTGACTGGCCTCTCTCTGCAGGGAGGGAGGGGGGGGAACGGGAGGGGTTTTGCTGTCCCGCTCCCTTCTGCTGATGGCAATTGGGATCCATAGGTGTTCCTGCGCCTCTTGGTGCTGCTGGTTTAAAGCTCTGCTGTCTGGGCTCTGATTGGCCTCTGTGGGGGGAGTGGGAGGTGTTTTGCTGTCCCACTCCATTCCAGTGCACGCCCCACCAGAGTCCACGGAAAACACCTACAGCAGGTGCTAACTTAGCCAAGGCTGAGTCTGAGCATCAATGCCCTCAGACCCCGTCTGCATGTAGCAACTGAGGGAACGGCAAACTTTGGCACTGGTGCAGTTGCCATTAGATTCATTTTAGGGCAACCCCTGCGGCACAGAATCAACTGAATCGCCCCCCAACTAAACTCCCAGGATCCAGAGAGTTCTGGCTGAAGAAGTCCACTTCCACAATGTCCACCCCAGCAATGTGCTGAGCTGATAAGGCTAGGAGGTTTTCTCCACCCAGGCGAACAGGAGAGATCTCCATCGCCGTGGCATGGTTTGAAAACACTCGAATTGTCCGGCCCTTGATAAGGGGCCAGAAACGCAGAAGAGCCAACCTGATAGCCCTCCTCGAGGCAGTTGATGGACCACAGCGCTTCCCTGTGGTTTCAGCGGCCCTGTGGCATATGGTCTTCACAATGAGCTCCCTCAGCCCAAGAGACTGGCATCATTTGTCAGGAGGATACAGGAGAAATCGTGTAGCAGCATGCCCTTCCTCAGACGACCAGGCTACTGTCACCACCACAAGCTGGAAGTCAACATCAATGAGAGAGGGAGCCTGAGTTTGAACTCCTGAGAACTCAGACCACTGAGTCAACAGGAACCACTGGAGCAGTCGCATATGAGCATGCGCCCATGGCACTCTCTCTATGGTTGCCACCATCAATCTGAGGAGCTGAAGATAATCCTGGACTCTGGAAGCCTGCTGCACACAGAACAGCTCCTGGCAATCCATCTTTTGACTTTCTCCTCTGGCAGGGAAACTCTGACCACTTGGGTGTTGAAACATACTCCCAGAAATTCCAGGGACTGGGAAGGCAACAGCTGGCTCTTTCCCTGATTGTTCACCTAGCCAAGGTTTTTGAAAAAGGATACCACTCGGGACGCCACCTGATTTGCCTCGGTAAAGGAACAGTCCCAGATGAGCCAGTTGTCTAGATATGAATGGTAACAGATCCCTTGACACCATAGCCACTATCACTATGACCTTGGAGAACGGGGTGGTGGATAGCTCGAAAGAGAGGGCAGCGAACTGAAAGTGAGAGCCAAACACAGCAAAATGCAGGTGCTTCTGTTGATCTGTCTGGATTGGGATATGAAAATACGCCTTGGCCAGATCCAGAGAAGCTACGAACTCTCCTCGGCGCAATGTTTCCACCTGGAAGCGCAAGTGTTTCTTGACCCCCTTGAGGTCCAGAATGGGCTGGAAAGAACCGCCCTTTTTGGGCACCACAAAACAGATGGAGCATATGCCCTTGCTCTGCTCGTCTGGTGGGACAGGCACCACTGACTTTAGGGAGGAGTGGCCTAGTGGTTGGGACAAGTTACCCCAAGCCGGAGGACCAGGGATTCAATTCCTGGTCAGGGACAGCAACCTCGGGCAGGAGGGACTGGGGTCTCTAGTCCTATAGGCACTCCTTGTGGCCTTGGGCAAGCCATTTAACCCTCCATTGCCTCGGGTACACATACAGATTGTGAGCCCTTCGGGGCGAGGGAATGTATACAGTACCTGTTTGCAAACCGCACAGAATGCGTTTGCAGATGGGTGGTATTAATGCCTTAATAGAAAAGAATAGAATGGGCGCAGCAACTTGTCCAAGATGGCCAGTCCAGCAGAATGTTTGCTCACAGACCAACAAGGGGAGACGACAAAGGCATTTGGAATCGGCTCTTTGCATTCAAAGACACAACCGAACTGAATGGTGTCTAGCACCCAGCGATCCTTGGTAATCTGGGCCCATTCCTGAAAAAAAAAAAGACAAAGCCTGCCTCTAACTGGAGGCACCAGGGAATGGGTCCCCAAGCGTTCATTGCACAGCCTGGGAGGGCTCTCCTCTGGAAGGGGCCGAGTCCCTGGGCCCAAGCACAATATGAAAGGACTGAGAAGGAGCCCGAAGCCTGGAAGCAGACTCAGAAGCTGCCATGCAAGAAGAGCAGAGTCCAGAGGTGAGGCACCTCGCTTGCTACAGGTCAAACAATGTTTCCTCGAAGAAGACAGAGTTAAGGCAAGTATCACAAGAGCACATGCTAAGGCTGCAGCAGCCCAAAGGCATGTGCTTACCTGCGCTTTTATAGCAATGTGTTTTACAGGTGCTAGGGAAGGTGTGCATATTGGAGCCATTTGGGCAGAACGTGCACTAGGACCAAACAACTGTCAGGCGTACTATAGGTAAATATGCTACTAATGCATGCAGAAAATGACAGGAAACCTCCACACCGCACCAAATGTCACCAGTGGTCCACCCTGAATTGTGTCCTAGGAAGACGGAATTGGGAGCCCCCAACAAGGAAAATGACGAGGTTAAGCTGGGTACTCACCCCCTTAGAGCCACCGGCAGATAATCCATACCGGGTTTAATTCTACTCTCCTGAGCAGCAGAGCAGGGAGGGAGGGGGCGGACAGAGAAGGGGGGAAGGGGCGCTGAGGTTGTGTGAGGCTGCTGCACTCTTGCAGATCCTTCCAATTTTTTGGCTGCTCAACAGGCTCTTATCCAGGTTAAGAGCATGGAGCTGAACCAATTTTCCCTCCTTCTATGGCTACAAAAACCCCCCAGTCTAGTCAAGCCTCCCACATCGCGCTCAAGTGAAAGTCACCTTCAAGGTGGTCAAGTTCACGAGCGTTTTCCTCTCAATCTTCAGAATTTTTTCTTCAGAGTAGAAAATCCATCCACCATCTGTTGGAGACACCGAAATACTGAAGGGACCTCTGGTGGCTGAGGCAAATAGGCATAGTAGTGATGTCATTGAAACCTGGGCTTTTCATTGGTTCTTTGTTTCCACCAATCTGCTAGTAGGGGAACACAACCCACTAATCTGGACTGGTCTAGCAGGATGATATGGAAAAGGTTAATTACTCCACTGTAGCAGGTGTTCTCTGTGGACAGCAGAAATGTGATGTCACAGACAGCCCCACACAGAAACGCTCCCCATCTTCTATTGGAAGCTTCTAAGAGGCTCCACTGCACCTGCACGATTGCCTTCCCCGCCTGCCGCGGCGCCATCTTCTCCAATATGATAAAACTGTAGCAGAAAACATCTTCTCAGAGAGGTGAGAGGGTTGCGAGGACTTATTCCTACTGTCCACAGAGAACACCTGCTACAGGTGAGTAACTACCTTTCAATGTGGACAAGCAGGAATCCTCATATTTTGTACTCCCAAGCTACAGGCTACCAAAAATCGAGGAGGCTGAGAAACCCAACCGGGGCAATTGAACTAAAAACTGGAGAATCAACTATGTACGGCATGGTAATCCCCCAGGGGGAACTCATCCGATTTAGCTTCTTCACCATACAGCTTCATTCATGAGAATTCATGCGCTGTGGTTTTCACTCTTTTTTTTTATTTGGTAGCCTGGATGGACAGAAGGGCCTTGGGGGGATGATGTTGGAGTCTAATCCCAAACAGGTGCTGGAGTACAGATTGGCAAAAGTTGCTGTCACATCAGGAATCCCCATCCAGACAGTAGCGAGATGTGAATGTGTGGAGAGAAGACCACATTGTAGCTCTGCAGATCTTTTCCATGGAAACAGAGTGCAGGTTGGTCACTGACCAGCCATGGCTCTGATGTTATGAGCCATGACATGACCATCAAGGCTAAAGCAAAAGAGATGCAGTCTGCCAACCAAATTTAAAGAGTGAATATGGAAACGGCAGCCTCAGCTTGCTGGGGTCAAATGAGAAACAACCGGATGGACTTTTGGTGGGCCTTTGTCCGCTCTAGGTAGAAGGCCAAGACTCACTTGCAGTCCAGTATATGCAGTGCCGCTTCCCCTCTATAGGTATGAGGCCTCAGAAAGAAAGTCAGCAGAACAACTGACTGATTTAAGCTGGAAAGCCAATACTACCTTTGGGAGGAATGGAGGGCGAGTGTGCAGGACCACTCTATTATGATGGAACATAGTGTATGGTAGATTAGCCACTAGAACCTGGAGCTCACTAACACGGTGCGCCGATTTAACTGACACCAGAAACAAGTCCTTCCAAGGGCAGGAGTCAAGCGGCTCAAAAGGAGCCAACATGAGTTGTGCCAGAACCATGTTGAGGTCCCAAGCCACCACCGCAGGCTTGAAGGGAGGTCTCTAGAGGAGCAAGCCTTGCATGAATTGAAACACCAAAGCCCGAGTTGATATGGATTTTCCCTCCAAACCACAATGGTTTGAAGGGAAAATCCATATCAACTCGGGCTTTGCAGCTTAATCAGTCAGTCGTTCTGACGACTTTCTTTCTGAGGCCTCACAACTATAGAGGGGAAGCAGCACTTCATACACTGGACTGCAAGCCAGCCTTAGCCTTCTACCTAGAGCAGATGAAGGTCCACCGAAAGGCCATCCAGTTGTTTCTCTTTTGACCCCAGCAAGCTAGAGGTTGCCGTTTCCATATTCACTCTTTCAATTTGGTTGGCAGACTGCATCTCTTTCGCTTTAGCCTTGATGGTCATGTCATGGCTCGGCTCATATCATCAGAGCCATGGCTGCGTCAGTGACCAACTTGCGCTCTGTTTCCATGGAAGAGATCTGCAGAGCTGCAGCATGGTCTTCTCATCTTCTCTCCACACAGTCACGCCTTGCTGCATCTCCAATCATGTTGAGGTGGACCCTGACAGAGAGACTTGAGACCCCGAGAAGTGGAGGTACTCAAGAAGTCTGTTGATGGAACAAGTAAAGGTATTCAGTGCCTGTGCTGCGCACCAGGAAGCAAATCTTTTCCATTTGTAAGCATAAGACCTCCTTGTTGAGGTCCTCCTAGAGGCCAACAGAACATCTGGTACACCGTCAGGCAGGTTAAGCTCCAACAGGACTAGCCTCTTAACATCCATGAAGTGAGGGCCAAGGATCTGACAATGGGGTGCAGCCTTCTCCTGTCCTCCTGAGAAATAAAGTCCAGGACAGAGCCGAGCCCAAACCAACAGCAGAGGCTCCTACTGGAAGAATTGAAGCAGAAGAGGAAACCATGGTTGCCTGGGCCAATTTGGCGTGATGAGGATCTTTGACTTCCTGTCTATCTAAAGCTTCAGCAGAGTCTTCACTATGAGAGGTATGGGATGATATGCATATAGCAGAGCCCTCCTCCAGTGCAGGATCCCGGCCGCAACAGCCCTGTCCAGAGTACACTCGTGCGGCTGGAGGATGCGGCTCAACTGGTCTGACAGGATTATTTTGCTCCCCTGGCAGATATGTGGCTCTTAATTCCATACCGTGAATGATGGCAAACTTCCACAACCGGACTGTCTCCAAGCACAGGAGATATGACCCCGTGCCCCCTTGCTTGCTCATGTAGTACATCACAACCCGTCAGTCTGAATCAGAGCAATCTGGTTGTCCAGGTGATCCCGGAAAGCCCTGTGGGCATTTGCTACGGCAAGTAGCTCCAAGGAATTGATCTGTTGCAGACTCTGCTGTTCGGACCAGTCTCCTTGAGTGTGGATGCCATCCAGATGCGCCCACAACCCAGCTTGGAGGTGTCCATAGACCGTGTCTTCTACCGTGGTGCTTTCTGAAAAGGGAGGCCCTGGAGCAGATTCTGAGGATCCAACCACCAATGCAGGGACTGGATAAAGGGTATGGTGACTTCCACCCAGTGGCCTGCTTCCACTAAGTACTTGGTGTCCACTGAGCTTGTCTCATCGACAGGCAAGCTAGGGGAATGATGTGCACTGAGCATGGTCAGCATTTCGCGAGCAGTTGTCTGTTGACTCCGCTGGGTATTGCGGACCAAAGCAGTTAATCTCTGAAGGCGGTCCAGTGGGAGAAAGGCCTTTGTGTGAGTCATGTCGAGGAGGGCTCCCCATGAACTCTAGTCATTGGGGGGCTGATGGTGGGACTTTGGATAACTGACAATGAACCCCAACAGCTCCAGCACCCGAATTGTAATTGTGTTGAGTGCCGGACTCCATCTAGAGTGGTGCTTTTTATGAGCCAGTCATCCAATTAAGGAAAGACAAAAACCCCTAGTGTTCTGAAATAGGCTGCTACCACTGCGAAGCACTTTGTGAAGACTCAGAGCACCACTGCCAGTCTGAAAGGTAACATCCAATACTGAAAGTGCTGTCCTCCCTGGATGAATCTGAGATATTTCCTGTGGGTGGGATGGATCAGTATATGGGTATACACATCCTTTAGATTCAGGGAACATAGCCAATCGCCTTTCTGAAGATAAGGGAGCAGGGTCCCTAGAGAGACCATCTTGAACTTTTCTCACACTAGGAAGGTGTTGAGGTCTCTAAGGTCCAAGATAGGCTGGAACCAGACCATCCTCTTCGGGACCAGAAAATATCTGGAGTAAAATTCCCATCTGACCTGCTCCTGAGGCATGGGCTCGATGGCAAGATCGGCCAGAAGGGTGGAGATTTCCCCCTGGAAAAAGGCTGAGATGCAGAGGGCCGAGGGGGGAACACCCTCGAGGGGTAATGAGGCGGCAGTTCAGAGGTGCAAAATGTAGCTGCTTTTGAGTATCTGTAGGACACACATGCAGGGGTATCGACATGATCACCATTATCGTGAGATGGTCGGTACACCTCCGAAGCTCTGCAGGTCGATTCCTTTCTTCGGGGCATCTTGGGTAGACCGTTCACGGCCACTCTTGACATCACACAATGGGAAGAGCTCCGATGCCAATGCACACAGGGCTTCACCTAGTGCTCGTAAGGGTCTCCCTTCAATGTTGATGCAGAGTCCTTCTTCGGTTCCAGGTGAAGACTTACCGATGGCGGATGTTCCAGGACCCCATGGGTCCTCGGCTCCAAATGAGCCCAGGAACCTCGATGTTGATGCACCTTCAGCAGATCCTAGGGGTGCCATCGAGACTGCTGCCAGTTCCAAAGACGCTGAATCAGATCTCTGACCAAAGAGGGTTTTCTCTTTGCTTCCCTCAACCCTTCAGGCCTCTCCTAGTCTTCTGTAAGCATAAATTGCAAGAAGAGGACTGGTGACTGGGACCCACACACTGGAGGTACCAACTGTGCTTGTCAGTGACTGAGATGGTCCTGGTACATTTCTTAAACCTGCTGGCCAGTTTCTGGGACATGTCTGGGAAGATGACTGTGGCAAGATCAAACGGCTCTATGGCAACCAGAGACCCAGCTGGGCCGTGGGAAAAAAATACAAGAAAATAAGTTAATGTAAAAATGGAAGAACCACGATCAGACCCAATGCTACTGATGGCAGGCAGAACACGCATGCAGAAAAAGGACCCCAAAAGAGGGAAAAAACGAAACGTTTCCTGGTGGATGACCGATGCACATCTGTGGGGCTCTGAGGAAAACGAAAACTGAAGAAGATGGCGCTGCAGCAGGCAGTAAGGCAGGTGAGCAGGTGCAGTGGAGCCCCCCCAAAAGCTTCCAACAGAAGCTGGGGATCATTCCCACGTGGGGCTTCATCAGTGACATCACCCATACAAAATACAGAAGTCTCTTGATGCAGCTGGAAGGGACTAGGTCCCAATGGCTCAGTGGAAAAAAGACTGAGGAGACTAGGAGCTAAGGTGGGAAGGCAACCACGCATGCATGGAGGAATGCTCCCAAATGCTTTCCTATTGGATGCTGGGGTGTGTTCCGCGCCAGTCTCCATCAGAGCAGACGTCACCCATATGTGAAGCTGACTTCCTGCTTGTTTCTGGAGATCAGTTTTTACTACATCCTTCTAGTAACTAATTCCAGAGTTTGATTACATGTTGAGTAAAGAGTAGTTACTCACCTGTAACAGGTGTTCTCCAGGAGCAGCAGGAATCAGTCCTCACCTATGGGTGACGTCAGCGCCGACGGAGACCTCGTGCGGAGCATTTCCCCAGTTTTCATAGAAAGCTTTTGGGAATGCAGCGCACATGCGCGGTCCCCTTCCCGCCCAAGGGTGCCATCTTGCTCAGTCTGATGACATAGCTAAAAGACAGCAAAAAAAGCAAAAATAAATCATATGACTGCAACTCCAAGGGGAGGAGGGAGGGTTGTGAGGACTGATTCCTGCTGCTCCTGGAGAACACCTGTTACAGGTGAGTAACTACTCTTTCTCCAGGATCAAGCAGGAAGTCAGTCCTCACATATGGGACTCCCTATCTTAGGGCTACCAGAGGCCCCAAACTGAAACATGAGCTCCCTTTAGAGCCTCAGCATGCAAGAACAGAATCTTCTCTGATAACGCCCCCAACAGGTAGCCCAACACCAGGGCCGGAGGGTAGGAGTTGCCTAGACCTCAAAGAGATTATGGAGTACCACTAGCCCGAAAGCACTGTCCCTGCGGGACTCCCTCTCAAGGCAGTAGGGGGCTGCAAAAGTCTGGCTTGAAGACCAAGTAGCAGCCCGGCAGATGACTGCCAACGGAACAGAGGGGAGATGAGCCACTGACACAGCCTTCGCCCTGACACGGTGAGCCGTAACTCAACCCTGCAACTAGAGGCCGGCTGCCCTGTAAGCCCAGGCAATGCAGTCAGCTACCCATATGGACAAGGTACGCTTGGAGACAGCCAACCCCAACTTATTGGGGTCATAAGAGATGAAAAGCTGAACCACCCTCAGGTGCTCCAGCGTACGGTCAAGTTAGAAGGACAACGACCTCCTACAGTACAGGGTATGCAGGACCATCTCAGCTCGGCTAGCATGAGGCCTGGGAAAGAAAGTTGGAAGAACCACCTCCTGATTGAGGTGGAAGGAGGAGACAACCTTTGGAAGGAACTTAGGGTGAGTCAGTAAGACTACCCTGTTCTTATAGAACCTAGTATAAGGTGCTTCTGAAACTAGGGCCTGAAGCTCACTCACTCGCCTTGCTGAGGTAAGGGCTACCAGAAATAGCGTTTTCCAAGACAGAAAACGCATAGGACAAGTAGCCATAGGTTCAAACGGTGGGCAAGTAAGCCGTTGCAAGATCAGATTTAAATCCCATTCAGGGGCAGGTGGACGCACTGGAGGCTTAAGCAAAAGTAGGCCTCTGAGGAAGCGAGCCACCAAAGGATGACTGGAGAGAGACTGACCCTCCACCTGTGAGTGGTGTGCTGAAAGAGCACTAAGATGAACTCTAACAGAATCGGACTTAAGGCCTAGGTTGGACAGGTGAAGCAAATACTGCAGCACCACTGGTACCAGGCATGAGAAGGGATTCTCGTTGTGTTGAGTACACCAGGCAGAAAATCTACGTCACTTAAGGACATAAGACTTTCAGGTGGACTGTCTCCTAGAGGCAAAGACTACGTCCTCCACTTCCCTAGGCAGTAGTAAAGGCTCTAGGACTACCCTTTCAGCAGCCAGGCCATCAAATTGAGGGACTGGAGATTGGGGTGCAAGAGAGATTCCTGCTCCTGAGACAGGAGATCGGGTTGCATTCCCAGAGGAAGAGGAGTGTCCACCGCTAGTTGCAACAGTAGTGGGAACCAGGGCTGCCTTGGCCACCTGGGGGCCACCAGAATCACTGAGGCCTTGTCCCGGATCACCTTGAATAGTGTCTTGGACACTAGAGGCGTGGGAGGAAACGCATATAGGAGGCCTGTAGACCATGGAATGAGAAACGCATCCGCTGCTACTCTGAGAGGATGCGGTTGTCTGGAGCAGAACCTGGGAAGTTGACAGTTCAGAGGACTGGCAAAGAGATCCATGGTTGGAAGACCCCATCTCAGGAAGATCTGTTGAACCACTAAAGGGTTCAACTGCCATTCGTGTGGCTGCAGAATCCTGCTCAAACTGTCCGCCAGGTAATTCTCCTGACCTGGGAGGTAGACTGCTTTGAGGAGAATGCCATGATCGATTGCCCAGGAGCACAGTTTCTGTGCCTCCTGACAGAGAAGACGGGACCCTGTGCTCCCTTGTTTGTTCACATAGAACATAGCCACTTGATTGTCTGTCTGGACTAAGACGGACTAGTGAGAGATGAGATGAGAGAAAGTTCTCAGGGCTAAGCGGATAGCTCTGAGTTCTAAGAGATTGATCTGCTGTGCGGCCTCCCAAGGAGTCCACAGGACTTGAGTACATGCCCCTTGGCAATGTGCACCCCAACCTTGTAGAGAAGCATCGGTTGTCAGCACCTGAGAGTGTGGAGGTGCCTGAAAAGGCACCCCTTGCACTAGATTCAGAAGATGAAGCCACCATTGCAGAGAAGACTGTAGTAGGCTGGACACCCGCACTTTGTCCGCGAGGCTTCCTGTAGCCTGGTGCCACCGAGTCCGGAGGCCCCACTGAGCTGGTCTCATGTGTAGACGGGCATTTGGAGTCACATGGACCGTGGATGCCATGTGGCTTAAGAGCCTCAGGAATTGTTTGGCAGAGACTAGAGAATTGCTGTGGAATAACCTGGCTAGAGCCATCAATCTGTGGGCCCTGTCCACTGGTAGTGTGGCAGCACTAATAGCATGCAATAAATAATACCCGGAGTCAGTGCAAGGATCCAAACCAATTTATTGTGCACAAGGCCCAAGCATCAAAGGACTGAGCAATGACGAACAGGAACAACTTCCTTATATACAAGCTTCAGTTTGATACAGCAGACTTTCTATTGGTCCCAACGCCCCCTGCACCTATCCAATCGGGGACCCTCACTGGGCTATTGCTCCCTGTTCACCCTTCTCAGACTAGTCTAACAAAGGCACAGTTCTATGTTACGACTACACTTCAACTGCAAGGTCATATCTAGCTCGAGGAATGCAACAGTATCCATTTAGTATGGAAGTATTGTGCAAGCTTTGTCAAACTGATTTTTCTAACTTTTAATTCTTTACTCTAACAGGAAGGTGGGGGTTAGAATCCAGGCCTATCTTACAGGCCTTTCACATCTATATAGGCTATCGCCTACCACAGTAGAAAGGCTTTTGCCTGAAAGGTGTCTAGTTGAGCTTCTATGAACTCCATGTTCTGGGAGGGATGCAAAGTGGACTTTGCGAAGTTTATGACAAACCCCAGGAGCTGAAGCAGAGCGACAGTGTGAAGGGTGGCTTGATTGGCCTCTTGCGGGGACTGACCCCTGATGAGCCAATCGTCCAGATATGGAAAGACAAAGAGGCCCTGAACCCTGAGGTAGGCCGCCACCACCGCCAGGCACTTGGTGAATACTCTGGGGGCAGATGTAAGGCCAAAAGGCAGTACTCTGTACTGATAATGGTTTACTCCCACTACAAATCTGAGATATTGTCTGTGGTCTGGATGAATAAGGATGTGAGTATAAGCATCCTTTAGATCTAAGGAGCATAGCCAATCTCCCTGCTGGAGGTAGGGCAGCAGGATTCCAAGGGTAAGCATCTTGAACTTTTCCCTCTCCAGGAACTTGTTCAGGTTTCGCAAGTCTAGGATGGGTCTGAGACCTCCTGTTCTCTTTGGTACCAGGAAGTACCTGGAATAGAAGCCGTGACCTTTCAGGTGGTGGGGCACCGGTTCCACTGTCTGATCCTTTAGAAGACCTGCCAACTCCTGCAGGAGTTAAGACCCTGTACAGAGGGAGTCTGGGAGGCTCCCCTGGAAAATAGGAGGGGGGTGCCTGGTGGAAGAGGAGGAGATAGCCCTTCTGGACTATACTTAGAACACAGGTAACAGGGTCAGCCTGCCTCCAGTGCTGATGGGAGCCAGCTGCGGAGGAGAGGCTATGCCAATGCAGTCAAAATCCCCCTCCCTGCTGAGCAGGAGCCGGAGTAGGAGGCTTGGGGGCCTTCTGCCTACGGGGCCCATGACCCTGCCCCTTGGCCTGCTGACCCTGTTGGGGAGCTACAGAGGCCTGATAATGAGGGTACTGTTTATAGGCAGATGACTTCCTCGGGTAAAAGATCTTTTTCCCCGAGCCCTTCTTCTTCTGAGAAAGAGCAGAGGTTTTTCTGAACAGCCTTGTCCGGGTAAGAGTCTCGGTCTCGAGTTCGGCAGCCTTGTCAGCCATGGGCTTGCCAAAGAGGTTTTCACCTCGGCAGGGGAAATCGACCAACTTGTCCTGCACCCATGGCTCGCGGTCCGATGACTGTAGCCAAGCCTGACGGCGTGCACCAATGCGGCTACTCGGGCCGAAGCCTCGAAGCCATCAGAGGCTGCTCGAGATATAAACTTCGAGCACTCACGAATACCCGAAGACAGAGCATTGAACCTCTGCAAAGGTTCCTCGGAGAGACCAGCAGAGAACCCGGCAATCTCCTTTGCCAGGTCTCGAAGGTACATGCCCATGTACAGCTGGTAGGTCTGGACACGGAAAGCAAGCATAGAGCCCTGGAAGCACTTCTTACCGAGGGCATCCAGGTTCCGGGCCTCCCGGCCGGGAGGCACCAAGGAGTGCATCTTCTGACTCTTCAGACGATGCATGGCCGATTCCACAACCATGGAGTGGTGCAGTAATTGTGCCTTTTGGAACCCGGGGGCTCTTGCGGACTCGATAGATGGAATCGACCCGCTTGCTCAAACCCGCGTCGAGGCCGCCGCCTCCCACATGCGGAAGAGCAACCGTTCCAGCATCGGAGGAAGCGGAACAGTAAAGGCCTCCTTCGGAGGAGAGTCATACTGTAGGGCCTCGAGCTCTTCGGCTCCTCCTCGGGATCTGCAGGGAATGCCAAAGCCTTGGCCATGTCCCGCACAAAATCCAAGAACCGGATATCCTCTGGAGGGGACCTTCTCCGAGGCTTGGACTCGGGCGAGTCCAAAGAAACGCACTGAGTCCGAAAGGTGTCGGGCGACTCCTCATCCTCTGTCTCCCAGCCGGACTCCTCGGAGGAGGAATCTAGCAGCTCCGGTTGGGCAGGCATCGATGCCATCTGCCCAGACGCTGAGGGTACCGGCGTCGACGACCTCGGTCCCGAACGGGAGGCCGAGGGGGGCCTTGGCCGAGGATCGACTCGAGCTCGCATGGACTCGAGGATCGGCTCGGCCTCTGGGGTCGACTTGGACGTCGATGTCCCGGTGGTCGGGGCAGTTGCACCGGTGAGGCCGGCAATCAGTGCCCGCTGCTGTTCCATGAAGGCAGCCAAGCTGCTCTCCAAAGCCGTCAACCTGAGTCAGGAGACTCAGCAGCCACCGACTCGGGCCCCGCTGGCGCCGGGCCAGACGTCGGCTCCCCTGGAGGTGAGTCCACGAGGACTACAGTATTCACGTGCCCGGGGACTCCATCTCCACACGAGGCTGTTTTGCAGGCCTCTCTGACTCCGAAGACCTGGGATGGCACTCGGGGCTATGCGACTTGGCCCTCGAGGAACCAAGTGCGTCCACCGACGCCGCCCTCACGGGTTTTTTCTTCTTACGATGCTCCTGCGAGGGAGACCCCCTTTCAGGGGAGCCTCGACGCTGCTCGGGGCCGGAGTCCCGAGATGTCGAGGCCTCTGACGAGGTCCGGGCCCGACCGGATGCAGAGTCAGAGAGGATTCTTTCCTTTTGGTGCTGCCAACTCTGTGACGCCTTAGAGGACATTTTCCCACACAGACCACAGATCATCCTGTCATGATCGGGTCCGAGGAACCGGAGGCAGCAGTCATATGTGTCGGTGAGAGACATACGTTTCTTGCACTGATCACACTTTTTAAACCCGCTGGCAGCCATCCGGGGAAAAAGGGCCCCTGCAAGGTCAAACGACAGGGCTGCCAGTGAAAAAAGAAAAAATGGCGCGAACGCTAGTCACTAAGGACAAAAACCGAAAAAGAGATCCGGGCTCGATACCGACGTATCGGGCCCAGGCGGGAAAGGGAAACCGGCGTCGAACCGAAGAAAAGCAGGTTAACGCAGAGAAAATCAACTTCTTCCTCGGGTGAAACGAATATACATCCATCGGGCTCTGCGGAAAAAAGAAGACTGAGCAAGATGGCACCCTTGGGCGGGAAGGGGACCGCGCATGCGCGCTGCATTCCCAAAGGCTTTCTATGAAAGCTGGGGAAATGCTCCGCACGAGGGCTCAGTCGGCGCCGACGTCACCCATATGTGAGGACTGACTTCTTGCTTGGTCCTGGAGAAAAAAATATTTTCTCAGATTAGTCTTAAATGTACTACACTGTAGCTTCATTGTGTGTCTTAGTCTTTCTACTTTTGCCTTGGGCATGTCATTTAACCCTCCACTGCCTTGGAAAAAAGGCCTGGTGGCAATATATTTCCAGTCAACTGCGAAGAAAACCCAAGAGCTGCTGGGTTGCAGCAGTCAGCAATGACTTAAAGGTATACATTGAATTGCAAACAACCGATGTATATTTACCCGTTCCACTCCACTCATTTTATAGACCTCTATCATATCTACCCTCAGATGTCTTTGTTCCAAGCTGAAGAGTCCTAACCTTTTAAGCTTTTCCCCATCCCTTTTATAATTTTGATGTCTCTTCTCTGTACTTTCTACTTTTCCGCTATATTCTTTTTAAGATATTGTGACTAGAATTGCACACAATATTCAGTGTGGTTGCACCCATGGAGCAATGGCAGAAAGACATACAGGAGGGACTCTTGTTGCCATGGCTTTGCCATCCTCCCTCCTTGTATTAAGGAGATTTCTATTTTGACATTCGCTTGCATTGCCATTAAATCCAGGGATGGACAGCCCCAGTGGTCTATCATCTGCTGGAAAGCCTGCGGCTTGATTTCTATTCGCCCACGATCAAGGGTTTGATGGCTGAGAAAGTCCGCCTCGACATTGTCTGCACCTTTGATGTGATATGCTGAGTGCGCCAACAAATGTTCCCTTGGGCGGAGTGCCAATAACCACATCTCGAAAGCAACCATGACACTCCTAGTTTTATTTTTCCTGTTGACTTATGCGACCACCACTGCACTGTCTGACAATACCCAGATTGCTTGCCCCTGAACTAAGTGACAAAACTGTAGTAAGAATAGGCAAATGACCTGTGTTTCCGGTTGACTGGCTAGCTTTCCTCACAGGCTGTCCATTGATCCTAAGCCATCCAATCTAAGCAGTGAGCTCCCGGAACGGAGAGGCTGTCATCAGATGTCACCACTAACCATTGTAGACTCTCAAGGGGCATGCCCTTCAACAAATTCAAGGGCCAGGAACCACCACAGCAGGCTCCTTGCTACTGACAGAAGGGAAGCTAGATCTCATAATCCTGTAATAGAGCGGACCATCATGCCATTAACACACTCTTGGGCTGGTGCATGTGGGCTCTTGCCCAGGGAACAAGATCTATTGTGGCTGCTATTGCTGGCTGGTTCTGGAATGCTGTGAGCTGGCCTTCCACTCAATGGTCAGGAAGACCCTGCCAAAGTGGATATCAAACTGTACTCAAGGTACTGCAAGGGTACTTGGTGACTTATTGCTGTTAACCACTCAGCTTACGCTCTCCAGAAACTGTACCAACTGGGCCATCGCTAGTTGACAATGGAACTATGACTGCCCTGAGCTACCAGTCATCCAGGTATCAGTGTACCCAGATTCCTTCTCGGCGGAGAGCCACAGTCACCACCACCACAAACCTGGAAAATATTCTTAGGGAGAGGGGGGGTTTTGCCTGGCTGAAAGGCAGAGCACATAACTGAAAATACCTGCCCAGGATGGCAAACCACAGGGATCATTGTTGATCTTCTTGAAAGTGGATATGAAAATACACGTCATCTAGGTCTAGGGAAAATGAAAACCCTTCCTTTCTGACAACTTGGATGATGGATTTTAGTGACTTCATTAGAAACTGGGACACCCGCAGGCAGGTGTTGACCACTTTGAGATAGAGAATCGGCCTGAAGAACCCATCCTTTTTGAGAGTGTCAAAATAAATGGAGTACCTTCCTGTTCCCCTCTGGAATGCAGCCATGGAAAATGATGGCTCAGAGCTGGAGAAGTCTTTCAAGAGTGGCTCTGACAGCTGCTGTCTTGGAGGTAGAACAGCACGGAAAGACCATGAAGGTGTCCGAAATAGGCTTTGTGCATTCAAGGACATAATCATGTTGAATGATGTCGAGAGCCCATCAATGTGGCGACCCAAGCCCATTCCTCATGAAAGAGGATGAGATGGCTTCCCACTAGAGGCACCCTGGAAT
Source organism: Ichthyophis bannanicus (assembly GCA_033557465.1). Lineage (NCBI taxonomy): Eukaryota > Metazoa > Chordata > Amphibia > Gymnophiona > Ichthyophiidae > Ichthyophis > Ichthyophis bannanicus. The sequence continues at coordinate 45,016,935 of CM066040.1, forward strand.
GGGACCTTTACCTATCACTGGGCAGGTTGGGAGGCATTGGCTCCAGAAGATGAGGCTTTTTTGGATCTGTGGGCCCCATGAAAGGGCTATTTTCCATCAAGATTTGCCAAACATTGCCATCTGTTTATCTGGACAGTAATGTTGAGTGTCCCTAAACAAGGAATGAGAGGCCGAACACTCAGAAGAGCCATCTGGCCTATCCTCAGAAAACCATTGGGGCTTAGCCTTGCCAAAGTCAAGCTTCTCTAGATCTTCCCCAAAAGGGAGCTGATCCTCAAAAGAAAGCTTTGTCAAATGGACCTTGGAGGCTGCATCCACAAATCAGTGCTGGAGCCACAACCAGCACTCTAGTCACCCATAAGGGCTATGAACGCTCTTGATGAGACACAAAATTAGATCATACAGTCAGCCAGAAAGGCCACAACCGATTCAAGGCAGGCCAATGCTGAATCCTCCAGCACCTGCTGAACCCAGAACAGAAGCACGCAAGTCTGCAGACCCCCCCACAGATGGATGCTTATAGACGAAATGAGACTGAGAAAATCATCTTCAAAAGTGTCCCCACCTTGCAGTCATGCAGACCTCAGACCTGCACCCCCTTCAACTGCAATAATGGTGCACTTAGTGACTGCCGCCACCTTCGTCATCAGCCTTGGGGAAACACAGTCGTCTATATCAGCCTGAGACTGGGCATATAGCGTGTCCATAATCTTAGCACTCTGCAGGGGAGTGTCTGGGACCTCCCATTCCACTAAGACCATGCACTGGACTGCCTGTGGAAGCAAAAAGGCCTTAGACAGTCTTTGGAGACCCTCCAAGAATGGATCTAGCCCAATTTTTTCTTCTCCTCTACAGCCACTTCTACAATGCAGAGCAAGGATGAAATCTGGGTAGGAAAAGGATAACTCCTCCCACCAGAATAGACAGACAATCAGTCATCCTCCACCTCCTCCAGCAGAGAGAGCTTGCCTCCTTCCAGACTCCTCATGCTGTCTGGGTTATCCAGCACAAAATCTTCATCCCTGTCTCCCAAAGGGGGCAGGATCCTACCATACTGAGATCTCCTTGGAGGACCTGTGCACATAGTGGTGGCCAGGGGGTACAGATATGGTTGCTTCGGTGGTGGGCCCCAAAGTAGAGGAGCTGCAAGAACTTTACTAGAGGGTCTAGGAGCAGGCAAGCGACCAGCTGTGTACAGAAGTCCCTTGGATTCCCAATGGAGCCCACTACCCAAGACACCAAGCGTAGTGCATAAATTGAAGGAAATTGTGTTGGTGGGGAACCCCCAAAGGCAGGAAGAGGGAATAGGCTCCTGGGGACCCACCTTCCAAGCTCTCCAATTTAGGAATGAGGCTGGAAGGTTCAGTTGAGGACTAGAGATGCCACGGTCTGGCAAGGTGACGACGGCTCCCACCTTTGCTGAAACAGAAGGAAGTACTGGCACCGTGTTTTCTTCTAGCCCTCACAATATCAGGGAGGACTTGGGTACTGTGGCGCACTCCCCCACAGCAGGCTCTCCAGGGTCGGTCACACAGAGCAGAGACCCTCCTCCATTCCACTGGCTGCTGCTTGCCATAAGCCAGGCTGCGGTACCTGTTGTCTGGCATGAGAGTACCCAGAAAACTGTGGCCTAGGCTGGAGCCACCTTAAATAAGACCACAAGATATGCCATATTGGGTCAGACCAAGGTCCATCAAGCCCAGTATCCTGTTTCCAAAAGTGGCCAATCTAGGTCACAAGTACTTAGCAGTTTCCCCAAAAGACATAGGTTCCACAATGCTTGTATTGGGGCAAGCAGTGGATATTCTGGGTCCATTTAATAATGGATTATGGACCTTTCCTCCAGGAACTTGTCCAAACCTTTTTTAAACCCGGCTACACCAACAGCTTTTACTACATCCTCCAGTAGCAAATTCCAGAATTTGATTACACAGGAACGCTGTAAAGGAGCAGTAAGAAAAAGGCCTAATATGTGCGAATGTTGCCAGCTCCAACTGCATGGTCTAAAGGAATAATTGTGACAAACATGCCAGGTTCTGCATCGGCAGCTGGCCACAAAATACTGCAGCTATGGAGGCTAAGACAGGCCCAAGGTTTGCTCACCCGGGGAGGGCCAGTCCCAAAGCGACACAGCTCAGTACTGCATTCCCTGCCCAAGGGAGTCTGTGCTGCAATGCTCTGCTGTGTCCCAAGGCCTTTCTTCTTTTTGCATAGTCATTATGGTTATCTTTTAAAAAGAAATACTACATGGATAGAAAGCCAGTATATCAAACAGGCAAGGGGTGAGCTGGTGCTCCTAAGATACTGAAAGAGGAAGCAGAGACTCTCATTCAGTGGCTTCGCCAAATAAAGGGAAAGCAACATATTCCCAGGCAATATAATTAAAATGTCGCAAAAACTGTAGCCATTTAATTATTTAGCCTGGCACTCTAAGATTAAAAAAATACCGACACCTATAAAAATATATTCTGCAAAAAACAAAGGAAATGTAAGGTGTTCACACGCCAAGGGGCAGAAAGAAAGAGAGATCCACCGTGCAGCTTCTAACACTAAAATAAATTAAGACTAATTTTATTTTGGCATTAGAAACTGTTCTATGGTTCTCTGCTTTTCTTTTTGAACATCATCAATTTTTCATCCAACAAAAAACACCTCCAACAGTAGGTGCAGAGCAGAACTAGGACATTTCACTACAGAGCCCAACATGCTGGAATCAGATTTTGTTTTCATGTGTCATCCCCTTCCCCTTTTCTCAGTCTATGTGGATAACGCTCTACTCCTCCCTGTTTCCTCAGCTCGCAACCTTGAGGTCATCTTTGACTCCTCTCTCTCCTTCTCTATACATATCCAACTGATAGCTAAAACCTGCCGTTTCTTTCTCTATAACATCAGCAAACTTCACCCATTCCTTTCTGAACACACTACTAACACACTCTGAACACACTCTTTAGTCACCTCCTGTCTAGACTATCATAACCCACTCCTTGCTGGTCTCCCTTTGAATCATCTCTCTCCCCTTCAATCTGTTCAACACTGCTGCATGGCTAATCTTCCGCCAGCTTTGTCATGCTCATATTATCCCTCTTTTCAACATAAGATATGCCACACTGGGTCAGACCAAGGTCCATCAAGCCCAGTATCCTGTTTCCAACAGTGGCCAATCTAGGTCATACGTACCTAGCAGTTTCCCCAAAACACACAGGTTCCACAATGCTTGTACTGGGTCAAGCATTGATATCCTGGGTCCCTTCTTAATAATGGTTTATGGACCTTTCCTCCAGGAACTTGTCCAAACCTTTTTTAAACCCAGCTACACTAACAGTCTTTAATACATCCTCCGGTAACAAACTCAAGAGTATGATTACACGTTGAGTGAAAAAATATTTTCTTTTATTAGTCTTAAATAGTTTACCCTGTAGCTTCATTGCATATCCTCTAGTCTTTCTATATTCTGATAAAGTAAACAATCTATCTACGTTTACCCGTTCCACTCCGTTCATTAATTTATAAACTTCTATCATATCTCCACCCAGCAACCCTCTTTTCCAGGTTAAAGAGCCCTAACCTTCTTAGCCTTTCTTCATAGGGGTATCCTTCCATCCCCTTTACCATTTTGGTGGCTCTTCTCTGAACCTTTTCTAATAACGCTATATCCTTTTTAAGATACGGCGACCAGAATTGCACACAATATTCAAGGTGCGGTCGCACCATGGAACGATACAGAGGCATTATAATATCTTTGTTTTATTTTCCATTCCTTTCCTTATGATACTTAGCATTCTATTTGCTCTCTTGACCGCTGCTGCACACTGGGCGGAGGGTTTAGAGTAGTTACTCACCTGTAACATGTGTTCTCCTCCAGGAGCAGCAGGAATCAGTCCTTACATATGGGTGACGTCGGCGACAACAGAGCTCCCATGTGGAGCATTTCCACAGCTTTCAAAGAAAGCCTTTGGGAATGCAGCGTGCATGCACGGTCCCCTTCCTGCCCAAGGGTGCCATCTTGCTCAGTCTGATGACATAGCTAAAAGACAGCAAAAAACAAAATGAATTATATGACTGCAACTCCTAGGGGAGGAGGGAGGGTTGTGAGGACTGATTCCTGCTGCTCCTGGAGAACACCTGTTACAGGTGAGTAACTACTCTTTCTCCAGGACCAAGCAGGAAGTCAGTCCTCACATATGGGACTCCCCAGCTCTAGGCTACTGAGAACCGCAAAGCTGAAAAATAAGCTCCCTCTAGAGCCTCAGCATGCGTGACAAGAATCTTCTCTGAGAACGCCCCCGAACGGTAACCCAACACCAGGGCCGGAGGGTAGGAGTTGCCTAAACCACAAAGAGATTACGGAGTACCGCCTGCCCAAAAGCACTGTCCCTGTGGGACGCCCTCTAGAGGCAGTAGTGGGCCGCAAACGTCTGGCTTGAAGACCAAGTAGTGGCCCGGCAGATGTCTGCCAATGGAACAGAGCAGAGATGAGCTACTGACGCGGCTTTCGCCCTGATACGGTGGGCCGTGACTCGACCCTTCAAGGAGAGGCCGGCTGCCCTGTACGCCCAGGCGATACAGTCTGCCCCCAAGTTGGACAAGGTACGCTTGGAGACAGGTAACTCCAGCTTATTAGGGTCAAAAGATACGAAGAGCTGAACAGCCCTTCGATGTCCCTGCGTACGGTCAAGCTAGAAGGACAACGCCCTCCTACAGTCCAGGTTATGCAAGACCACCTCAGTCTGGCTGGCATGCGGCTTGGGAAAGAAAGTCGGAAGAACCACCTCCTGATTGAGATGGAAGGAGGAGACAACCTTAGGAAGGAACTTTGGGTGAGTCCATAAGACCACCCTGTTCCTATAGAACCTTGTGTATGGTGGCTCTGAGACCAGAGCTTGCAGCTCACTGACTCACTTGGCTGAGGTAAGAGCTACCAAAAACAATGCCTTCCAGGAAAGAAAGAGTAAAGGACAAGTAGCCATAGGCTCAAATGGTGGGCAAGTAAGTTGCTACAAGACCACATTCAAATCCCACTCAGGTGCTGGTGGACGAATCGGAGGCTTGAGCAAAAGGAGGCCTCTGAGGAAGCAGGCCACTAAAGGGTGGCCTGACAGATTGACCTTCCAACCGGTGAGTGGTGCACTGACAGAGAGGTGGACCAGAACAGAGTTGGATTTAAGGCCCAGGTCGGACAGGTGAAGCAAATATTGCAGCACCACTGGCACCAGGCACGAAAACGGATCCTCTTTGTGCTGAGCACAGCAGGTGGAGAACCTACGCCACTTGAGGGCATAAGATTTTCTAGTGGAGTGCCTCCTAGAGGCCAAGACCACCTCCTCCACTTCCCTAGGTAGCAGTAAGGGAGCTAGAACTACCCTTTCAACATCCAGGCCATCAAATTGAGGGACTGGAGGTTGGGGTGCAAGAGAGATCCCTGATCCTGAGACAGGAGATCGGGTTGTACCCCCAAAGGGAGTGCAGTGTCCATAGCCAACTGCAGTAGGAGTGGAAACCACGGTTGCCTCGGCCATTTGGGGGCTACCAGGATCACCGAGGCCTTGTCCCGGAGCACCTTGAAAAGGGTTCGGGACACTAGAGGTGTGGGAGGAAACACATACAGTAGGCTTGTAGACCAAGAGATTAGAAACACATTTGCTGCTATTCTCAGAGGATCCGGTTGTCTGGAGCAGAACCTGGGTAGTTGACGGTTGAGTGGACTGGCAAAGAGATCGATGGTTGGGAGACCCCACCTTAGGAAGATTCGCTGGACCATCAGAGGATTCAACTGCCATTAGTGTGCCTGCAGAATCCTGCTCAACCTGTCTGCCAGGTAATTCTCTTGGCCGGGCAGATAAACTGCCTTGAGAAGCATGCCCTGTTTGACTGCCCATGAGCACAGGGCTTGAGCCTCTTGACACAGAAGTCGGGACCCTGTGCCTCCTTGTTTGTTCACAGAGAACATGGCGACTTGATTGTCTGTCTGAACCATAACAGACTGGTGAGAGAGGGCATGAGAGAAAGTTTGGAGAGCCAAATGGATAGCTCTCAGCTCCAAGAGGTTGATCTGCTGTGCGGCTTCCCAAGGGGACCAAAGGCCTTGGGTGCATGCCCCCTGGCAGTGTGCACCCCAACCCTGAAGAAAAGCATCTGTTGTCAGCACTTGTGATTGTGGCAGTGGCTGAAAAGGCACTCCTTGCACTAGATTCGGGAGATGCAGCCACCATTGCAGGGAGGCCGCCAGCAGTTTGGACACCCTTACTTTGTCTCCCAAGCGTCCTGTGGCTTGCAGCCACTGAGTTCTGAGGCCCCACTGAGCAGGCCTCATGTGCAGACGGGCATTTGGAGTAACATGGACCGTGGATGCCATGTGGCCTAATAGCCTCAGGAATTGCCTGGCGGAAACCAGAGAATTGCTGTGAAACTGTCTGGCCAAGTCCATCAGTCTGTGGGCCCTGTCTACAGGCAGATAAGCCTTTGCCTGAAGGGTATCCAGCCTTGTTCCTATGAAGTCTGTGTTTTATGAGGGGTACAAAGTGGACTTTGCAAAGTTTATGATAAACCCCAGATGCTGTAGAAGGGAGACAGTGCAGAGGGTGGCCTGGCTGGTTTCCTGTGGAGACTGACCCATGATGAGCCAGTCGTCCAGGTATGGAAAGACAAATATGCCCTGAACTCTGAGATAGGCCGCTACCACCGCTAGGCATTTGGTGAAAACCCTGGGTACGGAAGTTAGGCCAAATGGGAGTACTCTGTACTGAAAATGATTTCCTCCCACTACAAATCAGATATTGTCTGTGATCTGGATGAATGAGGATGTGAGTATAAGCATCCTTTAGGTCTAAGGAGCATAGCCAATCTCCCTGCTAGAGGTAGGGCAGCAGTATCCCAAAGGTAAGCATCTTGAACTTTTCCCTCTCCAGGAACTTGAGATTTCTCGAGGATGGGCCTGAGGCCTCCTGTCCTTTTTGGTACTAGAAAGTATTTGGAATAGAAGCCTTGTCCTCTCAGATGGTGGGGCACCGGTTCCACCGCCTGCTCCTTTAGAAGACTTGTCAACTCCTGAAGGAGTAAGTTCCTCTGCAGAGAGAGTCTTGTAGGCACCCCTGGAAAGTAGGAGGGGGGTAACTGGTTGAAGTGGAGCAAATAGCCCTTCTGGACTATGCTGAGCACCCAGATATCCCCTGTTATGGCTGACCACCTGTGGGCATACAGGGTCAGCCGGCATCCTGTGCTGAGAGGGGCCAGCTGAGGAGAGGCTATGCCACTGGAGTCAAAATCCCACTCCCTGCTGTGCAGGAGCCTGAGGCTTGGGGGTTTTCTGCCTATGGGGCCCCTGTCCCTGCCCCTTGGCCTGCTGACCCTGTTGGGGAGCTGTGGAGGCCTGGTATTGAGGGTAAGATTTGTAGGCAGAGGACTTCCTCAGGTAAAGCACAGTTACTTACCTGTAACAGGTGATCTCTGGGAACAGCAGGAATAAGTCTTCACATATGGGTATCGTCGGTACCGACGGAGCCTGCGCGGGAACGCTCCCCAGCGTCCAGTAAGAAAGCTTTTGGGAGCATCCCAGAGCGCCTGCGCGCTGCCTTCCCGCCTTTCCTAATCGCCTCTCTCCAGTTCGAGTTTTAAAGCTGAGACAAAGAGAGAGAGAGGAAAGGAAAGATAGAGAGATACAACTCCTAGGGGAGGTGGGTGGGTTGTGAAGACTTATTCCTGCTGTTCCCAGAGATCACCTGTTACAGGTAAGTAACTGTGCTATCTCCAAGAACAAGCAGGAATGAGTCTTCACATATGGGGACTCCCCAGCTAGAGATGCTAGGGAGATCTCCAAAGTTGTGAGTCCCTGAGAAGGGCTCTACCTCACTGCATGGATCTCGGGCATCCAACCAGGGATGGGGGGTAGGAGTTGATTAGGTATGGAACAGGTGTTTGAAAACAGCCTGACCAAACAAGGAATCCCGGCGGGAGTCCTTGTCCAAGCAGTAATGGGCTGTAAAGGTATGAACCGAGGGCAAGGTGGCCGCTCGACAGATTTGGTCGATGGACACAGAGTTTAGATGAGCCATAGAGGCTGCCATGGATCTCACATTGTGAGCTGTGACATGGCCCTCTAGAGAAAGGTTCTTACTCTGGTAGGCGAAGGAAATACACTGAGCAATCCAATTGGACAGAGTCCTCTTAGAGACTGGAAGTCCTAAGTGAGAGGGATCAAAAGCAACAAAGAGTTGAGAGGACTTTCTATGTTGCTGTGTCCTTTGTAAGTAGAAAGCAAATGCCCTCTTACAATCCAGGGTATGAAGATTCCTCTCTGCACTTGATGCATGAGGTCCTGGAAAAAAGACAGGTAAATAGACCTCCTGGTTCAGATGAAAAGGTGAGACCACGTTAGGCATAAAGTGTGGATTAGTCCTGAGGACTACCTTGTCATGATGGAACCTTGTATAAGGAGGATTAGCCACCAAGGCTTGCAGCTCACTGATACGGCGAGCTGAGGTGACTGCAATGAGAAAAATAACCTTCCAGGAAAGGAATTTCAAGGAGGTAGTGGCTAAGGGTTCAAAGGGTGGTTTCATAAGTTGGCCAAGAACCAAATTCAAATCCCATGCCACTGGAGGTGGTCTAATGGGAGGTTTAGTTAAAAGAAGGCCTCTCATGAATCTTGCAATAAGAGGATGAGAGGAAATAGGATGTCCATTGAGAGGCTTAAGGTATGCTGCAATAGCACTCAAATGGACTCTTACTGAATTCGTTTTAAGGCCTGCATAGGATAAATGCAGCAAATACTCTAGTAAAGAATTCAGAGGTATTGCAAGAGGGTTAAGACCCTTCTCTGCACACCAAATGGTAAACCTTTTCCATTTAAAAGCATAGGAACGTCTAGTGGAAGGCTTTCTGGAAGCATGAAGGATATCCTTCACTTGCTGAGACAGATGCCAATCTTGAAGGTCTAGGCCTTCAGCAACCAGGCTCTGAGATGAAGAGACTGGGGATTTGGGTGCATAACGTTCCCTCCTCCTGGGACAGGAGGTCTGGAGCAGATCCCAAGTCCAGGGAGGGAGCTTGAGAGAGATGAAGAAGTAGAGGGTACCACACTTGGCGTGGCCAACGTGGAGCTATGAGGATCATAGACCCCTTGTCTCTCTGAAGCTTGAACAGTGTCTTGGAAATTAGGGGAATGGGTGGAAAGGCATAGAGGAAATCTTGCCCCCAGTGGAGGAGGAAGGCATCCCTGGCCTGAACTCCCTGACAAGGAATCCTGGAACAGAACCGGGGAAGTTTGGCATTCCACGGACTTGCAAACAGGTCTATGTCTGGGGTTCCCCAAATTCGAAAGATCCTGGCTATCTGGTCCCCATGGAGGGACCATTCGTGTGGAAGCAGAACTCGACTGAGTCTGTCTGCCCAAGAGTTTTGAACCCCTGGAAGATACACTGCCATGAGATGAATCTGATGCTCTCTGGCGAAGGCCCACAATCTCAAAGCTTCGTTGCAAAGTGACAGAGAGCCAGTCCCACCCTGCTTGTTCACGTAGAACATGGCTACTTGGTTGTCCGTATGGATGAGGACTGTCTTGTAGCTGAGCAGGGTGTGGAAGACTCAGAGCTAGAAGAAGTGCTCTGAGCTCTAAGAGGTTGATATGTAGAGATGTCTCCTGTGGAGACCAGATGCCCTGGATGGAGAGATCTTGTAGATGAGCTCCCCAACCCTTTGGGGAGGCATCTGTTGTGAGGGTTGCTTGGGGTAGCAACTGTTGAAAGGGGGACCCCAACAACAGATTTTGAGTGGACTTCCACCACTGGAGGGACCAAAAGAGGCGACTGGAGGTTGCTATTTTGTCTGACAGGCAACCTGATGCCTTGGTCCATTGGGTGGACAGAGTCCACTGAGCTGCCCTCATGTGAAGGCGAGCGTAAGGAACCACATGCACGGTGGATGTCATGTGGCCTAACAGTTGTAACATCTCTCGAGCAGTTAAATGGGATTTTAACTGAATTTGAGAGGCTAACTGCACCAAGCGTAGGCAACGGGCCTGGGGAAGATAGGCCCTTGCAGTTGTGGTATCTAGCAAAGCCCCTATGAACTCCAATGACTGAGTAGGGGTGAGTTGTGATTTTGGGATGTTTATTAAAAGTCCCAGATACTGAAGAACACGCCTTGTGCAGGCTAGGGAAGTCTGGGCCTCTGATGAGCCAGTCGTCCAGATATGGCAATACAAATATTCCTAGAGTGCTTAGAAATGCAGCTACTACTGCCATGCATTTTGTGAACACTCTTGGAGAAGAGGCCAGACCGAAAGGAAGCACTCTGTATTGATAGTGTTTTTTCTCTGATAAAGGAACCGAAGGAACCTTCTGTGTGTTGGATGGATGAGGACATGGGTGTACGCATCCTTGAGATCTAGAGAACAAAGCCAATCCTGACTCTGAAGGTATGGAAGGAGAGCACCGAGAGAAATCATAAGAACATAAGAAATGCCATACTGGGTCAGAGCGAGGTCCATCAAGCCCAGTATCCTGTTTCCAACAGTGGCCAATCTAGGTCATACGTACCTAGCAGTTTCCCCAAAAGACACAGGTTCTGCAGTGCTTGTACTAGGCCAAGCATTGATATCCTGGGTCCCTTTTTAATAGTGGTTTATGGACCTTTCCTCCAGGAACTTGTCCAAACCTTTTTTAAACCCAGCTATACTAACAGCCCTTACTACATCCTCCGGTAACAGATTCCAGAGTTTGATTACACGTTGAGTGAAGAAATATTTTCTCCTATTTGTCTTAAATAGTTTACCCTGTAGCTTCATTACATGTCCCCTAGTCCTTCTATATTCTGATAGCGTAAACAATTGATCCACGTTTATCCGTTCCACTCCATTCATTAATTTATACACCTCTATCATATCTCCCCTCAGCCGTCTCTTTTCTAGGTTAAAGAGCCCTAACCTTTTTAGCCTCTCTTCATAGGAGTAGCCTTCCATCCCCTTCACCAATTTGGTGGCTCTTCTCTGTACTTTTTCTAATAACTCTATGTCCTTTTTAAGATACGGTGACCAGAATTGCACACAATATTCAAGGTGCGGTCGTACCATGGAGCGATACAGAGGCATTATAATATCCTTTGTTTTATTCTCCATCCCTTTCCTTATGATACCTAGCATTCTATTTGCTTTCTTGGTTGCCGCTGCACACTGGGCGGAGGGTTTTAACATGTTATCCACGATGACTCCTAAATCTTTTTCCTGGGTGGTGGTTTCTAATTTGGAGCCTTGCATCGTGTAACTATAGTGTGGGTTGTTCTTTCCTAGGTGCATAACTTTGCACTTGTCCACATTAAATTTCATCTGTCATTTGGATGCCCAGTCTTCCAATTTATCCAGATCCTCCTGCAGTTTTCCACAATCCTCTTGGGTTTTAACAACTTTAAACAGTTTTGTGTCATCTGCAAATTTGATAACCTCACTAGTTATTCCCTTTTCCAGGTCATTTATGAATATGTCAAAAAGTAGCGGACCCAGTACAGATCCCTGGGGTACTCCACTATTCACCTTTTTCCATTGGGAATATTGGCCATTTAGCCCTACCCTCTGCTTTCTATCTTTTAACCAGTTCCCGATCCACAATAGTACACTGCCTCCTATCCCATGACTTTTTAGCTTCGCCAAAAGTCTCTGATGGGGGACCTTGTCAAAAGCTTTCTGAAAGTCCAGATACACTATATCAACCGACTCACCTTTGTCTACCTGTTTATGCACACCTTCAAAAAAACAGATCAGATTAGTAAGACAAGATCTTCCTTGTCTAAAGCCATGTTGGCTGTCTCCCATTAGGCCATGACTATCTACATGCTGTGTAATTTTGTTCTTTATGATGGTTTCTACCATTTTCCCTGGTACTGACGTCAGGCTCACCGGTCTGTAATTTCCCGGGTCACCCCTGGAACCCTTTTTAAAAATTGGTGTTACGTTGGCGACCCTCCAATCTTCAGGTATTACAGATGATTTAAATGAAAGTTCACAGATTACCAATAACAGGTCTGCAATCTCATATTTCAGTTCTTTCAACAGAACCGGGGAATCATCTTGAATTTCTCCTTGCATAGAAACTTGTTCAATTCTCTGAGATCTAATATGGGTCTGTAGCCCCCTGTTTTCTTTGGAATAAGAAAATAGGGGGAGTAGAACCCTGAACCCTGTTGAAGAAGGGGTACTTCTTCTATTGCCCTTTGGGCAAGAAGGGTAGCAATCTCCTGACCCAGAAGGTCGAGAAGAGATGTTGGAGAATTGAACTGTCTCACCATAGTGTGAGGAGGAAGGTTTAAGAAATGAAGCTTGTACCCCTCCCTTATGATGGAGAGGGTCCACTTTTCTGCTGTGATTTGTTCCCATCTGGGAGCAAAATGAGCTAACCATTCTGGAATGGTGAGTGGCTCTGGTTCTTCTAGAGCCAGAAAGGCTAAGTTCTCTAGTTGTAAGTCAAAGGTCCTGAGGAGGCTGAGGCTGTTGGGCCGTAGCAGTCCTTGTAGCATTAGGCTTGGCTTGTTTAGGTTGTTGCTGTCGCTTTGCAGCAAAACGACCTGTAGAAGATGCCTGGAGACCATAACCAGGATAATATTTCCCTTTTTTGGGAAAGTCTTTTTGAATAACCTTTTTCTAGCAGGAGCAGAAGTAGACTTTGAAAGTCTATCTAAGGCAGAATTTTCAGCATCCATCTGAGTGGCCTTTGCTTGCCAATCCTTACCAAAAAGGTTTTCACCTGTAAAAGGAAGATTTCCTAATCCATCCTGGACCCAGGGTTCCAAATCAGAAGCTTGCAACCAAGCAAGTCTGCGTGCACCTATGACAATAGCCGAGGCTCTGCTGGCACACTCAAAAGAGTCAAAGGCTGCACGGTTCGAGAATTTGGAAACATCCTGGGCATGTTTAAGCCAGGTGAGAAACTCTTCCCTTTTATCTTCTGAGATAAAAGGAGATAAAGTTAGCAGATGATCTGTAACTTCTTTTAGAAACATCCCCATATAGAGACTATATGAGTTGATTCTGGCAGTAAGCATATTGGCCTGGAAAATTCTCCTGCCAAAAGCATCTAAGGTTCTGCATTCTCTTCCTGGAGGATTAGATGAGTGTCTTTTTGCACTCTATCTTTTTCATAGCAGACTCCACCACAATAGAGTGGTGAGGAAGCTGAGTCTTATGAAAGCCAGGACAAGGAGGAACACGGTACATGGTGTCCAACCTGCGAGAATGAGGGGAAGTAGTAAGAGGTGTCTCCCATATGCCCAACATGTGATCATAAAGGATCTCATGAATTAGTAAAGTAGCTGCCTCTTTAGGAGCCTTAGGATATTGTAAAATATCTAATTTCTTGACTCTAGGCTCTGGTTCAGGGGCCACTGAAATAGAGAGGCCCCTGGCAACTTCCCTAATGAAGTCTTGAAAAGACAAGTCTTCTGGAGGAGACATTCTTCTTTTTGGAGAAGAGGGCTCCTGAGGAAGGAGTACCGATGCCTCGACAGAAGCCTCTGATTCATCAGAGTCCTCGGAGGAATCGAAGTATCGCCTGTCTGGATGCTCTTGCAGAGCCCGATACGCGTACCGAGTGGTATCGACATCGGGAGTGATCGGTACCGATTCGGTACCGATGGGCATCACAGGACAGGGTACCGCTGCAGTCGACACCGAAGCCGATGTCGATGCAATCGATATCGGTGCCGGTACCGCCAACGGAGTTTGTTGCGGTACTGGAGGCGTTGCAGCTTTTATGAATGCCGTGATGGCACGCTGCATGGTCAGAATATTCTGATCCATTGACGCAACCAATGTCTGGATGTCGGTACCAGTGGAGACCACCGGTACCCCAGAACATGGCAACAGGTGATTGGTCGAGGCCACGCCATCGATGTCAACCTGTGACCCCATAGATGAAGCTTTGGAAGCCGGAGCCTCCCGCCGGGGTAATTTTGCCGGTGCAGGATCCTCGAGGGCAAGCCCGGAGGCATCTCGATACTTAGAGGGAGATCTACCCTTCGAGGACCGGCTGGACTTATGTTTGGTTACCTGAGATCCATGGGAGGAAGACGAAGCCCTGGAAGATGTCGATGCCACCGAAGCTGCATCAGAGGGAAACAGGGTACTGAGCTTTGCCGCTCGATTCTGTCTACCTCTTTTAGACATCATGGAACAGGACTCACAATCGGTGATGGAGTGGTCAGGACCCAAACATTTTAGACACCAGTCATGGGTGTCGGTGATAGAAAGAGTACCGCTGCACTTCGTGCACTTTTTAAACCCGGAAACGGGCTTTTCCATGAGGAAAAATCTTCTAGGCCCAAGGCCCAAAAGAAGAAATTGCAGAGAAGTGGGAAACGGTAGTTTTTTTTTTTTTTAAAAGAAAGAAGAAAATACCGGCGGTACCGGTCCGACGTCGAAGAAGGCAGACACGCGACCAAAGAAATAAAGAAAAATAAAGAACTTCTTCAGCGGTGACAGGAACACAACCTGCTGGCTCCGCGGAAAAGAAGAACTGGAGAGAGGCGGTTAGGAAAGGCGGGAAGGAAGCGCGCAGGCGCTCTGGGATACTTCCAAAAGCTTTCTTACTGGACGCTGGGGAGCGTTCCCGCGCAGGCTCCGTCGGTACCGACGATACCCATATGTGAAGACTCATTCCTGCTTGTTCCTGGAGATAAGGCCTTTTTCCCCGAGCCCTTCTTCTTTTGAGAAGCGGCCGAGGTCTTTCTGGAGAGCCTTGTCCTGGTGAGAGTCTGAGACTCGAGCTCTGCAGCCTTTTCAGCTATGGGCTTGCCAAAGAGGTTTTCACCTCGGCAAGGGACATCGACCAACTTGTCCTGCACCCATGGCTCGAGGTCCGATGACTGCAGCCAGGCCTGACGGCGTGCACCGAGATGACAAGGCTTTGAACCTCTGCAAAGGTTCCTCGGAGAGACCAGCAGAGACCCCGGCAATCTCCTTTGTCAGGTCTCGTAGGTACATGTCCATGTACAGCTGGTAAGTCTGGACACGGCAAGCATAGAGCCCTGGAAGCACTTTCTACCGAGGGCATCCAGGTTCCGGGCTTCCCGGCCGGGGGGGGCACCAAGGACTGCATCTTCTGACTCTTCAGACGATGCATGGCCGATTCCACAACAATGGAATGGTGCGGCAGCTGTGCCTTCTGAACCCAGGGCTCTTGCGGACTCGATAAATGGAATCGACCCGCTTGCTAAGAACCGGCATCAAGGCCGGCGCCTCCCACATGCAGAAGAGCAACCGTTCCAGCATCGGAGGAACTGGTACAGTAAAGGCCTCCTTGGAGTGAGAGTCATACTGCAGGGCCTCAAGCTCTTCAGCTCGAGGCTCCTCCTCAGGGTCCGCGGGGAAGGCCAAGGCCTTGGCCATGTCCCTAACGAAGTTTGAGAACCGGGTATCCTCCGGGGAGGGGGGGGACGTTCTCCGAGGTTCAGACTCCGGTGAGTCCGAAGGGACGCACCGGGTCCGAAAAGTGTCCGGGGACTCCTCGTCCTCCGTTTCCCATCCCGACCCCTCCGAGGAGTCGTCGAGCGGCTCCGGTCGGGCGGGCACCGATGCCACCTGCCCCAACACCGAGGGTACCGGCATCGACAACCTCGGTCCCGCACGGGAGATCGAGGGGGACCTCGGCCGAGGATCGACTTGAGATCGCATGGACTCTAGGATCGGCTCGGCCTCTGGGGTCGACTTGGACGTCAAGGTCACTGTGGTCGGGGGAGATGCACCGGTGAGATCGGCGATCAGTACCCGCTGCTGTTCCATGAAGGCAGCCAAGCTGCTCTCCAAGGCCGTCAACCTGAGCTCAGGAGACCCAGCAGCCTCCGACTCGGGCCCCGACATCGGCTCCCCCAGAGGAGAGTCCACGAGGACTACAATACTCACGTGACTCGGGGCCTAGGTCTCTACACAAGTTTGTTTTGCAGGGCTTTCCGACTCCGAAGACCCGGGACGGCAGTCGGGGCTATGCGACCTGGCCCTCGAGGAGCCAAGAGCGTCCACCGACGCCGCCCTCGCGGGTTTCTTCTTCCTGCGTTGTTCCCGCGAAGGAGACCCCCCTCTCAGAGGAGCCACGATGATGCTCGAGGTCGGACTCCCGAGATGTCGAGGCCTCTGACGAAGTCCGTGCTCGGCCTGACGCGGAATCAAACAAGATCCTTTCGCGTTGATGCTGCCGGCTCCTCAATGCCTTGGAGGACATTTTGTCACACAGGACACAGACCAGCGGGTCATTGTCGGGCCCGAGGCACCGGAGGCAGCAGTCGTGTGTGTCGGTGAGAGACATCAGTTTCTTACACCGATCACACTTCTTAAACCTGCTGGCAGACATCGGGGGGAAAGAGAGCCCCTGCAAGGTCAAAAGATTGGGCTGCCAAGGAAAAAAGAAAAAATGGCGCAAACGCTAGTCTCTAAGGACAAAAACCAAAAAATGAAGTCTGGGCTCGATGCTGGTGTACCGCGCCCAGGCGGAAAAGGGAACCGGCGTTGAACCGAGTAATTACACGGATCCACACCGAAAAATCTACTTTTTCATGGGTGACCTCGATACACGTCCATTGGGCTCCGTGGAAAAAAGAAGACCGAGCAAGATGGCACCCTTGGGCGGGAAGAGGAGCGCGCATGCGCGCTGCATTCCCAAAGGCTTTCTTTGAAAGCTGGGGAAATGCTCCGTATGGGGGTTCCGTCGGCGCCGACGTCACCCATATGTGAGGACTGACTTCCTGCTTGGTCCTGGAGAATAACATGTTGTCCACAATGATGCCTAAATCTTTTTCCTGGGTGGTGGTTCCAAATGTGGAACCTTGCATCGTGTAACCATAGTTTGGGTTGTTCTTCCTTAGGTGCATAAATTTGCACTTGTCCAAATTAAATTTCATCTACCATTTTGATGCCCAGTCTTTCAATTTATCAAGATCCTCTTGCAATTTTCCACAATCCACATGGGTGTTTGCAATGCAATGTGTGCCTTTGAGTCAGTCCTGACTCCTGGCGACCCAGAAGCTCCTGGGCTTTCTTGGCAGTGTCACTGGAAGTAGATTGCCAGGCCTTTCTTCCAAGGCAATAGAGGGTTAAGTGACTTGCCCAAGGCCACAAGGAGTGCTAGTGGGAATCGAACCCTGGTTGCTTGGTTACCAAGCCAGTGTTCTAACCACTAGGCTACTCCTCCACTCTACATGGGTGTTTACAACTTTAAATTGTTTTGTGCCATCTGCAAATTTGATAACCTCACTCGTTATTCCCTTTTCCAGGTCATTTATGAATATGTAAAAAAGCAGCAGACCCAGTATAGATCCCTGGGGTACACCACTATTCACCTTTCTCCATTGGGAAAATTGCCAATTTAGCCCTACCCTCTGATTTCTATCTTTTAACCAGTTCCTGATCCAAAATAGTACACTGCCATCTATACCATGACTGTTTAGTTTTGCCAAAAGTCTCTGATGAGGGACCTTCTCAAAGGCTTTCTGAAAGTCCAAATACACTATATGAACCGACTCACCTTTGTCTACCTGTTTATTCACACCTTCAAAAAACATAACAGATTAGTAAGACAAGATCTTCCTTGTCTAAAGCCATGTTGGCTGTCTCCCATTAGGCCATGACTATCTACATGCCGAGTAATTTTGTTTTTTGATGGTTTTACCATTTTTCCCGGTACTGACATCAGTTTCACCGGTCTGTAGTTTCCCGGATCACCCCTGGAACCCTTTTTAAAAATTGGCGTTACATTGGCGATCCTCCAATCTTAAGGTATTACAGATGATTTTTAGATCTATGGAAGTTGCGGTATATAAAAACCTGCTAATTAAATTAAATTAAAATGATTTTAATGAAAGTTCACAGATTAGTAATAGCAGGTCTGCAATCTCATATTTCAGTTCTTTCAACACCCTTGGATGTACACCATCCGGCCCAGGTGATTTGCTACTCTTCAGTTTACCTAATAGCTGTAATACATCTTCCCGATGTATCGCTATTTCCTTCAATTCTTCCGCACCTTTAAATACCACTTCAGTTATGGGTAACATCCCAACATCTTCCTCAGTAAAGACCGAAGCAAAGAATTATTCAGTCTCACCGCTATCGCCTTGTCGCCTCTTAGTGCCCCTTTAATCCCTCTATCATCTAATGGACCAACTGACTCTCTCACAGGTTTTTTGCTACGAATGTACTTGAAAAAATCTTTATTTCACGTTTTTGCTTCCGCAGCAAGCTTCTTCTCAAATTCTCCCTTTGCCTGCTTTATCAATGCCTTGCATTTTACTTGCCAGTGCTTGTGCTGTTTCCAGGTTTCGTCATTTGGCTCTTTTTTCCCATTTCCTTTAAAACATGCTGGCAGTTTTTTGGACTTCCTTCCACTTTTCTTAAAGCGTGGAATACAGCTAGTCCGGACTTCCAAGATAGTATTTTTCAACACCACCCAAGCTTGATGTAAAAGTCTTTAACCTTTGCAACTGCTCCTTCTAGTTTTTTCTTAACTATTTTCCTCATTTTATCATAGTCCCCCTTTCAAAAGTTAAAAGGTAGTACTGTGGATTTCCTTACTATCCCTCCTCCACTAATTAAATCAAACGCGATCATGCTATGATCACTATTGCCAAGTGGCCCCAACACCCTTATCTCTTGCACTAAATCTGGTGTTCCATTAAGGATGAGGTCCAATATGGCTTCCCCTCTGGTCAGTTCATGAACCAGCTGCTCCAAGAAGCAGTCATTATTTCATCTAGGAACTTTACCTCCCTAGCATGTCCTGCCAAAACATTGACCCAGTCGATACCGGGCACTGTTCCCTCTAAGCTGTGCGCATGTGCGCGCGCACACCTCACTGAGCGAGCGCACATACTTTATAACATAGCGCACAAAAATTACGGTTCTGAATCTGATAGAAAACACAGATGTCTTAAAATTTAAAAGTTGTTATGTATTTACAGTTTTCACAAGTTCTACAATGTTTTCTAGTGCAATCAATGTGGTGTACATACTGTATTCTGATGTGTAGTCAAATTTTAAAGTATATAACTCTGAGTGTCGTTATGTGGCGCACAAAAATTTAACCTTCCTTCAAAAGCTGCACAGCTGATATTTTATGCGCACACAGCCTACAGAAAATTAGAGGGAACATTGATACCGGGGTAATTGAAATCACCCATTATTATTACTGTGCTGTAACTTTTGTTAGCTTCCTTGATTTCTTTGAGCATTTCATCATCCATTTGTTCATTCTGGCCAGGCGGTCGATAGTACACTCCCCACTGCCATCGCCTTCCCCTTTTACATGGAATTTCAATCCATAGAGATTCTACAGCAAATTTTGTTTCCTGCAAAACTTTAATCCTTTCTGACTCAATGCCCTTTCTAATATAGAGCGCAACTCCTCCACCAATTTGATCAGCTCTATCATTACGATATAATTTGTACCCAGGTATCACAGTGTCCCACTAGTTGTTCTCCTTCCACCATGTCTCAGATTCCAATCGTATCTAGCCTCTCATTTGTGCAATATAGTCTAACTCTCCCATCTTATTTTTTAGACTTCTAGCATTTGCATACAAGCATTTTAGAGACTGTATTTTATTCATATTAATCTGGCTATTGGTAGGCATGGGTAATTTGGGGATCTTTAAGCTCTGTCTGCTCCATACTCGAGGGCATTTGGGCTACTTTACTCTTTTTTGGAACCTCTCTGCTTTTGGTAGTATCCTTCAAGGATACATTCTTCCAAACCATGCGCTCTTGGGCGACTGTCGGCTTTCCCCTATTATCTAGTTTAAAAGCTGCTCTATCTCCTTTTTAAAGGTTAATGCCAGCAGGCTGGTTCCATCACAATTAAGGTGAAGCACATCCCTTCGGAAGAGCCCCTCCTTTCCCCAGAATGTTCGCCAGTTCCTAACAAATCCAAAACCCTCATCCTTGCACCATCGTCTCATCCACGCATTGAGACTCCGGAGCTCTGCCTGCCTTTTGAGTCCTGCGTGTGGAACGGGAAGCATTTGGGCTACTTTACTCTTTTAAATCACTTCATTGGCTCCCTATCCGTTTCCACATCCATTTCAAACTTCTCCTGCTGACCTATAAGTGCATTCTTTCTACTGCTCCTAACTACCTTTCCTCTCTTTTCTCTCCCAACACCCCTCCTCGGGAACTCTGCTCTTCTATCTGTGCCCTTCTCTTCTATTGCTAACTCCAGACTTCGCGCCTTTCACCTTGCTGCTCCTTATGCCTGGAACAAACTACCCAAGTCTGTACATCAGGTACCTTTCTC
This sequence comes from Ichthyophis bannanicus, assembly GCA_033557465.1. Classification (NCBI taxonomy): domain Eukaryota; kingdom Metazoa; phylum Chordata; class Amphibia; order Gymnophiona; family Ichthyophiidae; genus Ichthyophis; species Ichthyophis bannanicus. Next base: position 45,037,193 of record CM066040.1, read on the forward strand.
TAGCCCTTTTCAAATCCAGGCTGAAAACTCAACTCTTCACTGCCACTTTCGGATGTTGACTCACCTGATCTCCTTAGTGTTTCCTTACCATTCCCCCTAGATGTATCCCGTGTCTACAGCTACTGTGTTGTCTGTCTTGTCTAGATTGTAAGCTCTGATGAGCAAGGGCAATCTTTCACATGTGTCTGTGCAGTGCTGAGTATGTCTTGCAGCGCTATACAAATCTTCAGTAGTAGTACTAGTATCTCATTAACAGCCTCTCTAGTACCAGAAAGAATGTGAACATAAAACCCTACAAGGACCTATAATGCAAATGTGCCATATTATGACAACACCAATTTCTAAAATTAACACAATAAAGAGCCTTCACAGAAAAAAATCAGCACCATAAATATTGTACTGGGCCTTAGAACATCCTTACACCTATTCGGAAAACTGAACAAGCCAGATTACGACAGATTCTACATCAGTGGTTCTCAACCTTTTTTGTACCGTGACCCCTTTTACCATTGGTCAACTTGTGGTGACCCCCAATGATAAAATCAAATGCGTCTCTCTTCCTTTACCGTTAACACATTGTCGCTGTAATCATTTGTTGAATTATTATAGGCCTTTGCAATGTTTTTATTTATAAAATTTACTTATTTAAACCACAATAATTAATCACAATAAGTAACAATATATGATTTCAAAATTATGATGATTTTGTAGTCAAATCACTAATATGAAATAAAATTATTTTTTCTACCTTTGTTGTCTGACCAATTTATTCTCTGATCATGCTGGTCCCGATCTGAGGCTTCTGCTTTCCTGTCTTCTCTTAGCTCTCTTTCTGTGGTCTGTGATCCATCTGCCATTTCTTATCTCTTCTTTCGTTTTCTTCACTTCTTTCCATCAGCCTATTTCCAGTCCCAGTAACCATCCCCAGTATCAGCCCCTTTCCAGTCCTCACTCTCAGTACCTTCCAATGTCAACTTGCATTCCCATGACTGCCACTGGTGTCCATTCCCTTCCAGTCCCCCCCCCCTTCCCCATTGAGCAGTCCCTTCTAGTATAAATACCATGGCAGCCCCACTCAGATCCACTCTCTTCCAGTTCCATTCTCCCATCCCCTCGTATCAGCCCATTTGTAGCCTTAGCCCCCAGTTTTCTTCCAGGGCCAGCAGCTCTATCCTTCTCTCCCCACAATCAGCCCGTTCCCAGTTGAAGCCCCCCAATCAGCTCGCTTCCAGTGCTAGTCCCCCCTCAACCCCATTACCAGTGCTAGCTTCCCCTAATCAGCTCATTTCCAGTACTAGTCCCTCCTCAACCCCATTACCAGTGCTAGGCTCCCCTAATCAGCCCATTACCAGTCCTACCCCTCCATCAGCCCATTTCCAGTCCTAATCTCCCTGATCAGCTCATTTCCAGTGCTATGCCCCCTATCAGTCCATTAACAGTCCTACCCCCCTATCAGCACATTACCAGGCCCAACCCCCCTTGATCAGTCCATTCCCAGTCCTAGCCTTCCCTAATCAACCCATTACCAGTCCTAGCCCCCCCATCTGCCCATTATAATCCTAACCCGCACTGTCTCTCCTCTCTGTCCAGCATTTATTGCCCGTCTGTACAGTATGTCCCCTGTCTCTTCACTTTGTCCATGTCAGCCCACCTCTCGCCATGTCAGCCCCTCCTCTCTCCATCCCTCCATGTCAGCCCCATTGCAGGTTCCCTGCCCCCTCCTCCCCTCTCCCTGTCTGCCTGCTACTGCCCTGCTGTTCTTCTACAGCCACGGCTCCCTGTCTGTTAGGGAACCGTGGCTATGCCTGTAAAACCGTTGCGGAGCCTTCCTGTCTCTCGACCGGCTCCGTGCAGCATTGTCCCGCCTCCAAAGGGAGTAGTAAACAACTTCCTTTGGAGGCGGGACAATGCTGCACGGAGCCCGTCAAGAGACAGGAAGGCTCCGCAACGGTTTTACTGTCATAGCAGCGGTTCCCTAAGAGGCAGGGAGCCGCGGCTGCATTAGCAGGGACTGGGAGGCATGAGTTTGCTGCCGACAAGAAGCGGACTCGGCAGCAACTTGGGTGCTTTTTTTTTTTTTTTTTTTTTTAAACGGTGGAGTGAGGTGAGGCGAGGTGACTCCCGCTAAATCCTGTGGCGACCCCTGTGGGAGTCGCGACCCACAGGTTGAGAAAGCGTAGTTACTCACCTGTAACAGGTGTTCTCCAGGAGCAGCAGGAATCAGTCCTCACATATGGGTGACGTCGGCGCCGACGGAGCCCTCGCGGAGCAATTTTCCCCAGCTTTCACAGAAAGCCTTTGGGAATTGCAGCGCGCATGCGCGGTCGCCTTCCCGCCCAAGGGTGCCATCTTAGCCAGTCTGATGACATAGCTAAAAGACAGCATAAAAATTTGCAAAAAAACTTAAGCAGATGATTGCAACTCCACGGGGAGGAGGGAGGGTTGTGAGGACTGATTCCTGCTGCTCCTGGAGAACACCTGTTACAGGTGAGTAACTACGCTTTCTCCAGGACCAAGCAGGAAGTCAGTCCTCACATATGGGACTCCCAAGCTTAAGGCTACCGGAGACCCTAAGCACAAAAATGAGCTCCCTCTAGCTCAGCGGCACAGAAGGAAGGAATCTTCGCTGAATTATTACCCACCGGTAGCCCCCATCCGGGATGGAGGGTAGGAGTTGCTCAAACCTCGAAGAGATTGCGGAGGACTGCCTGTCCGAAAGCACTGTCCCTGCGGGACTCCCTCTCGAGACAGTAATGGACCGCAAAAGTCTGGCTCGAAGACCAAGTAGCGGCCCGGCAGATGTCTGCCAGCGGAACAGAGCGGAGGTAAGCCACTGACGTAGCCTTCGCCCGAACACAATGAGCCGTGACTTGACTTTCTAAGGAGAGTCCGGCTGCCCCATAAGCCCAAGCGATACAGTCAGCAACCCAGATGGACAGGGTACGCTTGGAGACCGGGAGCCCCAATTTATTGGGGTCAAAAGACACAAAAAGCTGAGCAGCTTTACGGTACTCCCGCGTACGGTCAAGGTAGAAGTTCAGTGCCCTTCTACAGTCCAGGGTATGCAGGACTCGCTCAGCTCGGCTGGAGTGAGGCCTGGGAAAGAAGGTTGGAAGTACCACCTCCTGATTGATGTGAAAAGGGGAGACAACTTTTGGAAGAAATTTTGGGTGAGTCCGTAGGACTACCCTATTCTTGTAGAACCGAGTGAATGGAGGATCAGACACGAGGGCCTGCAATTCACTTACGCGTCTAGCGGAAGTGAGGGCTATCAGGAATAGGGTTTTCCACGAAAGAAAATGCAGAGAACAGGTAGCCATCGGTTCAAAAGGCGGACAGGTGATCCGCTGTAAAACCACATTCAGATCCCAGTCAGGTGCTGGCGGGCGCAGAGGTGGTTTTAGTAGAAGGAGACCTCGGAGAAGAAACCGTGCTACAAGAGGGTCGCTGGAAAGAGGTCTGCCGTCCACCGGCACATGGTGTGCTGAAAGAGCACTGAGGTGGACTTTGACGGAGTTGGACTTAAGTCCCAGATTAGAGAGGTAGAGCAGGTACTGCAAGATCACCGACACCGGGCAGGAGAAGGGATCCTGAGACTGCTGTACACACCAAACGGAAAAGCGACGCCATTTAAGGGCGTAGCATTTGCGGGTAGAAGGTCGCCGAGAAGCTAGGACGACCTCTTCCACCTCTGCCGGCAGGAGAAGGGGAGCAAGGACTACCCTTTCAGCCGCCAGGCCATTAGATTGAGCGATCTGAGGTTGGGGTGTAGCAGAGACCCCTGATCCTGTGTTAGGAGATCCGGTTGAGACCCCAGAGGGAACGGATCCTCTATTGCTAATTGCAACAGGAGTGGAAACCAAGGCTGTCTGGGCCAGCGAGGGGCCACCAGGATCATGGACGCTTTGTCCCGGAGAACCTTGAACAGAGTTCGGGAGACTAGCGGGATGGGAGGAAAAGCATAGAGAAGGCTTTCCGACCATGAGAGCAGAAATGCATCTGCCGCTACCCGAAGGGGATGTGGCTGACGCGAGCAGAAGCGAGGAAGTTGCCGGTTGAGAGGACTGGCAAAGAGATCCATCGTGGGGAGGCCCCACTTCAGAAAGAGTTTCTGGACTACCAAGGGATCCAGACGCCACTCGTGCGGCTGGAGCATCCTGCTGAGTTTGTCGGCCAGGCAATTCTCCTGGCCTGGGAGATAAACTGCTTTGAGAAGAATGCCGTGACTGACGGCCCAAGAGCAGAGCTTCTGAGCTTCTCGGCAGAGAAGGAAGGAGCCCGTGCCGCCCTGCTTGTTCACGTAGAACATGGCAACTTGATTGTCCGTCTGGACAAGGACGGACTGGTGAGAAGTCAGGTGGGAGAAAGCCTTGAGCGCCAGACGAATAGCTCTGAGCTCCAGGAAGTTGATCGATTGAGCAGATTCCCACGCGGTCCAGAGACCTTGAGTACACGCCCCCTGGCAATGAGCTCCCCAGCCCAGGAGGGAAGCATCGGTCGTCAGCACTTGAGTCGGCTGAGGCGACTGAAAAGGCATTCCGAGCACCAGGTTCGGCCGATGAAGCCACCACTGTAGGGAAGAGGCCAGCGGTCTGGAGAGGCGCACTAAGTCGGCTAGCCCGCCGGTGGCTTGTTGCCACTGCTTGCGAAGGCACCATTGAGCCGGCCGCATATTCAGACGAGCATTGGGGGTCACGTGGACGGTGGAAGCCATATGGCCGATTAGTCTCAGGAAGCGCCTGGCGGAGACCAGGGACTGGCTGCGAAAACGGCCGGCTAGGTCCATGAGCCGTTGAGCCCTGTCGAGAGGCAGGAAAGCTCGAGCCTGAAGAGTGTGCAGTCTTGCGCCGATGAACTCGAGATCCTGTGAGGGGAGCAAAGTGGACTTTGCGAAGTTTATGACAAAGCCCAAGTACTGCAGAAGAGTCACCGTGCGGTGTGTGGCATTGGTGACTGCCGGAGGGAACGACGCTCTGATGAGCCAGTCGTCGAGGTACGGAAAGACAGAGGCCGTGAAGCCTGAGATAGGCCGCCACCACCGCGAGACATTTTGTGAAGACTCGCGGTGCGGAGGACAGGCCAAAGGGCAATACTCTGTACTGGTAGTGATTTCCGGCCACCACAAACCTTAGGTATTGGCGGTGGCTTGGGTGGATGAGGATGTGCGTGTAGGCATCCTTTAGATCCAAGGAGCATAGCCAATCTCCCTGCTGGAGGTAGGACAGAAGGATTCCAAGGGTAAGCATCTTGAACCTTTCCCACACAAGGAACTTGTTGAGGTTGCGCAAGTCCAGGATGGGTCTTAGGCCTCCTGTCCTTTTTGGTATTAGGAAATACCTGGAATAAAAGCCTTGACCTCTCAGGTGGTGGGGCACCGGTTCCACAGCCTGGTCCTGAAGAAGACTTGCTAACTCCCGAAGGAGTAAGTCCCTGTGCAGAGGGAGTCGCGGAGGCTCTCCTGGAAAATAAGAGGGAGGGACCTGATGGAAGTGGAGAAGATATCCTTCTCGCACGACTTGAAGCACCCAGGCATCTGAAGTGATGTTGGACCACCTGTGGGCGAAGTGAACCAGCCGGCCTCCGGTGCTGGGAGGAACCAGCTGAGGGGGAGAGGCTATGCTGAGGAAGTCAAAAACCCCCACCCTGCTGAGCAGGGGCTGGTGGTGCAGGCTTGGGGGCTTGCTGCCTACGGGACCCGTTACCCCGTCCCTTGGCCTGCTGACCCTGTTGGGGAGCTGGAGGGGCCGGATATTGGGGGTAGTGTTTATAGGCAGCCGCCTTTCTCGGGTAAAAGGACTTTTTTCCCGAGCCCTTCTTTTTCTGGGAAGGGGCGGAGGTCTTCCTAGAAAGTCTGGTCCTGGTGAGAGTCTCCGTCTCGATTTGTGCAGCCTTTTCAGCCATGGGCTTGCCAAAGAGGTTCTCACCTCTGCAGGGGACATCGACCAACTTGTCCTGCACCCAAGGCTCAAGGTCAGACGACTGAAGCCAAGCCTGTCGGCGGGCACCGATGCCGGCTGCGGCCACACGAGCCGATGCTTCAAAGCCATCATAGGCTGCTCGGGACATGAATTTGGAGCATTCCCGAATACCAGATGTTAAGGCTAGGAACCTCCGCAAAGGTTCCTCGGACAGTCCAGCAGAGAATCCGGCTAGCTCTTTAGCCAGATCTCGGAGATACATGCCCATGTATAGCTGGTAGGTCTGGACAAGACAAGCCAGCATAGAGCCCTGGAAACACTTCTTACCAAGGCCATCCAGGTTACGGGCCTCCCTGCCAGGGGGCACCAAGGAGTGCATTTTCTGGCTCTTAAGCCTATGCATGGCCGATTCCACTACCATGGAATGGTGTGGTAGCTGTGCTTTTTGGAAGCCAGGACTCTTGCGGACTCGATAGATGGAATCGACCCGCTTGCTCAATACCGGCGACGAGGCCGGACTCTCCCACATGCGGAAGAGTAGTCGTTCCAGCATGGGAGGCACCGGTACAGTAAAGTGCTCCCGGGCGGGAGAGTCGTACTGAAGGGCGTCGAGCTCTTCGGCTCGAGGCTCCTCCTCGGGATCCGCCGGGAAGGCCAAAGCCTTGGCCATATCCCTGACGAAGTCCGAGAACCGGGCATCCTCCGGAGGGGACTGTTTCCGAGGTTCGGACTCAGGTGAGTCCGAGGGGACACACCGAGTCCGAAAGTAATCAGGTGACTCTTCCTCTACAGACTCCCAGACCGACTCCGAGGAGGAATCAGTGGGGTCGGCTCGGGCAGGCGGAGGCGTCGGCCGCCCCGACGCCAAGGGAGTCGGCGGCGACGACCTCGGTCCCGAACGGGAGGCCGAGGGCGACCTCGACCGAGGATCGACTTGAGTTCGCATGGACTCGAGGATCGGCTCGGTCTCCGGGGTCGACTTAGACGTCGACGTCCCGGCGGTCGGGGCAGCGGCGCCAGCGAGGCTAGCGATCAGTGCCCGCTGCTGGTCCATGAAGGCAGATAGTCTGCTCTCCAAGGCCGTCAACCTGAGTCCGACCTCAGGTGACCCAGCAGTCCCCGACTCGGGCCCCGACGGCGTCGTGCCCGACGTCGGACCTCTCGGAGGCGAGTCCAGAAGGACCACAGGACTTACCCGAGCAGGCAACTCCGACTCCAGGCGAGGTCGCTTCGGGAGGTGCTCCTTCTCCAAAGACCCGGGACGGCTGTCGGGGCTATGCGACCTGGCCCCTGCGGAGCCAGGAGCGTCCACTGACGCCGCCCTCGCGGGTTTTGTCTTCCGTCGATGGTCTCCGGAGGGAGAACCCCTGTCGGAGGAGCTTCGGCGATGTTCAGAGCTGAAGCCTCTGGATGCCGAGGCCTCCGACGAGGTCAGGGTACGGCTGGGGTCAGCGAAGATTCTATCCCGCTGATGCCGCCGACTCCTCAACGCTTTGGAGGACATTTTGCCACAGGCTCCACAGATCATTTCTTCATGATCCGGGCCCAGGCAGCGGAGGCAATTATCGTGTGTGTCAGTGAGTGACATATTTCTGTCACACTGACCACACCGCTTGAAACCACTGGCAGCCATCGGGGGAAAAAGGGCCCCTGCAAGGTCAAAGGACCGGGCTGCCAGTGAAAAACCGAAAACGAAACTGACCAAAAATCAGAAAAACCGAAAAATAAGGGAAGGACTCACAACGGCGTCGCGAGTCCGGGCAGGAAAACGACCGGCGTCGAACCGAATTGAAAAACGAGTAAAACTCACGAAAATCAACTTTTTTAGCGGGGACACGACGGGTACGTCTGTAGGGCTCCGCGGAAAAAAGAAGACTGGCTAAGATGGCACCCTTGGGCGGGAAGGCGACCGCGCATGCGCGCTACAATTCCCAAAGGCTTTCTGTGAAAGCTGGGGACAATTGCTCCGCGAGGGCTCCGTCGGCGCCGACGTCACCCATATGTGAGGACTGACTTCCTGCTTGGTCCTGGAGAACCGCTGTTCTATATAGAAACTCCATGGTAACAGAATACTTGGTCTCAATTACACAGGCAGAACACAGATGCTTACCAAGTACAGAATAAATGATAACAAACCAAGTAGAAATATGTCGACAAAATTAAATTGAAACCCCAACAAGCAAGGCACTGCATGCAGTACAACACAAGAAATAGAGGAGGCAGCCAACACTTTACCTCACCTTTACTGAGCAGGAGCATCAGACACTCAGGCCTCTCTGATCTCATATGCAGGAGGTGCAGCCTCTACCCACAGTCTTTCCCCCTCCGAGAATCTCAGTGCCACTTGCTCAGAGGCGGCTGTGTCACTGATTAGGTACAGTCCTGGTTCTTCCCACAGCCCATCTCTGAACAATAATCAGTGTGATAGAAGGAAGAAGCATACCGTGAGGAGAGGCAGTGTTGCCTGCATGTGGGATCAAAGAGAATTGTGCCTCATGTTACTCCGCTTTTTTTTTTTTTTTTTGAAGGGGGGGGGATTCTAAATGTTGTATGCATTTTTCTTGAAGATATTATTTATTTAAAAACATTTATATACCGCCTTTTGTTAAAGCATTCACAGCAGTTTACAACCATAAAAAAATACAAATACAACCACACTGATCCCATCCCCATCCCCCTTAAGAAAAGAGGTACTTAATATCATAATCCTGATACCACCTGCCAAAAACAAAAGACCGATGCCCATCCTCATGGAAAAAAGGAAGGTTTTTAATGCCTTCTGAAACAGATTTATCTCCAACCTGAGTGCCAAAGGCAAAGCATTCCACAAAGCTGGCACGACCACTGAAAAAGGTCTCACCTGCCAACGCTGCAAATGAACCTGAGACCAACCAAGTAGCTCAGACATTCACCCCCTGAGCACAACATTCTACCAGGCCTATACCAGTACAGCAGGTTTCTCAAATACCACAGGCCATTGCCCCATAAGAATTTAAATGCTAACACCAACAATTTAAACACACATCTTGATTTAATCGGGAGCCAATGCAATTGTCGCATCACCCAGGCCACTGAATCACACCTCTGCAGAACCCCAAAGGATACATGCAGCTGTGTTCTGCATCACCTGAAACTTCCTCAATATATATGCTGGCAGCCCCACTTATAAAGCAATGCAATAGTTAGGCATGACAATACTAATGCCTGTACCATCCAAAGCAAAGCATCTTGATCTAGAAAAGGTCTGAGCTGCCACACCAACCACAAATTAACAAAAGCAGTGCGCACTACCTGCAAGACCTGTTGATGAAGGCAGAGCTCATCATCCATAATGACACCTAGATTTCAAATCTCATTCTTCCAGGGCCCCCTCCCCAATTTTCGCTCATGCAGTCCAGCAATCACAATCTGCTGGAGACAGAGAAATACAGGAGTGTACCCCTGACTGCACCAGTCCAGTACAAGTTATGTTGTCACTGAAGAATTCTAGTTTTTCTTTGCCTCTATCATCTCCTGGTAGGGGGACACTACTCGCTTGTATGGACTGGTCTAGTAGGATGATCTGGAATCATTACTTATCTTATAAAGTTGATTACAATATTCCATAAGAGTCTTGAATCAACTGTCCCTCTTCCTCATAAGAGTCTTGAATCAACAAATACAGAGTAGTTACTCACCTGTAACAGGTGTTCTCCAGGAGCAGCAGGAATCAGTCCTCACATATGGGTGACATCGACGTCGATAGAGCCCTTGCGGAGCATTTCCCCAGCTTTCCATGAAAGCCTTTGGGAATGCAGGCACGCGTGCGCGGTTCCCTTCCCGCCTAAAGGTGCCATCTTGCTTCAGTCAAATGACATAGCCAAAACAGCACACAAAAATGAAAAAATGAACTATGTACAACTGCAACTCCCAGGGGAGGAGGGAGGGTTGTGAGGACTGATTCCTGCTGCTCCTGGAGAACACCTGTTACAGGTGAGTAACTACTCTTTCTCCAGGACCAAGCAGGAAGTCAGTCCTCACATATGGGTGACACCCTAGCTCTGGGATACCAAGGAACCCAGGCTGAACAAGAGAACTCCCTCTAGTCCCAGCATCAAAGAAAGGCTTTTCACTGAGACACCCTCCACCGGTAGCCCAACGGAGGGCTGGAGGGCAGAAGTTGCCTAAACCTCAAAGAGATTCTGGAGTACTGCCTGGCCAAAAGCACTGTCCCTACAGGACTCCCTCTCCAGACAGTAATGGGTCGCAAAGGTCTGGCTTGAAGACCAAGTTGCAGCCCTGCAGATGTCCACCAACAGTACAGAACGGAGGTGAGACACTGACAGTCATTGCCCTGACACGATGGGCCGTGACCCGACCCTGCAAAAGAAGGTCAGCCACCCTGTAAGCCCAGGTGATACAGTCAGCTACCCAGGTGGACAAGGTACGCTTGGACACAGCTAACCCCAAATTATTAGGGTCAAAAGATATGAAGAGCTGAGTAGCCCTTCTATGCCTCTGCGTACGGTCAAGGTAGAAGGATAAGGCCCTCCTACAGTCCAGAGTATGCAGAACTGCTTCAGCCTGGCTTGCATGAGGCCTAGGGAAGAATGTTGGAAGAACCATCTCTTGGTTAAGGTGGAAGGAAGAGACAACTTTTGGGAGGAACTTTGGATGAGTCCTAAAGACTACCCTGTTCCTATAGAAGCGAGTGTAAGGCCTGTCACAGACCAGGGCCTGAAGCTCACTCAATCGCCTGGCCGAGGTTAGGGCTATCAAGAAGAGTGTCTTCCAGGACAGGAAGCGTAGAGGGCAAGTAGCCATCTGCTCAAAAGGTGGGCGAGTCAGTTGCTGCAAGACCACATTCAACTCCCACTCAGGAGCAGGATGACGGATTGGAGGCGTGAGCAAAAGCAAGCCTCTGAGAAAGCGGGACACTAACGGGTGGACCGACAGAGAATGTCCTTCCACCAGTGAGTGATGAGCTGCTAGGACTGAGAGGTGGACCCGGACAGAATTGGACTTAAGTCCCTGATTTGATAAGTGTAGCAAGTACTGAAGCACTACTGGTACAGTATAGGAGAAGGGATCCTCTGTACGCAGCTGACACCACACAGAAAACCTTTTCCATTTAAGAGCATAGGTTTTCCTAGTGGATTGTTTCCTAGAAGCTAGGACAACCTCCTCAACTTCCTGAGGTAGGCCCCAGGGAGCTAAAACTACCCTTGCAGCCTCCAGGCCATCAAATTGAGAGCTTTGAGATTGGGGTGCAGAAGGGAACCCTGATCCTGAGAGAGGTGGTCGGGTTGCAACCCCAGAGGCAGTGGGGATCCACAGCCAGCTGAAGCAGAAGTGGAAATCAAGGCTGTCTCGGCCACCTGGGAGCTACCAGCAGGACCGAGGCCTTGTCCTGAAGAATCTTGAACAGGGTTCGGGCCACCAAGAACGTGGGAGGAAACGCAAACAGGAGGCCCTGAGAACATGGGATCAGAAAAGCATCTGCCGCCAGTCACAGAGGATGCGGTTGTCTGGAGCAGAACTTTGGCAGCTGTTTGTTCAGTGGACTGGCAAACAGATCTATGGAGGGAAGTCCCCATTTCAGGAAAATCTTCTGAACCACCGAAGGATGTAGCCGCCACTCGTGGGGCTGCCAAATCCTGCTCAACCTGTCGGCCAGGTAGTTTTCCTGGCCAGGGACGTACACAGCCTTAAGGAGCATGTTGTGCTTGAGGGCAAACAAGCAAAGGTCCTGTGCTTCCTGACAAAGGAGCCTGGACCCAGTTCCGCCCTGCTTGTTCACATAAAACATGGCTACCTGGTTGTCTGTTTGAACTAGGACAGACTGATGAGCCAGGGCTGGAGAGAAAGTCTTGAGGGCTAACCGAATAGCCCTGAGTTCCAGTAGATTGATTTGCTGTGTGGCTTCCCAGGGAGACCACAGGCCCTGGGTGCACTTGCCTAGACAATGAGCTCCACAGCCCTGCAGGGAGGCATTCGTGGTCAACACCACTGTGAACCCAGGAATCTGAAAAGGTACCCCTTGCAGCAGATTGGGTGGGTGCAGCCACCAGCTGAGGGAGTTCAGAAATTGTCTGGATACCCTTATCCTGTCTCTGAGGCTGCCTGTGGCCTGTGACCACTGAGTCCGAAGGCACCACTGTGCAGGCCTCATATGGAGCCTGGCATTGGGGGTCACATGCACTGTGGAAGCCATGTGGCCAAGAAGCCTCAGGCAGAGTCTGGCGGAGACCAGTGACCTGCTGAGAAACTGGTTTGCTAAGTTTATCAGTCTTTGGGCTCTGTCTTCTGGCAAAAATGCCTTTGCCAGCAGAGAATCCAGCCTCGTCCCTATGAACTCCAAGTTCTGGGAGGGGAGCAAAGTGGACTTTGCGAAGTTTATTACAAACCCCAATCTTTGAAGAAGGGCAATAGTTCTGAGGGTGGCCTGTCGGGCCTCCTGGCACGTCTGACCTCTTATGAGTCAGTCGTCCAGACAGGGGAAGACAAAGACTCCCTGATTTCTTAGGTAGGCCGCCACAACAGCCAGGCATTTGGTAAAGACCCTGGGAGCGGAGGTGAGGCCAAAAGGCAGTACTCTGTACTGATAATGGTTTCCTCCCACAATGAAACTGAGGTACTTTCTGTGGTCTGGATGAATGAGGATGTGAGTGTACGCATCCTTTAGATCTAATGAGCATAGCCAATCTCCCTGCTGGAGGTAGGGCAGAAGTGTTCCAAGAGTAAGCATCTTGAACTTTTCCTTCTCTAGGAACTTGTTGAGGTTTCTGAGGTCTAGAACAGGTCGAAGGCCACCGGTTCTTTTGGGTACCAGGAAATACCTGGAGTAGAATCCTTGACCTAGCAAGTGAGGAGGCACAGGCTCCACCGCCCTGTCCACCAACAGACCTTGGAGCTCCTGAAGGAGAAGATCTGTGTGCAGGGGAGGCCTTGGAGGCTCCCCTGGAAAGTATGGAGGAGGCAGTTGTTGGAAGTGTAGGAAATAACCCTTGTGGACTATGCTTAACACCCAACTGTCTCCAGTGATGAGTGGCCACTGGTGGGCAAACAGGGCGAGGCGACCTCCTGTGCAGGGTTGGGAGAGAAGGGACGGAGAGGCTATGCCTAAGGAGTCAAAAAACCCCACCCTGCTGAGTGGGAGCAGGGGCCGGAGGCTTGGGGGTCCTCTGCCTACGGGGCCCATTACCCTGCCCCTTGGCTTGCTGACCCTGAGGGGCAGCTTGGGCAGCCTGGTACTGTGGGTACTGTTTGTAGGCAGTGCCCTTCCTCGGGTAAAAGGGCTTTTTACCTGAGCCCTTCTTTTTGTGAGAAGGGGCAGAAGTCTTCCTAGACAGCCTTGTCCTCGTGAGGTGCTCGGTTTCGAGCTGTGCGGCCTTCTCGGCCATTGGCTTGCCAAAAAGGTTCTCACCTCGGCAAGGGACATCGACCAACTTGTCCTGAACCCAAGGCTCGAGGTCCGATGACTGCAGCCATGCCTGGCGTCGAGCCGCGATGCCGGCTGCCACAACACGGGCCGAAGCCTCGAAGCCATCGTAGGCAGCGCGGGACATAAACTTGGAGCATTCCCGGATCCCCGAGGACAAGGACTTGAACCTCTGCAAGGGTTCCCCGGAGAGACCAGCAGAGAACACGGCTAGCTCCTTGGCCAGGTCTCGCAAGTACATGCCCATGTACAGCTGGTAAGACTGGACACGGCAAGCAAGCATTTAGCCTTGGAAGCACTTTCTACCAAATCCATCGAGGTTCTGGGCCTCCCTGCCAGGGGGAACCGCGGAGTGCATCTTCTGACTTTTCAGGCGATGCATGGCCGATTCCACCAGCATGGAATGGTGTGGTAGCTGCGCCTTTTGAAAGCCAGGACTCTTCCGGAGTCGGTAGATCGAATCGACCCGCTTGCTTAGAACCAGTGCCGAGGCCGGTGCCTCCCACATCTGGAAGAAGAGCCGTTCCAGCATCGGAGGAACCGGAACAGTAAAGGCCTCCTTCGGAGGAGAGTCGTACTGTAGGGCCTCGAGCTCCTCGGCTCGAGGCTCCTCCTCGGGGTCCGCAGGGATAGCCAATGCGGTGGCCATATACCGGACGAACTCCGAGAACCGGGTATCCTCCGGAGGGGAGGGGGGGGGAGATCTACTCCGGGGCTCAGACTGTGGTGAGTCCGACGGGACGCACCGAGTCCGGAAGGTGTCGGGGGACTCCTCGCCCTCCGTCTCCCAGGCGGACTCGTCCGATGAGGAATCGGGGTCCGACCACGCGGGGCCTGGGAGCACCTGCCCCGATGCCGAAGGCACCGATATCGACGCCCTCGGTCCCGAACGGGAGGTCGAGGGAGACTGCGACCGAGGTCGACCTCGAGCCTTTATGGTCTCGAGTATCGGCTCTGTCTCCGGGGTCGACTTCGATGTCGATGTCCCGGTGGTCGGGGCAGATGCATCAGACAGGCTGGCCATCAGTGCCCGCTGCTGTTCCATAAAGGCAGACAGTCTGCTCTCCAAGGCTGTCAGCCTGAGACTCAGCTCAGGAGACTCAGCAGCCCCCGACTCGGGCCCCGGCGGCGCCGGGCCTGACGTCGGCTCTCTGGGAGGCGAGTCCATGAGGACTACAGGACTTACGTGTCCAGCAGACTCCGGCTCCACACGAGGTACTTTTGGAGGCTTCTCCTGTTCCATGGGCCCGGGCGACGGTCGGGGGTCTGAGACCTAGCTCTCGAGGAGCCAGGGACCTCCTCAGACGACACTCTCGCGAGCCGCTTCTTCCTCTTTCGTTCCCGGTCGGGGGACCCCCTGTCCGAGGAGCCCCGACAGTGCTCGGGGTCCGATTCCCGAGATGTCGAGGCCTCAGACGAGGTCTGGGCCCGGCCGGAGGCAGAGTCGGAGAAAAGCCTTTCCTTTTGATGCTGACGACTTCGCAGTGCCTTGGAAGACATTTTCCCACATGGTCCACACGTCTTAGGATCGTGGTCAGGACCCGAGGCACCGAAGGCAGCAGTCGTGTGTGTCGGTGAGAGACATTAGCTTCTTGCACCAATCGCACTTTTTAAACCCACTGGAAGCCATCGGGGAAAAAAAGAGTCCCCGCTAGGTCAAAGGACCGGCCTTCCAGGGAAAAAGACAAGAAAAGGGCGCGAACGCCAGCCACGTAGGGCAAAAACCGAAAAAAGAAGATCGGGCTTGATATCGGTGTACCGAACCCGGCAGGAGGGGAACCGGCGTCGAACCGGAGAAAGAAAAATAGCGAAGGATCGCCAAAATAATCTAACAATTTTCCGGGAGGACTAGGACACAAGTCCGATGGGCTTCATGGAAAAAGAGAGACTGAAGCAAGATGGCACCTTTAGGCGGGAAGGGAACCGTGCATGCGTGCCTACATTCCCAAAGGCTTTCATGGAAAGCTGGGCAAATGCTCCACAAGGGCTCCATTGACATCGATGTCACCCATATGTGAGGACTGACTTCCTGCTTGGTCCTGGAGAAACAGTATTTTAAATTTAGTACAAAGAATTTGGCTGGGGGCCCCAAAGCAATGACACCAGAAGCCTGTATGGCCAGAAGAGGAAGGACAGATAGCATCAGCTGCATAAGTGGGAAGTAGCAGTTGATTCCTGCCTTTGGAACCACAGAAAAAGCTGTGGAGGCAAGAGGATGCTTGGAAAGTCAAAACTATAGAGGAATGGTTAGAGCTGAGAAGAGTGTGGAGTGGATGGTGCGAAATTCAAACTGGAAAATTGAGCCTTGGGAAGGAGAAGATAAGAGTGCAAGCTGGGGAGTTGAGCCTGGGGACAAGAATGGAAGGGGGTTACAAGCATGGGAGAAGGTGCCAACCATAAAATATACTTTTATAGTATTCCTGGGGAGTGTGGAAATTAATGAGCAGCATGCATGAACAACAAAGACCTCACTTTGTGTAACATGCATGTTACATACACTACCATCACCATTCTTCCACCCCAGACCAAGTAGATGAGCAGAATATGCAATGAGCACTGAACCCTGGCAGCCACATGCAGCAGTTAATGTAACCGAGTTAGCTGCTTATGTTACAACCTTCTCCCTCTTCCGAACTAGCACATAGGAATGGGAATCTGGAGGTCTGATCTTGAGAAGGAACCAAGGTAAATTACACTATTTTTTCTTAAACAGACAGAAACCTGGCTGTTTAAGCAGATTTGTGCTAGTTTTGATATGAGCTGATTATAAGCAGTTGAATAAGCTAATATTCTGATGGTGAAGGTTGTCTGGAAAATGAACCTAGAAACGTTTGGAGGGATGGGCAGGGGTAAGAAGCTGGGCGATTTTGATGCATAGCTGAGTTTATTTTATGGAGAGTGTATATTTACTTTTCTCTTGTAGAAATAAGTTAGAATATTGTATATAAATTACTTTGGGTTCTTTTAAGTCAGATAGAAGGTCCATCGAACCAAGAGTTCCGTTTCCAACACTGGCTAATCAATGTCATAAGTATCTGGAAGGATCTCAATAAGCAGCTATATTCCATGCTGCTTACATCCGAGGATAAGCAGTGGATTTCCCCAAGTCTACTGTAATGGTTTATGGACTGTTCCTCCAGGAACATGTCCAAACCTTTTAAAACCCAGCTAGGCTAACTGCTTTTACCATACCATCTAGCAATGAATTCCAGAGCTTAATTGTGAGTTAAGTGAAAATATTTCCCCGATTTGTCTCAAATGTACTACTTAGTAACTTCATGGCATGTCCCCTAGTGTTTGCACTTTCTGAAAGAGCAAATTGATTCATGTTTACCTGTCCCACTCCACTCATGACTTTATAAATATATTGCATATCCCCTCAGCTATCTTCTCAAAACTGAAGAGTCCTAACCCTCTTTAGCCCTTCCTCTGTATTTTGGCCACCTTTCTTTTTACCTTTTCTAATACTGCTATATTTTTGAGATGCGATGACCAGAATTGCACACAAGACTCAAGCTGGTCACACCATGGAGAAGCATTATATAGTCTGTTTTATTCTCCATTGCACTCCTAATAATTTCTAACATTTTTGTTTGTTTCTTAGCTGCTGTCGAACACTGAGCAGAGGATTTCAATACATTGTCGAGGATGATGCTTAGATCCTTTTCCTGGGTAATAACTCCTGGAACCCAGCACTGTGTAGTTATAGTTGGTTTATTCTGCCAGGGCATTTTCTTCAAATGGGTTAGTTTTGCACAAAACTGAGCACCCTAGGGATCAACCCTAAAGTTACTGATTGGGTTAAAAATTGGTAGAGTGAGAGGCGACAAAGGGTACGGGTAAATGGAGCTCACTCTGAAGAGGAGGTGGTTACCAGTGGTGTGCTGCAAGAATCTGTCTTGGTCCAATTCTTTTTAACATCTTTGTTAGTGATACTGCAGAAGGGCTGTCGGGTAAGGTTTGCTTGTTTGCAGATGATACCAAAAGCTGCAATAGAGCAGGCACCTAGGAAGGAGTAGATAACATGAGGAGGGATCTAGCTAAGTTTGAAGTATGGTCCAATGTAACCCATTTAAGACTAATAAGAGAAAATATTTTTTCACTCAACATGTAATCAAACTCTGGAATTCGTTACTGGAGGATGCAGTAAAAACTGTTAATATAGCTGGGTTTAAAAATGGTTTGGATAAGCTTCTGGAGGAAAGGTCCATAAACCATTAATAAATTATTAAAGAAGACCCAAGAAAACCACTTATTTATTTTTTATTTATTTACATTCTCTTATATACCGCGCTATTCTGCATCAGTGCGGTTTACATTGAACAAACTGAAATTACATTGAACAGGGCATTATAACTGGGAGATAACTATTTTACAGGGAACATGGGCTATGGAGGGTTAAGTGGCTTGCCCAAGACCACAAGGAGCACCTGTGGGACTAGAAACCCCAGTCCTTCCGGCCCAAGGTTGCTGTCCTCTAGTGGGATTTGAACCCCCGACCTTCCGGCCTGAAGTACTTTGCCCCAACCACTAGACTACTCCTCCACTTCCACTTGCCCCGGGACAATCATTGTGGAACCTGTGTGCCTTTTTGGGAACCTGATAGGTACTTGTGACCTGGATTGGCCACTGTTGAAAACAGAATACTGGGCTTCATGTACCTTGGTCTGACCCAGTATGGCATATCTTATGTTCTTATTCTCGGTTCTTAAGCCCCTTGAGCGTCACCTGCAAGCATTGAGTGCAGTTTGAGGGCTCGCAGTCAGGCCCAAGGCACCAGACCATGATGGAAATGGTCTGGCCACACTGGGTGCATTTCTTGAAGCCACTGGATGTTTTGACATTGTAGGGAAGATGGCTTCTGTCAAGTCAAAGGACTCCACTGAGGCACCGATGTTCCCGGAAACGAGAGGAAGACGCTGAATACCACATGATCCAAAAAAAATAGTGAAAACAAGTGAAAATGGATCAATTAAATTCTGGGACAGACACATAAGATATGCCATACTGGGTCAGATCAAGGTCCATCAAGCCCAGTATTCTCTTTCCACGTCTGAAGGGCTCCGCGGAAAGAAGACTCCTTCAGGAGGGAAGACCGGCACGCATGTGTTGAGCACCTTCCAAAGCTTCCTATGGAAGATGGGAAGTGTTCCTGCGGCAGCTCCATTGGCGACATCACCCATATGTGAAGACTGACTTCCTGCTTGGTCCCAAAGAAAAGCAGTGACCAACTGTGGCTGAAGCTCAATCAAGGAAGTGTTACTGAAAAATGTGCAGACTCTGGGTAACCATAAATGCAATTTGTAGTTCATCTTCTAGTGGCAGAGAAACCAAAAAAAAGTAAAGGTGAATCCCTGCAGCAGGTTTCTGCATACTGTATACATATGCATGTCTGTTTATGCATACATATATATAAAATCACACCTGTTTACAAGCTGGTAATATGAGAACACTGTTGTAACCTCCTGTCGTGACAAAGGTGCATCACTTGATATCAAAAGTAAGTGGAACACTGCTCCGCTATCATGGGTCCTAGTGTCTTTCTGTCCCCTCTTACCTGTTTTTTTCAATTTGTGAGAGAGACTGGTCAGACTTTCAGTGCTTTTCTAACTCTTTTTAAGTCTATGTTCTCTCTGTGATTGAACTGCCTGCTCTGTGGAGGAAGGTGTGCTACACAACGTTTTTATTAATTTAGGTATGGCTAGGAATAATTGGGCAACACCACTATAGAATTTCCTGGAAAAGAGAGGAGCTGAATCAATAACACCCAGAAGCATATTTCAAAATGGGATAAAAAATGAAAAAGGTCTTGTCTTCCTAACCAGCTATAGCAGGGTCTTTTTTTAAACTGGTATGAAACATTTCAGCACAGTTGACTATGCTAGGCTGAAATTCTATTTTGAACTAAGAACAGTGTGCAAACCTAACTGTATATTAAATTAAAAATTCCTTGAACAAGAAGCATCCCTATCTAACTGATGTAAAGGTTGCAGCAACCAAACTGCCTTTTCTGGTTTCTATTCTATTTAATATCTCAAAAGACTTGGAAAATGAAGCCTATTTGCATCAGTATGTGCAATAACAAACATTTTCTTCAACAAATGTTTCAATTATTTCAGACATTCATATTCTTACAAAACAGAGAAACAGCATATTGATTTATGTAATCTTCGCTACCCTCTATTGCAAGGATTTCACGACATAGATTATTTCCTGTCCGTCAAATAGAGAGACTAAGTTAAACAGCACTTGAAGCATGCGTCATTGTCCTTCCTTACCTCAAGCAAAAAGAGGGTAAGATGTGTGATCATCATTCACTGTTATTCACATGACCTTCACAGCATGAAAAGCTGTGGTCTAGCGACCCAAATCTGAGTCAGATAGATATGACCTCTAACCATCTGCTCTTCTACAAACTACGTTACCCAGTGATAAGTCTCTATAACAGAGGTTTTCAACTCTGTCCTTAAGCCCTCCTCATCAGCGGTATTTTCAGGATATCCACAATGAATATATTCATGAAAATATTTGCATACAATGAAGGACAAGAAATGGAAATCTCTCATATGCCTAGTCGCTATGGATATTTTGCGAACCCAAGTGGTTAAAGGGTGCTTGAGGATAGAACTGTTATACAACATGGTCTTAACCCTGCCCTTTTTGGAAGCTGTCATGCAGTACAGATGCCAAAACATGGGATACTGGACCATCCATCTCTAAGGTGGCTTTGTCCATTTTTAAGTGCCATCATAGCAAAGTGATGGAGATCACATCTGCATGGGATTCCGCTAGGCAAAACTCCAAGATGCTAGTGCCATACAGAAAAAGCTTTCTGGATTTATATAGTTTGAATGCATCACTGAGGGCTCAATGCAGAAAAGCATGCTGCTGTTAGCACAGTGTGCATAATTTTCTGCACTAGTGTGGGTGCTAAATTTAGAAAGGGATTTAACGTAAATATAACCAATGTGCAGATGCTCATGCTAACAGCAGCACAAAGTGCATTTAAATCTATTTAAATAGATAGCAATGATGCAATTAACTATGCAGCGCAAATGCAGAGAGGTGCGCAGAAGAGCAGAAGGCTGAGCTCAATGCTGAGATTTAAAGGCGAGGTCTGAGGGGATGTTAGGGATTAGTTCATAGGTCTGCAGCAGTTGCTGATAAAGAATGTATGCCCGTTTGAGTGCACAGCCCCTGCAACATTTTTCTGGCATTGCTGAGACAGTGCTGGAAAAAAACAGCAGGGGAAATGTGCTGGAACAATGGTAAGCACATGTGCTGGAATGCTATGCGGTGCCTAACAGTAATATTATTCCGAGCAAATTTCTGATCAGAATGACATTGTTATGCGCCGCAGAGCATTCCAGCACATGCACACAAGTGCCAAATTGTTTTTTGTGTGTGTAGGATATAGCTGCTACTAATGCAGACCTATGTGCGCATGCACCTGGCTTGCTATGCTTATTTAGTACAGACTTTTTGCGTACAGTTCATTTGCTTGTCGTTTGTTTACAGCATTGCTGAGCAAAATGACTTCACTAAACTAGCATTAGGAAACCCTGCACTAGAGCTTTAGTGCTGAGCTCTAGCGCAGGGTTTGTACATCGAGCCCTGAGACAGGCTTTTGTGCTGCCAGTAAATGTCTACAACAAGAGCAGAAAAAGCACAGAAAACAAAGGAAGGCTAAAAATAAAAAAAATGTTGAGTAGCTTGTGCTCTATTAAAGTGATTTTCATTCCTGCATGCAAGAACAGAAAGAGCCTTAGTGGGATGTTGTACATACCTTGAGGGTGAGGTCGACTGTAGCGGGAGAGGCTGGCGTTAGGCTGGAGCTCTGTTGTAGAGTCTCCCTCCTAGACAAGGGAAGGGTGTGGGGTGGGGATACCTGAAAGGCAGGCAACACACGTCACTTTCTAACTATGGCTTACTATAAAAGTCCCACAAAGAACAAACAACCCTGTCTTCAGGGATTGAGCAGTTTAGAAGCAAAGGGATGCCAAAAGGACAACAGTTTATATTTTGGCAGAAAGATTACATTTCTGGGCAGTCTTTCTGATGGTAGTAAATAAACGGGGTGTGGGAAACTATAGGTTACAACTCATCTGGGCTAATTACAGTACAGAAAAAAATTCACATTCATGGCTCACCTTGGATTAAATCCATGGACACTTGTTTCAACCCAGCTCCCACCTCTCGGTTTTACCTGATAAACCCCAAAGAAAATCAAGTCTCTAATTTCCAACTGTTTAATCATCAACTTTTCACTCACTGAAGCCAGAGGTTTGCCAGCTGCCGAGGCAGCACTGGCTCTGTAGCTTCCCATCCAGTGGCTTAAATTCTGTCCAAACAGCCAGGGGGCCAAGGGACAATAGGGAGCCTACTTGCAACCACTCACTTATCTTCAGATTCCAACTCCCTCCACCACTCTGACAGTACTTTCCTAAATTATCCCCTTAGGGGCTCTTAATATAAATTTATGCCACTAATCCCACACCCATCTCAGGCACTGGTTTACTGGCATGAATCATGGCCCACCCATTACTATTGTGGTGCGGCCAGAAAATCCAGAATGAAACGACAATTGCATTTATTAGTATGGTCACAATTAACATCAAGTATAGCGTAGCTACTCACCCGTAACAGGTATTCTCCAGGGACAGCAGCAATCAATTCTCACTTATGGGGTGATGTGGGCACCGATGGAGCCTGCGCGGAGCAATTCCCAGACTTTCAAAGAAAGCTTTTGGGATTGCTGTTACATGTGTGGTT
Source organism: Ichthyophis bannanicus (assembly GCA_033557465.1). NCBI lineage: Eukaryota > Metazoa > Chordata > Amphibia > Gymnophiona > Ichthyophiidae > Ichthyophis > Ichthyophis bannanicus. The sequence continues at coordinate 45,059,303 of CM066040.1, forward strand.
CTCTTCCCGCCCAAAGGTGTCATCTTGCTCAGTCAGAGCCCCTAGCTAGAGCCCTACTAAGCAGATGGCAAGGGAAGAACAAAAATAGCAACTCTTCAGGGGAGGCGGGAGGGTAGTTCCCCCGAGGACTGATTCCTGCTGTCCCTGGAGAACACCTGTTACAGGTGAGTAACTACGCTTTCTCCAGGAACAAGTAGGAAGTCAGTCCTCACTTATGGGACTCCCCAGCTACAGGCTACCAACCTGCAGTCTAAAAATGCCTCCGTGAGGCCGTGAGCAGAAGTTGATGCCTGAAGGAGCCCGTCTTCGGTTCCTCGGGGTGAAGCTCTCGGTAGCCGTCGAAGAAGGGTCGTTTGCTTATACCCTGATTAGATTATGGAGTACAGCCTGGCCGAAGGCGCTGTCCCGGCAGCACTCCCTCTGCAGATAGTAGTGAACAGCGAAAGTGTTTGCTGAAGACCAAGTCGCAGCCCGGCAGAAGTCCGTTAGAGGCAATGAGTGCAGAGAAGCCACCGAAGCCGCCTTGGCAGAGACGCTGTGCATGGTGACCTGCCAGCCCAGCGGGGCGCCCCCCTTCACTTGGGCAAAGGTAATGCAGTCCGCCACCCAGACAGAGATGGTGCGCTTGGTGACTGCCTGCCCCCAGGCAATTAGGGTCATAGGCAACAAAGAGACGATCAGCCCTGCGATGAACCTGGGTACGTTGCAGGTAGAAGGCAAGAGCCCTCTTGAGGTCGAGTGTATGAAACACCACCGATGCCTGGTCGGCATGTGGTCTTGGGAAGAAGGTTGGTAGGACTATCTCCTGGTTGAGATGAAAGTCCGAGACCACCTTCGGTAGGAACTTGGGATGGGTGCGGAGGACCACCCTGTTCCCGTAGAACCTGGTGTATGGAGCCTCAGCTATGAGGGCCTGAGGTTTGCTGACTCAGCAAGCCGAAGTCAAAGCTCCCAGGAATACCACCTTCCAGGAGAGATGCCGAAGAAAACACGTCGCCATCGGCTCGAAGGTAGCTCGCGTGAGCTGCATCAGCACCATGTTGAGATCCCACTCCACCGGCGGAGGCCAGATGGGAGGCTTGGAAAACAACAGACCTCGCATGAAGCGAGAGACCAAGGGCTGCTCCGAGGGGTGTTTTCCCTCAACGAGGAGGTGGTTCTCTGCAATGGCTCCCAGGTGCACCCTGACCAAATTGGACTTCGGCCCAGCCTTCGAGAGGTGTAGGAGGTACTGAAGGATCCACTGGGTAGAGCAGGAGAATGGGTCGATTTAAAGCTCGGAGCACCAGGTCGAGAAACGTCGCCACTTAAGGGCATACACCCGTCTCATTGAGTCCTTCCTCGACATGAGGAGGATCTCCTTGATGTCCATGGGGAGGCGCAGCGGAGCTAAGACGACCCATTCAGCCACCAGGCTGCAAGGGTCAGGGAGGCCAGGTTCGGGTGGAACACCCGACCCTCCTTGTGTGTCAACAGGCCAGGAGCACAGCCCAGGGGGACTGGGGGCTCGGACGAGAGCCGGAGTAGACGCGGCAACCAAGGCTGTCGAGGCCACGAGGATCACCAAAGACCGGTCCCGCTGAACCTTGTGGAGGGTCCTTGCAATGAGAGGAGTGGGAGGGAAAGTGTAAAAGAAGGCCGGAGATCCAGCTTAAGAGGAACGCATCCGGAGCCACCCTGCCTGGGTGCAGAGCCGGGCCACAGAAGCGAGGGAGCTGCGTGCTCACCAGACTGGCAAAAAGATCCATGGATGGGGTCCCTCACTGATGGAAGAAGATGCCGGCAACCTCCGGATCCAAGCACCATTCGTGTGAGCGGAGGATCCTGCTGAGTTTGTCCGTGAGGACATTCTCCTGGCCAGAGAGGTAGAGTGCTCGAAGGGTCATCCCCCGGCGAGACGCAACGAAGCAAAGGAGGATCGTCTCTTGGCAGAGGAGGTGTGATCCTGTTCCCCCCTCCTTGTTGATGTACAACATGGCTACCCGGTTGTCAGTCTGCACGAGCACCGACTTCCCCCCTCAGATGGCCTTCAAAGGCACTCAGGGCCGATCGGAACACCTGAAGCTCGAGCAGGTTGATCTGCTGCCGAAACTCCTCAGGCAAGCACTGCCCCTGAGTGCACAATGCACCGCAGTGGGACCCCCCCTCAGCAGGGAAGCATCCGTCATTAGGACGAGCTCGTGCTGTGGGGTCTGGAAGGGCATCCCCTGAAGGAGACATCAGGAGTCCCGCCACCAACTCAGGGAGTTGTGGAGACTTTGGGAGACCCGGATAGGGTCTCTGAGGTGGCCGACGGCATACCTCCATTTTGCACTGAGGCACCATTGGGTTATCCACATGTGCATGCAGGCATAGAGGACCACCTGGATGGTGGAGGCCATGTGCCCGAGGAGGAGCAGCATGGCCTGTGCCATATCCCAAGTCCTATTTTGGACCTGGGACACCACGGCCTGAAGGCAGTCTGCTCAGTCCATGGGAAGGAAGGCGGTCGCCTGCACTGTGTCGAGGTGTATGCCGATGAACTCCAGGGTCTGCAGTGGCTCGAGGTGGGACTTGGAGTAGTTGACCAGGAAGCTGAGGCGCTCGAGGAGAAGGATTGTGCGCGACACCGCCAGGCAGGCTTTGCCACTCGAGGACCCTGTGATGAGCCAGTCATTGAGGTAGGGGAAGACGTATATGCCCTGCCACCCGAGGAAGGCGGCGGCCGCGGAGAGGCACTTTGTAAAAACTGGTGGTACGGATGTGAGCCCGAAAGGAGCACTCTGTACTGGTAGTGTTCGCCCTGCACCCTGAAGCGCAGGTATTGCCTGTGCTGGGGGTGAACTAGGATATGGGCATAAATGTCCCTGAGGTCTAAGGAGCATAGCCAATCGCCCTGCTGGAGGAAGGGCAACAGGATGCCGAGCGATAATATTTTGAGCGTCTCCTGCACCAGGAACTTGAGGTTTCTGAGATCGAGGATGGGGTGCAGGCCCCCCATCTTTTTCAGGACGAGAAACTAGCGTGAGTAGAACCCCTGTCCTCGAAGATGCCGCAGTACCTTCTTGACTGCCTGCTGGGCAAGGAGGTTGGACAGTTCTCGCTGCAAGAAGGTCTGGTACGTGAGGAACCGAGCAGGCTCCGTTGGGGAGAAGGGAGGAGGGCACCTGTCCAGACGGAGACGGTAGGCGTCTCGGATCACCCGGAAGATCCAGCTGTCCAAAGTGATCGACACCCATTCTGGGGCGAATAGGGTCAGGCATCCCCCCACTGGCAGAAGAGCTGCGGGGGAAGAGAGGTTATGCCGATGGCATCAAAACCCCTGTGAAGGCTGGGGTGGCGCCGGTGGTTGGCCTTAGGCACCTTAGGTTTACAGTGGCCATGTGCACCTCCCTTCCACTGCGTGCTGGGAGCCGGTGCACAGGTGGGTGGGAAAGGCGGTTAACCCCGGTAAGGGAGCCCTTTCCTTTGGAAAAATGGCTTCTTGGTTTGCTGCTTCTTCCTAGGGAGGGAAGTGGTTTTGCGCGAGACACGAGTTTGAGTCACGAACTCCGTTTCTATCTCAGCGGCCTTATCCTCCATAGGTTTACCGAACAGATGCTCACCAAGGCAAGAGACATCCAGGAGCTTCTCCTGGACCCACAGCTACAGGTCCGAAGACTGAAGCCATGCCTGGCATCGGGCCCCGATGCCGGCCGCTGCTACTCGGGCGGAGGACTCAAACCTGTCATACGCAGCGTGGGAGAGGTAATTCGAGCACTTCGTGACTGATTTCAGGAGGGTTTGGAACCTTAGGAGGCGTTCAACCCCGAGGGCCACGGTGAAACTGCCGAGCTCCTTGGCAAGGTCACGCAGGAACATGCCCATATACAGAGTTTGTATGCCTGGATATGGCAAGCGAGCGTGGAACCCTGATAGGCCTTACACCCCAGGGCATCGAGGGCTCTCGACTCACTGCCTGGGGGGACCGAAGAGTGAGACTTTGGACTTTTTTGCTTCCGCATTGCCGATTCCACAACCATGGAAGTGTGTGAAAGCTGGGTCTTTCAGCATCCTGGGCCACACTGGATCCTATACATGGTGTCGAGGCACTTGCTCACAATGGGGACTGAAGCAGGTGTCTCCCACATGTGGAGGAGCAGCCTTGACAATATGGGGGGAACCGGGACAGTACGAGACTCCCGAGGCAGGAACTCGTACTGTAGAATATCGAGTTCCTCAGCTCGCAGTTCCTCTTCAGTCTGCATTGCCAGGTTGAGGGCATGTGCCATGTCCCGCATGAATGCCTGGAACGATGTGTCCTCTGGCGGCAAGCGCCTCTGATAGGTGGGCAGGGCCGGGTCTGAAGGGAGATGCCTGTGGGCATGGGTCTCTGGGGAAGTATCCCCATCCGACTCCCAGCCCGAGAGGTCCAAGGAGGAGTCCAACTTGGGCAGGTTACCCCGTCCAGAGGCCGAGGTCTGCTTGTAGCCAGAGGCCTTGGAGGATCGCACTCCCGCGGACCGGGAAGGCGAACGAGATCGGCACCGAGGACGCTCACGAGGCCCGTGGCTCTCGGAGGTTTCCAGGGTGGGTTTTGGTGTCCCTCTTGAGGGAACCTCAGTCTCGAGGCAAGGGCCAGCCATGCTGGGCATAAGCGCCTGCTGGGCAGCTAAGGCGGCAGAAATGCTGTGCTCTAGTGCCAATATTCGGGACTCCCATGCGGGCATGGGAACCTACGACACTGACACCGGGGTTACAGGGTCTGGCATGGAGAAGGAGAGGGGGGTCCTCGCTGGGACGACCCTCAGGAGACCGGGTGCCATCGCTGGAGGCCTCTGTATCTGTATGAGGTACCTTTCGAGGCCGCTCCTTGTCCGACTCTCGGGAATGCCACGGGGGGCTAAGCGACCGAGCGCGGGAGCACTCGCGCTTATCCGGAGCCCCCAACAGCGACTTCAAGGCCTCCTCCTTACACCGCTCCACTTCAGGGGACCCCTGGTCGGAGTGCCGCTGAGAATGCGGAGCTAAAGTGGGGGATCCCATCAGCGGAGGGACGACCGAGGGTACTGCTGAGGATTCCGGGGCCACCTTCTGGAAAATGTCATCGGACTTCTGCTTACGACTGAGCAGGACCTTAGAGGACATTTTTTTGCAAAGGGAACAGAGCTCCGGGTCATAGTCGGCCCCAAGACACCGAAGACAAGAGTCATGGGTGTCTGTGAGCAACATATTTTTGGAGCATCTGTTGCATTTTTTTAAAACCGGTGGCCATAGGGGCAAAAAGGGGCCACGCTAGGTTGAAGACCTTTGTGGCCAGTAGTTGAGAGAGAAAAAAAGGGCGTGAATCCCACAACAGGGAAAAAAACTTTTAATGAAGGATATACCCTCACTCAAGGAAAGAAGGAGAGCAGAGGAGGATGGAAGAGGACCGGTGCTACCGGAAAAAACACGGCCAGGAGGCCGAAAACGAAACACTTTTTCTGAGGGACAAGGATATGCGTCCAAAGGGCTCTGCGGAAAAAGGGAGACTGAGCAAGATGGCACATTTGGGCGGGAAGAGGACCATGCATGTGTGGCAGCAATCCCAAAGGCTTTCTTTGAAAGCTGGGGAATTGCTCTGCATAGGCTCCGTCGGTGCCGACGTCACCCCATAAGTGAGGACTGACTTTCTGCTTGTTCCTGGAGAACTGCCTATACCAGCTCTCCTGGAGAAGCACTTTTAAGCTAACAGGTCAGACATTGTAAAATTAAGATTCTCTACTTCTTAAAAAAAAAAAAAAAAAGAGAAATAACTTCAGCTAGCCCAAAAGGATGACATATCTTTAATGTTCATTTACAAGGTCATAATGAAAGATAAACCATGCTGAGTCAGACCAAAGGTCCATCAAGCCCAGTATCCTGTTTCCAACAGTTCCAATCCAGGTCACAAGTACTTGTCAGGCTCCCAGCCCTCTTGGAGGGGGTTGTCTGTCTTTATGCCTCAGGAGAGAAAAGATGGCTGCCACTGCTGAAGGTGCAGTGTTGTCAGGGCATGGAGTTTTGGGTTGAGAAAGCATAGCTACTCACTTGTAACAGGAGATCTCCAGGAACAGCAGGAATAAGTCTTCACATAAGGGTATCGTCGGCACCAACGGAGCCTGCGTGGGAACGCTCCCCAGCATCCAATAGGAAAGCTTTTGGGAGCATCCCACAGCCCCTGCGTGCTGTCTTTCCACCTTTCCAATTCTCCCTCTTCAGTTGAGCTTATAGCTGAGACCAAAGGAGAGAGTAGACAAAGAGAGAGAGAGAGAGAGAGACAACTCCTAGGGGAGGTGGGTGTGTTGTGAAGACTTATTCCTACTGTTCCCGGAGATCACCTGTTACAGGTGAGTAACTACGCTATCTCCAGGAACAAGCAGGAATGTAGTCTTCACATATAGGGACTCCCCAGCTGAGAGATGTCAGGGGGATGACCCCAGCTAGCTGCGAACCCCAGGTGAGATAGAAACATAGAAACATGATGACAGAAAAAGACCACAAGGCCCATCTAGTCTGTCCTTCCATAACAACTACAACAGTCCACTTTCTACCTTTAGAGATCCTCTGTGTTTGTCCCATGCTTTTTTGAACTCAGTTACTGTCCTCATCTCTACCACCTCCACTGGGAGACTATTCCACGGATCCACTACTCTTTCTGTAAAGAAATATTTCCGCATATCACTCCTGAATCTATCTCCCTTCACCCTCATCCAATGTCCCCTCGTCGCAGAACTTGCTTTCTATTGAAAGAGGCTCTCTCCCTGAACATTTATGCCACGGAGGTATTTAAACATCTCAATCATATCACCTCTATCCCGCCTTTCCTCTAAGGTGTACATATTAAGATCCTTAAGTCTGTCCTCATATGCTTTATAATGAAGCCCATTAATCATTTTAGTAGCAACCCTCTGCACCGACTCCATCCTGTTCACATCCTTTTGAAGGTGCGGTCTCCAGAATTGCACACCATACTCCAAATGAGGTCGCACCAAAGACTTATACAGAGGCATTATCACCTCCTTTTGTCTGCTAGCCATTCCTCTCCGTATGCACCCAAGCATCCTTCTAGCTTTTGCCGTCGCCTTTTCTACCTGTTTAGCTACTTTAAGATCATCAGACACAACCACGCCTAGGTCCCGCTCTTCTTTAGTGGACAAAAGTACTTCACCTCCTATACTGTATTGCTCCCTTGGATTGCTGCAGCCCAAATGCATGACCTTACATTTTTTAACATTAAATCCCAGCTGCCAAATTCTAGACCATTCTTCAAGCTTAGCTAGATCCCTCCTCATGTTATCTATACCTTCCTGGGTGTCTACTCTATTACAGATTTTGGTATCATCCGCAAAGAGGCAAACCTTACCCGACAGCCCTTCCGCTATATCACTAACAAAGATGTTAAAAAGAATCGGACCAAGGACAGATCCCTGGGGCACACCACTGGTAACATCCTTCTCCTCAGAGTGAGCTCCATTTACTTGTACTCTTTGTCGCCTCCCACCCAACCAATTTCTAACCCAAGCAGTAACTTTAGGGTCCATCCCTAGGCTGCTCAGTTTGTTTATAAGTCGCCTGTGAGGAACAGTGTCAAAGGCTTTACTGAAATCTAAATACACCACATCTAGAGCTCTCCCTCGGTCCAACTCCCTGGTCACCCAGTCAAAGAAATCGATCAGATTTGTCTGACAAGACCTGCCTCTGGTGAATCCATGCTGCCTCGGATCCTGTAATCCGCCGGACTCCAGAAACCTCACTATTTTCTCTTTCAGCAGCGTTTCCAATAATTTACTCACCACCGAAGTTAAACTAACCGGCCTGTAGTTTTCAATCACATCCTTACTTCCGCTTTTGTGTAAAGGCACCACATGAGCCTCTCTCCAGTCCTTTGGCATCACTCCCGACTCCAACGAGGCATTGAAAAGGTCAGTCAGTGGAGTTGCTAGAACGTCCCCAAGTTCCCTCAGTATTCTAGGGTGTATCCCATCCGGTCCCATCGCTTTGTCTACTTTAAGTTGAGCTAGTTTCTCACGAACACAGTCTTCTGAAAATTGTTCAAGATGTCCCTCGCTTCTGTTCTTATTTGTGGGTGTTTTCTGAGGTCCTGCTCCTGGTTCTTCATCTGTGAACACAGAACAAAAATATTTGTTAAGCAATTCTGCTTTATCCTTATCAGCTTCTACATATTCCCCCCCTGCACCCTTGAGTCTGACAATACCACTTTTGCCCTTCCTCTTCTCACTAATATATCTGAAAAATGTTTTATCCCCCCATTTTATTGCATTGGCTATTTCCTCCTCCTTTTGAATCTTTGCCTTCTTGACTACTTTGCTAGCTTCTCTAAGTTTTTCCAAATACAGATGCCTGTCTTCCTCTCTCTGTGATCTCTTGTATTTCATGAAGGCCTCCCTCTTTTTCTTCACTTTTTCAGCTACTTCCTTCGAAAACCATAGCGGTCTCCTTTTCCTTTTGCCTTTATTTACCATTTTAACAAAAAGGTTGGTTGCCTTTAAAATACCCCCTTTCAGTTTTGCCCACTGTTTTTCTACATCCCCCAGCTGTTCCCATCCCACTAACGACTCCCTGAGGTATTGGCCCATCTTCGCAAAGTTAGTCTTCCTAAAGTCTAAGATCTTCACCTTGGAATGGATTCTAACAGCCCTAGTCCTAATACTGAACCACACCATCTGGTGGTCACTGGATGCAAAATGATCTCCCACTACAACATCAGAAATACTCTCACCATTGGTAAGCACCAAGTCCAGTATGGCCCCTTCACGTGTGGGGTCTGTTACCAATTGCCTGAATAGTTCTCCCTGTAGAGAATCCAGGATCTCCTTACTTCTAGATGATACTGCAGCAGGAATGTGCCAATCAACATCTGGCATATTGAAATCTCCTAGCAGTAGCACTTCCCCTTTCCTAGCAATGCTGCGTATGTCTTCAATTAACTCTCTGTCCACCTCTTCCTCTTGTGAGGGAGGTCTGTATATCACACCAATGCAAATAGATTTCTCTTTCCCTCTTTCTAGTTTAACCCACAATGCCTCCTCTCTCCCTTTTAAGCTCTGTAATTCCAAAGCTTTAATAGTAGTTTTTTACATATAGTGCCACTCCTCCTCCCCTTTTTCCTACCCTGTCCTTTCTGAATAAAGTATAGCCAGGTATAGTTACATCCCAGTCATGGTTTTCTGTGAACCATGTTTCTGTAACTGCCACTAAATCCAAGTCAGCCACTCCCACCAAAGCTTCAACTTCAGGGATCTTATTTCCCATGCTACGGGCATTAATACACACTGCTTTCCATGTGTTACCCCTGTTACCCATTTCCATAAAGGTATTTAATGTATCACCTACCTGGGGGCTTTCACTTACCTGGGGGCTTTCTTCACCCATCCCCAACGAATCTAGTTTAAAGCCCTCTTCAGTAGATTAGCCAGTCTACTACCAAAGATGCGTTGACCTTTCTTGGACAGATGGATGCCATCTCTGCTCTGCATCCCTTGGAACAGCATCCCATGGTCTAGATAGGTCATGCTTCCTCCCATGGATCTCTGGCATCGAAACCCGGGATGGCGGGTAGGAGTTGTACTAAGTCTGAAAGAGATGCTAGAGCACAGCCTGGCCAAATGAGGCATCCTGACGGGATTTCTTGTCTAAGCAATAGTGGGCTGTAAAGGTGTGTACCGAAGCCCAAGTGGCTGCTCTACAGATATCAATGGACACAGAACGAAGATTAGCCATTGAGGCTGCCATTGCTCTCACATTGTGAGCTGTGACATGGCCTTCAACAGAAAGTCCCTTACTCTCATATGCAAAGGATATGCAATTTGCAATCCACCTAGAGAGAGTTCTTTTGGAAACTAAGTCCCAAATGACTAGAATCAAAAGCAACAAAAAGCTGAGAAGATTTTCTATGTTGCTTAGTTCTTTGACGGTAAAAAGCTAAGGAATCTAAGGTATGAATATTCCTTTCTGCATTAGAGGTATGAGGCCTAGGGAAGAATACAGAAAGGAAAACCGCTTGGTTTAAATGAAAAGGCAAAACCACCTTTGGCATAAAGTGAGGATGAGTCCTAATAACTACCTTATCATGGTTGAAATCTTGTACAAGGAGGATCCGCCACTAAAGCTTGTAACTCACTGATGCGTCTTGCAGAAGTGAGGGCAACGAGGAAGATGACCTTCCAAGAAAGAAACTTTAGAGCTGTAGTGGCTAAAGGCTCAAAGGGCGGTTTCATGAGCTGCCCGAGAACAAGATGCAGATCCCATGGCACCGACGGTGGCTTAATGGGAGGTTTTGTTAAAAGTAAACCTCTCATAAATCTCGCTATGAGTGGCTGAGAGGAAATAGGTTGTCCATCCTGAGGTCCACGAAAGCAGCAATGGCACTAAGATGGACCCTTACTGAATTGGTCTTAAGACCAGAATATGATAGATGGAGTAGGTACTCCAGAAGAGATTCGACAGGCACTGTATGGGGGTTAAGTTCCCTTTGAGAACACCATATAGAGAATCTCTTCCACTTAAAGGCATAGGATTGCCTTGTGAAAGGCTTCCTGGAACCACAAGGATATCCTTTACCTGTTGAGATAGGTTGATATCCGTGGATCCTAGGCTTTCAGTAACCATGCCCTGAGGTGCAGGGACTGGGGATTCGGGTGCAATAGCATCTCGTTCTCCTGGGAAAGATCTGGAGCATACCCCAACTCCAGAGGTGTGGCTTGAGAGAGACGCAGAAGCAGAGGATACGTCTGTCTATGAGTATCATATGACCTCTGTCTTTCTGAAGCTTGAATAAAGTTTTGGGAATGAGGGGAATAGGTGGGAAGGCATAGAGGAAGTACCGACCCCAATGGAGGAGGAAAGCATTCCTTGCCTGATAGTTTTGAGCCGGAATTCTGGAACAGAATCAGAGAAGTCTGGCTATCTGTGGACTTGCAAAGAGGTCTATATCTGGCATTTCCTAGATTTGAAACACTCGAGCAAGCTGGTCTGAGTGCAGAGACCATTCGTGTTGCAGCAGTATTCGACCGAGTTTGTCTGCCCAAAGATATTGAATGCCCGGAAGATATACCACTAGGAGGTGGATTTGAAGCTCTCTGGCGAGGGCCCACAGTTGCAAAGCTTTGTTGCATAACAGAGCGCCTGTTCCGCCCTGCTTGTTCACATAGAACATGGCTACTTGATTGTCAGTCTGGACCAGAACTGTCTTGTAGCTGAGATGGGCCTGAAAAACTCAGAGAAGCATGGAAAATGGCTCTGAGCTCTAGGAGGTTTATGTGAAGACAAGCCTCCTGTGGGGTCCAGAGACCCTCAGTTGATAGATCGTGCAAGTGAGCCCCCCAACCCAACTTGGACGCATCTGTTGTTAAAGTGGTTTGGCATAGAGGTTGCTGGAAAGGAGAGCCCACGAGAAGGTTTTCCAGTGACTGCCACCATTGTAGGGACAAAATGAGACGTGTGGAGTTTCTGATTTTATTTATTTAACATCTTTTATATACCGCGCTATTTGTTATCAGTGCGGTTTACAATTAACAAAGGTTGCACAATTCAGTCAAGACTGTTTTGCACTTACATTGTAACAGGGGATAAAACTTGGAGCAAATACAGGGTAACTATATACATATTGACTCAGAACATAAGATTTGAACTTGGCCGTTTTTTTCACAAAATATTAATGGGCAGTGCTGCTGTTACTTCGGGCCATTTGTTTATGTAGCGTATAGAGAGTTTGTGGGGGTTGGGAGGTGTTGAACGAGGGCGGGGTAGATGCTTGTGCGAAGTGTAAAAGGAAGATGTGGTGTTTGATTGCTTTCCGGAACTGAATGAGGTCTTTTTGTCTGTTAGCCGACCTGAGGCCTGTATCCACTGAGAGGATAGGGTCCACTGGGCTGCTCGCATATGAAGGCGAGCTTAGGGAACCACATGGACCATGGATGCCATATGCCCCAGAAACTGAAGCATCTCCTGAGCAGTCAGGAAGACCTTCATAGCTGCTTGGGAGGCCAGCTGTACTATACAACGACACCGTGGCTGTGGTAGGAAAGCCGTTGCCTGCCTTGTGTCTAGACGAGCCCCTATGAATTCTAGAGACTGAGAAAGGGCGAGATGAGATTTTGGGAGATTTATGACCAGTCCTAAGTATCGTAGGATTTGCATGGTGCGAGAAAGAGCGAAGCTGGCTTCTGGAGCTGTAGATGCTCGAATGAGCCAATCATCTAAGTAAGGGAAGACGAATATTTCTAGAGTTCTCAGGAATGCTGCTATTATAGCCATGCATTTTGTGAAGACTTGGGGCAGAAGCCAGACTGAAGGGAAGAACCCTGTATTGGACGTGTCTTCCCTGGAAAAGGAATCAAAGGAATTTCTTGTGATCTGCATGGGTAAGAATATACGTATATGCATCCTTTAGATCTAGAAAACACAGCCAGTCCTGACTCTGAAGGTATGGCAGGAGTGTACCAAGGGAGATACCTGTTTAATTCTCTGAGGACTAGTATAGGCCTGTGTCCCCCTGTTTTCTTTGGTATGAGAAAGTAGGGGAGTAGAATCCCGTTCCCTGTTGGGGAATGGGTACCTCTTTTTTGCTCCTTGAACATGAAGTGATGCGACCTCCTGATCCAAATGATTGGTGGCAGGGACTGAGAATTGAACTGTCTTATCATTGTAGGAGGGGGCATACTGTGGAAATGAAGTCTGTACCCCTCTCGTACAATGGACAGAGTCCAGTTTTCTGATGTTATTTGTTGCCATCTTCTGGCAAAATGGCATAACCTGCCCGGGATGGTAAGGGGTTCTGGACCTTTCAGGAGCAGAAAAACTAAGTTCTCTAGGAAGGATTCAAAGCCTCTGCGGAGGCTGAGTCTGCTGAACCGGTTACATAAGAACATAAGATATGCCATACTGGGTCAGACCAAGGTCCATCAAGCCCAGTATTCTGTTTCCAACAGTGGCCAATCTAGGTCATATGTACCTAGCAGTTTCCCCAAGGGACACAGGTTCCACAATGCTTCTATTGGTTCAAGCATTGATATCCTGGGTCCCTTCTTAATAATGGTTTATGGACCTTTCCTCCAGGAACTTTTCCAAACCTTTTTTAAACACAGCTATACTAACAGCCTTTACTACATCCTCCGGTAACAAATTCCAGAGTTTGATTACACGTTGAGTGAAAAAATATTTTTTTTATTAGTCTTAAATAGTTTACCCTGTAGCTTCATTGCATGTCCCCTAGTCTTTCTATATTCTGATAAGGTAAACAATCGATCTACGTTTACCCGTTCCACGCCGTTCATTAATTTATAGACTTCTATCATATCTCCCCTCCGCCGTCTCTTTTCCAGGTTAAAGAGCCCTAACCTTTTTAGCCTTTCTTCATAGGAGTATCCTTCCATCCCCTTTACCATTTTGGTGGCTCTTCTCTGAACCTTTTCTAAAATCGCTATATCCTTTTTAAGATACGGCGACCAGAACTGCACACAATATTCAAGGTGCGGTCTCACCATGGAACGATATAGAGGCATTATAATATCTTTTGTTTTATTTTCCATTCCTTTCCTTATCATACCTAGCATTCTATTTGCTCTCTTGGCCGCTGCTGCATACTGGGCCGAGGGTTTTAACATGGTATCCACAATGACGCCTAAATCTTTTTCCTGGGTGGTGATTCCTAATGTGGAACCTTGCATCGTGTAACCATAGTTTGGGTTGTTCTTCCCTAGGTGCAGAACCTTGCACTTGTCCACATTAAATTTCATCTGCCATTTTGATGCCTAGTCTTCCAATTTATCAAGATCCTCTTGCAATTTTCCACAATCCTTTTGGGTTTTAATAACTTTAAATAGTTTTGTCTCATCTGCAAATTTGATAACTTCACTCGTTATTCCACTTTCCAGGTCATTTATGAATATGTCAAAAAGCAGCGGACCCAGCACAGATCCTTGGGGTACACCACTATTCACCTTTCTCCATTGGGGAAATTGGCCATTTAGCCCTACCCTTTGCTTTGTAACTTTTAACCAGTTCCTGATCCACAATAGTACACTGCCTCCTATCCCATGACTCTTTAGTTTTGCCAAAAGTCTCTCATGAGGGACCTTGTCAAAGGCTTTCTGAAAGTCCAGATACACAATATCAACCGTCTCACCTTTGTCCACCTGATTATTCACTCCTTCAAAAAAACATAACAGATTAGTAAGACAAGATCTTCCTTGTCTAAAGCCATGTTGGCTGTCTCCCATTAGGTCATGACTATACATGCTGAGTAATTTTATTCTTTATGATGGTTTCTACCATTTTTCCTGGTACTGAGGTCAGGCTCACCGGTCTGTAGTTTCCCGGATCACCCCTGGAACCCTTTTTAAAAATTGGTGTTACATTGGCGATCCTCCAATCTTCAGGTATGAGCTCTTGGAACTAGTGGCTTCCTCTGCTGTCTGTTCTGTTGTTGTCCCCTTTGGGGAATATGAACTGGACAGTGTCTCTGATGGGTGTAAGATGGGTAAAATTTCTTTTTTTGTTGAAAAAGGGTTTCTTGACTGACTTTTTCTTTGCTGGGTTGGCTGTAGACTTTGATAGTCTATTCAAAGTAGTATTTTCAGATTCAAGCTGATTAGCTTTGTCTTGCCAATCCTTGCCAAAGAGATTTTCTCTTGTGCAAGGAATATGTCCCAGTTTATCTTGCACCCATTGTTCCAAGTTTGATGCCTGAAGCCAGGCAATACAATGTGCACCGATGGAAACAGCAGATGTTCTGCTAATGCATTCAAAGCAATCAAAGGTTGCACGGTTTACAAATTGAGACATCCTGGGCATGTTTGACCAGAGTAAGTAATTCTGCCCTTTTTTCCTCAGGGAGAAGAGGGCTCATGAGCTCCAAGTCACCTGTAACTTCTTTGAGGAACATTCCCATATAGAGAATGTAAGAGCTAATCCTGGCTGCCAACATGGAGGACTGGAAACATCGACGCCCAAAGGCATCGAGCGTCCTCGATTCATGGCCCAGAGGATTGGAAGAATGTGTTTTAGCCCTCTTAATCCTACTCATCGCCGATTCCACTACCATTGAATGGTGTGGTAACTGAGTCTTTTGAAAGCCAGGACAGCTTGGAACTCGGTACATGTCATCGAGTCGTTGAGTGTGGAGAGACACCGTCAAAGGAGTTTCCCACATTCTTAGCATAAGATCATGCAAGATTCTGTGAATAGGCAAAGAAGCTGCCTCTTTAGGAGCCTTAGGGTACTGAAGAATTTCTAATTCTTCTGCTCTAGGTTCTTTCTCTAGAGTCACCGTGATTGCAAGACCTCGAGCTAAATCACGTATAAAATCCTGGAAGGACATGTGTTCTGGAGGAGACATTCTTCGCTGAGGAGGAGATGGATCCTCCGGAAGGATAGCTCTAGTACCGGCAGAGTCATCAGAGTCATCGGAATCGGATGATTCGAAGTATCTCTACGCCGGATGTTCTTGCAAGGCACGGTACCGGTATCGCTCGAAGTCAGTATCGGAGTGTCTCGGTACCGATCCATCGATACCTGATATAGACTCAAGGCTCGGCATGGGGGGAAGCATACCCGCCGAGGCACTCGGTATCAGTGTCAGTACAGATACCTGTGGAACTGTCAGTTGCGGTCTTAGCGGTACCAAAGCTGCTAAGAGGGCTGCTAAACTGCGTTCGATAGTGAGAATTCTGTGATCCATCGCTCCTGCCGATGCCTGGGTGTCGATACCGGTGGAAGCAGCTAGACCCCAGAACATGGCACCAGTAGTTCTGCAGAGGTGGAAGCCTTTGAAACATTCTGGAGCCCCGTTAATGCTTTGGAGACCAAGGCCTCCCGCTTGGGCTGTTTTGCCGGTGAAGTATCCTCGAGGGAAACGCCAGTGGCATCGATACTTAGGAGATCTACCCTTTGAGGACCGGCCAGTCTTAGAAGACGTAAGTCTAGTTATCTGAGATCCATGGGAGGAAGATGCAGCCCTGGAAGACATTGATGCAACTAACATCGTATCCGCGGCAAAAACTCTATTCTGCAGGCCCTTCTTGGTCATCTTTCTGCCGGAGAGACACTCCGATGGAGAATGGTCAGGACCTAAACATTTAAGACACCATTCATGAGTGTCGGTGACGGAAATGGTACTGCCACATTTAGATGATTTCTTAAAACCACTAGCTGGTTTTTCCATGTTTGAAGATGGGTCTAGTGCCCAAAATGGCGCCTAGCCCTGAGAGGGGAAAGGCCCCTTAAAGAAAATCTTTGGAAAGTAGGTTTTTTTAAAAAAAAAAAAAAAGAAGAAGAAAAGAGGAAAAGAGAATCGGCGGTACCGGTAGCCGAAGGAAGGCAGACGCGACCACAAAAAACAAAAGAATAAGGATAAAGTTTTCTGCGGCTACAGGGTATGCATCCTGTCGGCTTCACAGAAAACAAAAAATTAAAGAGGGAGAGTTGGAAAGGCGGGAAAGGCAGCACGCAGGCGCTGTGGGATGCTCCCAAAAGCCTTCCTATTGGATGCTGGGGAGCGTTCCCGCGCAGGCTCCGTTGGTACCGATGATACTCATATGTGAAGACAACATTCCTGCTTGTTCCTGGAGATAATTTTAATGATGGGTAAAGCAAAGAACTCTTTAAAAACAAAAAAAAACAAAAAAAAAGCAAAAAACCCCAAAACAGCCAAATAAAAAAAAAAAGCACTCAATCATGTAAGTACATTTAAAAAAATGCAAGGATTTCTCAAAAGGATAAAAAAAGGGCTGAAGCTGGTATAAATATGGCCAAGTTCTGTATGGTATGCTTTGTTGGGAAAAATCCTGCTACACTAGGGCCTATTTGTGAAGTAAAACATACTTCAATAACTTAGGTGAGAATATGAGGAGACAGAAAGGGGAAGCATGTGTAACCAATTTGTGACTGTTAGATAATCTGAAAAGTATTTATAAAGGATAATAATGGTTTGATCATAAGCCTCCAAAGGTTGTTCATACCGAATAGAAAGTCTCTACTTTCCTCCTCATTTACCCAGGCTGTTAAGGCTTAGTTGTATTTCATTAATACAGCTTGGTCAATATTATTGGCACCCTTGCAGTTCAACCCCATAAGGTGAAATTAGGCCTTACCTGCTAATTGGCTTTCCTTGAGTACCTCCAGTCCAGTCCCAACCTCTGGGTAGTCAACCCCCACAAGCAGCTTGGAGACTGACATTGTCATCTTTTGATGACATCAGTATACTTAGGCAGCTGACACCACCTACCAGCCCCAGTAACCTACTGACAAAGTAGACTCACAGGAGCAAGAAATAACAGTTAATCTCTGAACAAAGGATAAATGATCCTCAACAACTATAACCAGGCCCACCAAACCAAATATGGACCTTCCTCCAGAAAGAGGCTTCTGCCAGAACTTCAAATAGGTAAATTGCCTAGCCTACTTGTTATTGTTTTGCCATATCATTCCTCCTTATCATTTTGTATGTACAAAAAACCCCGCAGCTCTGCAAGAAAGGCTCCCAAACCTCTAGCACCCTGTAAACCCCTGAACCGCCCATGCAATGACCACCTTCTTCAGGTCCGGGTTTGCTACGCTGCTTAGGATGCAGAATCAGGGAGGGTTTCAGGACTGGACTGGCCCTTTCAAGAGCCATGCCATAAGCGAAAATCGATCCACTTGAGGCATCTGGACTGGTCCCTGGGGCAACAGGTTGGACTGAAGCAACAGACACTATGGCCAATCCACTGTCAGCCGGACCAGGTCCGCATACAATGGCCATCTCGGCCAATCGAGGGCAATGAGAATGACTTGCCCTCGATATGCTGAACTACTCGCCCAATAAACGCCCATGGGGAAGACGACATAGAGCAGGCAGTCCCTAGGCCAGCACTGCACCAGAGCATCCAGACCTTCGGACATCTCTCTTCTCCTCCTGCTGAAGAATCGGCTTGCCTTGGCTGATGCGAAGGTCACCATGAAATCTATGATTGGGGTGCCCCACCATTGAGTTATCCATGAGAAGACAGCATCGTTGAGTGTCCACTCCCTGGGGTCCAGATGAATCTGACTTAAGCAGTTGACTGTCATGTTCTCTGCATCGGTGACACATGCCACTGAGATCACTTGCAGATTGCTCTCCACCCAATTCAAGAGCGCACTGGCCTCCCTTTCCAGGTGCATGCTTCCAATGCCCCCTTGTCGATTTATGTAGGCCACTGTGATGGTGTCGGAGAAGATTCAAACCGTCTTTCCCTGTAGAAATAGGTGAAAGTCCTGCAGGGCGATGAAGACCGCCCTCATCTCTGGCCAGTTGATGGGCCAGTCGCTCTCCTCTGGTGTCCACCAACCCTGAGCAATGCGGCCCTCGTTATGAGCTACCCAACCAGAGAGACTGGCGTCCGCTATCAGCAGCACCAGTGCAGTGACTCTAGGGGCATCCCAGCCGATAGGTGGTGGCTGCACCCAGGGAAGCTGAGTGCCCTTTGAGTCATCCATAGACAGGGCAACGGATGTGCCAGAGGATGCTGTTTGGCAACCACCAGTGTAGCAGCACCCTCTACAGAGGCCTCATATGGGCATGCACCCAAGGGACCAGCTCAATTGTCACTGCCATGGTCCCTAACCCCTGTAGTCATTGGTGTCTGCATTCTGAGGAACTGTCTTACCCATGGTGAAGAGCTTGCGCTCTCTGCCCCACTGCATGTATCGAAGCGGGCGCTGAGATACTCCAGCTCCTACAACAGAAGCAGCAGACACTTGGCAAAGTTGATAACCCAGCTGAGACTTTGCAGAAACTTGACAACTCTTGCTATGGCTCGCTTGCTCTCCTGATTGGATTTTGCCCAAATGATTCAATCATCGAGGTAAGGATGGACCAAAATTCCCTCTTGGCGCAGCACAGCTGCCAACACGACCATCACCTTGATGAAGATATGTGAGGCCATCGCCAGTACTTAAGGCAAACACTCTGAATTGGAAGTGTGCCATGGATACCACAAAGTGGAGAAAATGATGATGCTCTGGATATATGGTAATGTGCAAACAGGCCTCTGTGAGACTGAGGGAGGTGAGAAACTCCCCCTTTTGCATGGTCATAATGACAGACTGGAGTGTCTCCATGTGGAAATGGGGCACTCGCAGAGAGCTGTTCTCTTTCTTGAGGTCGAGAATGGGGCAGAAGGAACTTTCCTTTTGGGCACCACAAAATAAATGGAGTATCGATCACTTCTGCACTGGTCTTGGGGTACACAGGCCACTGCCTCCAACTGTATAAGCTGCCCCAGATGTCTTACACCGCCTTCGCCTTGCAAGGGAATCATACAAAGACAGGAACGAGGGGTCTGGCAAACTCGAGTGCGTAGCCTCCCCTTATAACCTCCAGGACCCATTGGTCAGATGTGATCTGGGCTCAGACTGGGTTGGAGTCGCGTAGCAGAACTCCCACAGCACACACCTTGGCCTGGGCCCACCTTTCTTCACTGTGCCTTTTTCAGAGCAGAGGAAGAAGAGGTGGAATAGTAATCCTTGCCCGGTTCCTCAAAAGGCCTATCCACAAGAGGGAAAATGTCCCCTTTGGTATGGCACAAATCGCACAGTGTGGAAACACCTAAAATACCATGCTTGTTCCCACGTCAGAGCTGCTGAGCGCCCCCGCTTCTGCTTGTCCTCGGGGAGATGTCACCCTTTAGACTCCCCCAAGTCCTTCACCAACTTATCCAGCGCCTCTCCCAATAACAGCTTACCTTTAAAGGGCAGCTTACTCAACAGCGATTTAGAGGAGACAGCTGCCGACCAATTATGCAGTCAAAGATAGAGGTGAGCCACCACCACCGAGGCCATGCTCTTAAAGAGACCTCTGATGAGATCATAAAAGGCATCCGCCAGATAAGCAGCTCCGGATTCCAGCTTTGCCACTGCTGCCGAAGGCTCTGGAGACTCTTCTGCCAGCTCCAGAATGCCCTGCACCCACTGCAGGCAAGCTCTGGCCACATACGGATGCCTGTAAGGACAGAGCATTAATATCAAATGCCTGTTTCAACAAGGTATCCAACTTCCTATCCTGCACATCCTTAAGTGCAGTACTACCTTTGACAAGAATCATGGTTTTCTTGATCACTGCCAACACCACAGCATCTACTTTTGGAGAAAGCAGAAGCTCCCGCTCCAGTAGCGGGTAAAGTCGGGCCATGGTCCTGGTTCCTATAAGTCTGGCCTCTGGGAGGTCCCACTTTTCCTGGATCATATGTTTAATCACCCGAAGTAGGGGAAAAACCTTCTGCGATTTTTGAACCGTTTGAAACAGCGGGTCTTTCAGTGCATCGTCCTCTGGCTGTCCACCTGCCGACATATTAAGTGCCTTAAGTGACTGGGCTATAAGAGTCGCCAACTCCTCTCGGCAGAAGACACGGACAATATGGGATACCTTCTCCTGCAGGATCTCGCCTTCTTCCAGCTCCCCCGGCTTTTCTGCATCCCCCTCCAATTCTTCCAGATCATCCGAGTGAAGGGAACCAGTCTCCTCTCCTGGGTCCCTTCGATCCTACATTTGCTCGAGGCTGGCCCTTCTATCAGCATGGCCTTTCTTGAAGCCATTCTCTTCCTACCTCCTTCCAAGGTGGGAGAAGGGCCTTCTGTTCCCCCATTGCTTCATGCAAAACGCCTGCATGAGGAGGACAAACTCGGAGAAACTCCCCCCCCCCTGCTGTCCTCCCCAAGGCTCCTGCAACGTTGAAGGTTTAGGAAAGGGGTTCTCCCTACCCCAATGCCCAACACTGGAGGAGCAGAGTCAGCGCCTACCTTCGCTGCTACCCCCTCCCAGAGGATAAACCAGTTCCCCCGTGGTCTGTGCACCCCCCTCGGAACCCCCTGATGTTCTGGACATCCTCCTCAGCAGTTCGGACATCTGCCTCACAGCTGTGACAGTCCTGCAGCTGAGACTGTGCCCCGTCGTGCCCTACTGGCGAAAAACATGTAGCCTTCACCGGCATGGTAAGGCTGGGGGTATAGAAGGCCCCCAGTGCCCCTTTCAACATTCCTGCCGGTGACAAAAAGCAAGATTTTCTCGGCCTCTTACAGCTCCGTTTGCCTCTTATTCTTTTTTTTTGTTACTTTAACTTGAAATTAAAAGTATAGTAAAAAATAAAAAATGAAATAAAAAATAAGAAACCAAGGAGGAAACAGTCCCAGCGTCCAATCAGGCCTTCTCCCCCCCCCCCCCTTAGAAAGATGCCGTGCCGATTTGCTGAGCTGCACAAAATATGGCACAGCTTCCCGTGCTACTGAAGAAATGAAAATGCCATCACATGGTCCCTGGCGACTAGCTGGAGCTGTGAACAGTAAAGCAAGACTGTCTCAGGGCTGCACCTGCCCCCAAAGGACTTTTGCTTTTGCTTCCTCTCCCCTGACCGTCACCCACCTCACACTCAGCTATACTCACTGGTTTCGGTGCGTAGGTGGCAGCCCGCTTGCAGAGCTCAAACTGACAGGCCTTGTTTTTATCAGTGGCTCCTCACCCGGTGATGGGTTTGGGAGATGCGGCAGCTGCAATAGTGGCCCCGATCGGCCTCCCGCCTCTAAGGCCACCCTGATGTCTGTTTTTATGTCAACCATCCCTAATCACCAAAAATGCTCCTCTTCTGTGCTACAAGAGAGAGAGAGTTTCCCAAAAATAAGAGATAGGTTAGAAAGTGAAACAGAAAAAAAAAGAAATAAAAGGAAATACAAAGCTCCTTAGTTATCCCTACACTGAGTCCAGATCCTTGAGATCACCCGTTCCAGCTGCCCGGAGACTGAGCTTACTTGGGGCTGGTAGGTGGTGCCAGCTGCGTAAGAACACTGATGTCATCAAAATCTGACATGCTCAGTCTCCAAGCTGCTTGTGGGGGTTGATTACCCAGAGGTCGGGACTGGACTGGAGGGACGATAAGGAATGTCCAGCATCTACTAAAAAAAAAAGTGGACAGTGAAATGGTTTTGGACTATAAATGAATACATATTTGACACCTAAAAGAATCAAATAGAACAAGATCAATTAAAAAAGGAAATAGTATAAAAACTGGGACATCACCTGCTCATACAACCGGAAACCAGCGCACGTCCCAGAAGAAGTCAAACACGCAACCGAGTCAGCACCCCAAATGAGTACAAGCACACACGCAAGGACACAACAGACAGAGCTCTCTCCATGGCTGCTCCAACAATATGGAACAATCTACCGGACGATCTAAGGGCAACTCCAGACCTCAAAGACTTCAGAAAACAACTGAAAACCATGCTGTTCATAGAGCACTATGGTCACATCACATAACCTAAGAGAATGGATAACAGCACTCCAATCCTCCCAAACAACTGAATATATATAAAATATGATTCTAGCACCACTGTAAATAGCCCACCCTGTATATAGCTCAAACAAATCAAGCACCCAACACATCCCTCACACAACTAAGTTTTATCCTCACTGCATGTACAACACACACACTTTACCTGATTGCTTGCTGTGATACCACCTTGATTATTAAGATAAGGCGGTTTAGAAATACTGTTAAATAAAATAAATAAATAAAATAAATAAGACATAATTACTGCCACCCTTATAAACAATTCAAATCAATTTGAACAGAAGAACCACATTCCCATTGTAGTAAAATTAGACGCAACTGTGATCAATTGTCAGTATTCACATGATTTGAATCAACCAATGAATGATGGTTCTAATGTTTAAAATGGCCACATTCACTCCCTGTTCCATTTTCACAATGGTGAAGACAAGAGAGCTGCCTGAGACCGTCAGAAAAGCCATCACCAAGCATCAAACTTCAAAGGGGTACAAGACCATCTCCAAAGAACTTGGGATTTCTGTCTCGACAGTTCATATTGTTAGGAAGTTTTCTGCTTATGGAACTGTCAAGAAACTCCCAGGATGTGGTGGGAAGAAGAAAAGTAATCCAAGAAGTCTTCAAAGGTGAGTGCGAATTGTTGGAAAAAACATTATGGACAACATCCAAAGAGCTTAAGACTGACCTAGTGCAATCTGGAGTTGCGGTTTCAACCTGCACCATACGCCATGCACTAAACAAAGGACACCTTGATGGGTGAAAGCCAAGGAGTACCCCACTGCTCAAAGACAGACATAACTAGGCACGTCTGATCTTTGCCCAAACTCACCTTGACAAACCACAATCCTTCTGGGAAAATGTTTTGTGGACAGATGAAACCAAACTTGGGCTCTTTGGCAATGCAGACCAGCAATACATTTACAGATGAAAAAATGAAGCATATAAGGAAACGCACCCTTCCTACAGTTAAGTATAGTGGAGATTCCATAATGCTGTGGAGCTGTTTTGCTGCCTCAGGAACTGGAGGCTTGGAATGTATTAAAGGAATCATGAAATCAGAGGTCTACCAAGGTAGTCTGGAGCGAAATGTGCCACCTAGTGTCAGAAAGCTAGGTCTGGATAGAAGGTCATCGGTCTTTGCAGCTTGACAATCACCCAAAACATACATCCAAAAGATCAAAAGAATGGTTTAAAAGGAACAAATGGACTGTTTTAAACTGGCCAGCAATGAGTCCTGATCTCAGTTCAATCGAGAATCTTTGGAAAGAGCTGAAATATGCCATTGGTAAAAGGAATCCTGGAAATATTCATGAGCTAGAACAAATCGCAATTGAAGAGTGGGAGAAACTACCAGCAGACAGATATACATAACTTACAGATGGTTACAAGACACATTTCGAGACGGTCATCAATGCCAAGAGTTGTGCAACCAAATATTAGTGAAGGTTGCCATTAATCCTGTCCAGGACATATTTTGTTTTTTTTTTTCTCAGAAATTACTACATCTAAGTTGCAGATTACTTTTTTTTGTTGTATACCTTTGAACATACTATTAAAATATTATGATATACAGCTAAAATATTTCCAATTATTTCTCAAAATATTGTACACAACATAACTAAAATTCAAGGGTGCCAATAATGTTGACCACAACTGTACATCAGAGAAAGCATAGTTATTCATCTATAGCAGGTGATCTCTGGGAACAGCAAGAATCACTCTTTACGTATGGGTGACGTTGGCATCAATGGAGCCCCACCGGGAATATTCCCCAGCATTCAACCGGAATGCTTTTGGGAGCCTCACTCTACGCATGCGTGCCTGCCTTCCTAGCAATTCTCCTCAGTCAGCTATAGAACTTAGAGAAAAAACAGAAAAAACACACACACATTCTACATCTCTAGGGGAGGAGGGCGGTTTGTGAAGACTGATTCCTGCTGTTCCCAGAGATCACTTGTTACAGGTGAATAAAGCACAGTTACTTACCTGTAACAAGTGATCTCTGGGAACAGCAGGAATAAGTCTTCACATATGGGTACGTCGGTACAGATGGAGTCTGTGCAGGAACGCTTCCCAGCATCCAATCAGAACGCTTTTGGAAGCATCCCAACACGCCTGCGTGCTGCCTTCCCGCCTTTCCCAACTGCCTCTCCTCAGTTAAGTTTTAAAGCTGAGGCAAAGAGAGAGAGCAAGGAAGGGAAAGATAGAGATAGAGAAACGCAACTCCTAGGGGAGGTGGGTGGGCTGTGAAGACTTATTCCTGCTGTTCCCAGAGATCACCTGTTACAGGTAAGTAACTGTGCTATCTCCAGGAACAAGCAGAAATGAGTCTTCACATATGGGGGGACTCCCCCAAGCTCAGATGCCCAGAGGGAGTCCTAGCATGTTGCGAATCTAGAAAGAGCCATGCTACTCCTCAGAACCTCGGGCATCCTGGGGATGGAGGGTAGGAGTTGAATACAGAAAAGGTGCTGTGGAACAGCTGGACTAGAACAGGACTTCTATAGAGGAAGACCCTGTATAGAGGGCATTTAGTAGTAAAGAGTAGTTACTCACCTGTAACAGGTGTTCTCCAGGAGCAGCAGGAATCAGTCCTCACAAATGGGTGACGTCGGCGCTGACGGAGCCCCCGTGCGGAGCATTTCCCCAGCTTTCAAAGAAAGCCTTTGGAAATTGCACCGCGCATGCACGGTCCCCTTCCCGCCCAAGGGTGCCATCTTGCTCAGTCTGATGACATAGCTAAAAGACAGCAAAAAATTAGCAAAAATAAATCATATGACTGCAACTCCAAGGGGAGGAGGGAGGGTTGTGAGGACTGATTCCTGCTGCTCCTGGAGAACATCTGTTACAGGTGAGTAACTACTCTTTCTCCAGGACCAAGCAGGAAGTCAGTCCTCACATATGGGACTCCCCAGCATAAGGCTACCGGAGACCTCAAGCCGAAAAAATGATCTCCCTCTAGCTCGTCAGTACGTAAGGAAGGAATCTTCTCTGAGAACGCCCCCGACTGGTAGCCCAACACCAGGGCCGGAGGGTAGGAGTTGCCTAAACCCCAAAGAGATTATGGAGTACTGCCTGTCCGAAAGCACTGTCCCTGCGGGACTCCCTCTCAAGGCAGTAATGGGCCGCAAAAGTCTGGCTTGAAGACCAAGTAGCGGCCCGGCAGAAGTCTGCCAATGGAACAGAGTGGCGATGAGCCACTGACGCAGCCTTCGCCCTGACACGATGAGCCGTGACTCGACCCTTCAACGAGAGGCCGGTTGCCCCATAAGCCCAGGCGATACAGTCAGCGACCCATATGGACAAAGTACGCTTGGAGACAGGGAACCCCAACCTATTGGGGTCAAAAGAAACGAAGAGCTGAACAGCCCTCCGATGCTCCAGCGTACGGTCAAGGTAGAAGGATAACGCCCTCCTACAGTCCAGGGTATGCAGGATCATCTCAGCCCGGTTGGCATGCGGCCTGGGAAAGAAGGTCGGAAGAACCACCACCTGATTGAGGTGAAAAGGAGAGACAACCTTAGGGAGAAACTTCGGGTGAGTCCGTAAGACCACCCTATTCCTGTAGAACCTAGTGTAAGGGGGATCAGACACTAGTGCCTGAAGTTCACTCACTCGCCTAGCAGAGGTAAGAGCTACCAGAAACAAGGTTTTCCAGGAGAGAAAACGGAGAGGGCAGGTAGCCATAGGTTCAAATGGCGGACCCATAAGCCGCTGTAAGACCACATTCAAATCCCACTCAGGGGCTGGTGGACGTAAAGGAGGCTTAAGTAGGAGGAGGCCTCTGAGAAAATGAGCCACCAAAGGGTGGTTGGAAAGAGGCCTTCCGTCCACCGGCAAGTGGTGCGCTGAGAGAGCACTGAGGTGAACCCTGACAGAGTTGGACTTAAGACCTAGATTGGAGAGGCAAAGCAAATATTGCAATACTACCGCTACCAAGCACGAGAAGGGATTCTCACTGTGCTGAGCACACCATGCGGAGAATCTACGCCACTTAAGAGCATAGGATTTCCTGGTGGATTGCCGTCTAGAAGCTAAGACTACATCTTCCACCTCTCTAGGCAGTAGTAGGGGAGCCAGGACAACCCTTTCAGCAGCCAGGCCATCAGATGAAGGGACTGGAGGTTGGGGTGCAAGAGAGATCCCTGTTCCTGAGACAGGAGATCGTGTTGAATCCCCAGAGGAACAGGAGTGTCCACCGCCAGTTGCAGCCAAAGTGGGAACCACGGTTGCCTCGGCCACCTTGGGGTTATCAGAATCATTGAGGCCCCGTCCTTGAGGACTTTGAACAGTGTTCGGGACACCAGTGGCGTGGGAGGAAACGCATACAGTAGGCCTTGGGACCACGGAATCAGAAACGCATCCGCTGCTACTCTGAGAGGATGCGGTTGTCTGGAACAGAATCTCGGGAGTTGCCGGTTCAGAGGACTGGCGAAAAGATCCATGGTGGGGAGGCGCCACCTGAGAAAGATCTGCTGAACCACCAACGGATTCAATCTCCATTCGTGCGGTTGCAGGATTCTGCTCAGTCTGTCCATCAGGTAATTTTCTTGACCTGGGAGGTAGACAGCCTTGAGGAGGATTCCGTGATTGACGGCCCAAGAGCACAGCCGTTGTGCCTCCTGACAGAAAAGGAAGGAGCCAGTGCCTCCTTGTTTGTTCACGTAGAACTATGGCAACTTGATTGTCCGTCTGGACCAGTACAGACTGGTGAGATGTGAGGTGGGAGAAGGCTCTCAGAGCTAGGCGTATCGCTCGTAGCTCCAGGAAGTTTATCTGCGGAGCAGCCTCCCAAGGGGTCCAGAGACCCTGAGTACATGCCCCTTGGCAATGTGCTCCCCAACCTAGAAGAGAAGCATCTGTCGTCAGCACTTGAGAATGCGGAGGGAATTGAAAAACCACTCCGAGTACCAGATTCGGAAGATGAAGCCACCATTGCAGAGAGGAGACGAGCAGGGTGGATATTCTTACTGAGTCTGCAAGGCTCCCTGTGGCTTGATGCCACTGAGTTCGAAGGCTCCATTGAGCAGGCCGCATGTGCAGGCGGGCATTGGGGGTTACATGAACCGTGGAAGCCATATGGCCGAGATGTCTCAGGAATTGCCTGGCGGAGACCAGGGAATTGCTGTGAAACTGCCTGGCTAGATCCATCAACCTGTGGGCTCTGTCCACTGGCAGAAAAGCCTTTGCCTGAAGAGTGTCCAGCCTTGCTCCTATGAATTCTAAGTTCTGTGACGGGAGCAAAGTGGATTTTGCGAAGTTTATGACAAACCCCAAGTGCTGAAGCAGAGCCACAGTGCGAAGGGTGGCTTGACTGGCCTCCTGGGAAGACTGGGCCCTTATGAGCCAGTCGTCCAGGTATGGGAACACAAAAAGACCTTGAAGCCTTAGGTAGGCCGCCACCACCGCCAGGCACTTTGTGAACACCCTGGGGGCGGAGGTTAGGCCAAAGGGTAGTACTCTGCACTGATAGTGGTTTCCTCCCACAACAAATCTGAGATATTGTCTGTGGTCTGGATGAATAAGGATGTGAGTATAAGCATCCTTTAGATCTAAGGAGCATAGCCAATCTCCCTGCTGGAGGTAAGGCAGCAGGATTCCAAGGGTAAGCATCTTGAACTTTTCCCTCTCCAGGAACTTGTTGAGATTGCGCAAGTCTAGAATGGGTCTGAGGCCTCCTGTTCTTTTTGGTACCAGAAAGTACCTGGAATAAAAGCCGTGACCTCTCAGGTGGTGGGGCACCGCTTCCACAGCCTGTTCCTTTAGCAGACTTGCTAACTCCTGAAGGAGTAGGTCCCTGTGCAGAGGGAGTCTTGAAGGCTCCCCTGGAAAATAGGGAGGTACCTGGTGAAAATGGAGAAGATAGCCCTTTTGGACTATATGGAGCACCCAGGCATCTGATGTGACGGCTGACCACCCTGTGGGCAAAGTGGGCCAGTCGGCCTCCTGTGCTGATGTGAGCCAGCTGAGGAGAAGAGGCTATGCTTTCTGAGTCAAAAACCCCCATCCTGCTGAGCAGGGGCCGGTGTTGGTGGCTTGGGGGCCTTCTGCCTATGGGGCCCATGACCCTGCCCCTTGGCCTGCTGACCCTGTTGGGGAGCTGCAGAGGCCTGATAATGAGGGTATGGTTTATAGGCAGATGACTTCCTCGGGTAAAAGGTCTTTTTTCCCCAAGCCCTTCTTTTTCTGAGAAGGGGCAGAGGTTTTTCTGGACAGCCTAGTCCGGGTCAGAGTCTCGGTCTCGAGTTCTGCAGCCTTTTCAGCCATGGGCTTGCCAAAGAGGTTTTCACCCCGGCAGGGGACATCGACCAACTTGTCCTGTACCCATGGCTCGAGGTCGGATGACTGTAGCCCAGCCTGTCGGCGGGCACCGATGCAGGCCCCAGATACTCGGGCCGAAGCCTCGAAGCCATCGTAGGCTGCTCGAGAGATAAACTTTGAGCACTCTCGAATACCAGTGGACAAGGCCTGGAACCTCTGCAAAGGTTCCTCGGAGAGACCAGCAGAGAACCCGGCAATCTCCTTTGCCAGGTCTCGGAGATACATGCCCATGTAGAGTTGGTATGTCTGGAAACGGCAAGCAAGCATAGAGCCCTGGAAGCACTTCTTACCGAGGGCATCCAGGTTCCAGGCCTCCCGGCAGGGAGGCACCGAGGAGTGCATCTTCTGACTTTTCAGTCGATGCATGGCCGATTCCACAACCATGGAGTGGTGCGGTAATTGTGCCTTTTGGAACCCGGGGCTCTTGCGGACTCGATAGATGGAATCAACCCGCTTGCTTAACACTGGCGTTGAGGCCAGGGTCTCCCACATGTGGAAGAGCAGCTACTCCAGCATCGGAGGAACCGGTACAGTAAAGGCCTCTTCCGGGGGAGAGTCATACTGGAGGGCCTCGAGCTCCTCGGCTCGAGGCTCCTCCTCGGGATCCGCGGGGAATGCCAAGCCCTTGGCCATATCCCGCACGAAGTCCGAGAACCGGGTATCCTCCGGTGGGGATCGTCTCCGAGGTTCAGACTCCAGCGAGTCCGATGGGACACACCGAGTCCGATAGGTGTCGGATGACTCTTCGTCCTCCGTCTCTCCCAGCCTGACTCCTCGGAGGAGGAATCGAGCGGCTCCAGTGCCCGCCCGATCAATGCCATCCACCCCTACGCCGAGGGTACCGGTGTCGACGACCTCGGTCCCGAACGGGAGGCCGAGGGAGACCGTGGCCGAGGATTGACTCGAGCCCGCATGGACTCGAGGATCGGCTCGGCCTCCGGGGTCGACTTGGACATCGATGTCCCGGTGGTCGGGGCAGATGCACCGGTGAGACCGGCGATCAATGCCCGCTGCTGTTCCATGAAGGCAGCGAGGCTGCTTTCCAAGGCCGTCAATCTGAGTCCGAGCTCAGGAGACTCAGCAGCCCCTGACTCGGGCCCCGACGGTGTCGGCTCCCCTGGAGGAGAGTCCACGAGGACTACAGCACTCACGTGTCCAGGAGACTCCATCTCGATACAAGGTTGCTTGGCAGGCCTCTCCGACTCCGAAGACCCGGGACGGCTATCGGGGCTATGCGACCTGGCCCTCGAGGAACCAGGAGCGTCCACCGACGCCCTCGCGGGTTTCTACTTCCTGCGCTGTTCCCGCGAAGGAGACCCCCACTCAGAGGAACCCCGACGTTGCTTGGGGCCGGAGTCCCGAGACGTCGAGGCCTCTGACGAGGTCCGGGCCTGTCCAGACGCGGAGTCGGAGAAGATCCTATCCTTCTGGTGCTGCAGACTCCTCAACGCCTTCGAGGACATTTTGCCACACGGACAACAGATAATCGGGTCATGATCGGGTCCGAGGCAGCGGAGGCAGCAGTCATGTGTGTCGGTAAGAGACATAAGTTTCTTACACCGACCACACTTTTTAAACCCGCTGGCAGCCATCGGGGGAAAAAGGGCCGCTGCGAGGTCAAAAGACAGGGCTGCCAGTGAAAAAAGAAAAATGGCGCGAACGCTAGTCACAAAGGACAAAAACCGAAAAAGAGAGAGTGGGCTCGATACCGGCGTAACGGGCCCAGGCGGGAAAAGGATCCGGCGTCGAACCGAAGGAAAAGAACAAAAAACAGGGAAATCAACTTTTTCCTCGGCGAAAAACGAACTACGTCCTTCGGGCTCCGCGGAAAAAAGACGACTGAGCAAGATGGCACCTTTGGGCGGGAAGGAGACCGCGCATGCGCGCTGCAATTCCCAAAGGCTTTCTTTGAAAGCTGGGGAAATGCTCCGCACGGGGGCTCCATCGGCGCCGACGTCACCCATATGTGAGGACTGACCTCCTGCTTGGTCCTGGAGAAAATATTGTAATATGGGCCTCCCTTGTTGGCATTGCAAAGTCTACTGAGGTTCATATGGATCTGTTAGAAGAGCCAGTGAAAAACCTCAAGGAGTACCTCACTGAGAAGTAGAGGTAATAGAAGTAGAAAAAACAAGTGGAGGTCAGAACCCTTCAGGGTGAGAAATAGCCCCAGGGAAACTGGGGTAGTAAAAAGAGGTAGGGCTTCAGCGGAAGACGCAGAAGGTACTATCAGACAAAGCTTAAGCTGTTTTGGTCCAAGAACAGTACAATCCTAGGACCAAAAGAAAAATGAGTCTGATCCATCTGGACTGGCAATGGAATTAGTCCATGTAGGAGAGAAAGGGTATGGAGACCCCTGTATCTGATAAGAAAGTAAGGACAGACTTAGGAAGCGCTAAGCTTTAGAATAACTGAAGTTCCGCAATGTCTTTCCTAAATGGGGTCAATTAGGAAAGATAAAGGTACATGGAGAGCTTCAGAGGTACCTAAGTTTGTTAATTACCACAGGAAGTGGTTATATGTGTAGAACCCTAAGTATGCTGGCACAGCATTGATAGGGGTAGTGCCCATCTGTCAGGATCATATAGGAATGTATGGATATCTGAACCTAAACAGACAGATAGATAAGTATGTGGATACATATCTACCTAAAAGATATCTCACTAGATATATAGATATATATTCCTAAATATATATACATATAGGGTATATATGCATATATATAGAGAGAGATATGTATGGGAAGATACACACACACACACATATATATATATATATATATATATATATATGAATATGTAGGCATATAGACACATGTCTCCAAGTATGTGGATGGAGAAATGCCTATAGAACTAGATCCCCCTAGGAATATGGGGAGAGAGAAAGATTCATCTAATAGCAAGAAGGGTGATACCTGCTTGAATAGATGCAGAGAATCTTCTTTTCCTGGTTATGACTGACAGAGTCAGAGGAATGGTCTCCCTGACAAGAAGGAATCTAGATTCCTTTCAGAAATCGAGCTCTTGAATAACCAGGATGGCCTACGTGAAAAATGCAGAGGATAACTACAGTCTGCAGGCAGCAAGTCCAGATCTCTCCAGAACTGCAGTATGGTGATTGGATGGAGGGCGCCAGCGGAATAAGATACCATAGTGACCTGCCTATAAGGGCAAGATGGGTATCAGGCGTCCTTGAGCTGCCACTGAAAGAAAAATATCTCTGGCGAGAGTCCAAAGGAGATATGGGCCAAGCCAGGGAATTGGCCATTCTTTAGGTTTTCATGTGATGAAAGGCCTGTGTCTTATGTCTCAAAAGAGATTTTAGATGAGATGGTAAGGGTAGGGAACACCTACCAGCTATGAGAACATGACTGGGGGAACCCCTCCTAACCATCTGGGGTTATCTGCTAGGCAGAATATTAATGCTCTCTAGCAAGGGCTCATAGTGCAAAGCTACTCTGTAGAGTTGCAGAGAGCATACTGCAGGTTGGTTAGAAGAAAAAACTGTTTAAAGCCAGTGGGTAACTTAACTATTCTGCCAAGGACAAGGGGGCAAAGAATAGAAGTTAACCAACCAGTCTGTGATAATAGGGTTTACAAACAAGGTTAATAACCTGTTTGGGGTTTAGCACTGAGGCTAGAAGGATTGCTAGTGGAGGGGAAACCCTGGTTGTGTGGTGAACAGAACCAGTGGCTTAACCACTAGGAACTGCTGTATCTGCAGCAACTACCAGGGCAGCGGAAGAAAATTTCTTTTCCCCTCCTTTCTTAGATTGGGAAAAAGAAACAACAGACATAGTAGGACTTCCTATTGTCTGATGAGCTGCCCTAAGGTAATAAAGGGAGACACAACTAGGAAGGGAGAATCCCCCTGTGGAATAGGTAGCGGACCATAGGGGCTTACCAGTGTAAAAGAGCCACTCTTACAAACCGAATGTTGTAGTAAGAGGGAGGTAAGACAGAGTTGAAGGAGACTGACTATGCAGGAAGTCTCTGAAAGGTAAGATGATACATGCCAATACAGGGAACAAACTGTCTTATTGATAGTTGTCACTTCTCTTTTCCCCAAAGAGGAAGAGAAACCTGTTAAGTATGGGCATGATCATCATAAAGACTCTTAGAGTAAAAGAAAATATGTCTCGTGAAGAGATATCTAGAAAAGGTTAGGATAAAATTAGTACAGATACTTCAAGTGAAAAGAAGCAGACTGCCACTCTAACCAACAACCAAGAGAGGTAATGATGATCTATTTGAAACCCTGCGACTGCTGGGTTTGCTGATCCTGTTGAGGTTGTGGTTTCTTCAGACCAGGGTGATGTTTCCCCTGTTTGGGAACATCTGTATGATGGGCAGAAGATGGATAAAACTTTTTCCCCCTAGGGGAAGAAAGTTTGGTAGGACATTTCCTACCAACTGGGAAAGAGGAAAGCGTAGAACAGCCTCTGGAAACAGGAATGTCAGTGGTTAACTGAGCAACTTGGAGTAAAGACTCCTTGTTAAAGAGATTTTCTCCAGTGCAAGGAGTATTTCCCAGTCTTTCTTGTGCCCATTTGTCCAAGTCTGAAACCTGGAGCTAGGCTTTACTTCGTGCCCCTATAGCTATAGCAGAGGTTCTGCTAACAGACTCAAAGGAGTCTAGGGAAGCACGAGTAAGGAACCTAGAGATATTTGGAGCATGACTAACCAGTAAGGAATAGTCTGCACTTTTGGGCTCTTGAAGAAAAGGAGTCAAAAACAGTAATTTCTTTGTGACCTCTTCAAGAGATAAACCCATATAGAAAATATATGAGAGAATTTTTGCTGAAAGCATGGATGCCTGGAAGGTTTGGCGTCCAAAGGCATCTAAAGTCTTAGACTCACGACCTGGCGGATAAGAAGAGTGCTTTTTAGTACTCTTAACCTGCCTCATTGGTGATTCTACAACAATGGAATGATGAGGAAGTTGAGTCCTTTGAAAACCTGGAGAGGGGGGCACCTGATATAGAAGATCAGTTGCCCTAGAAGGTGGGGGTACCGTTAAAGGAGCTTCCCACATTCGCAGAAGGAGATCCTGCAAGGAATGATGCAAAGGAAGCATGATGTTCTCCTTTGCTCTCCCAGGAATATACAGGGATTCTATATTACCTTGTGTAGGATCCTGTCCAGGTATAGAAATGGCAAGTGATTTTGCCATATCCAAGAGAAAAGCTTGAAAAGAAAAATCCCCAAAGGGAAATCCTTTTAGACAGGCTAGATCTGTTGAAGAACTAGCATTGGCACCCAGGGATCTATCCAACTTTATTAGGAATAAAAGATCCTGAATGGTGGAGTATGGGATCCTTAGAGGATTGTTGCCGGTACCGTAGGAGGTCGGGACCAGCAACAGTCGGTAGCATATCGTCCATGCCAGGAATCGATTCCAGACTCGGTATCGAGGGAAGCGAGCCTGATGAAAAAAGCATGGAAGGTACCGACAACGATGGTAAAAAGGATACCTGTACCGACTCCGGTACCGTATCCAATACCGGTGGAAGAAGGCCAGCCAGTGACGGCTCTAATGGTATCGACAGAACCGTTGATGCCGAACATGGACCATCGGAACCGTGCCTTCGGTAACGTCTGGTGTCAGTACCAAGGCGAGTCAGTACCCAGTCCT
Organism: Ichthyophis bannanicus; assembly: GCA_033557465.1. Lineage (NCBI taxonomy): Eukaryota > Metazoa > Chordata > Amphibia > Gymnophiona > Ichthyophiidae > Ichthyophis > Ichthyophis bannanicus. Next base: position 45,093,556 of record CM066040.1, read on the forward strand.
CCAGACTGGCGATCGATTCCAGACTCGGCATCGAAGGAAGCGATTCTATCAATGCACATCTGGAGGGTACTGATGTCGGTACTAGTACCGGTACCGGGATCGATACCGATACTGGAAGGTCGGTCTGCAGCGTATCCAATGGCCCCGTAGGTACCGAGGACGCCAGACTACGATCCTTGGTGAAGAATGTTTCATCCAACACCATTGCCAATGTCGGGGTATCGGTACCGCTCGAAGCGGATGCCACCACCGAGCATGGCTCAGGTATGTTCTGTGAGGGGTGAACCTGGCTCTGGAGGCCGAAGACTCCCACTGGGGTTTTAAAGCCAGTGTGTTCTCGAGGGCAAGGCCAGAGGCATCTCTATGCTGTGCATGAGATCTACCAATCGAGGACTGGCTAGTCTTAAAAGACTGTTTTTTGGGTTACCTGATCCCGTGTATAAGAAGAGGTGGTCGGTGCCCTGAAGTTGGATGGGGACCGCGTATCGAGGGGAACTCGATGCTGAAGACTTCTTCCCACAATACTATTGCAGGAGGGACACTCCGGAGGAAAGTGGTCAGGACCCAAGCAGGATAGACACCAATTATGAGTGTCTAAAATAAGCTTTTTACCGTCACAGTTTGAACATTTCTTAGGAATAGTGGCTGGCGTTTCCATGAGAAAAAAAAAGGGGTAGGCCTAGAAGGCCGGGAAAACCCCGTCAGGCATTAAGAGGGAAAAAGTTATTCCCTAACAGGAATAAATTGAAAAAAAAAAGAAAAGAAACACCGGCGGTACCGGTGGCATCGGGGAAGGCAGCTGCGACCACAAGAAAACTAAAAAATAAAAGAAGAATTTTCTGCGGTGACAGAAGGATGTCCTGTCGGCTCCACGTAAAAACGAAAACTGAGGAGAGGCAGTTGGGAAAGGCGGGAAGGCAGCATGCAGGCGTGTTGGGATGCTTCCAAAAGCATTCTGATTGGACGCTGGGAAGCGTTCCCGCGCAGACTTCGTCGGTACCGACGTACCCATGTGTGAAGACTCATTCCTGCTTGTTCCTGGAGATCTATGCTATTTTCAGGAACAAGCAGGAATGCAGTCTTCACATATAGGATAGAGGATGAAGATGCAACAGACAGGGGAAAAATAATCATAACCAGAGTAGAGTAGGGATCCGTCAGGAACAGCGGGAAGGAGAGGTAATCAAGTCCTGAAAAGATGCCGCAGAACGGCTTGGCCAAAGATAGCAAAGCTACTGGAATCCTTGCTGAGACAGTAATGGGCAGCAAAAGTATGAACAGAAGAACATGTGGCAGCACTGCAAATCTGTGAGATGGAGAAAGAGCATAGGTTGGCAACCGAGGCGGCCATAGCTTGGACGTTATGAGCTGTGACATGAACCTCTAGGGAAATTCTGGCCTGTGCATAAGCAAAGGAAAAGCAGTTAACAATCCAATTAGAAAGAGTATGCTTTGTGATTGGTAGTCAGAGTACACTGCGGTGCAGGCATTCAAAAAGGTAACTCGACAGGAAGATTTTGAGTGGTGCACCACCAATTTAAGGAATCCACCAACTGAGGCGTGATGGTGATTTTGTCCGTCAGATGACCTGTTGATTGTTTCCATTGATCTGAAAGAGTCCACTGTGCTGGACGCATCTGAAGTTGAGCATATGGTACGACACAGACTGTGGAGGTCACGCATCCTAAGAGACAAAGCATGTCTCGTGTATTGATACGAGACCGGCTTTGGCATTGATTTGCCAAGTTGATGAGATGGTGGAGCCGATCTCTTGGAAGGAAGGCTTGAGCCTGCATAATATCTAGAAGAACCCCAATGAACTGCAGTATTTGAGTTGGAACCAGATGGGACTTTGGATAGTTGACCACAAAGCCCAGATGCTGAAGCACTGAGAAGGTGCGTTGGAGCAATACAGCCACTACATGAGGGGAATCGTCCTTGATTAGTCAATCATCTAAGAAATGAAAGACAAAGATGCCCAGAGTACGGAGGTGGGCCACCATGACTGCCAGACACTTTGTGAAAACTCTTGGTGCAGATGCAAGGCCAAAAGGTAGAACAGTAATGGTAATGGTGTCCCTGGAAGAAGAACCTGAGGTACCTTCTGTGGGAGGCATGAATCAGGATGTGAGTGTAGGCATCTTTGAGATCTAGAGAGCAGAGCCAGTCTTTTTCCTGGCGGTAAGGAAATAAGGTCACTAGCAAGACCATCTTGAACTTTTCCCTCACCAGGTACTTATTGGGATTACGGAGGTCCAGCATAGGCCTGAACCCCTGTTTTCTTGGGGATTGGAAATAATGGGAGCAGAACTAGAGGCCTTGTTGAGAGTGGGACTTCCTCTATGGCTCCCTGCGCTGCAAGAGTGGCTATCCCCTGCTGAAGCAGGGTGGAGTGCAAGTGATCCATGGGGGACTCCCCTCTGAAGAAAGTGGGGGGCAGGTCCTGGAAATTAAGCTGATATCCCATGCTTACAACTCTTAGAGTCCGGGGTTCTGACATGATAAGGAGCCATCTGTGGGCGAAGTGGATTAATCTGCTTGCAATGTGGGAGGGGAGGGGATCCTGTAAGGGAAGACTGGCTAAGCTGTTAAGGAAGCAGTAAAAAAAAAAAAAAAAAAGTTGGAGGCTGTGCCTGCAGAGCTGGTTGAGGTTTTGCAGTCTTAAGCTTTCTGGGCTGATGTGGCCCCTTGTTGCTTTTGATGAGACTAAGGTGGATAGGAAGGTGGATAAAACTACTTCTTCCTGGGATAGAAAGGCTTCTTGGAAGGAGCCTTCTTTTTAGTTGGATCGGTCGTCTTTTGAGACAGGTGTTTCATGGCAAGATCATCCGTCTCTATCTCATCTGCCTTTTCACACCACCCCTTGCCAAAGAGGTTTTCATCTATACAAGGAATATTAGCAAGCTTATCCTGAACCCACTGTTCAAGGTTGGAGGCTTGCAGCCAGGCATCCTTCTGGCACCTATGCAAAATACTGCTGCCCTACTGGTGGACTCAAAAGCATCAAAGGAACCCTAGTTGTTCATGGTTTCTGAGTCCCCTCTGGGTCTTCTGGGGGGGGGAGGGGAGAAGGGGGAGGGGGGGGAGCCAATGTGTCGTGGTCCGGGCCCAAACACTTTAAGCACCAGTCGTGCTTATCTGTAGCAGAGATATTATTTCGTCACTTGGTATATTTTTTGAATCCACCATGTGGTTTTTCCATGTCTGAGAAGACCAAGACAAAATCAAAAAGAGCAATGGCAGCCTAGGCCACCAGAGAAAGCGGCAATGCCGCAAATTAAATAAAAATAAAGGAAAAAAAATAGATGAAAAAAAAGATCGGGATGGCCAGACGAATTTCATCAGCAGGGTTAGTGCAAGGTCTTGATGGCTCCGCAGAAAAAAAAGATGACTGAGGAGAATTGCTAGGAAGGTGGGAAAGCAAGCACACATGCATGGAGGGATGCTCCCTAAAGCATTCCTATTGGATCCTGGGGAGTGTTCCTACGCGGGGCTCTGTCAATGCAGACGTCACCCATATGTGAAGATAGCATTCCTGCTTGTTCCTGGAGATTGCTTCTGTGTAAGAAATCCTTTCCTTCCTGTCCAGGACACCAATACTGTGTCTACTCATGGAAATATGTTTTGAAAATTGACCTGTCAGTGAGGGTAAAGCGTAGTTACTCACCTGTAACAGGTGATCTCCGGGAACAGCAGGAATTTAGTCCTCACATATGGGTATCGTCGGTACCGACAGCCTGCGCGGGAACTCTCCCCAGCGTCCAATAGGAACGCTTTTGGGAGCATCCCTCAGCACATGCACGCTGCCTTCCCGCCTTTCCAACTGTCCCTCTTCAGTTAAGTTTGTAGCTGAGTGAAAGGATAGAGGGAGAGAGGAAAGACAAAGAGATAGAGAGACAACTCCTAGGGAAGATGGGTGGGTTGTGAGGACTGAATTCCTGCTGTTCCCGGAGATCACCTGTTACAGGTGAGTAACTACGCTATCTCCAGGAACAAGCAGGAGTGTAGTCCTCACGTATGGGGACTCCCTAGCTGAAGATGCCAGGGAGGTGCCACCGTCGAAGGTGAGAATCCTTCCTCCCATGGATCTCTGGCATCCCACCAGGGTTGGTTGGTAGGAGTTGGTTTAGGTTTGAAAGAGATTTTGAAGAACAGCTTAGCCAAAGAAGGCATCCCGACGGGAGGCTTTATCTAGGCAGTAGTGGGCTGTGAAGGTGGCTGCTCGACAAATGTCATCGATAGACATAGAGTGGAGATTAGCCATAGAAGCTGTCATGGCTCTCACATTATGAGCTGTGACATGGTCCTGAAGAGGAAGACCCTTACTCTCATAAGTAAAGGATATGCATTGGGCAATCCATTTAGATAAAGTTCTTTTGGAGACTGGAAGTCCCAAATGACTAGGATCAAAAGCTATAAAAAGTTGTGAGGACTTTCTATGTTGCTGTGTTTTGTATGTAAAAGGCCAAGGCCCTTTTACAATCCAAAGTATGAAGGTTTCTTTCTGCATTAGAGGCGTGAGGCCTCGGAAAAAATACAGGAAGGTAAATTGATTGATTCAAATGAAAAGGCAAAACCACCTTTGGCATAAAATGTGGGTGAGTTCAAAGAACCTTATCATGATGAAACCTAGTATAAGGAGGATCAGCCACTAAAGCTTGCAATTCACTGATGCGGCGGGCAGAGGTGATTGCAATTAGGAAGATGACCTTCCAGGTCAAAAGCTTAAGGGCTGCAGTGGCTAAAGGCTCAAAAGGCGGCTTCCCGAGAACTAGATTTAGATCCCATGCCACTGGTGGTGGCTTGATGGGAGGTTTAGTTAATAAAAGGCCTCTTATAAATCTTGATAGGAGTGGATGAGAGGAAATTGGTTGTCCATTTAGAGGCTTATAAGAAGCTGCAATTGCACTAAGATGGACTCTTACCGAATTGGTCTTTAACCCAGAATTCGATAAGTGAAGGAGATACTCTAGTATCGATTCTAAGGGTATGACCAGGGGGTTTAATCCCTTCTTGGAGCACCATATAGTAAAACGTTTCCACTTGAAGGCATAAGATCTTCTTGTGGAAAGTTTCCTAGAAGCCTGAAGGATATCTTTTACCTGTTGGGACAGGCTGAAATCCTGGAGGTCTAAGCCTTCAGAAACCAAGCCGTGAGGTGCAGGGACTGGGGATTCGGGTGCCATAGCATCCTGTTCTCCTGGGAAAGGAGATCTGGAGCATGTCTTAACTCCAGAGGTGCCGCTTGAGAGAGATGCAGAAGCAGGGAATACCACGTTTGGCGTGGCCATCGTGGTGCTACGAGAATCATGCGACCCCTGTCTCTCTGAAGCTTGAAGAGTGTTTTGGGGATGAGGGGAATGGGTGGGAACGCATAAAGGAAGTCCTGACCCCAGTGAAGGAGGAAGGCATCCCTTGCCTGACAGTTGTGTGCCGGAATTCTGGAACAGAACCGGGGAAGTTTGGCATTCAGTGGACTTGTAAAGAGGTCTATATCTGGAGTGCCCCAGAGATGAAATATCTTTGCCACCTGGTCTAGGTGGAGTGACCACTCGTGAGGTAGCAGTACTCGACTGAGTTTGTCTGCCCAAAGGTTTTAAATGCCTGGAAGATATACCACTAGAAGGTGAATTTGATGCTCTCTGGCGAGGGCCCATAGTCGTAAAGCTTTGTTGCATAACGACAGAGAGCCAGTTCCGCCCTGCTTGTTCACATAGAACATGGCTACCTGATTGTCCGTCTGGACTAGGATTGTCTTGTAGCTGAGCTGGGCGTGGAACACTCGAAGAGCTAAATAAATTGTTCTTAATTTCAGGAGGTTTATGTGTAAACCAACCTCCTGTGGAGTCCAGGTGCCCTGGGTAGAGAGATGATTCAGATTGCTCCCCAACCCATCTGTGATGCATCTGTTGTTAGGGTGGCCTGAAAGAGGGGTTGATGGAAAAGAGACCCCACTGTCAGATTTTCTAGTGATTGCCACCATTGGAGGGACAAAATTAGTCGTTGAGAGATTGTTATTTTGTCCGACAAATGACCCGCGGCCTGTGTCCACTGTGTGGAGAGGGTCCACTGAGCTGCTCGCATGTGGAGGCGAACATATGGGACTACATGAACTGTGGATGCCATGTGTCCCAGTAACTGCAGTAGTTCCCGAGCAGTGAGGGAGGATTTGCCTACTGCTTGGGAAGCTAGCTGCATAATGCGAAGACACCGGGCTTGTGGAAAGAAAGCCCTTGCCTGTCTGGTATCCAGACAGGCTCCTATGAATTCTAGGCATTGGGAAGGAACTAGTTGAGACTTCGGGAAGTTTATTTCCAATCCCAAGTATTAGAGGATTCGCATTGTACGGGACAGTGCAGTGCTGGCCTCTGCAACTGTGGAGGCTCGAATGAGCCAGTCGTCTAAAGTAAGGGAAGACAAAAATCCCCAGGGTTCGTAGAAATGCCGCTACTACTGCCATGCATTTCGTGGACACCCTTGGTACTGAAGCCAGACCAAAAGGAAGAACCCTGTACTGGAAATGTCTTCCCTTGAAAAGGAAACGTAAAAATTTCCTGTGATCTGGATGGATGAGAATGTGAGTGTATTGTGGTAAGGAAGCCTATCCTGACTTAGGGAAAAGGGAAAAAGGCAAAGAGTTCACCCTAGTAAAAGGGCCCCTTTTGCAAGGTCAGGGGAACAAAGCCACAACCTCACCTAGGAACCAGAAAACTCTGGAACAGGTTTCATGTTTCCCCTAGTGAAATAAGGGAGAGTGAATACAGACCTAAGGTCCAAGAACCTTACGTCAGTAAACTCTCTGATTACTCAGGTGCCAGAAGGCAGAGTGATCTCCGTCACCTGGGAAGAGAGGAGGTGGGGCTAGAACCCTGCAGATATAAGCCTATGCTAGATTATAGTAAAGGAGGAGAGAGAAGGAGAAAGAGGTGAAGGAGAGAGGGTGGAAGAAACGCCAGAAGCAAGGGCTGAGGCAAAGGCAAGAAGAGGAGAAAGAGAGAGAGAAGCTGATACAAGCCGAGGCACAGGTACGAGCCTAAGAAGCCTGATAAATGCTGAGCAGAGCAGGAGAAGCCTGACTAATGCTGGGCAGTGCAGAGGTGCAGGAGACACTCTCAGCTCTAACGAGAGGCTGTCAGCTGAGCCCAGTGAGCCAGAAGGAGAGTCAGAGTCTATGCAGCTAGGAGAGCCTGATGCTGAGCTGAATGAGGAATACACCCTCGTGGATTGCTCTTTGTGCCAAGCCTTAGCCACAGAAGGGTTGAAGGAAAGCCAGCCCTGAGAGAAAACCCTCCAGAGAAAGGTAACCATAAGAAGCAGGTAGATGGATTGAAGGTTCCCACATGGTAAAGAGGGGAAGTTTTACTAAGACGTAAGAACAAGCTGGAGTTGTGAATTGTGCTTGTTAACCACCTTCTACCTGTGAAGTGAGATGGCAAGAAGCCAAATTAACTGTGAGGAAAAAGCTCTCTTTTTACTCTTGAATTTTCTTGAGAAACCTGACTAGAACTTTGCTTGCATGTTGAAAGTTTGTGCCTCTTTGGAGTTTTTGTTTTGCTTGTAAATTAGAAAACAGCCTGGAAAGGGTTGAGACTGGAAAAGAAGGCAAACTGCCACAGAAGAAAGCCTGTTTTTGTGTTTTATGCTTTAACCAGCAAGGCTATAGGAAGCTGGTAGCCTTGCTGTTAAAAGGCTATGTTTTTCAGAGCTGAAGAATACTTTAAGCTGTCACTTTGGTTTTGGGTTTTGTTTTGCTTATAACCTGTTGTACTTTGAAGAAGCCTGGAGAAGTATGCCTGAATGTGGTATTTATGAACCTTTTTTGTGCTCAATAAATTTCTGACATTGCCTTACCCAAGGAGCCCGACTACAGCTTTCTACCTGAAGCCCATATATATTGCAATTAAACTACATTTCCCAGAAAGCATTGCGGGGAACTAGTCAGTTAAGGCTGAAAGGGGAAAGTTCCTTATACAACCACGCCCCTCTAAACTGGAGGCGAGTGGTGAGGGCGTGACAGTATGCATCCTTTAAGTCTAGAGAGCAAAGCCAGTCCTGGCTTTGAAGGTATGGCAGAAGAGTTTTTAGAGAAATCATTTTGAATTTCTCTCGAAACAGATATTTGTTCAATTCTCTGAGGTCTAGAATGGGTCTGTGTCCCCCTGTTTTCTTTGGAATAAGAAAATAGGGGGAGTAGAACCCTGTCCCCCGTTGAAAAATGGGTACTTCCTCTATTGCCCCTTGGGCAAGAAGTGTGGAGACCTCGTGATCTAGCAGATTGTCTGCAGAGGTTTGTGAATTGAATTGCTTTAGAATTGTAGGAGGGGGTATGCTGTGAAAATGAAGTTTGTACCCCTCGCCTACAATGGACAAAGTCCAAGCTTCTGTTGTTACCTGATGCCATCTGTTGACAAAGTGGCATAACCTGCCCGGAATATTGGGGGGTTGGGGACCCCTCAGAGGCAGGAAGGCAAAGCTCTCTAGGAAGGAGTGAAAGCCCTTGAGGGGGCTGAACCTGGAGAGCTGGTTGGGTTCTCGGGCCTTCTGGTTTCTTTTGCTGTCTAGTTTGTCCCTTTTGGGCAACCTGACCTGGAATCTGACTCTGCTGGGTATAGGAAGGATAAAACTTCCTCTTTTTGCTAAAAGAGGGGGTTTTATAAGGCTTCCTTTTGGCTGGAGTGGCTGTAGACTTTGACTATCTAAGGTAGAATTGTCAGCATCTAACTCGTTAGCCTTTTCCTGCCAGTTCTTGACGAAGAGATTCTCCCCCGTGCAAGGAATGTTGCCTAACTTGTCCTGTACTCAAGTCTCCAAGTCTGATGCCTGTAGCCAGGCAATCCATCGTGCGCCAATGGCAATAGCAGAAGTTCTGCTGATGCATTCGAAGCAGTCAAAGGCTGCACGATTGACAAACTTGGAGACATCTTGAGCATGCTTAACTAAAGCAAGAAAATCTTGTCTCTTATCTGGGAGAAATGGGCTCATAAGTTCCAAGTCTCCTGTGACTTCCTTAAGGAACATTTCCATATACAGGATATATGAACTGATACTAGCTGAAACCATGGAAGTTTGAAAAGTTATGCGTCCAAAAGCATCCAGAGTCCTGCATTCACGACCTGGAGGATTGGATGCATGCCTCTTTGCACTTTTCATCCTACGCATGGCTGATTCCACTACCACTGAATGGTGTGGCAGCTGAGTTTTCTGAAATCCAGGACATGGTGGAACTTGATACATTGTATCAAGTCTCCTAGAGTGAGAAGTAGTCAGAAGTGTCTCCCACATTCTGAGCATCAAGCTATGCCGAATTTCATGGATAGGCAGAGTAGCTGCCTCCTTAGGAGCTTTAGGATATTGGAGGATTTCCAATTCCTTTGCTCTGGGTTCCTCTTAAGGAGCTACTGTGATTGAAAGACCTTTGGCCATATCACGGATGAAATCCTGAAATGACATGTCCTCTGGAGGTGACATTCTGCATTGGGGAGAAGAGGGATCTTCTAGGAGAAACTCTCTAGTGCCAGCAGAATTGTGAGAGTCTTCGGAATCGGAGGAATTGAAGTATTCCTGACTTCAATGCTCTTGCAAAGCACGATCCCGGTACCGATTGAAGTCGGTACCGAGGTGACCCGGTACCGCTTTGTCCAATCCAGCCAGAGATGGCATGGGAAGAGCTCCCACCAGGGCCGGTACCATCGGTACCGGCATCATCGGTGTCGGCACCGGTGCCCTTGGGGCCACCGGTACCGCAGCTGAAAGAAGAGCTGCGATACTGTGCTCGATAGCAAGAAACCTCTGGTCTATCGATGCTGCCGATGCCTGGGTGTCGGTACTGTTAAGAACGTCTGGAACCCCTGAGCATGGCACAAGTAGTTCTTGCGAGGTTGAGGCCTCGAGAACATCCTGAAGCCCCATCGATGCTTTGGAAGCCGAAGCCTCCCGCTGGGGCTGTTTTGCCGGTGTGGTTCCCTCAAAGGCAATGCCAATGGCCTCTGGATGCTTAGCAGGAGAGCTACCCTTTGAGGACCGGCTTTTATGTTTAGTTACCTGAGATCCATGGCAGGAAGAAGAGGCCCTTGATGTCGATGCAATAGATCTGGCATCTGAAGAAAAAAAGGGTACAGAGTTTTGCGGCACGGTTCTGTCTTCTTCTTTTGGTCATCCCCATGCAGGAGAGACATTCAGTTGGAGAATGATCAGGTCCTAAACATTTTAGACACCAATCATGGGTGTCAGTGATGGAAATGGTACCGCCACACTTAGTACATTTTTTAAAACCACTAGTTGGCTTTTCCATGATTTAGGAAAATGGGGCCTAATGTCCAAAATGTCACCTAGTACCAAAGAGGAAAGTTTCTGAAAAGAAAACAGTCTAAGGTTTTTTTTTTTTAAAAGAAAAGAACCGGCGGTACCGGTAGGCGTCGTGCGGTAGGCAAACGCGACCACAAGAAAGAAATTTAAAGATGGAATTTTCTGCGGTGACAGTGAATAGGTCCTGTCAGCTCCGCGGAAAACGAAGAACTGAAGAGGGACAGTTGGAAAGGCGGGAAGGCAGCGCACATGTGCTGAGGGATGCTCCCAAAAGTGTTCCTATTGGACGCTGGGGAGCGTTCCCGCACAGGCTCCGTCGGTACCGATGATACCCATATGTGAGGACTACATTCCTGCTTGTTCCTGGAGATAAAACATATGCAAGGTTTCACAAATTGTATACTTTTACTAGCGGGATGAGGTGGTGAAATTATGTTGGAGAGGGAAAGCACAAACAAGGATTTCTTTTGAACTTCCTGTCTGTATTTTAATGTTTGTACTTTCCACATGCTTCAGAGCAGGTGCAGAACCTACATTCCCAGAGTGAGACGTCTGCAGATCTGTGGGTACTTATGCAAGCTGTCCAGGGAGACTGAAAATTGCCCTCCCCATGATTGAGCAAATGCCACCAATTTTTGGGATAAACAACAGACAACTCATGGTCTTCTGTGAATGGCACAGAAAGATGATATGGAATTCTCAGTAGCACAAGAGACCTTGGGGGGGGGAAGGGACTAAAGGTAACAATTTCACTGTAACAATTGCAGAAATGGTTATGGTTATGGTCATGGTCATATTTTATTTGATATATCACAGATCTGTAAATAAACTATGCAGTTCACAATAAAGAATATTAAAATAAATTAAAACATAAAAACACAGTACAAAATAAAAAGCAAAGGGAGGAACACCATTATATTGACAGGAAAGGAATGAATAAAAAAAACCCACCCAAATGAAACACCAAAGTCACATAAGAGGAAAGAAGATGGAGTAGGGTTAGTGACAAACATAGGGAGGGTCTGCAGGATGAGGACTACCAACTTTTAATTAAACTAATCCATCCAGTCGATGCAGTGGCAATTATTCCACTTTAAGTAGATACAGTGCCTGGTGAAAGTATTCACCCCCTGGGGTTTGTCCTGTTTTGTAGCATTACAACCTGGAATTAAAATAGAGTTTTGGGGGATAGCACCATGTGATACACAACATGCCTATGACTTTGAAGATGCAAAGTATTCTTTATTGTGACACAAACAGTAATTTAATTATTTTTTAAAAGGAGCGTGCACATGTGTATTCACCCCCCAAAGTCAATAAGTTGTTGAGTCACATGTTGATGCAATTAATTACCGCTGCAAGTCTCTTGGGGTATGCTTCTATTAGCTTAGCACATCTAGCCACTGGGATTTTCAACCATTCAACCATTCTTCAAGGCAAAATATTTCATCTTCCTCAAGTTAGATGGGTTGCATTGGTGTACAGCAATCTTCAACACATGCCACTGATTCTTTATTAGATTGGGGTCTGGGCTTTGACTAGGCCATTCCGACATTTAAATGTTTACCTTTAAACCAGCTTTAGCGGTATGTTTACGGTCATTGTCCTGCTGGAAGATGAACCCCCGTCCCAGTCTCTAATTTCTGGCAGACTAAAACAGGTTTTTCTCAAGAATTGCCCTATATTTAGTGCCATCCATCATTCCTTCAGTCCTGATCAGTTTTCCTGTTCCTGATTCACTGTGGGAATGGTGTTCTCGGGTGATGGAAAGTGTTGGGTTTGCGCCACACATGGCATTTCCCATGATGGCCAAAAAGTTAAAATTTTCATCTCATCTGAGCAGAGAACCTTCTTCCATGTGTTTGGGGGGTCTGCCACATGCTGTTGTGCATACTCCAAATGTGCTTTCTTATTTCTTTCTTTGAGCAATGTTTTTTTTCTGGCCTCTCTTCCATAAAACTCCATGCTGTGGAGTGTATGGCTTAAAGTGGTCCTATGGACAGATACTCCCATCTCCGCTGTGGATGTTTGCAACTCCTTCAGTGTTATCCTCTGTGTTTTTGTAGCATCTCTGATTAGTGCCCTTCTTGCCCGGTGAGTTTTGGTGGGCGGCCTTCTCTTGTCAGGTTTGTAGTGGTGCCATATTCTTTATATTGTGTTATAATGGATTTAATGGTGCTTTTTTATTTTATTTTTTTTTTAATAATGCAGCCCTGATCTATACTTCTCCACAACTTCATCTCTGACCTGTTTGGAGTGCTTCTTGGTCTTCATGTTGCTTGCTTAGTGGTGTTGCAGAGTAAGGGGCCTTTCACAACATGTATATTTATACAGACATCATGTGACACCAATTGCCCAGAGGTGGACCCTAATCAACTAATTATGTGACTTCTGAGTTAATTGGTTGGACCAGATCTTGTTTAGAGGTTTCATAGCAAAAGGGATGAATACATATGCACTCACAACTTTTCAGTTTTTACTTGTTTTTTAATATATACAAGATATTTTATTGTCATTTCACGTCATCAATTTGGACTATATTTTTAGGTCCGTTATAACATCCAAATGAACCTCCATTTACATTCCAGGTTGTACATAATGCGACAAAACAGGACAAAAACCAAGAGGATGAATACTTTCGCAAGGCACTGTATGCACACAAAGCGTAGTTACTCACCTGTAACAGGTGATCTCCGGGAACAGCAGGAATTTAGTCTTCACATATGGGTATCGTCGGTACCGACGGAGCCTGCGCTGGAACGTTCCCCAGCATCCAATAGGAAAGCTTTTGGGAGCATCCCACAGTGCCTGCATGCTGCCTTCCTGCCTTTCTACCTCTCTCACTTCAGTTGAGTTTATAGCTGAGATCAAAGGAGAGGAGTAGAGAAAGAGAGATAGAGACAACTCCTAGGGGAGGTGGGTGGGTTGTTAAGACTAAATTCCAGCTGTTCCCGGAGATCACCTGTTACAGGTGAGTAACTACGCTATCTCCAGGAACAAGCAGGAATGTAGTCTTCACATATGGGGATTCCCCAGCTGATAGATGCCAGGGGAATGACCCCAGCAAGCTGCGAACCCAGGTGAGATGGGTCATGCTTTCTCCCATGGATCACTGACATCAAAACCCGGGAACGGCAGGTAGGAGTTGTATTAAGTATGAAAGAGATGCTGGAGAACAGCTTGGCCAAATGAGGCATCCCGACGGGAGTCCTTGTCTAAGCAGTAGTGGGCTGTGAATGTGTGTACCGAAGCCCAAGTGGCTGCTCTACAGATAGACATCAATAGAGACAGAACAAAGATTAGCCATCGAGGCTGCCATTGCTCTCACATTGTGAGCTGTGACATGGCCCTTGAGAGAAAGTCCTTTACTCTGATATGTAAAGGATATACAATCTGCAATCCATTTAGATAGAGTTCTTTTGGATACTGGAAGTCCCAAATGACTAGAGTCAAAAGCAACAAAAAGCTGAGATGATTTTCTATGCTGCTTAGTTCTTTGAAGATAAAAGGCTAAGGCCCTTTTACAATCCAAAGTGTGAAGATTCATTTCTGCACTGGAGGCATGAGGCCTAGGGAGGAATATAGGAAGATAAACTGACTGGTTTAAATGAAAAGGCGAAACCACCTTTGGCATAAAGTGAGGATGAGTCCTGAGGACTATTTTATTATGGTGGAACCTTGTATAAGGAGGGTCAGCCAATAAAGCCTGCAATTCACTAATGTGTCTTGCAGAAGTGATAGAAATTAGGAAAATGACTTTCCATGAAAGAAACTTTAGGGCTGAAGTGGCTAAAGGTTCAAAGGGTGGTTTCATTAGCTGACCAAGAACAAGATTCAGATCCCATGCCACCAGTGGTGGTTTAATGGGAGGTTTTGTTAAGAATAGGCCTCTCATAAATCTTGATACAAGTGGATGAGAGGAAATAGGGTGTCCATCAAAAGGTTTGAGAAAAGCAGCAATAGCACTAAGATGGACTCTTACTGAATTGGTCTTAAGACCAGAAGTGGATAACTGGAGGAGATACTCCAGTGGCGACCCCACAGGCACCGAAAGGGGGTTTAAGTCCCTTTTGCAAACAGAAAGACAGAGAATCTTTTCCACTTAAAAGCATAGGAATGCCTCGTGGAAGGTTTTATGGAAGCCAGAAGGATATCTTTTACCTGTTGAGAAAGGTTGACATCCAGGACTTCCAGGCTTTCAGTAACCAGGCTCTGAGATGCAGGGACTGGGGATTCGGATACAGTAAGGATCCGTTTTCCTGGGAAAGAATATCTGGAGCACTTCCCAACTCCAGAGGAGTGGTTTGAGAGAGACGCAGAAGCAGAGGGTACCACGTTTGCCGTGGCCAACGTGGAGCTATGAGTATCATATGACCTCTGTCTCTCTGAAGCTTGAAAAAACTTTTAGGAATGAGGGGAATGGGTGGGAAGGCATAGAGGAAATCCTGACCCCAGTGGAGTAGGAAGGCATCCGTTGCCTGACAGTTGCAAGCCGGGATTCTGGAACAGAATCGGGGAAGTCTGGCATTTTGTGGACTTGCAAAGAGGTCTATATCTGGTGTTCCCCAGACTTGAAACACTCGAGCAAGGTGGTCTGAGTGGAGAGACCACTCGTTGGCAGCAATATTCAACTGAGTTTGTCTGCCCATGAATTTTGAATGCCTGGAAGGTATACCGCAAGAAGGTGGATTTGAAGCTCTCTGGCAAGGGCCCATAGTCGCAAAGCTTCGTTGCATAGCGACAGAGAGCCCGTTCCGCCTTGCTTGTTCAGATAGAACATAGCTACCTGATTGTCGGTTTGGACCAGAACTGTCTTGTGGCTGAGATGGACCTGAAATACTCGAATAGTATTGAAAATGGCTCTCAGCTCTAGGAGGTTTATGTGAAGAGAAGCCTCCTGTGGGGTCCAGAGACCCTGAGTTGAGAGATCATGCAAGTGGGCCCCCCAACTCAACTTGGACGCATCTGTTGTTAGGGTGGCTTGGCACAGAGGCTGCTGGAAAGGAGAGCCTACGAGGAGGTTTTCCAGTGATTGCCATCATTGCAGGGACAAAATTAGACATGTGGAGTTTCTGATTTTGTCTGTTAGCCGACCCGAGGCCTGTGTCCACTGGGCTGCTCGCATTTATGAAGGCAAGCATAGGGAACCACATGGACAGTGGATGCCATATGCCCCAGAAGCTGAAGTATCTCCCGAGCAGTCAGAAAGACATTCATAGCTGCATGGGATGCCAGCTGTATTATACACAGACAGCGCGGCTGTGGCAGGAAAGCTTTTGACTGCCGTGTGTCTAGACAAGCCCCTATGAACTCGAGAGACAGAGGGGGTGAGATAATATTTTGGAAGGTTTATGACCAATCCCAAGTATTGAAGGATTCTTATTGTTCGAGAAAGAGCGAAGCTGGCCTCTGGAGCTGTTGATGCTCGAATGAGCCAATCGTCTAAGTAAGGGAAGACGAATATTCCTAGAGTTCTCAGAAATGCTGCTACCACTGCCATGCATTTTGTGAAGACTCTTGGGGTAGAGGCCAGACCGAAGGGAAGAACTCTGTACTGGAAGTGTCTTCCCTGGACCAGGAATCAAAGGAACTTCCTGTGATTTGCATGGATGAGAATATGCATGTATGCATCTCTTAGATCTAGAGAACATAGCCAGTCCCGACTCTGAAGGTATCGTTGGAGTATTCCGAGGGAGATCATTTTGAACTTTTCTCGGACAGATATTTGTTTAATTCTCTGAGGTCCAGTATAGGTCTGTGTCCCCCTGTTTTCTTTGGAATAAGACAATAGGGGGAGTAGAACCCCATACTCTGTTGGTATATGGGTACTACTTCTATTGCTCCTTGAGCGAGAAGTGATGTGACCACCTCCCACAAGAGGTCGGTGGCAGGGACCTGAGAATTGAACTGTTTTTATTGTAGGCGGAGGCATGTTGAGAAAGTGAAGCTTGTACCCCAGACGTACAATGGACAGAGTCCAGTTTTCTGATGTTACTTGTTGCCATCTCTTGGCAAAATGGCATAACCTGCCTGGAATGGTTAAGGGTTCTGGTCCTTTCAGGGGCAGAATGACTAAGTTCTCTAGGTAAGAGTCAAAGCCCCTGAGGAGGCTAAGTCTGCTGGGCCGGTTGAGCTCTTTGAGCTTGCGGCTTTCTTTGCTGTCTGTTCTGTTCTGTTATTGTCCCTTTTGGGGAACATGAACTGGACAGTGGCCCAAATGGGGGTATGATTGGTAAAACATCTTTTTCCTGTTGAAAAAGGGTTTCTTGAATGACTTTTTCTTTGCTGGGTTGGCTGTAGACTTTGATAGTCTGTTCAAGGTAGTATTTTTAGATTCAAGCTGAATAGCCTTGTTCTGCCAGTCCTTGCCAAAGAGATTTTCTCCTGTACAATGAATGTTTCCCAGCTTGTCTTGCACCCACTGCTCTAAGTCTGATGCCTGAAACCAGGCAATATGATGTGCACCTATGGAGATAGCACAGGTTCTGCTTATGCATTCAAAGCAATCAAAGGTTGCACGGTTCCTGAATTTAGACACATTCTGGGCGTGCTTAACTAGGGCAAGGAAATCTCTCCTTTTGTCCTCAGGAAGATTAGGGCTCATGAGCTCTAAGTCCCGTGCGACTTCTTCCAGGAACATTCCCATATAAAGGATGTAAGAGCTGATCATGGCTGATAGCATGGAGGATTGGAAGCAGACCCCAAAGGCATCAAGAGTCCTCGATTCACGGCCTGGAGGATTAGTAGAATGAGTTTTAGCACTCTTAATTCTACGCATGGCCGATTCCACTATCATTGAATGGTGTGGTAATTGAGTCTTTTGAAAGTCAGGACAGCTTGGCACTTGATACATGGTATCGAGTCATCGGGAATGTGAAGACACCGTTAAAGGAGTTTCCCACATCCTTAACATAAGATCACGTAAGATCTTGTAAATGGGCAGCGTAGCTGCTTCCTTAGGAGCCATAGGATAGAGTAGTTGCTTACCTGTAACAGGTGTTCTCCAGGAGCAGCAGGAATCAGTCCTCACTTATGGGTGACATCGACGCCGATGGAGCCTCCGTGCGGAGCATTTCCCCAGCTTTCTAAGAAAGCCTTTGGGAATACTGCACGCACGCGCGGTCCCCTTCCCGCCTAAAGGTGCCATCTGCTCAGTCCAATAACATAGCTAAAAAACAGCACACAAAAATGTAAAAATAAACTATGTACAACTGTAACTCCCACGGGAGGAGGGAGGGTTGTGAGGACTGATTCCTGCTGCTCCTGGAGAACACCTGTTACAGGTGAGTAACTACTCTTTCTCCAGGACCAAGCAGGAAGTCAGTCCTCACTTATGGGACTCCCCAGCTTCAGGCTACCGGGGACCCAGAGCTGAAAAATGAGCTCCCTCTAGCCTCAGCATCAGAGAAAGGATTTCACTGAAACATACCCCCACCGGTGGCCCAACCAGAGGGCTGGAGGGTAGGAGTTGCCTAAACCTCGAAGAGATTCCGGAGCACTGCCTGACCGAAAGCACTGTCCCTGCGGGACTCCCTCTCCAGGCAGTAATGAGCCGCAAAAGTCTGGCTTGAGGACCAAGTTGCAGCCCTGCAGATGTATGCCAACGATACAGAGCGGAGATGAGCTACTGAGGCAGCCATTGCCCTGACACGGTGGGCCGTGACCTGACCCTGCAAAGGAAGGTCAGCTGCCCTGTAAGCCCAGGTGATACAGTCAGCCACCCAGATGGACAAGGTACGCTTGGAGACAGGTACCCCCAAGTTATTAGGGTCAAAAGATACGAAGAGCTGAGTAGCCCTCCTATGACCCTGCGTACGTTCAAGGTAGAAGGATAAGGCCCTCCTACAGTCCAGGGTATGCAGGACTGTCTCAGCCCGGCTGGCATGGGTCCTAGGGAAGAACGTTGGAAGAACCACCTCCTGGTTGAGATGGAAAGAGGAGACAACCTTTGGGAGGAACTTAGGATGAGTCCTAAGGACTACCCTGTTCCTATAGAAACAAGTGTATGGCCGTCACAGACCAGGGCTTGAAGTTCACTCCCTCGCCTGGCCAAGGTCAGGGCCACGAGGAATAGTCTTCCAAGAAAGGAAGCGGAGAGGACATGTAGCCATCGGCTCAAAAGGTGGGCGAGTCAATTGCTGCAAGACCACATTCAACTCCCACTCAGGGGCTGGTGGACGGAGAGGAGGCTTGAGCAATAGTAAGCCTCTGAGAAATCTGGACACCAAGGAGTGAACTGACAAAGAGTGTCCCTCCACCAGTGAGTGGTGAGCTGCCAGAGCAGAGAGATGGACCCGAACAGAATTGGACTTAAGGCCCTGATTGGACAAGTGCAGTAGGTACTGGAGCACTACTGGCACAGTGCAGGTGAAAGGATCTTCCTGGCGCTGTTGACATCACAAGGAGAACCTCCTCCACTTCAGGGCATATGTTTTTCTGGTGGATTGCTTTCTAGAGGTCAAGACCACCTCTTCCACTTCCTGAGGCAGGCCCCAGGGAGCTAAGACTACCCTTGCAGCCTCCAGGCCATCAAATTGAGAGATTTGAGATTGGGGTGCAGAAGGGAACCCTGATCCTGAGAGAGAAGATCGGGTTGGAACCCCAGAGGCAGTGGTGTGTCCACTGCTAGTTGAAGCAGAAGTGGGAACCAGGGCTGCCTCGGCCACCTGGGAGCTACCAGAAGGACCGAGGCCTTGTCCCTTAGAATCTTGAACAAGGTTCGGGCCACCAGAGGCATGGGAGGAAACGCATACAGTAGGCTCTGGTACCAAGAAATCAGGAAGGCATCCGCTGCTAACCTCAGGGGATGCGGTTGTCTGGAACAGAACCAGGGTAGCTGCCAGTTCAGGGGACTGGCAAAGAGATCTATGGATAGAAGTCCCCATTTTAGGAAAATCTTTTGAACCACTAACGGGTGCAGCTGCCACTCGTGGGGCTGCAGAAGTCTGCTTAACCTGTCTGCCAGGGAGTTCTCCTGGCCAGGAAGATAAACAGCTCTCAGAAACATTTTGTGCTTGAGCGCAAAGGAACAAAGGGCCTGTGCTTCCAGACACAGGGGCTTGGACCCAGTGCCTCCCTGTTTGTTCACATAGAACATGGCCACCTGATTGACTCACCAGTCTGTTCTAGTTCAGATGGACAAAGTGTGAGAAAAAGCCTTGAGGGCTAACCGAATAGCCCGAAGTTCTAGAACGTTGATCTGTTGCGTGGCTTCCCATGGAGACCATAGGCCCTGAGTTCACCTCTCCTGACAGTGTGCACCCCAGCCCTGCATCCGTCGTCAACACTACTGTGGGGACAGGCACCTGAAAAGGCACCCCTTGGAGCAAGTTGGGGGGGGGGGGATGTAGCCACCACTGAAGAGAATTCAGGAATGGTTTTGACACCCGGACTTTGTCTGCCAGGCTCCCTGTGGCTTGCTTCCACTGAGTCCTAAGGCACCACTGTGCAAGGCCTCATGTGGAGGCGGGCATTGGGGGTCACATGTACAGTCAATGCCATGTGTCCGAGGAGCTGTAGACAGAGCCTGGCAGAAACCGTTGGCATGGTGAGAAACCGGGATGCCAACTCCATGAGCCTTTGAACTCTGTCCTCTGGCAAGTAAGCCCTTGCTTGCAGAGAGTCCAGTCGCGCTCCTATGAACTCTAGGTTCTGGGAGGGGAGCAAAGTGGACTTTGCGAAGTTTATGACAAAGCCTAGGTCTTGAAGGAGTGTCACAGTTCGGAAGGTGGCCTGCCTGGCCTCCTGGTAAGTCTGACGCCTGATGAGCCAGTCGTCCAGATAGGGGGAAGACAAAAACACCTTGAGTCCTCAAGTAGGCCGCCACCACAGCAAGGCACTTTGTAAGGACTCTGGGGGCGGACGTTAGGCCAAAAGGCAGTACTCTGTACTGGTAATGGTTTCCTCCCACCATGAACCTGAGGTACTTTCTGTGGTTTGGATGAATGAGAATGTGGGTGTACGCATCCTTTAAATCTAAGGAGCATAGCCAATCTCCATGCTGGAGGTATGGCAGAAGTGTTCCAAGAGTAAGCATCTTGAACTTTTCTTTCTCCAAGAACTTGAGGTTCCTGAGGTCTAGAATAGGCCTTAGGCCCCCGGTTCTCTTTGGCACTAGAAAGTACCTGGAGTAGAAACCGTGCCCCTGCAGGCGAGGAGGTACAGGCTCCACCGCCTTGTCCAGAAGCAGACCTTGAAGTTTTTGAAGTAGTGTGGCAGCACTGATAGCATGCAATAAATAATACCCGGAGTCAGTACAAGGATCCAAACCAATTTATTGTGCACAAGGCCCAAGCATCAAAGGACTGTGCAGGAGAGGCCTTAGAGGCTCTCCTGGGAAGTAGGCAGGGGGTAACTGCTGGAAATGGAGCATATAGCCCTTGTGGACTATGCATAATACCCAAGCATCCCCTTTAATGGGTGGCCACTTGTGGGCAAACAGGATTGACGACCTCCTGTGCAGGAATGGGGTAGCAGAGATGGAAAGGCTATGCTGTGGGAGTCAAAAACCCCCTCCCTGCTGGGTAGGAGCAGGAGT
Organism: Ichthyophis bannanicus; assembly: GCA_033557465.1. Classification (NCBI taxonomy): domain Eukaryota; kingdom Metazoa; phylum Chordata; class Amphibia; order Gymnophiona; family Ichthyophiidae; genus Ichthyophis; species Ichthyophis bannanicus. The sequence goes on from CM066040.1 coordinate 45,114,398, forward strand.
GGGAGGCTTGGGGGTCTTCTGACTACGGGGCCAATGTCCCTGCCCCTTGGCCTGCTGCCCCTGCTGGGGAGCTGGGGAGGCCTGGTACTGAGGGAAAGGTTTGTAGGCAGCTGCCTTTCTCGGGTAAAAGGACTTTTTACCCGAGCCCTTCTTTTTGTGAGAAGGGGCAGAAGTCTTTCTGGACAGCCTTGTCCTGGTCAGGTGCTCAGTTTCGAGCTCAGCCGCCTTCTCGGCCATGGGCTTGCCAAAAAGGTTTTCACCTCGGCAAGGGACATCGACCAACTTGTCCTGCACCTAGGGCTCGAGGTCCGATGACTGCAGCCATGCCTGGCGTCGGGCTCCGATGCCGGCTGCCGCCACACGAGCCGAAGCCTCGAAGCCATCGTAGGCCGCTCGGGACATGAACTTTGAGCAGTCCCGGATTCCTGAGGACAAAGTCTGGAACCTCTGCAAAGGTTCCCCGGAGAGGCCAGCAGAGAACCCGGCAATCTCTTTCGCCAGGTCTCGTAAGTACATGCCCATGTACAGCTGGTAGGACTGGACACGGCAAGCAAGCATCGAACCCTGGAAGCACTTTCTGCTGAAAGCATCCAGGTTCCGGGCCTCCCTACCGGGAGGCACCGCAGAGTGCATCTTCTGACTCTTCAGACGATGCATGGCCGATTCCACCACCATGGAATGGTGCGGGAGCTGCACCTTCTGGAATCCAGGGCTCTTACGGAGTCGATAGATGGAATCGACCCGCTTGCTCAAGACCGGCGCTAAGGCCGGTGTCTCCCACATCCGGAAGAGGAGCCATTCCAGCATCAGAGGAACTGGCACAGTAAAGGCCTCCTTCGGAGGAGAGTCATACTGGAGGGCCTCGAGCTCCTTGGCCCGAGGCTCCTCCTTGGGGTCCACGAGAATCACCAATGCCTTGGCCATGTCCCTAACAAACTCCGAGAACTGGGTGTCCTCCGGGGGGGACCTACTCCGGGGCTCGGACTGCGGTGAGTCCGAAGGGACGCACAGAGTCCGGAAGGTATCGGGGGACTCCTCGTCCTCCGTCTCCCACGCTGACTCATCCGAAGAAGAGTCGAGTGGCTCCGACTGCACGGGTCGAGGTGGCACCCGCCCCGACGCTGAAGGCACTGGCGTCGATGCCCTCGGTTCCGAGCGGGAGGTCGAGGGTGACCGTGACCGAGGACGACTTCGAGCTTTCATGGTCTCGAGTATCGGCTCAGTCTCCGGGGTCAACTTCGACGTCCCGGTGGTCGGGGCAGATGCACCAGCGAGGCTGGCCATCAGTACCCGCTGCTGATCCATGAAGGCAGACAGTCTGCACTCCAAGGCTGTCAGCCTGAGTCCAAACTCAGGAGACTCAGCAGCCACCGACTCGGGCCCCAGCTGCGCCGGGCCCGACGTCGGCTCCCTCGGAGGAGAGTCCATGAGGACTACAGGACTTACGTGTCCGACGGTCTCCGGCTCCACACGAGGCATCTTGGACGGCTTCTCCTATTCCAAGGGCCCGGGACGGCGGTCGGGGGTCTTAGACCTGGCCCTCGAGGAACCAGGGACCTCTTCCAACGCCGCCCTCACGAGCCGTTTTCTTCCTCTTGTGTTCCCGATTGGGGGACCCCCTGTCCGAGGAACCCCGGCGATGCTTGGGATCAGACTCCCGAGACGTCAAGGCCTCAGACGAGGTCCAGGCTCGGCCGGAGGCAGAATCTGAAAAAATCCTTTCTTTTTGGTGCTGACGGCTTCGAAGTACCTTGGTGGACATTTTGCCACACGGGCCACAGATTTTTGGATCATGATCTGGGCCGAGGCACCGAAGGCAGCAGTCGTGTGTGACGGTGAGAGACAATAGTTTCTTGCACCGATCACACTTCTTGAAACCACTGGAAGCCATCGGGGAAAAAAGGGCCCCCGCGAGGTCAAAGGACTGGCTATCCAGGGAAAAACAGAAAAAAAGGCACAAACGCCAGCCACAAAGGGCAAAAACCGAAAAATAGAAAACAGGCTCGATACCGGTGTACTGAATCCGGCGGGAAGGGGATCCAGTGTCGAAACGGAGAAAAAAGACGAAGTAATCGATGAAAAAAATGTCAACTTTTCCGGGTGACACAGACAGATGTCCGAGGGGCTCCACGGAAAAAGAAAGACTGAGCACCTTTAGGCGGGAAGGGGACCATGCATGCGTGCCGTATTCCCAAAGGCTTTCTTAGAAAGCTGGGGAAATGCTCCGCACAGGGGCTCCATCGGCATCGATGTCACCCATAAGTGAGGGCTGACTTCCTGCTTGGTCCTGGAGAAATTGTAGAATTCTTAATTCTTCCGCCCTAGGTTTCTTTTCTGGAATCACTGTGATTGAAAGACCTTTGGCTAAATCACACAAAATCCTGGAAGGCCATGTCTTCTGGAGGAGACATTCTATGTTGAGGAGAGGGAGTTGGATCCTCCGGTAGGATCGCTCTGGTACCGGTCGAGTAATTTCGAGTAATCGGAATCGGAAGACTCAAAGTCACTCTGTACCGGCTACTTCTGTAACGCACGGTACCGCTCCCGCTCGAAGTCGGTACCGGAGTGTCTTGGTTCCTGTCCCTTGATACCTGAGATAGACTCAAGGCTCGGCATGGGGGGAAGCATACCTGCCGAAGCAGGTGCACTTGGTATCTCTCGTGCAGCACGTAACTTTTCCCACACATCAGGCCGGACACACTCTTGATCTTTTTCTGACGTCCTCTTCTTCCTCTCTTACTCTTTTCAATCTTTCTTCAATGATTCTGCCTTGGACAGACCATGTCTGCCTCTCTGTCTCCTGCTCCTACTCGCAGGGGTCCCACTCTTTCTCTTCTCCCTCCTCCTCCACTGCCTCACTTCTCTCTACCCCCCCTCCTCCCTCTACCCCCCCTCCTCCGCGACTCTCCCGAGCCCTTTCATCTTTAACCATCCACCAATTCCCCACAGCAGCTGAACTTTTCCCTCCTGACTTCTCCCTTCTCTCTCCCAACTCTCAAGCTGCCCTCTGGTCATCGGCTCTCTCAACAACACTTGATCGTATCGCCCCACTACGTCCTCATCCACCCCGCCACAGCCGACCCGTGCATCCGTGGTACCATGGCGGCCTACGGCTTTTACGCACGCAGCTCCGCAGGGCGGAGCGCCTGTGGCGTAAAAATCCTTCTCCCACCTCACTTGCATCCTTTAAATCTACCTACTCCCACTACCGCTCATCTGTCTATCTTGCCAAACGCACCTTCTTCTCTAATGCTATTCTCAATGCCCCAAACCAGACCCGGCACCTCTATTCCACTCTTCGGTCTCTCACCTCTCTTCACTCCCCAGCCTCAGCTCCCCCGGTCCTTCCTTCCCCACCGCCTTCCATGCTAGCTACTTGCTTCAGTAATAAGATCTCTTCTCTGCGAGCCTCTTTACCTTTTTGTCCTGCTCCAATTCTCTCTCCTCCCCCTACTGCCTCACCCCCACCCATTTCTCAAACTTTCCATTGCTGGGCGTCTTTCTCACTGATCTCCCCTCCCGAACTGCACCGTCTTATCTCCTCCTCAAAAAAGACTTCTTGCCCGCTTGATCCTATCCCCTCTTCTTGGCTCCTCGAATCTTCCCTGGGTCTCCTTCCTTACATCCTCACTATATTCAACTCCAGTCTTTCTTCAGGGTCCTTCCCTCACTCCTGGAAACATGCTTTAATCCGTCCCCTCCTTAAAAACCCCTCACTTGATCCCTTAGTTCCCACCCACTACCGTCCCGTCTCCAACCTTCCTTTCCTTTCAAAGCTTTTAGAGAAATTCGTCTTTGCTCAATTATCACATCACCTTGATTCCACTAACTTCCTCCACCCTCGTCAATCAGGTTTCCGTCAGGGTCACAGTGTTGAAACTATCCTTCTCGCCTTTACTAATGCACTGCATGTAGCTCATGACCGTGGTGATATTTCGGTGGCGGTTGCACTTGATCTTTCCGCCGCTTTTGACTTAGTTGATCACTCCCTTCTTCTTCTTCGTCTTCGGGAAGCGGGTCTTTGCAGTACTGTTCATCGTTGGTTTCACTCCTTTCTCTCCTCCCGTTCTTGCGCAGTTTTGTCACCCCCCTCTTCCTCTGCCCCCCCCTCAGATTCCTTCCCTCTTTCCTGTGGGGTTCCTCAGGGTTCTGTCTTGGCTCCCCTCCTCTTCAATCTTTTCTTAGCCCCCTTAGCCCTCTTAATCCAACAGTCTGGTATATCTGCTTTTCTTTACGCTGACGACATTCTATTACTTCACCACACCTCTCCATCCTGTCCCGATCTCTCTCCGCTTAATTCGTGTCTTTCCACTGTGGCTGATTGGTTGACTCGTAATTGCCTTCACCTTAATCTCACCAAGACTGTTGCTATCTGGTTCTCTCACAACAACCCACCCCCCAAATTGGCCCCCTCTTTCTCTGGTTCCTTGGTTCCCCTGGTTTCTTCCTTTCGTTATCTAGGGGTTCACTTCGAGTCTGATCTTTCCTTTCATGCTCATGTTTCTCATGTCACCAAGTTGTCCTTCTTCTTTCTCCGACAAATTCGTGCAGTTCGTCCTTTTCTATCCCCTTCTGCTCTCACTACTCTGTTACTTTCCCTGGTCATGTCTCGGGTGGATTTTGCAAACTCACTTTTTGTCGGCCTTTCCAAGAAACAACAGTCCCGGTTACAACGTATTCAGAATACTGCCACTCGTTTGGTCACCCATTCCTCCCCCCGTGATCACATCACACCCTTACTGTTCCGTCTTCACTGGTTGCCCTTCCCCCACCGCGTTCACTTCAAGTTGCTCATTTTGGTTCATATAAAGCTCTCCATACAGGTACCCCCCAATATCTAACGGACCTCCTTTCCTTCCACTCCCCTAGGTACACCCCTCGCTCCTTTCACCTTAACCGCCTCACTCTTCCCTCCCCTTCCCGTGCCCATTTACAGTCTACCCGTTCCTCTGCCTTCTTTTTTGCTGGCCCCGCCCTCTGGAACTCCCTCCCCTCCTCACTCCGACTGGACCCTCACCACCCCACATTTAAACAAAACCTCAAAACCCACCTTTTTTCCCTTGCGTTTGATATCCCCTCTCCTTTTGTGTGATTCCCATTTGTATTATCCTCTGCTTTCCTTGTGACTTGTCTTTGTTATGGTTTAGCTTTGTCTCTTCTGCTTCTATTGCTTTTCTGTCCAGAAAGTGTATTTCTTTTCCTTTTCACTGGCCTCGGCCTTTTTAAAAAACAAAGTTTTTATTGGTTTTATTGTACACCGCTTTGCTTGCCCATGAAAGGCGGTTTTTATCAAGTGAAATAAAAACATAAAAAAAAAATAAAAAAAAAACCATACCGATATTTGTGGAACCGTCTGTAGCAGTCTTAGCAGTACCAAAACTGCTAAGAGGGTTGCTAGACTGCATTAGATAGCAAGGATCCTCTTATCCATCGCTCCTGCCGATACCTGGGTGTCGGTACTGGTGGAAGCGGCCACGACCCCAGAACACGGCACCAGTAGTTCTGCAGAGGTGGAAGCCTCTGGAACATCCTGGAGTCCCATTAATGCTCTGGAGACCGAAGACTCCCGCAGGGGCTGTTTTGCTGGTGAACTTTCCTCGAGGGCAAAGCCAGTGGCATCTCAATACTTAGGAGATCTACCCTTTGAGGACCGGCCAGTCTTGGAAGACTTAAGTTTAGTTACCTAAGATCCATGGGAGGAAGATGAAACCCTGGAAGACGTCGATGCAACTGACATCGTATCTGCAGCAAAAAGGGTACCGAGTTTTGCAGCTCTGTTCTGCAGTCCCCTTTTGGTCATCTTTCTGCAGGAGAGACACTCCAATGGACAATGTTCAGGACCTAAACATTTTAGACACCAATCATGGGTGTTGGTGACGGATATGGTACTGCCACAGTTATTTTTTTTTTTAAAACCACTAGCTGTTTTTTCCATGTCTGAAGAAAAAAATAGGCCTAGTGCCCAAAATGGCGCCTAGCACTGAAAAAGGGGAGAGGACCCTGAAGAAAGATACAAAAGCTAGTATTTTTTTTTTAAAAAAGAGAAAAAGAACCGGCGGTACTGGTAGGCAATGAGGGAAGGCAGACGCGACCACAAAAAAACAAAGAAGAAGAATAAATTTTCTGTGGTGACAGGGAACACATCCTATCGGCTCCGCGGAAAACAAAGAACTGAAGTGAGAGAGGTAGAAAGGCGGGAAGGCAGCACGCAGGCGCTGTGGGATGCTCCCAAAAGCTTTCCTATTGGACGCTGGGAAGCGTTCCCACGCAGGCTCCGTCAGTACCGACGATACCCATATGTGAAGACTACATTCCTACTTGTTCCTGGAGATAATCTCATATTTAATCCAGCACCAGTTCGACACCTTCATTTTGTTTACTAAAGCTTTCAACCTTGCCCTGAATATGCTGAAATGCTCACCTTCACCACTGGTAACTTATTTTAAGCTTAGTCATATTTTTTGTAGTATTCTTCCAAGACCAACACTGAATGCAACACTCACCATGTCTAATTGCCAAGTTTTCTAATGAATATCACTACCAAAAACATTTAATCCATTATCCAAAACATCCACCACTCTCCCCTCCACCCCCCATGCTCCCTTAAAAACTGAGCTTTAATTATGGTCACTCCATACAGTTATCCTAGTGTTTTCTGGAAGTTAGATACAGCCATACTACTGCTGTTATTCCAGGCAGGTTACCCCTAGGCTACTCATCCGAGGCCTGCAATGCTACTATAGCCCATACTTCTCTTGTCCCTTCATCTTCTGGCAAGAAAGGATCCTATGCTTATTTGGTAACTTTTTAAAATTCATTACTAGTTAGCTTCCACCACTTATTCCAGGAGGGCATTCTAGGCATCCATAACCCACCATGTGAAAAAATATTTAATAATGTTATTCCTATGTCTATCCCATTTGTGCTTCCTATCATGAACCAGTTCAACTTCTATTCCACCATATTTTGGGAATGTAGAATGTCTATCCCATGGGTTCTCAAACATGTTCTGGGGGACCCCCAGTCAGTCAGGTTTTCAGGATAACCACAATGAATACTCATGAGATAAATTTGTATGCACTGTCTCCATTGTATGCATATTTCTCATATATATATTAATCAGGGATAGCCTGAAAACCCCAACAGCAGAGGACAGGATTGGAAACATTTAGTCTCTTATCCCTCCCATCTTTCCTTTACATCTCATCTCATCTGGCCTTCTGCAAAGGCCCTACATTATTTTGGCTGTCTTTCTCTAACCCAGTGTTTTTAAAACTTTTTATCCTGTATGAATCCCATTTTAATAACAAAGTTCACGTGATCCAGGTGGTGATGAACTCAAAATAGCAGGTCTCCAGCTTCCTCCCCTCATCTAAAGCAAGAAGGTGCAGCAACAGTACTGGCAAAAAGCAGCAGCCAGCATAGAGTCCTTTGTGTCAGTCTGCAGTGTGTACTTTCAGACAACAGTACTCAGCATGGGTTTCAAGTCTAACAAGAGGGGGACAAGGTCCACTGGCTCGCAGGCCACATGCTGACTGCCACTACTTGACATAGATCACAATTGAAAGTCCAAAGAACGGGGAAGATGGCCATGTTTCTGTGACCACATCCACTGATGATATGACCTCAAGTTTGGGAACCACTGCTCAAGCCTGCCTATAGCCTCCGAGCTCAAACCTATGGCGCTTAAGTCTTAAATGACAATGCAGCAGCTGTTTCATAAACATAAAAAATTACAATTACAGTACAGATTTGTGGACTCATATATCATTCAAAGGCTTGCAAATGAACTGGTATCTCTAGAGTGGACTAAATTTATTTTACTCTAAGAACTGGAATGACCCTGGGTGAAGTCAGAGTCTCCCTCTATTTATATCATCAAAAGAACAATTGTTGGATTTCCTTGGATAGCTGCCTGCTTGTCTGACTTTGCTGCCTGGATGTCCCATGCAGTCTGAAACTGAACATGGCCAAGACTTTCTCTTTCCCTCAAAACCCATTTCCCCCTTCCTCCTTACTCTTTTCTCTCTGTGGATAACACTAACCTACTCCCTGTTTCCTCAGCTTGCATCCTTGGGAGCATTTTTGACTCTCCTCTCTGCACACATCCTATCATTTCTTTTTCTAACACATCAAAAAACTTCAGCCCTTCCTTTCTGAACATACTACCAAGACCCTTACTCACACTCTAATCACCTCTTGCTTAGATTGTTGCAACCTGCCTTCACTACTATTTCCCAGAAAGTGTAGTTACTCACCTGTAACAGGTGATCTCCGGGAACAGCAGGAATTTAGTCCTCATATATGGGTATCGTCGGTACCGATGGAGCCTGTGCGGGAACGCTCCCCAGCGTCCAATTAGGAAGCTTTTCGGAGCAACCCACAGCGCCTGCATGCTGCCTTCACGCCTTTCCCAAATGCCTCTCTCCAGTTGAACTTTAAAGCTGGGACAAAGAGAGAGAGAGGGGGAAAGGAAAGAGATAGATAGAGAGATACAACTCCTAGGGGAGGTAGGTGGGTTGCGAGGACTAAATTCCTGCTATTCCCGGAGATCACCTGTTACAGGTGAGTAACTATGCTATCTCCAGGAACAAGCAGGAATGTAGTCATCACATATGGGGACTCCCTAGCTTTAGGTACCAGGGAGAGACCCCAGAGGTTGTGTGTCCCTGAACAGGGCTCTACTTCCCCCCATGGATCTCTGGCATCCTACCAGGGATGGGGGGTAGGAGTTGATTAGGTATGGAACAGGTGTTGGAGAACAGCCTGACCAAACAAGGCATCCCGGCGGGAGACCTTGTCCAAGCAGTAATGGGCTGTGAAGGTATGAACCGAGGCCCAAGTGGCTGCTCGACAGATGTCGTCGATAGACACAGAGTGCAGATGAGCCATTGAAGCTGCCATGGCTCTCACATTGTGAGCTGTGACATGGCCCTCCAGAGAAAGGTTCTTACTCTGATAGGCGAAGGAAATACACTGAGCAATCCAGTTAGACAGTGTTCTCTTGGAGACTGGAAGTCCCAAATGAGAAGGATCAAAAGCAACAAAGGGTTGAGAGGACTTTCTATGTTGTTGTGTTCTTTGTAAGTAAAAGGCTATAGGTATGGAGATTCCTCTCTGCATTTGATGCATGAGGCCTTGGAAAAAACACAGGTAGACCGCTTGGTTTAGATAAAAAGGCGAGACCACCTTTGGCATAAAGTGTGGATGAGTCCTAAGGACTACCTTGTCAAGATGGAACCTTGTATAAGGTGGATCAGCTGCTAGCGCCTGCAACTCACTAATGCGGCGTGCTGATGTGATTGCAATGAGAAAGATAACCTTCCAAAAAAGGAATTTCAAGGAGGTGATAGCTAAAGGTTCGAAAGGTGGCTTCATGAGCTGGCCAAGAACCAGGTTTAAGTCCCATGCCACCGGTGGTGGCCTAATGGGAGGCTTAGTTAGAAGAAGGCCTCTCATAAATCTTGCTATAAGAGGATGAGAGGAAATAGGCTGTCCATTTAGAGGCTTAAAGGAAGCTGCAATAGCACTCAAATGGACTCTTACTGAATTAGTTTTAAGACCTACATTGGATAAATGAAGGAGATACTCCAGCAATGATTCCAGAGGTATCGCAAGGGGGTTAAGACCCTTTTGCGAACACCATATGGTAAACCGTTTCCACTTGAAAGCATAAGAGCATCTTGTGGAAGGTTTCCTGGAAGCAACAAGAATATCTTTTACTTGCTGAGGGAGATTAAGATCATGGAGATCTAGGCCTTCAGCAACCAAGCCCTGAGATGCAGAGACTGGGGATTGGGATGCCATAACATTCCGTCCTCCTGAGATAGGAGATCCGGAACAGACCCTAACTCCAGGGAGGGAGCTTGAGAGAGATGTAGAAGCAGAGGGTACCACACTTGCCGTGGCCAATTTGGAGCTATGAGAATCATATCGCCTCTGTCTCTCTGAAACTTGAACAGGGTTTTGGGAATTAGAGGAATGGGTGGAAAAGCATACAGGAAGTCTTGACCCCAGTAAAGGAGGAAAGCATCCCTGGCCTGAGCCGGAATTTTGGAACAGAACCGGGGAAGTTTGGCATTCCACGGACTTGCAAAGAGATCTATGTCCGGGGTTCCCCAAAGTTGAAATATCCTGGCCACCTGGTCTGCATGCAGAGACCACTCGTGTGGAAGCAGAACTTGACTGAGTCCATCTGCCCAAGAGTTTTGAATGCCTGGAAGATAACTGCCAGAAGATGAATCTGATGCTCTCTGGCGAGGGCCCATAGTCGCAAAGCTTCGTTGCAAAGCGACAGAGAGCCTGTTCCCCCCTGCTTGTTCACATAGAACATGGCTACTTGATTGTCCGTATGAATGAGGACTGTCTTGTATCTGAGCAGGGTGTGGAACACTCGCAGAGCAAGGAAGATTGCTCTAGCTCCAAGAGATTGATATGTAGATGACTCTCCTGTGGAGACCAGGTGCCCTGGGTGGAGAGGTCTTGCAGATGAGCTCCCCAACCCATTGGAGAAGCATCTGTTGTGAGAGTTGCTTGGGGTAAGGGTTGTTGAAAAGGGGACCCCAGCAACAGGTTTTGAGTGGACTTCCACCACTGGAGGGACAAAATAAGGCGACTTGTGTTTGCTATTATGTCTGACAGGAATCCTGATGCCTGGGTCCATTGAGTGGATAAAGTCCACTGGGCTGCCCTCATATGGAGGCGAGTATAGGGAACTACATGTACAGTAGATGCCATGTGGCCTAGTAGTTGTAACATTTCTCGAGCAGCGAGATGAGGCTTTAGCACTGCTTGAGAAGCTAACTGCACCATGCGAAGGCAGCAGGCCTGAGGGAAATAGGCCCTTGCCTTTCTGGTGTCCAGCAAAGCTCCTATGAACTCTAAAGACTGAGTGGGAGTTAGACTGGATTTTGGGATGTTTATTACAAGACCCAAATACTGAAGGATACGCATTGTGCAGGATAGAGAAGTCCTGGCCTCTGACTCTGTTGGGGCTCGAATGAGCTAGTCGTCTAAGTAGGGGAAGACGAATATCCCTAGAGTCCGGAGAAATGCTGCTACGACACCCATGCATTTCGTGAACACCCTTGGTGCTGAGGCCAGGTCAAAAGGAAGCACCCTGTATTGGTAGTGCTTTCCTTGAAAAAGGAACAGAAGGAACCTTCTTTGGGTTGGATGGATGAGGACATGGGTGTATGCATCCTTGAGATCTAGAGAATAAAGCCAATCCTGACTCTGAAGGTATGGCAGCAGAGACCCGAGAGAAATCATTTTGAATTTCTCTTTGACAAGGAATTTGTCCAATTCTCTGAGGTCTAAGATAGGTCTGTATCCCCCTGTTTTCTTTGGAATAAGGAAATAAGGGGAGTAGAACCCTGTACCCTGCTGATGAATGGGTACTTCTTCTATTGCCCCTTGGGCAAGAAGAATAGAGACCTCCTGCCCTAACAGGTTGATGAGAGAGGTCGGAGAATTGAACTGCCTTACTATTGTATGAGGGGGCATGCTTGAAAAATGAAGCTTGTACCCCTCCTTTATGATGGAGAGTGTCCAATGCTCTGCTGTTATCTGCCCCCATCTGGGGACAAAGTGACATAACTTTCCTGGAATGGTGGAAGGCTCTGGTCCCCCGAGAGCCAGGAAGGCTAAGTTCTCTAGCTGAAAGTCAAAGGCCTTGCGGAGGCTGAGACTGCTGTGACGGCTGAGGCTTAGCAGTCTTTGCTTTCTTCTGTTTAGGTGGTTGCTGACCCTTCTTGACAAACTGACCTGCTGAACGTGCCTGCTGAGCATAAGCAGGATAATATCTTTTCTTCTTAGAAAAGAATGGTCTCTTGAAAGATTTATTTCTAGCAGGATCAGCTGTGGACTTGGATAATCTATCCAAGGTGGAATTTTCAGCATCCATCTCATTGGCTTTTTCCTGCCAATCTCTACCAAACAGGTTCTCACCAGTACAAGGGATGTTTCCCAGAGCTCCAGATCAGATGCCTGGAGCCAAGCAATTCTACATGCACCTATGGCAATAGCAGAGGTTCTGCTTATGCACTCAAAGCAGTCAAAGGCTGCACGGTTGGCAAATTTAGAAACATCTTGGGCATGTTTGACCAAAGTGAGAAAATCCTGTCTTCTATCCTCAGGAAGAATAGGACTTAAAGCTTCTAAATCATCTTTGACCTCCCTTCAGGAACATTCCCATGTAGAGACTATAGGAACTGATCCTGGCAGAAAGCATGGAAGCTTTGAAGACCCAATGTCCAAAAGCATCCAGGGTTCTGCACTCACGTCCTGGAGGATTAGAGGCATGCCTCTTTGCACTCTTGGATCCTTCTCATAGCTGATTGCACTACAATAGAGTGGTGAGAAAGCTGAGTCTTTTGGAGACCAGGACAAGGACGGACTCGATACATAGTATCAGGTCTGCGAGAATGAGGAGAGGTAGTAAGAGGTGTTTCCCACATCCTTAACATGAGATCATATAAAATCTCATGAATGGGCAAGGTAGCTGCCTCTTTACGAGTTTTAGGATATTGTAGAATTTCCAACTCCTTGGCCCTTGGCTCTGTTTCAGGGGCCACAGTAATGGGCAGACCCCGAGCCACCTCCCTGATAAAATCCTGGAAGGAAATATCCTCTGGAGGAGACATCCTGCGCTTAGGGGAGGGCGGCTCCTCTGGGAGAAGCATTCCTGCATCGAAAGAACTGTCAGAATCCTCAGATTCTTCTGAGGACTCGAAGTACCGCCTGTCTGGATGCTCTTGAAGAGCCCGATACCTGTATCGAATAAAACCGGTACCGGGGTGTCGGTACCGGGAGTAACCGGTACCGGGGTGTCGGTACCGGGAGTAACCGGTACCGGGGTGTCGGTACCGGGAGTAACCGGTACCGGGGTGTCGGTACCGGGAGTAACCGGTACCGGGGTGTCGGTACCGGAGGGCATCAGATGACTGGGTACCGGCAAAGCAGACACCGATGTCGATGCTATCGGTACCGGTACCGGCCGAATTGTCTGTCACGGTTCTGAGGGCGTCGATACTGCAAGGAGAGCCGCCACACTGCGCTCAATAGCCAGGACTCTCTGGTCTATCAACGCTGCCGATGCCTGGATGTCGGTACAGGAGAAGACCGCCGGTACCCCAGAGCATGGCACTAGTAGTTCTGCCGAGGTCGAGGCCTCGAGAACATCCTGGAGCCCCAATAATGCTTTGGAAGCCGAAGCCTCCCGCCGGGGCAATTTTGGAGGTGCAGAATCCTCAAGGGCAACGCCAGAGGCATCTCGATGCTTAGAAGGAGATCTACCCTTTGAGGACTGGCTGGACTTATGTTTAGTTACCTGAGATCCACGGGAGGATGAGGAAGCGCTGGAAGACGTCGATGCCACCGAAGCTGCATCAGAGGGAAACAGGGTACTGAGCCTAGCAGCTTGGTTCTGCCGACCCCTTTTAGACATCATGGCGCAGGACATACAATCCATGATGGAGTGGTCAGGACCTAAACATTTTAGACACCATTCATGGGTGTCGGTAACGGAAATGGTACCGCCACACTTGGTGTACGTTTTGAAACCTGAGGCAGGTTTCTCCATTGTAAGAAAAAGCTTTTTGGGTCTAAGGCCCAAAAAGGCACGTGCAGCTGAAGAAAATAGGAAAAAAGAAGAATATATATATATATTTTTTTTTAAAGACAGAAAATAAGAAGAAAAACCCGGCGGTACCGGTAAAGCGTCGAGGAAGGCAGACGCGACCACAAAAAAGAAATAAAGAAGAATTCTTCTGCGGTGACAGGAACGACGACCTGCTGGCTCCGCGTAAAAAGAAGAACTGGAGAGAGGCAGTTGGGAAAGGCAGGAAGACAGCACGCAGGCGCTTTGGAATGCTCCCAAACGTTTTCTAATTGGACGCTGGGGAGCGTTCCCGCGCAGGCTCCGTCGGTACCGACGATACCCATATGTAATGACTACATTCCTGCTTGTTCCTGGAGATTCAGTCTTCACATATGGGTGACATCGGCACCGACTGAGCCCGTGTGGGAACGCTACGCAGCATCCAATAGGAAAGCTTTTGGAAGCACTCAACTGTGCACCAGCCTTCCCAACTCCTCTCCTCAGTTGAGTTTGTAGCTGAGAGGAAGCAAAAAATAAAAGAACCCTACAACTCCTAGTAGGGTGGGTTGTGAAGACCGATTCCTGCTGTTCCCAGAGATCACCTGTTACAGGGAGTAACTACGCTATCTCCAGGATACTCCCCCCCAAGATAGTCTGGTCTCTTGTAGAAGTCTGGGACGGAAGGGTAGGAGTTGAGCCTAATTTCCAAAGAGGTGCTGGAGTACAGCTTGGCCAAAGACAGCGCCCCGACAGGAGTCTCTGTCCAGACAATGCTGGGCAACAAAATTATGGATGGAGGATCAGATAGCTGCCCGGCAGATCTCGTCAATGGATAATGAATGGAGATTGGCTACGGAGGTTGCCAAACCCGCACATTATAAGCAGTGACATGACCTTCCAAAGAGAGAGTCCTGCTTGTGCACAGGCAAAAAAATGCAGTCTGTTATCCATATGGATATCACTGGTAGACCTAGGTGACTAGAGTCAAAGGAGATGAATAATTGAGGATCTTCTGTGATCCTTAGTTCTACTTAAGTAGTTAGCCAGCACGCGCTTGGAGTCTAATGTGTGTAGCGCTGCTTCAGCCTGAGACGCATGTGGTCTCAGGAAGAAATTAGTAGGATTACCAACTGGTTTAGATGGAAGGAGGAGACTGCCTTCGGAAGGAAATGCAGATGGGTATGCATAACTACTCTGTCATGGTGGAACCAGGTATAAGCGGATCCGCAACAAGAGCTTGCAGTTCACTGATGTGGCGAGCTGACTTGAGGGCAATGAGGAAGATTACCTTCCAAGATAGACACTTCAGTGATGTAGTGGTTTAAAGGCTCGAAAGGAGGCTTTAGTATTTGAGCAAGCACCATACTGAGATCCCAGGCCACCAGAGGTGGCTTAATGGGCAGCCTGGACAGCAAGAGACTCAGCATGAAATGTGCTACTAAAGAGTGTGAGGACATAGGCTATCCATTTAGTGGCTTGTGAGAAGCTGTAATGGTGCTAAGATGAACCCTCACAGAGTTAGTCTTAAGACCTGTTAAGGATAGGTGGAGGAGGTATAGTAGAAAGAACTCCACCAGGCAGGAAAAGGTATCAGTGCGCTTTGGGGAGCACCAGAGAGGAAACCTCGGTCACCTGAAAGCATAAGATAGTCTACTGGAGTCTCTGCGTGAAGCAAGGAGGATATCCCCGACTGCCTAAGGAAGTCAAGGTCAGCAAGAACTAGGCCTTCAGCAGCCATGCTATCAGGCGTAGTGAGTACAAATTGGGATGGAGGAGCATCCCGTGATCCTGAGAGGAAGTTGGGCACACATCCCAGGTTGAGTGGCTGAATCTGCACAAGGCGAAGAAGCAGAGGAAACCATGGTTGATGAGGCCAAAAGGGGGCTATAAGAATCATTGAGCCCTTGTCAGCCTGTAGCGTTTTGGGAATCACATCCTGAAAGGACATATCTTCCGGTGGGGACCGACGCCGTTCTTGAGAGGGCGAAGGGTCGGAAGGGATGTCTGGAAGGTCTCAGGAATTGAGTAACCCCTATCAGATACTGAAGAACTGCAATCTGATTCCGGTAGAAAATCAAAGTATCGGCAGTCTTAGGTTCAACCTCAATGCTTCATGGACAAAGGTCGATGCAGATACAGATACTCGGAGGTATCAGAATCTAGGACCCCAGGGGTATCGATTGGTTCCAACCAGAATATCAACCTTGGGGGCTACGACGATGCCGGTTCAAGGGCTGGTGTGGGGCCTGGAATGCTCAGCTGTAGGCTTGGTGATGAAGCCTGCACTTCTGGAGCTCTCAATGTTATCAGTACTGAGGCTGCCAGGAGTTCCGCCAAACTCCTTTCGAGAGCCAGCATTCGCTGGTCTATGGAGATGGCCGATATCTGGGTGGAGTCATCTACAGGGCTGTGAGCTACCGTCCCAAAACATGGAACTGGTAGATCTCTGGAGGTTAATGCCTTGGGAGCATCCCGGAGCCCCACTTGTGCTTTGAAGGAGAGATCCTCCCATCGGGGCTGTATGTCTGGCCAGTCTGCATCGGAAGCACCTCTAGTGGAGTCTTGATGCTTATGCCAGGTCTTCTCTCTGGCCTTGGTATCGGTCCTCGATGCCAATGCAGAGGATTTGGGCACGGCCAGAGATTGTGACTTACGCTCAAAATTTGGACTTTGAAGAGACCTGAGAAGAAATCAATGCCCTCTAAGTTGAAGCTACTGAAACAGAGTCCAAGGTAAACAACGCTCCGTACTTGTTGGCCTGGTTCTTGAGGCCCCTCTCTGTCGTTTGCTGACATAAAGGACAAGAGTTGTGTTGAATGTCAGGACCCAAACATTTAAAACACCCTTCATGTTTATCTGTGACTGATATAGTACCGGCACACTTGGTACAATTTTTAAAATCACTAGTTGGTTTTTCCATGCCTTCAAAAAGTTGTCTTTGAGACAAAGAAAAAGCTATGAAGCCTAGAGGCTTAGCTTGGCGGTGAAAACCTCAATGAAAAATGAAAATAAACTAAAGAAAAAAAAGATCTATCAGGACCGGTGTCAGATTCAATGGAACCGGCGTCGACTGGAAGGCAGAAACACAATGCTGTACTAAAAAAGAGACGTTTTTCGGCGGCGAAAGGAGCGATGTGTCGTGCTGACTCCGTGGAAAATGAAGAACTGAGGATAGGAGTTGGGAAGACAAGCACGCAGGCACAGTGGAGTGCTCCCAAAGGCTTTCCTATTGGATGCTGGGGGAGTGTGCCCGCACAGGCTCTGGCATATGTGAAGATTGCATTCCTGTTTGTTCCTGAAGATCTATCTGTTTCCCCTTCAATCTATTCAAAACTCAGCTGCATGACTAATCTTCCGTTAGTGTCATTAAGCTTACATAACACCTCAAGTTACTTCATTGGTTCACTATCTGTTTTTGCATCCAGTTCAAACTTCTTCTAGTCCTACAACTGCATTCAGTCTATAGCTCATTACGTCTCCTTTCTTATCTCCTCTTACATTCCTCCTTGAGAATTCCACTAATCAGATAAATCCTTTCTAATGTGCCCTTCTCTTCCACTGCCAACTCCAGACTATGTTCTTTCCACGTTGCTGCACTATATGCCTGGAAAAGATTGAGTCAGTACACCAGGCTCCATATCTGGTCCTATTCAAATCCAGGTTAAAAGCTCTCCTCTTCTTTATTCTCTTGTTTATCACCCATGTGTGTTATAATCATTTCCTCTTAGTTTTACCCTAATCCTGTATTGTGTTTTCTTTCAGTACAGCGCTGCATATGCCTTGTGGCACTATACCACCAATAAGTAGTAATAGTAGCATAAAGCGATGCTTTCTGACTATGCTGGATGCTCCAAGAATGCTGGATTCCTTCAAATAAAAGGACAACAATGGATCTCCCTATATAACTGCAAGAAGAATGTGGAAATGAGTGTGCCATCAGATTAATGGTGGACTCTGTTATTGCTTTCTACATGCGTTAGCAATTAAACCAGGTTTGATTGTGATGTTCTCAAATTACTTTAAAGTCACGGTAAAAAAATGGCTATCCCCTCACACAAAGATAACAGGAGGTATGGCCTCCAAAACTTACTATTATTCTAGATGGCGTCTCACAAACAACTTCTAAAAAATCATGGAGGGCATTATGAGAAGTTTTTAAAAATCATAAGTGGGATGAAATGGTTATGGGATGACTGCCTATTTTGAAAGTTCTTGTACCTGGGGTTCATCTTTCAAAATGATTTATTTAAAAAAATTTCTACTCGGCATTATCTAAAAATCTAAGGAAGTTAACAACATAACTTAACCCTCAGTTTCCTCGGAAGAAAGGCCTGGTATAATCTACTTCCGGTCATGCTGCCAAGGTAACCCAAGAGCTGCTGAGTCACTAGGAGCATTGACTAGAAGGCACAAATTGCATTGCATTATCACTTACATATAAAAAACTGCATCCATGTGTAAATTGCCATTTTAGAAAAGGCTTGTTTTGGAAGGGCGGGAGGAGAGGTGGTGGTGGGGGAGGTTGAAGCATTTATAGTAGTTACTCACCTGTAACAGGTGTTCTCCAGGAGCAGCAGGAATCAGTCCTCACATATGGGTGACGTCGGCGCCGACGGAGCCCTCGTGCGGAGCATTTCCCCAGCTTTCAAAGAAAGCCTTTGGGAATTGCAGCGCGCATGCGCGGTCCTCTTCCCGCCCAAGGGTGCCATCTTGCTCAGTCTGATGACATAGCTAAAAGACAGCAAAAAAATTAGCAAAAATAAAGCATATGACTGCAACTCCAAGGGGAGGAGGGAGGGTTGTGAGGACTGATTCCTGCTGCTCCTGGAGAACACCTGTTACAGGTGAGTAACTACTCTTTCTCCAGGACCAAGCAGGAAGTCAGTCCTCACATATGGGACTCCCCAGCTTAAGGCTACCGGAGACCCCAAGCGGAAAAATGAGCTCCCTCTAGCTCGTCAGCACAGAAGGAAGGAATCTTCTCTGAGAACGCCCCCGACCGGTAGCCCAATTGACGTTCAGTCTATGGAACTGGTGCTAGGCTGAGACCTCCCTGTGGAGTTTTAGTGAAGCTACGATATTGAATGTGAAGAAAAGAGAACATTGTTCTGAGGAAACATTCCTTTAACCTGTTAAATTGAACGTGTTACGATCATTTTACCGAGAGGTTGAGCGTTCAGAAGAAGACCGATATGTTGAAAGTAGACAGGGTGTACTGGGAGTATGGCCTGGGTAGAACCAAAGTCTACACATGTATTTCCCCATTTCACCTAGGGAAGGCATGTGCAAGACCAAAATTGACCATGTACACCTGCTCCCTGACACAAGCATTTAAAATATGCTCAATTTGTCCAGCCCTTTACAGAAGGGATTAAGGGGGATATTCCCCTCAATGTTTATTTCCCTAATAAAAGAAATGAAGGAAAAACAGAGGCCTCTGTAGGTGATTAAGAGTGGCTGCACGGGGGCGGAGCCAGCGGCGATACAGGGTGGCTGCGTAGGAGAGGTTCTCCGGTGGCTTTTGTAGAATCCTGAGACTTTCCCTCTCCCCGAGACTCGGAAGTGTCGCTATTAAAGGCGTTCTGTTACTTTGAAAGTGGTGGAATAATGTCCAGCAGCAAGCCGACGAAATTGGATTTTACATCGAGTCAGACTGCTGGGACGAAACGGAGCAAGTCAGACCCGCTCTCCCCGCAAAAGATGGCGGTTGCGCGGGAGACGGATGAGACGATGAAGGAGGTCCTAGGGGAGATCTGGGCGGTAAAGGAGATGGTTGCAGCGAGTGGCGATGTGATGTCCCGAGTGCAAGCGGATCTGCAGGATCTGAGGGCGCAGATGGAGAGGCTGTCTAACCGCCTAGATAAAATGGATGCTACGCTAGCAGTGCACGAGGGTCAAGTTGAGCAATGTTGGAAGGCCCAGAAGCGAATTGAGCGAATGGAGGCGACCATTGAGGACCTAAGTAATCGCAGTAGACGTAACATCAGGATTATAGGGGTCCCAGAGGGGGCCGAAGAAACTGAACTGATAGCGTTTTTGACCCAAGCCATTCCAAAAATGCTGAGATTAAATCTGGCGGGACCGCTGGAAATCGAGAGAGCACAAAGAGTGCCGGCGCACACAGGACCTCGCAAACAGCAGACAAGGCCCATCATTTGCTGTATCCTGCGGTTTCAGCATGTCTCGCAGATAATGGCTGCGGCACGGGCAGCCTCGACCGTAACGTTTGAGGGCCGCAACGTCTCCTTTTTTCCTGATTTTTGCAAGGCCACGATCGATAAAAGGAAGCAGTTTTTGGCTTTGAGGCCCCTATTGCAGCATCTACAAGCAAAGTATGGGCTGTTCTACCCAGCGCGCTTCAAGATAACTCTGGACAATCGCACCCGAGCTTTCAAGGATCCAGCAGATGCAGCCCGGTTTGTAGAGGAGCAAGAAGCACTGGCGATGCAGTGACTGGGACGTTGGTAGTCCTATTATTGTTCCAGTGCGCTGCTCCCTGGCCTAGCTGGGATGATAAGGGGCCCCTAGGGGCGTTTTATTGGCTGGGCAGAAGGGGTGACCGGAGACAACTGTTTTTTCTGGTGGAGGGGGATTTACTGTATTGAGATTGTTGTTTTCACTGCATTGCTATAGATGATTATGTGCAGGGTAACTCTTGAGACTGGGGCGTTGAAGGGGGTAGCGGGAGGGCTGGGTGAGGATTGCTAGAATTCTGATATGTTTAGCGGGTGACTGTATGGGCGGGGGGCGGGTGTTACTATGTAATTATGATTCTGTTTTTGGCAACCTTGGGGGGAGAGGGAATTGTCTAGTTAGGCGCTTTCTATTGTTATCTGATAGTCACTGTGGCCTGAATGTTGGCATGTTGGCTCACCCAAATTTTGTTATCAGTCGTATAGAGGTGGTGCACCAGTCGCCTTGCAAGCCCTTTGAAGTCAGCCCTGTATACAAGCCATCTTATGTTTGGGACATCCAGAACGGGCCCGGGGTTAAGTTTTTTTTTCCTATGAACAAATGGCCCCTTTAAAGGTGCTGTCCTTAAATGTCAAAAGGCATTATTCATCCGGCTAAGTGTAAGAAGATTTTAGTGTATGCCCAGAAGCAGAGGGCCGATATTGTAATGCTACAGGAGACGCACCTAGTCACTAAAGAGTCTTTGAAATTGGAACAAGGGAAGTTTGTTCTTGCGGCACATGCCCCTGCTCTGGGAAAGAAGAACGGAGTGGCAATTCTAGTTCGGAAGACTATTGGAGCCCTTTTACAAAAGACTAGAATGGATCCAGAGGGAAGATGGGCGAGTGTACAGCTCGACCTGGATGGGAAGAGGTTGGGGCTAGTGAATATTTATGCTCCCAACTGCGACAGTCCCAATTTTTTCCAAAACCTGGCAAATGTGATCCATGAGTATGTCGGGATCCCTATTATACTGGGAGGAGACTTCAACCTGGTCATGGACCATTTAATTGACTGCAAGCCTGTTAGAGGTAGTCGGAAATGCAGAGCTCTGGAGGTGCTGACGTCAGTTATGTCTGAGTTTGGTCTGGTGGATATCTGGAGACTTCTTCACCCAACCGAAAGGGATTATACTTTTTATTCCCACCCTCACGGTTCCTTCTCGAGAATTATTTTTTCCTAGCTTCTCGACTGTTAGTTCAGAAGATAATGGATGCAGCGATATTAAGTACGCATATTTCTGACCATGCCGCCATAATCCTGGATGTGGAGCTATTGCAGGCCGAAGAGAGGAGTAATGGGTGGTTTTTCCCCAGAGCTCTGTTGGTGGATGATACCTTTAAGTAGTATGTGAAGCAGGCTATTAAATAATATTTTGAGGTTAATGACCCAGCAGAAACATCAATATGGGCGTGGTGGGAAGCATTCAAGGCTTCAATGAGGGCCAAGATTACTAGTTTTTCCATCGCTGCCAGACGGCAGGAGAAGGCCAGGATCTCAGCTCTGGACCAGCAGATCCAAGCAGGGGAAAGACTGTTGCAGAAACAAGCGAATGCTCAAGTCTTACTGCATCTCCAGAAGCTGCGCTTCCAGTACAACTCCATGTTAAGCAGGGAGGTGGCACAGTCTGATTTTGAGACCCAAGCAAGATATTATACTGAAATGAATAAAGCAGGGAAATTGCTGGCCACAAAACTAAAACCCAGATATGGTAAATCCCACATTGCAGTTATTGAGGAGGCTAATGGAGCTGTTGTGAAGGATAATATGAGCATTGTGGAATCCTTTCGAAAGTTTTATGAGTGTCTGTATTCGTCCGAAATACAGTGGAATGAGGAAGATGTGGAGCGCTTCCTGGAGCAGATAGAGCATTCCAGTTTGGGATTGGAGCATCAAGAGGCTTTGGACAGAGATTTGGGGAGCGATGAGGTGCGGGAGGCCTTGCGGAGAATGCAGACGGGCAAAGCCGCAGGGCCAGACGGTCTCCCGGTGGAATTTTACCAGACCTTTGTAAAGGATTTATTACCACACATGTTGCTGTACTATCAACGGTTGCGAGAAGCCGATAATGACACAGAAGCCTTTGCTGCAGCTACTATCGTGGTCTTGGAAAAGCCCGGGAAAGATCCAAAGTTGGTGGGCAATTACAGGCCCATCTCCTTGCTTAACGCGGACTACAAAATCTACTCATCAATACTGGCGAGCCGCATAAACGCAGTCTTGCACCTGCTTATACATCCGGATCAATGCGGCTTCGTTAGTGGACGATTGACTGCGGACAACGCGCGGCTTCTTTGTAATGTCTTCGAGGTTGCGGAAGGGCTGAACTCGCCTTTGATAGGCCTATCGTTGGACGCCGAAAAGGCATTTGACAGATTGGAGTGCCCTTCCTGTTTCGAGTACTGGAGTGGTTTGGATTCCCTGTTCAGTTTACTCGTATGGTCCGGGTGTTGCATGCCAACCCAGCTGCGCGGATACTCGCAAGTCAAGTGCTCTCTAACTCCTTTCCTCTTTACAGAGGCACCCGGCAAGGCTGTCCGCTATCTCCCCTGCTGTTTAACCTAGCCTTGGAGCCCTTAGCATTACTGGTGAGGCAGTCTGTGGAGGTTAAGGGAATCGTGCTTCGAGACCTTCACATCATACTCTCGGCTTACGCTGATGACCTGGTATTTTTTCTTCAACCAGCATCAATTCAGTCCCTTCTGCAGCTGATTGAAAATTACTCCCGGTTTGCTGGCTATCGTGTGAACTGGGCAAAATCGATGGCCTTCCCTCTGAGCAGATACGCCACAGTAGACATGGTACAGCAATTTGCTTTCCGATGGGAATCCTCGCCGATAAAGTATCTGGGTGTTCAGTTTGGGGCCCCTTTGGATGAAACAATTAGACTCAATGCAGAAAAGATTAAGGAGATTGCCCGGACTTTCGCATTGCAGTGGTCTCCGCTCCGTCTGACATGGTGGGGAAGAATGGAGTCCATCAAGATGACATTAATGCCTAAGATAAATTATATCCTGGGGATGGTCCCGGTGCTGTTTCCGGGTGCAGTATATAAGGAGGTAGAACGCATTCTCGTCTCCTTTTTGTGGAATGGGAAAACTCCCAGGATTGCCCTCAAGAAACTTAAAGCAAATAAGCTCGAAGGCGGTGTCCACTTCCCAGATTTCCTCTGGTATCATATGTCAGCTATCCTCAAGCAAGGTAGTTTGTGGTCCGCTGAGAAGTCCTTAGTTCAGAGGCCGGTATGGCTTGAACTTGAAGAACGTCTGGCTATGCCTCTCCCAGGGCATCTGCTGATGGGTATGCTATGTCCTGATGAAGCTAAGGTGGGAAGAATCATTATTTCTACTCAGAGAGCTTTTCAGAGTCTTTTGCTGGTTGCGGGCAAAGACAATTTTCTCTCAAGGCAGCTTCCGTTATGGCACAATCCCTTGTTGAAGATCAATAAGGCCTCCTTTGCCTGGGGAACGTGGCAGAGCAGAGGGGTTTAGACGGTAGGCCAGCTGATAGAAGAGGATGGCTGGAAGTCCTTTGGTTCGCTGCAGAAGGAGTTCGGGATCCCATCCAAGTGTTATTATCAATGGCTACAATTAAGGCACTGTTTGTGTAATGGGCAGAAAAAACCTTGTGATTACTCAGGGGATTGGCAGCTGAAAGAAATAACAGAGATGGTGTCAGCCAAGAAAGGAGGCATGTCCGGGTTATATTCCGTCCTTCGATGTCATGGAACGGGGATGGTGAAAGGCCCACAGAAGGTGTGGGAGGAAGAGACTGGCTCCGACTTGTCTCAGCCCATGTGGAATCGCTTCTGGGGCCCAATAGTTCGGGTCTCCAGATCTGCTGCGGTAACGCAGTCTATGTTTTCTTTCGCTCACAGGGCTTACATCACCCTGGTAAAGCTGTCAAGGTGGAACAAAGAAGCTTCCCCACGTTGCTGGTCTTGCAAAAAGGATTTTGGCACCTTGAGACATATGTTTTTGGAGTGTCCGTGCCTTCAAGACTACTGGACCCCGGTATGGCGTAGGATACAGCGGGTGTTCAACTTCTCTTCTCCTTTGATGTGGAGTATACTGGGACTCAGATCGCTGGCAGACATTCCTATGCTCCCTAAAAAGCATTTTTTTGGAGTGAACTTCATGTTGGCAATAGCGATAAAACTGATCTTAAGTAACTGGAAAGACTCAACAGCGCTATCCTGGCTGGCCTGGTGGAATCAAGTGTGCATATATAGTAAATACGAGAAAGCTTATGACAAATTTTTCAGATCCAGGGGTGGGAAGTGTTCGGTGAATAAATGGGCTGCTCTGGATGACTTTGTGGGGATGGCTGGTGGTGACTAACGACCCTTGAAGGGCTTGCAAGATGGCTGACTGGTGCGGTGTAGGGGCGTGGGTGACATATGGTTGTTAGTTGTTATTGTTAATGGAGGTTGTTTTTATGTGTATATGTTTGTTGTAAAATGCAAAATATAATAAATAAAATAAAAAAAAAAAAGAGTGGCTGCACGGCTAGATTTGCAAAATGGCCAAGATATACATGTAAGTGCAGATATTTATACATGCTTGATGTGAAATGCCAGTACTTACACATGTAAGCTGAAGGTTTCCTCTGTCGATTTTTCCCATGCATATATTTGTGAAATGGCTCGTCCCGCTGTATGTGGATATCGACCCCTCCATTACTGCACTCCCTTTCTGTATGGGCCTGCTTTTAATAATCATGTCCATTTTGAAGAGCAAAGATATGTCATTTTTACATATGCCTCCCACATGCACATCCTCTCTTCTCAAGTTGACAGATTTGCAGGTTTTCATTTCTACGTCCTTCCCACCATATAGCCTTTCCAAAATATGCCTTTTAATATACATAAGTAAACAAAAAAGTTATTCCCAGTTAATGAGGGAGGAGTGGCCTAGTGGTTGGGGCAAGGTACCACAGGCCGGAAGGTCAGTGGTTCAAATCCCACTAGAGGACAGCAACCTTGGGCCAGGACTGGGGTTTCTAGTCCCACAGGTGCTCCTTGTGGTCTTGGGCAAGCCACTTAACCCTCCATTGCCCATGTTCCCTGTATTAGTGTATGTCTCTCATATACCCTTGTGTTAAATGTATCCATCAATTGTGTTGTGACCACTTTGACTGAAGGATAAGGTGGTATACAAAACTGTCTAAATAAATAAATTAATAAATGCGGTATAGTTTCCTGCCTATCCACCAATATAAGTGGTTAGGGATAGTGTAGTTACTCACCTGTAGCAAGTGTTCTCTGTGAACAGCAGAAATAAGTCCTCACATATGGGTGACGACAGCGATGGAGGCCCGCACAGAACGCTCCCTAGCTTCCAAAGGAAGCGTTTGGGAGGTACACTGTGCATGTGCGCCTGCCTTCAACAGAGCCAACTTCTCCAGTCAAAGACCATAGCAGGAGCCAAAAATACAACTCCCCGGGGAGGTGGGAGGGTTGTGAGGACTTATTCCTGCTATTCACGGAGAGCACCTGCTACAGGTGAGTAACTTACGCTTTCTCCATGAATAAGGAGGAAATAAGTCCTCACGTATGGGACTTCCAAACTACAGGCTACCAAAACCCGAGGAGAACAAGAGCCCAATCGGGGCACCGAAACTGGAGAAGCCAGAAAGAACAGAAAGCATAGTTACTCATCTATAACAGGTGTTCTCCAGGGACAGCAGGAATCAGTCCTCACTTATAGGTGACGTCGGCACCGACAGAGCCCGCGCAGAGCAATTCCCCAGCTTTCAAAGAAAGTCTTTGGGACTGCTGCCACGCATGTGTGGTCTTCTTCCCGCCCAAGGGTGCCATCTTCCTCAGTCAGGTTCCCTAGCTACAGCCCTACTAAGCAGATGGCAAGGGAAGGACAAAAATAGCAACTCTGCAGGAGAGGCGGGAGGGTAGTTAGAACCGACTCCTGCTGTCCCTGGAGAACACCTGTTACAGGTGAGTAAAGCATAGTTACTCAACTGTAACAGGTGATCTCCGGAAACAGCGGGAATTTAGTCTTCACATATGGCTATCGTCAGTACCGAGGGAGCCTGCGCGGGAACGCTCCCCAGCGTCCAATTAGAAAGCTTTTGGGAGCATCCCACAGTACCTGCGTGCTGCCTTCCCGCCTTTCCCAACTGCCTCTCTCCAGTTGAGTTTAAAGCTGAGACAAAGAGAGAGAGAGGGAAAGAGAGAGAGAATAGATAGAGAGATACCTCTCCTAGAGGAGGTGGGTGGGTTGTGAATACTAAATTCCTGCTGTTCCTGGAGATCACCTGTTACAGGTGAGTAAAGCACAGTTACTTACCTGTAACAGGTGATCTCTGGGAACAGCAGGAATAAGTCTTCACATATGGGTACGTCTGTACCGACGGAGTCTGCACGGGAACGCTTCCCAGCATCCAATCAGAAAGCCTTTGGAAGCATCCCACCACGCCTGCGTGCTGCCTTCCCGCCTTCCCAACTGTCTCTCCTCAGTTAAGTTTGAAAGCTGAGACAAAGAGAAAGAGAGAGCAAGGAAGGGAAAGATAGAGATAGAGAAAATGCAACTCCTAGGGGAGGTGGGTGGGTTGTGAAGACTTATTCCTGCTGTTCCCAGAGATCAACTGTTAGAGGTAAGTAACTGTGCTATCTCCAGGAACAAGCAGGAATGAGTCTTCATATATGGGGACTCCTAAGCTCAGATGCCCAGAGGGAGTCCTAGCATGTTGCAAGTCTAGAACGAGCCATGCTATTGCTTAAGACCTCAAGCATCCTAGGGATGGAGGGTAGGAGTCGAAAACAGAAGAGGAGCTGTGGAACAGCTGCTAGAACAGGGTTTCTAAAGAGAAAGACCCTGTATAGAGGGTATTTTGTAATCTGGGCCTCCTTTGTTGATCTTGCACAAGTTCACTGAGG
This sequence comes from Ichthyophis bannanicus, assembly GCA_033557465.1. Classification (NCBI taxonomy): domain Eukaryota; kingdom Metazoa; phylum Chordata; class Amphibia; order Gymnophiona; family Ichthyophiidae; genus Ichthyophis; species Ichthyophis bannanicus. Next base: position 45,141,346 of record CM066040.1, read on the forward strand.
TGCATATGGATCTGTTAGAAGAGCCAGTGAATGTCCTAAAGGGGTACCTCACTGAGAAGTAGAGGTAGTAAAAGTAGAGAAAAACAGTGGAGGTCAGAACCCTTCAGGGTGAGAAATAGCCCCAGGGGAAAGACTGGGATAGTATAAGAGGTAGAGCTTCAGTGGAGACGCAGAAGGTAGCATGACAGAAAGCTTAAGCTAATCAGGTCCAAAACAGTATAAATTTAGGACCAACAGGAAAATTGAGTCTGACCTAACTGGACTGGGAATGGAATCAGTCCATGTAGGGAGGAAAGAGTATGGAGACCCTTGTATCTGATAAGAAAGTAAGGACAGACTCAGGAGCGCTAAGCTGTAGATTGACTGAAGCTCCACAATGTCTTTCCTAAATGGGGTCAATTAGGAAAGAAGAAAGGTACATGGAGAGCTTCAGGAGTACCTAACCTACATGGTAGGTGTCATTAAAATCATCTCTAATACCTGAAGATTGGAGGATCGCCAATTTAACACCAATTTTTAAAAAGGGTTTCAGGGGTGATCCGGGAAACTACAGACCAGTGAGCCTGACATCAGTACCGAGAAAAATGGTAGAAACCATCATAAAGAATAAAATTACTCAGCATGTAGATAGTCATGACCTAATGGGAGACAGCCAACATGGCTTTAGACAAGGAAGATCTTGTCTTACTAATCTATTATGTCTTTTTGAAGGAGTGAATAATCAGGTGGACAAAGGTGAGTCGGTTGATATTGTGTATCTGGACTTTCAGAAAGCCTTTGACAAGGTCCCTCATGAGAGACCTTTGGCAAAACTAAAGAGTCATGGGATAGGTGGCAGTGTACTATTGTGGATCAGGGACTGGTTAAAAGATAGAAAGCAGAGGGTAGGGCTAAATGGCCAATTTTCCCAATGGAGAAAGGTGAATAATGGTATACTTCAGGGATCTGTGCTGGGTCCGCTGCTTTTTGACATATTCATAAATGACCTGGAAAGTGGAATAACGAGTGAGGTTATCAAATTTGCAGATGACACAAAACTATTTAAAGTTGTTAAAACCCAAGAGGATTGTGGAAAATTGCAAGAGGATCTTGATAAATTGGAAGACTGGGCATCAAAATGGCAGATGAAATTTAATGTGGACAAGTGCAAAGTTATGCACCTAGGGAAGAACAACCCAAACTATGGTTACACGATGCAAGGTTCCACATTAGGAACCACCACCCAGGAAAATGATTTAGGCGTCATTGTGGATACCATGTTAAAACCCTCGGCCCAGTGTGCAGCGGCGGCCAAGAGAGCAAATAGAATGCTAGGTATGATAAGGAAAGGAATGGAAAATAAAACAAAAAGATATTATAATGCCTCTATATCGTTCCATGGTGAGACCGCACCTTGAATATTGTGTGCAATTCTGGTCGCCGTATCTTAAAAAGGATATAGCGATTTTAGAAAAGGTTCAGAGAAGAGCCACCAAAATGGTAAAGGGGATGGAAGGATACTCCTATGAAGAAAGGCTAAAAAGGTTAGGGCTCTTTAACCTGGAAAAGAGACGGCTGAGGGGAGATATGATAGAAGTCTATAAATTAATGAACAGAGTGGAACGGGTAAACGTAGATTGATTGTTTACCTTATCAGAATATATAAAGACTAGGGGACATGCAATGAAGCTACAGGGTAAACTATTTAAGACTAATAAAAGAAAATATTTTTTCACTCAACGTGTAATCAAACTCTGGAATTTGTTACCGGAGGATGTAGTAAAGGCTGTTAGTGTAGCTTGGTTTAAAAAAGGTTTGGACAAGTTCCTGGAGGAAAGGTCCATAAACCATTATTAAGAAGGGACCCAGGATATCAATGCTTGAACCAATACAAGCATTGTGGAACTTGTGTCCCTTGGGGAAACTGCTAGGTACATATGACCTAGATTGGCCACTGTTGGAAACAGAATACTGGGCTTGATGGACCTTGGTCTGATCCAGTATGGCATATCTTATGTTCTTACCATAGGAAGTGGTTATAAGTGTAGACCCCTAAGTATGCTGGCATAGCATTGATAGGGGTAGTGCCCATCTGTCAGGATCATATAGGAATGTAAGGACATTTGAACCTAACAGAACATATAGATAAGTATATGGATACATATCTATCTAAAAATATAGCTCAGTAGATGTATTAATATATCTATGTATATATACATATATATATTGAATATATACACATATAGGGTATATATGCATATATCTACAGGAGATATGTATGGGCAGAAAACACACACACACATTATATATAGAGTGAGTGAGTGAGTGAGTGAGTGAGTGAGTGAGTGTGTGAGTGTGTTTTCCTGGTTATGATTGTCAGAGTCAGAGGAAAGGTCTCCCTGACAAGAAGTCGTCTGGATTCTTTTTAGAATGTGAGCCTTTGAATAACCAGGATGGCCTATGTGAAAAAGGCAGAGGGTAACTTCCGTATGTAGGCAGGAAGGCCAGATTTCTCCAGAATTGCCATATGGAGAATGGATAGAGGACGCCACTGGAGGAAGATACCCTAGTGACTGGCCTATGAGGGCAAGAAGGGTATTGGGCGTTCCCTAACTGCCAGTGAAGAAAATTATCTCTGACGAGAAGACCAAAGGAGATATGGCCAGGGATTTGGCCCTTCTTTAGGTTTTCACGTAATGAAAGGCCTGAGACTGATGTCTCAAAAGAGATTTAAGATGAGATGGTAAGGGTAGGAAATACCTACCAGTCATGACTGGGGGAACCCTGTTAACCATCTGGGGTTATCTGTTAGGCAAGATACTAATGCTCTCTAGCAAGGGCCCATAGTGCAAAGCTACGCTGTAGAGTTGCAGAGAGCATGCTGCAGGTTGGTTAGAAGAAAAAGTGGCTGTGGGAAGCCAGCAGGCAACCAACTATTCTGCCAAGGACAAGGGGGCGAAGAATAGGAGTTAACCAACCAGGCTGTGATAAGAGGGTTTCCCAAACGAGGTTGATAACCTGTTTGGGACCTAGCAGTGAGGCTAGAAGGATTGCTAGTGGAGGAGAATCCCTGGTTGTGTGGTGGACAGAACCAGTGGCTTAACACTAGGAATTGCTGTATCTGCAACAACGTATCAGGGCAGCAGAGAACATTTCTCTTTCCTCTCCCTCTTTTAGATGTGGAAAAAGAAACATACCTAGTAGGATTTCCTATTGTCTGATGGGCTGCCCTAAGGTAACAAGGGGGGGGGGGGGAGACAACTCCAGAAGGGAGGATCCCCCTGTAGAAGAAGTAGAGGACTATAGGAGCTTAGCAGTGTAAAAGGGGTCCCTCTTACAAACCAAATGCTATAGTAAGAGGGAGGTAAGACAGTGTTGAAAGAGATTGACTATGGAGAAAGTCTGACAGGGGAGATGATACATGCCAGTACAGGGAAAACAACTGTCTATTAATAGTTGTTAGTTCTCTTTCCTCCAAGAGGAAGAGGAAAACCCTGCTAAGTATGGGCATGATCATCATAAAGACTCTTAAAGTTGAAGAAAAGATGTCTCAACAAGAGATATCTAGGAAGGTTAGAATAAAGTTAGTGCAGACACTGCAAATGAAAAGAAGCAGACTGCTACTCTAACCCCCAACCAAGAAGGGCAATGATGAACTATTTGAAACCCTGCGACTGCTGGGTTTGTTGACCCCACTGAGGTTGTGGATTCATCAGACCAGGGTGATGCTTCCCCTGTTTGGGAACATCTGTATGATGGGCAGAAGATGGATAAAATTTTCTTCCCCTAGGGGAAAAAATTTTAGCAGGACCTTTCCTACTAACTGGGAAAGGAGAAGGCGTAGAACAGCCCCTGGAAACAGGACAGTCAGCTGTTAACTGAGCAACCTGGAATAAAGACTCCTTGTTAAAGAGATTTTCTCCAGTGCAAGGAGTATTTCCCAGTCTAACGTGTGCCCATTTGTCCAAGTCTGAAGCATGGAGTCAGGCTTTACGTCGTGCTCCTATAGCTATAGCAGAAGTTCTGCTAACAGACTCAAAGGAGTCTAGGGAAGCACGAGTAAGAAACCTAGAGATATTCTGAGCATGACTAACCAGTGAGGAATAGTCTGCACTCTTTGGCTCTTGAAGAAAAGGAGTCAAAAGATGTAATTTCTTTGTGACCTCCTCAAGAGATAAACCCATATAAAAAATATATGAGAGAATTCTTGCTGAAAGCATGGATGCCCGGAAAGTTTGACGTCCAAAGGCATCTAAAGTCTTAGACTCACGACCTGGCGGATAAGAGGAGTGCTTTTTAGTACTCTTCACCCGCCTCATTGCTGATTCTACAACAATGGAATGATGAGGAAGTTGAGTCTTTTGAAATCCTGGAGAAGGGGGCACCTGATATAGAAGATCAGTTGCTCTGGAAAGTGGGGGTACCTTTAAAGGAGCTTCCCACATTCGTAGAAGGAGGTCCTGCAAGGAATGATGCAAAGGTAGCATGATGTTTTCCTTTGCTCTCTCAGGAATATAGAGGGATCCTGTATTGCCTTGTGTAGGACCCTGTTCAGGAACAGAAATGGCAAGGGATTTTGCCATATCCAGGATGAAAACCTGAAAAGAAGGATCCACAGAGGGAACTTCCCTTGGATAGGCTAGAGCTGATGAAGAACTAGCATTGGCACCGAGGGATCTATGCAAGCTTTTAGGAATAGAAGATCCTGGATGGTGCAGAATGGAATCCTTATAGGATGGTCGCTGGTACTGTGTGAAGACGGGACCAGCGCCAGTCGGTAGCAGATCGAACATGCTAGGGATCGATTCCAAACTCGGTATTGAGGGAAGCGAGCCTAACAAGAGAAGCATGGAAGGCACTGACAGCAATGGTAATGTGGATATCGGTACCGACTTCGGTATAGTATCCGATACCGGTGGATGAAGGCCAGCCGGTGGCAACTCTAACGGTATCGAAGGAACCGAGAGTTGCGGATCCGAATTATCGGAACCGAGCCTTCGGTACCGACAGGTGTCGGTACCAAGGCGAGTCGGTACCCAGTCCTCCAGACTGGAGATTGATTCGAGACTCGGCATCGAAGGAAGCGAGTCTATCGATGCACGTCTGGGAGGGTACCGACGTCGGTACTAGTATCGGTGCCGGTACCGATACTGGAAGGTCGGTCTGGAGCGTATCCACCGGCCCCGTAGGTACCGAGGATGCCAGACGACGATCCTTGGTGAGGAATGTTTCATCCAACACCATTGCCAATGCCGGGGTATTGGTACCGCTCAAAGCGGATGCCACCACCGGGCATGGCTCAGGTATGTTCTGTGAGGGGTGAACCTCAGGAACAACCTGAAACCCCACACAGGCTTTGGGGGCCGAAGACTCCCACCGGGGTTTTGAAGCCAGTGAATTCTCGAGGGCAAGGCCGTAAGCATCTCTATGCTGTGCATGAGAACTGCCGCTCGAGGACTGGCTAGTCTTAACAGACTGTTTTTGGGTTACCTGATCCTGTGTAGAAGATATGGTCGGTACACTGAAGTTAGATGGGGACCGCGTGTCGAGGGGAACTCGATGTTGAGATCTTCTTCCCACAATACTATAGCCCGAGGGCTCCGGAGGAAAATGGTCAGGACCCAAGCAGGTTAGACACCAATTGTGAGTGTCTAAAAATAAGGTTGTACCACCACAGTTTGTACATTTCTTGGGGAGAGTGGCTGGCGGTTCCATGGAGGAAACTGGAGAGGCCTAAGAGGCCTGAGAAACCGTGAGGGAAAAATATTCCTTAAAAAGGAAAAGTTTTACAAGAAAAGAAAAAAGAAACACCGGCGGTACCAGTGGCATCGGGGAAGGCAGCTGCGACCACAAGAAAACTAAAAAATAAAAGAAGAATTTTCTGCAGTGACAGGACGACGTCCTGCCGGCTCCATGGAAAAACGAAAACTGAGGAGAGACAGTTGGGAAGGCGGGAAAGCAGCACGCAGGCGTGGTGGGATGCTTCCACAGGCTTTCTGATTGGATGCTGGGAAGCGTTCCCGCACAGACTCCGTCAGTACCGACATACCCATATGTGAAGACTCATTCCTGCTTGTTCCTGGAGATCTATGCTATCTCCAGGAACAAGCAGGAATGTAGTCTTCACATATGGGGACTCCCAAGCTTTAGATGCCAGGGAGAGACCCCAGAAGTTGTGTGTCCCTGTGAAAGGGCTCCACTTCCCACCATGGATCTCTGGTATCCGACCAGGGATGGGGGGTAGGAGTTGATTAGGTATGGAACAGGTGTTGAAGAACAGCCTGACCAAACAAGGTGTCCTGGCGGAAGTCCTTGTCCAAGCAGTAATGGGCTGTGAAGGTATGAACCGAGGCTCAAGTGGCTGCTCGACAGATGTTGTCGATAGAGACAGAGTGCAGGTGAGCCATTGAAGCTGCCATGGCTCTCACATTGTGAGCTGTGACATGACCCGCCAGAGGAAGGTTCTTACTCTGACAGGCAAAGGAAATACACTGAGCAATCCAGCTGGATAGTGTTCTCTTGGAAACTGGAAGTCCCAAATGAGAAGGATCAAAAGCAACAAAGAGTTGAGAGGACTTTCTATGTTGCTGTGTTCTTTGCAATGAAAAGGCTAAAGCTCTTTTACAATCCAAAGTATGAAGATTCCTTTCTGCATTTGATGCATGAGGCCTTGGAAAAAACACAGGCAGGTAGACCGCTTGGTTTAGATGAAAAGGCGAGACCACCTTTGGCATGAAGTGTGGATGAGTCCTAAGGACTACCTTGTCATGATGGAACCTGGTATAAGGGGGATCAGCCACTAGTGTCTGCAACTCACTGATGCGACGTGCTGATGTGATTGCAATGAGAAAGATAACTTTCCAAGAAAGGAATTTCAACGAGGTAGTAGCTAAGGGTTCGAAAGGTGGCTTCATGAGCTGGCCAAGAACCAGGTTTAAGTCCCATGCCACCGGTGGTGGCCTAATGGGAGGCTTAGTTAGAAGGCCTCTCATAAATCTTGCCATAAGAGGATGGGAGGAAATAGGTTGTCCATTAAAAGGCTTGAAAGAAGCTGCGATAGCACTCAAATGGACTCTTACTGGGTTAGTTTTAAGTCCTGCATTGGATAAATGAAGGAGATACTCCAGTAATGATTCCAGAGGTATTGCAAGGGGGTTAAGACCCTTCTGCGAGCACCATATGGTAAAAACCTTTTCCACTTGAAAGCATAAGAGCGTCTTGTGAAAGGTTTTCTAGAAGCATAAAGGATATCCTTTACTTGCTGAGAAAGGTTAAGATCATGAAGATCTAGGCCTTCAGCAACCAAGCCCTGAGATGCAGAGACTGGGGATTGGGATGCCATAAACATTCCGTTCTCCTGAGACAGGAGATCTGGAGCAGACCCTAACTCCAGAGAGGGAGCTTGAGAGAGATGTAGATGCAGAGGGTACCACACTTGCCGTGGCCAATGTGGAGCTATGAGAATCACACGGCCTCTGTCTCTCTGAAGCTTGAACAGGGTTTTGGCAATCAGGGGAATGGGTGGAAAGGCATAAAGGAAGTCTTGACCCCAATGAAGGAGGAAAGCATCCTTGGCCTGAGAGCTCTGAGCCGGAATTCTGGAACAGAACCGGGGAAGTCTGGCATTCAACGGACTTGCAAAGAGGTCTATGTCCAGGGTTCCCCAAATTTTAAAAATCTTGGTCACCTGGTCTGCATGTAGAGACCATTCGTGTGGAAGCAGAACTCAACTGAGTCTGTCTGCCCAAGAGTTTTGGATACCTGGAAGATACACTGCCAGGAGATGAATCTTATGCTCTCTGGCGAGGGCCCATAGACGCAAAGCTTCGTTGCAAAGCGACAGAGCCTGTTCCTCCCTGCTTGTTCACGTGGAACATGGCTACTTGATTGTCCGTATGAATGAGGACTGTCTTGTAGCTGAGCAGGGTGTGGAACACTCGCAGAGCAAGGAAGATTGCTCTGAGCTCTAAGAGATTGATGTGTAGATGAGTCTCCTGTGGAGTCCAAGTGCTTTGGGTTGAGAGGTCTTGCAGATGAGCTCCCCAACCCATTGGTGAAGCATCTGTTGTGAGAGTTGCCTGGGGTAAAGGCTGTTGAAATGGGGACCCCATCAACAGGTTTTGAGTGGACTGCCACCATTGGAGGGACAAAATAAGGCGATTTGTGATTGCTATTTTGTCTGACAGGCACCCTGATGCCTGGGTCCATTGAGTGGATAAAATCCACTGGGCTGCTCTCATATGAAGGCGAGCATAGGGAACCACATGCATGGTAAAGGGGATGGAAGGCTACTCCTATGAAGAAAGGCTAAAAAGGTTGGGGCTCTTTAACCTGGAAAAGAGACGGCTGAGGGGAGATATGATAGAAGTCTATAAATTAATGAACGGAGTGGAACGGGTAAACGTAGATCGATTGTTTACCTTATCAGAATATAGAAAGACTAGGGGACATGCAATGAAGCTACAGGGTAAACTATTTAAGACTAATAAAAGAAAATATTTTTTCACTCAACGTGTAATCAAACTCTGGAATTTGTTACCGGAGGATGTAGTAAAGGCTGTTAGTGTAGCTGGGTTTAAAAAAGGTTTGGACAAGTTCCTGGAGGAAAGGTCAATAAACCATTATTAAGAAGAAACCCAGGATATCAATGCTTGAACCAATACAAGCATTGTGGAACCTGTGTCCCTTGGGGAAACTGCTAGGTACGTATGACCTAGATTGGCCACTGTTGGAAACAGAATACTGGGCTTGATGGACCTTGGTCTGACCCAGTATGGCATATCTTATGTTCTTATGTTCTAAGTAGATGCCATGTGGCCTAGTAGTTGTAAGATTTCTTGAGCAGGGAGATGAGGCTTTGACACTGCCTGAGAAGCTAACTGCACCATGTGAAGGCAACGGGTCTGGGGAAGATAGGCCCTTGCTTTTCTGGTATCCAGTAAAGCTCCTATGAACTCTACAGACTGAGTGGGAGTTAGACTGGATTTTGGGATGTTTATGACCAGACCCAAATACTGAAGGATACGCATTGTGCAAGATAGAGAAATCCTGGCCTCTGACTCTGATAGGGCTCGAATGAGCCAGTCGTCTAAGTAGGGGAAGACGAATATTCCTAGAGTGCGGAGAAATGCTGCTACCACAGCCATGCATTTCGTAAACACCCTCGGTGCGAGGCCAGGCCAAAAGGTAGCACCCTGTATTGGTAGTGCTTTCCTTGAAAAAGGAACCGAAGGAACTTTCTGTGAGTTGGATGGATGAGAACATGAGTGTACGCATCCTTGAGATCTAGAGAACAAAGACAATCCTGACTCTGAAGGTATGGCAGCAGATTTCCCAGAGAAATCATCTTGAATTTCTCTTTGAACAGGAATTTGTTCAATTCTCTGAGGTCTAAAATAGGTCTGTGTCCCCCTGTTTTCTTTGGGATAAGGAAACAGGGGAAGTAAAACCCTGTACCCTGTGGAGGAATGGGTACCTCTTCTATTGCCCCTTGGGCAAGAAGCATAGTGACCTCTTGATCTAACAGGTTGATGAGAGACGTCTGAGAATTGAACTATTTTACCATTATGGGAGGGGGCATGCAAAGAAGGTGAAGCTTGTACCCCTCTTTTATAATGGATAGAGTCTAATGTTCTGCTGTTATCTGCCCCCATCTGGGGGCAAAGTGACACAACCTTCCTGGAATGGTGGAAGGCTCTGGACCATTGAGAGCCAGGAAGGCTAAGTTCTCTAGATGGAAGTCAAAGGCCTTGTAGAGGCTGAGACTGCTGAGACGGTTAAGGCTTAGCAGTCTTTGCTTTCCTTTGCTTAGGTGGTTGCTGACTCTTTCGGGCAGGCTGACCTGCAGAACGTCCCCTGTTGGGAATAAGAGGGATAAAACCTCTTCTTTTTTAAGAATGGTTTCTTGAAAGATTTCTTCCTTGCAGGGTCAGCTGTGGCTCTGGATAACCTATCCAAAGTGGAGTTATCAGCATCCAACTCATTGACTTTTTCTTGCCAATCTTTGCCGAATAGATTCTCACCTGTACAAGGGATATTGCCCAGTTTGTCCTGCACCCAGAGCTCCAAATCAGATGCCTGGAGCCAGGCAATTCTACCTGCACTTATGGCAATGGCAGAGGTTCTGCTTATGCACTCAAAACAGTCAAAGGCTGCACGGCTGACAAACTTAGAAACTTCTTGGGCATGTTTAACCAGTGTGAGAAAATACTGCCTTTTATCCTCAGGAAGAAGAGGGCTCAAAACCTCTAAATCTCCTGTGACTTCCTTAAGGAACATTCCCATATATAAGATATAAGAACTGATCCTGGCAGAAAGCATGGAAGCCTGGAAAGTACGAAGTCCAAAGGCATCCAAGGTTCTACACTCACGTCCTGGAGGATTAGAGGCATGCCGCTTAGCACGCCTGATCCTTCTCATAGCTGATTCCACTACAATAGAGTGGTGAGGAAGCTGAGTCTTCTGGAAACCAGGACAAGGAGAGACTCGATACATGGTATCCAGTCTACAAGAGTGAGGAGAGGTGGTAAGAGGTGTTTCCCACATTCTTAACATGAGATCATGTAAGATCTCATGGATAGGAAAGGTAGCTGCCTCATTAGGAGCCTTGGGATATTGTAGAATCGGCAACTCCTTTGCCCTGGGCTCTGTTTCGGGAGCCACAGTAATGGAAAGACATCGAGCCACCTCCCTGATAAAATCCTGAAAGGAGGTATCTTCTGGAGGAGACATCCTACGTTTAGGAGAGGAAGGCTCCTCCGGGAGAAGTATTCTGGTACCGATAGAATTATCAGAATCCTCAGACTCCTCCGAGGATTCGAAGTACCTTCTGTCCGGATGCTCTTGAAGAGCCCGATACCCGTACTGACCGAAGTTGGTACTGGGGGGGGAATCGGTACCGGTGTATCGGTACCAGAAGGCAGCGCATGACTGGGTGCTGGCAAAGCAGGCACCATGTCGATGCCGAAGCTGTCGGTACCGGTGCCGGAGTTGGTGCCGTACCGGTTGAACTGTCTGACGCGGTTCCGAGGGCATCGATGCCGCAAGGAGAGCCGCCAGACTGCGTTCAATAGCCAGGAACCTCTGGTCTATCGACGCTGCCGAAGCCTGGATGTCGGTACCGGAGAAAGCACAGTTACTTACCTGTAACAGGTGATCTCTGGGAACAGCAGGAATAAGTCTTCATATATGGGTACGTCGGTGCCGACGGAGTCTGCGCGGGAACGCTTCTCAGCGTCCAATCAAAGAGCTTTTGGAAGCATCCCACCACGCCTGCGTGCTGCCTTCCCGCCTTTCCCAACTGCCTCTCCTCAGTTAAGTTTTAAAGCTGGGACAAAGAGAGAGAGAGAGGAAAGGAAAGGAAAGATAGATAGAGATACAACTCCTGGGGAGGTGGGTGGGTTGTGAAGACTTATTCCTGCTGCTCCCAGAGATCACCTGTTACAGGTAAGTAACTGTGCTATCTCCAGGAACAAGCAGGAATGAGTCTTCACATATGGGACTCCCAAGCTGAGATGCCTGGAGTCCCAGCATGTCATAGTTTGGAACATGCTATCCCCCACAACACCAGGCATCCTGAGGATGGAGGGTAGGAGCTGAAGAGAGAAAGGTGCTGTGGAACAGTTAACCTAGCATAGGATTGCAGACAAGGAGTCCATGTGTGGATGATAATTGTCATCAATGATATTGCAAAGAAAAAATATTGCAATATGGACCTCCCCTAACAGGAATTCAGAGAAGAACGGAGGTTCATGGGATCTACTGGGGAACCCAAAAGAGGAACCTCGAGAAGGACCTCACTGTAAGTGGAGGTAGTAACCCTGTAGGAAAAGCAATGGAGGTCAGAATTCTGAAAGGTAACAGGGTAACCCCAGTAGGGAAAACTGGGGTAGTACAAAAACGGTGGGCCTTCAGCGGAAGGCTTTATGATAAAAGCCGAACTCTTTTGCAGCAGAGTGGCTCACTCTTAGGAACAAAAGAGAGAGGCTAACCGATTTGGACAAACAGGCCCAGTCCTTGTGGGGAGAAAGGGTATGGGAACCCCTTGTATCCCAAAAGAAAGGACCACGCCGGAGGCGTTAGAGCCTGTGATTAGCTGAAGATCCGCAATGTCTCTCCTAACTGAGGTCAGCTGGGAGAGATATTGAAAACATGGAGAGCTTCAGGGGTATCTAACCTTAAGGTTATGGTAGGTGTTAACTACCACGAGTGGTTGTGAGTGTAGGACCCTAAAATATGCTTGATAGCATAAGTATGGGTAAAGCCCATCTGTCAGAATCATATAGCTATATGAGCCTCGACAGTCAGGTAGATAAGTAGAATACATATCTACCGATAATAAACTATCTTGACAGATACATATACATATATATATATATATATATAAAACCTATAGATATATGAGAATATATCTATAGTGAGATATGAAGGGCATAAAATACACACAAATGATAGACATAGACATCTGTAAGATGTGTGCTATAGGTATGAATATATAGGCCTCTATATGGGTGTCTGCAATGAAGCAGACAGAGATATGCCTTCAAAAAAGTATTCACATAAGAAAATGTGGAGAGGAAAGATTCATCTAATAACAAGAAGGTGGAACCTACTTGAGAAGATATACAGAGAATCAATTCCCACTGGTTATGGCTACAGGGATGCTAGTTAGTAGAATAACCAGGGTACGTGAAAAGCAGAGGATGATATCAGTCTGCAGCCAGCAAGTCCCAAGTATTCTTGAACTCTAGCATGGTAAGTGAACAGAAGACGCATAGGAATGAGATACCATGCTGACTTGCTTAAGGGCAAAAAAGGTATCATGCGTTCTTACCATGAGGACGAGCTGGAAGGAGAAAACATATTCCCTATTGGAAAATACTATGGACCAAAGCAGGGAATTAGCAACTCCTTAAGCTTTCATGTAAAAGGAGGCCTATGTCCTTTATATTAAAAGGAGAATTTTTCTAGTCATGGGAGACATGACTGAAAAAGTCTTTTTCAACCATCTAGTATAGCTGTTGGAGAAAAAGTCCCCCATGCTCTCTAGCAAGGGTCCATAGTGGAGAGCTTCTCTGTAGAATTTCAGAGAGCATGATGCAGGAGAATGAGGAGATAGAACTGGCTGCAGGAGAGCCAGTACTTATGTCAACTATGCTGCCAAACCCAGGGGAATGGAGATGGCAGAAAGAGAAGACAATCCAACAAGCTTGTAGTGAAAAAATTTTCAAAACAGATGACAGCACTGACTTGGAGCCACTACTAAGACTAGACAGAATGTTAGTGGAGGACAAATCTGGTTGCTGGTGAACAAGAACCAGTGGTCCAAACATTAAGGTTCCTGCATTGGCAGCTGCTTGCCAGACAGCAGAAGAATGGTATTGTTTAAAAACAAAGAACAGACAAAACAAGAGTAGAAAACTCTGGATGTGTCTGATGAACTGCTTCAAAGGAAGACTGAAAAAGAGGAGTCAACTCAGATAAGAGAACTCAGCACTGGAAAGGTAAGAAAACTAGAGAGGCTGAAGAAAAGCCCTCCAGTGAAGCAATACCGCTCTTACAGAGGAAAACCTGGTAAGAGGGTAAAGAGAATAGAGCTGAAGAAAACTTACAAAGTAGTAAGTTTATAGAAAGGAAAAAAGACATGCTGGCACAGGAAACTATCATTTGATAGTGGATAGACCTCTTTCCCTAACAGGAAAAGAGGAGAACCCTGTGACGTAGAAGCATGAACATCCTGACAGTTCATAGAAGATAGAAAGAATGGATGTCATTCGGGAAGAGATCCATGTTTAGGATGTAGAATGACAGCAGTGGATTGCCTCTACTGAGAAGAAGCAACTGCAGATTCTAACCCCAAGAGTCACAAGCATCTGATGGATTGATCAGAAACCCTGTGGTTGCTGGGTTTGCTGAGCCTGGTGAGATTGAACTCTGCATACCAGGACGATGCTTCCCCTGTTTGGGAACATCTGTATGATGGGCAGATGATGCATAAAACCTTCTTCTCCTATGGGAAGAAAGTTTGGCAGGATATTTCCTACCTACTGAGACAGAAGAAGGTGCAGAACAGCCCCTCAGAACAGGTAAGTCAGTGGAGAACTGAGTAACCTGACGTAAAGACTCCTTGTTGAAAAGATTGTCTCCAGTGCAAGGCGTATGTCCCAGTCTGTGCTGTGCCCATTTGTCCAAGTCTGAAGCTTGGAGCCAGGCTCTACGTCGTGCCCCTATAGTTATAGCAGAAGTCCTGCTAACAGACTCAAAAGAGTCTAGGGAAGCACGAGTAAGAAACCAAGAAATATTCTGGAGATACTTGAGCAGTGAAGAATAGTCTGCACTCCTGCACTCTGGAAGGGAAGGAGTCAAAAGATGTAATTGCTTTGTGACCTCCTCAAGAGATAGACTCATATAGAAAATATATATGAGAGAATTCTTGCAGAAAGCATAGATGTCTGGAAGATTTGACGTCCAAAGGCATCAAGTGTCCTAGACTCACGACCTGGCGGATAAGAAGAGTGCTTTTTCTTGCTCTTTACCCGCCTCATTGCTGATTCCACAACTATGGAATGATGAGGAAGTTGAGTCTTTTGAAACCCTGGAGAGGGGGGCACCTGATATAAGAGATCAGTTGCTCTGGAAGGTGGGGGTACCCTTAAAGGTGCTTCCCACATTCCTAGAAGAAGATCCTGCAAGGAATGATGCAAAGGAAGCATTATGTTCTCCTTTGTTTTGGTAGAAAGAGATCCCTGTGCAGGATCATGTCCTGGGATAGGAATGGCAAGAGATCTTGCTATATCCAGGAGGAAACTCTGAAAGGAGAGTTCCCCAACAGGAATTTCCCTTGGACAGGTTAGATCTGAAGAACTAGCTTGAGCACTGACAGAGCTATCCAGATATATAGGAATAGAAGATCCTGCACAATGCAGTGTAGAATGCTTAAAGGATGGTCGCCGGTACTGGCTGTCAGGAGGAGCGACCGTCATTACCACATTGTCCATGCCAGGTATCGACTCCAAGCTTAGCATAGAAGGGAGCGATCCTGTTGAAAAAAGCATGGTAGGAGTTGGCCACGATGCTACTGTGGATACCGGTACCGATGCCAATACCGGTACCGATGTCAGAGACGAGCCTGACAAAGACATTGGAGCAGTCATCGGTGAAAGTTCAATCGGTATCGAGGTAACCGAAAACCTCCGGGTGCTGTCCTCGGTACCGAGCCACCGGTATCGATCGGTGTCGGTACCAAAGTGTATTGGTACCGAGTCTTCCAGACTAGAGAGCGATTCTAAACTCGGCATTGACAAGCGAAGCATGGAAGGCACCGACCGTAAAGGTAATGAAGACATCGGTACCGACTTCGGTACCGTGTCTGATACCGGTGAATGAAGGTCAACCAGTGGCAACTCAATGGGCCTCGAGGGAACCGAGAGTTGTGGATCCGAATCATCGGAACTGAGCCTTCGGTACCGCCGAGAGCTGGTACCAAGGCGAGTCGGTACCCAGTCCTCCAGACTGGAGATCGATTCCAGACTCAGCATCGAAGGAAGGGAGGCTATCGATGCACGTCTGGAGGGTACCGACGTCGGTGGTAGTATCGGTGCTGGTACCGATAATGGAAGGTCAGTCTGGAGTGTATCCACTGGTCCCGAAGGCACCGAGGATGCCAGATGATGATCCCTGGTGAGGAGTGTTTCATCCAACACCAGTACCGATGTCGGGGTATCGGTACCGCTCGAAGCGGATGCCACCACCGGACACGGCTCAGGTATGTTCTGTGAGGGGTGAACCCCAGGAACAACCTGAAATCCCTTATACGCTTTTGAGACCGAAGACTCCCGCCGGGGTTTTGAAGCCAGTTGGCCCTCGAGGGCAAGGCCGGAGCCGTCTACATGCTGTGCATGAGACCTACCACTCGAGGGCTGGCTAGTCTTAACAGACTGTTTGTGGGTTACCTGATCCTGTGCAGAAGAAGGGGACGGTGCCCCGAAGCTGGAGGGAAACCGTGTATCGAGGGAACCTCGATATTGAAGACCTCTTCTCACCAAACTGTTGCCAGCACCCAAGCAGGTTAGACACAGACTTCGAGGGTCTAAAAATAAAGTTGTACCGCCACAGTTTGAACATTTCTTAGAGAAAGTGGCTGGCGGTTCCATGAAGGAAAAAGAAGAGGCCTAAAAGGCCTAAGACACTATGAAGAAAAAATATTCCTTGAACAAGGAAGATTTTACAAGAAAAGAAAAGAAAACACTGGCGGTACCGGTGGCGTCGGGAGACAGCCGCGACCACAAGAAAAGTAAAGAAATAAAACAAGAATTTTCTGCGGTGACAGGACGACGTCCTGCCGGCTCCGCAGAAAAACGAAAACTGAGGAGAGGCAGTTGAGAAAGGCGGGAAGGCAGCACGCAGGCGTGGTGGGATGCTTCCAAAAGCTCTTTGATTGGACGCTGGGAAGCGTTCCCGCGCAGACTCCGTCGGTACCGACGTACCCATATGTGAAGACTCATTCCTGCTTGTTCCTGGAGATAACAGCCGGTACCCCAGAGCATGACACCAGTAGTTCTACCGAGGTCAAGGGCAACGCCAGAGGCATCTCGATGCTTAGAAGGAGATCTACCCTTTGAGGACCGGCTAGATTTATGTTTCGTTACCTGAGATCCATGGGAGGAAGACGAAGCCCTGGAAGACGTCGATGCCACAGAAGCTGCATTGGAGGGAAAAAGGGTGCTGAGCTTAGCAGCTCGGTTTTGTCGACCCCTCTTGGACATCATGGCACAAGCCATACAGTCGGAGATGGAGTGGTCAGGACCTAAACATTTGAGAAACCACTCATGGGTGTCGGTGACGGAGATGGTACCGCCACACTTGGTGCACCTTTTGAAAACCGAAGCGGGTTTTTCCATAGTGGAGGAAATTTTTGGCCTAAGGCCCAAAATGGTGCATGTATCTGGAAAAGAAAAGTTTGGAAAAAAATACTATATTTTTTTTTTTGTTTTTTACAAAGAAAGAACGAACTGGCGGTACCGGTATAGCGTCGAGGAAGGCAGACGCGACCACAAAAAAGGGAATAAGGAAAAGATTTTCTGCAGTGACAGGAACAACGACCTGCTGGCTCCGTGGAAAACGAAGAACTGGAGAGAGGCAGTTGGGAAAGGCAGGAAGGCAGCACGCAGGCACTTTGGGATGCTCCCAAAAGCTTTCTAATTGGACGCAGGGGAATGTTCTTGCGCAGGCTCCGTCGGTACTGACGATACCCGTATGTGAAGGCTACACATTCCTGCCTGTTCCTGGAGATCTACGCTTTCTCCAGGAACAAGCAGGAAGTCAGTCCTCACTTATGGGACTCCCTAGCTACAGGCTACCGAGTCTGTAACCCAAAACGCCTCCGCGAAGCTGCAAGCAGAAGTCAATACCCGGAGGAGCCCGAGTCTTTGGGTCCCCGGGGCGAAGCTCTCGGTAGCCGTCGAAGAAGGGTTGGAGGACAGGAGTTGCTTATACCCCAAAAAGATTACAGAGTACAGCCTCGCCGAAGGCACTGTCCTGGAGGGACTCCCTCTCCAGGCAGTAGTGTACAGTGAAAGTGTTCGCTGAAGACCAGGTCGCAGCCCGGCAGATGTCGGTTAGAGGTACTGAGCGCAGCGAAGCCACCGAGGTCGCCATGGCTTGGACACAGTGCACGGTGACCCACCGATCTAGTGGGGCGTCCGCCTTTGCTTGGGCGAAGGCAATGCAGTCCGTCACCCAGACAGAGATGGTGCGCTTGGTGACTTCCTGCCCCAGGCGATTGGGGTCGTAGGTGACGAAAAGCCGGTCGGACTTGCAATGAACCTGCGTACGCTGCAGGTAGAAGGCAAGAGCCCTCTTGCAGTCGAGTGTATGCAACACTGCCAATGCCTGGTCGGCATGCGGTCTCGGGAAGAAGGTCAGTAGGACTATCTCCTGGTTGAGATGAAAATCTGAAAACACCTTCAGTAGGAACTTGGGATGGGTAGGGAGGACCACCCTGTTCCCGTAGACCCTGGTGTATGGAGCCTCAGCCATGAGGCCTGAAACTCACTGACTCGGCGAGAAGAAGTCAAAGCCACCATGAAGACCACTTTCCAGGAGAGATGCCTAAGCGAGCATGTTCCCATCAGCTCGAAGGGCGCTCATGTGAGCTGCATCAGCACCACGTTGAGGTCCCACTCCGCTGGCAGAGGGCGGATGGGAGGCTTGGAAAGCAGTAGACCTTGCATGAAGCGAGAGACCAAGGGCTGCCCCGAGAGGGGTTTTCCCTTGATGGGGAGGTGGTTCGCCGAAATGGCGTTCAGGTGTACCCTGACTGAATTGGATTTCAGTTCTGCCTTCGAGAGGTGGAGGAGATACTGACGGATCCACCGGATAGAGCAGGATAATGTGCAGATCTGGAGCTCGGAGCACCAGGTTAAGAAGCGTCGCCACTTAAAGGCGTATGCCTATCATGTTGAGTCCTTCCTTGATGCGAGCAGAATCTCCTCGACATCCTCTGGGAGACACAGCAGAGCTAAGGCGACGTGTTCAGCTGCCAGGCTGCAAGGGACAGTGAGGCCAGGTTCGGGTGCAACACCCGACCCTCCTTCTGCGTCAACAGGCCTGGGGCGCAGCCCAGGGAGACTGGGGGCTCAGACGCAAGCTGGAGCAGAAGCAGGAACCAAGGCTGTTGAGGTCACGAGGGGCCACGAGGATCAACGAAGCTCGGTCCCACTGAGCCTTGTGGAGGGTCCTCGCAATGAGAAGAGAGGGAGGGAACGCGTAAAGAAGGCCGGAGGTCCAACTCAAGAGGAACGCAGGGCCACCCTGCTCGGTTGCAGAACTGGGCCACAGATGCGGGGACGCTGCGTATTCACTGGACTGGCAAACAGGTCCATGGATGAGATCCCCTAACCAATGGAACTAGGTACCGGCAACTTCCGGGTCCAAGCAACACTCGTGTGGGCGGAGAATCCTGCTGAGTTTATCCGCGAGGACATTCTCCTGGCCTGGGAGGTAGACTGCTCGCAGGGTCATCCCCCGGCGAGATGCAAAGGAGGATCGCCTCTCGGCAGAGAAGACGTAATCCGGTTCCCCCCTCCTTGTTGATGTAAAACATGACTACCCTGTTGTCTGTCTGCACGAGCACCGACTTCCTCCTCAGATAGCCCTCAAAGGCCCTCAGGGCCCATCGGACTGAGCGAAGCTCAAGCAGGTTGATTTGCTGCAAAGACTCCTCGGGTAACCACTGCCCCTGGGTGCACTATGTGCCGTAGTGGGCTCCCCACCCCAGGAGGGAAGAATCCGTCGTTAGGACAAGCTCGTGCTGCGGAGTCTGGAAGGGCATTCCCCGAAGGAGACTTCGGGGGTCCTGCCACCAACTCAGGGTGGAGACTGCAGGAGACCCAGATAGAGTCTCTGAGGTGGCCAAAGGCCTGGCTCCATTGTGCCCTGAGACACCACTGGGCTGTCCGCATGTGCATATGGGCATGGGGGACCACATGGATGGTGGAGGCCATATGCCTGAGGAGGTACAGCATCACTCGCACCGTAACCCTGTCAATGATTATTGTTCACTGTAAACTGTTCATGTGAATACCAAGTAGCTATTTATTTATTTATATTCTCTTATATATCGCGCTATTCTGCATCAGTGCAGTTTACATTGAACAAACTAAAATTACATTGAACAGGGCATTATAACTTGGAGATAACTATTTTACAGGGAACATGGGCTATGGAGGATTAAGTGGCTTGCCCAAGACCACAAGGAGCACCTGTAGGACTAGAAACCCCAGTCCTTCCAGCCCAAGGTTGCTGTCCTCTAGTAGGATTTGAACCCCTGACCTTCTGGCCTGAAGTACCTTGCCCCAACCACTAGGCCAACTCCTCCACTCCACTCTATTTTTTGATGTTATTGTTAATACCAATTTGATGTAAATTTGATGTAAATATGTTCCATGTTCAGGCATATATCATGTGGTTATTTATTTATTTATTGTTCACGGTTAATTGTTTGATGCAAACATGTTCTATGTAAACCGCACTGATCTGAAAAAGCGCGATATGTAAAAACAAATAAATAAATAACCCAAGTCCTGTCTTGGACGTGAGCCACCACAGCCGAAGGCAGTTTGTGCGGTCCGTGTCTAGGCGAGCGTCGAACTCCAGTGTCTGCACCGACTCGAGATGAGACTTGGGGTAGTTGACCAGGAAGCCGAGGCGCTTGAGGAGAAGGATTGTGCACGCCGCTGCCAGGCGGGATTCACTGATCAAGGACCCCGTGACGATCCAGTCGTCGAGGTAGGGGAAGACGGGTATGCCCTGCAACCGGAGGAAGGCGGTGGCCGCGGAGAGGCACTTTGTGAAAACCCGCAGTGCGGTGCAAGCCCGAAGGGGAGCACCCTGTACTGGTAGTGTTATTTATTATTATTTATTTATTTTAATTTCTTATATACCGCACTCTTTGACATCAGCGCGGTTCACAGAGAACATAAACAAAACCAGAACAACAGGCTGTTCGGTATTACATATAACAGGAATATAAACTTGGAGCAACATGGGAGAAATATTTACATGGAATATGCAATCTGTTAACTGGATAACATACTCGAACTATGTACATGACTTAGCAAGGGTGCTGGAGCGAGGAAGAAAAGAAAAAAGAGCAAGTGGTTGGATATGTAGTGGGACTATTATGTTAACTTCATATGGAGTAGTATTTGGTGAATAGGATGAATTTAAGGGCCTTCCTAAACTGGGTTAAGTCGGTTATGGTACGGATGTCAGAGGGGAGGGAGTTCCAGCACTTTGGTGCGCAAAACAAGAAAGCTCTGTTCGCTGTTGATAGATTGCATGTTGTTATGGCCTTTGGTAATGCTAAGGAGCTTAATGCTGCCTGTCTTCTAATTCTGTTTGGTGGTACGGATTGGATGAGCTCGGAGAGTGAGTTGGAAGATATACCCTTGATAGCCTTGAATGTAAGAATGAGGGTTTTGAACATCAGCCTTCCGTGTATGGGGAGCCAATGGAGCTGTTTGAGGATAGGTGTGATATGTTCACTCTTGGATGCTCCTTGAAGAACCCTTGCTGCAGTATTCATAGCGAGCTGCAGTGGGCTCAAGGTGGATTGTGGGAGTCCTTGAAGAATTGAGTTGGCGAAATCAAAATGAGGTAGGATTAGTGCTTGGTAAATGGTTCTGAAGTCCTCTGGGTCAAGAAGGGAACGTAGGTGCTTGAGAGTGCGTATCTTGAAATACACAGCTTTTACGATATTATTTATGTGTGGTATCATGTTGAGCCGATGGTCAAGTGTTACTCCGAGGTATTTTATTGCTTCCTTGGTGTATAGTTCAGCTCCCTTGACGTTTATATATGGTGGTGGTGTGAAGTTGGGGTCTCTGGAGATAAAGAGAACCTCAGTTTTCTTGTGCTGAATGCGGAGGTTCTGTGACAGGAGCCATTCAGAGACTGCATTAAAGCAATTCGTTATAGGCAGTAAATCCATTTGCTTTGTGGAAAATGGCATGTAGAGTAGGATATCATCCGCATATACCATGCATCTCACATTGAATGATCTGATGATATTGCAGATCGGCTGCATATAGATGTTGAACATGAGGGAAGAGAGAGAGGACCCTTGTGGAACGCCTTGTTTTTGATGGAAGAGTTTGGATTCTCCTGTTGCGGATTTCACATATTGCATTCTGGTGTCGAGGTATGATTTGCACCATTCGAGTGCTGAGTTGCAGATGCCTTTTTCTTTTAGTCGACCGAGGAGGATCTCATGGTTTACTGAATCGAATGCTGCTGCTATATCCAAGAAGATTAGTACGATGCCTTGCTGTAGGTTGTCTATGGTGGTGAGAACATCATTGAATAGAGTAGTAAGTAGTGTCTCAACACCATGGAATTCTCTGAAGCCGTGTTGGGAACGGTCCAGGGGGGCTGCGGAATCTATATGGTCTTGGATTTGCCTTTGTGCCTCTTTTTCAAATATCTTTGCTAGAAGGGGGATGCTGGCTATTGGCCTGTAGGAATCGGGGCGTTTAGGGTCTAGTTTTGCGTTTTTTAGCAGAGGTCTAATGGATGTGAGCTTTAATGCAGATGGGAAGGAGCCAGATGTAAAGGAGAGGTCAATGATTCTTGCAATGAAAGGGCTAAATGAGCTTCGGAGATCCTTTATCCAGAAGGCTGGGCACGGGTCGGTTTGTGCAGTCGTGGTGTTGAGTGAGGCGATTGTGTCTTCAATGTGTTTAGCAGAGGGTGTGGTAAGTGCAGATAGGGGTGTTATGCAGGTTGTTTTGTGTACAGTGGTTTTTGATAGTTCTTCTGTTTGTAGAAGTTTTGATTGTAAGTAATCAGCAAATTCCTGTGGGTGGATATCTTCTTTTTGTTCTGAAGATGGTTCCTTTGATAGTGATTTGACCAGGTTGAAGAGGTCGCGAGGTTTGTTTAAAGATCTTTTGAGCATATCAGTGTGGTATTGCTTCTTTGTGGTTGTGATTGCCTCGCGGTGAGATGAAAGGTGTTGATTGTAGGCTGCGTGATCATCGATGGAAAGTGAGCGGCGCCAGCGTTTTTCGAGTCTTCGTAGGTGGGAAAGGGAGGACTGTAACTCGGGGGAAAACCATGGAGCAGAGGTTTTTTTTCTTGATGATGTGTTCTTTTTGTGTGGTAGTTGAGCAATGGTGTTGAGGTTGTTGTACCAGGCGGTGACAGACTCATCAAGGTTGAGTACTGTGTTGTTTAGGAGTGGTTGGGTGCTTGATAGTATAAGTTCTCTATTGAAAGGTCGAAAGCCTTTTGTTACTCTAGATGTGTTGTCCGGTTTTCTGTTGTTGATTAGATGATTTTTGCTCAGAGGAATTTGTAGGTTTATAAGTTTATGGTCTGACCATGGTACATTGGTGATCGATTTTACAATGTTGCAGTTCTGTTCAGAAACAGATTGGGGAGCGAAGACCATATCAAAAATGTTTCCTTTAGTATGAGTAGGCTCCGTGATAAGCTGTTGATATCCAAGATCTTCAATGGCGTTGATGAGTGAAGATGACTGGTTTTGCTGTAATGATGGGAGGTTGAGGTCTCCCATTATCCAGTTAGGAGTGGTGGGGTTGCTGGTGTTGGCAGCCAGGTCCAATATGGTGGGAAGTTCATCCGGTGAGCTCGTGGGGGCTCTGTAGACTAGGTTGATAGAGCATTGTTTGTTTACTATGGTGATTATATCTAGGTTGCTTGTGCTATGAGAGTTGGTCATATTGAAAAGGAGTTCGGACTTGGTGAGTATCAGTGCTCCTCCTCCCTTCTTGTTTTCTCTATGGGTTGTGTGTATAGAGAAGTTAGGTGGAATAAGTTGGTTGATGAGGACATTGTCCTCTTTGGATAACCAGGTTTCGGTGATCATGAGTGCATCAAGGTTGTGGAGGGTAATTATGTCTAGGATTACAGGCCATTTTTTCGAATCGAGCGTGCATTTATGAGGGCACATTTTAAGCTATGTGGGAGTTGGGATTTGTGTTGCTTAGGGTTGCTGGTATGATGTATTGCTATGTGGATGAGGTGGGAGTGTCGTATACGAGCTTCATTATCTGGATGATGGTAAGGGTTGCCTGACCATTGTTTTCCGCGGTTCTTGAGGATAGGTATATGATTGGTGGAGGGAGAGTAGGCAAGGGAGGTCCCTAGCCAGTCTGTGAGAAGGTAAAAACTGAGGAAGGTGATGAGATGGAAAGACATTTTAGTTTCTTGATATGGGATGTGTATGGGAGTCTCAGATTCTTGGGAGGCAATATACAGGTTACAGTATAATTAATAAAGGCTATGTTACAGTATAAGTGGTGCCGTACAATGTTACAGTAAAGTGTGACTACTGAAACAGTTATTGCCTGTGCTGAGGGTGAACTAGGACGTGGGTATAAGTGTCCTTGACATCCAAGGAGCATAGCCAATCACCATGCTGAAGGAAGGGCAGCAGGACGCCAAGCGATAACATCTTGAACTTCTCCCGCACCAGGAACTTGTTGAGGTTTCTGAGGTCGAGGATGGGGCGCAGGCCCTCCGTCTTTTTCGGGACGAGAAATTAGGAGTAAAGCACAGTTACTTACCTGTAACAGGTGATCTCTGGGAACAGCAGGAATTAGTCCTCACATATGGGTACGTCGGTACCGACGGAGCCCGTGCGGGAAAGCTCCCCAGCTTCTTAGAATAGAAGCTTTTGGGACCTCCCACTGCACATGCGCACTGCCTTCCCGCCTTCCTGAACAGCTCTCCTCAGTTTCGAGTTTATAGCTGAGTCAACAGAGAGAGGACAGGAAGATAGATAGATAAAAGATACAACTCCTAGGGGAGGTGGGTGGGTTGTGAGGACTAATTCCTGCTGTTCCCAGAGATCACCTGTTACAGGTAAGTAACTGTGCTATCTCCAGGAACAAGCAGGAATAAGTCCTCACATATGGGGACTCCCTAGCTTAGATGCATGGGATCCCCTGTAAAGGTTCGCCATCTTCGTATGGATCTCAGGCATCCATTCTGGGAAGGTGGGCAGGAGTTGTTTAGGAATGGAACAGGTGCTTGAGGACAGCCTGGCCAAACAAGGCATCCCGGCGGGAGTCCTTGTCCAAACAGTAATGGGCTGTGAAGGTATGAACCGAGGCCCAGGTAGCGGCTCGACAGATCTGATCTATGGAAACAGAGTGCAGATGAGCCATAGAAGTTGCCATGGCCCTCACATTGTGAGCAGTGACATGGCCTTCCAGAGAAATGTTTTTGCTTTGGTAAGCAAAAGAAATACACTGAGCAATCCAATTGGAAAGTGTACGCTTGGAGACTGGAAGTCCCAAATGGGAAGGATCAAAGGCCACAAAAAGTTGAGAAGACTTTCGATGTGGCTGAGTCCTATTAAGGTAAAAAGCGAGAGCTCTTTTACAATCCAGAGTATGAAGGTTCCTCTCTGCATTGGATGCATGAGGAGCTGGAAAAAAGACAGGTAGATATACCTCTTGATTAAGATGAAAAGGCGAGACCACTTTAGGCATAAAGTGGGGATTCGTCCTAAGGACCACCTTATCATGATGAAATCTTGTGTAAGGTGGATTAGCCACTAAAGCCTGCAGCTCACTGATGCGGCGAGCCGAAGTGACTGCAATGAGGAAGATGACCTTCCAGGAAAGAAATTTCAAGGAGGTGGAAAACATTGGCTCAAAAGGTGGCTTCATAATTTGACCGAGCACTAGATTCAAATCCCATGCGACCGGGGGTGGTCTGATGGGAGGTTTAGTGAGAGTCAGGCCTCTCATGAATCTTGCAACAAGAGGATGAGAGGAGATAGGTTGTCCATTTATATGTTTCAAGGATGCTGCAATAGCACTTAAATGGACTCTTACCGAATTCGTCTTGAGGCCTGCATTGGATAGATGCAGGAGGTAATCAAGAAGAGAATTCAAAGGAAGTGCCAGAGGGTCAAGACCCTGCTGAGCACACCAAATGGAAAAACGTTTCCATTTGAAAGCATAGGAACGCCTGGTAGAGGGTTTCCTAGAGGCAGAAAGGATATCTTTCACTGGTTGGGAAAGATGAAAGTCTTGAAGGCTTAAGCCTTCAGTAACCAAGCACTGAGGTGAAGGGATTTGGGGTTTGGGTGCCACAAAGTCCCCTCCTCCTGAGACAGGAGGTCTGGCGCAGCTCCCAGATCCAAGTAGGATCCCTGGGAGAGCTGTAGAAGTAGAGGGAACCACACTTGGCGTGGCCAGCGTGGAGC
This sequence comes from Ichthyophis bannanicus, assembly GCA_033557465.1. Lineage (NCBI taxonomy): Eukaryota > Metazoa > Chordata > Amphibia > Gymnophiona > Ichthyophiidae > Ichthyophis > Ichthyophis bannanicus. The sequence goes on from CM066040.1 coordinate 45,167,066, forward strand.
TATGAGGATCATAGTTCCATGATCCCTCTGGAGTTTGAACAGAGTCTTGGGAATCAAAGGAATGGGTGGAAAGGCATATAGGAATGCCTGACTCCAATTCAGGAGAAAGGCGTCCGTAGCCTGAGCTCCCTGACACGGAGTTCTGGAACAGAACCGGGGAAGTTTGGCATTCCACGGACTTGCAAAGAGGTCTATGTCCGGGGTCCCCCATTCCTGAAAGATTCGGTTTATTTGGTCCAAATGTAGGGACCATTCGTGTGGCAGCAGAACTCGACTGAGCCTGTCTGCCCGAGAGTTTTGAACTCCTGGGAGATACACTGCTAGCAGGTGAATCTGATGCTCTCTGGCGAAGGCCCATAGTCTTAGAGCTTCGTTGCAAAGCGACAGAGAGCCCGTCCCTCCTTGTTTGTTTATGTAAAACATGGCCACCTGATTGTCCGTCTGAACTAGGACAGTGAGGTTGGCTAGGAGGGAGTGGAAGACCTTGAGGGCAAGGTAAATTGCTCGCAGTTCCAGAAGATTGATATGAAGGGTGGTCTCCTGCAGAGACCAAGTGCCCTGAGTGGAGAGAGTTTGCAGATGGGCTCCCCACCCTGTTTGGGAGGCATCTGTTGTGAGGGTTGCTTGGGGTAGCAATGGTTGAAATGGAGCCCCCAACAACAGATTCTTGGTGGAAGTCCACCAGTGGAGGGACCAAAACAGACGATCGGAGGTTTGTATTTGGTCTGAGAGCGCTCCTGACGCCTGAGTCCACTGAGTGGCCAGGGTCCATTGAGCTGCTCTCATATGAAGACGAGCATAGGGCACCACATGCACTGTGGAGGCCATATGACCCAGTAGGCGTAGCATTTCCCTGGCTGTCAAGTGAGTGCTGGACTGAGCTTGGGAGGCCAAACTCAGGAGGCGCTGGCCTCGAACATGTGGAAGGTAGGCCCTTGCAGTGATGGTGTCCAACTGGGCCCCTATGAATTCTAGAGATTGAGTAGGGATGAGTTGGGACTTGGGAAGGTTTACTACCAGTCCCAGATACTGCAAAAGGCTCCTTGTGTGGTCCAGGGAAATCTGGGCCTGTGACTGAGTTGGAGCTCGGATGAGCCAGTCGTCCAGATATGGGAAGACAAAGATTCCCATGCCTCTTAGAAATGCGGCTACGACTGCCATGCATTTTGTGAATACTCTTGGAGCAGAGGCTAGACCGAAGGGGAGTACTCTGTATTGGAAATGTTTTCCCTGAAACAGAAAGCGAAGATACTTTCTGTGGGATGGATGGATGAGTATATGTGTATACGCATCCTGTAGGTCTAGAGAACAAAGCCAGTCCTGACCCTGGAGGTAAGGAAGGAGAATGCCGAGAGACAGCATTTTGAATTTCTCCTTGAAGAGAAATTTGTTCAATTCTCTCAGATCTAGGATTGGTCTGAATCCCCCTGTCTTCTTTGGAATGAGAAAATAAGGGGAGTAGAAACCGGACCCTTGTTGAGGAAGAGGAACCTCTTCTATGGCCCCTTGGGCAAGAAGAGAGGAAACCTCTTGATCCAACAGGGTTAGGAGAGATGGGGGAGAATTGAATGGTCTCACCATATGATGGGGAGGAAGGCTGGAGAAATGAAGTTTGTAACCCTCTCGAATGATAGAGAGGGTCCATTGTTCTGTTGTGATTTGTTCCCATCTGGGAGCAAAGTGAACCAACCTTCCGGGTATGGTGAGAGGTTCTGGTTGTGTTAGAACCAGAAGTGGCAAGTTCCCTAGGAGCAAGTCAAAACCCCTGAGGGGTTGGAGCCTGCTGAGCTACAGTAGCTGCTGCAGGCTTAGCTCGTGCTTGTTTGGATTGCTGACGCTTAGCAGTATAGCGAGGTTGAGAAGACTGCTGGCCAGTATTTGAAGCAACTCTGGCCTTCTTATAGTAAGGCCTTTTAAAAGACTTTTTCTTAGTAGGAATTGAAGTGGACTTTGAAAGTCTTTCCAAGGTGGCATTTTCAGCATCCATCTGGGTGGCTTTGATTTGCCACTCTTCCCCAAATAAGTTCTCACCTGTACAGGGCAGATTCCGTAAGCCATCTAGAACCCAAGGTTCCAGATCAGAGGCCTGGAGCCAAGCAAGACGTCGGGCTGCAATAGCAATGCCCGAAGCCCTACTGGCTCCCTCAAAGGAATCATATGCTGCCCTATTAGAGAACTTAGAAACCTCTAAGAGTTGTTTCACTAGGGAAAGGAATCCCTGCTTTTTATCCTCAGGGATAAAGGGGGCAAAATGCCGCACCTTTTTGGCAAGTTCCTCCAGGAACATGCCCATATAGAGACTGTAGGAATTAATCCTGGCTATAAGCATACTAGCCTGGAAAATTTTCCTACCAAAAGAGTCCAAAGTCTTACATTCCCGTCCTGGAGGGGTGGAAGAGTGCCTTTTGGTACTCCTAATCTTCTTCATTGCAGACTTCACCACAATAGAGTGGTGGGGCAATTGAGTCTTTTGGAAACCAGGAGAAGGAGGGACCCTATACATGGTGTCCAACCTACGGGAATAAGGAGACAAAGTCAAAGGATTTTCCCAGAAATCCATCAGTTGTTCTTGAAGGATTTCATGGATAGGCAGGGTAACTGCCTCCTTAGGGGCCTTTGAGTATCCCAAAATATCCAGTTTTTTGGATCTGGGTTCCTTTTCAGAGGATGTGGTAATAGAAAGGGCTGTAGCCATATCTAAAACAAAGTCCTGGAAGGACAAATCCTCTGGAGGGGACATTCTCCTTTTAGGAGAAGAGGGCTCCTCAGGTAAGTTGAGTGAAAACTCAGCAGAATCATCAGAGGAGTGAAAATCCTCAGAGGAATCGGTGCTTTCCTCTAACGCACGATACGCGTACCGATCGGTATCGATATCGGGCGTATCGGGTATGGAACCGGTATGGAGCGAAAGCCCATACGGTACCGACTTGCGTTTAGAGGTGGACGGCCTCGATACCGGCATGGCGGACGATACCGGTATCGGGCCCGGAACCGCTGAAAGCGGAAACCGATGGCGTTGCAGCTTTAATGAAAGCCATGACGGCCTGCTGCATGGACTGTACAGTATCGCCCATGGACGCCATAGCTGCCTGGATGTCGGTACCGGAGTGACCCGGTACCCCAGAGCAGGCTAACAGGTGATCTGTCGAGGCCGTAGCATCGATATCAACCTGAGACCCCTGAATTGGCGTTTTTGGAAGTTGGACTTCCCGCCGGGGTTGTTTGGCTGGGGCAGGGTCCTCAAGTTCTAAGCTAAGAGCCTCTCGATGCTTTGAAGGAGATTTGCTCTTTGAGGACTTGCCCACAGAAGGTTTGGTTACCTGAGATCCATCCGGAGAAGAAGACCTGGATGACTGTGATGCTGTATTCTCTGAAGCAAACAGCACATGGAATTTGTTGGCCCGGTTCTGCAGCCCACGTTTAGACATGTGGGAGCAAGATGGGCAGTCCGGTATGGAATGGTCAGGCCCCAAACATTTCAGACACCATTCATGGGTGTCTGTGACTGAAATAACAGCATTACATTTGGTACACTTCTTAAATCCAGGGGCTGGCTTCTCCATGAGGAGAAATTGAGTAGGCCGAGAGGCCTCTCTGAAGTGACCAAAAAGCTAAAAAATAAGAAAAAAGAATTATAATTTTTTAAAGAAAGAAAGAAAAGACCGGCGATACCGGTATCGGTATGGGGAAGGCAGGTACGCGGTCTAAAGAAACAAATAAAATAACAATTTCTTCAGCGGTGACAGGAACACGACCTGCTGGCTCCGCGGAAAAAGAGAAACTGAGGAGAGCTGTTCAGGAAGGCGGGAAGGCAGTGCGCATGTGCAGTGGGAGGTCCCAAAAGCTTCTATTCTAAGAAGCTGGGGAGCTTTCCCGCACGGGCTCCGTCGGTACCGACGTACCCATATGTGAGGACTTATTCCTGCTTGTTCCTGGAGATAACCCCTGACCTCGAATGTGCAGCGGTGCCTTCTCGACTTCTTGCTGGGCAAGGAGATTGGACAGTTCCTGCTGCAAGAAGGTCTGGTGCGCGAGGAGTCGAGCAGGCTCCGCTGGGCAGAAGGGAGGAGGACGCCTGTCCAGGCAGAGATGGTATCCGTCTCGGATTACCCAGAGGATCCAGGTGTCTGATGTTATCGACGCCGACTCTGAGGCGAATAGGGACAGGCGTCCCCCCACTGGTGGAAGAGCTGCTGGGGGGTGAGAGGCTATGCCGATGGCGTCAAATACCCTGTGTAGGGTGGGGCGGCGCCAGTGGTTGGGCCTTAGGTCTTTTAGGTTTGTGGTGGCCATGTGCATCCCCCTTGCCCTGCATGCCAGGAGTCAGCGCAGAGGTGGGCAGGAAGGGCAGATAACCCAGGTAAAGGATTATTTTCCTCTGGAAGTATGGCTTTTTAGGTTGTTGTTTCTTCCTAGGGAGGGAGGAGGTTTTGCATGAGAGACGGGTTCGAGTCATTAACTCCATTTCTATCTCAGCAGCCTTATCCTCCATCGGCTTACCGAACAACTGTTCGCCAAGGCAAGGGACGTCTAAGAGTTTCTCTTGGACCCACTGCTCCAGATCCAAAGGTTGGAGCCACGCCTGGCGCCGGGCCCCGATGCCGGCCGCCGCCACCTGGGCAGCGAACTCAAACCCGTCATATGCGACACAGGAGAGGTACTTTGTATACTCCACAATGGATTTGAGGAGGGTCTGGAACCTTAGGAGAGGTTCGCCCCCGAGACCTGCGGCGAAACCGCCGAGCTCCTTGGCAAGATCCCACAGGAACATGCCCATATAATGCTGGCATGCCTGGATACGGCAAACGAACATGGAACCCTGATAGGCCTTACGCCCCAGGGCGTCGAGAGCTCTCGACTCCCTACCTGGGGGGACCGAGGAGTGAGACTTTGGGCTCTTTTGTTTACGCATCGCTGACTCCAAAACCATGGAGGTGTGCGGGAGCTGGGTCTTTCGGAACCCTGGCCCACGTTGAACCTTACCCAGTAATAACGTGGAAAGCGAGTGGAAGACAAACTTTATTGATACAAGGTTGATAAGCCTAGGCCCGACACAGGCCGTGTTTCGTATTCTTCCTCAGGGGCAGGCTAAAAACACAGCAAAAATATTAAAAATCATAACAATAAATAATTAATAATTATAATTACAACTACTGCCTAGTAAGATAAAAATAAGGAACACCTCTGAAGAAATTAGGCCTAAAATGGCATTTCTGCAAGATCATATTGTTGAACTAACCATATTTTGGCTTTAGCCAATTTCACTGGTAGGCAACTTGGGATTACTGTCCATTATGCACTGAATCTGGAGACTTGCTTGTCTCAGTCTTGCTATCCCTCATTCATTTCCCTATACCTTTATCTTTTGACTTGCTATTTTATTTTACTTTTTTGATACGCTTCATTCTCTGTGCTCTCTATTCTTGGTTTAATGTTCTATTGCTTTGTTGATACCCTTTTACCTTTTTGTGATTGCCCCCTTTAACAATTTTTCTTTACTGTAGCTTTATAGTGATATACAGTATATACCGTTACATAAGCAAAATGTCAGCTAATCTTTCCTACATATCATAATAGAGACCCAAAGCTTGCAGTCATGAGTGTCTGCAAGCTCCAATTACCTCTATAGAAGTTCTCAATGCCATTTTGAAAACATTAGAAAGCACATGATCAATTTGGCATTCACACTGTTGTCCACTAGTGACAAGAGTTGTGCAGAATCTCTCCCTTAGGACAAACCTGCTAACTCCTCAATTTCATGCGAAGTGTTTCACATATTATAGACTTAACAACAAATGGATCTTCTGTGAACATAAATGGCACGGAGAGGGTTTGTGAATGGGCTCAAAGAACTGCAAGCACCAACCTTTAGTATCTGTACCAAACATGGTGTGGCCCATCACATTTCTTAAAGCAATTGGAGGACTTTTTTTTTTCTAGGACATGTCTCTGAAAAATACAGCTGCTGCATAATCAGATGACTCAAGTTTTGAAAGAGTGGGCCCTGCCAGATCCCCATGCACCCAAACAGAGGTGACAACAGATGAATAGGGGGTGAGGGCTTAAAAAAGGTTAAAGGGTGCCAATAAACCTAACTAAGGAAACAAAGGAAAAAGAGGTCCACATGCAACAAGCACAAATTAAAACAAAGGAAAAAAAAAACAGGTACGTCTCTGCAGCTCCATAGAAAAAGAACAGAGGATGTCCTGCACAATGACATGAAGCAGGAAGTCATGCACATACATGTTAGTGCCTCTTAAAATATCTTTTCTGTGCTGGAGAGTCTTTTTACTGCATGGCCTCTATTGGATGAGGTCATCCAGTTATTTGGACCTGTTATCCTGCTTGCACTTTGAAAAGGACAACCAATCTAAAACTCCACCTGAACTGAATAATATCAGTGCTTCACTACAAATCATTGCTGAAAAGAATTATGGGACCAATCGCCAGGAAGTTTACAATATATGATACAGACAAGCCTTGCCTCTCCAGCAGTTCTACATGCTTGCTAGAGATTTAGATTGCAATTACAAACTGTGATACTTCTGTAGGAAATGCTTCCCTGCATGCCAACCTCTACCAAGATTCACTACTTACATTTGACACCAAAGCCTCCTCCATTTTTGCAGAGCCCGCAGCCACAGTACTAGGCAGGGAATTAGATGGAGCCGTGTAGTCAGTCACAGATTCCTTGAGAAAAGCAAAGGGAAATCATAATTGCTTGCAGTGTGGGAGGTTTTGATCCTCCACACATATATTAGGAAACGAATTAAACATAAGCCTCTGCTCTCAGATGCCAGATAACTATTGCAGTCTGAGATCCAGTATGGTACTTCTTACATTCTAAGTGGCAGTGGTGTAGCCAGGACCTATATTTCGTGGAGCATATTAATATGGGAGGGCACAAGATAGTGCAAACATTAACACCATCTCCAGTTCTATTTGACTGTTCTGCTTTCACTGACTGGGTCGGCCTGATGCTAAAGTGGAGGGGCCATGGTCCATCTAGGCACACCTCTAGCTAATCTCCTGCTAGGATGCACTAGTCTCTAGCTGTAGTATCTCTTTCAGCTTGCCCCTTATTTGAGTGTTATAAAATAGTTCCACAGAAGCAAAGTTTACTTGCGTCCAGAGTTTCTTATTAAAATGAAGGTACCTAATGCTAGAGGAAAATCACCCTTTACAGAGCATCCTCACCTATATTCTATTCTTCAGACTACTGAATGGCTTCAGAAAACATTGTAACATGCAACTCAGTGGAATAGACTTAACTTTCACATCTATATTACAAAGTGAACTGCTGGTTTGTTGCTAGCCTAAGCATACCTACCATGTTATGCATATGTGCCTGGCTATAGCAGGTCTGACAGCAGCAAGAGCTACATCACTGCTAAAGCTGGATTGCCATAATTGCAAAAGTAGCTTAGTACCTTGGGGATGGCTCCAAATTCTGGTGCAGACACAGATATCATAGTTCCTATTTCTGTCACTGCTTTGCTCTCTTTCATGACAACAGGATCTGGGCTGCGGACTGAAGCAGGTCTTGGCTTGTTCTGTCCCTCAGGTTCTGCTGGTTGCACATCCTTTACCTTTCTGTTCTTCAGTGAGCGCTCTTTCCCAATGGGGCCAGGTTTATGCTCTTTGTTTTCTACTGGGCTCAAGTCTGGAATCTAAGAACAAACTCATTCTTGCAATAGCATCATACAGAAATCCCATCCCAACCAAACTGCATGTTCTTTCCCTGCCAAAATCTAAAAATTCTTAGAAACGTGGTAAAATCTAGTTTTAAAAATACAGAGTTAGGAGAGATAAGTAGGAGTCCTGGATTCTCAATGCCCTCTGGTATCAACTGCATAACCCTAGGTAAATTACATTTTATTCAGCTCCAGTAATCCAACCATAGCTTGCTAATATACAGTCAAACCTCGGTTTTCATGATTAATCCGTTCGAAAAAGTCTGACTAAAACCGAAACGTATGAAAACTGAAGCAATATTTCCCATAAGAAATAATGTAAATCCAATTAATCCGTTCCAGACACTCAAAAATATTCACAAAAAATACATTTTATAGAGAATAACTATATTTTTACATACAGAAAACAATGAGAAATAAATATAAATGACTAATGAAATGGATAAATGAACATTTAACATCACTGAAAGCAAGCTAAGTACAGTACTGTACAGTACAGTATGTTAACATCTGGCCTTAGCCACCCCTGACAAGCTGCTGTGCCCAGCTCTCTTCGGAATCACATTGAATTCAGTCCATTAAAATACCTTTACATTATCTGCTCAATGCTTCAGAATGGCAGAAAATCTTAATGATATAGCTTCAGACGTACCCTGCAAGAGAAAGAACTGCCTCCCACATTCATGCAACATCTCCTGCTTACGTTGACAGCTTTTCTTCCCTGCTACCGGGACAAAATCTCAGTCAAAAGACGTTGAAAACCGAAGCAATGCATGAAAACCGGGACAAAATCTCAGTCAGAAAAGACGTTGAAAACCGAAGCGTATGAAAACCGGGGCAAATGAAAACCGAGGTTTGACTGTATTTGCTTTCCTAGGAAGCTGCCATGCAATTCAGTTGAGATGAGTCAGCAGAGTGAATCGCCTAGTGATTAGAACAGTGGTTCTCATCCCAGTCCCTTGGGACACACCTAGCCAGGTTTTCAGGATAACCACCATGAATATGCATATGAGAGATTTGCATACAATGGAGGCAGCACATACAAATCTCTCATTTGCATATTCACCATGGTTATTCAGAAAACCTGACTGGTTGCGTGTGTCCTGAGAACCCCTGGATTAGAACAATTAACTGGATCCATGAAACTGGAGGCCAAATCCTACTTATGCCACAAATACCTATTGTGATATTGGGCAAGCAACTTTCTCTCCCATTGCTTTATGACACCATCTAGTTTGCAAGTTGTCTGGGGCAGGCGCTCATAGTAATTTTTTCTAAAGCAACCTAGCTTTAAGATGCTATAAAGAAAAATGTTAACATTATCAAACATGTCCTGGCTCTCCATTCCCCAATCTGACATCTTATGCAGATCCTCCATGTCTGGTAAAACGAATGGTCCATCTACTTCTGATTTGCCCCATTTTGAAAATATTCAAAAATCAAATAACTGGCAATGAATTGCCATATTGTGAATTTTATGATCTTAGACTTATGGGTGTCTAGATTTTCTGTAGCCTAAAACACATTGCAATGTCCATCATGGAAGGGCCTGCATGCATAACTTGCATTTTACAACAGGTTTTGGAGAACACAGATAGGGAGGTTAAGGGATAAAACCCACACAAGGTTAGATGCCAAGTTTTAATAAATTCAACAATATTGTTCGTGTGACCCATTTTTAGTGCCATCAAGTGTGTGATTGCGTGGAAGGAGAAGAAAGAGTAGTTACTCACCTGTAACAGGTGTTCTCCAGGAGCAGCAGGAATCAAGCCTCACATATGGGTGTCATCGGCGCCAATGAAGCCCCAGCGGAGCATTTCCCCAGCTTTCTATGAAAGCCTTTGGGAATGCAGGCACGCATGCGCGGTTCCCTTCCCGCCTAAAGGTGCCATCTTACCTCAGTCAAATGACATAGCTAAGAACAGCACACAAAAATGAAAAATAAACTATGTACAACTGCAACTCCCAGGGGAGGGGGGAGGGTTGTGAGAACTGATTCCTGCTGCTCCTGGAGAACACCTATTACAGGTGAGTAACTACTCTTTCTCCAGGACCAAGCAGGAAGTCAGTCCTCACATATGGGTGACTACCTAGCTCTGGGCTACCTGGACCACAGGCTGAACAAGAGAACTCCCTCTAGTCCCAGCATCAAAGAAAGGCTTTTCAAGGACACAACCTCCACCGGTAGCCCAATAGAGGGCAGGAGTTGCCTAAACCTCAAAGAGATTCCGGAGTACTGCCTGGCCAAAAGCACTGTCCCTACGGGACTCCCTCTCCAGGCAGTAATGGGCTGCAAAAGTCTGGCTTGAAGACCAAGTTGCAGCCCTGCAGATGTCTACCAAGGGCACAGAGCGGATATGAGCCACTGAGGCAGCCATTGCCCTGACACGATGGGCCGTGACCCTACCCTGCAAAGGAAGGTCAGCCGCCTTGTAAGCCCAGGTGATACAGTCAGCCACCCAGATAGACAAGATACGCTTGGACACAGCCAACCCCAACTTATTGGGGTCAAAGGATACGAAGAGCTGAGTAGCCCTTCTATGTCCCTGTGTACGGTCAAGGTAGAAGGATAAGGCCCTCCTACAGTCCAGGGTATGCAGGACTGCTTCAGCCTGGCTAGCATGAGGCCTAGGGAAGAATGTTGGAAGAACCACCTCCTGATTGAGGTGGAAAGAGGAGACAACCTTAGGAAGGAACTTTGGATGAGTCCTGAGGACTACCCTGTTCCTATAAATCCTGGTGTAAGGCCTGTCACAGACCAGGGCCTGAAGCTCACTTACTCGCCTAGCCGAGGTAAGAGCTATTACGAAGAGTGTCTTCCAGGAGAGGAAGTGTAGTGGACAAGTAGCCATCGGCTCAAAAGGTGGGTGAGTCAGTTGCTGCAAGACCACATTCAGCTCCCACTCAGGGGCAGGACGACGGATGGGAGGCTTGAGCAAAAGCAAGCCCCTGAGAAAGCGGGACTCCAAGGGGTGACCAGATAGAGATTGCCCCTCTACCAATGAGTGGTGAGCTGCTAGAGCTGAGAGGTGGACCCGAACAGAATTGGACTTAAGTCCATGATTGGATAAGTGCAGTAAGTATTGAAGCACTACTGGCACAGTACAGGAGAAACGATCCTCTGTACGTAAGTGACACCACACAGAAAACCTCTTCCACTTGAGAGCATAGGTTAAAACTCACGAAAATCAACTTTTTTAGCGGGGACACGACGGGTACGTCTGTAGGGCTCCGCGGAAAAAAGACGACTGGCTAAGATGGCACCCTTGGGCGGGAAGGCGACCGTGCATGCGCGCTGCAATTCCCAAAGGCTTTCTGTGAAAGCTGGGGAAAATTGCTCCGCGAGGGCTCCGTCGTCGCCGACGTCACCCATATGTGAGGACTGACTTCCTGCTTGGTCCTGGAGAACTACCCTTGCAGCCTCCAGGCCATCAAATTGAGAGACTTGAGATTGGGGTGCAGAAGGGAACCCTGGTCCTGTGTGAGAAGGTCGGGTTGCAAACCCAGAGGTAGTGGAGGATCCACCGCCAGTTGAAGCAGAAGAGGAAACCAAGGCTGTCTCGGCTACCTGGGAGCTACCAGCAGGACCGAGGCTTTGTCCTGAAGAATCTTGAACAGGGTTCAGGCCACCAATGGCGTGGGAGGAAACGCATAGAGGAGGCCCTGAGACCAAGATATCAGAAAAGCATCCGCTGCTATCCGCAGAGGATGTGGTTGCCCGGAGCAGAACTTGGGCAGCTGCTTGTTCAGTGGGCTGGCAAAAAGATCCATCAAAGGGAGACCCCATTCGAGAAAGATCTTCTGAACCACTGAAGGATGCAGCTGCCACTCGTGGGGCTGCAGAATCCTGCTTAACCTGTCTGCCAGGTAGTTGTCCTGGCCTGGAAGGTACACAGCCTTGAGGAGCATGTTATGTTTGAGGGCAAAAGAACACAGGTCCTGGGCCTCCCGACAAAAGATCCTGGACCCGGTTCCGCCCTGTTTGTTCACATAAAACATGGCAACTTGGTTGTCTGTCTGGATCAGGACAGACTGGTGAGTCAGGGTAGGTGTGAAATCTTTGAGTGCTAAGCGAATAGCTCTGAGTTTGAGGAGATTGATCTGCTGTGCAGCTTCCCAGGGAGACCAGAGGCCCTGGGTGCACTTAACCAGACAATGCGCTCCCCAGCCTTGCAGGGAGGCATCTGTTGTTAGCACCACTGTGTAACCTGGAATCTGAAAGGGTACCCACCTTCAGCAGATTGGGTGGGTGTAGCCACCAGTTGAGGGAGTGCAGAAATGGTCTGGACACTCTTATCCTGTCTCTGAGGCTGCCTGTGGCCTGTGACCACTGAGTTCGAAGACACCACTGAGCAGGCCTCATATGGAGCCTGGCATTGGGGGTCACATGCACTGTCGAAGCCATGTGGACTAGAAGTCTCAGGCAGAGTCTGGCGGAGACCAGGGACCTGCTGAGAAACTGACTTGCCAAGGCCATCGACCTTTGGGCTCTGTCTTCTGGCAAGAATGCCTTTTTCCAGGAGAGAGTCCAACCTTGCCCCTATGAACTCCAAGTTCTGGGAAGGGAGCAAAGTGGACTTTGCGAAGTTTATGACAAACCCCAGGCGTTGTAGAAGAGCAATGGTCCTGAGGGTGGCTTGATTGGCCTCCTGACCTGTCTGACCCCTGATGAGCCAGTCGTCCAGATAGGGGAAGACAAAGATGCCCTGATTTCTCAGGTAGGCCGCCACCACTGTTAAGCACTTTGTAAAGACTCTGGGGGTGGAGGTGAGGCCGAAAGGCAGCACTCTGTACTGATAATGGTTTCCTCCCACGATGAACCTTAGGTTCTTTCTGTGGCCTGGATGAATGAGGATGTGAGCGTACGCATCCTTTAGATCTAAGGAGCATAGCCAATCTCCCTGCTGGAGGTAGGACAGAAGGGTTCCAAGCACTGTTCCCTCTAAGCTGTGCGCGTGTGCGCGCGCACACACCTCGCCGAGCAAGCGCACAAACTTTACAACAGAGCGCACAAAAATTACAGCGCTGATTCTGATAGAAAACAACACAGACGTCTTAAAATTTAAAAGTTATGATTGTAATTACTAGAAATTTCCCGCTTCATTTAGTAATCGTCTATTTTCATTTAATTTGATCAAAATCAATGTGGTGTACATACTGTATTCTGACGTGCAGTCAAATTTTAAAGTATATAACTCCGAGTGTCGTTATGTAGCGCACAAAAATTTAACCTTCCTTCAAAAGCTGCACACAGCTGATATTTTATGCACACACAGCCCACGGAAAATTAGAGGGAACATTGGTTCCAAGAGTAAGCATCTTGAACTTTTCTTTCACTAGGAAGTTGTTGAGGTTCCTGAAATGCAGAATGGGATGAAGGCCACCGGTCCTTTAGGGCACCAGGAAATACCTGGAGTAGAATCCGTGACCTTGCAAGTGGGGAGGCACAGGCTCCACTGCCCTGTCCACCAACAGACTCTGAAGCTGCTGACGGAGAAGGTCTGTGTGCAGAGGAGGCCTTGGAGGCTCCCCTGGAAAGTATGGGGGTGGCAGTTGGTGGAAATGGAGGGCATAGCCCTTGTGGACTATCTCCAGCACCCAACTGTCCCCGGTGATAAGGGGCCACTGGTGGGCAAAGAGGGCGAGACGACCTCCTGTGCAGGGTTGGGAGAGCAGTGGAGGAGAGGCTATGCTCAAGGAGTCAAAAGCCCCCACCCTGATGAGTGGTAGCAGGGGCCTGAGGCTTGGGGGTCCTCTGCCTACGGGGCCCATTACTCTGGCCCTTGGGCTTGCTGACCCTGGGGGGCAGCTTGGGCAGCCTGATATTGTAGGTACTGTTTGTAGGCAGTGCCCTTCCTCGGGTAAAAGGGCTTTTTACCCGAGCCCTTCTTTTTATGAGAAGGGGCAGAGGTCTTCCTCGACAGCCTTGTCCGAGTGAAGTGCTCGGTCTCGAGCTGAGCGGCCTTCTCGGTCATGGGCTTGCCAAAAAGGTTTTCACCTTGGCAAGGGACATCGACCAACTTGTCCTGAACCCATGGCTTAAGGTCCGATGACTGCAGCCATGCCTGGCGTCGAGCCGCGATGCCGGCTGCCGCAACTCGGGCCGAAGCCTCGAAGCCATCGTAGGCGGCGCGGGACATGAACTTCGAGCAGTCCCGAATCCCCGAGGACAAGGACTTAAATCTCTGCAAGGGTTCCCCGGAGAGACCCGCAGAGAACCCGGCCAACTCCTTGGCCAGATCCCGCAAGTACATGCCCATGTACAGCTGGTAAGACTGGACACGGCAAGCAAGCATCGAGCCCTGAAAGCACTTTCTACCGACGCCATCGAGGTTTCGGGCCTCCCTGCCAGGAGGAACCGCGGAGTGCATCTTCTGGCTCTTCAGACGATGCATGGCCGATTCCACAACCATGGAATGGTGTGGTAGCTGTGCCTTCTGAAGGCCAGGGCTCTTCCGGAGCCGATAGATCGAATCGACTCGCTTGCTAAGAACCGGCGCCGAGGCCAGTGCCTCCCACATACGGAAGAGGAGCCGTTCCAGCATCGCAGGAACCGGGACAGTAAAGGCCTCCTTCGGAGGAGAGTCATACTGCAGCGCCTCAAGCTCTTCAGCTCGACGCTCTTCCTCGGGGTCCGCCGGAATAGCCAAGGCAGTGGCCATATCCTGGACGAACTCCGAAAACTGGGTGTCCTCCGGTGGGGACCTACTCCAGGGCTCAGACTGCGGTGAGTCCGACGGGACGCACCGAGTCTTGAAGGTATCAGGAGACTCCTCGTCCTCCGTCTCCCAAGCCGACTCGTCCTCCGTCTCCCAAGCCAACCCCGCGGGGCCCTGGAGCACCCGCCCCGACGCCGGAAGCACCGGCATCGACGCCCTCGGTCCCGAACGGGAGGTCGAGGGAGACCGCGACCGAGGTCGACTCCGAGCCACGATGGACTCGAGTATCGGCTCAGTCACCGGGGTCGACTTCGACGTCGATGTCCCGGTGGTCGGGGCAGATGCGCCAGACAGGCTGGCCATCAGTGCCCGCTGCTGCTCCATGAAGGCAGACATTCTGCTGTCCAGGGCTGTCATCCTGAGACTCAGCTCGGGAGATGCAGCAGCCACCGACTCGGGCCCCGGCGGCGGTGCCGGGCCTGACGTCAGCTCCCTGGGAGGAGAGTCCATGAGGACTACGGGGCTTAGGGTGTCCAGCAGACTCCGGCTCCACACGAGGAACTTTGGCAGGCTTCTCCGGTTCCACGGGCCCGGGGCGACGGTCGGAGGTCTTAGACCTGGCCCTCGAGGAGCCAGGGACCTCCTCCGACGCCGCCGCCCTCGTGAGCCGTTTCTTCCTCTTGCGATCCCGGTCGGGAGACCACCTGTCCGAGGAGCTTCGACGGTGCTCGGGATCGGAATCCCGAGATGTCGAGGCCTCAGACGAGGTCCGGGCCCGGCCGGAGGCTGAGTCCGAGAAAAGCCTTTCCTTTTGCTGCTGGCGACTTCGAAGTGCCTTGGAAGACATTAGGATCATGGTCGGGGCCGAGGCACCGAAGGCAGCAGTCGTGTGTGTTGGTGAGAGACATTAGTTTCTTACACCAATCACACTTCTTAAAACCGCTGGAAGCCATCGGGGAAAAAAGAGTCCCCGCGAGGTCAAAGGACCGGCCTTCCAGGGAAAAATGGAAAAAAAGGGTGCGAACGCCAGCCACGAAGGGCAAAAACCGAAAAAGAAGAATCGGGCTCGATACCGGTGTACCGAACCCGGCGGGAGGGGAACCAACGTCGAACCGGTAGAAAAAAGAGAGCAAAAATAATTGAAAAATCTAATTTTAACCGGGAAAAACTGGACACACGTCCGGTGGGCTTCACGGAAAAAAGAGACTGAGGTAAGATGGCACCTTTAGGCGGGAAGGGAACTGCGCATGCGTGCCTGCATTCCCAAAGGCTTTCATAGAAAGCTGGGGAAATGCTCCGCTGGGGCTTCATCGGCGCCGATGACACCCATATGTGAGGACTGACTTCCTGCTTGGTCCTGGAGAAAACTGATTAATAAACTAACATAAAAGATAAAGCAAAGAAATATCATGGATAGCTAATTGCCTAAAATTCACCTGACTAGAGATTAAACTTTCTGAACTCCGAGCCTGTAAAAATGTGTTTTGCTCAATTATTTTATACAATGTTGAAGTGGAACAGAACCTATAAGGCAGAATGATGGAGAGGCTACAGAAAGCACTAGCAGGACAAGATGCTCTACCTTCTGGGTCTTGATGGGTCCTGCCCGAGGCTGTTTCTGTCTCTGCTCTTTGGGTTCTGGTAGCTTTTCAGAAAGTTTCTCGGAGATCACGGGGATCACTTCATTTTCAGGACCACTGCATGTTGGTGCCCCAAACTGGATTGTATCTATCCCAAGCTCCAATCTACTCTCTTGACCAGTTTTAGTTCCCTGGAAGGTTACACCAAAATTAGAGCCACAAATCCACATCACTATTTTATTTATTTACATTTATTACTGGCTATCAATTATTTTGAAGCGGTTTACAAAATATACGCAATCTTTAACAAACTATCTCATGCTTGATGAAAAAAATATGTTTTCAAATCTTATCTAAAATCTAAATAGTCAAACACTAAGCACTGCCTGTGGCAAAGAATTCCACAGTGTAGGACCCACAACTGTAAATACTCTTATCTGTGTAGCTACATATTTTACTACAGAAACTGAAAGGACATTATAAAGAGCTTGAAATTTAGATCACAGTGAACAAGAGGGCACATACACTTGCAGCAACATATTCAATTTGGATGAGATAATTGTATGCATAACCATAAAAACTTAACACATTTAAACTGTACCCAGTAACCAATGGAGCTCCCACAACAAAGTGGAAACATGCTCAAACCTACATACTTCATAAATACCATGTTTGCCACCTCTATCAGCCGCCACATGTGGTCTGCCAGTAGGAAGGCCCGAGCTCAAGTGGTATCGAGGAAGGCACCGATGAACTCCGGCTGCTGCGTGGGCTGCAGATGGGACTTTGCATAGTTGACCACAAAACCCAGCCATTTGAGCACCAGGATGGCGAGATCGGCAGACTGCCTGGATGGTGAAATCAGTGCGGGATCCCTGATGAGCCAGTTATCCAGGTAAGGGAAGACAAAAACTCCCATGGTCCGGAAGTAGGCAGCTATAGCCGCTAGACACTTTGTGAAGACCCTTAGGACTAAGGCCAGCCCTAAGAGGAGCACCCGATACTGATAGTGCTCACTGCCCAGTACGAATCGCATGTACCACCTGTGGTTTGGATGGATTTGGATGTGTGGATACACATCTTCCAGATCCAAGGAGCATAGCCAATCGTCCTTTAGAAGGTATGGGAGCAGCACCTCTAGCGAGACCATCTTGAACTTCTCGTGCACCAGGAACCAGTTGAGGTTTCAAAGCTCCAGGATGGGCCAGAGCCCACCCGTTTTCTTGGGAACCAGAAAGTACCTGGAATAGAAGTTCTTTCTGATCTGAGCCGGAGGGACCGGCTTGATAGTAAAGGTCGGTGAGAAGGATGGCAACTTCTTCCTTGAGCAGGCTCCAGTGTGTCGGGTCCATGGGGTATTCCCCGGGGTCATAGGGAGGTGCAACAGGACAAGATGCAGCCGATATCAGTTTTGGACAATTTGCAGCACCCAAGCGTCCAATGTAATCAGAGACCACCTGTGGGCATAGTGGATGGTTATGCTCCTGAGGAACTAGTCAAAAGTCTTCCCCCTGGTTTGGACTGCCGTGCAGGCTAGGGCTGGGCCTTTGGTATTTTCTCCCTCCGCAGCTGGGGGGGGGGGGGGAGGGACCTGTGCCTTCGGCTGGGCCAGCTGCTGGGACAGGTAGTAGCAATGGTGGCATGGGTAGAAGGTGGTCTTACCCTGATGTTTCTTCTGCAAAGGGTTGGCAAGTTTCTTTGAGAGCCTAGAGAGGGTCATATGCTCCTTCTCTAGCTCTGCTGCCTTCTTCAACCAGCTGCCCAAAGGGGTTCTCCCCACTGTTGTGGACATTTGCCAGTTTATCAAACACACTACTCGAGGTCAGAGGACTGCAACCATGCCAGCTTGTGAGACGTTATGCCCAGCCACTGTGTCAGCAGATTCAAAGGCATCGTAGGGGCCATGCACCACGAGCTTACAGTAGTACCTGCCATGGCTCATCAGAGTCCAGAAGGCCTTGGCCTGATCTGCAGGGACATGGGCAGCAAACACCTCCAGGTCTATCATGATGTCCTTCAAGAACATACTCATATAGGTCTGGTATGCCAAGATCCTGGTCACCAGCATGGACCCTTGCTAGCACTTCCTCCCGAAAGAGTAAAGTACCCAGGCCGCCCATTCCAGGAGCACCGAGGAATAAGTCTTAGTGCTTTTGGCCCTCTTGAGGGCTGAATCCACCACGATTGAGTTATGTGGGAGTTGGAGCTTCTCGAAACTTTGGGCCTTCTGGACCTGATACAACAAGTCCAGACTCCATCTGATGCCGGGAACCATGAGGGGCTCTCCCGCTAGCCTCAACAGCAGCTGCTGCAACACATGGTGCACAGGCAGAGTCACGGCCTACCAAGGGGCACTGGAGGAGCTCTAGCTTGTCGGCCCTCGTTTCCTCCTCAGATTCCAGGGAGAAGGGGATGTCTTTGGCCATGTCCCTGACAAAGACTTGGAAGACATGTCCGTAGGCAGAGAAGACAGGTCAGATGGGAAGCCTAGGGACCGAAGGTCTGATGCAGTCGATTCCTCCTCGGATTCCCATTCCAATTCTGAGGGAAAGTCAAAGCAGTGTTGGGTCTCTTTCCGTCGCCGGCTTTGGTCCTGGGGGAAGGGCTGGTGACGGTGGGACCTGTGCCACCTTAATCGCAAGGGCCGGTGCTCCCAAGCCAGATTCAGACACGTTGGACAGAGAGACAGCTGTCGGAACTGGCATCGATTCAGACCTCCCACCCAATACGCCTGCCTCAATGGGCAGCATATGGGTTGCCAGAAAGGCTGGATGGAGTGTGGTGACTACGTAGCTGTCGTTGAAAAGCCCATATTGCACAAGGCTAGCAGCGCCTCAAGGTGAGCTTCGAGGACTCAAAGGCAATCCTCCAGCACCGCCCTTGACACCTCGGGGGTGGGGACTCCACAATGACAGGTTCATCGGGAGGCACCTGGCTGCCTTCCTGGGCTGGGGAGGTCGACAACTCCTATCTGGGGGTCATTCCTCCCGCCGGGTAAGCTTGGCCATCTGCACTCGGCCATCACTTTCCTCGTCACATTGCAAAGGGCTGCACGGACACTGCATCCAGCTTGTCTCCTGGTGCCCACCTTCGATGATGGGATGGATCCTTGGTGGAGAGTCTCCTCTCGGTGCCTGGGTCCCGACTTGGCACATGCCTCCCTCGATGTCAGCATTTCAGCGGAAGCTCTAGCCAGCTTCGATGCCAGTGTCGGGGCCAATGATGCTAAATCTGAGGAAATAAAGGACTCCCTCCTCAGCTTTTCCCAACACTTCAGTCCATGAGGAGACATCTGTAGGCACGATTTGCAGAATGCGAGCTGATGATCAGGCGCAAGGCACTGTAAGCACCAATTATGGCAGTCAGTGACCACGATGGTCCTGCTGCACTTGGTACATTTCTTAAAGCCACTAGTAGGCTTAGACCAGGGGTGGCCAACTCCAGTCCTGGTGCACCAAAATCCAGCCTGGTTTTCATGATGTCCCTGATGAATATTCATGGTATATTTGTATACAATGGGAGGCAGTAGATGCAAATATATCTAATGAATATTCATTAAGGCCATCATGAAAACCAGGCTGGATTGTTGTGCACCAGGACAGGAGTTAGCCACCCTCTGGTTTAGACATACTTGATCGCACCGCCTCGGCCAGGTCAAACTCAGTCATTGCCGAAGACGGGAAAAGAAAACCAAAAAAGCACCCAAAGGGCAAGAAAGGAGGAGAAGAACCCCCTAGGTCTGTTGAAATGACCTTACCGACAACAGGCGATGAAAGCTAATTAGAAAAAAACCAGCCCAACAGGGCCAGAAACAAAACCTTTTTTCTGGCATGCAGGAACACGTCCTAGGGGCTCTGCAGAATAAAGAAGACTGTAGAAGATGGCGCCACGGTAGGCGCGCATGCACAATGTACCTCCCAAAAGCTTCCAATGGAATCTGGGGAGCGTTCCTGTGCAGGGCTCTGTCAGTGACGTCACCCATACGTGAGGACTTATTTCCTGCTTGTTCAAGGAGAATTAATGTTATCTGCATAAATACAAAATTCAAGTCCAAACTGATGCAAGAATATGAAAAAAAAAGTCAGATATATATTCAACAACACAGAAGACAATGTTGATCCCTGTGGAACACTACATCGCAGAGTACACCAAAAAGAAACACTCCTAAAATGTGAATGATATGCATTTTCTCTAATTAAAAAAACAAAACAAAAACAAAAATCAAAACCACTGCAAGACTATCCCTGCAATCCATCCAGTGAAACATGAGGAAGCAAGAAATTAAAAGCAGAAGAAATGTCAAACTCAATAAGACTGCCCTCTGTCCTGTTCCAAAGGTATCAACAATTGATCAACCAATGATATCAATTTTTCTGTACTATATCCTCTTCGAAAAGCATAGTGGCAAGGATCCACAATTTATTGCATCTCTGCAGAGGTATCAAACTGCAAATGTACCACCTCTACCAACAGCTTTGCTAGGATAGGTAAACAGGATATCAGGCGATAAAGTGAGGTTCTTACCGGTAACAGGTGCTCCCATCAGATGGCAGGATAATGTATCCATACTCTGTGATGTTCCCGACGAAGCCAGAGAGTACAGAGCCCTCCTTTAATAGAAAGAAAGTCTTAAAGACTTCCAGTGCACCTGCATTGGTGCTTTCCCGCTCTCTCTGTGGGTGTCTGTAGTATAACTTTGGGCACAATTGTGATTAGACTCAGATTCGTGTTTGCGCTTTGTTTTTCTTCTTTTTGAGAGGGAGGCAGAAGGATGAGTGTGGATGCATTATCCTGACATTACAGGTAAGCAACCTCGCTTTCTCTGAAGATGGCAGGGCTAAAGCATCCACTTTCTTGGTGAATCCATAGCTTTGGGGTGTAGTTAATTTCCCTTTTTTAAAATTTATTTTATATATAAATGGCCCGATGGTATGGGTGGTGGTATGTACTAACAAGTTCCAAAAAGATTCCTAAGTACAACCTGCCAAATGCAGTATATATCTTGATCAAAGAAATGGTCCAAACAATAGTGCTTCGTGAAACTGTGGATGGAATGCCAAGTGGCTGCTCTGCAGATATCTCGCAGAGGACTGACTTTTACATTTCCTGCAGATTTAGCCCTTAGTAGATGCGGACCTACTCTACCTGGGGCCTGCAGATTTTCTTTGGTATAACAGAAATTACCACAGTTGAAGACTCACAAGGACAAAGTTCTTTTGACTGCTTGGATTTGATGGACTGAAAGTAACAGAGTAGAGAGGTTTTCCTCAGTTCCTTTGTGGCTTGGAGGTAGTAAGTAAGTAAGAAAAGTAAGCCTGGAGTCCAGAGTATGCAGTGCAGACTCTAAAGTTCCTGATATTGCATCAGGGAAGAAAGTGGGCAATACAACAGAATGGTTTAGGTGGAATTCGGAGACTACTTTCAGAAGATATTTTGGGTGTGTTCCATAGGGCCACCCGACTGTAAAGGAATTGAGCGTAGGAAGGATAATGAATGAGTGCTTGCAACTCACTTCTTCTTGCAGAGGTAATGGTTATGAAAAAAATGGTTTTCCATGTGAGGTGTTTCAGGTGTTTCAAAGAGGCAAATCCTAGAGGCTCAAAGGGAGTGTCCATGAGTTTTGCTAAGATAATATTGAGGTCCCCAAGTGGGACAAGATGGTTTCATGGGAGACTTGGTATGAAGCAGCAATTGCTGTGATGTGAATTTTAACAGAGGTTGTTTTCAGGCCAGATTTTTAAAGGTAAAGGAGATAGGAGAAGACTTGGATGACTGGGCAAGATAACTGGTCTTGCGTTTCTGTTGTCGTCCACAATCCGAAACATTTCCATTTCGCTTGATAAGATTTTTGAGTTGAAGGTTCTTTAGAGGTCATTATGAAATTCTTTACATTGTAAGCCAGTGGAAGGTTATTCAGTAAGTGTGTTTCAATCTCCAGGGCAGTCAGAAACAGGTTGCAGAGGCTGGGGTGGATCAGTCCTTTGTTCTGCCTGAGCAGGGTGGGACTGTTCCCTAAAGGTATCGGTAGATCTGAATTGAGAGTGAGAAGCCTAGAAAACTGTATCTGTCATGGCCAACATGGTAGCAATGAGAATTAAATGAGCTTTGCCTTTTTGAATCTTGTGCAACACTCTCGGGATGAGTGGGAATGGGGGAAAAGCATAGGAGGCCTGAGTTCCATGGAGCTGCAAACGCATCGTGTGACCATCTTAGTGTGGTTGGACAAATGGAACAAATATTTTTGCATTTGGCATTGTGTTCTGTGGCAAGATCTCTGTGTGGAGTTCCCCATACAGAAAAAAGGGAATCTGCTACTGTCTGATCGATGAGGGTCCAGTTGTCTGTTGAGGGTATCTGCGAATTGGTTGCATTGTCCAGAAAGATATACGGCCTGAAGAGTAATTTGTAGGGAGCAAACCAGATGCCATATTCTTGCTGCTTCTAAACATAATGGGAGAGATCCCGATTGTCCTTGTTTGTTTATGTAAAACATGGCTACAGGGAGAGAGCTTCTTTCAATTGAAAGCAAGTTCTGCTATGAGGGGACATGGGATGAGGGTGAAGGGAGATAGATTCAGGAGTGATATGCGGAAATATTTCTTTACAGAAAGAGTAGTGGATCCGTGGAATAGTCTCCCAGTGGAGGTGGTAGAGATGAGGACAGTAACTGAATTCAAAAAAGCATGGGACCAACACAGAGGATCTCTAAAGGTAAAAAGTGGACTGTTGTAGTTGTTGTTATGGAAGGACAGACTAGATGGGCCTTGTGGTCTTTTTCTATCATCATGTCTCTATGTTTCTAAGATCAAATATCATATAGACTAAAAGGGAGGGAGGAGCAATACAAAAAAATATGGGGTGCATATATTAAGAGCCTCAGGAGGATGGGAAGGGAGAATCAGAGGGGGGAGTAAAAGAGCTGCAACTATGAGGACGTTAAGAGCCACATCAGTTATAAATTATAGGTTATATGTATAAGGCAGTTGGAGTTGTGGGATTTTGACATGTTTTTGGAATGCATTTGTTTGGACACTATGTTAACTACGCGTTTGGAATATGTGACTTGGGGGTTGGTGAATATTTGCTGGTGAACTATGATGAGAGTCTTAAGACAGGCAACATGTTGTTGAAGGGAAGAGGGAGAGAGTGGGGGGAGGGAGAAAGACATGGACTACCAAGGAGTTGAAGAAACGGGAGAAAGGAAAAGATGTTGTGATGAAGGTGGGGTTGGTGACAGGGGAGAGTGGGAGAGGTGGATACAAAGGGTGGTGAAATGGTGGTCAATGTATATAATATGGAAAGTGTTGAGCTGCCTGTAAGAGTAGTTACTCACCTGTAACAGGTGCTCTTCAGGAGCAGCAGGAATCAGTCCTCACATATGGGTGACGTTGGCGCCGACGCAGCCACTGTGCGGAGCATTTCCCCAGCTTTCAAAGAAAGCCTTTGGGAATGCAGCGCGCATGCGTGGTCCCCTTCCTGCCCAAGGGTGCCATCTTGCTCAGTCTGATGACATAGCTAAAAAGACAGCAAAAAATAAAATGAATCATATGACTGCAACTCCAAGGGGAGGGAGGGAGGGTTGTGAGGACTGATTCCTGCTGCTCCTGGAGAACACCTGTTACAGGTGAGTAACTACTCTTTCTCCAGGACCAAGCAGGAAGTCAGTCCTCACATATGGGACTCCCCAGCTTAAGGCTACTGGAGACCCAAAGCTGAAAAAATGAGCTCCCTCTAGAGCCTCAGCATATGAGAAAAAATCTTCTCTGAGAACGCACCCTAACGGTAGCCCAGCACCAGGGCCGGAGGGTAGGAGTTGCCTAAACCCCAAGAGATTATGGAGTACCGCCTGTCCGAAAGCACTGTCCCTGCGGGACTCCCTCTCGAGGCAGTAGTGGGCCGCAAAAGTCTGGCTTGAAAACCAAGTAGCAGCCCGGCAGATGTCTGCCAATGGAACAGAGCGGAGATGAGCCACTGACGCAGCCTTCACCCTGAAGCGGTGAGCTGTAACTCGACCCTGCAAGGAGAGGCCAGCTGCCCTGTAAGCCCAGGCGATACAGTCTGCTACCCAAATGGACAGGGTACGCTTGGAGACAGGTAACCCCAACTTATTGAGGTCAAAAGAGACGAAGAGCTGAACAGCCCACCGGTGCTACCGCGTATGGTCAAGGTAGAAGGACAACGCCCTCCTACAGTCCAGGGTACGCAAGACCATCTCAACCCGGCTGGCATGCGGCCTGGGAAAGAAAGTTGGAAGAACCACCTCCTGATTGAGGTGGAAGGAGTAGACAACCTTTGTAAGGAACTTAGGGTGAGTCCGTAAGACTACCCTGTTCCTATAGAACCTAGTATATGGAACATCTGATACTAGGGCCTGAAGCTCACTCACTCGCCTTGCGGAGGTTAAGAGCTACGAGAAACAACGCTTTCCAGGAGAGAAAGCGCAAAGGACAAGTAGCCAATGGCTCAAATGGTGGGCAAGTAAGCTGTTGTAAGACCACATTTAAATCCCACTCAGGGGCAGGACGAATTGGAGGCTTAAGCAAAAGCAGGCCTCTGAGGAAGCGAGCCACCAAAGGGTGGCTGGAGAGAGAATGACCCTCTACCGGAGAGTGGTGCGCTGAAAGAGCAATAAGATGAATTCTAACAGAGTTGGACTTAAGGCCGAGGTTGGAGAGGTGAAGCAAATATTGCAGCACTACTGGTATCAGACATGAGAAAGGATTCTCATTGTGTTGAGAACACCAGGCAGAGAATCTACGCCACTTGAGGGCATAAGATTTCCGGGTGGACTGCCTCTTAGAGGCCAAGACCACATCCTCCACTTCCCGAGGTAGCATTAAGGGTACTAGAACTATCCTTTCAGCAGCCAGGCCATCAGATTGAGGAACTGGAGGTTGGGGTGCAAGAGAGATCCCTGCTCCTGAGACAGGAGATCTGGTTGCATCCCCAGAGGAAGGGGAGTGTCCACCGCTAGTTGCAAAAGTTGGAACCACAGTTGCCTGGGCCAACTGGGGGCCACCAGAATTACCGAGGCTCTGTCCCGGAGCACTTTGAACAGTGTCTGGGGCACTAGAGGCGTGGGAGGAAAGGCATAAAGGAGGCCTGAAGACCACGGAATGAGAAACGCATCCACTGCTAATCTGAGAAGATGCGGTTGCCTGGAGCAGAACCTGGGCAGCTGACAGTTCAGAGGACTGGCAAAGAAATCTATGGTTGGAAGACCCCCATCTTAGGAAGATCTGTTGAACCACCAGTGGATTCAACTGCCATTCGTGTGGCTGCAGGATTCTGCTCAGTCTGTCTGCCAGGTAATTCTCCTGTCCAGGGAGGTAGACTGCTTTGAGAAGTATGCCATGATTGACTGCCCAGGAGCACAGTCTCTGCGCTTCCTGACTTAGAAGTCGGGACCCCGTGCCCCCCTGTTTGTTCACATAGAACATAGCAACTTGGTTGTCCGTCTGAACTAAGATGGACTGGTGAGAGATGACATGGGAGAAAGTCCTCAGGGCTAAGCGGATAGCTCTCAGTTCCAAGAGGATGATCTGCTGTGCGGCCTTCCAAGGGGACCACAGGCCTTGAGTACATGCACACTGGCAATGTGCACCCCAACCTTGAAGAGAAGCATCGGTTGTCAACAACTGAGAGTGTGGAGGTGCCTGAAAAGGCACCCCTTGCACCAGATTTGGAAGATGAAGCCACCACTGTAGAGAAGACTCTAGGAGCTTAGACACCCTCACTCTGTCCTTCAGGTTTCCCGTGGCTTGGTGCCACTGAGTTCTGAGGCCCCACTGAGCCGGCCTCATGTGTAGGCGGGCATTTGGAGTTACATGGACCGTGGAAGCCATGTGGCCTAAGAGCCCGAGGAATTGTCTGGCGGAGACAGCACAGTTACTTACCTGTAACAGGTGATCTCTGGGAACAGCAGGAATAAGTCTTCACATATGGGTACGTCGGTACCGACGGAGCCTGCGCGGGAATGCTCCCCAGCGTCCAAAAAGAAAGCTTTTGGGAGCATCCCACGCGCATGCGCGCTGCCTTCCCGCCCATTCACTTCCCTCTCATCAGTTGGGTTTGTAGCTGAGACTGAAGGAGGGAAGTAGACAAATTAGAGAGAGAGAGAAACAACTCCTAGGGGAGGTGGGTGGGTGTGAAGACTTATTCCTGTTGTTCCCAGAGATCACCTGTTAAAGGTAAGTAACTGTGCTATCTCCAGGAACAAGCAGGAATGAGTCTTCACATATGGGGACTCCCAAGCTAGAGATGCCTGGAGGAGGTCCTAGCATGTTGCAAATCTAGTCGATGGGCCATGCTATTTCCCAGAACCTGAGGCATCCAAGGGATGGAGGGTAGGAGTTGAAGTAAAAAGGGTGTGCTGTGGAACAGCTTGACTAAACAAGGCATCTAGAGAGGAGTCCTTGTGTAGATCAGAAATGTTAGTGAAAATTGGATTCCAATTTTCTAATGTGGACCTTAGTCAAAAGTATTGCGAAAGTATTTGTTGAGACTAATGGTCTGGTGCTAGAAACCAGTACATTATCCTCAAAGAAAATACCTTACTGAGAAGTAGAGGAAAATAAATTTTGCAATACAGGCAGAGGTCAGAAGCCTAAAAGGCTAGAACTAATCCCAGAAGAAAAAACTGGGAGAGTTTAATGAGGTTGGACTTTGGATGAGAAGCTAAAGCTTCTGTAGGCCAACGTTTGAAGCTCTTTGCCCTTGGAGCAGAAAAAGGCTCTAGGAAAGAGAGGAGATAAATCTGACTGGTTTGCAGAAAAAGGATGGGTCTTTGAGACTCCTCTATCCAAATGAAAGAAAGAAACAAACATTTGTAGTAGGCGGTGTAGCCTCCAATTTCCTGAAGATCAGCAATGTCTTCCCTAACTGATGTCACTTAGGATGACTTTATATGGGGAGCTTCAGATGTAACGTAACCGGAGAGGTTACAGTAAAAGAAGGTAGTTTGTGATTACCATAGAAATTGGTTGTCCATTTAAAAGCCTATGGCATGCTGGAACAGCATTAATAGGGACAGTAACAAATCTTTCAGAGTGAGATATGTGTATTTATATACACACACATGTATGTATGTATGTATATATATATTACAAGAAGGAGCAAGACCTGCTTGAAAATATGGATAGAGAACCCCTTACTGGTTATACGTGGAAGAACCATGAAGAAGGTTACATGGAAACCAGTGGAATGTTCCTAGTCAGAAGGATAGGTCTAGATCTCTTTAAAATTCTAGACTTTGAATAACCAGACATGGAGATCTACGTGAAGGGGTGCAGAGAAAATCTTAGTCTTAAGACAACAAGTCTGGATCCTTCTATAACTTCAGTGTGGAGAAAAAGAAGCAATAAAAGGGAATACCATATTTGCCCATCTATGAGGGCAATATGAGTATAATGCGTTCTTTGTTCAGCATAAGCTCCAATGAAGTATTGGGAATTAGAAGGAATGCACTAGACAAGGACAGACTGCAGTGAAAAGAAATGCATCCCTGTTGGAAGAGTTCCACTGGAGATGTGGAAAAACTCAGGGGATTAAGCTTGATTTTATTAACTCAAACTCTCCTCAAGTACTTCCAATGTAATTCACAATGTTCAATGTAATTAATCAACAATACTGCCTATACAACTGTTCCTGTAAATAGCTGACTGTAATTAGTTCTACAAGATGTTGTTCAAAAGTTGATTGTAAATAATTCAAAATTGTTCCATGTAAAACCTTGTTCAGTTCTTGTTATCTGTAAACCGCCTTTGATCTCTGGAAGAGGCGGTATATAAGAAAAGCTTAAATAAAATAAATAAAGTAATTCTTTATGCTTTCACGTGATCTAAACCCTGGTTCATTTTCCCTAAAAGGAAACTTTAAGGAAGATGGTAAAAGTAGGAAAAAACGGTCATGTGGGAGCATGACTGGGCAAGCCTTTCAACCATCTGGAAGTTACCCACCAGGAATGGCTCTCTGACGCTCTCTGGCAAAGGCCCATAGTTGCAGAGCTTTTTGCAGAATTGCAGAGAGCATG
Organism: Ichthyophis bannanicus; assembly: GCA_033557465.1. Taxonomy (NCBI): domain Eukaryota; kingdom Metazoa; phylum Chordata; class Amphibia; order Gymnophiona; family Ichthyophiidae; genus Ichthyophis; species Ichthyophis bannanicus. Next base: position 45,195,030 of record CM066040.1, read on the forward strand.
TTGTAGGTTGCCCAGGTGAGATCTGGTTGTTTAATTACCAGTGTGCAACCTAATCTATTCTGTGGGAGCCAAAGAATTGAAGATGGCTAAGAATAGCAGACAGGCTGGTTGCCTGCAACGATAAATTGTCCAAGTAGGTTTTGGAACCTCTCTTGGAATTATGTGTTATTAAGGCAGCAGAAGAGGTTAGGTCCTATAGATTGGAAAAGGACCGACAGACCGAATTAGAAGTGAAACTCTCACTTATGGTCTGATAAGCTGTCTTAAAAGAAATATTTGAAAGATTGCAGAGGGGAGAAACTCTGTATGGAAATTACTTACTGGAGTAGGTATTGGGGACAATCCTATGGCTTAAAGGTAAGCCCTCCAGTCAAATAGTATCACTCTTAGATTGAAAATCTCAACTAAGAGGGATAGAAGTAAAACAGAGTTGGGAAGACTTACAATTTGGTAAGTCTCTGAAAAGGGTAAAGCTCCCCTGAATTGAAAAATATTAGATATCCTCGTACAGGACAACTGCCAAGGTGAAGGGCATAGCATACCTTGTAAGTAGTTGTAACTCCTCTGTTTACTTTTAAAAGGAAAGGAGAAACTTGTTACCTGTAGGGCATGATTATCCTCAATAGCTCTAAGAGCTGAAAGGATGGACTGCTCTTAGCAAGAGAGTCATGCCTAAAGTGGAGGATTAAGGCAGTGTATCACTGACCTCTCAATAAGGATGAGAAGAACTGTAAATGCTTCTGTAGTTAAGAAGTAGTGGTTCTGAAACTCAACAGGAAAAAAGATGTAATGAAATAAAGAATCGGAAACCCTGCGACTGCTGAGTTTGCCGAGCCTGTTGAGACTTTGGTTTTCTTAGCCTGGTATGATGTTGCCCTTCTTTGGAAACATCTGCATGATGGGTAGAAGATGAATAAAAAAATTTTTCCCTTAGGGGAATAAAGTTTGTTAGGAGATTTTTTACTAGCTGGGGTAGAGGAAAGTTTTGACAATCCTCTGAAAGCAACAATATCAGTGTTTAACTGATTAGCTTGAAATAAAGCATCCTTGTTAAAGAGATTTTCACCAGTACAAGGAGTATTTGCCTGCTTTTCTTGTACCCATTTGTCCAAGTGTGAAGCTTGGAGCCAGGTCATGCGTCGTGCTCCTATGGCTATAGCAGAAGTTCTGCTAATAGACTCAAAGCAGTCCAGGGAAGCACGATTAAGGAATTTAGAGACATTTTGAGCATGACTGACCAATATGAAAAAGTCTGCTCTTTTATGTTCTTGAAGAAAAGAGTTCAAAAGCTTTAAGTTCTTTGTGACCTCTTCAAGAGATAATCCCATATAAAAAATATATGAGATAATTCTTGCTGAAAGCATGGATGCCTGGAAGCATTGATGTCCAAAGACATCTAAAGTTCTAGACACATGACCTGGCGGATAAGAACAGTGCTTCTTTGCACTCTTAATACGCCTCATTGCTGATTCTACAACAATAGAATGATGAGGAAGTTGAGTCTTTTGAAAACCTGGAGAAGGTGGCACCTTGTACATGGAGTCAAGTGTCTTAGAATGTGGTGATACTGTTAAAGGAGTTTCCCCACATCCTTAAAAGTAGATCTTGTAAGATCTGATGCAAAGGAAGCATGATTACCTCCTTTGGAATCCAGGGGGATTGCAGGGTCTCTGAATCCCCTGGCAAGGATTCTTTACCAGGTATAGAAATGGCAAGTAACTTTGCCATATCAAGCAGAAAAGCTTGAAAAGAAATCTCCCCTGAGGAGGACCCTCTAAAATGAGGGGTAAAGGCTAGACTTGTTGAAGATTCAGCCTTGGTACCGATGGATTCATCCCAGTCATCGGGATAGCAAGACAGTACAGGAGGTGAAGCATCGGGATAGCAATACAGTATAGGAGGTGAAGTACTTTTGTCCACTAAAGAAGAGCGGGACCTAGGCGTGGTTGTCTCTGATGATCTTAAAGTAGCTAAACAGGTAGAAAAGGCGACGGCAAAAGCTAGAATGATGCTTGGGTGCATACGGAGAGGAATGGCTAGCAGAAAAAAGGAGGTGATAATGCCTTTGTATAAGTCTTTGGTGCGGCCTCATTTGGAGTATAGTGCGCAATTCTGGAGACCGCACCTTCAAAAGGATGTGAACAGGATGGAGTCGGTGCAGAGGGTGGCTACTAAAATGATTAGTGGGCTTCATTATAAAGCATATGAGGACAGACTTAAGGATCTTAATATGTACACCTTAGAGCAGGGGTCACCAACCTGCGGCCCGCGGTCCCTTCGTGCGGCCCGCGAGGCTCTACCCCGGTGCGGCTCGCCAAGGATGCTGCTACAAGTACCGGCAAACTCACAGACTCCTTCTTCTGCAACCGCAGCTCCCTGCCTCTTAGGGAACCGCGGCTGTGCTTGTAAAATCATCACGGAGCCCTTCCTGTCTTGACGGGCTCCGTGCAGCATTGTCCCGCCGCCAAAGGAAGTGGTAAACAACTTCCTTTAGAGGCGGGACAATGCTGCACGGAGCCCGTCAAGACAGGAAGGGCTCCGCGATGATTTTACAAGCACAGCCGCGGTTCCCTAAGAGGCAGGGAGCCGCGGCTGCAGAAGAAGGGAGGGAGCTGACATGGAATAATTTTCAAAGCAGAAGTACAGGTATGAGCATTGTTTTTTTTCGCGGGGGCGGGGAGAAGGGGGGTGCGGCCCGCGAGTCTACCGGTAGTCGGCTGTGCGGCCCGCGGCCCTCTGGAGGTTGGTGACCCCTGCCTTAGAGAAAAGGCGGGATAGAGGTGATATGATTGAGATGTTTAAATACCTCCGTGGCATAAATGTTCAGGGAGAGAGCCTCTTTCAATTGAAAGCAAGTTCTGCTACGAGGGGACATGGGATGAGGGTGAAGGGAGATAGATTCAGGAGTGATATGCGGAAATATTTCTTTACAGAAAGAGTAGTGGATCCATGGAATAGTCTCCCAGTGGAGGTGGTAGAGATGAGGACAGTAACTGAATTAAAAAAAGCATGGGACTAACACAGAGGATCTCTAAAGGTAAAAAGTGGACTGTTGTAGCTGTTGATATGGAAGGACAGACTTGATAGGCCATGTGGTCTTTTTCTATCATCATGTTTCTATGTTTCTAAGACCTGAAAGGATGAAGCATCGGATTTTCCTTAAAGCGATGTCTTCGGTACCCCCCCCCCCCCCCCGAGGTCGGTACCGAGACGAGTCGGTACCGAATCATCCATGCTAGAGATCGATTCCAGGCTCGGCATCGAAGGAAGCGAGTCTGTCGAAGCAAGCATGGATGGTACCGACACTGATGCCCATGTCGATACCAGTACCGGTACCAATGCAGATACTGGAGGAACGGTCTGCAGCAACTCTAGTGGTACCGAAGTAGCCGAGAGCACTAGACTGCGATCATCGGTGAGGAGTGTTTCCTCCATCACACCATAGCCGATGCTGGGGTGTTGGTACCGGTCGAAGCGGCCACAACCACCGAGCATGGCCCAGGTATGTTCATCGAGGTAAGAACCCCGGGAACAACCTGAAGCCCCGTTAATGCTTTGGAGCCCGAAGACTCCCGCCGGGGCTTTATTGCCAAAATGTCCTCGAGGGCAAGGCCAGAGCAATCTCGATACTGGGAAGGAGATCTACCACTCGAGGACTGGCTAGTCTTTACAGAATTTTGTTTGGTTACCTGATCCCTTGGAGATATTATAGCTGGTGACATCGAGTGCGATGTGAACCGGGTATCGAGTTGTGCTCGATTCTGAAGATTTCTTCTGTTTGAATTCCAGCAGGAAAGACACTCCAGTGGACAATGGTCAGGACCCAAACATTTTAGACACCAAGTATGGGTGTCTGAAAATATATCTGTACCACCACATTTTGAGCATTTCTTAATGGTAGTGGCTGGCTTTTCCATAATGGAAAGATAAAGGCCTAGTGGCCTATAAACCGTCAGACACTAAACAGGAAACATTTCTGAAGAAAATAAGAAATTCTTTAGAAAAAAGAAAGAAAAGCATCGGCGGTACCAGTGGCATCGAGGGAAGGCAGATGCGACCACAAAAAACTAAGAATAAAAAGAAGAATTTTCTGCGGTGACAGGAATACGTCCTGCCGGCTCCGCGGAAAACGTAAAACTGATGAGAGGGAAGTGAATGGGCGGGAAGGCAGCGCGCATGCACGTGGGATGCTCCCAAAAGCTTTCTTTTTGGACGCTGGGGAGCGTTCCCGCGCAGGCTCCATCGGTACCGACGTACCCATATGTGAAGACTCATTCTTGCTTGTTCCTGGAGATCAGAGAATTGCTGTGAAACTGTCTGGCCTGGTCCATCAACCTGTGGGCCCTGTCCACGGGTAAGAAGGCTTTTGCCTGAAGGGTGTCCAGTCTTGCCCCTATGAACTCCATGTTCTGCGAAGGGCGCAAAGTGGACTTTGCGAAGTTTATAACAAACCCCAGGTGCTGAAGTAGAGCGACAGTGCGAAGGGTGGCTTGATTGGCCTCCTGTAGACACTGGCCTCTGATGAGCCAGTCATCCAGGTATGGAAAGACAAAGAGGCCTTGCATCCTGAGGTAGGCCGCCACCACCGCTAGGCACTTGGTGAATACCCTGGGGGCGGAGGTTAGGCCAAAAGGTAGTACCCTGTACTGATAATGATGCCCTCACACTACAAATCTGAGATATTGTCTGTGGTCTGGATGAATAAGGATGTGAGTATAAGCATCCTTTAGATCTAAGGAACATAGCCAATCTCCCTGCTGGAGGTAGGGAAGCAGGAACCCAAAGGGTAAGCATCTTGAACTTTTCCCTCTCCAGGAACTTGTTGAGATTCCGCAAGTTGAGGATGGGTCTGAGGCCTCCTGTTCTTTTTGGTACTAGAAAGTACCTGGAATAGAAACCTTGACCCTTTAGGTGGTGGGGCACTGGTTCCACTGCCTGTTCCTTTACAAGACTTGCTAACTCCTGCAGTAGTAGGTCCCTGTGCAGGGGAAGTCTTGGAGGCTCCCCTGGAAAGTAGGAGGGGGGTACCTGGTGGAAGTGGAGCAGATAGCCCTTTTGGACTATGCTTAGTACCCAGGTATCCTTTGTTACGGCTGGCCACCTGTGGACATACAGGGCCAGCCGGCCTCCTGTGCTGATAGGGGCCAGCTGAGGAGGAGAGGCTATGCCACTGGAGTCAAAACCCCGCTCCCTGCTGTGCAGGAGCTGGAGGCTTGGGGGGTTTCTGGCTACGGGGCCCATGTCCCTGCCCCTTGGCCTGCTGACCCTGTTGGGGAGCTACAGAGGCCTGAAAATGAGGGTATGTTTTATAGGCAGATGACTTCCTCGGGTAAAAGGTCTTTTTCCCCGACCCCTTCTTCTTCTGAGAAGGGGCAGAGGTATTCCGGGACAGCCTTGTCCGGGTAAGAGTCTCGGTCTCGAGTTCTGCGGCCTTTTCAGCCATGGGCTTGCCAAAGAGGTTTTTACTTCGGCAGGGGACTTCGACCAACTTGTTCTGCACCCATGGCTCGAGGTCCGATGAATGCAGCCAGGCCTGACGGTGTGCACCGATGCCGGCCCCGGCTACCTGGGCCGAAGCCTCGAAGCCATCGTAGGCTGCTCGAGAGATAAACTTCGAGCACTCTTGAATACCCGATGACAGGGCCATGAACCTCTGCAAAGGTTCCTCGGAGAGACCAGCAGAAAACCCGGCAATCTCCTTTGCCAGGTCCCGAAGGTACATGCCCATGTACAGCTGGTAGGTCTGGACACGGCAAGCAAGCATAGAGCCCTGGAAGCACTTCTTACCGAGGGCATCCAGGTTCCGGGCCTCCCAGCCGGGAGGCACCGAGGAGTGCATCTTCTGACTCTTCAGACGATGCATGGCCGATTCCACAACCATGGAGTGGTGCGGTAGTTGTGCCTTTTGGAACCTGGGGCTCTTGAGGACTCGATAGATGGAATCGACCCACTTGCACAAAATCAGCGTCGAGGCCGGCGCCTCCCACATGCGGAAGAACAACCGTTCCATCATCGGAGGAACCGGTACAATAAAGGCCTCCTTGGGAGGAGAGTCATACTGCAGGGCCTCGAGCTCCTCGGCTCGAGGCTCCTCCACCGGATCCGCGGGGAATGCTAAGGCCTTGGCCATATCCCGCACGAAGTCCGAGAACCGGGTATCCTCCGGGGGGGGGGAACCTTCTCCGAGGCTCGGACTCCAGTGAGTCCGATGGGACACACCGAGTCCAAAATGTGTCTGGTGACTCCTCGTCCTCCGTTTCCCAGCCGGACCCCTCGGAGGAGGAATCAAGCGACTCTGGTCGAGCAGGCACCGATGCCACCCGCCCTGAGGCCGAGGGTACCGGCGTCAACAACCTCGGTCCTGAACGGGAAGCCGAGAGAGACCTTGGCCGAAGATCGACTCGAGAGCCCATGGACTCGAGGATCGGCTCGGCCTCTGGGGTCAACTTAGACGTCGAAGTCCCAGTGGTTGGGGCAGATGCACCGGTGAGACTGGCGATCAGTGCCCGCTGCTGTTCCATGAAGGTAGCCAAGCTGCACTCCAAAACCGTCAAACTAAGTCCAAGCTCAGGAGACTCAGCAGCCCCCGACTCGGGCCCCGATGGTGTTGGGCCCAATGTCGGCTCCCCCGGAGGAGAGTCCACGAGGACTACAGTACTCACGTGACCTGGGGACTCCATCTCCACACGAAGCTGTTTGGCAGGTCTCTCCGACTCCGAAGACCCGGGACGGCGCTCGGGGCTATGCGACCTGGCCCTCGAGGAGCCAAGTGTGTCCACCGACGCCGCCCTCACGGGTTTCTTTTTCCTGCGATGCTCCCGTGAGGGAGACCCCCCCTCAGAGGAGCCTCGGCGATGCTCCGGGCTTGAGTCCCGAGACGTCGAGGCCTCTGACGAAGTCCGGGCCCGTCCGGACGTAGAGTCAGAGAAGATTCTTTCCTTTTGGTGCTGCCGACTCCTCAACGTCTTCGAGGACATTTTCCCACACGGGCCACAGATCATCGGGTCATGATCGGGTCTGAGGCAGCGGAGGCAGCAGTCATGTGTGTCGGTGAGAGACATAAGTTTCTTACGCCGATCACACTTCTTAAACCCGCTGGCAGCCATCAGAGGAAAAAGGGTCCCTGCAAGGTCAAAAGACAGGGCTGCCAGTGAAAAATATAAAAATGGCGCGTACGCTAGTAACTAAGGACAAAAACTGAAAAAAGAAGTGCGGGCTCGATATCGATGTATCGGGCCCAGGCAGGAAAGGGCAACTGGCGTCGAACCGAAGAAAATGGGTCCACGAAGAATAAAATCATCTTTTTCCTAAAGTGAAAACGAAACACGTCCGTCAGGCTCCGCGGAAAAAAGAAGACTGAGCAAGACGGCACCCTTGGGCGGGAAGGGGACTGCGCATGCACGCTGCATTCCCAAAGGCTTTCTTTGAAAGTTGGGGAAATGCTCCACATGGGGGCTCCGTCTGCGCCGTCACCCATATGTGAGGACTGACTTCCTGCTTGGTCCTGGAGAATATGCATATTCCACAACTAATAACATCAAGTTTATTAAAAAAAAAAATCAAACGTGATATGTACAGCATATTTTATTTTATGTCAAAACCAAAGCGATAATGATTAGTCCACGGCAACACTTGGATGCGGGAAAAGGTCACTGCTGATACAAGTGCCATTGACATTGGGACAAAAAATACATCTAAAATATGTCTAAGAGTAAAACACGTAATCTCTTGAAAATCTCCCACAGATTCCAGCGCAGGAAAAAAAAAATTATCCATTACTATCAACTGTGACCTTTCATCTGCATGTAGGTTAAAGTCCCCCAGTACAATGACATTTGCCAAATCACATGGTAAAGCAATTAGCCACTCCACAAATAATGAATCAGTTGCAGCCCAATTCAGTGGAATATAACCACCACATATCCCCAAACTTCCTGTGTAAATAAAAGTGCCTCAAAATAATCTGTCTGAAAGTAATACTGGCATTGTATGCCCAAGGATGAGAGCACAATCAACGGCATCCCGCCACCCGGACTTTTGAAGCATGTAGCTGAATGTACATCAAAACCCAGGCATTTAAGAGCATTAATATACATTACATTCTCCATTGCTCAGACACAAACTTAGTTCGTAAACCCTATGGGGACAAGGAAATACCTGCTGTACCTGAATGTAACTAACCTCGAGCTACATCCAAATAAATAAATAAATCTAGAAATAAGCCCACCAGGGAGGAAAGAGTTACTATTGACGCAAGCTAATGCAGTGGGTTCTGAATTAACATGGGAGCTAATTAAAACCATCTTTCAAATTATTATAGCATATAAAAAGCTAATTGTAAATTCTGTGTTGCTAATCCCTTGCAGTTTGCTAATGCAGTGTTGAAATCTCTCTGACCAAACTTGTTTAAATTATTCATTAAGAACAGCAACAGTTGTGAACTGTAATTTAAATTGGCATCTCATGAATATTTCATGGTACAACAAACATTGAAATGTTTTACTGAAAATAAATAAATACACACACACACATATATATATTACATCAGGCACTGTAAGCAGTGTTATTGGTACACATCAAAACCAAATGTCTGTAATAAATCAGATAAGGTCTTATTTCTACAAGAACGAATACTGGCACATACCATCATCAAAAGAAAAGAAATAACACCAGCCAATAATTTCAGTTACATCATTGTTTGGCATAAATTAGCCATAGAAAACAGTCTCCTGTAGTGCCAAATTGTACACAAGTGTCACCATAACAGTGCATTCCACACTGTAGAAATAGAGTAGTTACTCACCTGTAACAGGTGTTCTCCAGGAGCAGCAGGAATCAGTCCTCACATATGGGTGACGTCGGTGCCGACGGAGCCCTCGTGCGGAGCATTTCCCCAGCTTTCAAAGAAATCATTTGGGAATTACAGCGCGCATGCGCAGTCCCTTCCCGCCCAAGGGTGCCATCTTGCTCAGTCTGATGAGACAGCTAAAAGACAGCAAAAAAATTAGCAAAATAAATCATATGACCAACTCCAAGGGGAGGAGGGAGGGTTGTGAGGACTGATTCCTGCTGCTCCTGGAGAACACCTGTTACAGGTGAGTAACTACACTTTCTCCAGGACCAAGGAGGAAGTCGGTCCTCACATATGGGACTCCCCAGTTTAAGGCTACCGGAGACCTCAAGCGGAAAAAATGAGCTCCCTCTAGCTCGTCAGTACGTAAGGAAGGAATCTTCTCTGAGAACGCCCCCGACCGGTAGCCCAACACCAGGGCCAGAGGGTAGGAGTTGCCTAAACCCCAAAGAGATTATGGAGTACTGCCTGTCCGAAAGCACTGTCCCTGCGGGACTCCCTCTCAAGGCAGTAAATGGGCCGCAAAAGTCTGGCTTGAAGACCAAGTAGCGGCCCGGCAGATGTCTGCCAACGGAACAGAGTGGAGATGAGCCACTGACGCAGCCTTCGCCCTGACACGATGAGCCGTGACTCGACCCTCCAACGAGAGGCCGGCTGCCCCATAAGCCCAGGCGATACAGTCAGCGACCCATATGGACAAAGTACGCTTGGAGACAGGTAGCCCCAACTTATTGGGGTCAAAAGAAACGAAAAGCTGAACAGCCCTTCGATGCTCCCGCGTACGGTCAAGGTAGAAGGATAACGCCCTCCTACAGTCCAGGGTATGCAGGACCATCTCAGCCCGGTTGGCATGCGGCCTGGGAAAAAAGGACAGAAGAACCACCTCCTGATTGAGGTGAAAAGGGGAGACAACCTTAAGAAGAAACTTCGGGTGAGTCCGTAAGACTACCCTATTCCTGTAGAACCTAGTGTAAGGGGGATCAGACACTAGTGCCTGAAGTTCACTTACAGCACAGGTAAGAGCTACCAGAAACAAGGTTTTCCAGGAGAGAAAACGGAGAGGGCAGGTAGCCATAGGTTCGAATGGCGGACAAGTAATCCGCTGTAAGACCACATTCAGATCCCACTCAGGGGCTGGTGGACGCAAAGGAGGCTTAATAGCATACTACATGGTATAACTAAAAGAACATCAAAATCTTGCAAATGGCCCAAAATGTAACAGCAAGAGTTATATTTAAAGCCAAACTATCTGACCATATTACCCCTATTCTATACACACTACATTGGTTACCCATATTCAGTAGGATCCAATACAAAATACTGTTAACCACTTTCAAATTAATTAATAACATTGCCCCATCATACTTAACTACTCTTCTTCACAGCCCACCTGAAAATAGGATAAGACGGAGAAAAAACCTTAACACATTAGCAGTCCCAGATCTAATAAGGAAAACAAAACACTCAATAAGTAACAGTGCCTTTTCGCTAGTAGCTCCAATACTGTGGAACAATCTCCCGGATCAGTTAAGAGAAACGAAATAACTACAAACATTCAGAAAAGAACTAAAAACTAATCTATTCAGACAACACTACACCAATGGAGAAACAAGTATAGCTTCCCAACCACCATAAATTGATTATACTTACTCCATCCAAATGTATATATACAACTGGAACAATGTCAACTGTAAGGGCTAACCAACATTATAATGATTCTTCACACATATATATAAAAATCAATGTAACCTCCTATAATAGGTTTATGCTCACTCTTATACCTGTTATACAGTTTTAATGTAACATAGTTCAATAATGTTTTTGTTATACTGTAATATTATAATTCTTGTTCTATATAATTCTTGTTATAATGTAATATTGTAATATAGTTCCATAACGTTCTATGTATCTGTTTGATTTTTGTTGTCATGTAAACCGCTGCTGATCCTTGGAAGCAGCGGTATATAAAAACTGTGCAAATAAATAAATAAAATAAAAGAGGCCTCTGAGAAACGAGCCACCAAAGGGTGGTTGGAAAGAGGCCTTCCATCCACCGGCGAGTGGTGCGCTGAGAGAGCACGGAGGTGAACCCTGACAGAGTTGGACTTTAGGCCGAGATTGGAGAGGTAAAGCAAATATTGCAATACTACCGCTACCAAGCACGAGAAGGGATTCTTGCTGTGCTGAGCACACCATGCAGAGAATCTACGCCACTTAAGAGCGTAAGATTTCCTGGTGGATTGCCGTCTAGAGGCTAAGACCACATCTTCCACCTCTCGAGGCAGTAGTAGGGGAGCCAGGACTACCCTTTCAGCAGCCAGGCCATCAGATGAAGGGACTGGAGGTTGGGGTGCAAGAGAGTCCCCTGATCCTGAGACAGGAGATCATGCTGAAACCCCAGAGGAAGAGGGGTGTCCACCGCCAGTTGCAGCAGAAGCGGGAACCACGGTTGCCTCGGCCACCTGGGGGCTATCAGGATCATTGAGGCCCCGTCCTTGAGGACTTTGAACAGTGTTCTGGACACTAGTGGCGTGGGAGGAAACGCATACAGTAGGCCTGTGGACCACGAGATCAGAAACGCATCCGCTGCTACTCTGAGAGGATGCGGTTGTCTGGAGCAAACTCTCGTGAGTTGCCGGTTCAGAGGACTGGCGAAAAGGAGATTTATCGTTGAGCAGCCTCCCAAGGGGTCCAGAGACCCCGAGTACATGTCCCTTGGCAATGTGCTCCCCAACCTAGAAGAGAAGCATCTGTCGTCAGCACCTGAGAATGCGGAGGGGATTGAAAAACCACTCCGAGTACCAGATTCGGAAGATGAAGCAACCATTGCAGAGAGGAGACTAGCAGGTCGGATATTCTTACTGAGTCCGCTAGGCTCCCTGTGGCCTAATGCCACTGAGTGCGAAAGCTCCACTGAGCAGGCCGCATGTGCATGCGGGCATTGGGGGTGACACGAACCGTGGAAGCCATATGGCCAAGCAGTCTCAGGAATTGCCTGGCAGAGACCAGGGAATTGCTGTGAAACTGCCTGGTCAGATCCATCATCCTGTGGGCTCTGTCCATGGGCAAAAAAGCCTTCGCCTGAAGAGTGTCCAGCCTTGCTCCTATGAATTCTAAGTTCTGGGACGGGAGCAAAGTGGACTTTGCGAAGTTTATGACAAACCCCAAGTGCTGAAGCAGAGCCAAAGTGCGAAGGGTGGTTTGATTGGCCTCCTGGGAAGACTGGCCCCTTATGAGCCAGTCGTCCAGGTACGGAAACACAAAAAGACCTTGAAGCCTTAGGGAGGCCGCCACCACTGCCAGGCACTTGGTGAACACCCTGGGAGCGGAGGTCAGGCCAAAGGATAGTACTCTGTAGTGATAGTGGTTTCCTACCACAACAAATCTGAGATATTGTCTATGGTCTGGATGAATAAGGATGTGAGTATAAGCATCCTTTAGATCTAAGGAGCATAGCCAATCTCCCTGCTGGAGGTAGGGCAGCAGGATTCCAAGGGTAAGCATCTTGAACTTTTCCCTCTCCAGGAACTTGTTGAGGTTGCGCAAGTCTAGGATGGGTCTGAGGCCTCCTGTTTTTTTGGTAACAGAAAGTACCTGGAATAAAAGCCGTGACCTCTCAGGTGGTGGGGCATGGGTTCCACAGCCTGTTCCTTTAGTAGACTTGCTAACTCCTGAAGGAGTAGGTCCCTGTGCAGAGGGAGTCTTGGAGGCTCCCCTGGAAAATAGGAGGGAGGTACCTGGTGAAAATGGAGAAGATAGCCCTTTTGGACTATATGAAGCACCCAGGAATCTGATGTGACGGCTGACCACCGGTGGGCAAAGTGGGCCAGCCGGCCTCCTGTGCTGAGAGAAGCCAGCTGAGCAGAAGAGGCTATGCTTTCTGAGTCAAAAACCCCCACCCTGCTGAGCAGGGGCCGGTGTTGGTGGCTTGGGGGCCTTCTGCGTACGGGGCCCATGACCCTGCCCCTTGGCCTGCTGACCTTGTTGGGGAGCTGCAGAGGCCTGATAATGAGGGTATTGTTTATAGGCAGACGACTTCCTCGGGTAAAAGGTCTTTTTTCCTGAGCCCTTCTTCTTCTGAGAAGGGGCAGAGGTTTTTCTGGACAGCCTAGTCCTGGTCAGAGTCTCGGTCTTGAGTTCAGCAGCCTTTTCAGCCATGGGCTTGCCAAAGAGGTTTTCACCTCGGCAGGGGACATCGACCAACTTGTCCTGTACCCATGGCTCGAGGTCAGATGACTGTAGCCAAGCCTGTCGGCGGGCACCCATGCTGGCCCCGGCTACTCGGGCCGAAGTCTCGAAGCCATCGTAGGCTGCTCGAGAGATAAACGAGCACTCTCGAATACCAGTGGACAAGGCCTGGAACCGCTGCAAAGGTTCCTCGGAGAGACCAGCAGAGAACCAGGCAATCTCCTTTGCCAGGTCTCGGAGATACATGCCCATGTAGAGCTGGTAAGTCTGGACACGGCAAGCAAGCATAGAGGCCTGGAAGCACTTCTTACCGAGGTCATCCAGGTTCCGGGCCTCCCGGCCGGGAGGCACCGAGGAGTGCATCTTCTGACTTTTCAGTCGATGCATGGCCGATTCCACAACCATGAAGTGATGCGGTAATTGTGCCTTCTGGAACCCGGGGCTTTTACGGACTCGATAGATGGAATCGACCCGCTTGCTGAACACCGGCGTCGAGGCCGGGGTCTCCCACATGCGGAAGAGCAGCCGCTCCAGCATCGGAGGAACCGATACAGTAAAAGCCTCCTTCGGGGGAGAGTAATAATGGAGGGCCTTGAGCTCCTCGGCTCCTCCATGGGACCCACGGGGAAGGCCAAGGCCTTGGCCATATCCCGCACGAAGTCCGAGAACTGGGTATCCTCCGGTGGGGATCGTCTCCGAGGTTCGGACTCCGGCGAGTCCGATGGGACACACCGAATCCGATAAGTGTCGGGTGACTCTTCGTCCTCCGTCTCCCAGCCCGACTCCTCGGAGGAGGAATCGAGCGGCTCCAGTCGGGCGGGCACCGATGACATCCGCCCCGACGCCGAGGGTACCGGCGTCAACGACCTCGGTCCCAAACGGGAGGCCGAGGGAGACCGTGGCCGAGGATCGACTCGAGCCCGCATGGACTCGAGGATCGGCTCGGCCTCCGGGGTCGACTTAAGAACATAAGATATGCCATACTGGGTCAGACCAAGGTCCATCAAGCCCAGTATTCTGTTTCCAACAGTGGCCAATCTAGGTCATATGTACCTAGCAGTTTCCCCAAAGGACACAGGTTCCACAATGCTTGTATTGGTTTAAGCATGGATATCCTGGGTCCCTTCTTAATAATGGTTTATGGACCTTTCCTCCAGGAACTTGTCCAAACCTTTTTTAAACCCAGCTACACTAACAGCCTTTACTACATCCTCCGGTAACGAATTCCAGAGTTTGATTACACGTTGAGTGAAAAAATATTTTCTTTTATTAGTCTTAAATAGCTTATCCTGTAGCTTCATTGCATGTCCCCTAGTCTTTCTATATTGTGGTAAGGAGAGTGCAGCCCAGCCTGGAGAAACAAAGGGAAAAGGGACTTTTTCCTCTTTGCGGGGGATGGGTGCACCTGAACACATATACCAAACTAAAGGCAGTGAGAGAAACCACAGCTGTAAGGCTAGGCTAAAGCCCCACCCAGACTCCATAGCAACCCTAGGTAAGGATGGGAGTTACATGGGGGTGGAGTCAGAGGGGGAGGTGCCCTGCTCAGCGTTTAAGTTTGAGCAAAGCAAGCAAACAGAGAGGACAAGAAAGAAGCCAGGCAAGCCACGCAAGCAAGGCAAGGAAGCCAAGGAGGCCAAGGAGAGCCAGGACAAGAACAAAGGTAGCCAGCGCTGCAGCCAAGAGAGCAGCAGACAACACTCCCAGGAGAGGACCAAACGCAGTGGCAAGAGGGAGAGAGACAGAAGGTTGGTGTTGGAGAAGCCAAGGCAAGAGAGCTCAGACTCCTCTGAAGAAAGGCGTGTCTTCAGGCAGAGGAAACCTTGGGTAGCTGAGAGGAATTCCTACAATGATTCCCTGACTAGCTCGGAGGCAGAGATAGCTACAGCCAGCAGAAACTCCAGCCGTGAGACTCCCACAGTAAAACTCCAAGGTAGGAGAAAGAAACCAGAGAGAGAGAATGTTTGTATCTCTTGCTCAGACTCTGAGGAGAGAGTTATATCTGGAAAAACCCAGAACAGAAGAAAGGGGTTTTTAAAGAAAGCTGAACAAGGAAAGCCTGCTAGAGTTCTGCCAAAGGAAGGGAAGGCAGTACAGTGGGATAGGCTGTTTAAGCTTTTAAAAGACATTAACCAAAAAGTACCTGAGCAGTTCCAAGATTCCCCAGCACCCAGCTCTAAAGAAAGCATGGAAGTGGATGATAGGGAGAGTGACCAGGGATCCACATGCTCTGAGATGGAGTGTGCTGTATGCATTGGTGCTAATTGAAAGAAACCAAAATAGTGGGGAAGAATTAAGGAAGCTGTTATCAGTTTCGCATAGCTGAAAGCAACAAAGAAAAGGGAGAAAGAATCCTATGTTGAAGCAATAACATTCTTCCTACAGAAAAGTGGATAGTGCAATCAAGTCTGTGCTAGACAGCTGAAACTGTTTCATTGCAAGCAGCAAAAGAGGGAGCTGGCAGCACTGCTGATCTTGATTGTCTGTTGTATCTACATGTGCCTGTGTTAACCCTAAAGCAAGAAGCCTCTTAAAGGAAAGGGGGAAAAGAAGCTATTGTAAATAATTCCACGGAGACACTGTTTTCATGTTCTTTATTTTGGAGAAGTTTATCCTTGTTTCTTTTTGCTGAGAGTAAAAGTTTCTTTAAGGACTGATACCAAGTTGACTTAAACGGAACCCAATAAAATCCTGTGCGCTTTAAACATCCACTTGGTTTTACTTTGAGTTCACAACTACACCTTTGGAACAAGGGAATACAAGATGGACGCCCGTCCCTACTAGGCGACCGCCTAGGAGGGGCGCGAGCGCCACAATATTCTGATAAGATAAACAATCGATCTACGTTTACCCATTCCACTCCGTTCATTAATTTATAGACTTCTATCATATCTCCCCTCAGCCGTCTCTTTTCCAGGTTAAAGAGCCCTAACCTTTTTAGCCTTTCTTCATAGGAGTATCCTTCCATCCCCTTTACCATTTTGGTGGTTCAGAGAAGACAAGGCATATCCACATAAGAAAAGGCAATGAAATATTAAAGATCAAAAGAAAAGAAAAAAACAGATGAAGAAGATGTAGACCAGTCGTTTCATTAGAAGCTAAGTAATCTCTTAAGAAAATTTAAATCAGTAAAAACTGTTTGAAATCAATTGTACTGGTCGGAGAATCTTCTCATTTTTATGCCATTGATGTACTAAACCCTATACACGTTTTAGGAGATGATCCACAATTCTCCTAGTGTAACGAAGCAATAAGGGTGTTGTCTGAGGCTTAATATAAGACAAATAGAATTAATACTAATTGTAGTATAACAGTGAATAAGTTGAATGAGTAAGCTGATTTATATTTATAGTAATAATCATTCACTAAGCACGGCCAATAAGGTATCTTAGTATCCCATTAGGTCATGACTATCTACATGCTGAGTAATTTTATTCTTTATGGTGGTTTCTACCATTTTTCCCGGTACTGACGTCAGGCTCACCGGTCTGTAGTTTCCCGGATCACCCCTGGAACCCTTTTTAAAAGTTGGTGTTACATTGGCGATCCTCCAATCTTCAGGTATTAGAGATGATTTTAATGATAGTTCACAGATTACTAATAGCAGGTCTGCAATCTCATATTTCAGTTCTTTCAACACCCTTGGATGTATACCATCCGGCCCAGGTGATTTGCTACTCTTCAGTTTATCTAATAGTTGTAATACTTGGACGTCGAGTTCCCAGTGGTCGGGGCAGATGCACCGGTGAGACCGACGATCAATGCCCGCTGCTGTTCCATGAAGGCAGTGAGGCTGCTCTCCAAGGCCGTCAATCTGAGTCCGAGCTCAGGAGACCCAGCAGCCCCCGACTCGGGCCCCGACGGCGGCTCCCCTGGAGGAGAGTCCACGAGGACTTCAGCACTCACGTGTCCAGGAGACTCCATCTCGATACGAGGATGTTTGGCAGGCCTCTCCAACTCCAAAGACCCGGGATGGCTATCGGGGCTATGCGACCTGGCCCTTGAGGAACCAGGAGCGTCCACCGACGCCGCCCTCGTGGGTTTCTTCTTCCTGCGATGTTCCCGTGAAGGAGACCCCCGCTCAGAGGAACCCCTACGCTGCTCGGGGCCGGAGTCCCGAGACGTCGAGGCCTCTGACGAGGTCCGGGCCCGTCCGGACGCAGAGTCAGAGAAGATCCTATCCTTCTGGTGCTGCAGACTCCTCAACGCCTTCGAGGACATTTTGCCACACGGACCACAGATCATCGGGTCATGATTGGGTCCAAGGCAGCGGAGGCAGCAGTCATGTGTGTCGGTAAGAGACATAAGTTTCTTACACCGATCACACTTCTTAAACCCGCTGCTAGCCATCGGGGGAAAAAGGGCCCCTGCGAGGTCAAAAGACCAGGCTGCCAGTGAAAAAAGAAAAAATGGCGCGAACGCTAGTCACAAAGGACAAAAATTGAAAAAGAGAGAGTGGACCCGATACCGGCGTATCGGGCCAAGGCGGGAAAAGGATCCGGCGTCGAACCGAAGAAAAAAGAGAAAAAATAGGGAAATCAACTTTTTCCTCGGGGAAAAACAAACTACGTCCGTCAGGCTCCGCGGAAAAAAGAAGACTGAGCAAGAGGGCACCCTTGGGCGGGAAGGGGACCGCGCATGCGCGCTGCAATTCCCAAAGGCTTTCTTTGAAAGCTGGGGAAATGTTCCGCACGAGGGCTCCATCGGCACCGACGTCACCCATATGTGAGGACTGACTTCCTGCTTGGTCCTGGAGAAATTAGCTGATCAGCCATGATCATTATCAACAAAATCCCAAACAATATTCTCCAACATGCAAAAAGAGCAGTCAAACAGACACAGTGCAAGAAAAATCAACAGACCAAAGGTTTTTTTTTACCCAGGCCTCCAAAGGCACAAAAAGGGGCATGCCTAAGGCATTTGGCGTGATGCCTCTGGGAACTCTTTTAATAGTTAATGGTTCTTAAGAATGGGCTGTATGATTTTTAATCTGCCATCACCTTCTATAGAGGAGGAGGGGGGAATTCAGCTGCAACGGCTAGTCATTCTAACATGGATAGACGTTGCCACTGAACCTTAAACCCAGATAATTCAATGCCAGGGTTATATCAAGCCCAGACACTGAATATCAGGGTTGCACCGGAGTGGCAGGAAGCTAAACCATTAGCTTCCAAAGCGAAAGTTAGGAGAATTTTTGCTGTGCCTCACTTTTGTCGCTATGCCATAACCGGGTAGCAGTTCAATATTGCGGCAGCCCATTATGTCTAGGTGCTGCCCCTGAAATGCCCCAATGTTAAGTGGTTAACACTGGGGCATGCAGCAGTGGCAATTGGGGATATTCAGCGGGTGCCTCTGAATATCTCAGATAAAGGGATTAACCCAGATAGCAGGTTACATAGTATATGACGGCAGATAAAGCACAGTTACTTACCTGTAACAGGTGATCTCTGGGAACAGCAGGAATAAGTCTTCACATATGGGTATCGTCGGTACCGACGGAGCCCGTGCGGGAACGCTCCCCAGCGTCCAGAAAGAAAGCTTTTGGGAGCATCCCACAGCGCCTGCGCGCTGCCTTCCCGCCTTTCCTAACTGCATCTCTCCAGTTCGAGTTTTAAAGCTGAGACAAAGAGAGAGAGAGGAAAGGAAAGATAGAGAGATACAACTCCTAGGGGAGGTGGGTGGGTTGTGAAGACTTATTCCTGCTGTTCCCAGAGATCACCTGTTACAGGTAAGTAACTGTGCTATCTCAAGGAACAAGCAGGAATGAGTCTTCACATATGGGGACTCCCCAGATAGAGATGCCTGGGAGATCACCCAGATTGTGAGTCCCTGGGAAGGGCTCTACCTCTACCCATGAATCTCAGGCATCCATTTCAGGGATGGAGGGTAGGAGTTGATTAGGTATGGAACAGGTGTTTAAGAACAGCCTGACCAAACAAGGCATCCCGGCGGGAGTCCTTGTCCAAGCAGTAATGGGCAGTGAAGGTATGAACCGATGCCCAGGTGGCCGCTCGACAGATTTGGTCGATGGACACAGAGTTTAGATGAGCCACAGAGGTTGCCATGGCCCTCACATTGTGTGCTGTGACATGGCCCTCCAGAGAAAGGTTCTTAGTTTGGTAGGCAAAGGAAATACACTAAGCAATCCAACTGGACAGAGTTCTCTTAGAGACTGGAAGTCCTAAATGAGAAGGATCAAAAGCAACAAAAAGTTGAGAGGACTTTCTATGTTGCTGTGTCCTGTGTAAGTAGAAAGCAAGTGCTCTTTTACAATCCAGGGTATGAAGATTCCTCTCTGCACTTGATGCATGAGGTCCTGGAAAAAAGACAGGTAAAAACACCTCCTGGTTCAGATGAAAAGGTGAGACCACTTTAGGCATAAAGTGTGGATTAGTTCTGAGGACTACCTTGTCATGATGGAACCTTGTATAAGGAGGATTAGCCACTAAAGCTTGTAACTCACTGATACGGCGAGCTGAGGTGACTGCAATGAGAAAAATAACCTTCCAGGAAAGGAATTTTAAGGAGGTAGTGGCTAAGGGTTCAAAGGGTGGCTTCATAAGCTGGCCAAGAACCAGATTCAAGTCCCAGGCCACTGGAGGTGGTCTAATGGGAGGTTTAGTCAAAAGAAGGCCTCTCATGAATCTTGCTATAAGAGGATGAGAGGAAATAGGTTGTCCATTGAGAGGCTTAAGGGATGCTGCAATAGCACTCAAATGGACTCTGATTGAATTTGTTTTAAGGCCTGCATGGGATAAATGCAGCAAATAGTCTAGTAAAGAATGCAAAGGTATTGCAAGAGGGTTGAGACCCTTCTCTGCACACCAAATGGAAAACCTTTTCCATTTAAAAGCATATGAACGTCTGGTGGAAGGCTTTCTGGAAGCATGAAGGATATCCTTCACTTGCTGAGAAAGTTGTAAATCTTGAAGGTCTAGGCCTTCAGCAACCAGGCCCTGAGATGAAGAGACTGAGGATTTGGGTGCCACAAGGTTCCCTCCCTCCTGGGAGAGGAGATCTGGAGCAGATCCCAGGTCTAGGGAGGGAGCTTGAGAGAGATGCAGAAGTAGAGGGTACCACACTTGGCGTGGCCAAAGTGGTGCTATGAGGATCATAGTCCCCTTGTCTCTCTGAAGCTTGAACAGAGTCTTGGGAATTAGGGGAATAGGTGGAAAGGCATAGAGGAAGTCTTGCCCCCAATGAAGGAGGAAGGCATCCCTGGCCTGAACTCCCTGACATGGAATCCTGGAACAGAACCGGGGAAGTTTGGCATTCCACGGACTTGCAAACAGGTCTATGTCTGGGGTACCCCAAATTCGAAAAATTCTGGCTATCTGGTCCCCATGGAGGGACCATTCGTGCGGAAGCAGAACTCGACTGAGTCTGTCTGCCCAAGAATTTTGAACCCCTGGAAGATATACTGCCATGAGATGGATTTGATGCTCTCTGGCGAAGGCCCACAATCTCAGAGCTTCGTTGCAAAGCGACAGAGCCAGTCCCTCCCTGCTTGTTCACGTAAAACATGGCTACCTGGTTGTCCGTGTGGATGAGGACTGTCTTATAGCTGAGCAGGGTGTGGAAGACTCAGAGCCAGAAAGATTGCTCTGAACTCTAAGAGGTTGATATGAAGAGATGTCTCCTGTGGAGACCAGATGCCCTGGGTTGAGAGATCTTGTAGATGAGCCCCCCAACCCCTTGGAGAGGCATCTGTTGTAAGGGTGGCTTGGGGTAACACCTGTTGAAAGGGGGACCCCAGCAACAGATTCTGAGTGGACTTCCACCAGTGGAGGGACCAACAAAGGCGACTGGAGGTTGCTATTTTGTCTGACAGGCAACCTGATGCCTGGGTCCATTGGGAGGATAGGGTCCACTGAGCTGCTCTCATGTGAAGGCGAGCATAGGGAACCACATGCACCGTGGATGCCATGTGGCCTAAGAGTTGCAACATCTCTCGAGCAGTTAAATGGGATTTTTTTTATTTTATATTTATGAATTTTACAATAAATCCAAGCAAATACATTAACTTGAATGGAAATAAGAAAGCTGGTTTACAAAGATAGCGTAGTTACTCACCTGTAACAGGTGTTCTACAGGAGCAGCAGGAATCAGTCCTCACATATGGGTGACGTCGGCGCCGACGGAGCCCCCGCGGAGCAATTTTCCCCAGCTTTCAAAGAAAGCCTTTGGGAATTGCAGCGCGCATGCGCGGTCCCCTTCCCGCCCAAGGGTGCCATCTTAGCCAGTCAGATGACATAGCTAAAAGACAGCATAAAAATTTGCAAAAAAACTAAAGCAGATGATTGCAACTCCAAGGGGAGGAGGGAGGGTTGTGAGGACTGATTCCTGCTGCTCCTGGAGAACACCTGTTACAGGTGAGTAACTACGCTTTCTCCAGGACCAAGCAGGAAGTCAGTCCTCACATATGGGACTCCCAAGCTTAAGGCTACCGGAGACCCTAAGCACAAAAATGAGCTCCCTCTAGCTCAGCAGCACAGAAGGAAGGAATCTTCACTGAATTATTACCCACCGGTAGCCCCCATCCGGGATGGAGGGTAGGAGTTGCTCAAACCTCGAAGAGATTTTGGAGGACTGCCTGTCCGAAAGCACTGTCCCTGCGGGACTCCCTCTCGAGGCAGTAATGGACCGCAAAAGTCTGGCTCGAAGACCAAGTAGCGGCCCGGCAGATGTCTGCCAATGGAACAGAGCGGAGGTAAGCCACTGACGTAGCCTTCGCCCGAACACAATGAGCCGTGACTCGACTCTCTAACGAGAGTCCGGCTGCTCCATAAGCCCAAGCGATACAGTCAGCAACCCAGATGGACAGAGTACGCTTGGAGACAGGGAGCCCCAATTTATTGGGGTCAAAAGACACAAAAAGCTGAGCAGCTTTACGGTGCTCCCGCGTACGGTCAAGGTAGAAGTTCAACGCCCTTCTACAGTCCAGGGTATGCAGGACCATTTCAGCTCGACTGGAGTGTGGCCTGGGAAAGAAGGTCGGAAGTACCACCTCCTGATTGATGTGAAAAGGGGAGATCACTTTTGGAAGAAATTTAGGGTGAGTCCGTAGGACTACCCTATTTTTGTAGAACCGAGTGTAAGGGGGATCAGACACGAGGGCCTGCAATTCACTTACGCGTCTAGCGGAAGTGAGGGCTATCAAGAATAAGGTTTTCCAAGAAAGAAAACAGAGAGAACAGGTAGCCATAGGTTCAAAAGGCGGACAGGTGATCCGCTGTAAAACCACATTCAGATCCCAGTCAGGCGCTGGCGGGCGCAGAAGTGGTTTAAGTAGAAGGAGACCTCGGAGAAACCTCGCCACGAGAGGGTCGTTGGAAAGAGGTCTGCCGTCCACCGGCACATGATGTGCTGAAAGAGCACTGAGGTGAACTTTGACGGAGTTGGACTTAAGTCCCAGATTAGAGAGGTAAAGCAAGTACTGCAAGATCACCGACACCGAGCAGGAGAAGGGATCCTGAGACTGCTGGGTACACCAAACGGAAAAACGACACCATTTAAGGGCGTAGCATTTGCGAGTAGAAGGTCGCCTGGAAGCTAGGACGACCTCTTCCACTTCTGCCGGCAGCAGAAGGGGAGCCAGGACTACCCTTTCAGCAGCCAGGCCATTAGATGTAAAGATCTGAGGTTGGGGTGTAGCAGGGACCCTTGATCCTGTGTCAGGAGGTCTGGTTGAAACCCCAGAGGGAACGGAGCCTCCACCGCCAGTTGCAGCAGGAGTGGAAACCACGGCTGTCTGGGCCACCGAGGAGCTATCAGGATGATGGAAGCTTTGTCTCGGAGAGCCTTGAAAAGAGTACGAGAGATTAGCGGTATGGGAGGAAAGGCATACAGAAGGCTTTTCGACCATGAGAGTAGAAAAGTATCCGCCGCTACTCGAAGGGGATGCGGCTGTGGAGAGCAGAAGCGAGGAAGTTGCCTGTTGAATGGACTGGCAAAGAGATCCATCGTGGGGAGGCCCCACTTCAGAAAAATTTTCTGAACTACCAAGGGATCCAGTCGCCACTCGTGCGGCTGGAGGATTCTGCTGAGTTTGTCCGCCAGGCAATTTTCTTGGCCTGGGAGATAAACTGCCTTGAGAAGAATGCCGTGGCTGACAGCCCAAGAGCAAAGCCTCTGCGCTTCGCGACAGAGAAGGAAGGAGCCCGTGCCCCCCTGTTTGTTCACGTAGAACATGGCAACTTGATTGTCCGTCTGGACAAGGACTGACCGGTGAGAAGTCAGGTGGGAGAAAGCCTTGAGAGCCAGACGAATTGCTCTGAGCTCTAGGAAGTTGATCTGCTGCGCAGACTCCCACGTGGTCCAGAGACCTTGAGTACATGCCCCCTGGCAATGCGCTCCCCATCCCAGGAGAGAAGCATCGGTCGTCAGTACTTGAGCAGGCGGAGGAGACTGAAAAGGCATTCCGAGTACCAGGTTCGGCTGATGAAGCCACCACTGTAGAGAAGAGGCCAGCGGGTCGGAGATCTGCACTAAGTCGGCTAGGCCGCCCGTGGCCTGTTGCCACTGCTTGCGAAGGCACCACTGAGCAGGCCTCATATTCAGGCAGGCATTGGGGGTCACGTGGACGGTGGAAGCCATATGGCCGAGTAGTCTCAGGAAGCGCCTGGCCGAGACCAGGGACTGGCTGTGAAAACGGCTGGCTAGGTCCATGAGCCGTTGAGCCCTGTCGAGAGGCAGGAAAGCTCTTGCCTGAAGAGTGTGCAATCTTGCGCCGATGAACTCGAGATCTTGCGAGGGGAGCAAAGTGGACTTTGCGAAGTTTATGACAAAGCCCAAGTACTGGAGAAGAGTCACAGTGCGGTGTGTGGCTTTTGTGACTTCCGGCGAGGACGATGCTCTGATGAGCCAGTCGTCTAGGTAAGGAAAGACATAGAGGCCCTGAAGCAGGAGATAAGCCGCCACCACCGCGAGACATTTTGTGAAGACTCGTGGTGCGGAGGATAGGCCAAAGGGCAGTACTCTGTACTGGTAATGATGTCCTGCCACCACAAACCTTAGGTATTGGCGGTGGCTTGGGTGGATGAGGATGTGCGTGTAGGCATCCTTTAGATCTAAGGAGCATAGCCAATCTCCCTGCTGGAGGTAGGGCAGAAGGATTCCAAGGGTAAGCATTTTGAACTTCTCCCGCACGAGGAACTTGTTGAGGTTGCGCAAGTCCAGGATGGGTCTGAGGCCTCCTGTTCTTTTTGGTATTAGGAAATACCTGGAATAAAAGCCTTGACCTCTCAGGTGGTGGGGCACCGGTTCCACAGCCTGTTCCTGAAGAAGACTTGCTAACTCCTGAACGAGTAAGTCCCTGTGCAGAGGGAGTCATGGAGGCTCTCCCGGAAAATAGGAGGGAGGGACCTGGTGGAAGTGGAGAAGATAGCCTTCTCGCACAACACGAAGAACCCAGGCATCTGATGTGATGTTGGACCACCTGTGGGCAAAGTGGACCAGCCGGCCTCCTGTGCTGGGAGAAACCAGCTGAGGGGGAGAGGCTATGCCGATGAAGTCAAAAAACCCCACCCTGCTGAGCAGGGGCCGGTGGTGCAGGCTTGGGGGCTTGCTGCCTACGGGACCCGTTACCCCGTCCCTTGGCCTGCTGACCCTGTTGGGGAGCTGCGGAGGCCTGATATTGAGGGTAGTGTTTATAGGCAGCCGCCTTTCTCGGGTAAAAGGACTTCTTTCCCGAGCCCTTCTTCTTCTGGGAAGGGGCAGAGGTCTTCCTAGAGAGCCTAGTTCTGGTGAGAGTCTCTGTCTCGATTTGCGCAGCCTTCTCAGCCATGGGCTTGCCAAAGAGGTTCTCACCTCGCAGGGGACATCGACCAACTTGTCCTGCACCCAGAGTTCAAGGTCAGATGACTGAAGCCAAGCCTGTCGGCGGGCACCGATGCCGGCTGCGGCCACTCGAGCCGATGCTTCAAAGCCATCATAGGCTGCTCGAGAAATGAATTTGGAGCAATCTCGAATTCCAGTGGACAAGGCTAGGAACCTCCGCAAAGGTTCCTCAGACAGGCCAGCAGAGAATCCGGCTATCTCTTTAGCCAGGTCTCTAAGGTACATGCCCATGTAGAGCTGGCAGGTCTGGACCCGACAAGCAAGCATAGAGCCTTGGAAACACTTCTTACCGAGGCCATCCAGGTTGCGGGCTTCCCTGCCGGGAGGCACCGAGGAGTGCATCTTCTGGCTCTTTAGCCTATGCATGGCCGATTCCACCACCATGGAATGGTGCGGCAGCTGTGCTTAATACCGGCGACGATGCCGGACTCTCCCACATGCGGAAGAGTAGTCGTTCCAGCATGGGAGGAACCGGTACAGTAAAGTGCTCCCTTGCGGGAGAGTCGTACTGAAGGGCGTCGAGCTCTTCGGCTCGAGGCTCCTCCTCGGGATCCGCAGGGAAGGCCAAAGCCTTGGCCATATCCCTGACGAAGTCCGAGAACCGGGCATCCTCCGGGGGGGACTGTTTCCGAGGTTCGGACTCAGGGGAGTCCGAGGGGACACACCGAGTCCGAAAAGAATCAGGTGACTCTTCCACTTCAGATTCCCAGGCCGACTCCGAGGAGGAATCGGTGGGGTCGGTTCGGGCGGGCGGAGGCGTCGGCCGCCCCGACGCCGAGGGAGTCGGCGTCGACGACCTCGGTCCCGAACGGGAGGCCGAGGGAGACCTCGACCGAGGATCGACTCCAGCCCGCATGGACTCGAGGATCGGCTCGGTCTCCGGGGTCGACTTAGACGTCGACGTCCCGGCGGTCAGGGCAGAGGCGCCAGCGAGGCTAGCGATCAGTGCCCGCTGCTGGTCCATGAAGGCAGCCAGGCTGCTCTCCAAGGCCGTTAACCTGCGTCCGACCTCAGGTGACCCAGCAGTCCCCGACTCGGGCCCCGACGGCGTCGGGCCCGAAGTCGGACCCCTCGGAGGCGAGTCCAGGAGGACTACAGGACTTACCCGAGCAGGCAATTCCGATTCCAAACGAGGTCGCTTCGTGAGTCGTTCCTGCTCCAAAGACCCGGGACGGCTATCGGGGCTATGCGACCTGGCCCTCGCGGAACCAGGAGAGTCCACCGACGCCGCCCTCGCGGGTTTCGCCTTCCGATGATGATCCCCGGAGGGAGAACCTCTGTCGGAGGAACTCCGGCGATGCTCAGAGCTGGAGCCTCTGGACGCCGAGGCCTCCGACGAGGTCCGGGTACGGGTGGGATCTGCGAAGATTCGTTCCCGCTGATGCCGCCGACTCCGTAAAGCTTTGGAGGACCTTTTGCTGCAGGCCCCACAGATCAGTTCCTCGTGATCTGGGCCGAGGCAGCGGAGGCAATGATCGTGTGTGTCAGTGAGTGACATATTTCTGTCACACTGAACACACCTTTTAAAGCCACTGGCAGCCATCGGGGGAAAAAGGGCCCCTGCAAGGTCAAAGGACCGGGCTGCCAGCGAAAAAAAACCGAAAAACGAAACTGACAAGAAAAATCAGAAAAACCGAAAAATAAGAGAAGGACTCGCAACGGCGTCGCGAGTCCGGGCAGGAAAGAGACCGGCGTCGAACCGAAGAAAAAAGAGAAAATAAACGACGAAAATCAACTTTTTCTGCGGGGACAAGACGACCACGTCTGTAGGACTCCGTGGAAAAAAGAAGACTGGCTAAGATGGCACCCTTGGGCGGGAAGGGGTCCGCGCATGCGCGCTGCAATTCCCAAAGGCTTTCTTTGAAAGCTGGGGAAAATTGCTCCGCGAGGGCTCCGTCGGCGCCGACGTCACCCATATGTGAGGACTGACTTCCTGCTTGGTCCTGGAGAAAAACAAGTTATCCAACACATGAAAATATACATAAGGAATAACAATACCAGCCCCTTCTAAAGCCCACAATATGGGGGGGGGGGGGGAGAAAAACCGAAAAATACCATACGATAAGTGCAAGAAATAAACTGTGGGAATATAGCCAGAATATTATACTGCGCAGTGAATCTATATTACATCAGAGGAACGACGGGCATTAATGAAGGCGAGTAGCTGAGACGGGTCATAAAAAACATACATAGCAGAATTCAATTTAACCAAACAAGCTTACTATTTGTCTATTAAGAAGAAGGTTGAGGGTGGGGGTATTATTCCTGGGGTTGAAGTTGCTGATTCTTTAAATGTATCTGCCTTGTTAGAAACTTCTTTAATTGATACTGTAACTCCTGCCACTTTAATTGTTACCTTTGCATTGATTTCTGATCGGGACTGGTTTCTCAAGATGTTTTTCGGAAGCGTGACTCTCAGTTCTTGGGTTTAAATACTAGGGTCTTTCCAGATTTCTCTAACCCTACTCAGAGGCGTAGACGTGAGTTAAATGGGATTTTAACTGAATCTGGGAGGCTAACTGCACCAAGCGTAGGCAACGGGCCTGGGGAAGATAGGCCCTTGCAGTTGTGGTATCCAGTAAGGCCCCTATGAACTCTAGAGACTGAGTAGGGGTGAGATGGGATTTTGGAATGTTGATTACCAGTCCCAGATACTGAAGAACACACCTTGTGCAGGCCAGGGAAGTCTGGGCCTCTGACTGGGATGGAGCTCGGATGAGCCAGTCATCCAGATATGGGAATACGAATATCCCTAAAGTGCACAGGAATGCAGCTACTACTGCCATGCATTTTGTGAACACTCTTGGAGCAGAGGCCAGACCGAAAGGAAGCACTTTGTATTGGTAGTGCTTTCCCTGGTATAGGAACCGAAGGAATCTTCTGTGGGATGGATGGATGAGAACATGGGTGTACGCATCCTTGAGATCTAGAGAACAAAGCCAGTCCTGACTTTGGAGGTATGGAAGGAGAGTTCCGAGAGAAGTCATCTTGAATTTCTCCTTGCATAGAAACTTGTTCAATTCTCTGAGATCTAATATGGGTCTGTAGCCCCCCGTTTTCTTTGGAATGAGGAAATAGGGGGAGTAGAACCCTGAGCCCTGTTGAAGAAGGGGTACTTCTTCTATTGCCCCTTGGGCAAGAAGGGTAGAAATCTCTTGACCTAGAAGGTTGAAGAGAGATGTTGGAGAATTGAACTGTTTCACCATGGTGTGAGGAGGAAGGTTTAAGAAATGAAGTTTGTACCCTTCCTTTATGATGGAGAGGGTCCACTGCTCTGCTGTGATTTGTTCCCATCTGGGAGCAAAGTGAGCTAACCTTCCTGGAATGGCGAGAGGCTCTGGATGTTCTAGAGCCAGAAAGGCTAAGTTCTCTAGTAGAAAGTCAAAGGCCCTGAGGAGGCTGAGGCTGCTGGGCCGTAGCAGTCCTCGCAGCCTGGGTTTTGGCCTGTTTTGGTTGTTGCTGTCTCTTTGTAGCAAAACGACCTTGAGAAGAGGCCTGACCATAAGAAGAAAAATTTCCCTTTCTTTGGGAAAGATCCCTTTTTGAACAACCTCTTTTTAAAAGGAGCAGTAGTAGACTTTGAAAGTCTATCTAAAGCGGAGTTTTCAGCATTCATTTGGTTGGCCTTTGCTTGCCAATCTTTGCCAAACAGGTTTTCGCCTGTACAGGGAAGGTTACCTAGACCATCCTGTACCCAGGATTCCAAATCAGAGGCTTGCAACCAAGCAACTCTGCGTGCACCTATGGCAATAGCCGAGGCTCTACTGGCCCCCTCAAAAGAGTCAAAGGCTGCACGGTTGGAAAACTTGGATACATCCTGTGCATGTTTAAGCCAGGTGATATATTCTTCTCTCTTATCTTCTGACATAAAAGGAGATAAGGTTTGCAGATGATCTGTAACTTCTTTTAGAAAGATCCCCATATAGACACTATAGGAGTTGATTCTGGCTACAAGCATACTGGCCTGGAAGATTTTCCTGCCAAAGGCATCTAAAGTTCTGCATTCTCTTCCTGGAGGAGCAGAGTGCCTTTTTGTACTCTTGATCTTTTTCATAGCAGACTCTACCACAATAGAGTGGTGAGGAAGCTGAGTCTTATGAAACCCAGGACAAGGAGGAACACGATACATGGTGTCCAACCTTCTGGAATGAGGGGAGGTGGAAAGAGGAGTCTCCCATATGCCCAGCATGTGATCATAAAGAATCTCATGTATTGGTAAGGTGGCTGCCTCTTTAGGAGCCTTAGGATATTGTAGGATATCCAATTTTTTGGCTCTAGGTTCAGTCTCAGAGGTCACTGAGATGGACAGGCCTTTGGCCACCTCCCTAAAGAAGTCCTGAAAAGACAAGTCTTCAGGAGGAGACATTCTCCTTTTTGGAGAAGAGGGTTCCTGAGGAAGGATGCCCGATGCTTCAATTGAGGCCTCTGAAGAATCAGAGTCTTCAGAGGAATCGAAGTATCGACTATCTGGATGCTCTCGTAGAGCCCGATACACGTACCGGGAGGTATCGACATCGGGAGTAATCGGTACCGGGTCGGTACTGATTGTCATCACTGGATAGCGTACCGCTGCAGTCGATGCTGATGTCGATGCAAGCGGTACTGGTATCGGGGCCGATATCGGGTCCGGTACCGGAATCGGTACAGGTACCGACAACGGGGTTTGTTGCGGTACCGTAGGCGTTGCAGCTTGAATGAATGCCGTGATGGCACGCTGCAT
Organism: Ichthyophis bannanicus; assembly: GCA_033557465.1. Classification (NCBI taxonomy): domain Eukaryota; kingdom Metazoa; phylum Chordata; class Amphibia; order Gymnophiona; family Ichthyophiidae; genus Ichthyophis; species Ichthyophis bannanicus. The sequence goes on from CM066040.1 coordinate 45,224,627, forward strand.
GGTCAGAATATTCTAATCCACTGACGCCACCAATGTCTGGATATCGGTACCGGTAGAAACTGCCGGTACCCCAGAACATTGTAACAGGTGATCGGTCGAGGCCGAGCCATCGATGTCAACCTGTGACCCCATAGGTAGTGCTTTGGAAGCCGGAGCCTCCCGCCGGGGTAATTTTGCCGGTGTGGTATCCTCAAGAGTAAGCCCGGGGGCATCTCGATTCTTAGAGGGAGATGAACTCTGAGGACCGGCCAGATTTAAGTTTGGTTACCTGAGATCCATGGGATGAAGAAGCAGCCCTGGAAGACGTCGATGCCATGGAAGCTGCATCGGAGGGAAACAGGGTATTGAGCTTAGCTGCCCGATTCTGTAACCCTCTTTTAGACATCATGGAACAGGACTTACAATCCGCAATGGAGTGGTCAGGATCTAAACATTTTAGACACAAGTCATGGGTGTCAGTGACAGAATTAGTGCTGCTGCACACTTTGTGCATTTCTTAAACCCGGAGGCGGGTTTTTCCATGAGGGAAAAATATATCTGTAGGCCTAAGGCCCCAGAAGAAAAATGCACTGAAAAGAGTAGACGTTTTTTTTTTTTAAAGAAATAAAAAGGACCGGTGGTACCGGTGCGGAATCGAGAAGGCAGACACGCGACTAAAGAAAAATAAAAGAAAATAAGAAATTCTTCAGCGGTGACAGGAAACACGACCTGCTGGCTCCGCGGAAAAGAAGAACTGGAGAGAGGCAGTTAGGAAAGGCGGGAAGGCAGTGCGCAGGCGCTGTGGGATGCTCCCAAAAGCTTTCTTTCTGGATGCTGGGGAGCGTTCCCGCGCGGGTTCCGTCGGTACCGACGATACCCATATGTGAAGACTCATTCCTGCTTGTTCCTGGAGACAGACCAGCATGATCCATCTAGTCTGCCCATTAAGGTGACTAGAGTGGTTGTCCTCCACTGGCCACCTTACTGGGATGCTTTATCCTCTTGCTATAAAGGAATACACTGTCTGTCACATGCCATTTTGAATTTCGGCAGTGTATTTGCCCCCACCACCTCCATTAGGAGGGCATTCCAAGCATTCACCACTCTTTCAGTGAAAAAGTATTTCCTGATGTTGCTTTTAAGTTTATCACATTGCAGCTTCATAGTATGCCCTTTGAAAAAAAGGGTATTAACGAACAAACAAACCTAAGCATTTAAAGGTCTGTATCATATCTCCCCTATCCCTCCTCTCCTCCAGGGTATACATATTTAGGTTGTCAAGTCTCTTCTCGTATTTCTTCTGGTTCAGGCTCCAAATCATTTTGGTTGCCTTCCTCTGTTTCGACCCTCTTTATATCCTTTGTGAGCTATGGTCTCCAAAACTGAACACAATACTCCAACTGAAGCCTCGCCAATGACTTGTACATGGGCATTAATACCGCCAACTTTCTGGTTATTCCTCTGTATACAGCCCAGCATCCTTCTGGCTTTGGCTACCACTTTGTCGCATTCTTTCGCCACCTTGAGATCCACAGACACTAGCACTCAGAGTTCCCTCTCCTGGTCCGTGCACACCAACCTCTTGCCCCATCTCATACAATTCCTTTGAATTTCTGCATCCCAAGAACATGACTGCACTTTTTTGCATTAAATCTAACATGGGAAATAATATCACAGATGTTGAGGCTTTAAAGCGTAGTTACTTAAAACAGGTGCTCTCCAGGGACCACGGGAATCGGTCCTCACTTATAGGTGACACCAGCACCAACGGAGCCTGCGTGGAGCAATTCCCCAGCTTTCAGAGAAAGTCTTTGGGATTGCTGCCACGCATGCGCGGTCCTCTTCCCACCCAAATGTGCCATCTTGCTCAGTCAGGTCCCCTAGCTAGAGCCCTACTCAGCAGATGGCAAGGGAAGAAAAACAAAAATGGCAATTCTGAAGGGGAGGTGGGAGGGTAGTGAGGACTGATTCCTGCTGTCCCTGGAGAACACCTGTTACAGATGAGTAACTACGCTTTCTCCAGGAACAAGCAGGAAGTCAGTCCTCACTTATGGGACTCCCCAGCTACAGGCTACCGAAACCTGCAAACCAAAAACGCCTCTGTGAGGCTGTGAGCAGAAGTCGATGACCGAAGGAAGCCCAAGTCCTCGGGCCCTTGATAGCTGCAGAAGGGTCGGAGGGCAGGAGTTGATTATACCCAAAGCAGATTACGGAGTAGAGCCTGGCTAAAAGCGCTGTCCCGGCAGGACTCCCTCTCCAGGAAAAGTGCGACACGAAGGTATTTGCAGAGGACGAGGTCGCAGCCCGGCAGATGTCTATCAGAGGCACTGAGTGCAGCAAAGTCACCGATGTCACCTTGGCCTGGACGCCATGCGCGGTGACTCGGAAATCCAGCGGAGCCCCAGCTTTTGCCTGAGCGAAGGCGATGCAGTCTGCCACCCAAATGGAGATGGTGCGCTTGATGACTGCAAGCCCCAGGCAATTAGGATCGCAGGCAATGAAGAGCCGGTCAGACCTGCGATGACCCTGGGTGCACTACAGATAGAAGGTGATAGCCCTCTTGCAGTCGCGTGTATGTAGGACCGCCGATGCCTGATCAGGGTGGGGTCTCGAGAAGAAAGTTGGTAAGACTATCTCTTGGTTGAGGTGGGAATCCGAGACAACTTTCGGTAGGAACTTGGGGTGAGTACGAAGGACCACCCTGTTCCTGTAGAACCTTGTGTAGGGAGCTGCAGCCATGTGGGCTTGCAGCTTGCTGAATCGCCGGGCCGAGGTGAGAGTACCTTCCAGGAGAGGTGCCAAAGTGAGCATGTTGCCATCAGCTCAAAGGGTGGCTGCGTCAGCTGCATGAGCATGACGTTCAGGTCCCACTCCACCGGTGAAAGCTGGACGGCGGGCTTGGAAAGAAGAGGCCCCACATGAAGCGGGAGACCAGAGGCTGGCCCCAGAGGGGTTTACCCTCGACAGGGAAGTGGTTGGCCGAGATAGCGCACAGGTGAACCCGGACCGAATTGGATTTCAGTCCCACCTGTGAGAGGTGGAGGAGGTACTGGAGAACCCACCGGGTAGAGCAGGAGAATGGGTCGATCTGGAGCTCGGAGCACCAGACTAAGAAGCGCCACCAATTCAGGGTGTAGGCCCATCTCATCGAATCTTTCCTTGATGCGAGGAAGACCTCCACGATCTCCTCTGGAAGGTGCAGCAAGGTTAGAGACACCTATTCAGCTGCCAGGCTGTCAGGGATAGCGAGACCAGGTTCAGGTGAAGTACCAGTCCCTCCTGCATCAGTAGACCTGGGGTACTACCCAGGGGGACTGGAGGTTCCAAAGAGAGGCAGAGTAGAAGCAGGAACCAGGGCGGTTGAGGCCACGAAGGAGCCACAAGAATCACTGTCGCTCGGTCCCATTGAATCTTGTGGAGGTCTTCACAATGAGAGGAGTGGGGGGGGGGAGTGGGAAACGCATATAGAAGCCCGGAGGTCCAACTCAGGAGGAACGCATCCGGGGCCACGCTGTTCGGATGCGGTATCGGCCAGCAAAAGCGGGGAAGCTGTGTGTTTGCTGGGCTGGCGAGCATGTCTAAGGACGGAATCCGCCAGCGGCAGAACAGATGGAGAACCACCTCTGTACTCAGGCGCCACTGCTGCGGGCAAAGCATAGTTACTCACCTGTAACAGGTGATCTCCAGGAACAGCAGGAATTTAGTCTTCACATATGGGTATCGTCGGTACCAACGGAGCCTGCGCGGGAACGCTCCCCAGCGTCCAACAGGAAAGCTTTTGGGAGCATCCCACAGCGCCTGCGTGCTGCCTTTCCACCTTTCCCAACTGTCCCTCTCCAGCTGAGTTTAAAACTGAGACAAAAGAGAGAGGGAAAGAGAGAAAGAGATAGAAAGATACAACTCCTAAGGGAGGTGGGTGGGTTGAGAAGACTAAATTCCTGCTGTTCCCGGAGATCACCTGTTACAGGTAAGTAAAGCATAGTTACTCACCTGTAACAGGTGATCTCCGGGAATGGCAGGAATTTAGTCTTCACATATGATATTGTCGGTACCGACGGAGCCTGCGCGGGAATGCTCCCCAGCGTCCAATTAGAAAGCTTTTGGGAGCATCCCACAGCGCCAGCGTGCTGCCTTCCCGCCTTTCCCAACTGCCTCTCTCCAGCTGAGTTTTAAAGCTGAGACAAAGAGAGAGGGGGAAAGAAAAGAAGAGAGAGATACAACTCCTAGGGGAGGTGGGTGGGTTGTGAAGACTAAATTCCTGCTGTTCCCGGAGATCACCTGTTACAGGTGAATAACTATGCTATCTCCAGGAACAAGCAGGAATGTAGTCTTCACATATGGGGACTCCCTAGCTGCAGATGCCAGGGAGAAACCCCAGAGGTTGTGTGCCCCTGTGAAAGGGCCCCACTTCTCCCCATGGATCTCTGGCATCCTACCGGGAAAGGTGGGTAGGAGTTGATTAAGTATGGAACAGGTGCTGTAGAACAGCCTGACCAAACAAGGCATCCTGGCGGGAGTCCTTGTCTAAGCAGTAATGGGCTGTGAAGGTATGAACCGAGGCCCATGTAGCTGCTTGACAGATGTCGTCAATAGACACAGAGCGTAGATGAGCCATTGAGGCTACCATGGCTCTCACATTATGAGCTGTGACATGGCCTTCCAGAGAAAGGTTCTTACTCTGATAGGCAAAAGAAATACACTGTGCAATCCACTTGGACAATGTTCTCTTGGAGACTGGAAGTCCCAAATGAGAAGGATTGAAAGCAACAAAGAGTTGGGAGGACTTTCTATGTTGCTGTGTCCTCTGTAAGTAAAATCATCAATAATATAAGAATCACCATAAAAAACAATTGAACTTATCTTTTGTCAGAGTCAGCCGAAGGAGGGAAGGCATGAAATCCCGTCCCACACCAGATGGCAGGCTTCTTTTATTCTTTCTTTATTTTTTGTGGCTCCCCAGCAAAATTCATACTATATTTAAAAGCACCGAAATGTCTTCCATTAAATCAATCAATGTCGTTGCTCTCAAAAAGATTTTTCAACACAACGTGCACGTTTCGGGCTAGCGCCCTGTATCAAGTGCCCATCCACCTTGATAGAAAATGGCAACAGTAGCTGAAAAACGCCGTCACTGCGGCCAAGATCTCGCTCATCATTAGGCCTGCACAAAATCGTATTGCATTTAAAGAGGAACCAACCAATAGGGACAGGGCTAACCCCATAGAGAGGGGAATCCCAATCCCCATTGGCAAATCTAAATATGATGTCATGCTGTGTCACAAAACTTCTTGCCAGTCTATTTCCCGATTAAGGCCAGTGGGTTCAACCGTATTCAAAGAATATATCCATCTCTGTTCCAATATTTGCAACCTCTTCAGGCGATTGCCGCCCCGGGGATTTAAAGGAACATGATCAATTACCGACCATTTCAAATCTTCAAAATTATGGTTGCAAAGAATGCAATGAGCAACTATTGGAGCTGTGTCAATCCGATGTCGCAAACGTGAGGCATGCTCAGAAAGCCGAATTTTAACCGGTCGAATCGTTCGCCCAATATAGAACATTGAGCACGGACATTGCAGATAATATATTACATATTCGGATAAGCAAGAAGTATCCCATTTGCGTTTGTAAATTTTTGAAGACAATGGGTAACACCAATCCAAGCCAGTGATAGTGTTAATACAATACTTGCAAGAATTACAAGCAGAGTGCCCAATAGTCGCAGAAAATGGTTGCAATCGGTCAATTTCCAACGATGTTTTTACTAAGCAGTCTCCCAAATTACGTCCACGAGAGAAAGCAATCTGTAATGGTTTTCTAAAACAGTCCAACAGTTGTAGCACCGACCAACGAGAATGTAAAATTCGCAGAATCTCTGAGCTGCGATCAGTGTACGGGAGCACCCCTGTAATAGAGTCAGCTTGATCAGGTGCCCCCTGCATATATTGAGAGTCTAATAGCCATTCCCGATGTACTGAAGAAGCTCGTCGATAGGCTTTATAAACAGCATGAGGATAACCTCTAGCCAATAAACTTTGGAACAAATCCTGTGCTTGTCGACGAAATTCTACTTTGGAATGACAATCTCCGCAGTCATAAAAATTGACCGAAAGGGAGGCCTTTTCGCAAGGGGCCCGGATGAAAACTAGTATAATGGAGCAGACTATTGCGTTGTACTGATTTGCGAAATAGTGTGGTAAGTAATTGACCATCAGATAATTGAATCCGAATATCAAGGAAATCAATAGTCCGCCTATCAATATGTTCAATGAATTGAATGTTCGCCCGTAAGGAATTTAGCATTTAGCCAGCTGATAAATCGTTGGAGACAAAAGATCCGAGGTCCAGATGAAAAAAATATCTAGAAATCGTTTCCAAATCAAAATATTAGAAAAAGCCCCTGAACATTGTATCTGAGTAGTCTCCATCTCTGCCATGTAAAACGTGGCAATTGAAGGTGCTATTGTCGCCCCATCGCTATGCCCGAAATCTGTTGGTAAAATACCCCTCCTGATAAAAAATAATTTTTGGTTAAAACCAATTCAACCAGTTGAACCAAAAATGACCAAGGTAGCCGAGCAGGGGCATAACAAAACCGAGTCTTCAATACGGTTGAACCCACTGGCCTTAATCGGGAAACAGACTGGCAAGAAGTTTTGTGACGCAGCATGACATCATATTTAGATTTGCCAATGGGGATTGGGATTCCCCTCTCTATGGGGTTAGCCCTGTCCCTATTGGTTGGTTCCTCTTTAAATGCAATACGATTTTGTGCAGGCCTAATGATGAGCGAGATCTTGGCCGCAGTGACGGCGTTTTTCAGCTACTGTTGCCATTTTCTATCAAGGTGGATGGGTACTTGATACAGGGCGCTAGCCCGAAACGTGCATGTCGTGCTGAAAAATCTTTTTGAGAGCAACGACACTGATTGATTTAATGGAAGACATTTCGGTGCTTTTAACTATAGTATGAATTTTGCTGGGGAGCCACAAAAAATAAAGAAAGAATAAAAGAAGCTTGCCGTCTGGTGTGGGACGGGATTTCATGCCTTCCCCCCTTCGGCTGACTCCGACAAAAGATAAGTTCAATTGTTTTTTATGGTGATTCTTATATTGTTGTTTATTTATTGGTTTCACTATTGGGATTGTTTTTTGCTCTGTAAGTAAAAGGCAAGTGCTCTTTTACATTCTAAAGTATGAAGATTCCTTTCTGAATTCGAAGCATGAGGCCTTGGAAAAAATACAGGCAGGTAAACCGCCTGGTTTAAATGAAAAGGTGAGACCACCTTTGACATAAAGTGTGGATGAGTCCTAAGGACTACCTTATCATGATGGAACCTCGTGTAAGGAGGATCAGCAACCAATGCTTGCAATTCACTGATGCGACGTGCTGATGTGATTGCAATGAGAAAGATAATCTTCCAGGAAAGGAATTTCAACGAGGTAGTAGCTAAAGGTTCAAAAGGCAGCTTCATGAGCTGCCCCAGAACCAGATTCAGGTCCCATGCCACTGGAGGTGGCCTAATGGGAGGCTTAATTAGAAGGCCCCTCATGAATCTCGCTATGAGAGGATGAGAGAAAATAGGTTGACCATATAAAGGCTTTAAAGAAGCTGAAATAGCACTTAAATGGACTCTTACTGAGTTAGTCTTAAGTCCTGCATTAGATAAATGAAGGAGATATTCTAGTAATGATTCCAGAGATATCGCAGAGGGGTGAAGACCTTTTTGCGAACACCATATGGAAAACCTTTTCCACTTGAAAGCATAAGAACGTCTTGTGGAAGGTTTACTGGAACATAAAGAACATCCCTTACTTGTTGAGAAAGGTTAAGACCATGAAGGTCTAGGCTCTCAGCAACCAGGCCCTAAGATGCAGAGAGTGGGTATTGGGATGCCACAGCATCCCGTCCTCCTGAGACAGGAGATCTGGAGCAGATCCTAACTCCAGAGATGGAGCTTGAGAGAGATGCAGGAGCAGAGGGTACCACACCTGCCGAGGCCAATGTAGAGCTATGAGAATAATGTGGCCCTTGTCTCTCTGAAGCTTGAATAGGGTCTTGGGAATTAGGGGAATGGGTAGAAAGGCATATAGGAAGTCCTGACCCCAATGGAGGAGGAAAGCATCCCTGGCATGTGAATCCTGAGCTGGAATTCTGGAACAGAACCGGGGAAGTTTGGCATTGCAAACTTGCAAAGAGGTCTATGTCCAGAGTTCCCCAAATTTGAAAAATGTTTGCTACCTGGTCTGCATGGAGAGACCATTCGTGTGGAAGCAGAACTCGACTGAGTCTGTCTGCCCAAGAGTTTTGAATGCCTGGCAGATACACCGCAAGGAGATGAATCTGATGCTCTCTGGCGAGGGCCCATAGTCGCAAAGCTTCGTTGCAAAGCGAGAGAGAGCCTGTTCCTCCCTGCTTGTTCAGATAGAACATAGCTACTTGATTGTCCGTCTGAATTAGGACTGTCTTGTAGTTGAGCTGGGTATGAAACACTCAAAGAGCAAGAAAGATTGCTCTGAGTTCTAGGAGACTGATATGTAAGTGGGTAGAGAGATCTTGCAGATGAGCTCCCCAACCCACCTCTGAGGCGTCTGTTGTCAGGGTGAGCAGGGGAGAGAGCTGTTGGAAAGGGGACCCCACCAACAGGTTTTGGGTTGACTGCCACCATTGTAGAGACAAAATAAGGCGACTTGTGTTTGCTATTTTGTCTGATAGGCAGCCTGATGCCTGAGTCCACTGAGTGGATAGAGTCCATTGGGATGCTCTCATATGGAGGCGAGCATAGGGAACCACGTGCACAGTAGATGCCATGTGGCCTCGTAATTAACATTTCCCGAGCAGTGAGATGAGTTTTTAACACTGCCTGGGAGGCTAACTGCACAATGCGAAGGCAGCGGGCCTGTGGAAGATAGGCCCTTGCTTTTCTGGTATCCAGCAGAGCTCCTATAAACTCTAGAGACTGAGTGGGAGTTAGGCTGGATTTTGGGATGTTTATGAACAGGCCCAAATACTGAAGGATACGCATCACCTTTGGTCTCTCTACTCATGCATTCAATACATGTGCTAACCACATCCCAATACATTACAGTAACAATAGGAGATGGTCAGAGAAAGTCCACCAAACTGCTCATAACACCGCCAACACCCCATATCAGCACCTACTATACATTCCCCTACAAAACACCAAAGAAACTCACCCAGTCAAACATCAGCAACATCATCTACTAAAATGTGCGCTTATAAACGCGAGATCTACACGCCAAAAATGGCCAGCAATCACCGACCTTATAACATTCCACGACCTTGACATATTAATAATCACGGAGACATGGTTGTCAGATTGTGATAATGCGATCATCAATCAAATGACCCCAGCCGGCTTCTCACCATATACTTGTCACAGAGCTAAACAAAAAGGAGGTGGGGTACTCATCCTCGCAAAAGCAGAACTGAAATTCAAACTAAACGACTCATCTACCTCAACGCACCTTGACACTATTACGATATCAAACAACCAATGCACAATAAATGCACTCTACAGAGCACCAACATCATCCTCTGATGACCTACCAGCAATCATCAAGCTTGCATGCAACTCAGATAATCCACGTTCATCAAACTGGTTAATAGGAGACTTCAACCTCCCCTCCTTACCTGAAGCACAAGCAAGAACCTTCCTCGAAGCTTTATATGACCTGGACTACAAGCAAATAGTACACTCCCCTACGCATGCAAAGGGTGGTATCCTTGACCTTATTTTTGCCCCTCAGTATATAGCTGACACCACACCTCAGCTGCTGACTGCTATATCCCCAGTACCTTGGTCTGACCATAACCTCCTCAATTTCCACATACCAATCACATACCACCATAAGACCAGTGACAGGGCCAGCACACCTGACCCCGGAATACTGACAACACGATTTCGTCCACTCGACAAGGAAGATGTACTTATCAAACTACTGCCACGCCTTGACGTTCCTATCCTTGACCCCGACGAACTTGTAGTGAACTGGAACAACAGTATCAGAGCTATAGCCTGTATCCCATCCACCAACAAGGTACCCAGGAAACGTGCGCATGCTCCCTGGTACTCTACTGACCTTCGAGCTTCCCTCTTACAACTACGTAAACTCGAAAGACGATGGCGCAGGAACCAGACTACAGTAGCCTACCACAACTACAACTCTCACCTAGCTCTACACAGAGAGAAAATAAGTGAAAAAAGGAAACAACATCACTCAACCATTCTAAAACGGTCTTTGAATAAGACACATGACCTATTTAATATAGTAAAGTCATTAACAGGGGACCCAGCTCCAGTAAGCCCACTCATGCCTCAACCACAAGATTACTCGAACTACCTACAATCAAAAATGATCCAATCCAACACGATTCCATCCACCTGTAACCCAACCATTGCAATAGGTACATCAAAGCCTACCCTACTACTCAATTTCTCTGCAGTATCTACTAAAGAAATTGAAGACACCATCACCTCCATCAATCTCACCACTGCCCCAAATGACCCTTGCCCAGCAAGCTGGATAAAGGAACTTCGACATGAACTAAGCCACTCATTATGCAATATAACCAACCAGTCCCTACTAAGAGGCATCTTCCCACAAAGTTTAAAACACACATCAATCAGGCCCCTACTAAAAAATAGTCGCCTTGATACATCCAAAGTCGAATCCTATAGACCTATATCGAGTATCCCCCTGCTGGCCAAGATCATCGAGAAAATAGTCCAGCGACAGATCCAGCAACACGTCGACATTGAGTCACCTCTCGACCCAGCTCAACATGGCTTCAGAGAATCGCATGGGGTAGACACCATCTTAACTACCCTTTTCGACAAATTAATCACAGGAATTAACAATATACACCAAGGCTTCATCCTTATCTTCCTCGACATTGCTGCCGCCTTCGACTCTGTGAACCATAAGATACTATTACAGCGTCTCCAGGAAAAAGGGCTACAGGATACTGCGCTACAATGGTGTGAATCATACTTAACCAATAGATGGCAGCAAGTAAAAACAGGCACCACCTCTTCCGAGCCTTTTCTACAGAAGCAGGGAGTACCCCAGGGATCATCCCTGTCTGCCTTACTATTTAACATTTATATGCAGCCTATCTGCTCTCTGATCCGCTCCCTAAATGTAGAATGCCTGGTGTATGCTGACGACATACTACTATACATTCCTTTTACCACTGAGCAGCCCGATTTCTCCCCTATCATCAGATGCTTCGATGCAGTTGCAGAATGGCTCCTCACTCAAAACCTGAGGATCAATCATAACAAGACTGATGTCCTCTTTGTAACTAGGAACCAGAAGTTCGTCACACCTCCCTACCTGCAAGTTAAAAATGCTGAACTCAAAACAAGAGACACAATCAGATATCTAGGAATTACTCTAGATCGGCGTCTGGACATGACAACCCATGTAAAGGCTGTTACAAGATCAGTTTACCACAAGATACGAACCCTCCGCCACCTCCGCCCTCTACTAGATTTCTCGGACTATCGAACGATATTTCAGGCCCTAGTAATCCCACATCTCGATTTCGCAAACATCATCCTTCATGGCCTCCCACAGACAACCCTCAACCCGCTTCGGCTGGCCATGAACTCAGCTGCTAGGGTTTTAACAGGTGTATCAAAAATGGAACATATAACACCAGTGATGAAAGAGTTACACTGGCTACCACTACAAGCCCGAATTCAATACAAGGTACTAGTCATGACTTTCAAGGCACTGAACAACCAGTCTCCTACACCTATCAGCAACATGATTAACAATATTCCTGAAAACAGAATAAGACGGCCTGCACTACTCAACATGTTAATAGTACCCAAATTTAACACAAGGTGCACAAAGACAACTACTAATAGAGCTTTCTCGATTTATGCTCCGACAACCTGGAATGAACTTCCCACCTGGATCCGATCCATACCAAGCCTCACCACATTCAGAAAAGAAATAAAACACCATCTATTTCAAATCTACTATCCCGAAACCAGTCCTGAAAAACACAAGTTGCAGGCATCCACCCCCTACTCTAATCATCCCAACGCACTAACCCAACATGAAAACGGTTAGCCGCCCTCTTCCTATGGCTGTATCCTGCCCCCCATCTGATCTAGCTATAACCAATCATCAGTTGTATATAACTCTATGTAAATTTTATATGTATATATCTTATAAAGAGTTTCCCCCGTTATTCTCCCGTTATGACTGTACCCCTGTTCTATGTAAGCACATTGTGTTATGTAAAAAACATTGTTGCATTGTTCAGTTGTAATGTAAACCGCACTGATCTTAATAGCGCGGTATATAAGAAAAGCAAATAAATAAATAAAAAATAAATAAATTGTGCAAGATAGGGAAATTCAGGCCTCTGACTCTGATGGGGCTCGAATGAGCCAGCCGTCTAAGTAGGGGAAGACGAATATTCCCAGAGTGCGGAGAAATGCTGCCACTACAGCCATGCATTTCGTAAATACTCTTGGTGCTGAGGCCAGGCCAAAAGGAAGCACCCTGTATTGGTAGTGCTCTCCTTGAAAAAGAAAACGGAGGAACCTTCGATGAGTTGGATGGATGAGAACATGAGTGTACACATCCTTGAGATCTAGAGAACAAAGCCAATCCTGACTCTGAAGGTATGGCAGCAGAGTTCCCAGAGATATCATCTTTAATTTCTCTTTGAAGAGAAATTTGTTCAGTTCTCTGAGGTCTAAAATGGGTCTGTGTCCCCCTGATTTCTTTGGAATAAGAAAATAAGGGGAGTAAAACCCTGTACCCTGTTGGGGAATGGGTACATGCTCTATTGCCCCATGGGCAAGAAGTAAACTGACCTCTTGACTCAACTAAGTGTTGAGAGAAGCCTGAGAATTGAGCTGTCTTACCACTGTAGGAGGGGGCATGTTGAAGAAATGAAGCTTGTACCCCTCTCTTACAATGGAAAGAGCCCATTCTTCTGCTGTTATCTGCCCCCATCTGGGGGCAAAATGACACAACCTTCCAGGGATGGTGGAAAGCTCTGGCCCGTTCAGGGCCAGGAAGGCCAAGTTCTCTAGATGGGAGTCAAAGCCCCTGTTGAGGCTGAGTCTGCTGGGCCGGTTGAGGCTTAGCAGTCTTTGATTTCCTTTGCTTTGGGGGCTGCTGTCCCTTTCTGGCGGACTGACCTGCTGGGTATAGGAGGGGTAAAACATCTTCTTTTTAGAGAAGAATGGTTTCTTTTAGGATTTTCTCCTTGCAGGATCAGCTGTAGCCTTGGATAGTCTATCCAAAGTGGTGTTATCAGCATCCAGCTCATTAGCGTTCTCTTGCCAATTTTTGCCAAAGAGATTTTCGCCTGTACAAGGGATATTCCCCAGTTTGTCCTGTACCCAGAGTTCTAAGTCAGAAGCCTGGAGCCAGGCAATCCTACGAGCACCTATGGCAATGGCAGAGGTTCTGCTTATGCACTCAAAGCAGTCAAAAGCTGCACGATTAACAAACTTGGAAACATCCTGGGCATGTTTGACAAGTGTAAGATAATCCTGCCTCTTATCATCAGGAAGGAGGGGGCTCATAAGCTCTTGATCTCCTGTAACCTCTTTAAGGAACACTCCCATATATAAGATGTAGGAACTAATCCTGGCAGAAAGCATACAGGCCTGGAATGTTCGATGCCCAAAGGCATCAAGAGTCCTACATTCACGTCCTGGAGGATTAGATGCATGTCTTTTTGCACTCTTGATCCTTCTCATAGCTGACTCCACCACTATGGAGTGGTGTGGCAACTGAGTCTTTTGAAATCCAGGACAAGGAGGCACTCGATACATGGTATCCAGCCTACGGGAATGAGGAGAGGTGGTAAGAGGTGTTTCCCACATTCTTAACATGAGATCATGCAAGATCTCATGAATAGGCAAAGTAGCCGCTTCCTTTGGAGCTTTAGGATATTGTAAAATCTCCAACTCCTTTGCTCTGAGCTCTGTTTCAGGAGCCACTGTGATGGAAAGACCTCTAGACACCTCCCTGAAGAAATCCTGAAAGGATATATCCTCTGGAGGAGACATCCTACGTTTAGGAGAAGGCGACTCCTCAGAGTAGTGCTCCGGCATCGACAGAGCTGTCAGAGTCCTCAGAGTCAGAGGATTCAAAATATCTTCTGTCCGGGTGCTCTTGTAAAGCACGATACCGGTATCAATCAAAGTCGGTACCAGAGGGGTCCGGTACCGGCCTGCCGATACTGGAGGAAATAGCATGACTCGGTGTTGGAAGCACACTCGCCGATGTCGATGCTCTCGGTACTGGTATCGGTGCCGGAATCGGTGTCGATACCGGCTGAATTCTCTGAAGCAGACCCGAAGGCACCGATGCCGCAAGGAGAGCCGCCAGACTGCGCTCAATAGCCAGGAATCTCTGGTCAATTGACGCTGCCGATGCCTGGGTGTCGGTACTGGACAAAGCGGCCGGTACCCAAGAGCATGACACCAGTAGTTCTGCTGAGGTTGAGGCCTCGAGAACATCCTGGAGACCCGATAGTGCTTTGGAAGCCAAAACCTCCCGCCGGGGCAATTTTGCCGGTACTAGTCCCTCAAGGGCAATGCCAGAGGCATCTCGATGCTTGGAAGGAGATCTACCCTTTGAGGACCGGCCAGATTTATGTTTGGTTACCCGAGATCCATGGGAGGAAGACGAAGCCCTGGAAGACGTCGATGCCACGGATGCTGCATCGGAGGGAAAAAGTGTGCTAAGTTTAGCAGCTCGGTTCTGCCGACCCCTCTTCGACATCATCCCACAGGCAACACACTCCGAGATGGAGTGGTCAGGACCTAAACATTTGAGGCACCACTCGTGTCGGTAACGGAAATGGTACCGCCACACTTGGAACACATTTTAAAACCCGAAGCGGGTTTTGCCATGTTGAGGAAAAATTGGGCCTAGTGCCCAAAATGGCGCGTGGCACCCGAGAGGAAAAAGGCTGTAAAATCCAGATAAAAGATTAGAATTTTTTTTTTTTTTTTAAGAAAGAAAGAAAGAACCGGCGGTACCGGTATAGCGTCGAGGAAGGCAGACGCTACCACAAAAAAGAATGAAAAATATGGGATAATTTCTGCGGTGACAGGAAAAACGACCTGCTGGCTCCGCGAAAAACGAAGAACTGGAAAGAGGCAGTTGGAAAAGGCGGGAAGGCAGCACGCAGGCGCTGTGGGATGCTCCCAAAAGCTTTCTAATTGGACGCTGGGGAGCGTTCCCACGCAGGCTCCGTCGGTAAGAGTAGTTACTCACCTGTAACAGGTGTTCTCCAGGAGCAGCAGGAATCAGTCCTCACATATGGGGAGTCCTCGCCATCCCAGAAAATTGTTTGACTTTTTTGGCGATTCGCTGTTTTTCGCCGAAAAAATCAAACTTTTATCCGGGATGACAGGAAGCACGTCCGGTGGGCTTCTCGGAAAAAGAGAGACTGAGGTAAGATGGCACCTTTAGGCGGGAAGGGAACCGCACATGCGTGCCTGCATTCCCAAAGGCTTTCATGGAAAGCTGGGGAAATGCTCCGCTAGGGCTTCATCGGCGTTGATGACACCCATATGTGAGGACTGACTTCCTGCTTGGTCCTGGAGAACGATGCATTTCGTAAATACTCTTGGTGCCGAAGCCAGACCAACAGGAAGAACCCTGTATTGGAGGTGTTTTCCCTTGAAAAGGAATAGTAAGAATTTCCTGTGATCTGGATGGATCAGAATATGAGTATATGCATCCTTTAGATCTAGAGAGCAAAGCCAATCTTGACTTTGAAAATACAGCAGAAGAGTTCCCAGAGAAATCATTTTGTACTTTTCTCGGAACAGATATTTGTTCAATTCTCTGAGGTCTAGAATGGGTCTATAAGAAAACAGGGGGAGTAGAACCCTGTACCCTGTTGGGGAATGGGCACTTCCTCTATTGCTTCCTGAGCAAGGAGTGTTGAGACTTCTTCATCCAGTAGATTGTCTGTAGAGATTTGAGAATTGAACTGTCTTACGATTGTAGGAGGGGGCACATTGTGAAAATGAAGCTTGTACCCCTCCCCTACAATGGACAGAGTCCAAATTTCTGTTGTTATTTGGTGCCATCTGTTGACAAAATGACACAACCTGCCTGGAATGTTTAGGGGTTCTGGACCTTTCAGAGGTAGGAAAGCTAAGCTCTCTAGGAAGGAGTCAAAGCCCTTGAGGGGGCTGAGCCTGTGGAGCTGCTTGAGCTCTCGGGCCTTTTGGCTTCTTTTGTTGTCTGGATTGTTGCTGTTGTCCCTTCTGGGCAACTTGACCCTGAGCTTGCCCTTGCTGGGTATAGTATTGGTAAAACTTCCTCTTTTTGCTGAAAAAGGGTTTTTTATAGGGTTTCTTTTTTGGCTGGAGTAGCTGTAGATTTTGACAATCTGTCTAAAGTGAGATTGTCAGTATCTATCTCATTAGCCTTTTCCTGCCAATTCTTGCCAAAGAGGTTTTCTCCTGTGCAAGGGACGTTTCCTAATTTGTCCTGTACCCAAGTCTCCAAGTCTGATGCCAGGCAATCCAACGTGCACCAATCGCAATAGCAGAAGTTCTGCTGATGCATTCAAAGCAGTCAAAGGCTGCAAGATTTACAAACTTGGTAACATCTTGAGCATGCTTGACAAGAGTAAGGAAGTTTTGTCGTTTGTCATCAGAGAGAAGGGTGCTCATAAGCTCCAAGTCTCCTGTGACTTCTTTGAGGAACATTCCCATACATAAAATTTATGAGCTGATCCTAGCTAAAAGCATGGAAGCCTGAAATGTTCGACGCCCAAAGGCTTCAAGAGTCCTGCATTCACGACCTGGAGGATTGGATGCATGTCTTTTTGCACTTTTCATCCTACGCATGGCTGATTCCACTACCATTAAATGGTATAGCAGCTAAGTCTTTTGAAAACCAGGACATGGTGGAACTCGATACATGGTATCGAGTCTCCTAGAATGAGGAGATGTGGTTAGAGGTGTTTCCCACATTCTGAGCATCAAATCATGAAGAATTTCATGAATGCGCAGGGTAGTTGCCTCTTTCGGAGCCTTAGGGTATTGGAGTATTTCCAATTCCTTTGCTCTAGGTTCTTTTTCAGGAGCTACCGTGATTAATAGGCCTCGGGCCACATCACAAATAAAATCCTGAAAAGACATGTCCTGCAGAGGAGACATTCTGCGTTGAGGAGGAGTTTTCCGGAAGAAGTACTCTGGTACCGACCGAGTTATCCGAGTCATCGGAATCGTAAGACTCGAAGCATCTATGATCCCGATGTTCATGCAAAGCTCGGTATCGGTATCGATCGAAGTCGGTACTGATCTTTCGATGCCCGAAAAAGTCGGCACGGGCAGAATCCCCACCTGGGCCGGTACCGCCGGTACCGGTGCTGGTACTGGCGCCCGTTGAACCGTTGGTAGCGGTGTCAACGGTACCACAGCTGTAAGGAGAGCTGCAAAACTGAGTTCGATAGCGAGGAATCTCTGGTCTATCGACGCTGCCGATGCCTGGGTGTTGGTACCGGTAGAAGCGACCAGAACCCCTGAGCATGGCACCAGTAGTTCGAGGCCCCGACTTCGGCAGAACATCCTGGAGCCCCATTAGTGCTTTGGAGTGCGAAGCCTCCCGCTGGGACTGTTTTGCCGGTACAGTTTCCTCAAGGGCAATGCCAATGGCTTCTCCATGCTTAGAAGGAGATCTACCCTTTGAGGACAGGCTCTTATGTTTAGTTACCTGAGATCCATGGGAGGAAGACGAGGCTCTGGAAGACGTCGATGCAATGGACATCGCATCTGAAGAAAAGAGGGTACCGAGCTTAGCAGCCCGGTTCTGTCTTCCTCTTTTAGTCATCCCCATACAAGAACATAAGATATGCCATACTGGGTCAGACCAAGGTCCATCAAGCCCAGTATTCTGTTTCCAACAGTGGCCAATCTAGGTCATATGTACCTAGCAGTTTCCCCAAGGGACACAGGTTCCAGAATGCTTGTATTGGTTCCCTTGTTATCCTGGGTCCCTTCTTAAAAATGGTTAATGGACCTTTCCTCCAGGAACTTGTCCAAACCTTTTTTAAACCCAGCTACACTAACAGCCTTTAATACATCCTCCGGTAACAAATTCCAGAGTTTGATTACACGTTGAGTGAAAAAATATTTTCTTTTATTAGTCTTAAATAGTTTACCCTGTAGCTTCATTGCATGTCCCCTAGTCTTTCTATATTCTGATAAGGTAAACAATCGATCGATGTTTACCCGTTCCACTCCGTTCATTAATTTATAGACGTCTATCATATCTCCCCTCAGCCGTCTCTTTTCCAGGTTAAAGAGCCCTAACCTTTTTAGCCTTTCTTCATAATAGTGTCCTTCCACCCCCTTTACCATTTTGGTGGCTCTTCTCTGAACCTTTTCTAAAATCGCTATATCCTTTTTAAGATACGGTGACCAGAATTGCACACAATATTCAAGGTGCAGTCTCACCATGGAACAATATATAGAGGCATTATAATATCTTTTGTTTTATTTTCCATTCCTTTCCTTATCATACCTAGCATTCTATTTGCTCTCTTGGCCACCGCTGCACACTGGGCCGAGGGTTTTAACATGGTATCCACGACGCCGCCTAAATCTTTTTCCTGGGTGGTGGTTCCTAATGTGGAACCTTGCATCGTGTAACCATAGTTTGGGTTGTTCTTCCCTAGGTGCATAACCTTGCACTTGTCCACATTAAATTTCATCTGCCATTTTGATGCCCAGTCTTCCAATTTATCAAGATCCTCTTGCAATTTTCCACAATCCTCTTGGGTTTTAACAACTTTAAATAGTTTTGTGTCATCTGCAAATTTGATAACCTCACTCGTTATTCCACTTTCCAGGTCATTTATGAATATGTCAAAAAGCAGCGGACCCAGCACAGATCCCTGGGGTACACCACTATTCACCTTTCTCCATTGGGAAAACTGGCCATTTAGCCCTACCCTCTGCTTTCTATCTTTTAACCAGTTCCTGATCCACAATAGTACACTGCCTCCTATCCCATGACTCTTTAGTTTTGCCAAATGTTTCTCATGAGGGACCTTGTCAAAGGCTTTCTGAAAGTCCAGATACACAATATCAACCGACTCACCTTTGTCCACCTGATTATTCACTCCTTCAAAAAAACATAACAGATTAGTAAGACAAGATCTTCCTTGTCTAAAGCCATGTTGGCAGTCTCCCATTAGGTCATGACTATCTACATGCTGAGTAATTTTATTCTTTATGATGGTTTCTACCATTTTTCCCGGTACTGATGTCAAGCTCACCGGTCTGTAGTTTCCCGGATCACCCCTGGAACCCTTTTTAAAAATTGGTGTTACATTGGCGATCCTCCAATCTTCAGGTATTAGAGATGATTTTAATGATAGTTCACAGATTACTAATAGCAGGTCTGCAATCTCGTATTTCAGTTCTTTCAACACCCTTGGATGTATACCATCCGGCCCAGGTGATTTGCTACTCTTCAGCTTATCTAATAGTGGTAAGACATCTTCCCGATGTATCGATATTTTCTTCAATTCTTCCGCACCTTTAAAAACCACTTCAGTCATGGGTAACATCCAGTCTCTCCGCTATCGCCTTGTTGCCTCTTAGTGCTCCTTTAACCCCTTTATCATCTAATGGACCAACTGACTCTCACAGGTTTTTTGCTACGAATGTACTTGAAAAGGTCTTTACTTCGCGTTTTTGCTTCTGCAGCAAGCTTCTTCTCGAATTCTCCCTTTGCCTGCCTTATCAATGCCTTGCATTTGACTTGCCAGTGCTTGTGCTGTTTCCAGGTTTTGTCGTTTGGCTCTTTTTTCCATTTCCTGAAAGATGCTTTTTTGGCAACAGCAGCCTCTCTGACCTCACCTTTAAACCATGCTGGCAGTTTTTTGGACTTCCTTCTACTTTTCTTAAAGCGTGGAATACAGCTGGTCTGGGTTTCCAAGATAGTATTTTTCAACAACAGCCAAGCCTGATGTACATCTTTAACCTTTGCAACTGCTCCTTTTAGTGTTTTCTTAACTGTTTTCCTCATTTTATCATAGTCTCCCTTTCGAAAGTTAAAAGGTAGTACTGTGGATTTCCCTACTATCCCTCCTCCACTAATTAAATCAAAGGCGATCATGCTATGATCACTATTGCCAAGTGGCCCCAACAACCTTATCTCTTGCACTAGATCTGGTGTTCCACTAAGGATTAGGTCTAATATGGCTTCCCCTCTGGTCGGTTCATGAACCAGCTGCTCCAAGAAGCAGTCATTTATTTCATCTAGGAACTTTATCTCCCTAACATGTCCTGACGTGACACTGACCCAGTCGATACCGGGGTAGTTGAAATCACCCATTATTATTACTGTGCTGTAACTTTTGTTAGCTTCCTTGATTTCTTTGAGCATTTCATCATCCATTTGGTCATTCTGGCCAGGTGCTCGATAGTACACCCCCTCTGCCATTGCCTTCCCCCTTTTACATGGAATTTCAATCCATATAGAGGAACACGCCAAAGGAGAATGGTCAGGGCCTAAACATTTGAGACATCAGTCATAGGTGTTGGTGACGGAAATGGTACCGCCACACTTAGTACATTTTTCTAAAACCACTAGCTGGTTTTTCCATTTTTCAGTAAAATGGGGCCTAATGCCCAAAAATGGCGCCTAGCACCGAAAAGAAAGTTTCTGAAGAGGAATACTTCAGAAGTATATATATATATATATTTTTTTTTTTTAAAGAAGAAAAGAGAACCGGCGGTACCGGTAGGCGTCGAGCGGAGGCAGGTGCGACCACAAGAAAAACAGTTTAAAGAAGAAATTTTCTGCGGTGACAGGGTATGTGACCTGTCGGCTCTGCGGAAAATGAAGAACTGAAGAGGGACAGTTGGAAAGACTGGAAGGCAGCACTTATGTGCTGAGGGATGCTCCCAAAAACATTCCTATTGGATGCTGGGGAGCGTTCCCGCACAGGCTCTGTCGGTGCCGACGATACCCATATGTGAAGACTACATTCCTGCTTGTTCCTGGAGATCAGTTTGGCCAAACAAGGCATCCCAGCAGGAGTCCTTGTCCAAGCAATAGTGGGCAGCAAAAATGTGGACAGAAGACCAAGTTGCTGCTTTGCATATCTCATCAATGGCTACAGAGCATAGATTTGCCATGGAGGCAGCCATGGCTCAAACATTATGTGCAGTGACGTGACCCTCGAGAGAGACCAGCACTTTCATAAGCAAAGGAGATGTAATCTGCAATCCATCTGGAGAGAGTTCGCTTAGATACTAGCAAAACCAGGTGACTCGATTCAAAGGCGATGAAAAATTGGGAAGCTTTCTGTGATCTCGAGTTATCTGGAGATAGAAAGCCAAGGTATGTCTGTAATACAGTGTGTGAAGGGTTGCCTCTGCCTTAGAGGAATGAGGTCTAGGTAAAAAGACCGTATGGTAGACTGACTGTTTTAAATAGAAGGGCGAGACCACCTTTGGCATAAAGTGAGGATAATTCCTAAGGAATACCTTATCATGGTGGAATTGTTTATAAGGAGGGTCAGCCACCAAGGCTTGGAGCTCACTAATGCGTCTTGCTGAAGTAAGAGCAATAAGGAAGGTGACCTGCCACGTGAGAAACTTCAGAGAGGTGGTGGCTTTAGGTTTGCAGGGCGGCTTGAGAAGTTGTCCTAGAAGAACATTGAGATCCCATGCCACTGGAGGGGGGTCTAATGGGAGGCTTGGTTAACAGAAGATCCCTCATGAAGCATGCTACGGATCTGAGAAGAGATGGGTTGACCAGCCAAGGGCATGTGAGAGGCCGCAATTTCACTTAGGTGTATTCCTACCGAGTTGGTTTTAAGTCCAGAGGAAGACAGATGGAGAAGATACTCAAGTAATGCATCCACCGGAGCTGAGAAGGTGTTAAGTGCCCTTTGTGAACACCATAGAGAAAATTATGCCATTTGAAGGCGTAGGAACGCCTGGTGGAAGGCTTTCTGGATGCTGGAAGGATATCTTTAACCTGCTGAGAGGGTTAATGTCCTGGAAGGCTATGCCTTCAGCAGCCATGCAGTAAGATGGAGGGACTGTGGATTGGGATGGAGCAGTGTCCCCTCCTCCTGAGAGAGAAGATCTGGAGCAGATCCCAGATATATGGGTTGAGCCCAAGACAGACGTAGGAGGAGAGGATACCACAGTTGTTGTGGACAGCGTGGGGCTATGAATATCATGGAGCCCCTGTCTCTCTGGAGTTTGAAAAGTGTCTTGGGAATGGGAGGGAAGGCATACAGGAAGCTTTGACCCCAGTGGAGGTGAAAAGCATCCACCTGCTGGCTGTTCGGTGCAGGAGTTCTGGAGCAGAAGCGAGGAATCTTGGCATTCTGAGGACTTGCGAACAGGTCTATCTCTGGGGTTCCCCAAATCTGAAAGATGTGAGCGACCCTGTCTGCATGGAGAGACCACTCAACTGAGTTTGTCCGCCAAGACATTGTGTTTGTCCAGAAGATACACCGCGAATAGGTGAATGTGATGCTGTATGGCAAAAGCTCACAGATGCCTGGCCTTGCTGCAGAGGGTCCAAGAGCCTGTTCCGCCCTGCTTGTTCAAGTAGAAAATGGCTAGTTGACTGTCTGTCTGGACTAGAACTGAGCGGAATCGAAGATGATCCTGGAAGACCTTGAGGGCATTGTGAATGGCACTGAGCTCCAGCAGGTTTATGTGGAGATGTGACTCCTGATGAGACCAAAGTCCCTGAGCGGAGAGAGAGTCCAAATGAGCTCCCCAGCCCAATTTGGATGCATCCATCGTCAGGGTACATTGATGTGCTGGCATCTGAAAAGGTGACCCTACCAGGAGGTTTTCTGGAGACTGCCACCACTGGAGAGACGAATTTAGGCGGGTAAAGACCATTATCTTATCTCCCAGGCGACCTGATGCCTGAGACCACTGAGAAACCAGTGTCCATTGAGCTGCGCGCACATGTAGACGAGCATATGGGACAACATGCACTGTTGATGCCATATGACCTAGCAGTTGTAGCAGATCTCGAGCAGTGAGGAACCTCTTGAGGCTTGCTTGAGATGCTGATTGAGTTGTGCACAGCGGAGCTGAGGCAGAAATGCCTTTGATTGCTGAGTGTCTAAAAGAGCCACTATAAACTCTAGAGTTTGAGAGGGGACGAGTTGGGACCTTGGAAGATTTATTACAAATCCCAAGTGTTGCAGCACCTGCATGGTGCGTGAGAGGGAAAGACTGGCCTCTAAAGAGGTGTCTGCTCGAATGAGCCAGTAGTCTAAGTAAGGGAAGTCAAATATTCCAAGAATCCTTAAGAATGCGGCTACTACCGCTATGCACTTTGTGAAAACTCTTGGGGCAGAGGCGAGGCCGAAAGGCAGGACTCTGCATTGATAATATCTCCCTTGAAACATGAAGCGCAGGAACTTTCTGTGCTGTGAATGAATCAGAATAGGAGTATACGCCTCCTTGAGGTCCAGGGAACAGAGCCAGTCCTGACTCTGGAGATAGGGAAGGAGGATAACTAGGGAGATCATTTTTAATTTCTCCCGTACCAGGTGCTTGCTCAGTTCTCAGAGGTCCAGAATGGGCCTGTATCCCCATTTTCTTTGGAATGAGGAAGTAGGGAGAATGAAAGCCCATTCCCTGTTGGGATAGTGGAACCTCCTCTATTGCTCCTTGAAGGAGGAGGGAGGTGATCTCTTGTAACAAAGCAGAAAGAGGATCTGGAACTCTCTTGGAGGAGTCTGGGGGGGGGGGGGGCAGACTTTGTAGATGAAGTTTGTACCCCTTCCGTACTATGGACAGTGTCAACTGCTCTGATGTGATAAGATGCCACCTGTGGGCAAAGTGACAAACCTGCCAGGGATGAGGGTAGGATTTGGAATCTTCAGAGGCAGAGCGGCTATGTACTCTAGAAAGGAGTCAAAGACCTTGAAAAGGCTGGGTCTGTTGAGGTGGCTAGGAGTCTGAGCCTTCCTTTGCTGTTTTGGTGGTTGCTGCCCCTTCTGAGGAGCATGGTGTTGACACTGTACAGCAGGGGTGTAAGAAGAATAGTACTTCTTATTGAAAAAAGCTTTCTTTGCTGATTTCTTCTTAGCTGGGTTAGCTGTAGACCTTGATAGTCTATTAAATGCAGTGTTCTCAGATTCTGAGAGGCCTTATCCTGCCAATCCTTGACAAAAAGGTTTTCACCAGTGCAAGGGATATTACCCAGTTTGTCCTGAAACCATTGTTCAAGATTTGATGCTTGAAGCCAAGCAATTCTGCGTGACCCGATGCAGATAGATGAAGTTCTGCTGATGTACTCAAAATAGTGAAAAGTTGCCCTGTTAACAAACTTTGAAACATTTTGAGTATGTTTTACAAGGGCAAGATAATCTGCTCTCTTGTCATCGGGGAGAAGAGGAGACATTAACGCCAAATCTCTAGCCACCTCTCTGAGGAAGAAACCCATATAGAGTATGTAGGAACTGATTCTAGCCGATAACAAGGCGGCCTGAAAACAACGCCGACCAAAGGCATTGAGGGTTCTTGATTCCCTACCTGGAGGGTTCGACAAATGTGTCTCAGCACCCTTTATTCGATGCACCAATTCCACTACCATGGAATGGTGTGGCAATTGCATCTTTTGGAAACTGGGACACTCCAGTAACCGATACATGGTATCGAGTCGTCAGGTATGTGGGGAAATGGTAAGCGGGGTTTCCCACATACAAAGCATAAGGTCGTGAAGAATGCGAAGAAAAGGGAAAGTTGCAGCTTCCTTTGGGGCTGCAAGGTACTGAAGAATTTCAAGTTCTTCAGCTCTAGGCTCTTTCTCCGATGTCACTGTTATGGAGAGACCCCGATCAACATTGTGGATAAAGTCTTGGAAAGACATGTCCTCCAGAGGGGACATCTGATGTTGTGGGGACAGAGATGGGTCTTCCAGGAGACTTCTTATGTCCCGGGTACTGGCCAATTCATTGTCTGAGGAACTGAGTCTGAAGATTCAAAGTACCGATGGACAGGATGTTCGCACTCTATCTGTACCCAATACTGATCAAAATCGGTAGTTCATG
Organism: Ichthyophis bannanicus; assembly: GCA_033557465.1. Lineage (NCBI taxonomy): Eukaryota > Metazoa > Chordata > Amphibia > Gymnophiona > Ichthyophiidae > Ichthyophis > Ichthyophis bannanicus. The sequence continues at coordinate 45,249,695 of CM066040.1, forward strand.
GTGGCGGTGCTGAATCCTTGGTACTGGAAACGGATTTGAGGACTGGCATGGGCGGTAGCGTGGTAAGCGGCAAAGAAGTCGATACAGGTTGTGTCGGTAGCAGAAGCGGTACCGATGCCTGAGGGATCGACTGTAAAGGCTTTACCGGTATGGAGGCCACCAGTAAGGCCACTAAGCTACGCTCAATAGCCAGGATACGTTGATCCATGGAACTTGCCGATGCTTGGGTATCGGTACCGGAATCGTGGCCACGATCCCTGAGCATGGCACCAGGAGCTCTCCAGAGGTAGAGGCCTCAGGAGCATCCTGGGACCACACTAGGGCTTTGGAGGCAAGGTCCTCTCACTGGGGTTGTTTGGCCGGAGTATCCTCCTCCAGGGCAATGCCCGAGGCATCTCGATGCTTAGAAGGAGATCTACCCTCGGAAGGCCGAGCAGTCTTCAAAGAAGACATAGGTTTTGATACCTGAGATCCTTGGGAGCAAGATGAGCTCTCGATGACGTTGATGCTAAAGATACTGCATCGGAGGCAAAGAGGGTGCCTAGTTTTGCAGCTCGGTTCTGTAGGGCTCACTTTATCATCTTCCTACAAAGGAGACACTCTGATGGTAGATGATCCGGACCTAAACATTTTAGGCACCACTTTTTAAAACCACTGGATGGTATTTCCATTTTGTCTATGACAAAAGAGGAGGCCTAGGCCTAAGATGGCATCGATGCGCCTGAAGGAAGAAAGAATTCCTTCCCTCAGAGATTTTTTTTTTCCAGAAAGACAGAAGAAAAGAAGAAAGTATCAGCATTGACAGGAAGGCAGACACGAGCACAAAAATAAGGAAAAAACACAAATTTTCTGCAGTGACAGGAATTGCTTCTTGTCGGCTCCGCAGAAACCAAAGAACTGAAGAGGAAGAGCCGGAAAGGCGGGAAAGCAGCTACGCAGGCGCAGTGGGATACTCCCAAAAGCTTTCCTATTGGATGCTGGGGAGCATTACTGCACGGGTTTCATCAGTACCGACGTTACCCATATGTGAAGACTGCATATTCCTGCTTGTTCCTGGAGATATAAGGGATAGCAAAATCAAAGGCAGAAGAAAAGATGGCTAAAGATGTGAAGTGTGGCGACAATACTTTTTCCAGGTATATAAGGCAGAGGAGGAACATCAGAGGTTGAATTGCAGGACTCAAAAGTGCTGGGAATGGATTCGTGGAAAGTGACATTGAAAAAACAGCAATGCTAAACAAATACTTCGGCTCTGTTTTCATTAGAGAAAATCACGGAGAAGGTCCACCTGTGATTGACAAATATACAAATGGCATTGGAGTAGATACCACACCATTCACAAAAGATGAAGTGTTCGAACAGCTTGCAAAACAAAGTGGGCAAGTCTATAGGACCAGATAGGATACACCCCAGGAAACAGAAAGAGCTCAGAGAAGTTATTGTAGGGTCTTTAAAGGATGTTTTTAATGGAGACAGGAGAAGGGCTGATATGGTACCTCTCCACAAAAGTGGTAATAGGGAATAAGTGACAAACTACAGGCCAGTAAGCCTTACCTCGGTGGCGAGAAAAGTAATGGGAAGTGCTCCTTAAAGAGCGAATAGTGAACTTCCTCGAAACCAACAGGATGCATGATCCGAGGCAACATGGTTTTACTAAAGGACGATCTTGCCAAATAAATCTGATTGAGTTCTTTGACTGTGTGACCAGAGAACTAAATCAAGGGCATGGGATGGATGTGATCTACCTGGATTTCAGCAAAGCCTTTGATGATATTCTTCATAGGAGGCTTATCAATAAACTCAACAGCTTGGGGATGGGTCCCAAGGTGGTGAACTGGATCAGAAATTGGTTGACTGACAGACGACAGAGGGTGACAGTAAAGCACAGTAACTTACCTTTAACAGGTGATCTCTGGGAACAGCAGGAATAAGTCTTCACATATGGGTACGTCGGTACCGACGGAGCCTGCGCGGGAACGCTCCCCAGTTTCCCAAAAAAGAAAGCTTTTGGGAGCATCCCACAGCGCCTGCGCGCTGCCTTCCTGCCTTTCCTAACCGCCTCTCCCCAGTTCGAGTTTTAAAGCTGAGACAAAGAGAGAGAGGAAAGGAAAGATAGATAGAGAGACACAATTCCTAGGGGAGGTGGGTGGGTTGTGAAGACTTATTCCTGCTGTTCCCAGAGATCACCTGTTACAGGTAAGTAACTGTGCTATCTCCAGGAACAAGCAGGAATGAGTCTTCACATATGGGGACTCCTTAGCTGGAGATGCCTGGGAGATCCCCAAGGTTATGAGACCCTGAGAAGGGCTCTACCTCCTCCTAGGGATCTCAGGCATCCATCCAGGGAAGGAGGGCAGGAGTTGATTAAGAATGGAACAGGTGTTTGAGAACAGTCTGACCAAACAAGGCATCCCGGCGGGAGTCCTTGTCCAAACAGTAATGGGCTGTGAAGGTATGAACCGAGGCCCAGGTGGCTGCTCGACAGATCTGGTCGATGGACACAGAATTTAGATGAGCCATAGAGGTGGCCATGGCCCTCACATTATGAGCTGTGACATAGCCCTCCAGAGAAAGGTTCTTACTCTGGTAGGCGAAAGAAATACACTGAGCAATCCAATTGGACAGTGTCCTCTTAGAGACTGGAAGTCCCAAATGAGAGGGATCAAAAGCAACAAAGAGTTGAGAAGACTTTCTATGTTGCTGTGTCCTTTGTAAGTAAAAGGCAAGAGCTCTCTTACAATCCAGGGTATGAAGATTCCTCTCTGCACTTGATGCATGAGGACCTGGAAAAAAGACAGGTAAATACACCTCTTGATTAAGATGAAAAGGTGAGACCACTTTAGGCATAAAGTGTGGATTGGTCCTAAGGACTACCTTATCATGATGGAACCTTGTATAAGGTGGATTAGCCACTAAGGCCTGCAGTTCACTGATGCGGCGAGCTGAGGTGACTGCAATGAGGAAAATAACCTTCCAGGAAAGAAATTTCAAGGTGGTGGCGGCTAAGGGTTCAAAAGGTAGCTTCATAAGCTGACCAAGAACCAGATTTAAGTCCCATGCCACTGGAGGAGGCCTAATGGGAGGTTCAGTTAAAGTTAGGCCTCTCATGAATCTTGCAATAAGAGGATGAAAGGAAATAGGCTGTCCATTGATAGGCTTAAGGAATGCTGCAATAGCACTCAAATGGACCCTTACTGAATTCGTCTTAAGGCCTGCATTGGAGAGATGCAGGAGATATTCCAATAGAGAATTCAAAGGTAGTGCTAGAGGGTCAAGACCCTTCTCAGTACACCAAATGGAAAACCTTTTCCATTTAAAAGCATAGGAACGTCTAGTAGAAGGTTTTCTGGAAGTATGGAGGATATCCTTCACCTGCTGAGAAAGATTCCAACTTTGAAGGTCTAGGCCTTCAGCAACCAAGCTCTGAGGTGAAGGGACTTGGGGTTTGGGTGCCACAAAGTCCCCTCCTCCTGGGACAGAAGGTCTGGAGCAGCTCCCAAGTCTAGGGAGGGAGCTTGAGAGAGATGCAGAAGTAGAGGGTACCACATTTGGCGTGGCCAGCGTGGAGCTATGAGGATCATAGATCCTTGATCCCTCTGGAGTTTGAACAGAGTCTTGGGAATTAAGGGAATGGGTGGAAAGGCATACAGGAAGTCTTGACCCCAGTGAAGGAGGAAGGCATCCTTGGCCTGAACTCCCTGACACGGAATTCTGGAACAGAACCGGGGAAGTTTGGCATTCCACGGACTTGCAAAGAGGTCTATGTCCGGGGTTCCCCACTCTTGAAAGATTCTGAGTACCTGGTCCATGTGCAGGGACCACTTGTGTGGAAGCAGAACTCGACTGAGTCTGTCTGCCCAAGAGTTTTGGATTCCTGGAAGGTATACGGCCAGGAGATGGATTTGATGCTCTCTGGCGAAGGCCCACAATCTTAAAGCTTCGTTGCAAAGCGACAGAGAGCCAGTTCCTCCTTGTTGTTTATGTAAAACATGGCTACTTGATTGTCCGTATGAATGAGGACTGTGTTGTAGCTGAGCAGAGTATGGAAGACCTTGAGAGCTAGAAAAACTGCTCGGAGCTCCAAGTGGTTGATATGTAGAGAGGTCTCCTGTGGAGACCAAGTGCCCTGAGTGGAGAGGTCTTGCAGATGAGCTCCCCAACCTATTTGGGAGGCATCTGTTGTGAGGGTTGCCTGAGGCAACAACTGTTGGAAGGGGGACCCCAGCAACAGATTTTGGGTGGACTTCCACCACTGGAGAGACCAAAAGAGGCGCCTGGAGGTTGCTATTTTGTCTGACAGAGCCCCTGATGCTTGAGTCCAATGGGTGGACAAAGTCCATTGAGCTGCTCTCATGTGAAGGCGAGCATAGGGGACCACATGCACTGTGGATGCCATGTGGCCTAGCAGTTGTAGCATCTCCCGGGCAGTTAAATGGCTCTTTGACTGAATCTCGGAGGCAAACTGCACTAGGCGTAGGCAACGGGCCTGAGGAAGATAGGCCCTTGCAGTGGTAGTATCTAGCCAGGCCCCTATGAACTCTAGGGACTGAGCAGGAGTGAGCTGGGACTTTGGGAGGTTTACCACAAGTCCCAGATACTGCAGAATGCGCCTTGTGCAGTCCAGGGAAGTCTGGGCCTCTGACTGAGATGGAGCTCAGATGAGCCAGTCATCCAGGTATGGGAATACAAATATTCCCAGAGTGCGTAGAAATGCAGCTACTACTGCCATGCATTTGGTGAACACTCTTGGAGCAGAGGCCAGACCGAAAGGAAGCACCCTGTATTGGCAATGCTTTCCTTGGAAAAGAAAACGGAGAAACCTTCTGTGAGATGGATGGATGAGGACATATGTGTACGCATCATTGAGATCTAGAGAACAAAGCCAATCCTGACTCTGAAGGTATGGAAGGAGAGTGCCCAGAGAAAGCATCTTGAATTTCTCCTTGCATAGAAATTTGTTCAATTCTCTGAGATCTAATATGGGTCTGTAGCCCCCTGTTTTCTTTGGGATCAGAAAGTAGGGGGAGTAAAACCCTGACCCTTGTTGAAGAAGAGGTACTTCTTCTATTGCCCCTTGGGCAAGAAGGGTAGCCACCTCCTGACCTAGAAGGTCGAGGAGAGATGTTGGAGAATTGAAATGTCTCACCATGGTGTGAGGAGGAAGGTTTGAGAAATGAAGTTTGTAGCCCTCTCTTATGACGGAGAGGGTCCACTGCTCTGCTGTAATTTGCTCCCATCTGGGAGCAAAATGAGCTAACCTTCCTGGAATGGTGAGAGGCTCTGGCTGTTTCAGAGCCAGAAAGGCTAAATTCTCTAGCATCAAGTCAAAAGCCCTGAGGAGGCTGGGTCTGCTGAGTTGCAGCAGCCCCTGTAGGCTTAGGCCTGGCCTGTTTAGGTTGCTGACGCTTAGCAGCAAAACGACCTGTAGATGATTGTTGGCCAGAAGCAGGATGGAATCTGCCTTTCTTGAAAAAAAGACTTCTTGAAAGGTTTTTTCTTGGCAGGAATGGAGGTTGACTTTGAAAGTCTATCCAAAGCAGAATTTTCTGCATCCATTTGAGTGGCTTTTATTTGCCAATCTTTGCCAAACAGGTTTTCACCTGTACAGGGAAGATTTCCCAAGCCATCCTGGACCCAAGATTCTAGATCAGAAGCCTGGAGCCAAGCAATTCTGCGAGCAGCTATGGCAATGGCCGAAGCTCTGCTGGCACCTTCAAAGGAGTCAAAAGCTGCACGGTTGGAAAACTTTGAAATATCTTGAGTATGCTTAAGCCAAATAAGAAATTCTTCCCTTTTATCCTCTGGAAGAAAAGGGAGGAAAAGTGTGCAGCTTATCTGCAACTTCTTTCAGAAACATACCCATATAAAGACTATAGGAGTTGATTCTGGCAATGAGCATACTGGCTTGGAAGATTTTCCTACCAAAAGCATACAAGGTCCTGCATTCTCTTCCTGGAGGAGCAGAGGAGTGTCTTTTTGCACTCTATCTTTTTCATAGCTGACTCCACCACAATAGAATGGTGAGGAAGCTGTGTTTTATGAAACCCAGAACAAGAAGGGACACGGTACATAGTGTCCAATCTACGAGAATGAGGAGAGATAGTGAGAGGAGTCTCCCATAAGTCAATCATGTGATCATAAAGAATCTCATGAATTGGCAAGGTGACTGCCTCCTTAGGAGCCTTAGAATAACCTAAAATATCCAATTTTTTAGCTCTAGGCTCTAATTCAGAGGTTACTGAAAGAGAGAGCCCCTTAGCCACTTCTCTTATGAAGTCTTGAAAGGACAAGTCTTCTGGAGGAGACATTCTTCTTTTTGGAGAAGGCGGCTCTTCAGGAAGGGCTATGGATACTTCAGCAGATGCCTCCGATAAATCAGAATCTTCGGAGGAATCGAAGTATCGACTGTCAGGGTGCTCTTTTAAAGCTCGATACGCGTACCGAGCCGTATCGACATCGGGCGTTATCGGTACCGGTTCGGTACCGACAGGCATCCCTAGGCAGGGAACCGCTGCAGACGACACCATGGCCGATGTCGATGGTGCCGGTACCTGGGCCGATACCGACAACGGAGTTTGTTGTGGTATCAGCGGCATCGCAGCTTGAATGAAGGCCGTGATAGCCTGCTGCATGGATAGAACATTCTGATCCATCGACGCCATGAATGCCTGGAATTCGGTACCTGAAGGTTGTGCCGGTACCCCAGAGCATTCTAACAGGTGATCGGTCGAGGCCGTGCCATCGATGTCAACCTGTAACCCCATAGGTGGAGCTTTGGAAGCCGGAGCTTCCCGCCGGGGTAGTTTTGCCGGTGCAGGATCCTCGAGGGCAAGCCCGGAGGCATCTCGATGCTTGGAAGGAGATCTACCCTTCGAGGACCGGCTGGATTTATGTTTGGTTACCTGAGGTCTATGGGAGGAAGAAGCAGCCCTGGAAGACGTCGATGCCACTGAAGCTGCATCAGAGGGAAACAGCACATGGAGCTTAGCTGCTCGGTTCTGTAAACCTCGTTTAGACATCAAGGAGCAGGACAAACAATCCAAAATGGAGTGGTCAGGACCCAAACTTAGAGAAGCTAGCAGGAAAAACTTAGAGAAGCTAGCAAAGTAGTCAAGAAGGCAAAGATTCAAAAGGAGGAGGAAATAGCCAATGCAATAAAATGGGGGGATAAGACATTTTTCAGATATATTAGTGAGAAGAGGAAGGGCAAAAGTGGTATTGTCAGACTCAAGGGTACAGGGGGGGAATATGTAGAAACTGATAAGGATAAAGCGGAATTGCTTAACAAATATTTTTGTTCTGTGTTCACAGATGAAGAACCAGGAGCAGGACCTCAGAAAACACCCACAAATAAGAACAGAAGCGAGGGACATCTTGAACAATTTTCAGAAGACTGTGTTCGTGAGAAACTAGGTCAACTTAAAGTTGACAAAGCGATGGGACCGGATGGGATACTGAGGGAACTTGGGGACGTTCTAGTAACTCCACTGACTGACCTTTTCAATGCCTCGTTGGAGTCGGGAGTGGTGCCAAAGGACTGGAGAGAGGCTCATGTGGTGCCTTTACACAAAAGCGGAAGTAAGGATGTGGCTGAAAACTACAGGCCGGTTAGTTTAACTTCAGTGGTGAGTAAATTAATGGAAACGCTGTTGAAAGAGAAAATAGTGAGGTTTCTGGAGTCCAGCGGATTACAGGATCCGAGGCAGCATGGATTCACCAGAGGCAGGTCTTGTCAGACAAATCTGATTTATTTCTTTGACTGGGTGACCAGGGAGTTGGACCGAGGGAGAGCTCTAGATGTGGTGTATTTAGATTTCAGTAAAGCCTTTGACACTGTTCCTCACAGGCGACTTATAAACAAACTGAGCACCCTAGGGATGGACCCTAAAGTTACTGCTTGGGTTAGAAATTGGTTGGGTGGGAGGCGACAAAGAGTACAAGTAAATGGAGCTCACTCTGAGGAGAAGGATGTTACCAGTGGTGTGCCCCAGGGATCTGTCCTTGGTCCGATTCTTTTTAACATCTTTGTTAGTGATATAGCGGAAGGGCTGTCGGGTAAGGTTTGCCTCTTTGCGGATGATACCAAAATCTGCAATAAAGTAGACACCCAGGAAGGTGTAGATAACATGAGGAGGGATCTGGCTAAGCTTGAAGAATGGTCTAGAATTTGGCAACTGGGATTTAATGTTAAAAAATGTAAGGTCATGCATTTGGGCTGCAGCAATCCAAGGGAGCAATACAGTATAGGAGGTGAAGTACTTTTGTCCACTAAAGAAGAGCGGGACCTAGGCGTAGTTGTGTCCGATGATCTTAAAGTAGCTAAACAGGTAGAAAAGGCGACGGCAAAAGCTAGAAGGATGCTTGGGTGCATACGGAGAGGAATGGCTAGCAGAAAAAAGGAGGTGATAATGCCTCTGTATAAGTCTTTGGTGCGACCTCATTTGGAGTATGGTGTGCAATTCTGGAGACCGCACCTTCAAAAGGATGTGAACAGGATGGAGTCGGTGCAGAGGGTTGCTACTAAGATGATTAGTGGTCTTCATTATAAAGCATATGAGGACAGACTTAAGGATCTTAATATGTACACCTTAGAGGAAAGGCGGGATAGAGGTGATATGATTGAGATGTTTAAATACCTCCGTGGCATAAATGTTCAGGGAGAGAGCCTCTTTCAATTGAAAACAAGTTCTGCGACGAGGGGACATGGGATGAGGGTGAAGGGAGATAGATTCAGGAGTGATATGCGGAAATATTTCTTTACGGAAAGAGTAGTGGATCCGTGGAATAGTCTCCCAGTGGAAGTGGTAGAGATGAGGACAGTAACTGAATTCAAAAAAGCATGGGACCAACACAGAGGATCTCTAAAGGTAAAAAGTGGACTGTTGTAGTTGTTGTTATGGAAGGACAGACTAGATGGGCCTTGTGGTCTTTTTCTGTCATCATGTTTCTATGTTTCTATGTTTCAAACATTTAAGACACCATTCATGGGTGTCGGTAACAGAAATAGTACCGCTGCACTTAGTGCATTTTTTAAACCCGGAGGCTGGTTTTTCCATGAGGAAAATTTTTCGTGAGGCCTACGGCCCAAAGAGGAAACCACACTAAGTGAGGGAAAAATATGTTCTCTTTTTTTTTTTTTAGAAGAAAAGAAAGAAAGACCGGCGGTACTGGTCCGACGTCGGGGAAGGCAGACGCGCGACCAAAGAAATAAAATAAAACAAGGAACTTCTTCAGCGGTGACAGGAACACGACCTGCTGGCTCCGCGGAAAAGAACTGGGGAGAGGCGGTTAGGAAAGGCGGGAAGGCAGCGCGCAGGCACTGTGGGATACTCCCAAAAGCTTTCCTTTTTGGGAAGCTGGGGAGCGTTCCCCCGCAGGCTCCGTCGGTACCGACGTACCCATATGTGAAGACTCATTCCTGCTTGTTCCTGGAAATACGGAACTCACTCGGATGAAAGGAAGGTGATTAATGGTGTGCCCCAGGGTTCAGTTTTGATAATGTTCAATATATTCGTGAGTGATATTGTCGAAGGGCTGAATGGAAAAGTCTGACTTTCTGCAGATGACACCAAAATTAGCAACAGAGTGGACTCCGTTCACGGAGTGGGGAACATGAGGAAAAATCTACAAAAGCTGAAAGAATGGTCTAATGCTTGGCAGTTAAAATTTAATGTGAAGAAGTGCAGTGTAATGTTTATGTTTATGTTTATTTTATTTGATATACTGCCCTTCCATGACAAACAGGGCGGTTTACAATTCATAAAATTACAATAGAGGCACAAAGCCAATAGAAAAGAAAAGGAACTACAATTGGTGACAGGAGAGTGAAGGGAGAAGAAGCATAGACAAAGCATGAAGAAAACAGTCATATATAGGGGGAGGGAAGGTCAAAGGCCAGGGAGAATAGGTGGGTTTTTAGGTTTTGCTTAAATGTGGCATGATGGGGGTCTAAGCGGAGAGCAGAGGGAAGGGAGTTCCAAAGGGCAGGACTGGTGAAGAAAAAGGCTGAGGAGCGGGTGGAGTGCAAATGAGCGAGGGAGGGAGAGGGGAGGGTGAGACGGTTGAGATGAAAGGAGCGTGGAGTGTATCTGGGAGTATGGAAGGTGATGAGATCTGCTAGGTATTGTGGAGTGCTGGTATGGAGAGCCTTGTGAACAAGGGAGAGCAGTTTGTATTGAGTACGGTAATGCACTAGGGGAAGCAGAAATCCAAGGGAATTGTATGCGATAGGGGGCGCGAGATAGATGTGCACAGATCAGGAGAAAGACCTCGGTGTGATTGTTTCTGATGATCTCAAGGTGGCAAATCAGTGTGACAAGGCAGTGGCAAAATCCAGAAGGATGCTGGGTTGCATAGAAGAATTACCAGCAGAAAGGAAGAGGTACTAACTGCCACTGAACAAGTCGCTGGTGAGGCCTCACTTGGAATACTGTGTTCCGTTTTGGAGACCGTATCTTGCAAAGGATATAAAAAGGCTGGAAGCGTTTGAGAAAGGCGACCAAAATGAATTGGAGCCTGCATTAGAAGACTTATGAGAAGAAGACCTAAATATGTACACTCTGGAGGAGAGGAGGGACAGGGGAGATATGATGCAGACCTTTAAATACTTAAAAGTATTAATGGACAAACAAACCTCTTCCAAAGACGGGGAAGCTGTAAAACTAGACGGCATAACATGAAGCTGCAAGGGGGTAAACCGAAAAGCAATGTCAAGAATTACTTTTTCACTGAAAGGGTGGTGGGGATGGTTGGAATGCCCTCCTGATGGAAGTGGTGGGGGCAAACACCGTGACAGAATTCAAAATAGCATGGGACAGACATAGTGGATCCCTTTAAAGCAACAGGATAAAATCAAAATAAGCATATCATATCTGAACAAATAGGGGTGACCTACATGGAGCGGTGGGTACACCCCTAAACAAAGACATGGGGAGAGGTGACCTGCACGGAGCAGCAAGTGCACCTACTCGTGCCGCCTTGCTGGGCAGACTAGATGGACCTTACTGGTCTTTATCTGCCATCATATACTATGTTACTATGAATACATGACATGTTAATTGAGAGTGTTATAGTATAAAGCAGTGGTAGGAAAAGGAGCATGGTGGGTGTTTCACTTAATTGGAGGACAGATGATTATCTATGATATGAAGACTATATAGGCAAGTGCAACTCTGAGGTGGGTGGGAATTTAAGTGTCCCAGGCCAATAGACCTTATGAATTGAGGGTTCACTCAAATTTCTAATTAAAAAAAGGCTAGGCAAGGAATACAGACTAGCTAGATTTTCCTAAGCTTCTAACCAAAATTTAGGTTGTTTGCCACTAAACTGTAGGTCTAGAGGGCTGTAGACAGGTAGAAATTTGCAAGAAAAACCTTCTCCTTTGCAGAAAGAACGAGGACGAAAAGGGTGAAATTAGACTTACCTGCTAATTGTCGTTCCTGAGTCTAGTCCCGGACCTCTGGGTTGTCTACCTTAATCAGCAGCTTGGAGACTGAGGAACTTCCTTCTTTTCATGATGTCACCAGTATAACATCCCGGGAGCTGCCTCCACTTCCCAGTTCCCTACTGACAAAGCAGACTCACCGGAGCAACAAGTAAGCAGTACAGTAACATTCAACTTTACTCTCCTCCGCTACCTTAATTAAAATCTTACAATAACGGAAAGAAAAACCACCCTCCGTCTCCAAAAGTTTAACATTTCAACCTATAAAGCTTTAAACATGCGAAGCACCTCCCCCCACCTTTCTCCTTGGCGGGAAAAAGTTCCAGCTAAACCCCTTCCCAAGAACAAGACTCATTTGACTAAACCTCTTACCTGTGACCACTTGGAATCCTCTTCAAACTGCAGCCTTAGGAATATCACAGCACTGGGGAGGGATACGGAACTAGACTGTATCTACTCCAGGAACAACAATAAGCAGGTAAGTCTAATTTCACCTTCCTGATCGTATCTCCAGTCTAGTCCCGGACCTCTGGTATGTACCAGAGCAGTATTCAACGGGAGGGACCCTCCTTTGCAGCCTGAAGAACAGCCGCTCCAAAACATAAGTCCTGCTGCACCTGCACATCTAAATGGTAATGCTTGACAAAAGAATTCAATGATAACCAAGTTGCCGCCTTACAAATTTCCAAGGGCGGTACTAAACGAGACTCTGCACACGACGCTGCTTGCGCTCTTGTGGAATGCGCTTTTAGCCCTTCCGGCACAGCTCTGCCCTTTAGCACGTATGCCGAAGCAATCGCCTCCTTAATCCATCTGGCAATAGAAGCCTTCGAGGCCACTTCGCCCTTCCGCGGCCCTGCGAAGAGCACAAAGAGCCTCTCTGATCTGCGGAAAGCCTCCGTACGGCGCAGATACTTTTTCAACACCCGCTTGACATCCAAGAGCCTCTAGTTCTTTGTACTCCCCTCACTCCCAGTAAACACTGGTAAGGAGATTACTTGATTCAAATGAAAAGACAACACAACCATGGGCAAAAAGGCTGGCACTGGCCGTAACACTACTTTAGACTCAAAGAATGAGAGATAAGGCTCTTTACATGACAAAGCTTGCAACTCGGAGACCTGTCTCGCCGAACAAATTGCCACCAAAAATACTACCTTCAAGGTAAGATCTTTGACTGACGCTCGACTTAAGGGCTCAAAGGGCGCACATTCCAACACCTCTAACACAAACGGAAGACTCCATTTAGGCACTACCTGTCTCTCCGGAGGCCGTAACAGCGACACCGCTTGAAGGAACCGCTTCACCTCTCCCTGACCCCCAAGCGGCCATCCACCTATTCTGCCCCTGTAACAGGCCAGGGCTGCGACCTGCACCTTTAGCGAAGCAGCCGCCAACCCCTTGTCAAAACCATCCTGCAGAAACTGTAAAATCTGCGGCACCGACGCTCTTAATGCCTCGCAAGCTCTGTCGGCACACCACGCTTCAAAAACTCTCCTAAACCCCACTATACTTAATTGTTCCTCCAGGGAGCCCGGACCCCCGAGCTCACCACCTTTCAGCTGCTTGGAGACTGAGGTAACTGGGAAGTGGAGGTGGCTCCCGGGATGTTATACTGGTGACATCATGAAAAGAAGGAGGTTCCTCAGTCTCTAAGCTGCTGATTAATGTAGACAACCCAGAGGTCCGGGACTAGACTGGAGATACGATCAGGAACAAAGTAGTTTTTCCCTTTTTTATCTTTTTTTGCGTACAGTTACTCTAAAATACTACAGTGGCCAAATAGGTCTGCTAACCATGTTAATCCCTTTGAATATTGGGCACTATATTTCTAAAGAGATTTACAACCAATATGTGTGCTGTGCCGTGCTTTCCCTTTCAAATCAATTTGTATACTCCATTAAATTTATGTCATGATTTGTCAATATCACGCCTGTAATCAAGCCGCTACTGATCACTGGAAGTAGCGGCATACAAATATATGCTAAATAAATAAATAAATAATTTAAAATAATAGTAAGTGAATGCAGAGCAGCATACTGCTCCTATGAGTGAGGAACTATGATGAGAAAGGAAAGTACCTACACAGGAGACTAGCGGGGATTAGGCTTGAGAAGGAAATACATCGCATCCCCTACCAAAGTAAAATCAGTAAGGAACAGGGAGGAGAAATGTTCTTCAAGCTGATCCCTACTGGCACAGAATATAAGAGTTCTGGCTCAAAGATCATTTCCTTTCCAACTACTTGAAGAGGTGGGTTGGAGGGAAAAAACTACTACAAAATTATAACAAATTGGACATAGTTCCATATTTGGACTGCATTCTGCTCATGCTTTTTCAGAAGTATAAGCTTAGACTGCGTAGTTACTCACCTTAACAGGTGATCTCTGGGAACAGCAGGAATCAGTCTTCACATATGGGTAACGTCGGCATCGATAGAGCCCCGTGCGGGAACACTCCCCAGCATCCAATCAGAATGCTTTTGGTAGCATCCCTCCACACATGCATGCCTGACTTCCTAACATTTCTCCTCAGTCAGTTATACAGCATAGCGAAAAACCCCGTAGAAAACCAAAAGCAAATAAAAAGAACTTAGTCACATCAACAATTCTGAGGGGAGGCGGGCAGGTTGTGAAGACTGATTCCTGCTGTTCCCGGAGATCATCTGTTAAAAAAAAGTGAGTAACTACCCTATCTCCAGGAACAAGCGGGAATGCAGTCTTCACATATGAGATTCCCCAGCTGCCGGCTACCATGAAGGGCAGAAATAAGACTGTGTCAATGGGGAGGAAACCTGAACCACAAGTAGGGTAAAGTAGGGATCTGTCAGACTCAGCCACTCAAGCACACTCCTCATAAGGTAGTCGGCCAAGGATGGTGGAAGGAGGTGTAGCTAAATGCCAAAAAGGTGCCGTAAGTCGGCTTGGCCAAATTGTACATCTCGACTAGAGTCTTTATCGGGACAGTAATGATCAGCAGAGGTATGGATGGAAGACCAAGTGGCTGCTCAGCAAATCTCTGAGATGAAGACAGAGCGTAGGTTGGCCACTGTGGTAGCCATAGCTCGGACACTGTGGGCCGTGACATGCCCTGCAGGGAAAGTCCGGCCTGTGCGTACACAAAATATATGCAGTCAGCAATCCAAGTTGGAAAGGGTCCACCTTGGAGACCTAGATTGCTAGGGTCAAAGGAGACAAAGAGCTGTGAGGTTTAATGATAACCCTTAGTTCTGTTGAGATAGAAAGTGAGAGCCCTTTTGCAATTAAGCATACGAAACAATGCTTCTGCCCTAGAAGAATGAGGTTTTGGAAAAAAGGTCGGAAGAGAAATGGATTGATTAGGGTGGAAAGGAGAAACCACCTTTGGTAGGAACTTGGGATGAGTCTGGAGGACCACTCTATCATGGTGGAAGCGAGTGTACAGAGCATAGTCCACTAGAGCCTGCAACTCAATAACCCAACGGGCAGAGGTGAGAGCAATTAGAAAAATGACTTTCCAAGTAAGGAACTTCAGTGAAGCCATAGCCAGGTTTTCAAAAGGGGGTTTGGGCAGCTGTGCTAGGACAATGTTGAGGTCCCATGCTACAGTAGGATGGCAGATTGGCGGTCTTGTTAAAAGAAGGCACGCATAAAGCGCATCACAGGTGATGTGAAGAAATTGGATGAAACGCAATTGGGCGGTGAGAGGCCAAGACTGCACTAAGATGGACTCGGACCGAGGTAGTCTTTAGTCCAGACGTGGAGAGATGAAGAGGGCAAGTACTCCACAGGGCAAGTGAATGGGTAGAGAACTCTCTGGGAATACCAAGGGAAAACCTATGCCATTTAAAGGCGTACATACGCATGCCAAATAGAATCTTTCCTAGAAGCCAGTAAGACCTCTATCATGTTTTCTGGGAGCTGTAGTGAGACAAGACGAAACATTCAGCAGTCACGCCATCAACCGCAATACTTTTAGGTTGGGGTAAAGAAGTGGCCCCTGGCCCTGTGAGAGAAGAATGAGTGCACACCCCAGACAGAGGTTGTACCTGCATCAGCTAAAGGAATAGGGGAAAGCAAGGCTGACGGGGCCAGAACGGGGTGATGAGAATCATCTTCCCTCTGTCCAACTGCAACTTGAAGACTGTCTTCAGAACCAGTGGAAGTGGCGGGAATGTGTAGAGCAGACCCTGACCCCAATGAAGCAGGATAGCATCCATGGCGATAGGATTCTTGAATAGAAGCGAGGGAGTTTGGCATTCATTGGAGTAGCAAAGAGATCGATGATGGGCATTCCCCATAATCAGAATAAGCATTGCACCGTTTCCTGATGGAGCATTCACTCGTGTGGGTGAAGGATGCTGTTGAGCTTGTTGGCTAGCTGATTTTGCTGCCCCGGGAGATAAACAGCCTGAAGAAGAATCTGATGAGCCTTGGCGAAATTCCAAAGATGGTTTGCCTTGTTGCAAAGGAGGCAAGATCCAGTACCGTCCTGTTTGTTGATGTAGAACATGGCAACCTGGTTGTCGGTCTGAATGAGTACTATCCGTCCCGAAAGCTGGGGACAGAAGACATGGAGGGCATTGACAATCACTCTGAACTCCAACAGATTGATGTGATGAGGTCTCTCGTGGGATCCACTGGCCCTGTGTGGCGAGACCGTGGAGATGGGTTCCCGAGCTGTGCTTGGAATGATCAGTGGTCAGAGTACACCGCAGTGCAGAACTTTGAAAAGGTAACCCGACGAGATGGTTTTGGGAAGTGCACTATCAGTTGAGGGAGGTCATAAACTGAGATGAGATGCTGATAATCCTGTCCGAGAGGCGACCCATGGACTGTGTCCACTGATCTGAGAGGGTCGACTGCCCCAGTCGCATGTGAAGATGGGCATGGGGAATGACATGGACTTTGAAGGCCATGTTGACACAGGAGACATAGCATGTCTCTTACAGTGATAATGGCCTGATGTTGGCAATGACTTGCCAAGGAAATGAGAGGACGAAGGTGATCCTCTGGCAGGAAGGCCCGAGCATTTGTAGTATCTAGAAGAGCCCCTATGAACTCTAATGTTTGAGTACGGGTCAGGTGGGATGTTGGATAGTTAACAATGAAGCCCAGCTGCTGCAGAACCCGAATGGTGCGTTGAAGCGATGTGGCAACCATCTGAGGGGTATCTCCGCTGACGGGCCAGTCATCTAAGTAAGGGAAGACGAAGATGCTCATGGTACGGAGGTAGGCTGCTATGACTGCGAGACACTTTGTGAACACCCTTGGAGCTGAAGCCAATCCAAAGGGAAGGATACAGTACTCAGTGGTGCCCCTGAAAGAAAAACTGGAGGTACTTTCTGTGGAAGGGGTGAATCAGGATGTGTGTGTAGGCATCCTTGAGATCCAGAAAGCAGAGCCAGTTTTTTCCTGAAGGTAATGGAGTAGAGTCTCTAGCGAGATCATTTTGAAGGGAGTGGGACTTCCTCACTAGTCCCTTGAGTTGTTAGTGGCAATCTCCTGCTGTAGCAGAGTGAAGTGAAGGAGATCCATGGGAAACACGCTCACAAAAAGTGGGGGGCAGATCTTTGAAATTGAGCTGATAGCCCACACTCACCACTGCCAAGGTCCAGAGCTCTGATGTTATGAGGACCCATCTGTAGGCGAAGTGAGTTAACCTGCCTGCTATGTGGGAGGGGTGGGGATCCTTTAGGGGCAGACTGGCTATGCCCTCAAGGAAGCCGTTAAAAACTAGCCGGATATTGTGGCTATGGAGCTGGTTGGGGCTTCGCAGTCTTAGGCTTTCTGGGTTGATGATTCCCCTGCTGTTTCTGATGGGGCTATTCAGCCTGGTAGGAAGAGTAGTACCTCTTCTTTTTGGGATAAAAGGGTTTCTTGGCAGACGCCTTCTTTTTAGCAGGGTCTGCTGTCTTCCTAGATAAGCGATTCATGGTGAGATCATCGGACTCTATCTCACCGGCTTTCTCATGTCACCCTTTTCCAAAGAGATTATCTCTATTACAGAGGATATTCACCAGCTTGTCTTGAACCCATTTTTCAAGATCAGAGGCCTGCAGCCAGGCTGCTCGTCTTGCTCCAATACAGGCCACTTGCTCCAATATAGGCTGCTGCTATTCTGCTAGTGGCCTCAAAAGCATCTAAACTTGCTCTGGTCATAAACTGGGAAGTGTTCTGAGCAAGAGACACCAGAGCCTCATGTAGGACCTGCTTGTCTGTTGGCAATAAAGAGATGAATTCAGACAAGTCCTTTGATACATCTATATGGGTGTGTTCTTGAGAGAACATGTAGAAGTTAATTCTGGACCCAAGCATAACAGCTTGAAAAGCTTTATGGTTTATGATTTAGGCACTTGATAATCCGCCCTTTACTCTATGTAACAGAGCAGTTTACAAACTTATGCTAGCAGGTACTTTTTATTCCCTCATACCCGAAGGCTCGCAATCTAAGCGTACCTGAGGCAATGGAAGGTTAAGTGGCTTGCCCAAGGCCACAAGGAGTAGCCATGGGATTAGATACCCCAGTCCCTCCAGCCTGAGGTTACTTGTCCCTATGTGGGAATTGAACCCCTGGCCCTCCGGCCTGAGGTAACCTGTCCCAACCACTGGGACACTCCTCCCTCCCTTTCAGACAAAAAGCATCAACTGTTCTAGACTCCCTGCCTGGGGGATCTGATGAGTGATTTTTGGAACGCAATCCTTCTCATGGCCGATCCCACAACCATAGAATGCTGTGGTAAGTTGTGGTTTCTGAAAGCCTCGGCAAGGAGAAGTTAGATACAGAGTGTCCAGTCGCTTGCTGATGAATGGAACTGTTAGTGGCGCTTCCCACATCCAAAGCATTAAATTCTGGAGAGTGTTATGCATGGGAAGTGTAGCAGCTTCCTTTGGAGATGAGGGATACTAAAGGATGTCAAGTTTCTCTGCCCTCTGTTCAGATTCCATGGCCATAGACACCAACAGAACCGTCACCATGTACTTGATAAAATCTTGGAAGGACATGTCTTCGAAGTGGGGGGAGGGGGGATCGATGCCTCTCGTGTGATGGAGATGGATCAGAGGGAATATTTCAGAGGAGCTTGGAATCGAGACTCTGCATCGGTGTCCAAAGAAACAGTACCGGAATCCGGTAGAAAGTCAGAAAATAGTGAATGTCAGTACCGTGGAATCGACGATGCTCTGACACAGACCTTGAAGCTCGATGCTCATGGTGTGAGGTATCAAAACTGGAGTGTCCAGCACCTGATGCTGCAGACTAGGTTGAGGCTCCGTGCATGACAGTGCCAAGTCTCTGCGCAATGCTCCCAAAGCTCTCAATACATCAACATCGAGGGATGGTATCAGGGTAGTGTAACCAGAGGGTCTTGAAGGATCATGGCCAGACTCCTCTCGATAGCTTGGACACGGTTCATTAAAGGAGACTGGAGGTGACTGGGAGGAATCTAGCATTGAGCCCAGTGCCACCATCCCAGAGCAAAGTACCGGTGGGCTCCACCAAGGGCAATGCCTGAGGAGCATCTCCAAGCCCCTGCGAGGCTTTGGAGGAAGTATTCTCCCACTGGGACTGTTTGGCCAGTCCGCCTAACTCTGGGTCACCTAAAACTCAATGCTAATGTCTAGTATCAGAGTCCAATGCCGAAGCAGAGGATCGGGACCCCTTGCCTACCGATGCCGAGGTCTTTGATACCTTTCCCCGTGAAGTAGACTGATGCTTGCTGCTATTTTGGACTTGAATGAAGTAGGGGAATCATGCGACAACCGCGACAGTGTAGAGGCCACCAAAGACTGTGCTGAAGCGGCTGAATCTGACTGAAACAGCTTTATCCATTGCTGTTCCTAGTTCTTAAGCCCCCCAGTGCCAATTGGTGACAGTGGGTACAAGAGGAAACGTCGTGGTCAGAGCCCACACATTTTAAGCAACAGTCGTGCTCATCAGTTGCCGAGATAGTACTCTGGCATTTAGTACACTTTTTAAAAGCACTTTGTGGCTTTTCCATTGTGGAAAAAATGATGGAGGCAAAATCAAATTGGGAAATGGCAGCCCACACACCTGAAAAAGAAAAGAAAAAAAAATCAAAAAAAGGAAGAAAAGAAAAAGTACCAGAACAATGCGGTACCGTTCCAGTCGCACAGAGTACCAAAAGGCACCGAAAAAGTTTTAAAGCAATCTTTCATAGTGGGATTAGGATAAGGTCCTGATGGCTCCATGAAAAAAAGACTGAGCAGAACTGTTGGAAAAGCAGGAAGGCAGGCACACATGCGTGGAGGGATGCTCCCAAAAGCATTCCTATTGTATGCTGGGGAGTGTTCCCGCACAGGGCTCCATCAATGCAGATGTCACCCATATGTGAAGACTGCATTCCTGCTTGTTCCGGGAGATTATGAGCTCTCTGGGAAAGGGAAATGGCTGCTGTATCTAAATGTAGTTCACCTTGAGCTACTACTAAAAATCCAAATAAAGTAGGGAGAGGAATGGTTAGCTGGAAAAAGGGAGGTAATGTGCCTTTGTACAAGTCCCTAGCGAGACCTCACTGGAGTATTGCATACAATTTTGGAAACTGCACTTTCAAGAATATAAACAAGGTGGCATTGATCCAGAAATTGGTTATTAAACTGGTCAATGATCCTCATGTGCAGGAGGTGTCCCTCTTTCAACTGAAAGGAAGCTTTGGAACCAGGGGTCATAAGATGAAGGTGAAATGGAATAGATAAGAGTAATCTGAGAAAATAGCATAGTTACTCACCTGTAACAGGTGATCTCTGGGAACAGAAGGAATTTAGTCTTCACATATGGGTATCGTCGGTACCGCGGAGCCTGTGCAGGAACGCTCCCCAGCGTCCAAAAGGAAAGCTTTTGGGAGCATCCCACAGTGCCTGTATGCAGCCTTCCCGTCTTTCCTAACTGTCCCTCTCCAGTTGAGTTTAAAGCTGAGACAAAGAGAGAGGGAAAGAGAGATACAACTCCTAGGGGAGGTGGGTGGGTTGTGAAGACTAAATTCCTGCTGTTCCCGGAGATCACCTGTTACAGGTGAGTAACTATGCTACCTCCAGGAACAAGCAGGAATGTAGTCTTCACATATGGGGACTCCCTAGCTGCAGATGCCAGGGAGAAGGACCCAGAAGTTGTGTGCCCTTGTGAAAGGGCTCCACTTCCCCCCATGGATCTCTGGCATCCTACCAGGGATGGTGGGTAGGAGTTGATTAAGTCTGGAACAGGTGTTGAACAGCCTGACCAAACAAGGCATCCCGGCGGGAGTCCTTGTCTAAGCAGTAATGGGCTGTGAAGGTATGAACCGAAGACCAAGTAGCTGCTCGACAGATGTCGTCGATAGACACAGAGTGAAGATGAGCCATAGAGGCTGCCAAGGCTCTCACACTGTGCGCTGTGACATGGCCTTCAAGAGGAAGGCTTTTACTCTCATAGGCAAAAGATATATACTGTGCAATCCAGCTAGAGAGTGTTCTTTTGGAGAATGAAAGTCCCAAATGACTAGGATCAAAAGCAACAAAGAGTTGAGAGAATTTTCTATGTTGCTGTGTCCTTTGCAAGTAAAAGGCCAAAGCCCTTTTGCAGTCCAAAATATGAAGATTCCTTTCTGCATTTGAGGCATGAGGCCTTGGGAAGGATACAGGAAGGAAACCGCTTGGTTTAAATGAAAAGGTGACACCACCTTTGGCATAAAGTGTGGATGAGTCCTAAGGACTACCTTATGATGGAACCTTGTATAAGGAGGATCAGCCAACAATGCTTGCAATTCACTGATGTGACGTGCTGATGTGATTGCAATAAGAAAGATGATCTTCCAGGAAAGGAATTTCACAGAGGTAGTGGCTAATGGTTCAAAAGGCGGTTTCATGAGCTGCCCAAGAACCAGATTTAAGTCCCATGCCACCGGTGGTGGCTTAATGGGAGGCTTAGTTAAAAGAAGGCCTCTCATAAATCTCGCTATGAGAGGAAATAGGTTGTCCATTTAGAGGCTTGAAAGAAGCTGCAATAGAACTCAAATGAACTCTCACTGAATTGGTCTTAAGCCCTGTATTTGATAAATGAAGGAGATACTCCAGTAATGATTCCAGAGGTATCGCAAGAGGGTTAAGACCCTTCTGCGAGCACCATATGGTAAACCTTTTCCACTTGAAAGCATAAGAGCGTCTTGTGGAAGGCTTTCTGGAAGCATAAAGGATATCCTATACCTGCTGGGAAAGGTTAAGACCGTGAAGTTCTAGACTTTCAGCAACCAGGCCCTGAGATGCAGAGACTGGGGATTGGGATGCCACAGCATCCCGTCCTCTTGAGAAAGGAGATTTGGAGCAGATCCCAACTCCAGAGACGGAGCTTGAGAGAGATGTAGGAGCAGAGGGTACCACATTTGCCGTGGCCAACGTGGAGCTATGAGGATCATATGACCTCTGTCTCTCTGAAGCTTAAACAGGGTTTTGGGAATTAGGGGAATGGGTGGAAAGGCATACAGAAAGTCCTGACCCCACTGGAGGAGGAAAGCATCCCTGGCCTGACAACCCTGAGCCGGAATTCTGGAACAGAACCGGGGAAGTTTGGTATTCAGCGGATTTGCAAAGAGGTCTATGTCTGGGGTTCCCCAAATTTGAACAATTTTGGCCACCTGGTCTGCATGCAGAGACCATTCGTGTGGAAGCAGAACTCGACTGAGTCTGTCTGCCCAAGAGTTTTGAATGCCTGGAAGATACACTGCAAGGAGATGAATCTGATGCTCTCTGGCGAGGGCCCATAGTTGCAAAGCTTCATTGTAAAGCGACAGAGAGCCTGTTATGCCCTGCTTGCTCACATAGAACATGGCTACTTGATTGTCTGTTTGAACTAGGACTGTCTTGTAGCTGAGCTGGGTGTGGAATACTCGAAGAGCAAGGAAAGTTGCTCCGAGTTCTAGGAGATTGATGTGTAAATAGGCCTCCTGTGGAGTCCAGGTACCCTGGGTAGAGAGGCCTTGCAGGTGGGCTCCCCAACCCACCTGTGAAGCATCTGTTGTTAGAGTGGCCTGGGGTGAGGGTTGCTGAAAAGGAGACCCCACCAAAAGGTTTTGGGGTGATTGCCACCATTGGAGGGACAAAATAAGGCAATCTGAGTTTGCTATTTTGTCTGACAGGCAACCTGACGCCTGAGCCCACCGAGTGGATAAAGTTCACTGGGCTGCCCTCATATGGAGGCGAGCATAAGGAACCACATGCACGGTGGATGCCATGGCCTAGCAACTGTAACATTTCCCGAGCAGTGAGGTGAGGTTTTAGCACTGCTTGGGAATCTAACTGCACAATGCGAAGGCAGCGGGGCTGTGGAAGGTAGGCCCTTGTCTATCTGGTATCCAGCAGAGCTCCTATAAACTCTAGGGACTAAGTGAGAGCAAGGTTGGATTTTGGAAAGTTTATGACAAGTCCCAAATACTGGAGGATGCGCATTGTGCGAGAGAGGGCAACCCTGGCCTCTGGCTCTGAAGGGGCTCGAATGAGCCAGTCGTTTAAGTAAGGGAAGACGAATATTCCCAGGGTGCGAAGAAATGCTGCCATCACAGCAATGCATTTTGTGAACACCCTTGGTGCAGAGGCCAGGCCAAAGGGAAGAACCCTGTATTGGTAGTGCTTCCCTTGAAAAAGAAAGCAAAGGAACTTTCGTTGAGTTGGATGGATGAGAACATGAGTGTATAAGAACATAAGATATGCCATACTGGGTCAGACCAAGGTCCATCAAGCCCAGTATTCTGTTTCCAACAGTGGCCAATCTAGGTCATATGTACCTAGCAGTTTCCCCAAGAGACACAAGTTCCACAATGCTTGTACTGGGTCAAGCATTGATATCTTCGGTCACTTCTTAATAGTGGTTTATGGACCTTTCCTCCAGGAACTTGTCCAAACCTTTTTTAAACCCAGCTACACTAACAGCCTTTACTACATCCTCCGGTAACAAATTCCAGAGTTTGATTACACGTTGAGTGAAAAAAATATTTTCTTTTATTAGTCTTAAATAGTTTACCCTGTAGCTTCATTGCATGTCCCCTAGTCTTTCTATATTCTGATAACGTAAACAATCGATCTACGTTTACCAGTTCCACTCCGTTCATTAATTTATAGACTTCTATGCATCCTTGAGATCTACAGAACAAAGCCAATCCTGACTGAAGGTATGGCAGCAGAGTTCCTAGAGAAATCATTTTGAACTTCTCTTTGAACAGGAATTTGTTCAATTCTCTGAGGTCTAAAATGGGTCTGTCCCCTCCTGTTTTCTTTGGAATAAGGAAATAGGGGGAGTGAAACCCTGTACCCAGTTGGGGAATGGGTACCTCTTCTATTGCCCCTTGAGCAAGGAGCACAGTGACTTCTTGACCTAACTGGTCATTGAGAGAGGTCTGAGAATTGAACTGTCTTACCATTGTAGGAGGGGGCATGCTGAGGAAATGAGGCTTATACCCCTCTCTTACAATAGACAGAGTCCAATTTTCTGATGTTATCTGACCCCATCTGGGGGCAAAATGACATAACCTACCTGGGATGTTGGAGGGTTCTGGGCCGTTCAGGGCCAGGAAGACAAAGTTCTCTAGATAGGAGTCAAAGCCCCTGTGGAAGATGAGTCTGCTGAGCCGGTTGAGGCTTAGCTGTTTTTGTTTTTCTTTGTCTAGGTTGTTGCTGCTGTCCCTTTTGGGCAGACTGACCTAAACGATGTCCCTGCTGGGTATAGGAGGGATAAAACTTCTTCTTCTTACTGAAGAATGGTTTCTTAGAGGATTTTTTCCTAGCAGGATCAGCTGTAGATTTAGACAATCTATCCAAAGTGATATTGTCAGCATCTATCTCATTAGCTTTTTCCTGCCAATTCTTGCTAAAGAGATTCTCTCCTGTGCACGGAATATTCCCTAGTTTATCCTGTACCCAAAATTTTCAAGTCAGATGCCTGGAGCCAGGCAATCCTACATGCACCTATGGCAATGGCAGAGGTTTTGCTTATGCACTCAAAGCAGTCAAAGGCTGCACGATTGACAAACTTGGAAACATCCTGGGCATGTTTGATAAGGGCGAGGTAATCTTGCCTCTTATCAGGAAGGAGAGGGCTCATAAGCTCTAAATCTCCTGTGACCTCTCTAAGGAACATTCCCATATATAAGATATAGGAACTGATCCTAGCAGAAAGCATGGAAGCCTGGAAGGTTTGACGTCCAAAGGCGTCAAGAGTCCTACACTCTTGTCCTGGAGGATTAGATGCATGCCTTTTTGCACTCTTTCTCCTTCTCATAGCGGATTCCACCACCATGTAATGGTGTGGTAATTGAGTCTTCTGAAACCCAGGACAAGGAGGAACTCGATACATGGTGTTGAGTCTTCGAGAGTGAAGAGATGTGGTTAGAGGTGTTTCTCACATCCTTAACATGAGATCATGCAAGATCTCATTAATAAGTAAAGCAGCTGCCTCCTTGGGAGCTTTAGGGTATTGCAGGATTTCTAATTCCTTTGCCCTAGGCTCTTTTTCAGGAGCCACTGTGATGGAAAGACCTCGGGCCACATCTCGGATAAAATCCTGAAAGGACATATCCTCTGGTGGAGACATCCTACGCTGAGGAGAAGAGGAATCCTCGGAAAGAAGTACTCTGGTATCGGCAGAGCTTTCAGAGTCTTCAGACTCATCCGAGGATTCAAAGTATCTCCGATCCAGGTGATCGTGCAAAGCACGGTACTGGTATCGATCGAAGTCGGCATCGGAGTGGTCCGGTACTGACCTGTCGATGCCGGATAGACATGCATGACTCGGTCCCGGTAGAATACCTGCCGATGTCGATGCAGTCGGTGGCTGGTACCGGTTGAATTGTCTGAAGCGGTTTCAGGGGCATCGAGGCCGTGAGAAGAGCTGCCAGACTGCGTTCAATAGCCAAGAATCTCTGGTCTATTGACGCTGCCGATGCTTGGGTATCGGTACCGGATGAAGCGGCCGGAACCCCAGAGCATGGCAGCAGTAGTTCTGCCGAGATTGAAGCCTCGAGAACATCCTGGAGCCCCGTTAGTGCTTTGGAAGCTGAAGCCTCCTGCTGGGGCAATTTTGCCGGTGAAAGTCCCTCAAGGGCAACGCCAGAGGCATCTCGATGTCTAGAAGGAGATCTACCCTTTGAGGACCGGCTAGATTTATGTTTAGTTACCTGAGATCCATGGGAGGAAGGCGAAGCCCTGGAAGACGTCGATGCCACAGAGACTGCATTGGAGGGAAAAAGGGTGCTAATTTTAGCAGCTCGGTTTTGCCGGCCCCTTTTCAACATCATCCCACAGGCAACACACTCAGAAATAGAGTGGTCAGGACCTTAACATTTGAGGCACCACTCATGGGTGTCGGTGACGGAGATGGTACCGCCACACTTAGAACACTTTTTAAAACCCGAAGCGTTTTTTTCCATTTTGAAGGAAAACGTTGGGCCTAGTGCCCAAAATGGCACGTGGCACCTGAAGAGAAAATTACTGGTAAGACTCCAGAAGTTAAGTTTGTTTGTTTTTTTTTAAGAAAGAAGAACCGGCGGTACCGGTGTAGCGTCGAGGGAAGGCAGACGCGAGCACAAAAAAGAATAGAAGGGATTTTTTCTGCAGTGACAGGATGTGCGATCTGTCGGCTCCGCGGAACTGGAGAGGGACAATAGGGAAAGGCGGGAAGGCAGCATGCAGGCGCTGTGGGATGCTCCCAAAAGCTTTCCTATTGGACGCTGGGGAGCGTTCCCGCGCAGGCTCCGTCGGTACCGACGATACCCATATGTGAAGACTACATTCCTGCTTGTTCCTGGAGATCTCTCTTTATGGAAAGGTTGGTGGATGTGCTGGATAACTTTCCAGTGGAGGTGTGAAATGAGAACTATCTGAATTTGAAAAAGCATGGGACAAATATAGAAAATCTCTGAAGGACAAAAGGAATTGCAGAACTTAATAGTTCTTAAGGATAGACCATATGGTCTTTACAGTATCTGCCATTATTTTCTTGAATACCCAAACCAAATACACCAAAATACTTCCTAGTATAATATTTTCTGAATAAAAATAGTATAGAACAACCATGTCTCCCGCAATCCTTGCCTCCGCTGCCAAACCAAAACAAGCAAACTCCTGCCAATTTTCATTAATTTCCTGAAATGTTTATCAATTAGGAAAAAGCAGCAATACTAGTCTTGGGCTATTGCAAAATCTGAAACTGGAACCCAGGTTTAAGTAGCAAATTCTGCAGCTACTAATCCAAAACAAACAAGATTTTAAATTATGCAGTCAGATGCACATCATTAATAGGTGTCTTTCTAATTTCTACTTTATCAGTCACGCAATCTGAAAGCCATTTGTGGACCATAACTAGCACTTGCTCTGAGCCCCCAGAATAGTTAAAGCCTGGGCACAACATAAAGCACTACAGGCAGTTAAAACATTAAAGGAAGGGGGAGGACCACGTGACGCATGAGCGAGTAGAAGCTTTCTCTACTCGCTCCGGGGCTGCCCCGATATTAAACTGCACTTTGGAGAGTTTTCCCCAATGTAGGGCACCGGAAAGCACACGGTTCGAAGAGAGTGCGGTGTCGAGGTACCTTCCAGAAAAATTGGACCCAAACATGCCTCTCCCGGTGCGCCGAGAACGTGAGAAGACTCCGAAGCCTGGGGCCTCCTCTAATGTGGGACCAGCAACCAGTATGGCGCAGCCGCGATCTCCAGGGGGTGAGAGCATGGACTCGGGGTCTGAGGAGCTTGCACGGGAAGTGGCGAAGCTCTTGGAGCCCAAATTTGACCTTATTCTGAACAAACTCGAGATGATGGGAGAGACGCTGTCAGACGGCTGCCTGGGTGAGAATCTTCACAGTCTTGGCAAGTGCATATATCTATATGATTTGCAAGGGATTGTGGGCAATGCAGTTCATTCACACCAGACACAGCTGCTGACAATAATTTAGTTGTGCTCAAGTGTTAAAGCCAATAAGATATTTATTTATGGGGTTATTTCTCCCAACACAGATATGCTTGGTAGCACATAAATCAGGTTACTTGCTTCCAGTGTTTAACTTGGAAAAACAAAATCAAAATCAGGACAACAACATTCAAACTTGTCAGGCATTAGCTAATGTTTTCTTAGCATATATCAAACAACAAACCAAAAGCCACAAAGAAAGAAAAAAACTGTTCTTTTCAGGTTAACTTCTGATAACTTCCCACATAGATTCAGAAGTGATTCTCTCCTAGCTCACAAGCAATTAGGTAAGGCTCAATTGCTAGCAGTTATCCAGCTGAAACCCCTTAGCTGGCTTGCTTTCTACTGTGTGGGTCAAATCCTGCTTCAGGAGCTTTTCTGAGTAGATTAAAGAACAAGTTTGTATTTCTTTGTGATGGTTGCTGTACTTTATAACAGAAAATCACCAAAGGAGTTTGGACAGAGAGCAGTCCATATAAACACATTCTTCATCTGCAATCATTCCCCCTTGTTCAACAAGCATGGGTTCAATATCATGGATTGGCACAGATGAATCTCTCAATGGAGCACTTTCAGGAGAATACTTGTTTCCCTGCTGTCTTTCAAGGTTATAGCTAGGGCATAGATCAATGTTCATACCCGAGCTTCCATTGCTGTTAGAGTTCCTCTCTATATAGCCTGGCCAGTATGTAGTCCAGTTCTTATGTCCAGCCTTCCAATCCAGATCCCTGGACACTGGATCTCTCTTCACATACCTTCTGGCACAGGTCTTAGGGTCCCTTCCACGTGCAGCCGTCTCCCTCACAGGTAGCGTCTGGAGTTTCCTAGCTCTGCAGCACCATTCCTCTGGCTTTCCCCAGTCCAATGACGTATGCTGGCCCTTGAAATGCCTCCCAGTACACGTACTGCTCTGGACTCTTCTAGACCTCTCAAAGGCTTTTCTCTTCCTTCTTCCAAAGGGTTTCTTTCCTTCTCTGTCCGTCCGGTTTGGCTTCTGCTTCTGATGATCCTCCTGATGATGAAGATGATCAAGCTCAAGCTGCTTCTCAGGATAATGAGGATGATTCTCTGTAGAATAAACTCTACCTTTATTCTGCTTAGATGAGTGCTCCTCCCTAACACAGCGCAGCTGTGCTGAATCAGGCCCTGCCCTTTGAGATGAGTGCTTAGGGATTACCTCATAGCCCTCCTGATTGAACACACGTTTCCCCACTTCAGCTCCTCTAATGGCTGTTGGAAACCTGGTGCATTCTGGGACTGGTAGTCTTTTATGGGAAAATTCTGTTTTCTTATTTCTACCAGAACTGACAGGTTGCTTGTTCAGAGTCACTTCACCTTTTCTATAGCTCCTTCCTGAGCTATGATAAGCTTCCTTATCACAACGCTCACGGAGTTTAATCAGAGAATCGACGAACTGGAGCATCGGATGTCGGAGATGGAGGGCGAGGAGGGGAAGCGGACCCGGGAAATGGATCTGTTGCGCAAGAAGATCGAAACCCTACTCGATAAGGTAGATGACCTGGAGAACCGTTCACGACGAAATAATTTAAGAATCGTGGGGGTCCCGGAGACCAAGACTGATGCAATGTTGGTTTCGCTTGTGGAGAATTGGCTGCCTAAAGAGTTGGGACTGGAGGGCCTGGTTGGGCAACTTAAAGTGGAGTGGGCGCACCGTTTGGGGCCTAAGACTGAGACCCGGCAAAGGCCCAGAGTGATCATAGCGCGGATCCTGAATTTTCAGCATAAGTGGCAGCTTTTACAAGCGTTCCGAAAAAAACAGGATCTGCTATTGGATAACAAGAGAGTGTTGCTGTTTCAGGACTACTCTGCGAGTGTGGCTGCGAAGCGCAAAGAATTTTCACCAATGTGTGCGATCTTATTTAAAAAACAGCTCCGCTTCACCCTGGCGTTCCCAGCCACCCTCCGCGTGTACCACGAGGGGAAGAACCATGTGTTAACCTCGGTGGTTGCAGCGCAGAAATTTGTCACGGAGCTGGAGAACAACGCGGCAGAGAGCGGCCGGGGGCCTTGAGGAGAAAGCAGTATGCCACCGGTTGGAAATGGCACAGGGGGCCGACAGCGCGCAGAAGCGTGGCCTGCGAGTTGCTACAGTGGGAGCGGGACATTTGTGATATGGTGACTGCAGCTCCCAGGCAACGTGGTTATGTATAACTGTTCTTATTGTGGTTTTCTTTTGTTTCTTGCTGTGGAGTTATTACGTTAGATGTTGGGTTCA
Organism: Ichthyophis bannanicus; assembly: GCA_033557465.1. Taxonomy (NCBI): domain Eukaryota; kingdom Metazoa; phylum Chordata; class Amphibia; order Gymnophiona; family Ichthyophiidae; genus Ichthyophis; species Ichthyophis bannanicus. The sequence continues at coordinate 45,279,295 of CM066040.1, forward strand.
GTGTGGTTGGGAATGGGCGGTGGGGATGCTTTGAGTTGGGCCGTTTTGAAGGCGGGCCAGACACCCTTGTGTATCACGGTGTATACTGTGCACAACTGTCTGTAACCGTGCCCCCCGCAGAGATCATTAGGTATCAGTCTCTGTCTCGGCTCTCAGGCTGAGTATGGAGCTCTGAGTAGGCCTCGAGGCAGCACTGGCTTTGTAAATTGGGGAGTGCGGGTTATGCGATGGGGGGAAGGGTGGGACAGCCCTGTGGCGCACGGAAGTGGGACTCGAGCCTGGCAGAGCGGGCCGGGGGTAGGATGAATGACTTTTTTACGGGGGACGGGGGGAAGAGTGATCAGGGGGGAGAGGGGGGGCGGGAGCTACAGAAGTGGTGGGGAATGGGAGGGAGAGGGGAAGGTCAGAGGGTAATGTTCGGGGGGGGCTGGGGTGGAGGTGAGGGGGAGCAGCAACTGGGTAGATGGTGGTACGGGGAGTGGGGGAACTGGGACGATGGGGTAGGAGGGCCTTGGCACGGGGGGGGGGGCAAGTATGGAACAAATTACGGAGCACACTACGGAGAGTAAGGCTGGGAACTGAGGCTGGGCAGCTTTCAGTCAGAAGGCTATTGATGAGCGGCATGCAATGGAGAAAGAAGGGGGTGAAGGCCAATGGGAACTGAGCTGCGCATTACCTCCTGGAAAGTGGGAGGTCTAGGCACCCCGGTCAAGCACGCCAAAGTATTGCAAGTGCTAAGAAAACAGGGCGCTCAGGTAGCGTTTCTACAAGAGACGCACCTCAGTGACAGGGAGCATGCCAAGCTGAAAAGAGCCTGGGTTGGGCAGGTATATGCGGCGGCGGCGGAAAGGGGCAAGACGAAAGGGGTGGCGATTCTAATGGATAAGCGGCTTCAAGTAGAGGTGATACGGGAGGACACTGATCCTATGGGAAGATTTCTGTGGGTCCATGCCCGGATTAATGGGGAGGAATTGATTTTGGGGAACATTTATGCCCCTAATGTGTACAGTCATGAGTTTTTCAAATCCCTAGTACGGAAGGTGAGTGGGGCCCCTAAAGTACCGATAATCCTAGCGGGGGATTTTAACTGTCCCGCTGACCCGGTGTTAGATAAGTCGACCCCATCACAGGGAACCAAAGGCTGGGTTTCGAGAGGGGTAAATTACCTCTGTAGGATGGGGGGCCTACTTGATGTTTGGAGGATACTGCATGAGGGGGAGCGAGACTACACACACCTGTCAAGGGCTCATCACTCTTGGTCCAGGATTGATTATATTTTAGTATCGCAAGCGGACTTGGGTAGAGTCAGTAGGGCAGAGATTGGGCCAATTCTGGTGTCAGATCACGCCATGGTGAGTATGGTATGGAGAGGACGCCGCAGAGTGGGCGGTAGGTGGTCTTTCCCCCGGCATTTATGGCATAGAAGAGACTTCCAGGAATTTGTAAAAGCGCGCTGGACGGAGTTTGTTACTGATAATGACGGGAGTGTAGCCTCCACCGCTACGCTTTGGGAGGCGGGGAAGGCGGTAGTTCGGGGGCATATTATTGCCTATGTAGCTAGTGAACGGAAAGGGGTGAATGAGAAGCTGGTAGGGCTGGCCCAGGAGTTGCAACAGAAAAAAAAGGCATCATTGCGAAGCCCTGCAGGGGGAGCGCTGCAGGAGTATTTGGAGGTGCAGCGGCAAATGAATAGGTATTTGCAGGAGAGGGCGGTATATGATATGCAATATTATCGGCATCAATTTTTTCGTTTTGGAAACCGGTCGGGGAAATTATTGGCACGATTGGTGAGAGATTGGAGCGGAGCCAAGCTCGTGACCGTGATTAAGGATGATAAAGGGGATAGGCAGACTGAACCGCGGAAAATAGCGGAAGTTTTTCAACGCTTCTATAGTGCATTATACATGCCGGAGCCCGCAGATAGGGTGCTTGAACGGAGTTTTCTGGATAGTGTGAATCTCCCGCAGGTGACTCCTCATGAGCGGGAGGCGTTGAATCAGCCCATCTCAGGGGCGGAGATTCAGAAGGTGATTAAGGCAGGGAAGCCGCATAAGGCGCCGGGTCCCGATGGATACGGCGCAGAGTTTTACAAAATTCTGGAGCTGCAGGTGGTGCCTACGCTCGCTGCAGTGTATGCGGAGGCCTTAGACACCGGACGCTTTCCCAGGGATATGCGGACGGCTTCGATTTCACTTATTCATAAAGCGGGGAAGGACCCGGAGAACCTGTCTTCTTATCGACCTATCTCGCTTATTAATTTCGATATGAAGCTTTTGGCGTCGATCTTGGCGGACCAGGCGCAGGCTTATCTTGGCTTGCATTATTGGCCCTCATCAGGCAGGCTTTGTGAGGGGCAGACTGGCCGCACAGAATATTCTTCAAGTACTGTTGGGTATGGAACGCTGCCTCCAGCAGAAGACGCCTTTGTTGCTGGCCAGCTTAGATGCGGAGAAAGCCTTTGACCGCGTCTCGTGGGACTATATGTTTGCAGCCTTGAGTCGTTTTGGTTTCGAGGGGCCGTTTGTCGGTTGGGTGCGAGCTTTATATTCTGAGCCGAGGGCCTTTATCGCGGTGGGGGGAGAGACTTCTGCTTTCCTGCTGAAGAGGGGGACTAGGCAGGGTTGCCCCCTGTCACCGTTTCTCTTTATATTACATTTGGAGCCGTTATTAGTCAAATTAGTGGGGCATGCAGAGGTGTCCGGGATAGGATGGGAGGCGGGAGAAATGAAAGTAAGTGCGTTCGCAGATGATATGTTATTGTGTTTAACAAACCCACATCGATCCTTAGCACAAGCACTCCGTGTTATTGAGTCATTTGGCACCTTCTCCGGCCTGAAAATCAATGTCACCAAGTCCCTCGGCTTAGATGTTGGGGGCTGATGCAGGGCGTCTTGGGTTGGTGACTTTCCACTAGTGTGGGCGGAGGGGCAGATACGTTACTTGGGTATCCAGATCCCCGAGTGGTTAGAACAGATATACAAGGTAAATGTACAGCCTTTGATAGAGGGGACGGCGGGACGCTTACAGAAATGGAGGGATCTGCCGTTATCGTTGAGCGGTAGGATAGTGTTGTTTAATATGGTGGAGCTCCCACAGTGGCTGTACATAATGCGGCACCTCCCAATGTGGCTTAGGCGGAGGGATGTCGATATTATGCAGAGTCACTTGTCCCGATTTTTGTGGCGGGGTCAACGCGCTTGGATTGCGTTGGATACACTGATGCAGCCTATAGCACGGGGAGGGGCAGGGCTACTCTCGGTACGGAGGTACAACATGGTATGTTGGGCGACAATATTGCGAGATATGGTGGAAGGGGCGTCGGAAGTAGTTCCCTTAAAAATTATAGATGAAATAGTGGCCCCGCAGCATAGATTGGCGGTGGTGCAGGCGGCACCCAGAGAGGTCCCGCCGGTGTGCAGACAATCGGGCTTTTGGTTTGCAGCACAGACGGCCTGGCGGGCCCTCTGCAAGTGTCGGAGGGTTCGATGGTCCCTGACTAATTGTATGCCCCTGGGGGGCAATGTGGCGTTTCCCCCGGGAATGGGGACCTCGGTGGCGCGCGTGTGGGCGGCCAGAGGACTGCAATATGTAGGGCAGCTGCGTATGGAAGGGAGAGACGAGATGGACTCCTTCGTGGCCTTACGAGAGCGGTTTGGCTTGGGGCCCCGAGACCAATATTTCTACTTCCAGGTGCGGCATTATGTCTTTGCGTTGCGGAAGGAGAACGAACAGCTGTTGGCGCAGGGTGGAATGTTGGAACTGTTTCGCAGTTTGGAAAGGAAAATAACGGGGGGCAGCCTGGAGGAGGTGTTGAACCCCACGGATGACAATGTCAGAGTGGCCACGTTAGCAGAAAGGTGGCGAAAGGATGGGGTGCCGCAGGTGACAGTGGAACGTTTGCGTGGGGCGTTCACGGCGGTTAGGTCTCTTTCTGAAGCAGTCCAGCTGCGAGAAACGCAATATAAATTTCTTTGGAGAGCTTACGTACATAACGTATGGGCGGCCAGGGTGGGTTTGGAGGGGACAGATGTGTGTAGTCTTTGCAAAGTGGAGCAGGGAGGGTTTGCTCATAGGTTCTGGGGATGCATGCATATCCAAGGGTTGTGGCAGGCAGTGGGGAGGCGCCTAGAGCACTGGTTACGGTGTCGGGTGGAAGTGACGCCAGAATGGTGCCTTTTTGGCTCCTATGAAGGTGAGCAACCTCTGGGGGGAGATCCACGCCAGCTGTGTGCAAAGGGCTTTGTGTTAGTAAAGCAATGTATATTGCGGCACTGGCTGGATGAGGTGGCTCCGACAGTGGGGGAGTGGGAGCGGGCAATGGAGGATCTCATGGATATGGAGCAGCGTACAGCGCGACTGCTAGTGGGGGAGGCCTGGGAATGACATACTAGAGTGTGGAGTCCTATGTGTAGTGGCAGCTCAATTGGGCTGGAGCGGGGTGAGCCAAGGCCTGGTTCTAGTGAGCAATAGGAGTGTCAGGGGGGTGGGGAGTGTCAGGGGGGTGAGGGGTGGGGGGTGGGGGGTGGGAGGGGGGGTTGGGGGGGTGCTTCTGCCGCCCTTGGGGCAGAGGCCTGTTCGCTGCAGAGGCAGCACATCCTACGGGCAACAAGACCAGGCTCTATATGCTGTTATGGGTGAATTTTAGGAGTTCTTTGCTGTGCTATCGTAGACATCACATGTTAGTTGGTTTATGCTTTGTTTTGTGATGCGTTATGTGGAAGCTCTTTCATGTGGGGCTGTGTTGTTGAGTTTTCTAAATATGTTTAAAACTCAATAAACATGATTTTTCATAATGGCAAAACATTAAAGGAGGCATTCACTTGTGTATTTCATCCTATGTTAAATGGCCAGTGAAAACATGTTTGTGGTCACATACCTACAATCTAACACTTCTTTCCTAGAGCTCCAACTATGCTTACCTCAGCAGTAACTGCAGAACCAAAGGCAGAGAGTGGCTTGTTCCATGCACTGACTGGCGGTGGGCTGATGGGTCCCACTGAAAATCAGGAGGAAAACCAATGTCATAAGAATACCAAGGAAAGCTGTACTGGACAGCAGCTGAACTTTGTACATCAAAAAGTTTATTGCATCTAAACTATGGACTAAAACATGTAGAGCAATTCTAATCAACTTCTTCAAATATGAGTGTCTCTGATTTGCTGATTGCTTTAAATACTAGAGCTTCTTTTTCTGTCATTTAATATTTCATTTAATAATAAGAAAACATGCAACTTATTTTTCACAAAAGGTTACATTTTACTTACCGGATAATGTATTTTCCTTGAATCCTGCTAGACCAGTCCAGACAAGTGGGCTGTGTCCCCCTACCAGCAGAGGTGGGGCGAGAAAAATTCCAGACGTTTCTTATGACATCATCCTGCTATACCAGTCGATGCAGCTAGGGGCACAGCTTAGTATCAGTACCCAAGTACCTCATATACCCTCTCTGTAAGGATAACAAGGTTCAACAGAACAAGGAATCATAAATATGTACAGGATATCTTCAGACAAAGGCCTGTTAAAAGGATATGGGCCCACAAGGCCAACTGCAGCAAACCATAACCAGTCATAGGTCATAGGTCACAGGGGCAGGGCTCTGGACTCATAACAGAAATCAAGGAAAGGACATTATTTAGTAAGTAAAATGTCATCTTCCATATCGCCCTGCTAGGCCAGTCCAGACAAGTGAGATGAACCACTGGGTGGGAAAACAACATGGCAGCTTTCAAGACCTCTCAGCCAAAGGCCATATCCACCCAAGTGGTAATGTTTGACAAAGGTGGAAAGTGATATCCATGTCACTACCTGAGAAATATATAAGAGGCGACTGAGATCCATTTTCCCCAGGAAGATGATTGCGTCCGAGCGGACTGTGCATGCAAACCCCCAGGAACTGGCTGATTCAGCAAAAGATAACACTGAGATAATGGCCTCCTTGATCCAGCACCCAAGGTTAGACCTGGTGGTTGCTTCACCCTTATGAGGGCCTGCAAACAGCACAAACAGACGATCTGATTTGCGAGAGGAGTTAGTGACCTTGAGATACTGGAGAGGCATACTCCCGACATCCACCAAGCGAAGGTCCTTATCCTTCTCTTGGCACTGTTCCTTAGAAAAGGAAGGCAGATAGACCACTTAACAAGAAAGGATGATCTCCCCCCTCCTTGCCGAAGGTGCTAATGGACTGAATGTACATGGCCTCCTCCAAAAATGACAATAAGGATCCCTTCATGTCAATGCCTGCAACTCATAGATATATCTTACCAAGCAGATTGCAATCAAAAAGATGGTCTTAAGCAACAGATCTTTAAGTGCAACTTGCCTCAGGGGCTCAACATCAAGATTTGGAGAAATAATCAGAGATCCCAAGAGGGAATAACTGAACGCAGGGGAGGATGCAAGTGTTACATCTCTGAAGGAAAGGAGACATATCCAGGTGCAAGGCTATGTGATGCCCTACCACTGGCCCCCAGAAGCATGACAAGGCTGCCACCTGAACCTTCAGGGAACCAAGGGAAAGGCCCTTGTCAAAGCCATCCTGAAGAAAGGCAAGCCAAGTTCGCGGCGCAGTTGCCAGGCCAAAGGGAAGCACTTGAAACTGAAAATGACCCATCGGTACTGCAAACCTGAGGAATTTCTGATGCTCCCAGCGTATGCGAATGTGCAGATACGCCTCCGAAAGGTCCAGGGACGTCAGAAACTCTCCTTTTCTCACTGCTACGACGAAGGACCTGAGTCTCTCCATTCGAAAATGAGACACGCGCAGAAAGCGATTCACCTTCTTTAAATCCAGAATGGGACGCCAAGTCCCTTCTTTCTTTGGTACTATGAAATAGATGGAGTATCAACCGCAACCTAATTGGTCTGCAGGAACCGGGACAATTGCTTTGAGCCGTAGAAGCCTTTGCACTGTCTCCTGCACTGCCTTGCGCTTTGCTCGAGCCCGGCACGGCGACCGAACGAAAGAATCAGACACCGAACTCTGCAGCTCTAGCGCATAACCTTCTCGCACCACCTCCAACACCCACCGATCAGACGTGAGCTGGGCCCAGGCAGGGTAAAATTCCCGTAGCCACCCCCCCTACGGGAACTAGCTCCCCCTGGGTCCCCCTGACTTCATTGTGACTTTTTGAAGGAGGAGGACGAGGATGCAGACGCAAAACCCCTGTTTGCCCTCGAAACCCTCGACCCCCCTGGGATCTACTAGGGAAGCGACCTCGCTGAAATTGGCTCCCCCTCGGGAAATTGAAGCAACGGAAGTCCCGTTGCTGCCCCCGAAGCCCAGGAGTCGAGCGGCTCTGTTTCTGCTTGTCCTCTGGCAACCTACCGCCCTTCAACTCCCCTAAATCCTTAACCAATTTTTCCAAATCTTCACCAAAGAGCAGCTTTCCCCGGAAGGGAAGCTTACTCAACCGTGCCTTGGAAGAAAGAGTACTCACTCACCTGAAACAGGTGTTCTCCAGGAGCAGCAGGAATCAGTCCTCACATATGGGGTGACATCGACGTCGATGGAGCCCTTGCAGAGCATTTCCCCAGCTTTCCATGAAAGCCTTTGGGAATGCAGGCACGCATGCGTGGTTCCTTCCCACCTAAAGGTGCCATCTTGCTTCAGTCAAATGACATAGCTAAAACAGCACACAAAAATGAAAAAATGAACTATGTACAACTGCAACTCCCAGGGGAGGAGGGAGGGTTGTGAGGACTGATTCCTGCTGCTCCTGGAGAACACATGTTACAGGTGAGTAACTACTCTTTCTCCAGGACCAAGCAGGAAGTCAGTCCTCACATATGGGTGACTCCCTAGCTCTGGGCTACCAAGGAACCCAGGCTGAACAAGAGAACTCCCTCTAGTCCCAGCATCAAAGAAAGGCTTTTCACTGACAGAACCTCCACCGGTAGCCCAATGAAGGACTGGAGGGCAGGAGTTGCCTAAACCTCAAAGAGATTCCGAAGTACTGCCTGGCCAAAAGCACTGTCCCTATGGGACTCCCTTTCCAGACAGTAATGGGCCGCAAAAGTCTGGCTTGAAGACCAAGTTGCAGCCCTGCAGATGTCTACCAACGGTACAGAGCGGAGATGAGACACTGAGGCAGCCATTGCCCTGACACGATGGGCCGTGACCCGACCCTGCAAAGGAAGGTCAGCCGCCCTGTAAGCCCAGGTGATACAGTCAGCCACCCAGGTGGACAAGGTACGCTTGGACACAGCCAACCCCAAATTATTGGGGTCAAAAGATAGGAAGAGCTGAGTAGCCCTTCTATGCCCCTGCGTACGGTACAGGTAGGATAAGGCCCTCCTACAGTCCAGAGTATGCAGAACTGCTTCAGCCTGGCTTGCATGAGGCCTAGGAAAGAATGTTGGAAGAACCACCTCTTGGTTAAGGTGGAAGGAGGAGACAACTTTTGGGAGGAACTTTGGATGAGCCCTAAGGACTACCCTGTTCCTATAGAAGCGAGTGTAAGGCCTGTCACAGACCAGGGCCTGAAGCTCACTCACTCGCCTGGCCGAGGTTAGGGCTATCAAGAAGAGTGTCTTCCAGGACAGGAAGCGTAGAGGGCAAGTAGCCATCGGCTCAAAAGGTGGGCGAGTCAGTTGCTGCAAGACCACATTCAACTCCCACTCAGGAGCAGGACGACGGATTGGAGGCATGAGCAAAAGCAAGCCTCTGAGAAAGCGGGACACCAAGGGGTGGACCGACAGAGAATGTCCTTCCACCAGTGAGTGGTGGGCTGCTAGGGCTGAGGTGGACCCGAACAGAATTGGACTTAAGTCCCTGATTTGATAAGTGTAGCAAGTACTGAAGCACTACTGGTACAGTACAGGAGAAGGGATCCTCTGTACGTAGCTGACACCATTTAAGAGCATAGGTTTTCCTAGTGGACTGTTTCCTAGAGGCTAGGACAACCTCCTCAACTTCTTGAGGTAGGACCCAGGGAGTTAAAACTACCCTTGCAGCCTCCAGGCCATCAAATTGAGAGCTTTGAGAATTGGGGTGCAGAAGGGAACCCTGATCCTGAGAGAGAAGGTCGGGTTGCAACCCCAGAGGCAGTGGGGGATCCACAGCCAGCTGAAGCAGAAGTGGAAACCAAGGCTGTCTCGGCCACCTGGGAGCTACCAGCAGTACCGAGGCCTTGTCCTGAAGAATCTTGAACAGGGTTCGGGCCACCAAGGACGTGGGAGGAAACGCATACAGGAGGCCCTGAGAACATGGGATCAGAAAAGCATCTGCCGCCAGCTGCAGAGGATGCGGTTGTCTGGAGAACAACTTTGGCAGCTGTTTGTTCAGTGGACTGGCAAACAGATCTATGGATGGAAGTCCCCATTTCAGGAAAATCTTCTGAACCACCGAAGGATGGAGCTGCCACTCATGGGGCTACAAAATCCTGCTCAACCTGTCGGCCAGGTAGTTTTCCTGGCCAGGGAGGTACACAGCCTTGAGGAGCATGTTGTGCTTGAGGGCAAACATGCAAAGGTCCTGTGCTTCCTGACAAAGGAGCCTGGACCCAGTTCCGCCCTGCTTGTTCACATAAAACATGGCTACCTGGTTGTCTGTTTGAACTAGGACAGACTGATGAGCCAGTGTCTGAGAGAAAGTCCTGAGGGCTAACCGAATAGCCCTGAGTTCCAGTAGATTGATTTCCTGTGCGTCTTCCCAGGGAGACCATAGGCCCTGGGTGCACTTGCCAAGACAATGAGCTCCCCAGCCCTGCAGGGAGGCATCCGTGGTCAACACCACTGTGAACCCAGGCATCTGAAAAGGTACCCCTTGCAGCAGATTGGGTGGGTGCAGCCACCAGCTGAGGGAGCTCAGAAATTGTCTGGATACCCTTATCCTGTCTCTGAGGCTGCCTGTGGCCTGTGACCACTGAGTCCGAAGGCACCACTGTGCAGGCTTCATATGGAGCCTTGCATTGGGGGTCACATGTACTGTCGAAGCCATGTGGCCAAGAAGCCTCAGGCAGAGTCTGGCGGAGACCAGTGACCTGCTGAGAAACTGGTTTGCTAAGTTTATCAGTCTTTGGGCTCTGTCTTCTGGCAAGAATGCCTTTGCCAGCAGAGAGTCCAGCCTCGCCCCTATGAACTCCAAGTTCTGGGAGGGGAGCAAAGTGGACTTTGCGAAGTTTATTACAAACCCCAATCTTTGAAGAAGAGCAATAGTTCTGAGGGTGGCCTGTCGGGCCTCCTGGCACATCTGACCTCTTATGAGCCAGTCGTCCAGATAGGGGAAGACAAAGACTCCCTGATTTCTTAGGTAGGCCGCCACCACTGCCAGGCATTTGGTAAAGACCCTGGGAGCGGAGGTGAGGCCAAAAGGCAGTACTCTGTACTGATAATGGTTTCCTCCCACAATGAACCTGAGGTACTTTCTGTGGTCTGGATGAATGAGGATGTGAGTGTACACATCCTTTAAATCTAATGAGCATAGCCAATCTCCCTGCTGGAGGTAGGGCAGAAGTGTTCCAAGAGTAAGCATCTTGAACTTTTCTTTCTCTAGGAACTTGTTGAGGTTTCTGAGGTCTAGAATAGGTTGAAGGCCACCTGTTCTTTTGGGTACCAGGAAATACCTGGAGTAGAACCCTTAAACTTGCAAGTGAGGAGGCACAGGCTCCACCGGCCTGTCCACCAACAGACCTTGGAGCTCCTGAAGGAGAAGATCTGTGCGCAGGGGAGGCCTTGGAGGCTCCCCTGGAAAGTATGGAGGAGGCAGTTGTTGGAAGTGTAGGAGATAGCCCTTGTGGACTATGCTTAACACCCAACTGTCTACAGTGATGAGTGGCCACTGGTGGGCAAACAGGGCGAGGCGACCTCCTGTGCAGGGTTGGAAGAGAAGGGACGGAGAGGCTATGCCTAAGGAGTCAAAAAACCCCACCCTGCTGAGAGGGAGCAGGGGCCGGAGGTTTGGGGGGCCTCTGCCTATGGGGCCCATTACCCTGCCCCTTGGCTTGCTGACCCAGAGGGGCAGCTTTGGCAGCCTCGTATTGTGGGTACTGTTTGTAGGCAGTGCCCTTCCTTGGGTAAAAGGGCTTTTTACCCGAGCCCTTCTTTTTGTGAGAAGGGGAAGAAGTCTTCCTAGATAGCCTTGTCCTCGTGAAGTGCTCGGTTTCGAGCTGTGCGGCCTTCTCTGTCATGGGCTTGCCAAAAAGGTTCTCACCTCGGCAAGGGACATCGACCAACTTGTCCTGAACCCAAGGCTCGAGGTCCGATGACTGCAGCCATGCCTGGCGTCGAGCCACGATGCCGGCTGCCACAACACGGGCCGAAGCCTTGAAGCCATTGTAGGCAGCGCGGGACATAGACTTGGAGCAGTCCCGGATCCCCGAGGACAAGGACTTGAACCTCTGCAAGGGTTCCCCGGAGAGACCAGCAGAGAACCCGGCCAGCTCCTTGGCCAGGTCTCGCAAGTACATGTCCATGTACAGCTGGTAAGACTGGACACGGCAAGCAAGCATCGAGCCCTGAAAGCACTTTCTACCAAAACCATTGAGTTTCCAGGCCTCCCTGCCAGGGGGCACCACGGAGTGCATCTTCTGACTTTTCAGGCGATGCATGGCCGATTCCACCACCATGGAATGGTGTGGTAGCTGCGCCTTTTGAAAGCCAGGACTCTTCTGGAGTCGGTAGATCGAATCGACCCGCTTGCTTAGAACCGGCACCGAGGCCGGTGCCTCCCACATCCGGAAGAGGAGCAGTTCCAGCATCGGAGGAACCGGAACAGTAAAGGCCTCCTTCAGAGGAGAGTCGTACTGTAGGGCCTCGAGCTCCTCGGCTCGAGGCTCCTCCTCGGGATCCACAGGGATAGCCAACGTGGTGGCCATATCCCGGACGAACTCCGAGAACCGGGTATTCTCCGGGGGGGGGGGGGGGGGGGGGATCTACTCCGGGGCTCAGACTGTGGTGAGTGCGACGGGACGCACCGAGTCCGGAAGGTGTCGGGGGACTCCTCGTCCTCCGTCTCCCAGGCGGACTCGTCCGATGAGGAATCGAGGTCCAACCGCACGGGGCCTGGGAGCACCCGCCCCGACGCCAAAGGCACCAGCGTCGATGCCTCGGTCCCGAACGGGAGGTCGAGGGAGACCGCGACCGAGGTCGACCTCGAGCATTGGCTCGGTCTCCGGGGTCGACCGATGTCGATGTCCCGGTGGTCGGGGTAGGTGTGCCAGACAGGCTGGCCATCAGTGCCCGCTGCTGTTCCACGAAGGCAGACAGTCTGCTCTCCAAGGCTGTCAGCCTGAGACTCAGCTCAGGAGACTCAGCAGCCCCCGACTTGGGCCCCGGCGGCGCCGGGCCCGACGTCGGCTCTCTGGGAGGCGAGTCCACGAGGACTACAGGACTTACGTGTCCAGCAGACTCCAGCTCCACACGAGGTACTTTTGGAGGCTTCTCCTGTTCCACGGGCCCGGGGCGACGGTCGGGGGTCTGAGACCTAGCTCTCGAGGAGCCAGGGACCTCCTCCAACGACGCCCTCGCGCGCCTCTTCTTCCTCTTTCGTTCCTGGTCGTGGGACCCACTGTCCGAGGAGCCCCGACGGTTCTTGGGATCCGATTCCCGAGATGTCGAGGCCTCAGACAAGGTCCGGGCCTGGCCGGAGGTCGAGACGGAGAAAAGCCTTTCCTTTTGGTGCTGACGACTTTGCAGTGCCTTGGAAGACATTTTCCCACATGGTCCACACGTCTTAGGATCGTGGTCAGGACCGAGGCACCGAAGGCAGCAGTCGTGTGTGTCGGTGAGAGACATTAGCTTCTTCCACCGATCACACTTTTTAAACCCACTGGAAGCCATCGGTTAAAAGAGTCTCCGCGCGGTCAAAGGACCGGCCTTCCAGGGAAAAAGACAAAATAAAAGGGCGCGAACGCCAGCCACGAAGGGCAAAAACCAAAAAAAGAAGATCGGGCTCGATACCAGTGTACCGAACCCTGCGGGAGGGGAACCAGCGTCGAACCGGAGAAAGAAAAATAGCAAAGGATCGCCAAAATATCTAACAATTTTCCGGGAGGACTAGGACACACGTCCGAAGAGCTTCACGGAAAAAGAGAGACTGAAGCAAGATGGCACCTTTAGGCGGGAAGGGAACCGTGCCTGCATTCCCAAAGGCTTTCATGGAAAGCTGGGGAAATGCTCCGCAAGGGCTCCATTGACGTCTATGTCACCCCATATGTGAGGACTGACTTCCTGCTTGGTCCTGGAGAACCATCCGCTGCCCAATTTCGCAGCCAAAGACACCTTCTCCCTGCAACTACCGAAGCCATACTCTTTGCTAAACCCCGGATCAGGTCATAATGAATATCGGCGAGATACGCCGCCCCGGACTAAAATCAAGATGCCTCTTCGGACGCCTCTCCAGAATTGTCGTACTGGACTCGCTGCGCCCAGCGTAAACAGGCTCTCGCTACCCAGGCCCCACAAATGGACGCCTGCAGTGACAGAGCATTTGCCTCGAAAATCTGTTTTAGCAATGTTTCCAATTTGTGGTCTTGTGCATCTTTAAGAGCCACTGCACCTTCTACCGGGATAGTAGTCTTCTTGGTCACCGCTGAAACAGCTGCATCCACCCTGGGAGCCTTAAATAACTCTCGGTCCTGATCCAAAATAGGGTACAGTCGTGCCATAACCCTAGACTCTTTAAGAGTAGCCTCCGGCATATCCCATTCCTCCTGAATCATCTCCTTAAACATCCTATGCACCGGGAAAGCCCTCTGAGTTTTCCGAAACGCCTGTAGCAGCGGATACACAAGGGTAGCGTCCTCCACTGGTCCTGTGTCCGGCATATTAAGAGCTTTGAGAGATTCTGCAATGAGCGCCGGGAGCTCTTCTCTACGAAAAACCCAACTACTCGTGCCTGATCCTCCTGTCGTCTAATCTCACCTTCCTCTAGGTCAGGGGTCTCAAACAGGCAGGGGGGGTGTAGGTTGTGCGGCCCGCGACGGAGGGAAATAAAAAAAGCCTTGCTTCTGCCGTTGCCGCCGTGGCAGCGGCAGAATCGACTGTCAATTTTTTTTTTAAAACGGGCTTCTGCTGCTCAAGCAGCAAAATCAGCTGTGCTGCGGTACCTTCCTCTCTGCCCGGAGATCCTTCATTGTGCTCCATCAGCGTGTGCTTTTCAAGCCGCGAAGAGAGTATTCCCCTCTCGCGAGGCTTGACAAGTGAATAGGCTTAAGCCGCGCGAGAGGGAAATACTCTCTTCGCGGCTTAAGAAGCACACGCTGATGAAGCACAATGAGGGATCTCCGGGCAGAGAGGAAGGGGCCGCGGGACAGCTGATTTTCTGCTGCAGCAGCAGCAGCAGAAGAAGCCAGGTGTTTTTTTATTTACCCGGGGGGGGGGGGGGGGGTAGGACTGGAAATGGGCTATTGGCAGGGGGGGGGTGTAGGACTGGAAATGGGCTATTGGCAGGGGGGGGGGTTGTAGGACTGGAAATGGGCTATTGGCAGGGGGGGGTAGGACTGGAAATGGGCTATTGGCAGGGGGGGGTGTAGGACTGGAAATGGGCTATTGGCAGGGGGGGGGGGTCGGACTTGAAAGGGGATATTGGCAGGGGGGGTGTAGGACTGTAAAGGGGATATTGGCAGGGGGGGTTATGACGGGAAATGGGCTATTGGCAGGGGGGGTTATGACTGGAAATGGGCTATTGGCAGGGGGGGTTTATGACTGGAAATGGGCTATTGGCGGGGGGGGGTGTAGGACTGGAAATGGGCTATTGGCAGGGGGGGGTAGGACTGGAAATGGGCTATTGGCAGGGGGGGGGTAGGTCTGGAAATGGGCAATTGGCAGGGGGGGGTGTAGGACGGCAACTGGGCTATGGGCAGGGGGGTTAGGACTTGAAATGGCCTACTGGCAGGGGGGGTGTAGGACTGGAAATGGGCTATTGGCAAGGGGGGGGTTATGACTGGAAATGGGCTATTGGCAGGGGGGGTTATGACTGGAAATGGGCTATTGGCAGGGGGGGTATGACTGGTAATGGGCTATGGTGGGGGCTAGGACTGGAAATGGGCAGGTGGGGGTTAGGAAGGACTGGAAGTGGGCTGATGGGGGGAGTTAGGACTGGTAATGAGCTATGGAGGGGCTGACTGAAATGGGGTAATGGGGGTTAGGGCTGGAAGTGGGCTATTGGCAGGGGGGGGGTTATGACTGGTAATGGGCTATGGTGGGGGCTAGGACTGGAAATGGGCAGATGGGGGTTAGGACTGGAGGTGGGCTGATTGGAAGGGGGGCTTGAACTGCAAATGGCTGATGGGGAGGGGGCTTGGAATGGAAATGGGCTGTGAGGGGAGGGAGCTAGGATTGGAAATGGGCTGATGGGGGGCTAGGATTGGAAATGGGCTGATGGGGGGCTAGGATTGGAAATGGGCTGATGCAGGGACTAGAAGGGAGCGTATGCTGGGTGGGGCTGGAACTAGAAGGGAGCTGATGTTGGGGGAGGATTAGAATGGGATGGAGCTGGGAAAGTGAAATGGAGAGGGGAAAAATATTTTGTCTGGTAGAGAAGACAAATCTACAATTGGCCAGGTATTGGGAGAGTAAGTGGGGATTGAGGATGGAGGGGTAAAATTTGAGTGGATGAAATAGGAATGAGGAAAGAGAAAAAGGAGAAAGATTAGTATGTTAAAGCAGATGTAGAGAGAGAATGGAAAAAAAACTAGGAGAGAAGAAAGGGCAAATGGACAGCAGACGATGGAGAGTTAGCAGAAGACATGAAGAAACCAGAAGAAAGTGGCTGGAACAATTGCAACTGAAAAAAAATGCACAAAAGGTAGAAAAATCTCTCTTTATTTTGAATTTATTAACTGGAATATGTCAGCTCTGGGAAATGTGCATCATTAATGTTTGCGCTTTGTTTAGTACAAGAGGAAATTAATTTATAGTTTTATTTCTACAGTGTTGTTGTACATTCCAAGTTTGGCTTTTGGGGTTCCCAGTTTAATTATTGTCTTCCTGTTTCTAAATCTTTTAGTCTTTCTTTATCCATGCACTCATTAAAGAGGCATGTTTACTAAAAGTTAGTGCATGGTAACATTATGCAAATATTTATGCAAATGAGGCCCCTTATGCAAATGAGGCCCCGCGTCTTATGCGGCCCCCGGGTTACTTTACAAGTCCTCATTCGGCCCTCAAAGCAATTTGAGTTTGAGACCCCTGCTCTAGGTCCTCCAGGTCCCTTTCTATGTCCGCCTCCTCTGACCGGATGTCCTCCGAGACAATGAAAGGAGCCAGCATATCTTTATTGGCACTGATGCCAGACGCTGCTGCTGACATCGGCAAAGGCGGCCTCTTCTGCCCCAGAGCAGACCCTGAGGTACTAGCTGCGGTCGCTCCCTGCGCGCCCGCCAGCGTCCTTTGGAGCAGCGCCATGAAATCTGATGCAAAAATTGCCGCCAGATTGCCCGCTGCCGGCTGCTGAGAGACTTGAGGCGCCAACGATGCAGGTACACTAACTGCAGGCTCAGTAGCCGGTAGGGATGGGAGGCTTGACTCCATCAGGTTCTCCAACACCTGACCTGTAGCTTCTGAATTGGCCACCACCTCCCTGGCCTCCCCTTCTAGAGCGCACCCCCTACATACACCTTCCTGTGAGACAGAACTCCTCTTAGCCCCACACAATAGGCACAATTGTTTGGAAGGCATGCTGCCATGGTCCAAGCACTCAGCAAAAAACCCCCCAAAGAATTTTTTTTTTTTACATCAGCGTCTTCAGCGTTGCTCTCCCAATTAAACCCTGAAGAAACCAATGAAAAACGAAGCTCCTAAACCGAGCTAGGAAGCGCCAAGCCCCCCCACTTGCAGCCGGCGATCTTCCCGCCCTTAGCACACGCGGCGTGGCCTGCTTCCTCTAACAAGCCGTTTACCGCCGAAAACTGCCTTCGCAGCTGCCGACCCGCTAACGGATCGCTTGCAATTGCCCCCTTTAGATGTCACCTTCCTCTCTGTTCTCGTTCCTTACCTGCACACCGCACCGTAGACTTTAACTGCTCATCCCCTGTGAAAAACCTGCACAGCGTGAACACAGCCGCGGTTTAAGCTCAGAGCTGTCAGCGCCGGCAGGCAACTACCTCTGCAATCAAGGCGCTCCGAAAAATGCCGGCTCCTGTCCCTTCACTACCGGGACGGTAACCAGCAGAAGATCCTCTCCCCGAAGTCACTGAAACCCCAACTCTGGTTCCTGACCGTCCCGTGTAGACACTACAGCGAGGGGGAGGGAGCAGAGGATCTCAGGGCAAAATGAAAGCAGTTTACCAAGATAACTGTAAGTAAAGAAACAAATGCTTTCCAATGCGATTTCCTTTCTCTTCTTTGAATTTCTTATCTACCTCTACTTAATCGTTCCTCTAGTGAGCCCTAAATCCCTGGGCTCACCACCTCACTAGCTGCTTTGGAGACTGATAAACTGGTGTGAAGAGGTGGTGCCAGCCCTTATATACTGGTGACATCACAGCACTGAAGTTTCTCAGTCTCCAAAGCTGCTGGATGAGGTTGACAACCCCAGAGATTCCGGGACTAGACTGGAGGGATGATCAGGAACTCATAAGTGCATCAGTTTTAAGGGTAGCTCTAGTGGAGCCTCCAGTGTCGAGCTCCAGTGATGAAGTCATCTCTAAAGCTGGTCACTCATGAGCTAAATCAAATCTTTTGCAGAATATAGCACCAGAGCAGCACTGATGCATTGACTATCTGTACGAGGCAGTAAAATACTGAGCTGTGACAGTAGCTGCATCGATTGATAAAGCAAGATGAAGTCATAAGAAACCTCTCGTATTTTTCTCTGTCTCCACCTCTGCTGATAGGGGGACTCAATCCACTTGTCTGGACTGGTCTAGCAGGACGATATGGAAGGTGAAATTAGACCTTATCTGCTAATT
Source organism: Ichthyophis bannanicus (assembly GCA_033557465.1). Lineage (NCBI taxonomy): Eukaryota > Metazoa > Chordata > Amphibia > Gymnophiona > Ichthyophiidae > Ichthyophis > Ichthyophis bannanicus. The sequence continues at coordinate 45,297,147 of CM066040.1, forward strand.
TTCCTTCCTGGAGTCCCTTCAGTCCAGTCACGTGGGTTATGCTCATCCACCAGCAGATGGAGACTGAGAAACACTGAGCTGAAACACACTCTTAAGTAGCTTGTGCCCCTATAACAAGCCAGTGTGAACCTCACAAAACAGAAGAATTGAGCCCAAACACCTTGTATTGTCCACCAGCACCTCAATTAAGAACCACAAACTTCACAAAATGAAAAAGGCGCTACATCCTAGATAAAGTTCCCTCCTCAAGTCTTGCTGAGTACCTTCACATGGTGACTCCATTATATAACACCTATACCAAATTTCAGCAAGGTGACACCACAATTGAAGTATGGTAGTAAAGAAGAAGAAAATTACATACTGGCCACATGTTGCCCACGGATAAAAAGGTGCCCACCCGTAGCTTACACACTAGGGCTAACGATGGTGGTTGCAATAGTGCAAGTGCGCAGATAGAAATATAGAAAAATGACAGAAAACGACCACATGGCCTATCTAGTCTGTCCGTCCATATTAACAACTACAACAGTCCCCTTTTTTCCTTTAGAGATCCTCTGTGTTTGTCCCATGCTTTTTTTAATTCAGATACTGTTCTCATCTCTACCACCTCCACTGGGACTATTCCACGGATCCACTACTCTTTTCGTAAAGAAATATTTCCGCATATCACTCCTGAATCTATCTACCTTCACCCTCATCCCATGTCCCCTCGTAGCAGAACTTGCTTTCAATCAAAAGAGGCTCTCCCCCTTTGCATTTATGCCATGGAAGTATTTAAACATCTCAATCATATCACCTCTATCCCGCCTTTCCTCTAAGGTGTACATATTAAGATCCTTAAGTCTGTCCTCATATGCTTTATAATGAAGACCACTAACCATTTTAGTAGCCACCCTCTGTACAGACTCCATCCTGTTTATATCGTTTTGAAGGTGCGGTCTCCAGAATTGCACACTATACTCCAAATGAGGTCGCACCAAAGACTTATACAGAGGCACTATCACCTCCTTTTTTCTGCTAGCCATTCCTCTCCGTATGCACCCAAGCATCCTTCTAGCTTTTGCTGCCTCCTTTTCTACCTGTTTAGCTACTTTAAGATCATCAGACACAACCACGCCTAGGTCCCGCTCTTCTTTAGTGGACAAAAGTACTTCACCTCCTATACTGTATTGCTCCCTTGGATTGCTGCAGCCCAAATGCATGACCTTACATTTTTTAACATTAAGTCCCAGCTGCCAAATTCTAGACCATTCTTCAAGCTTAGCTAGATCCCTCCTCATGTTATCTACACCTTTCTGGGTGTCTACTCTATTGCAGATTTTGGTATCATCCGCAAAGAGGCAAACCTTACCCGACAGCCCTTCCGCTATATCACTAACAAAGATGTTAAAAAGAATCAGACCAAGGACAGATCCTGGAGCACACCACTGGTAACTTCCTTCTCTACTACTACTACTATTGAGCACTTATAGAGCACTACCAGTCGCACACAGCACTGTACAAACATACATGCAAGAGACAGTCCCTGCTCGTCAGAGCTTACAATCTAGTTAAGACAAAACACATAGCAATGGGCAGAGCATATAACAATGGGCGGTTCAGGGCAAAAACAAAATATGGCATTTACAATTTAGTCAAGACAAAAGACGGAAGTCGGTGCAAGACGAGGGACAGAAGTCAAGATCTGAAAGCGATAGTGAAGAGGTGGGTCCAACCTGGATTTGAAGAGGGCTAGGGAGGGTGCCTGGCATACAGACATGGGTAGGTTCTTCCAGGCGTAAGGTGCAGCGAGGTGAAAGGAGCGAAGTATGGAGTTAGGGGTGTGAGTGAAGGGCCTGGATAGGAGTAGTTTGTTAGAAGAGTGAAGTTTCCGAGAGGGGTTGTAAGGAGAGAAGGGATGAAAGGTAGTGAGGGGCTGTAGAGTGAATGCATCTATAGGTTAGGAGGAGAAGTTTGAACTGGATGCGGAAATGGATAGGGGAGCCAGTGTAGTGACCTGAGGAGGGGGGTAATGTGGGCATGGCGAGGTTGGCGGAAGATGAGTGGAGCAGCAGAGTTTTGGATAGATTGAAGGGGAAAGAGAGGCTCATTGGGAGACCAGTAAGGAGTAGGTTGCAGTAGTCGAGGAAAGAGGAGATTAGGGAATGGACGAGCAATTTAGTAGTGTGTTCAGAAAGGAAGGGGCGGATTTTGCCAATGTTGTAGAGGAAGAAATCAAAAATTCTGATTACAAAGAATCCCCGTTGAAATTTAAGTAAACTTTATGTCGGAGCTAGTCAACACAGTGCATAGAAAACATTCACAGCACCATTGTGACTTCTCCTTTTATTAAATAACTTTATATAGTTAAAAGTCCAAACTTAACTTTATGTTTGTGTCCAAGCATCACAGCCAAAGTATTGTCAGAAACGCCAGAGACAACGTGGCTCACGTTTCGGGTTTGTATCAAACTCTCAAAAACCCTGCTTCAGGTCCATCAGTTATCGGCAGTTGACAATTCTTCAGCAAGCAACCAAACAGGGATGTAGCTTGCCTTTTAATCCTCGGCGTCTGACATCATAATTAACTGAAGATTGCAAAAAGCCAATCAAAATGGCTGTGGTGGAGAGTGAAAGGTTGAAAATAAAAGAGATGGAAGGGACAACGGTGGGGGAGATAGGATCAGAGGAACAGGTGGTGGGTTTGGAGGAGGAAAGGAGGAGTGCGGTTTCCTCTTCAGAGATTGCAGGGAAGGGAAGGTAGCAGAGGTAGTAGGGATGGGGGGGGGGAGAATTAGAGAGGCGGGGAGGTAGAAGAGGAAGTGGGGAATTGAAGGGTAATCTTGAGGATTTTGTCATGGAAGTAGTCGGCCAGGGTTTGGGCAGAAAGGGAGGGTGGGACCAGGGGGGACACCTTGAGGAGAGAACTGAGGGTATTGAAGAGATGGCAAGGATCAGAGGCAAAAGAGTTAGTCAGATGGATGTAGTATGCTTGTTTGGCGATTGCAATGGCTGACTGGAAGGAGCCAAGCATGAATTTGAAGTGTAAAAAATCTTCCGGGGGAACAGGATTTGATCCAAGCACATTCAGCAGAACGGGCACAGGTGTGTAAATGGCGGGTAGTGGATGAAAGCCAAGGTTGGGGTGCCGAACATCTCACAGGACGTGGGGTGAGTGGGGCAAGAGTATCCATAGCTGAGGAGAGTGCAGCATTATAGGAGGTTATTGCCTCATCAACAGATAGGACATAATGGAGGAGAGGGATGGGGAAATGGTGGAGGAGAGAGTAAAGGGATCAATATTATGAAGGTTTCTAAATAGGCTGGAGGAGATAGGACGAGGCTGAGACGGTGGGAGCTGGAGATTGAAGCTTAAAAGGTGATGGTCTGATAGGGAAGGATTTAGTTACGGAAGTTTGAGGGGGAGAATTTAGAGAAGAGTATTAGGTCAAGGCATAAGAACATAACATAAGAACATAAGATATGCCATACTGGGTCAGACCAAGGTCCATCAAGCCCAGTATTCTGTTTCCAACAGTGGCCAATCTAGTCATATGTACCTAGCAGTTTCTCCAAGAGACACAAGTTCCACAATGCTTGTACAAGGTCAAGCATTGATATCTTCGGTCACTTCTTAATAATGGTTTATGGACCTTTCCTCCAGGAACTTGTCCAAACCTTTTTTAAACCCAGCTACACTAACAGCCTTTACTACATCCTCCGGTAACAAATTCCAGAGTTTGATTACACATTGAGTGAAAAAATATTTTCTTTTATTAGTCTTAAATAGTTTACCCTGTAGCTTCATTGCATGTCCCCTAGTCTTTCTATATTCTGATAAGGTAAACAATCGATCTACGTTTACCCGTTCCACTCCGTTCATTAATTTATAGACTTCTATCATATCTCCCCTCAGCCATCTCTTTTCCAGGTTAAAGAGCCCTAACCTTTTAAGCCTCTCTTCATAGGAGTATCCTTCCATCCCCTTTACCATTTTGGTGGCTCTTTTCTGTACCTTTTCTAAAATCGCTATATCCTTTTTAAGATACGGCGACCAGAATTGCACACAGTATTCAAGGTGCGGTCTCACCATGGAACGATATAGAGGCATTATATCATCTTTTGTTTTATTTTCCATTCCTTTCCTTATCATACCTAGCATTCTATTTGCTCTCTTGGCCGCCGCTGCACACTGGGCCGAGGGTTTTAACATGGTATCCACAATGACGCCTAAATCGTTTTCCTGGGTGGTGGTTCCTAATGTGGAACCTTGCATCGTGTAACCATAGTTTGGGTTGTTCTTCCCTAGGTGCATAACCTTGCACTTGTCCACATTAAATTTCATCTGCCATTTTGATGCCCAGTCTTCCAATTTACCAAGATCCTCTTGCAAGTTTTCACAATCCTCTTGGGTTTTAACAACTTTAAATAGTTTTGTGTCATCTGCAAATTTGATAACCTCACTCGTTATTCCACTTTCCAGGTCATTTATGAATATGTCAAAAAGCAGCGGACCCAGCACAGATCCCTGGGGTACACCACTATTCACCTTTCTCCATTGGGAAAATTGGCCATTTAGCCCTACCCTCTGCTTTCTATCTTTTAACCAGTTCCTGATCCACAATAGTACACTGCCTCCTATACGATGACTCTTTAGTTTTGCCAAAAGTCTCTCATGAGGGACCTTGTCAAAGGCTTTCTGAAAGTCCAGATACACAATATCAACCGACTCACCTTTGTCCACCTGTTTATTCACTCCTTCAAAAAAACATAACAGATTAGTAAGACAAGATCTTCCTTGTCTAAAGCCATGTTGGCAGTCTCCCATTAGGTCATGACTATCTATCTACATGCTGAGTAATTTTATTCTTTATGATGGTTTCTACCATTTTTCCCGGTACGGACGTCAGGCTCACCGGTCTGTAGTTTCCCGGATCACCCCTGAAACCCTTTTTAAAAATTGGTGTTACATTGGCGATCCTCCAATCTTCAGGTATTAGAGATGATTTTAATGATAGTTCACAGATTACTGATAGCAGTTCTGCAATCTCATATTTCAGTTCTTTCAACACCCTTGGATGTATACCATCTGGCCCAGGTGATTTGCTACTCTTCAGTTTATCTAATAGTTGTAAGACATCTTCCCGATGTATCGATATTTCCTTCAATTCTTCCGCACCTTTAAATATCACTTCAGTCATGGGTAACATCCCTACATCTTCCTCAGTAAAGACCGAAGCAAAGAATTCATTCAGTCTCTCCGCTATCGCCTTGTCGCCTCTTAGTGCTCCTTTAACCCCTTTATCATCTAATGGACCAACTGACTCTCTCACAGGTTTTTTGCTACGAATGTACTTGAAAAAGGTCTTGATTTCGCGTTTTTGCTTCCGCAGCAAGCTTCTTCTCAAATTCTCTCTTTGCCTGCCTTATCAATGCCTTGCATTTGACTTGCCAGTGCTTGTGCTGTTTCCAGGTTTCGTCGTTTGGCTCTTTTTTCCATTTCCTGAAAGATGCTTTTTTGGCAACAGCCTCTCTGACCTCACCTTTAAACCATGCTGGCAGTTTTTTGGACTTCCTTCCACTTTTCTTAAAGCGTGGAATACAGCTGGTCTGGGCTTCCAAGATAGTATTTTTCAAAAACACCCAAGCTTGACGTACGTCTTTAACCTTTGCAACTGCTCCTTTTAGTTTTTTCTTAACTGTTTTCCTCATTTTATCATAGTCTCCCTTTCGAAAGTTAAAAGGTAGTACTGTGGATTTCCTTACTATCCCTCCTCCACTAATTAAATCAAAGGCGATCATGCTATGATCACTATTGCCAAGTGGCCCCAACACCCTTATCTCTTGCACTAGATCTGGTGTTCCACTAAGGACTAGGTCTAATATGGCTTCCCCTCTGGTCGGTTCATGAACCAGCTGCTCCAAGAAGCAGTCATTTATTTCATCTAGGAACTTTATCTCCCTAGCATGTCCTGACGTGACACTGACCCAGTCGATACCGGGGTAATTGAAATCACCCATTATTATTACTGTGCTGTAACTTTTGTTAGCTTCCTTGATTTCTTTGAGCATTTCATCATCCATTTGGTCATTCTGGCCAGGTGCTCGATAGTACACCCCCACTGCCATTGCCTTCCCCCTTTTATATGGAATTTCAATCCATATAGATTCTACAGCAGATTTTGTTTCCTGCAAAACTTTAATCCTTTCTGAGTCAATGCCCTCTCTAACATAGAGCGCAACCCCTCCACCAATTTGATCAGCTCTATCATTACGATATAGTTTGTACCCAGGTATCACAGTGTCCCACTGGTTGTCCTCCTTCCACCATGTCTCTGATATTCCAATCATATCTAACCTTTCATTTAGTGCTATATATTCTAACTCTCCCATCTTATTCAGCAGTGGCCGTGCTGGTGAGTGGGGGCAGTGGAACAGAGTAGGAGGTCAAATGAGGAGGTTAGGGCGAACAGCTAGGGGTTGTCGACGTGAATGTTAAAATCGCCAAGAATAAGGGTTGGGGAAGAGGGATCTAAAAAGACGGAAAGATAGGCATCAAAGTCATTAAGGAAGGTGGAAGCAGACATCAGGAGGGCGATAAATGAAAGCTACTCAGAAAGGAAGTGATGTGAAGAGGCAAATGGAGTGGAGTTCAAAAGAGAGAGAGAGAGGAGTGAGACTGAGGCAGTGGGAGGGGTTGAAATTAGCAAGCAGGGGAGAGTAGAAGCCCACCACCACCGCCGTGGCCAGTGGAATGAGGCGTATGGGAGAACTGATAGCCCCTGTGACAGAGAGCAGCAGTGGATGCGGTATCATCTGGGGGGAGCCAGGTCTCAGTTAGGGCAAGAAGATGTTAAGTGTTAGAGATAAAAAGAGTGTGAGTAAAAGCAAGTTTATTAGAGACTGATTGTGCGTTCCACAAGGCACAAGAGAAAGGGAGAGTGGAAGGGGAAAGTAGAGGGATATGGATGAGATTAGACAAGTTACGCGAGGATCTCTTTCCATAGTGAGACAGTAGTCTATGGGGGTTGTTGCGCGAGGATCTTTTTACAGAATAAGACAGAGATCTTGATGGGCCAGGGTTAGGGTTGATATCTCTGGATGAATGTGCGGTCCATAAGGCACATGAGGGAGGGAGAGTGGAAGGGGAAAGGAAAGGGATATGGAGGAGGTTAGACAAGTTACGCGAGGATCTCTTTCCAGAGTAAGACAGCGATCTAGGGGGGCTGTTGCGTGAGGATCTCGTTTCAGAGTAAGACAGAGATCTTGGGGGGGCCAGGGTTAGGGTTGATATCTTTAGGTGAGTGTGCGTTTCATAAAGCATATGAGGGAGGGAGAGAGGAAGGGGAGGGAGAGGGATATGGATGAGGTTAGACAAAGTACATGAGGAATTCTTCTTAGAGTGGGATAGGAATCGAGGGGGGCCGGGGTTGGGGTTACCTGATGAGAGAAGAAGGAATAGCAGAGAGCGGGGTAAAGGGGAGATAGTATGGCAGAAGCGGGGGTGGGGTTGCCTTAGAGAGAGAGAAGGGATGGTGAATGAGAGGGAGAGCGTGGTGAAGCTCAAGAGCTGATGATAGGTTAGAAGATAGAATGGAGGGAGACGTGAGAACGGTAGAGGGGGAAGGGGGGAAGGAATGAGGGAGCTGGTAGGAGGGGAAGCAGTTGGGGAGTACGAAGAAAAGAAGGACAATGTGATGTGGGGCCATAGAGAGGAATGGTGGGGCTATGCAGTGTATGTTATCTTACAGGTAGTGGTGGATTCTACACACTATGCAAAATATGTTAAGTTAAAAGCAGTGGATTCTTTACAAGCAATGAGGCAGAAGAGGAGTCAATAGGCTGTATAGCAAGGATAATTGCAGGCAGTGGGGGTAGCAGTAGATGCTATGCAGTATATGTCCGCCGCAGGGAATGAGGTAGCAGTGGCAGCTATAAGCAGTGCAGCAAGGTACTTGCAAGTAAATGTAGTGGAGTTTACAGGTTGTGCAGCAAAGAAAATAGCAGGGAATGAGGTAGGATTGGAAATAGCCTACTGCGTGTGGCATGCGAGCGTGCTTTTCGGTAGCTTCTAACAGCGATGCTGGTTGGGCCTGATTGGCCTTCGTTGCAGGGAGCGGGTGGAGTCAGCAATCCGCTCCCTGTTCCGGACGCCGGTCGGGCTCAGGGGATGGACAGCTGAGCCAGCTGAGTTAATTGAGGCAATGAGGTAAGAAGGTTTCACACTGGTGGTGGGCCCTGAATGGCCGCCGGTTGGGGAGCGGAGGGTTGCAGCCCACCGCTTCTCTCCCAATGCGCTGATTCCCGCTACAGGGCTGCCGCCTAAGGGCCACGCCAAAGGGCCCTTTGGCGAGGCCCTTAGACGCGGGCCGCCTGTACTGGCTTGGAGGTTTAAAGGGCCCTCTGGCCGCGCTGATTGGTGCAGCCGGTGGAGAGCGGGGAGGAGCTTACCTTCCCGCTCCCTGCAGGGATGGCTGGTCGGCGCGGCTGCAGCGATGGAGGCAGAGAGTGAACTCCATTTACCTGTACCCTTTGTCGCCTCCCACTCAACCGATTTCTAACCCAAGCAGTAGCTTTAGGGTCCATCCCTAGGGTGCTCAGTTTGTTTATAAGTCGCCTGTGAGGAACAGTGTCAAAGGCTTTACTGAAATCTAAATACACCACATCTAGGGTTCACCCTCGGTCTAACGCCCTGGTCACCCAGTCAAAGAAATCAATCAGATTTGTCTGACAAGACCTGCCTCTGGTGAATCCATGCTGCCTCGGATCCTGTAATCCGCTGGACTCCAGAAACCTCACTATTTTCTCTTTCAGCAGCGTTTCCAATAATTTACCCACCACCGAAGTTAAACTAACCGGCCTGTAGTTTTTAACCACATCCTTACTTCCGCTTTTGTGTAAAGGCACCACAGGAGCCTCTCTCCAGTCCTTTGGCACCACTCCCGACTCCAACAAGGCATTGAAAAGGTCAGATGCAGATAACATTCCTGCAACAGATATAGGCAATGGTGAGCCTGTTCATGGACCAACTGTGGCAGAAGATAAACCACAGAAGTTAATGAAAAAGTTAAGAGGATTAACTATGATTAAGTGGAATTCCCTCAGTTGGTTTGCAGCTTGTTGTGCTGTGAGGGCTTGTGTGCATCAGTGATGCTGAGGGCTAAGCTATCGGTAGTTTAACTACTGGCCGGGGCTCCCAAAATGGACAGGTCTCAGCTGAGGTGCCAGACCAAAACAAACCATCCATCTGGGCAGTAGCAGAATGGGACAGTGTTGGCGGAGGAGGATCACATTTCTGTGACAACAGCAACACTAAACAAACTGCGCAGAGGAAAGACCTGGCAATCTACTTCTGTATCTTACCATGAAAACACACTGGATAGTAACAACAAAACAAATTGCACTACAGTGCTGGAAGATGAGACCACCCAGGTCGGAAGGCACTCAACTAGTTACTGGGGAGGAGCTGAAGACACTTCAGAGTAAAGCCAGCATTTATTATGTGGTTGGATCAAAGCCCTCGGGACGTCTGACTGCTGATGTAGCTGCGCATGAAATGAGAGTCAGAAGCTGTCCATATTGGGACATGGAACGTACGAAGCATGAACCAAGGGAAGTTGGAGATGGTCAAGAATGAAATGGAACATGTACAACTTGATGTTGGGTGTTACCGAACTGAAATGGACTGGCATTGGGAACTTTGCATCAGGTGATCACATGGTCTACTATGCTAGAAATAAAAGACAAAGAAGAAATGGTGTTGCATTTATAATAAAGAGGAAACTTGCAAGAACTGTAATGAAAAACAATGCAGTCAGTGAATGCTTAATCTCTATTAGTCTACGCGGAACGCCTATCAACACAACTATAATTCAAGTATATGCCCTAACAACAGCTACAGAAGAGGATGAAATTGATGAGTTCTATGAACAAGAACAAGCTGAAATTGACAAAAGATGCAAACAGGATATCCTGATAGTCATGCGTGATTGGAACGCAAAAGTTGACAACAAAGGCAGCGGCAAAGTGGTTGGAAAATATCTACTTGGCAACAGAAATGAAGGTGGAGGAAGACTGATAGAATTCTGCAAGACCAACGATCTATTCATCTCAAACACCTTCTTCCAGCAACACAAGCGGCGACTGTACACATGGACTTCACCCAATGGATTGTACAAAAATCGAATTGACTACATCTGTGGAAGTCAAAGATGGAAAAGCTCTATAACACCAACAAAGACAAAAACTGGAGCTGACTGTGGTACAGATCACCAACTACTAGTATGCAAATGCAAGTTTAAGTTGAAAAAGAGCAAGCCACTCATGAGTGTAGCAAAATATGACCTTGAGAACATACCACCAGAATTTAAATACTGCCTGCAAAATCGATTTGCTGCTTTAGATACAAATGACAGAGCTCCAGAAGAGTTATGAAATGATATCAAGAAGGTTGTGTTGGAAAAAAGCGAGAAGTCTCTACAAAAGGTGAAAAAGCAAAAACGGCCAAAATGGATGACGGAACACTGAAAATTGCCCAGAAACACAGAGAAGATAAAGCCAGAGGAGAAAGAAAGACAATCACAGAACTCAACAGAGATTTCCAACGTGCAGCAAGACAGGACAAGGAAAAGTACTACGGCACATGCAAGGAAATAGAAGCAGAAACTATTAGAGGAAGAAAAAGATCTGCTTTCCTAAAGCTATGAGAGTTAAAGAAAAACTTTCAGCCTCAAATTGAATGTTAAAAGATGCTCAAGGTTCTATGCTGAATGATGTTTGAGAAGATCAAGAAAAGATGGAAAGAATACAATTTTTATATGATAAAAATCAAGTGGACCAACAGCCATTTCAACCTGTACCTTATGATCCGGAACCATTAGTGATGAAAGACAAAGTCGAAACTGCATTGAAAGCCTTATCAAAGAACAAAGCACCAGGCATTGATAGCATTCCCACAGAAATATTACAGCAATCTGATGCAGCTGTTACCATACTTACAAGGCTCTGCCAAGAAATTTGGAAGACAACATCATGGCCAACTGACTGGAAAAGATCTGTGTTTATACCAATTCTAAAGAAAGATGATCCAACTATGGAAATTATCACACAATCGCTCTGATCCCACATGCCAGCAAGATTCTACTGAAGATTATTCAACAGAGACTACAACCATACCTGGAACAAGAACTACCTGAAGTGCAAGCAGGGTTTAGGAAAGGGCAAGGAATGAGAGACATCATCGTGGATGCGAGATGGATCCTTAAAAATACTAAAGAATACCAAAAGGATATCTATGTGTGCTTTATCGACTACAGCAAGGCTTATGACTGTGTAAACCATGAAAAACTCTGGGCCACATTAAGAAGCATGAGTATACCAGAACACCTGTTCGTTCTCTTTCACAATCTGTACATTGATCAAGAAGCAACAGTTCAAATGGAACAAGGAGAAACAGAATGGTTTAAAATAAGCAAAGGTGTATGACAAGGCTGCATACTTTCCCTCTACCCATTTAATTTATATGCAGAACAAATAACACTGGTCAACAAATTTTTACAAGTCATGTTACTGAAATAAAAATAGTCATTTCTTATCAATTTTTATAAGCTGAACACGAACATGACAGTGAAATTGCAAAGTTGGCTCTAGTTTTATTGTAATTTACAAGAATTACTCTTTACATCATGAAATGCATGCCAATAGCAAATATAATAGGCCTTCGGTTAAAACTTGTAAGAAAACCAAGTCATAGACTACTTCTTAGATTTTTTTCAGGAGCTTCTCTGGGGAGTGTCCAGCAGTAGTCAGCCAGCCAGCATTGTAGTGGACAATTTTCCCTGGTATCTTTGCTCCATCGTTGCGATATCCTGGTGAAAACGTTCGCCCTGTTCATCACTAATCATACCACAGTTGTCAGGAAAGAAATTGAGATGGGAATCAAGGAAATGGATCTTTAGAGACATATTGCAGCCAAGTTTCTGATACTGCATCAGCATGTCTTCTACTAATTCCTTGTAGTTTTCTGCCCTAACATTCCCGAGAAAGTTTGCTGACACTAGGCGAAAAGCCATCCATGCTTGTTTCGCATCACCCTGCAGCAAGTTGTTGAACTGGTCATCTCTGAAGAGCTCTCGAATCTGAGGACCCACAAAAACTCCCTCTTTAATCTTTGCTTTGCTGAGTCGAGGGAATTTTTCATGCAGGTATCGGAAAGCTGGCGAAGTGCGGTCCATGGCTTTCACAAAGTTTTTCATCAAAGCTAGTTTGATGTGAAGGGGTGGTAGCAGGATTTTGAGCGCCTCAACCAGAGCTGGGTGCTGGATATTCTTCTCTCCAACTGTTACATTTTGTCTGCGATTCCATTCCTTCCGCAAGTAGTGCCAATACCTTGCTCGGCTATCCCACTCACATAAGAAACACATGTATTTTATATATCCCTGCTGCAATCCCATTAAAAGGGCAACTACCTTCAAGTCACCACAGAGGTGCCAGCTATATGTTTGTTTATGTTTATTTATTTGATATACCGCCCTACTTTATCAATCAGAGTGGTTTACAATTCACAAACAATTAGAAACAGGCACAGGGCCAGAAAGGAGGAAAGGAAGTTACAATTGTTTATATAATAGAACGAGAGAAAGGATACAGGACTATACGTAGGGGACAGGATCAGACAAGAGGGAGGGAAGGTCATAGGCCAAGGAAAAGAGGTGGGTTTTTAGGCCTTGCTTGAAGGTGGCGTGATGGGGTTCTAACCGGAGGGAGATGGGGAGTGAATTCCAGAGTGCCGATGAAAAAGAAAGCAGAGGAGCGGGTGGATTGAAGGTGAGCGAGGGAGGGGGCAGGGAGATTAAGGCGGTTAAGGTGGAAGGAGCGGGGAGTGTGTCTGGGGGTGTGGAATGTAATAAGGTCTGCCAGGTATTGTGGAGTACTAGTGTGAAGAGCCCTGTGAACTAGAGTAAGTAACAAACTGAGTGCGAAAGGAGTCGAAGTCAGTAGATGTTTTAAGTTATCGTATGTCTCGTTCATGTGGATGGCATGCGCTACTGGAATAGATGGAAGACGGTTTCCATTGTTCAAAAGCATAGCCTTCAGACTCAGTTTCGAAGAGTCTATAAATAGTCTCCAGTCTTGTGGGTCATGAGTGATTTTTAAGGCATTCATGAGGCTTTCAATATCGGAACAGAATACCAGATTACTTTACTTTCCAACTGCGTATAGTACACTGCTGATATCAGATGGCTTCAGCAGCCGTCTGGCAGTAGTATTGCATTGCATCACATCAGAAAATGATGCAATCAGCTCTGGATGATGTGTGCATGCTGGTATTATGCAATGTGATGCAATATTACATCATTCAAGGCTTATTTGGGATGTTGTTGATGTCCTACTGGATAAAGTTACACGGTGCAACGTCAAAAATGAACTACATGCAATATCTTCAAAATGAGAATCAATATTTTTTTTTAATGTTATATTCATGTTCAGCTAACCAAGGTACAACAGATTAGGGCCTTTTAAAGTCGGTAACGATTTCAATGTTGACCAGTGTAATCAGAGAAGCAGGATTGTATGAAGACAGAGGTGTGAAAACTGGTGGAAGACTCATCAACAACCTTTGCTATGCTGATGATACCACGTTACTGGCTGAAAGTGAAGATGATCCGAAACATTTGCTTCTCACGATCAAGGAACAGTCTTAAAATGGGCCTGCACCTTAATGTAAAGAAGACAAAGATCATGACAACTGGCAAAATCAATAAGTTCATTGTTTGAAGGAGAAGAAATTGAAATCGTGGACAACTTTAACCTACTTGGATCAACTATCAATAAAGAAGCAAGAAGCAGTCATGAAATCAGACAACGCATTGCTCTTGGCAGAATGTCTATGAAAGTCCTAGACAAGATTCTCAAGAGCAGAGATGTCTCTCTCCATACAAAGATTCGACTTGTTCAAGCCAACCATGGTATTTTCAATAACATATGGATGCAAAAGCTGGACAGTTAAAAAGATAGGAAGCAAACTGATGCCTTTGAATTATGGTGCTGGCGACGAATACCATGTATATCATGGACTGCCTGAAGAACCAACTAGTCAGTACTAGAGGAGATCAATTTTAAGCTTTCTTTAGAAGGTCAGATGAAAAGACTTCGACTTTCATACTTTGGACACATCATGCGAAGAGAGAGATCATTAGATTAAGACATCATGCATGGCAAGATAGAAGGTCAACGCAAAAGAGGAAGGCCAGCAATGAGATGGATCGATACAACAGCAGCAGCTACGGGTACCAGTCTGTCAATCATGAGCCGCCTGACTGAAGACTGAACACAATTTAGGACAACTATCCAGAGGGTCGCCATGAGTCGACTCCAACTCGATGGCACTTAACAACAACAACAAAGTGGAATTCTGCAGATAAAGAGGAGATAATGTGCTGCTATTTTTATGCTACAAACCCTATATTTAAATCAAGAGGGTATACAAAGAGAATCCGCCAAAAGCTGGAAGAGGAAAATTGTCATTAGAAAAACTGCAAAAACTAACAGATGCAAATTTAAGATCTTTAATTTTATAAATCAAAGAAAAGAAGCATGTTAATGATAACATCTTGAACTAAGGGATTCCGTGGACAATGAAATACACGAAGGAGGGAACCTAGGTGAGAGTACCAGAAGAAAGGAAGAGACAGAAAAGGAAAGAAAGGTTGAGGGGGAGATGGAGTTGAGAGATCTGGAACTGCAGCAAAGAGAGCTGAATAAAGGAAGGGTCAACAAATCAAATGAAGAGGAGGAAGCAAAGGAGGAAGAAGAAAGGTAGGACAAAGAACCAGAGGTGGAAGAATTGAAGACAGAACTCCTAGTCCATATGGAAAGAGATGAATATGCAGGGTTCCAATAAAGGGAAAGATTACCCAAGCTACGTTTAACACCTAAGGGTTAGAAGTATGATAATTAAGATGAACAAGGCCATATCCAGTATAAAAGGACCATTTATTGAGATCACCAGAAAGCATAGTTACTCACCTGTAACAGGTGATCTCCGGGAACAGCAGGAATTTAGTCTTCACATATGGGTATCATCGGTACCGACGGAGCCTGCGCAGGAACGCTCTCCAGTGTCCAATTAGAAAGCTTTTGGGAGCATCCCACAGCGCCTGCGTGCTGCCTTCCCGCCTTTCCCAATTGCCTCTCTTCAGTTGAGTTTAAAGCTGAGTCAAAGAGAGAGAAAGAGGGAAAGAGAAAGAGATAAATAGAGAGATACAACTCCTAGAGGAGGTGGGTGGGTTGTGAAGACTAAATTCCTGCTGTTCCCGGAGATCACCTGTTACAGGTGAGTAACTATGCTATCTCCAGGAACAAGCAGGAATGTAGTCTTCACATATGGGGACTCCCTAGCTTTAGATGCCAGGGAGAGAACCCCAGAAGTTGTGCGTCCCTGTGAAAGGGCTCCACTTCCCCCCCATGGATCTCCGGCATCCTACCAGGGATGGTGGGAAGGAGCTGATTAGGTATGGAACAGGTGTTGGAGAACAGCCTGACCAAACAAGGCATCCCGGCGGGAGTCCTTGTCCAAGAAGTAATGGGCTGTGAAGGTATGAACCGAGGCCCAAGTGGTTGCTCGACAGATGTCGTCGATAGACAGAGTGCAGATGAGCCATTGAAGCTGCCATGGCTCTCACAATGTGAGCTGTGACATGGCTCTCCAGAGGAAGATTCTTACTCTGATAGGCAAAGGAAATACACTGTGCAATACAGTTGGACAGTGTTCTTTTGGAGACTGGAAGTCCCAGATGAGAAGGATCAAAAGCAACAAAGAGTTGAGAGGACTTTCTATGTTGCTGTGTTCTTTGTAAGTAAAAAGCTAAAGCTCTTTTACAGTCCAAAGTATGAAGATTCCTTTTTGCATTTGATGCATGAGGCCTTGGAAAAAACACAGGCAGGTAGACCGCTTGGTTCAAATGAAAAGGCGAGACCACCTTTGGCATAAAATGTGGATGAGTCCTAAGGACTACCTTGCCATGATGGAACCTTGTATAAGGAGGATCAGCCACAGGTGCCTGCAACTCACTGATGCGACGTGCTGATGTGATTGCAATGAGAAAGATAACTTTCCAAAAAAGGAATTTCAACGAGGTAGTAGCTAAGAGTTTGACAGGTGGCTTCATGAGCTGGCCAAGAACCAGGTTTAAGTCCCATGCCACCGGTGGTGGCCTAATGGGAGGCTTAGTTAGAAGAAGGCCTCTCATAAATCTTGCTATAAGAGGATGGGAGGAAATAGGTTGTCCATTTAAAGGCTTGTAAGAAGCTGCAATAGCACTCAGATGGACTCTTACTGAGTTAGTCTTAAGTCCTGCATTGGATAAATGAAGGAGATACTCCAGCAATGATTCCAGAGGTATCGCAAGGGGGCTAAGATTCTTCTGCGAGCACCATATGGTAAACCTTTTCCACTTGAAAGCCTAAGAGCATCTTGTGGAAGATTTTCTGGAAGCATAAAGGATATCTTTTACTTGCTGAGAAAGGTTAAGATCATGAAGATCTAGGCCTTCAGCAACCAAGCCCTGAGATGCAGAGACTGGGGATTGGGATGCCATAACATTCCATTCTCCTGAGACAGGAGATCTGGAGCAGACCCTAACTCCAGAGAGGGAGCTTGAGAGAGATGTAGAAGCAGAGGGTACCACACTTGCCGTGGCCAATGTGGAGCTATGAGAATCATACGGCCTCTGTCTCTCTGAAGCTTGAACAGGGTTTTGGGAATTAGGGGAATGGGTGGAAAGGCATAAAGGAAGTCCTGACCCCAGTGAAGGAGGAAAGCATCCCTGGCCTGAAACCCTGAGCCGGAATTCTGGAACAGAACCGGGGAAGTTTGGCATTCAACGGACTTGCAAAGAGGTCAATGTCCAGGGTTCCCCAAATTTGAAAAATCTTGGGCACTTAGTCTGCATGTAGAGACCATTCGTGTAGAAGCAGAACTCGACTGAGTCTGTCTGCCCAAGAGTTTTGGATACCTGGAAGACACACTGCCAGGAGATGAATCTTATGCTCTCTGGCGAGGGCCCATAGTCACAAAGCTTCGTTGCAAAGCGACAGAGAGCCTGTTCCTCCCTGCTTGTTCACGTAGAACATGGCTACTTGATTGTCTGTATGAATGAGGACTGTCTTGTAGCTGAGCAGGGTGTGGAACACTCACAGAGCAAGGAAGATTGCTCTGAGCTCTAAGAGATTGATGTGTAGATGAGTCTCCTGTGGAGTCCAAGTACCTTGGGTGGAGAGGTCTTGCAGATGAGCTCCCCAACCCATTGGCGAAGCATCTGTTGTGAGAGATGCCTGGGGTAAAGGTTGCTGAAATGGGGGCCCCACCAACAGGTTTTGAGTGGACTGCCACCATTGGAGGAACAAAATAAGGCAATTTGTGTTTGCTATTTTGTCTGACAGGCACCCTGATGCCTGGGTCCATTGAGTGGATAAAGTCCACTGGGCTGCTCTCATATGGAGGCGAGCATAGGGAACCACATGCACGGTAGATGCCATGTGGCCTAGTAGTTGTAACATTTCTCGAGCAGTAAGGTGAGGGTTTAGCACTGCTTGAGAAGCTAACTTCACCATGCGAAGGCAACGGGTCTGGGGAAGATAGGCCCTTGCTTTTCTGGTATCCAGCAAAACTCCTATGAACTCTAGAGACTGAGTGGGAATTAGGCTGGATTTTGGGATATTTATTACCAGACCCAAATACTGAAGGATACGCATTGTGCAAGATAGAGACTCTGATGGGGCTCGAATGAGCCAGTCGTCTAAGTAGGGGAAGACGAATATTCTTAGACTGCAAAGAAAAGCTGCTACCACAGCCATGCATTTCGTAAATACCCTTGGTGCTGAGGCCAGGCCAAAAGGAAGCACCCTGTATTGGTAGTGCTTTCCTTGAAAAAGGAACTGAAGGAACTTTCTGTGAATTGGATGGATGAGAACATGAGTGTACGCATCCTTGAGATCTAGAGAACAAAGTCAATCCTGACTTTGAAGGTATGGCAGCAGCATTCCGAGAGAAATCATCTTGAATTTCTCTTTGAACAGGAATTTGTTCAATTCTCTGAGGTCTAAAATAGGTCTGACCCCTCCTGTTTTCTTTGGGATAAGGAAATAGGGGGCGTAAAACCCTGTATCCTGTATAGGGATGGGTACCTCTTCTATTGCCCCTTGGGCAAGAAGCATAGTGAGAAGTAAAACCCTGTACCCTGTTGAGGGATGGGTACCTCTTCTATTGCCCCATGGGCAAGAAGCATAGTGACCTCTTGATCTAACAGGTTGATGAGAGACGTCTGAGAATTGAACTGTCTTACCATTGTGGGAGGGGGCATGCAGAGAAAGTGAAGTTTGTACCCCTCTTTTATAATGGAGAGAGTCCAATGTTCTGCTGTTATTTGCCCCCATCTGGGGGCAAAATGACACAACTTTCCTGGAATGGTGGAAGGTTCTGGTCCATTGAGGGCCAGGAAGGCTACGTTCTCTAGCTGGAAGTCAAACGCCTTGTGGAGGCTGAGACCGTTGAGACGGTTGAGGCTTAGCAGTCTTTGCTTTCCTTTGTTTAGGTGGTTGCTGACTCTTCCGGGCAGGTTGACCTGCAGAACGTCTCTGCTGAGAATAAGAGGGATAAAACCTCTTCTTTTGGAGAAGAATGGTTTCTTGAAAGATTTCTTCCTTGCAGGATCAGCTGTGGCTTTGGATAACCTATCCAAAGTGGAGTTGTCAGCATCCAACTAATTGGCTTTTTCTTGCCAACTTTTGCCGAATAGATTCTCACCTGTACAAGGAATATTGCCCAGATTGTCCTGCAACCAGAGCTCCAAATCGGATGCCTGGAGTCAGACAATTCTATGTGCACCTATGGCAATGGCAAAGGTTCTGCTTATGCATTCAAAACAGTCAAAAGCTGCACGATTGACAAACTTAGAAACATCCTGGGCATGTTTAACCAGTGTGAGAAAATCCTGCCTCTTATCTTCAGGAAGAAGAGGGCTCAAAACCTCTAAATCTCCTGTGACTTCCTTAAGGAACATTCCCATATATAAAATATAGGAACTGATCCTGGCAGAAAGCATGGAAGCCTGGAAAGTAAGACGTCCAAAGGCATCCAAAGTTCGACACTCACGTCCTAGAGGATTAGAGGCATGCCTCTTTGCACTTCTGATCCTTCTCATAGCTGATTCCACTACAATAGAGTGGTGAGGAAGCTGAGTCTTCTGGAAGCCAGGACACGGAGGTACTCAATACATGGTATCTAGTCTACGAGAGAGAGGAGAGGTGGGAAGAGGTGTTTCCCACATTCTTAACATGAGATCATCTAAGATCTCATGGATAGGCAAAGTAGCTGCCTCCTTAGGAGCCTTGGGATATTGTAGAATCTCCAACTCCTTTGCCCTGGGCTCTGTTTCAGGAACCACAGTAATGGAAAGACCTCGAACCACCTCCCTGATAAAATCCTGAAAGGAGATATCTTCTGGAGGAGACATCCAACGTTTGGGAGAGGAAGACTCCTCGGGGAGAGGTACTCCAGTACCGACGGAGCTGTCAGAATCCTCAGACTCCTCCGAGGATTCAAAGTACCTTCTGTCCGGATGCTCTTGTAGAGCACGATACCCATACCGACCGAAGTCGGTGCCAGGGGGAATCGGTACCGGTGTATCGGTACTGGAAGGCATAGCATGACTGGGTGCCGGCAATGCAGACACCGATGTCGATGGTACCGGTACCGGTTGAACTGTCTGACGCGGTTCTGAGGGTGTCGATGCCGCAAGGAGAGCTGCCAGACTGCATTCAATAGCCAGGAACCTCTGGTCTATCGACGCTGCCGATGCCTGGGTATCGGTACCGGAGAGAGCAGCTGGTACCCCAGAGCATGGCACCAGTAGTTCTGCCGAGGTTGAGGCCTCGAGAACATCCTGGAGCCCCGATAATGCTTTGGAAGCCGAAGCCTCCCGCCGGGGCAATTTTGCAGGTATAGAACCCCTCAAGGCCAACGCCAGAGGCATCTCGATGCTTGGAAGGAGATCTACCCTTTGAGGACCGGCCAGACTTATGTTTAATTACATGTGACCCATGGGAGGAAGACTAAGCCCTGGAAGACGTCGATGCCACAGAGGCTGCATCGGAGGAAAAAAGGGTGCTGAGCTTAGCAGCTCGGTTTTGTCTACCCCTCTTGGACATCATGGCACAGGCCATACACTCTGAAATGGAGTGGTCAGGACCTAAACATTTAAGGCACCACTCATGGGTGTCGGTGACGGAGATGGTACCGCCACACTTGGTGCACCTTCTTGAAACCTGAAGCGGGTTTTTCCATAGTAAGGGAAATTTTGGGCCTAAGGATCAAAATGGCGCATGCACCTGAAGAAGAAAGGTTTGGAAAAAAATATATTATATATATATATATTTTTTTTTTTTTAAAGAAAGAAAGAACTGGCGGTACCGGTATAGCGTCGAGGGAAGACAGACGCGACCACAAAAAAGAAGGAGAATAGGAAAATCTTTCTGCGGTGACAGGAACGACAACCTGCTGGCTCTGCGGAAAACGAAGAATTGGAGAGAGGCAGTTGCGAAAGGCGGGAAGGCAGCACGCAGGCGCTGTGGGATGCTCCCAAAAGCTTTCTAATTGGATGCTGGGGAGCGTTCCCGCGCAGGCTCTGTCGGTACCAACGATACCCATATGTGAAGACTACATTCCTGCTTGTTCCTGGAGATTTAATTGAATACAATATTGTGCAGCTAAAATTATTATTGCAAGAACACTACCAAATGGAGTGCAGGGCCAGAAGAAAAAGAGAACAGCTCCTCTTTGGAAAAAGCTCATTGAAGGAAAAATACAATCATTGCGTGCAGAGATAGTCCTGATAGATGGGTATAGAGTAGTTACTCACCTGTAACAGGTGTTCTCCAGGAGCAGCAGGAATCAGTCTTCACATATGGGTCATCGACTCCGATGAAGCCCTAGCGGAGCATTTCCCCAGCTTTCTATGAAAGCCTTTGGGAATGCAGGCACGCATGCGCGGTTCCCTTCCCGCCTAAAGGTGCCATCTTACCTCAGTAAAATGACATAGCTAAGAACAGCACACAAAAATGAAAAAATTAAACTATGTACAACTGCAACTCCCAGGGCAGGAGGGCAGGAGTTGCCTAAACCTCAAAGAGATTCCGGAGTACTGCTTGGCCAAAAACACTGTCCCTACGGGACTCCCTCTCCAGACAGTAATGGGCCGCAAACGTCTGGCTTGAAGACCAAGTTGCAGCCCTGCAGATGTCTACCAAGGGCACAGAGCAGAGATGAGCCACTGAGGCAGCCATTGCCCTGACACGGTGGGCCGTGACCCGACCCTGCAAAGGAAGGTCAGCCGCCTTGTAAGCCCAGGTGATACAGGCAGCCACCCAGAGGGACAAGGTACGCTTGGACACAGCCAACCCCAAGTTATTAGGGTCAAAGGATACGAAGAGCTGAGTAGCCCTTCTATGCCCCTGCGTATGGTCAAGGTAGAAGGATAAGGCCCTCCTACAGTCCAGGGTATGCAGGACTGCTTCAGCCTGGCTTGCATGAGGCCTAGGGAAGAATATTGGAAGAACCACCTCTTGGTTAAGGTGGAAGGAGGAGACAACGTTTGGGAGGAACTTTGGATGAGTCCTAAGGACTACCCTGTTCCTATAGAAGCGAGTGTAAGGCCTATCACAGACCAGGGCCTGGAGCTCACTTACTCGCCAAGCCGAGGTAAGGACTACTAAGAAGAGTGTCTTCCAAGACAGGAAGCATAGAGAGCAAGTAGCCATCGGCTCAAAAGGTGGGCGAGTCAGCTGCTGCAAGACCACATTCAACTCCCACTCAGGAGGAGGACGGATTGGAGCCGTGAACAAAAGCAAGCCTCTGAGAAAGCCGGACAACAAAGGGGTGATCCGACAGAGAATGTCCATCCACCAGTGAGTGGTGAGATGCTAGAGCTGAGAGGTGGACCCGAACTGAATTGGACTTAAGTCCTTGATTGGATAAGTGCAATAAATACTGAAGCACTACTGGTACAGTACAGGAGAAAGGATCCTCTGTACGTAGCTAACACCAGAGAGAAAACCTTTTCCATTTGAGAGCATAGGTTTTCCTAGTGGATTGCTTCCTAGAGGCTAGGACAACCTCCTCAACTTCCTGAGGGAGGCCCCAGGGAGCCAAAACTACCCTTGCAGCCTCCAGGCCATCAAATTGAGAGCCTTGAGATTGGGATGCAAAAGGGAACCCAGATCCTGAGAGAGAAGGTTGGGTTGCAGCCCCAGAGGCAGTGGAGGATCCACTGCCAGCTGAAGCAGGAGTGGAAACCAAGGCTGTCTGGGCCACCTGGGAGCCACCAGCAGGACCGAGGCCTTGTCCTGAAGAATCTTGAACAGATTTCGGGCCACCAAGGGCGTGGGAGGAAACGCATACAGGAGGCCCTGAGACCATGGAATCAGAAAAGCATCTGCTGCTATCCGCAGAGGATGCAGTTTCCTGGAGCAGAACTTTGGCAGTTGCTTGTTCAGTGGACTGGCAAACAGATCTATCAAAAGACGACCCCATTTTAGGAAGATCTTCTGAACTACCAAAGGATGCAGCTGCCACTCGTGGGACTGTAAAATCCTGCTCAACCTGTCTGCTACGAAGTTCTCCTGGCCTGGAAGGTACACAGCCTTGAGGAGCATGTTGTGCTTGAGTGCAAAGGAGCAAAGGTCCTGAGCCTCCCGACAAAGGAGTCTGGATCCAGTCCCTCCCTGTTTGTTCACATTAAACATGGCCACTTGGTTGTCTGTCTGAACCAGGACAGACTAATGAGCCAGGGTAGGAGAGAAAGCTTTGAGCGCTAGTTGAATAGCCCTGAGTTCCAGGAGATTGACCTGCTGTGCCGCCTCCCAAGGAGACCACAGGCCCTGGGCGCACTTGTTCAGACAATGAGCTCCCCAGCCCTGCAGGGAGGCGTCTGTGGTTAGCACCACTGTGTACCCACGAATTTGAAAGGGTACCCCCCTTTCAGAAGATTGGGTGGGTGCAGCCACCTGCTGAGGGAGTCCAGAAATGGTTTGGACACCCTTATTCTGTCTGAGGCTGCCTGTAGCCTGAGACCACTGACTCCGAATGCACCATTGTGCAGTCCGCATATGGAGCTTGGCATTGGGGGTGACATGAACTGTCAAAGCCATGTGGCCAAGCAGCCTCAGGCAGAGTCTGGCGGAGACCACTGACCCGCTAAGAAACTGATTTGCCAAGTCCATCAATCTTTGGGCTCTGTCTGCTGGCAAGAATGCCTTTGCAAGGGCAGAGTCCAGCCTTGCCCCTATGAACTCCAAGTTCTGGGAGGGGAGCAAAGTGGAGTTTGTGAAGTTTATTACAAATCCCAAGCTTTGAAGAAGAGCAATAGTTCTGAGAGTGGCCTGTCAGGCCTCCTGGGATGTCTGACCCCTGATGAGCCAGTCGTCCAGATAAGGGAAGACAAAGATCCCTTGATTTCTCAGGTAGGCTGCCACCACTGCCAGGCATTTGGTAAAGACTCTGGGAGCGGAGGTGAGGCCGAAAGGCAGTACTCTGTACTGATAATCGTTTCCTCCCACAATGAACCTGAGGTACTTTCTGTGGTCTGGATGAATGAGGATGTGAGTGTACGCATCCTTTAGATCTAAGGAGCATAGCCAACCTCCCTGCTGGAGGTAGGGCAGAAGTGTTCCAAGAGTAAGCATCTTGAACTTTTCTTTCTCTAGGAACTTGTTTAGGTTCCTGAAATCCAGAATAGGTCGAAGGCCACCGGTTCTCTTGGGTACCAGGAAATACCTGGAGTAGAACCCTTGACCTTGCAAGTGGGGAGGCACAGGCTCCACCGCCCTGTCCACCAACAGACCTTGCAGCTCTTGAAGAAGATGATCTGTGTGCAGGGGAGGCCTTGGAGGCTCCCCTGGAAAGTATGGCGGAGGCAGTTGGTGAAAATGTAGTGCATAGCCCCTTTGGACTATGTTCAACACCCAACTGTCTCCAGTTATGTGGGGCCACTGGTGGGCAAAGAGGGCGAGGCGACCTCCTGTGCAGGGTTGGGAGAGCAGGGACTGAGAGGCTACGCTCAAGGAGTCAAAAAACCCCACCCTGCTGAGTGGGAGCAGGAGCCGGAGGCTTGGGGGTCCTCTGCCTATGGGGCCCATTACCCTGCCTCTTGGCTTGCTGACCCTGGAGTGCAGCTTGGGCAGCCTGATACTGAGGGTACTGTTTGTAGGCAGTGCCCCTCCTCGGGTAAAAGGGCTTCTTACCCGAGGCCTTCTTCTTGTGAGAAGGGGCAGAGGTCTTCCTAGACAGCCTTGTCTTTGTAAGGTGCTCAGTCTCGAGCTGTGCGGCCTTCTCGACCATGGGCTTGCCAAAAGGGTTTTCACCTCGACAAGGGACATCGACCAACTTGTCCTGAACCCATGGCTCGAGGTCCAATGACTGCAGCCATGCCTGGCGTCGAGCCGCGATGCTGGCTGCCGCAACTCGGGCCGAAGCCTCGAAGCCATCGTAGGCGGCGCGGGACAAACTTCAAGCAGTCCCGAATCCCCGAGGACAAGGACTTAAATCTCTGCAAGGGTTCCCCGGAAAGACCAGCAGAGAACCCGGCAAACTCCTTGGCCAGGTCTCACAAGTACATGCCCATGTACAGCTGGTAAGACTGGACACAGCAAGCAAGCATCGAGCCCTGGAAGCACTTTTTACCTACACCATTGAGGTTCCGGGCCTTCTGACAATGCACAGCCGATTCCACCACCATGGAATGGTGTGGCAGCTGCGCCTTCTGAAAACCAGGGCTCTTCGGGAGTCGATAAATCGAATCGACTCGCTTGCTTAGAACCGGCGCCGAGGCCGGTGCCTCCCACATCCGGAAGAGGAGCCATTCCAGCATCGGAGGAACCGGGACAGTAAAGGCCTCCTTCGGAGGAGAGTCGTACTGTAGGGCCTCGAGCTCCTCAGCTAGAGGCTCTTCCTCGGGGTCCGCCGGAATAGCCAACGCAGTGGCCATATCCCAGACAAACTCCTAGAACCGGGTGTCCTCCGGAGAGGATCTACTCCGGGGCTCAGACTGCGGTGAGTCCGAGGGGACGCACCGAGTCTTGAATGTGTCGGGAGACTCCTCATCCTCCATCTCCCAGGCAGACTCGTCCGACGAGGAGTCAGGGTCTGACCCTGCGGGGCCCTGGGGCACCCACCCCGACGCCGGAGGCACCAGCGTTGACGCCCTCGGTCCCGAATGGGAGGTCAAGGGAGACCGCGACAGAGGTCGACTTCGAGCCATGATGGACTCGAGTATCGGCTCGGTCTCTGGGGTCGACTTCGATGTCGATGTCTCGGTGGTCGGGGCAGATGCGCCAGACAGGCTGGCCATCAGTGCCCGCTGCTGCTCCATGAAGGCAGACAGTCTGTTCTCCAAGGCTGTCATCCTGAGACTCAGCTCGGGAGATGCAGCAGCCACCGACACGGGCCCCGGCGGCGTCGGGCCCGACGTCAGCTCTCTGGGAGGAGAGTCCTCGAGGACCACAGGGCTTACGTGTCCAGCAGACTCCGGCTCCACGCAAGGAACTTTGGCAGGCTTCTCTTGTTCCACGGGCCCGGGGCGACGGTCAGGGATCTTAGACCTGGCCCTTGAGGACGGGAAGCTACCGCGCAGGCGCGAGGGATGTTCCCAAAAGCCTTCTGATTGGATGCTGGGGAGCATTCCCGTGCGGGCTCCGTCGGCGCCGACGAACCCCCATATGTGAAGACTCATTCCTGCTTGTTCCTGGAGATCAATTGTTCGAGCAACTGGACTTAACACCGCAATGGCTTTCTATAGGAAGAACATTTCTCCTTCCAAAAGGAGACCCGAGTAACATTCCTAAAAATTATAGACCAATAACCTGTTTGCACACAATCTATAAGCTGTTTACTGCGATAGATGAAGACAAAATATACTATCATATTGAGCTCAATAATATCATGGCGATAGAGCAAAAGGGCAATAAGAGAGGAGCACAAGACCGGTTAATGTTGAACATCATCATTATAGCCAGTGCTAAGAAAAGCAGAAATCTCAGTATAGCATGCATTGATTATAAGAAAGCTTTTGACAGCATCCCACATTCTTGGATAATAGATTGCCTTGAAAGTGTAGTTCCTTACCTGTAACAGGTGTTCTCCGGGGACAGCAGGAATCAGTCCTCACATATGGGTGATGTCGGCGCCGACAGAGCCCGCGTGGAGCAAATTCCCAGCTTTCAAAGATAGTCTTTGGGATTGCTACCACGCATGCATGGTCCCCTTCCCGCTTAAGGGTGCCATGTTGTTCAGTCAAATGGCATAGCTAAAAGACAGCAAAAATAAATAATGATGGTATGACTGCAACTCCAAGGGAGGAGGGAGGGTTGTGAGGACTGATTCCTGCTGTCCCCGGATAACACCTGTTACAGGTGAGTAACTGTGCTTTCCCCGGGAACAAGCATGAAGTCAGCTCTCACATATGGGACTCCCCAGCTACAGGCTACTAAAACCTATAGCCATAAAAGGGCTCCCTCGTGAAGAGCCACAAGCAGCAGCAATGAAGTCCATATAGACAGACCAAACAGGACCCCTGTGTCCGCTGGAACTAGCACTCTGGTAGCCTGAACACAAAAGGGTCGGAGGGTAGGAGTTGCCTAGACCCCGAAAAGGTTACGGAGCACAGCCGGGCTGAAGGCACTGTCTCGTTGGGACTCTCTATCCAGGCAGTAATGAGATGCAAAGGTATGGACTGAAGATCAGGTGGAGGACCGGCAGATATCTGCTAGCGTGACCGAATGCAGGTTGGCTACCGAGGTCGCCGTAGCCCTGACCCAGTGCGCCGTGACCTGGCCTTCCAACAGAAGCTTTGCCTCCTCATAGGCCCGGGCAACACAGTCCGCCACCCATGTGGACAGCGTACGCTTGGACACCGCCTCCCCCAGCTTACTGGGATTGTAGGAAACGAAAAGCTGAGAGACTTTTCGGTGGCCTTGTGTGTGTTGGATATAGAAGGACAAGGCCCTCTTACAGTTCAAGGTATGGAGGACCATCTCTGTCCCGACTGGTGTGCGGTCTGGGAAAGAAGGTAGGGAGGACAACTTCCTGGTTGAGGTGGAAAGAGGTCACCAACTTCGGAAGGAATTTGGGATGCGTGCGAAGCACCACCCTATTCTTGTAAAACCTGGTGTAAGGCGCCTCAGCCACGAGGGCCTGGAGCTCACTTACCCTAAGAGCAGAAGTGAGCATGACCAGGAAAAACCACCTTCCAGGAGAAACAGTGAAAGTGGCAAGTAGCCAGGGGCTCAAATGGTGGCAGGGTCAGCTGCCCCACCACCACAATGAGATCCCATTCGGTCACCGGGGGGGCGAACTGGGGGCTTAGACAGGAGTAGGCCCCGTAGGAAGCGGGACACCACTGGATGGGCTGAAGGGGCCTTCCCGTCTACCTGATGGTGGTTCACCGCTAGGGCACTAAGGTGTACCCTAACAGAGTTAGACTTGAGCCCCACATGAGAGAGGTGGAGCAGGTAATACACAACACCGTGACCACCGGACAAGAGAAGGGGTCGGCCCCCCGCTCAATGCACCAAAGTGCGAATCTACGCCACTTAAAGGCATAGGCCCGTCTGGTAGACGCCTTGCGTGAGGCTAACAGAACATCCTCCACCCTTTCTAGGGAGGTGGAGCGAGGCTAAAGTCACCCTCTCATCAGCCACACCGTCAGCGAGAGGGAGCCGAGGTAGAGATGCAGGAGAGAGCCCTCTCCTGGGAAAGGAGTCGGGGGCGGACCCCAGGAGTATGGGGTCCCTCCACCGCCAGTTGTAGGAGCAGTGGAAACCACGGCTGCCTAAGCCACCTTGGAGCTACCAAGATGACCGAGGCCCTGTCGTGGAGTGTCTTGAAGAGAGTCCTGGCGATCAGTAGCATCAGAGGGAAAGTGTACAGAAGTCCCTCCGACCATGAGAACAGGAAGGTATCGGCGGCCACCCTGGTGGGGTGAGGCTGCCGGGAGCAGAAGCGGGGTAACTGGTGATTGTCCGGGTTTGCAAATAGGTCCCATCACCGGTTCCCCCCAGGTCTGGAAAAGCCTGCTGGCTACACCTGGGTCCAGCTACCACTCGTGCAGCTGGAGAATCCTGCTGAGTCTGTCAGCCAGCAAGTTGTCTTGGCCCGGCAGGTATACCGCTCTGAGTAGGATGCCCTCTTGTACTACATAAGAGCACAAATCTAGGGCTTCATGGCAGAGGGCATGGGACCCCGTGCCTCCCTGCTTGTTCACAAAGAACATGGCCACCTGGGTTGTCCGTCTGAACTAGGACTGACCAGTGGCCTAGGCGATGATGAAAAGCCTTCAGTGCAAGATGAATGGATCGCAGCTCCAGGATGTTGATCCGTTGAGCACTCTCGTCCGGGGACCAAGTGCCCTGGGTGCAGTAGCCCTTGCAATGGGCTCCGCAGCCCAGTAGGGAGGCATCTGTGGTGAAGACCCTTGAGTGGTTGGGGGTCTGGAAAGGCAGTGCTGGGGCGACAGCACCCAGATCAGGGACATTACTAACTGGCAGGTCACTCGGACTCCGTCCTGGAGGTGGTGGCCTGTGGCCTGGGTCCACTGGTCCCTGGGGCACCAATGTGTTGTTCGCATGTGGAGGCGGACTTCTGGAGTGACATGCACCGTGGAGGCCATGTGCCCGAGAAGGCGCAGAAAACGCCTAGCTGGCACTGAGGAACATGCTGCATATCCCCGGCTAGCACCATGAGTCTGGCTGCCCTGTCTGCGGACAAGGCGGCCTTCAACCGAAGGGTGTCGATTCTTGCCCCAATGAATTCCAGCCCTTGCGTTGGGCAAAGGTTGGACTTGGAGTAGTTTATAACGAAGCCCAAGTGTTGCAGGACTTGGGTGGTGCATGTTGTGGCCTGCTGCACCTCGGTGGCTGTAGTGCCCTTGATGAGCCAGTAGTCAAGATAGGGGAAGACAAATATCATCTGGAGCCTGAGAAAGGTGGCAACCACTGCCAGACACTTTGTGAATACCCAGGGGGCCGAGGCTAGGCCAAAGGTAAGCACACTGCATTGGAAATGATTGCCTCCCACCACAAAGCGTAGGTATTACCTGTGTTTTGGGTGGACTAGGATGCGAGTATAGGCATCCTTTAGGTCTAAGGAGCATAGCCAGTCTCCCTGGCGGAGGTAAGGCAGCAATGTTCCAAGGAAGAGCATCTTGAACTTCTCCCTCACCAGGAATTTGTTGAGGTGGCATAGGTTGAGGATGGGCCTTAAGCCCCCTGTCCTCTTTGGCAAGAGGAAGTACCTGGAGTAGAACCCCTTGCACTTGAGGTGGTGGGGCACCGGTTCCACCGCTTGGTCCTCAAGAAGACCTGCCAACTCCTTCAGAAGGTGGTCCTGGTGGAGAAGAGACCTGAGGGGCTCTCCCGGGAAGTAGTGTGGAGGTACTTGGCTCAGATGGAGGAGGTAACCCTCCCTGACCACCTTTAATGCACAGGAGTCAGTGGTTATAGCTCCCCACCTGTGGGCATAGAGGGTGAGGCGACCCCCTGTAGGCTGCTGATCTCCATGTGGGAGAGGGGCTATGCTGTCTGAGTCAAAAAAAAACCTTCTGGCTGGGCCGGAGCCAGAGCCTGGGGATTGGGAGCCTTCTGCTTACGTGGGCCATGCCCTTGTCCCTTGGCCTGTTGCCCTTGCTGGGGAGCCGGGGAGGCCTGGTAAGGTGGGTAGTTTTGGTAAACAGTGGACTTCATCGGGTAAAAGGGCTTTTTACCCAAGCCCTTCCGTCGGGGAGGGGCAGTGGTCTTCTTGGAGAGCCTAGTCCTCGTCATGAACTCGGTCTCCAGCTCTGTGACAAGGTCATGGGCTTGCCGAAGTTGTTCTCCACCTGACAAGGGACATTGACCAACTTGTCCTGTATACATTACTCGAGGTCGGACTGCAGCCAAGCTTGGCGGCGTGCACAGATGCCTGCCACGGCTACCCGGGCCACCGACTCGAAACCCATCATAGGCCACCGAAGACATAAATTTGGAGCACTCACGGACGGCTTTGGACAGGCTCTTGAAGCATTGCAAAGGCTTCTCGGAAAGACTAGCTGAGTACCCGACGAGTTCCTTCGTCAGATCCCTCAGGTACATACCCATGTACAGCTGGTAGGCCTGGATCCGGCAATTCAGCATCGAGCCCTTGTAGAGCTTTTTGCCGAGGGAATCCAAGGTGCGGCCCTTCCTTCCGGGGGACACCAAGGTTTGTGTCTTCTGACTCTTCAGTTGACGCATGGCCGACTCCACAACCATGGAGTTGTGCGGCAGCTATTGAAACCTAGGGTTCCGGCAGACTAGATACATCGAGTCGAGCATCTTGCTGACCACCGGCACCGACGGCGGTGTCTCCCACATGCGGAACATAAGCCGCTCCAGGATGGGAGGAATGGGCTCTGTGAGCGGTTCCCGGGGAGGAGCCTCATATTGGAGGATCTCGAGCTTGTCGGCCCAAGGATCCTCCTCGGACTCGGTAGGAAAGTCCAAATCCTCTGGTGAGTACCTTCTCCGAGCTTCAGAGACCGGGGACATCTCGGTGCCGACGGGTGTCCGGGGACTCCTCATCCTCAGTCTCCCAATCGGAATACTCCGAGGAAGACTCATCGTGTTCCTTGGGCCTCGAGGCCCCCAGCGCCATCCGCCCTGAGCCTGGGGACTTCTCGGCGACAACCTCAGCCCCAACGAGCAGGAGACCGAGCGTGACTTCGGCCGAGGATCTACTCGGGCCCGCATGGCCTCGAGGATCGGCTCGGCCTCCAGGGACATCTTTGACATCTAACGCCCAGTAGTCGGGGCAAAGGAATCAGACGTGCTGGACATCAGCACACGCTGCTGGTCCAAGAAGGCAGTCACACTGCACTCCAAGGCCGCCATCCTGGACGCCAGTCCCGGTGGCACTGAAGGACTTGGGCCCGACGCCGGCTCCCCAGGAAGGGAATCCTTGACGAGGATATGTCTACCTGCCAAGGCTGGTCCACCACAGGATCCTCCGAGGGATCTTGGCCGGCTGCTCCCTCTCCGACGACTTGAGTGGACGTCAAGGGCTCTGCAACCGGCCAGGGAGTATACCGGCCGATCAGAGCCATCCAAGGAGGCCGCCTTCGAGGGCTTCTTCTTCTTCATTGGTTTCCTTGAGGGAAACGCCCTCCACGACGACGCTCGGGTTCGGAGTGCTCCTTCCGAGGTGTCGAGGCCTCAGATGAGGTCCTGGCTCTCGGAGTCATCGGGGAGTCTGGAAAAATTTTGTCATACTGCTGCTGGCGGCTCTTCAAGGCCTTGGAAGACATTTTCTTACAAAGGCCACAAACCATCGGGTCGTAGTCCGGGCTGAGGCACAGGAGGCAGCAGTCATGCGTGTCGGTAAGGACATAATCTTACTACACCAATCACACTTTTTGAAGCCGCTGGTAGCCATGGGGGGAAAAAGAACCCCAGCAAGGTCAAAGACCCTTCGGGCTGCCAGCGGAGAAAAAGGGCACGAAGACGCCAAAAGAAAATAAAAACAAAGTAAAAAGATTCGAACCTGAGGCAC
This sequence comes from Ichthyophis bannanicus, assembly GCA_033557465.1. Classification (NCBI taxonomy): domain Eukaryota; kingdom Metazoa; phylum Chordata; class Amphibia; order Gymnophiona; family Ichthyophiidae; genus Ichthyophis; species Ichthyophis bannanicus. Next base: position 45,328,737 of record CM066040.1, read on the forward strand.
CGAATTTGGGGCGGGAAAGATACCGGCGCAAGACCGGAGACAAGTAAAACACTCAAAAAAAAAAATCAACTTTTTTTCAGGCGAAAACCAGACGATGTCTGGTGGACTCTGCAGAAAAAAAGGAGACTGAGCAAGATGGCACCCTTTGAAAGTTGAGGATTTGCTCCGCATGGGCTCCATCGGCGCCAACATCACCCATATTTGAGGACTGACTTCCTGCTTGTTCCCAGAGAAATGCATAAAATAAATTCTGGTTTGATAGAGTACACTAAGTTCACCATGTCAATGTGGCAATCCACACACTCTGAGATATGAAGATGGTCAGTACATCATTCCTAACATTAAGACCCAGTGAGGAATATTTCAGGGAGATTCTCTGTCGCCACTTCTGTTTTGTTTGGCGCTTAATCCAATGAGTGCTCTCATCAACTCTTTGGGATATGAATTTAGCCTAAATCCTAAAGAAGGTACCAACCCAGAAGCAACTTCCCATCTTCTATTTATAGATGATCTGAAGCTCTACAGTTCTAGCGACCAACAATTAACAGAGCAATTTTACCTGGTGAAAAACTTTTCTGATGATATCAAGATGACTTTTGGCCTGGACAACTATGCTAAGGCAACCTTTTTCAGAGGAAAATTAAGCAAAACCGAAAACATCTCCCCTGCTGAGGGCTGTGATATCAAGGATCTTGAACAGGAAGGCCATATATAAGTATCTCAGAATAGAGGAAGGAATGACACTCGAGCAGAAACTATTGAGAGAAGAACAGTAAAGAATATTACAGGAGATTAAAATTGTTATTGAGAAGTGTTTTAACGTCACGAAATAAAATACAAGCCATCAATCAGCTGGCAATTCCTGTACTCTCATACAGCTTTGAGATTGTGGATTGGCATCAAAGATCTTGAAAAACTGGAAGTGCGAACAAGAAAACTCCTCCATCTCATGAAGTAATTTACAAGAATCAGTGTATGCCAAAGTTTGTACATTCCTAGAGCTGAAGAAGGGCTAAGATTTATAGAGACTGACTACACCTACAGAGCTACTATCATAGGCCTCCAAGCCTATCTGACAGCATCATCAGATCCACATATGCAAAAAGTGCTGAAATATGAAGGTAAATGTCCAGAATCTGTCTCCATCATCAAACATTGACAAGCGTTCTGACGATTAGAAGGAATAAGTGAGAATCCAATGGACTGCACGGGAAAGGAAGTAACAGAATTTGCAAAACAAGGGGAAAAAAACTCTTCAAAGAAATAGATCAGCAGGCGAGGAAAAACAAGTGGCAAATGCCCAGATACAGAATGTTAGTCCAAGAACCTTTTGTTGATCAAGGACGGACACATGAATAGTTGAGGAGAGGTAAACAAACTGAAGGATGAAAGATTGATAGATGCAGCCCAGGACAGCGGATTACAGACGAGATGGTTTACGGCGAGTATTGAAAAAGCTGGCACAACAGACATATGCTGATTCTGTAAGAACAAGATGGAAATAGTGACTCACCTATCTGCAGGCTGTGAAGTTCTGATGGCGGAAAATTTTTATACAGAAAGCACAACAAAGTAGCATGCCTCCTCCACTGGAAACTTTGTAAACAGCATCACTGTCCCTGAAAAGCACAGGGATCATGACACTAAGAGAACAGAGAATGAAGAGGTTATGATCACCTGGGACATTTCTATTCCGATGGTTAAGAAACTGGATGCCAGGAAATCTAATATAGTGGTAAAGGAGAAGAATACCAGAACGGCCTTGATAATAGAAGTGTCAGTACAGAGTGATTATTCTGTGAATCGCATGGAGAGGCAGAAGATCCTGAAGTACCAAGAAATGCAGTCAGAGACAAAGAAAATATGGCAGAAAGATTGGGAAATATTTCCCATTGTACTGGGAGCCACAGGCTTGATAAAGAAGAATTTCCAAGCACATCTTGACAAACTACCTATACATGTTACATCTTATGAGCTCCAGCAGGAGACTCTCTTTGGCATGAGCATTAGCAATAAATCTGTGCCGAGCATTAGCAATAAATTTGAGAGACTAAGATCATACTCCATATACCTTGGCTTAGAAGCGAGGTTCACGACTGTCATAGTATGCGCAAAACTAACCTTTTTGGAGAAACTACCCCGACTAAAACAGTTGTCTCGAATATGGCTGCTCCAAACAAAACACACTCTTAAAGAATAGACTCGAGACAGCAACAAATACACAGCCAAGTCCCAGGTGGGTCCTGGACGCCATGAAAGAAAATTAGTAGTTAAGGTCTAATTTCACTATCCTAATCGTCCCTCCAGTCCAATCCAAACACATGGGACATAACAAAGCAGTCCTACAACTGGGTGGGTACTGAGACACTGGCCTGCAACACTCATGCCTTGAAATTCACCTCCAGCCGACCGTGACGTGCGAACGAATGCAGAAAGACCAAATCATCGCCTTATGTCTTGAGGCAGAACCAGACTAAACTCTACCCACAAAGAATCCTGGGCCCTAGTAGAGTGAGCCTTCAAGCCTGCCAGCAGCATTCACCCCTTCAACAAAGAGGCCGACTCAATAGCCTCCCTAATCTAGCGGGAAATGGACACCTCAGAAGCCACCTCATCTTTCCTGGGAGCACCACACAGGACAAAGAGCTGCTCCAAATGACTAAATACATCAGTAACCTTCAAGCGACCTATGGACATCCAGCAAATTAAGGCTCCTGGACTCAGTCACCTCCGAGGAAACAGCAAATATCTGTAACACTACCACCTGGTTCAAATGAAAAACAGACACCACCTTTGGAAGAAAGGAAGGCATTGGATGAAGGACCACATTTCCTTAGAAAACACCAAGTAAGGCTCTCGGCACAAGAGAGCCTGAAGTTCTGAAATATGGTGCACCAAACAGATTGCCACTAGGATCATCACCTTTAAAGTTAGATCCTTCAAATAAGCCCCTCTAAGAGGCTCAAATGGAGACACCGCAAGAGCAGAAAACCAGATTCAGATCCCAGGATGGAACTACAGGACAAGGCGGTCTCAAATGATTGCCCCCCCCTCCCCCGGAGGAAGCGAACAACATTCCCATGCAATGCTATATTCAGACCCTGTACAAGCAAAGCAAGCCAAGGCTGCCACATGCACCTTCAAGGAACTCAAGTCCAGACCCTTTTCACATCCCACCTGCAAAAAAAGGCCAAAATCTCATGGAGAGAAGCCGCAAAGGGTCTCACCTTTCTCTCTCAACACCAAGCATAAGAACATAAGATATGCCATACTGGGTCAGACCAAGCTCCATCAATCCCAGTTATCCTGTTTCCAACAATGGCCAATCTAGATCATAAGTACCTAGCAGTCTTCCCAAAAGACACAGGTTCCTCAAGCAATGATATCCTGGGTCCCTTTTAATAATGGTTTATGGACCTTTCCTCTAGGAACTTGTCCAAACCTTTTTTAAACCCAGCTCACTAGCAGCTTTTACTACATCCTCCGGTAACAAATTCCAGAGTTTGATTACAAGTTGAGTGAAAAAAATATTTTCTTTAATTAGTCTTAAATAGGTTACCCTGTAGCTTCATTGCATGCCCCCTAGTCTTTTTAAATTCTGACAACAAACAATCAATCTACGTTTACCTGTTCCACTCCATTCATTAATTTATAGAACTCTATCATATCTCCCCTCAGCCATCTCTACTCCAGGATGAAGAGCCCCAACCTTCTTAGCCTCTCTTCATAGGAGTATCCTTCCATCCCCTTTACCATTTTGGTGGCTCTTCTCTGCACCTTTTGTAATAACGCTATATCCTTTTTAAGATACGGCGACCAAAATTGCACACAATATTCAAGGTGCGGTCGTACCATGGAATGATACAGAGGCATTATAATATCCTTTGTTTTATTTTCCATTCCTTTCCTTATGATACCTAGAATTTTATTTGCTCTCTTTGCCGCCACTGCACACTGGGCGGAGGGTTTCAACATGTTATCCACGATGACGCCTAAATCTTTTTCCTGGGTAGTGGTTCCCAATGTGGAACCTTGCATCTTGTAACCATAGTTTGGGTTGTTCTTTCCTAGGTGAATAACTTTGCACTTGTCCACATTAAATTTCATCTGCCATTTGGATGCCCAGTCTTCCAATTTATCAAGATCCTCTTGCAATTTTCCACAATCCTCTTGGGTTTTAACAACTTTAAATAGTTTTGTGTCATCTGCAAATTTGATAACCTCACTCATTATTCCCTTTTCCAGGTCATTTAAGAATATGTCAAAAAGCAGCGGACCCAGCACAGATCCCTGGGGTACTCCACTCAAAGATGCGCCAGACCGACACATAGGCTAAGATCATGGACCACTGCCAGGCCTGTAGCAAGCTATCAATCACTTGTGCTGAACAGTCCCTATGTCTCAACCAAGCCCTTTCAAAAGCCAGGCCGTGAGAATGGAGCCACGTCCGGCATCTGCACCGGTCCCTGAGACAACAGATAGTCCTCCCAAGGAAGAGGAAAGGAATTTGCCACCAGCAGATACACCAGATCCATGTACCAAGGATCCGGGTGCCAATCTGGGGCCACCAACATCACATGCCCCATGTGAGACTCAACCCATTGAAGCACTTGGCTGATGAGCAGCCACAAGGGAAACACATACAGGAGCCCACCGTTGGGCCATGATTGAACCAGGGCATTGAGCCCCTCCAACATATGTTCTCTGCGTCGGCTGAACAGACTCACCTTGGTTTTTATCAGAGTCATTATCAAGTCCAGCATGGATACACCCCAATGATCCACAATCAGCTGGAACACAGACTCCGACAGCAACTATTCCCCCAGGTCCAACAGATGCAGACTCATAATCCGCTTGCACATTCTCCTTCCTGGTTACGTGAGCCACCAAGAGCACTCACAAATGCAATTCTGCTCGTTAAAGAAGAAGAATCACCTCCACTGCCACTAGCAAACTCCACATGTCTCCCTGGCGATTGATTTATGCCACTGATGTTGTATGGTTGGATAAGACCCACAACATGCCAAACAAAGGGAAGAAAGTCCTCCAGGGCCAGATGCACCGCTCACATCTCCAGATGACTGATGGGCCATCAACTCACCTCTTGAGACCATCTACCCTGAGCCACCTGAGTAAGGCAATGACCACAGCCCCCCAGATGAACAGACTAGAATCCGTGGTCACTACCACCCAGTCCAGAGACTCCAGGGGCATACCCACTGCGAGCTTTACAGAATCCAGTCACCAACACAAACTCACCCTGACCTCATCCCAAAGAGAGAATCTGATTTCCATCGACAGACTGCAGGGTCAAACATGACAGGAGCAATGCCTGAAAAGGATGCATATGCAACCAGGCTGAAGGCATGAGCTGCAACGAGGCCGCCATGAACAGAGAACCTACAGAATCCCATACTCTTGGGACAAGGAACCTTCTGCAAGTCCCGCATCTGGGACTGTAACTTCACTAGCCCTCTGGCAGCCACACCAAACTCTGTTGGGTGTCAAACAGAGCTCCCAGGTATTCTAAGAACTGGAATTGGGGTCAAATTGCATTTTGCAAAGTTGACCACCCAATCCAAGTCTTGAAGCTGACCAATGACATGGGCCATTGCCTCAGACTCTCCCAAAAGGACTTTGCCTGAATCAAACAATTGTCTGGATATGAGTGGATTAGGATGCCCTGCTTCCGCAGCCAACACAGCCTTCACCTTTGTAAACACCCACAGAACTGTGGCCAGGCCGAACAACAATGCCTGGAATTGAAAATGTCCCTGTGGACACTGCATAAAAAGCGTAGTTACTCACTTGTAACAGGTGTTCTCCAGGGACAGCAGAAATCAGTCCTTGCATATGGGTGACGGTGCCGAAGGAGCCCAGCGAAAGCATCTCCCAAGCTTTCAAAGAAAGCCTTTGGGAGATGTCACCACGCATGCGTCATCCCCTTCCTACTCAAGGGTGCCATCGTACTCAGTCAGATAACATAGCTAGAGCAGACAAAAGAAGATGGCAAAAAATTGTACAGCAACTCCAAGGGGAGGAGGAAGGGTTGTGAGGACCAATTCCTGCTGTCCCTGGAGAACACTTACTTATTACAGGAGAGTAACTACGCTTTCTCCAGGAACAAGCAGGAAAGCGTAGTTACTCACCTGTAACAGATGTTCTCCAAGAGCAGCAGGAATCAGTCCTCACATATGGGTGACGCCGGCGCCGATGGAGCCTTCATGCGGAGCATTTCCCCAGCTTTCAAAGAAAGCCTTTGGGAATGCAGCGCGCATGCGCGGTCCCCTTCCTGCCCAAGGGTGCCATCTTGCTCAGTCTGATGACAAAGCTAAAAGACAGCAAAAAATCAAAATGAAGGATAGGACTGCAACTCCAGGGCAGGAGGGAGGGTCGTGAGGACAGATTCCTGCTGCTCCTGGAGAACACCTCTTACAGGTGAGTAACTACGCTTTCTCCAGGACCAAGCAGGAAGTCAGTCCTCCCATATGGTACTCCCCATCTCTAGGCTACAGTGAACCCAGAGCTGAAAAAATGTCTTCCTCTCAAGAGCCTCAGCATCCGTGATAAGAATTTTCTCTGAGAACGCACCCCGTACGGTAGCCCAACACAAAGGGACGGAGGTTAGGAGTTGCCTAAACCTCAAAGAGATTACAGAGTACCGCCGGGCTGAAAACACTGCCCCGCTGGGACTATCTTCCCAGGCAGTAATGGGCTGCAAAAGTCTGGCTTGAAGACCAAGTTGCGGCCCAGAAGATGTCTGCCAATGGAACAGAGCGGCGATGAGCTACTGACGCAGCTTTCGCCCTGACATGGTGGGCTGTGACCCGACCCAGCAAGGGGAGGTCGGCTGCCCTGTATGCCCAGTCGATGCAATCTGCTACCCAAGTGGACAACGTATGCTTGGAGACAGGTAACCCCATCCTATTAGGGTCAAACGAGACGAAGAGCTGAGTAGCCCTTCGATGCTCCTACGTATGTTCTATGCAAAAGGACAACGCCCTCTTGCAGTCCAGGGTATGAAAGACTGTTTCAGCCCGGCTGGCATGCAGCCTGGGAAAAAAGGTCGGAAGAACCACCTCCTGATTGAGGTGGGAAGAGGAGACCACTTTTGGGAGGAACTTGGAAAGGATCCGTAGGATCACCCTGTTCCTATACAACTGCGTGTACGGTCTATCAGAAACCAGAGCTTATAGTTCACTCACACGTCTGGCCAAGGTAAGAGCCACCAGGAAGAGCGCTTTCCAAGAGAGGAAGCGCAAATGGCAAGTAGCCATCGGCTCAAACGGTGGGCGAGTAAGTTGCTGCAAGATCACGTTCAAATCACACTCAGTTGCTGGTGGACGAACCAGAGGCTTGAGTAGAAGCAGACCTCTGAGAAATCTGGACACCAAGGGGTGAACTGACAGAGACTGTCCTTCCACTGGTGAGTGGTGCGCTGACAAAGCACTGAGGTGGACCCGAACAGAGTTAAACTTAAGGCCTAGGTCTGAAAGATGACGTAGATAGTGCAGTACTACTGGCACAAGGCAAGAGAAAGGATCTTCAATGCGCTGAGCACACCACACCGTAAACCTACGCCACTTGAGGGCATAGGACTTTCTGGTGGACTGCCTCCTAGAGGCCAATACCACCTCCTCAACCTCCTTAGGTAGAAGTAAGGGAGCTAGCACTATCCTTTCAGCAGCAAGGCCATCAGATTGAGGGACCTGAGATTGGGGTGAAGGGAACCCAGCTCTTGAGACAGGAGATTGTGTTGCAGTCCTAGAGGGAATGGAGCTTCCACTGCCAACTGCAGAAGCGGAAACCACGACTGCCTCGGCCATCTGGGGGCTACCAGAATCACTGAGGCCTTGTCCCTGAGGATCTTGAACAGAGTTCGGGCAACCAGGGGCGTGGGAGGTAACGCATACAGGAGGCCCGTAGACCAAGAGATCAGAAAAGCATCTGCTACCATCCTCAGGGGATGCGTCTGTCTGGAGCAAAACCTGGGCATCTGACGGTTTAGTGGACTTGCAAAGAGATCGATGGATGGAAGTCCCCAGCGGAGGAAGATCTGCTGGACCACCAATGGATTCAACTGCCATTCGTGAGGCTGGAGAATCCTGCTTAGCTTGTCTGCTAGGATGTTTTCCTGACCAGGTAGATATACTGCTTTGAGAAACACACCTTGTCTGACCGCAAAGGAGCAAAGGGCCAGAGCCTCCTGACATAGGAGCCTTGACCCTATGCCCCCCTTGTTTGTTCACGTAGAACATGGTCACCTGATTGTCCGTCTGAACTACGACAGACTGTTGAGAGGGGGCATGACAGAAGGTTTGCAGAGCTAAGCGGATTGCTCGCAGCTCTAAAAGATTGATTCGCTGTGTGGCCTCCCGAGGGGACCACAGGCCTTGAGTGAACGTGCCCTGGCAATGTGCACCCCAGCCCTTTAAGGAAGCATCTGTCATCAGCACCCTTGTGTGTGCTGCAGCCTGAAAAGGTACACCCCTGAGACGGTTTGGCAGATGTACCCACCACTGTAAGGAGTTCAGAAGTCGTCTGGACATCTTTACTCTGTCTCGAAGGTTGCCGGTGGCTTGTGTCCACTGATCTCAGAGGCACCATTGAGCAGCCCACATGTGCAGATGGGCATTCGGGGTCACATGTACAGTGGATGCCATGTGGCCCAGAAGTCGCAGGTAGTGCCTGGCGGAAACCTGAGAATTGTTTTGGAACTGGTTGGCCAAGTCCATCAATCTGTGGGTCCTGTCCTCGGGTAAGTAAGCTCTTGCCTGAAGGGTGTCTAGTCTCGCCCCAGATGCTGAAGAAGAGAGACAGTGCGATGAGTGGCCTGTCGGGCCTCCTGGAGTGACTGGCCCCTGATTAGCCAGTCGTCCAGGTACGGGAAGACAAAAATTCCCTGATTACTGAGAAAAGCCGCCACCACCGCCAGATATTTTGTGAAAACTCTGGGGCAGAGGTTAGGCCAAAGGGAATTACACTGTACTGAAAATGGTTTCTTCCCACCACAAATCAGACTCGTCCTCCGTCTCCCACGCCAACTCCTCCAAGGAGTCGTCAAGTGGCTCCGGCGATGTGGGCCTCGATGCCACCTGCCCCAACGCTGACGGCACCAGCGTCGATGACCTCGGCCCCACACGGGAGGTCGAGGGACACCTTGGCCGAGGATCGACTCGAGACTTGATGGACTCGAGGATCAGCTCGGCCTTCGGGGTCGACTTAGACGTCGAGGTCCCAGTGGTCGGGGCGATGCACGGGGCAGACTGGTGATCAGTACCCGCTGCTGCTCCATGAAGGCAGCCAGGCTGCTCTCCAAAGCCATCAACCTGAGACTGAGCTTAGAAGACTCCGCAGCCCCCGACAGTGTCGGGCCCGACGTCGGTTCTCCGGGAGGAGAGTCAACGAGGACAACAGAAGTTACTTGAATCGGGGACTCCGGCTCCAGGCGAGGTAGTTTGGTCGGCTGCTCCGACTCCGAGAAACCGGGACGGCGGTCAGGGCTTTGCGACCTGGCCCTCGAGGATCCAGGTGCCTCCACTGACGCTGCCGCTCCCGGGCAGGAGACCCCCTCTCAGAGGACCCACGACGCCGCTCGGGGTCAGACTCCTGAGATGTCAAGGCCTCTGACGAAGTCCAGGCCTGGTCGGATGCGGACTCTGAAAAAATTCTCACACGTTGATGCTGGCGGCTCCATAGCACCTTCGACGACATCTTGCCGCACGGGCCACAGACCAGTGGGTCATGGTCGGGCCCGAGGCATCGGAGGCAGCAGTCGTGTGTGTCAGTGAGAGACATAAGTTTCTTACACCGATCACATTTTTTGAACCCGCTGGCAGCCATCGGGGGAAAAAGGGAGCCTGTAAGGTCAAAAGACAGGGCTGTCAGTGAAAACAGAAAAAGCACGAACGCTAGTCACAAAGGACAAAAAATGAAAAAAGTTCCGGACTCGATACCGGTGTACCGCGCCAAGGCGGGATAGAGAACCGGCGTCGAACCAGATAAAGAGACGTGAAAAATCTCAGAAAAAAAATTCTACTTTTCCCGGGTGACATGAACTACATCCGTTGGGCTCCGCGGAAAAAGAAAGACTGAGCAAGATGGCACCCTTGGGCAGGAGGGGACTGCGCATGTGCGCTGCATTCCCAAAGGCTTTCTTTGAAAGCTGGGGAATTGCTCCGCACGAGGGCTCCGCAGCGCCGACGTCACCCATATGTGAGGGCTGACTTCCTGCTTGGTCCTAGAGAAATCAGTCCTCACATATGGGACTCCCTAGCTACAGAGAACCTGTAGAAAAAACATGGTGCAGTCATGAGCAGCCGCAAGCAAGTCTAAGGAAAGACTCTGGAGACCCATTGCTCCGGTAGCCTAAACAAAAAGGGTCGGAGTTGCCTAGACCCCGAAGAGATTATGGAGTACGGCCTGGCCGAAGGCGCTGTCCTGTCGGGACTCCCTCTCCAGGCAGTAGTGAGTTGCAAAGGTGTGAACTGAAGAACAGGTGGCAGTCCAGCAGATGTCTGTCATAGGGACAGAGCATAGGCTAGCAACTGAGGTCACCATAGCCCTGGTGTTGTTTGCTGTGACCCAGTGCTCCAACAAGAGCCCAGCCTGATCGTGGGCGAAGGCAATGCAGTCCGCCACCCAGGTGGACATGGTCCGTTTGGTAACCGCCTTCCCCAGTCGACTGAGGTTGTAATAAACGAAAAGATGTGAGGCTTTGCGGTGGCCCTGGGTATGTTGCAGGTAGAAAGACAGGGACCTCTTGCAATCCAGAGTATGGAGAATGGCCACTGTTTTGCCAGTGTGGGGAGCACCACCTCCTAGTTGATGTGGAAACCGGATACCACCTTCGGAAAGAATTTAGGGTAGGTGCGAAGCATGATCCTATTCTTGTAGAACCTGGTGTAAGGTGGCTCGGTCACAAAGGCCTGAAGCTCGCTGACTCTGGGGCAGAGGTGAGCACCACCAGGAAGACAACCTTCCAGAAGAGGACGCAAATTAGCCAGTGTTGCAAATGGCAGTTTGGTGACCTGTGTCAGAACCGGGGACGGGAGGATGGAAGGCTTAGAGAGCAGAAAGCCCCGCATAAATTGGGTAATGAGGGAGTGCGCAGAAAGATGTTTGCCCTCTATGAAATGATGGTGCACCGAGAGCGCGCTCAGGTGCATTCTGACGGATTGGACCTGAGTCCAGTTTGTGTACGGTGGAGCAAGTACTGCAGCCCCATGTGAACCTGGCAAGAGAACTGGTCAACCTGTTGCTCCACACACCAAACTGAGAATCTGCGCCACTTTAAGGTGTAGGCTCGTCTCATGGCGTTCTTACAAGAGGCCAGGAGGACTTCCTCCACCTCCTTTGGGAGGGTGAGGGGTGCTAAGGCTACCCGTTCAGCAGCCATGCTGTTAGCGACAAGGACTCCAGGTTGGGGTGAAGGAGGGAGCCCTCCTCCTACCTAGGCATTCCTCAGAGGGACCGGGAACTCTGTCGATAGACGGAGCAACAGGGGAATCCAATGGAGAAAGGTGAATAGTGGTGTACCCCAGGGATCTGTGCTGGGTCCGCTGCTTTTTGACATATTCATAAATGACCTGGAAAGTGGAATAACGAGTGAGGTTATCAAATTTGCTGATGACACAAAACTATTTAAAGTTGTTAAAACCCAGGAGGATTGTGGAAAATTGCAAGAGGATCTTGATAAATTGGAAGACTGGGCATCAAAATGGCAGATGAAATTTAATGTGGAGAAGTGCAAGGTTATGCACCTAGGGAAGAACAACCCAAACTATGGTTACACGATGCAAGGTTCCACATTAGGAACCACCACCCAAGAAAAAGATTTAGGCGTCCTTGTGGATACCATGTTAAAACCCTCGGCCCAGTGTGCAGCGGCGGCCAAGAGAGCAAATAGAATGCTAGGTATGATAAGGAAAGGAATGGAAAATAAAACAAAAGATATTATAATGCCTCTATATCGTTCCATGGTGAGACCGCACCTTGAATATTGTGTGCAATTCTGGTCGCCCTATCTTAAAAAGGATATAGCAATTTTAGAAAAGGTTCAGAGAAGAGCCACCAAAATGGTAAAGGGGATGGAAGGCTACTCCTATGAAGAAAGGCTAAAAAGGTTGGGGCTCTTTAACCTGGAAAAGAGACGGCTGAGGGGAGATATGATAGAAGTCTATAAATTAATGAACGGAGTGGAACGGGTAAACGTAGATCGATTGTTTACCTTATCAGAATATAGAAAGACTAGGGGACATGCAATGAAGCTACAGGGTAAACTATTTAAGACTAATAAAAGAAAATATTTTTTCACTCAACGTGTAATCAAACTCTGGAATTTGTTACCGGAGGATGTAGTAAAGGCTGTTAGTGTAGCTGGGTTTAAAAAAGGTTTGGACAAGTTCCTGGAGGAAAGGTCCATAAACCATTATTAAGAAGGGACCCAGGATATCAATGCTTGAACCAATACAAGCATTGTGGAACCTGTGTCCCTTGGGGAAACTGCTAGGTACGTATGACCTAGATTGGCCACTGTTGGAAACAGAATACTGGGCTTGATGGACCTTGGTCTGACCCAGTATGGCATATCTTATGTTCTTATGTTCTTATGTTCTTAAGGCTGCCTTGGCCACCAGGATTATGGAAGCCTTGTCCAGCAGGACCTTGAAAATTAGTGATGTGGGAGGGAAGGCATACAGAAGGCCCTCTGACCATGAGAAGGGGAAAGCGACTGCTGCTATCTGGGACGGACGCAGTTGGGAACAGCCGAGCATTGGTCAGGCTGGCGAAGAGGTCCAGACTTGGGGGTTTCCCCAGAGTCGTAATAGCCAGTGCGCCACCCTGGGGTCTAGATGCCATTCATGCGTCTGGAGGACCCTGCTCAACCTGTCCGCTAGGGCACTGTCTTGACTCAGAAGGTATACCATCCTGAAGAGCATTCCCTGACTGATCACATACGAGCAGTGGGCTAGTGCCTCTTGGCAGAGGCGCTGAGACCCTATGCCCCCTTGCTTGTTCAGGTAGAACACTGTGACCTGGTTGTTCATTTGGACTAGCACCGACTGGTTCCGCAAGCGGTGGTGGAAGGCCTTGATCACCAGAAAAATGACCTGGAGCTCCAGCAGGTTGATTTGCTGCTAGCTGTCCACTAGGGACCAGTTGCTCTGTGTGCGCAGTTCCTCACAGTGGGCACCATAGCCCAGTAGGGATGTGTCCATGGTGAGGACCCTCTGTGGGTTTGGAGGATGGAAAAGCATGCCATTCTGCAGGTGCTATGTGCCCTGCCACCAGTCGAGCGACTCTGCTAGTTGACGGGACACTGAGACCCTGTCCTGGAGCCTGCCTGTGCCTTGTGTCCACTGCAAGCGGAGACACCACTGAGCTGCCCACATGTGGAGGCAGACATTGGGAACCACAAGGACTGTGGATGCCATGTGGCCTAGAAGGTGGAGCATGGACCGTGCCGACACCGAGTGATGGCACTGTACCTCAATGGCCAGGGCCCTGAGGTGATCTGCCCTGTCCAGGGGAAGGAAGGCCCTGTCCTGGAGAATGTCCACATGAGCTCTTATGAGCTCCAGATCAAGAGATGGAGTAAGGTGAGATTTGGGGTGGTTTATCACAAACTCCAAATGTTGCAGGACCTTGATGGTGCGGGCTGTGGCCTGTTGCACCTCTGTGGCCATATCTTTTTTCATGAGCCAGTCGTCAAGGTATGGAAAGATGAAGGCCTCTTGGAGATGGAGATAGGCGGCCACCACTGCCAGGCAATTTGGTGAAGACTCTTAGTATGGAGGCTAGGCCAAAGGGTAGTACCCTGTACTGGTAGTGGTTGCCCCCAACCATGAACCCTAAGTACTGCCTCTGATTGGGATGAATAAGGATGTGGGTGTAAGCATCCTTTAGGTCCAAGGAGCATAGCCAATCTCCCTGCTGGAGGTAGGGCAGCAATGTTCCAAAGGAGAGCATCTTTAACTTCTCCCGTACCAGGAACTTGTTCAGGTTTCACAAGTCCAAAGTGGGCCTTGGGCCCCCTGTTCTTTTTAGGACCAGAAAGTAACAGGAGTAGAACGCCTTGCCCCTGAGGTGGAGGAGTACTGGTTCCATGGCTCCATCTATAGCAGCCTGTTTTTATTGTTCACCGGTCTGATACCCTAGGTTTGGGCGGTATATCAAGCTCTGCAAATAAATAAATAAATCCCTGATGAGGCCTGTGAGTTCCTACAATAGCAGGGCCTGGTGCAGGGGAGTCCGAGGAGACTTCCCTGGAAAGGAAGGAGGCGGCATCTGGTCCAAGTGAGGGAGGTAGCCTTCTCTGACCACCTGGAGGGCCCAGGTGTCGGTGGTTATGACCGGCAAAGTGGATCAGATGCCCCCCTGTTGACAGCTGCTCCCTCGATGGGAGGAGAGGCTATGCTCAGGGAGTCAAAAACCTAACCCAACTGGGGCAGGAGTTGGTGTTTAGGGCTTAGAGCCCATAGGCTTACGTTGGCCTTGGCCTGCTCCTTTGCCCTGGTGACCCTGCTGTGGGGTCTGGGGAGCCTGGTACTGGGGATTGCCTCGGTAAGGCTGACCTTTCCTGTGGTAAGGGGGCCTCTTCCCCAACTGTTTCTTCTTGGGAAGGGTGGGGAGGTCTTTCTGGAGAGCAGAATCCTTGTGACGAACTCGGGTCTCAATCTCTGCTGCCTTATTCTCTCTATTGGTTTGCCGAAGAGGTTTTCAATGAGGCAGGGGAAGTTGAGGAGTTTCTTCTGGACACACTACTTGAAGTCCAATGCCTGGAGCCAGGCCTGGCATCGAGCAGCAATGCCTGCCACAGCCACCCTTACGTTAGACTAGAAGCCGTTGTAGGCAGCTCAAGACATGTACTTCAAACACTCCCTGACACACTTTGTGAGGATTTGGAATCGCTGGAGGTGATCTCCGCTGAGACACCTGTGAGTTCCTTTGCTAAGTCTCAGAGATACATGGCAATATACAGTTGTTAGGCGTGGATTTAAAACCCAGCATCGAGCCCTGGTAGCATCTGCGTCCAAAGGCGTCAAGGGCACAGAGCGAGTCAGTCTTTGGGTTTTTCTGCTGGTGCATGGTCGACTATCACCATAGAGGTGTGAGGGAGTTGTGCCTTCCGAAAGCCGCAGCCCCGCTGGACCCAGTACATGGCGTCGAAGCATCTGCTAATTATTGGCACTGATGCTGGTGTCTCCCACATCCGAAGAAGTTGCCGCCCAAGGATGGCGGGGATGGGGATTGTAAGTGCCTTCTTAGGTGAAGCCTTATACTGGAGGATCTCCAGCTCCTCCGTGTGAGGGTCCTCCTCCGACTCTATGGTGAGAGACAAGGCTTTCTCTATGTCTTTATCTTTATTTAATACTTAGTATACCGCTTTACGAAAAGACACCAAAGCGGTTCACAATAGACTAAAATAACAGCCAGAAAAGGAAAAGAACGCCACAGTCAACAGGAAAGAGGAAATAGGAAAGAGAGGAGCAGAAGGAAGAGGGACTAAAGGGGAGAAAGAGGGGGGGGAAAGAACCTCAGCAAGGAGCAGCAGGAACAGGGAGGTTGAAGGCGGAACAAAAAGAGGTATGTCTTGAGAAGAGATTTAAACCTGTTGAAGGACAGTTCCAGTCGGAGATCTGGGGGGAGAGAATTCCAGAGTTTAGGGCCTAGGTAGAAAAAGGCAGAATTCTGGGTAGACTCCAGGTGTGCAACAGAGGGGGGAGGAAGGAATATGCGATTGACATGGATGTGACAAAGTGTATGGTGGGGAGTAAGGAGATAGACCAAATTGGCAAGGTACTGGGAGGAACCAGAGTGAATAGCCTTGTGGACAAGAATGAGGACCTTATATTGAATACGGTAAGTAATGGGGACCCAGTGAAGGTGGATAAGAAGGGGGGTTATATGGTCAGTACGGGATGCATGAGTGACAAGACAGGCGGCAATATTTTGTAACAGTTGGAGTCTTCGGAGCTGAAACTGGGGGAGACCGGTGAGAGCAATATTGCAATAATCAAGTCTGCTCACAACTAGGGAGAGGAGAAGGGTAACTAGGGAGAGAAGGATAACCAGGGAGGGAGTGACGAAGAAGGGATGGACAGCACAGATCTGGCGGAGGAAACAGAACGAACGACGAAACACAGAGGACAGGTGATCGTGGAATAACAAAGCGCAGTCCAGAGTGACACCAAGGTAATGCAAAGTGGGGACCAGAGAGATGGGAGTGGAGGAGAGTAAAGATGAGAGGGTAGGGGCAGGGCTGCCAAATGCAAACCAGATAGCTTGGGGTTTGGTCAGGTTAAAGATGGAGAAAGTTGGAGGCCAGCCAGGTACTAACTGAAGAGAGGCAATCATTAAGGGGAGTGATGTCAGGAGCAGAGGGGTCAGTATGGTGCAGGAGTATGATGTCATCGGCATAATAGTACGCCGAGATGCAGTGCTGTTGGATAAGGGTAGTGAGGGGGGCCAGAAAGACATTAAAGAGGAGAGGGGTGAGAACGGAGCCCTGGGGGACACCGCAGGGAAGGGGAGTGCTAGGTGAGGAGGAATTACCGGAACAATTTTGAAAAAAAAATGGGAAGACAAAAGAACAAAACCAATTGAGTACCACCCCCCCTAAGCCAGCATCAGAAAGATGAGTGAGGAGTGTGCGGTGGTCCACAAGATCAAAGGCGGAGGACAGATTGAGGGAAACCGCAATAGAAAAACCCTGGCCATGGGAAGAGTGGAGTTCATTGAGGAGGGAAGTGAGGATAGTTTCAGTGCTGTGTCCCATATGGAAACCAGACTGACAGGGGTGAAGGATTAGTGCAGAGTCCAAGTGAGAGGAGAGTTGAGCGAAGACAAGCTTCTCCAAAAGCTTAGACAGGAAAGAAAGGTTAGAAACAGGGCGCCAATTAGCAGGAATGGAGGGGTCCAGGGATGGTTTCTTGAGGATGGGGCGAATTATAGCGTGCTTCCAAGGGGCAGGAAAGAGGCCAGAGGAAAGACTGGAATTGAAAATGGAGAGGAAGAGGGGAAGGAGTGCAAGAGAAGGCTCGCCGAGCCAATGGGAACGATGTGTCCTCTGGTGGGGACCGACATTGTGACGCCGGGGGAGATGGGTCCAAGGGGATATCTCTGTGCTTTATGTGGCTCCGGGGGGAAGCTTTGTCCTCTGACTTCCAGTCCAAGTAGTCGGTCAAGGACTTGAGGCCTGACAGCTCCTGAGGCATCGGGCTTGGCTCAGGTCTTCGGTGACCCACGGTGGCTGCTTGGCCAGAGCCACAAGCGCTTGCTGGGGAGGATCTTGCTCCCGAGGAACGGAAGCGGGATCGAGATCCTCACTGAGTATCGGCTCAAGGCTCTCGAGGATCGTCTTGGTGGCCCGGGGAGTACTTGATATCAAGGGTTGCCCAGGAAGTCCTCGATATCAAAGTCCCTACAGTTTCTGCACGAGCACTGGCGGGGCCGGGCATTGATGCTTGCTACATGGCAAGGAAAGCAGTGACACTGTGCTCCAATGCCATCATTCTGGCTTCCCACTCAGGAGTTGCAGCCTTCGACACGGACATCGGGGTGACCAAGTCTGACATCAGTGAAGAGGTCTTCTTGGGACAGGCCTCGGAGGTCCGTGACCTGTCATCGGAGGCCTCTGTCTCTGTTCTGGGCATCTTCGCCAGCGGCTCCCCCTGACTTCTCTGATACCCTTCGGGGACTGTGGGATCTGAAACGGGACTTGCCGTGTGTGTCTTATTCCCAGGATGAGTTCCTCGAGGACTATTTCTTCTTTTTGCGCTCATGTTCTGGAGAACCCTTGTCAGTGTCAGCAGACCTGATCGGGTGCCGCGGGGACTTTATGCAACTCCAAGGATCCGTGCGGGGCCTTAGAGCGCAAGGTTACCGGGGACACCGGGGCTGAATCAGACCCGTGGAAGATGCTGTCTTGCTTCTGCCGACGACTTTGGATGGCTTTGGCGGACATCTTTTTGCACAGGGTGCAAAACCTCTGGGTCGTGGTTGGCACCTAGACACTGGAGGCAGCAGTCATGTGTATTGTTTAGGGACATGTTCTTTGTGCATCGATCACACTTTTTGAACCCTCTGGTCATTGGGGCAAAAAGGACCCCTGCGAGGTCAAAGACTCTTGACACGGCCAGTGGTAAGAAAAAGGCACAAAATCGCATTAGAAGAAAAATCTAAATATGGTTCCGAGACTCGAAGCAGAGTCAACGGGGCTTGGAGGCAGGAAAGGGATCACTGCTAACCGGAGAAAGAAAGGTACTTTAATGCACAAGGAAATCAACTTTTTCCGGGGAAACACGACTGATGTCTGTTGGTCTCTGCGGAAAAAGGGAGACTGAGTAAAATGGCACCTTTGGGTAGGAAGGAGACCACGCATGAGTGGTAGCATCTCCCAAAGGCTTTCTTTGAAAGCTGGGGAGATGCTTCTATGGGGCTCCGTCGGTGCAGACGTCACCCATATGTGAAGACTAACTTCCTGCTTGTTTCTGGAGAAAATTGGTGCTCGAATGGGAAGGTGAGATTAGACTTACCTGCTAATTGTATTTCCTGGAGTAAATCCAGTCAAGTCCAGGACCTCTGGGTTGTCTACCTTAATCAGCAGCTTGGAGATTGAGGAACCTCCTTTTCTGACGTCACCTGTATATCCTCCGGGGAGCCTCCCTCCTCCGCCAGTTCACTGTTGACAAAGCAGACTCACCCGAGCAACAAGTAAGTATTTTAAAATAGCAAACTTTCTTACATTGGTAAGAATTCTATGCAACTATTAAATAACCTGAACAACATTAACCTACAACTTTCTGCCCAATGCGCCCCCCTAAGCGCCCCCCCCCCCCGCAACCGGCTTGAGTGAAACCCACACCCTTCCCCAGGACCTTCAGCAATGTTACAGACTGGAATCTTACCTGTCATCCTGAAGGCTACGAGACTTCCATCGGTAAGAAATAGCCACTGGGAAGGGACTCGGGACTAGACTGGATTTACTCCAGGAAATACAATTAGCAGGTAAGTCTAATTTCACCTTCCTGATCGTCTCTCCAGTCTAGTCCCGGACCTCTGGGTATGTACCAGAGCAGTAAATTAACGGGAGGGCCCGCCATGCTAGCCTGAAGAACCTCTTTTCCGAAACAGGCGTTCTGCTCCGCCTGCACGTCCAGTCGGTAATGCTTCGCGAACGAATTCAATGCTGACCAAGTCGCCGCCTTACAAATCTCCACCGGCGGAACTAAATGAAACTCAGCCCAAGATGCCGCCTGAGCTCTAGTGGAGTGGGCTTTTAGCCCCTCCGGAACTGGTTTACCCTTCAATACGTAAGCTGATGCAATGGCTTCCTTTATCCATCTAGCAATAGAGGCCTTTGACGCCGCTTCTCCCTTTCTAGGCCGGCAAAGAGGACAAACAGCCGCTCAGATCTGCGGAAACTCGCCGTCCGGCTCAGATACTTTTTTAATGCTCGAACATCCAATTTCCTAGAGAGTTGGCCCTCAGTGCCCCCACTGAAGACCGGCAGAGAAATAACCTGATTCAGATGAAACGCCGACACCACCTTGGGTAAAAAGGCCGGCACCGGTCGCAAAACCACCTTAGAGTGAAAGAAGCTGAGATAAGGCTCCTTACATGACAACGCCTACAGCTCCGAAATTCTTCTTGCAGAAGCTATTGCTACCAGGAAGGCAACTTTCAGCGCGAGATGCTTCACTGACGCCTGCTCAAGGGGCTCAAAAGGTTCCCATTCCAATGCCGCCAGCACAAATGGAAGAGGCCATTTCGGAACTGTCTACCTGGGGGTCTCAGAAGCGCAATCGCTCGCAGGAAACGCTTAAGATCCCGTGCCCTCCGAGCGTAAGGCCCCCGATCCTACCCCGGTAAAACGCTAGGGCAGCCACCTGAACCTTAAGGGAAGAGGCAGCCAACCCCTTGTTGTACCCGTTCTGCAGGAATTCCAGGATCTGCAGAATGGTGGCTCTAAGCGCCTCCAACTTGCGGTCGCTACACCATGCTTCAAAATCTCTCCATACCGACATATGCTAGGGAGGTGGAGTGCTTCCTGGCCTTCAGCAGGGTGGTTATAACCGTGGAAGAATAACCCTTCACCTTCAACCGCGACCTCTCAATAGCCAGGCAGTAAGCGAGAACCGATCCACGTGGGGCATGAGCAGGGGTCCCTGCGATAACAGATCCTCCCGCACCGGAAGGCGCCACGGTTTCGCTGCTAGGAGCCGTATGAGATCCGCATACCATGGTCTCCGGAGCCAATCTGGGGCGATCAAAATTACGAGTCCCCGGAAGTCCTCTATCCGTTGAATTACTCTGCCTAGCAGAGCCCACGGAGGGAAGACATACAAGAGCTGATCCTCCTGCCAGACCTGGATGAGCGCATCCAGATCTTCTGACATTCTTTCTCGTCGCCTGCTGTAAAATCGACTGGTCTTTGCAGACTGGAAGGTTGCCATGAGATTGAGCACTGGCACTCCCCAGCGACGGGCTATCATCTCGGACACCTCCGGGTGGAGCACCCACTCGCCTGGATCCACCTTCACCTGGCTCAAGAAGTCGGCCTCTACATTGTCTACCCCTGCGACATGCGCCGACGACAATGTTACGAGATTCTTCTCCGCCCAGCCGCACAGGGCTTCTGCTTCGGTTTCCAGTGCCACGCTGCTGGTTCCCCCCTGTCGACTGATGTAGGCCACCGCCGTTGCATTGTCTGAGAATACTCGTACCACAGACCCGCTTAGACAGGCCTGGAAACTCTGCAGTGCCAGAAACACGGCTCTCAATTCTAGCCTGTTGATTGACCACGTCTTCTCCTGAGCAGTCCACTGTCCCTGCGCAAAGTGTCCCTGGAAATGGGCTCCCCAGCCCAGAAGGCTGGCATCCGTCGTTAACAGCAACCAAGCGGGCATCTCCAGCAGCCTCCCGCTCTCCAGCGACCCGGGAAGTAACCACCACTGCAAAGCGACTCGTGTCTCGAGGGGACAAAGGAGTTTCTGAGACAGGGGGTCGCGCTGGTGCGACCAGCGCCTCAGCAAAGCCCTCTGCAATGGTCTCATGTGAGCCCTGGCCCAGGGAACCAACTCTATTGTCGCCGCCATCGTGCCTAGCAGTTGTAGATATCGCCAAGCTGTGGACGCTGTGCTGTCCAGGAAGCTCCGGACCAGTCTGCGGAGCCCCTGCGCCCTCTGTCGTGGGAGAAATACTTAACCTGCCTTCGTATCGAAGCGAGCCCCTAAGTACTCCAGACAGTGCGAGGGGACCAACTGGCTCTTCGTCATATTGACCACCCAACCAAGACTCTCCAGAAAAGTCACCACCCTGGCCGTAGCCCTCTTGCTCTCGCTTTCCGATTTCGCTCATATCAGCCAATCGCCCAAGTAGGGGTGTACCAAAATCTCGTCCCTGCGCAAGGCCGCCGTTACCACCACCATTATCTTGGTAAATGTGCGCGGCGCCGTCGCCAATCCGAACGGCAATGCCCGGAACTGAAACCGTCCAAATGGGACTGCAAACCGAAGATACTTGTGATGCTCTGGACGAATGGGAATGTGCAGATATGCCTCAGAGAGATCGAGAGATGTGAGGAACTCTCTTCTGCGAACTGCCACTATGACCGAGCGCAGAGTCTCCATGTGAAAATGAACAATGCGAAGACAACGGTTCACTCCCTTGAGGTCTAAATTGGCCGAAAGCCGCCGTCCTCCTTTGGCACCACGAAATAGATTGAGTAATGACCGCACTCATATAGGTCTAGGGGCACGGGCTCTATTGCCCTGAGCTCTAGGAGTCTTCGCACTGTCTCCCTTACCGCCACACATTTGTCCCATGACTTGCAGGGGGACAATACGAAGGAGTCGCGCACCGGGCGCTGCAACTCGAGCATACCCTTCTCTGATGACCTCCAGAACCCACTGATCGGAGGTGATTTGGGCCCAGGCGGCATAGAACTCCTGCAACCGCCCTCCTACCGGAACTACGCCCGCCTGGATCCCCCTGATCTCATTGCGACTTTCTAAGGTTGGAGGACGAGGAGGAGGAAGAGGATGCACCAAAGCCCCTTCCTGCTCCTCGAAAACCCCGAAAGCCCAGGTTTCTGCTGGGAAATCTTCCCCGCTGAGCTGGAGCATACCTGTGAAAACGAGACCGGCGAAAATCCCGCTGTGGACCCCTACCGGCAGGAGCCGCCCATCCTTGCTTGTGTTTATCCTCAGGCAATCTACCTCCCTTAGGATTCCCCCCAGCTCCTTAACCAGCTTTTCCAGATCTTCGCCAAACAGCTTTCCTTTAAAAGGAAGCTTACCTAGTCTTGCCTTCGAGGAATTATCCGCTGCCCAATTGCAGAGCCAAAGATAACGCCTAGCCGCTATAGCTGATGCCATGCTGTTTGACATCCCTCGCATCAGATCTTAATTAAGGTCTG
This sequence comes from Ichthyophis bannanicus, assembly GCA_033557465.1. Lineage (NCBI taxonomy): Eukaryota > Metazoa > Chordata > Amphibia > Gymnophiona > Ichthyophiidae > Ichthyophis > Ichthyophis bannanicus. The sequence goes on from CM066040.1 coordinate 45,351,160, forward strand.
CAAGATAGGCAGCTCCGGATTCCAACCTCGATGCATCCTGTCTTCCTCCTCCCCCCGAACCCTCTGCGCCCAGCGCAGGCAGGCTCGGGCTACCCAAGCGCCACAAATAGCCACCTGGAGCGATAGGGCATTCACGTCAAAGATCTGACGCAATAACACATCCAACTTCCTGTCCTGAGCGTCCCTGAGTGCCGCACTGCCCTCAATCGGAATGGTGGTCTTTATCATGGCCGTCACCGCCACATTCACCTTGGGGGCCTTGAAAACTTCTTTATCTTGGTCCACCAACGGTTAAAGCCGGCTCATCACCCTGGCCCCTTTCAGCGAAGCCTCAGGAACGTTCCACTCTTCCTGAATCAGTTCCTGAAAAACTCTGTGAACCGGAAAGGCCCTCTGTCTTTCTGAATACTTGTAATAATGGATCCTCTAGGGTCCTATCCTCCGCTGACCCTGGGACCGCATATTTAGTGCACTTAGCGTTTCCGCAATGAGAGCAGGCAACTCTTCCTTGCAAAAGACCCGCACCACTTGAGACTGATCTTCCTTATCATCCAGCTCTCCTTCTTCCAATTCCTCCTCAAGGTCAATACTCCTGCCTTCCTCCTCTGACAGTTGAAATTCAGAAGCAACTGACTGATCTTTAGATTCGTCCTCTGGCCTCGGTCTCTTGCTCCCTTCCGGCTCATCCGCCGCGGGTCCCCCTGCGAGCCTTTTCAGTCCGCGAGTCTCGGGACGACCCTTCACCTGACTCTTCGGCAAGGCTCCCACTGTGAGCTGCAGAAGAGCCGCAAACTCAGATGAAAAAATGGACTCCAGCCCTTTGGCCCAAGGCAGAGAAGGCGTCGGAACGTCCGGGGCAGACAACGGTCCTGCCTCTGGTTTCCCCAGCGGCCTACTCGCAGCCTGCCCTACAGTGGGACCCAGAACGACCTCCAGCCGTACTACTTTGCCTTCTCCAGCCTCGCTCCGACCAAGGATTCCCTGGAGCAGCCCTTACATACCCCGGAACCATCTACTGATCCCTTCCTCGCCCCACAGACGAAGCACTGGGACTTGGAGGGCATCGCCGCCCCACCCAGGGTCCCCAAAACTACTTTTGGGCCCTACCAGGCCAGCTGTATTTTTTTTTTTTTGTAAAGGCAAGTGGCACAAACAGAAGTAGAACACACTAATTTCCTACCTTATTTTTTTTTTGTTTTTTTCAAACCACCTTCTACCGCAAAGGGGAATAGAATGGGAGCACTGAGCCCAGACTACCCTTCCCTTAATCGGGCTCCTGTGCAGGTTGCGAAACTGAGAGCGTATGCTTCCCGCGCACACATCACGAGGCTAGGCCTCAACCTCCTTCCGCACCAAAACGCGCTGCAGAAAGAAACGGAACCCTCAAGGCTTCTTACCTCAGCGGGCTACGCCACCCGGGTCCAACACCGCTGGGATCGCTCTTCGCCCCCGCACCTAAGGTTCTGAGTGCGGGCGAAGCTGCAATTCACCGCGTGACTTCACCGTCCCGGGGAATCAACGCGGACAGACCAGGCGTGTGCGCAGGCAGAACTTCTGCAGCACGCCGGCTGTTCAGCGCTCTTACTCTGCCCTGCGTCCCCGAAGCCCAGAGAGCTCTTTCCCTCCCCCCCCCCCCGGGGCTGCTGCTGACAACTCCACAAAGGTAGGGAAGTGTCCAGATTGGGGGAGAGCCTGCTGCACAGTCAAATGAAGAGCGCTTAGAGGACTCCAGAGCAGAAAACTTCAGTGCCTTCAAAAAAAAATTTTTTTTTTTTAATTCTCTAAACTTCTTTAAAATTCTAACACTAACTCAAGACCTAACTAAACACTATCCTCAATTGTTCCTCCAGTGAGTCCTGGACCTCCGACTCATCAACCTAGTCAGCTGCTTGGAGACTGAGGTAACTGGCGGAGGAAGGAGGCTCCCCGGAGGATATACAGATGACGTCAGAAAAGGAGGGTGGTTCCTCACTCTCCAAGCTGCTGATTAAGGTAGACAACCCAGAGGTCCGGGACTAGACTGGAGAGACGATCAGGAATATGCAGATTAACCTCGTTAGATCTGACCGAGGTTTAAAACTCTCCCTGCCAAATCGCCACCATTAAAGATCGCAGCAGTCTCTCCATGTGAAATTGAGGAACCCTGAGGGACCTGTTCATCCCCCTTCAAATCCAAAATGGGGTGCGCCAAGAACCCTCCTTCTTTGGGACCACAAACTAGATCTAATGATGACCTGTACCGCAGTAGTCCCACGGCACAGGCACAATGGCCTTGAGGCACAGGAAATGGTCGAGTGTCACCAATAGAACCCATGCCTTGGAGGCGGACCAGCAAAAATAAAGCGTAGTTACTCACCTGTAACAGGTGTTCTCCAGGAGCAGCAGGAATCAGTCCTCACTTATGGGTGACGTCGGCGCCGACGGAGCCCTCGCGGAGCAATTTTCCACAGCTTTCAAAGAAAGCCTTTGGGAATTGCAGCGCGCATGCGCGGTCCTCTTCCCGCCCAAGGGTGCCATCTTAGCCAGTCAGATGACATAGCTAAAAAAGACAGCATAAAAATTTGCAAAAAGAACATAAGCAGACGATTGCAACTCCAAGGGGAGGAGGGAGGGTAGTGAGGACTGATTCCTGCTGCTCCTGGAGAACACCTGTTACAGGTGAGTAACTACGCTTTCTCCAGGACCAAGCAGGAAGTCAGTCCTCACTTATGGGACTCCCAAGCTCAAGGCTACCGGAGACCCTAAGCACAAAAATGAGCTCCCTCTAGCTCAGCAGCACAGAAGGAAAGAATCTTCGCTGAATTATCACCCACCGGTAGCCCACATCCGGGATGGAGGGTAGGAGTTGCTTAGACCTCAAAGAGATTACGGAGGACTGCCTGTCCGAAAGCACTGTCCCTGCGGGACTCCCTCTCGAGACAGTAATGGACCGCAAAAGTCTGGCTCGAAGACCAAGTAGTGGCCCGGCAGATGTCTGCCAGCGGAACAGAGCGGAGGTAAGCCACTGACGTAGCCTTTGCCCGAACGCAATGAGCCGTGACTCGACTTTCTAAGGAGAGTCCGGCTGCCCCATAAGCCCAAGAGATACAGTCCGCAACCCAGATGGACAGAGTACGCTTGGAGACCGGGAGCCCCAATTTATTGGGGTCAAAAGACACAAAAAGCTGAGCAGCTTTACGGTGCTCCCGCGTACGGTCAAGGTAGAAGTTCAAAGCCCTTCTACAGTCCAGGGTATGGAGGACCGTTTCAGCTCGGCTGGAGTGTGGTCTGGGAAAGAAGGTTGGAAGTACCACCTCCTGATTGATGTGAAAAGGGGAGACCACTTTTGGAAGAAACTTCGGGTGAGTCCGTAGGACTACCCTATTTTTGTAGAACCGAGTGTAAGGGGGATCAGACACGAGGGCCTGCAATTCGCTTACGCGTCTAGCGGAAGTGAGGGCTATCAAGAACAGTGTTTTCCAAGACAGAAAACGGAGAGAACAGGTAGCCATAGGTTCAAAAGGCGGACAGGTGATCCGCTGCAAAACCACATTCAGGTCCCAGTCAGGCGCTGGCGGGCGCAGAGGTGGTTTAAGTAGAAGGAGACCTCGGAGAAACCTCGCTACAAGAGGGTCGCTGGAGAGAGGTCTACCGTCCACCGGTACATGATGTGCCGAAAGAGCACTGAGGTGAACTTTGACGGAGTTGGACTTAAGTCCCAGATTAGAGAGGTGTAGCAAGTACTGCAAGATCACCGACACCGGGCAGGAGAAGGGATCCTGAGACTGTTGGGTACACCAGACGGCAAAGCGACGCCATTTAAGGGCGTAGCATTTGCGGGTAGAAGGCCGTCGCGAAGCCAAGACGACCTCCTCCACCTCTGCCGGCAGGAGAAGGGGAGCAAGGACTACCCTCTCAGCAGCCAGGCCATGAGGTTGAGAGACCTGAGGTTGGGGTGTAGCAGAGACCCCTGATCCTGAGTGAGGAGATCCGGTTGTACTCCCAGAGGGAATGGATCCTCCACCGCTAATTGCAGTAGGAGCGGAAACCACGGCTGTCTGGGCCAGCGAGGGGCCACCAGGATCATGAAGGCTTTGTCTCGGAGAACCTTGAAAAGAGTCCGAGAGACTAGCGGGATGGGAGGGAAAGCGTACAGAAGGCTCCCCGACCATGAGATTAGAAAAGCGTCCGCCGCAACCCGAAGGGGGTGTGGCTGACGAGAGCAGAAGCGAGGAAGCTGCCGGTTGTGAGGACTGGCAAAGAGATCCACCGTGGGGAGGCCCCACTTTAGGAAGAGCTTCTGAACTACCAAGGGATCCAGACGCCACTCGTGCGGCTGGAGGATCCTGCTGAGTTTGTCCGCCAGGCAATTTTCTTGGCCCGGGAGATAAACTGCCTTGAGGAGAATGCCGTGACTGACGGCCCAAGAGCAGAGCTTCTGTGCCTCCAGGCAGAGGAGGAAGGAGCCCGTGCCCCCCTGCTTGTTCACGTAGAACATGGCAACTTGATTGTCCGTCTGGACAAGGACGGACTGGTGGGAAGTCAGGTGGGAGAAGGCCTTGAGAGCCAGGCGGATCGCCCTGAGCTCCAGGAAGTTGATCTGCTGAGCAGACTCCCACGTGGTCCAGAGGCCCTGAGTACGCGCCCCTTGGCAATGTGCTCCCCAGCCCAGGAGGGATGCATCCGTGGTCAGCACCCGGGTCGGCTGAGGTGACTGGAAAGGCATACCGAATATCAGGTTCGGCTGCCGAAGCCACCACCGGAGAGACAAGATCAGCGGCTCGGAGACGCGCACTAGGTCTGCTAGGCCGCCTGTGGCTTGTCGCCACTGCTGGCGGAGACACCATTGAGCAGGCCGCATATTCAGGCGGGCATTGGGGGTCACATGGACGGTGGAAGCCATATGACCGAGTAGTAGTCTCAGGAAGCGCCTGGCGGAGACCAGAGGCTGGCTGCGAAAACGGCCGGCTAGGTCCATGAGCCGTTGAGCCCTGTCGAGCGGTAGGTATGCTCGTGCCTGAGGAGTGTGTAGCCTTGCGCCGATGAACTCGAGATCCTGTGAGGGGAGCAAAGTGGACTTTGCGAAATTTATAACAAAGCCCAAGTACTGCAGAAGAGTCACCGTGCGGTGCGTGGCGCTGGTGACCTCCGGAGCGGACGCCGCTCTGATGAGCCAGTCGTCGAGGTATGGAAAGACAGAGGCCGTGAAGCCGGAGATGGGCCGCCACCACCGCGAGACATTTTGTGAAGACTCGCGGTGCGGAGGACAGGCCAAAGGGCAGTACTCTGTACTGGTAATGATTTCCTGCCACCACAAACCTTAGGTATTGGCGGTGGCTTGGGTGGATGAGGATGTGCGTGTAGGCATCCTTTAGATCCAAGGAGCATAGCCAATCTCCCTGCTGGAGGTAGGGCAGAAGGATTCCAAGGGTAAGCATTTTGAACTTCTCCCGCACAAGGAACTTGTTGAGGTTGCGCAAGTCCAGGATGGGTCTGAGGCCCCCTGTTCTCTTTGGTATTAGAAAATACCTGGAATAAAAGCCTTGACCTCTCAGGTGGTGTGGCACCGGTTCCACCGCCTGTTCCTGCAGAAGACCTGCTAACTCCTGAAGGAGTAAGTCCCTGTGCAGAGGGGGTCGCGGAGGTTCTCCCGGAAAATAGGAGGGAGGGACCTGGTGGAAGTGGAGAAGATAGCCTTCTCGCATGACTTGAAGCACCCAGGCATCTGCGGTGACGCTGGACCACCTGTGGGCGAAGTGAACCAGCCGGCCTCCGGTGCTGGGAGGAACCAGCGGGGGGGAGAGAGGCTATGCTTAGTGAGTCAAAAACCCCCACCCTGCGGAGCAGGGGCTGGTGGTGCAGGCTTGGGGGCTTGCTGCCTACGGGACCCGTTACCCCGTCCCTTGGCCTGCTGGCCCTGTTGGGGAGCTGCAGGGGCCTGATAATGGGGGTATTGTTTGTAGGCAGCCGCCTTCCTCGGGTAAAAGGACTTTTTCCCTGAGCCCTTCTTTTTCTGGGAAGGGGCGGAGGTCTTCCTAGAAAGCCTGGTCCTGGTGAGAGTCTCAGTCTCAATTTGTGCAGCCTTTTCCGCCATGGGCTTGCCAAAGAGGTTTTCACCTCGGCAGGGGACATCGACCAACTTGTCCTGCACCCAGGGCTCAAGGTCTGACGACTGAAGCCAAGCCTGTCGGCGGGCACTGATGCCGGCTGCGGCTACTCGAGCCGATGCTTCAAAGCCATCATAGGCTGCTCGGGACATGAACTTAGAGCATTCCCGAATGCCAGTGGACAAGGCCAGGAACCTCCGCAAGGGTTCCTCAGACAAACCAGCGGAGAATCCGGCTAGCTCTTTAGCCAGATCTCGGAGATACATGCCCATGTATAGCTGGTAAGTCTGGACACGACATGCGAGCATAGAGCCCTGGAAACACTTCTTACCAAGGCCATCCAGGTTACGGGCCTCCCTGCCAGGAGGCACCGAGGAGTGCATCTTCTGGCTCTTAAGACGATGCATGGCCGATTCCACTACCATGGAATGGTGTGGTAGCTGTGCCTTTTGAAAGCCAGGGCTCTTGCTGACTCGATAGATAGAATCGACCCGCTTGCTCAGGACCGGCGAGGAGGCCGGACTCTCCCACATGCGGAAGAGTAGTCGTTCCAGCATAGGAGGAACCGGCACAGTAAAGTGTTCCCTTGCGGGAGAGTCATACTGGAGGGCGTCGAGCTCTTCGGCTCGAGGCTCCTCCTCGGGGTCCGCAGGGAAGGCCAAAGCCTTGGCCATATCCCTGACGAAGTCCGAGAACCGGGCATCCTCCGGGGGGGACTGCTTCCGAGGCTCGGACTCCGGTGAGTCCGAGGGGACACACCGAGTCCGGAAAGAATCAGGCGACTCTTCCTCTTCAGACTCCCAGACCGACTCCGACGAGGACTCGGTGGGGTCGGCCCGGGCAGGGCGCGGCGCCTGCCGCCCCGACGCCGAGGGAGTCGGCGACGGCGACCTCGGTCCCGAACGGGAGGCCGAGGGTGACCTCGACCGAGGATCGACTCGAGTTCGCATAGACTCGAGGATCGGCTCGGTCTCCGGGGTCGACTTGGACGTCGACGTCCCGGCGGTCGGGGCAGCGGCGCCAGCGAGGCCAGCGAGCAGTGCCCGCTGCTGGTCCATGAAGGCAGACAGTCTGCTCTCCAAGGCCGTCAACCTGAGTCCGAGCTCAGGTGACCCAGCAGCCCCCGACTCGAGCCCCGACGGCGTCGGGCCTGACGTCGGCTGTCGCGGAGGCGAGTCCAGAAGGACCACAGGACTTACCCGAGCAGGCATCTCCGACTCCAGGCGAGGTCACTTCGTGAGGTGCTCCTTCTCCAAGGACCCGGGGTGGCTGTCGGGGCTATGCGACCTGGCCCTCGCGGAACCAGGAGCGTCCACCGACACCGCCCTCGCGGGTTTCACCTTCCGACGATGGTCCCCGGAGGGAGAACCCCTGTCGGAGGAACTCCGGCGACGGTCCGAGCTGGAGCCTTTGGACGCGGAGGCCTCAGACGAGGTCCGGGTACGGCTGGGGTCAGCGAAGATCCTATCACGCTGATGCCGCCGACTTCTCAACGCTTTGGAGGACATTTTGCCGCAGGGTCCACAGATCAGTTCCTCATGATCTGGGCCCAGGCAGCAGAGGCAAAAGTCGTGTGTGTCAGTTAGTGACATATTTCGGTCACACTGACCACACCGCTTAAAACCACTGGCAGCCATCGGGGGAAAAAGGGCCCCTGCGAGGTCAAAGGACCGGGCTGCCAGGGAAAAAACGAAAACGAAAGCTGACTAAGTCAGAAAAACCGAAAAAAAGGAAGAGGACTCGTGAACGGCGTCGCGAGTCCGGGCGGGAAAAAGACCGGCGTCGAACCGAAGGAAAAAGAATAAAATAACGAAGAAATATCGACTTTTTCGCGGGGACAAGACGGGGACGTCTGTAGGGCTCCACGGAAAAAAGAAGACTGGCTAAGATGGCACCCTTGGGCGGGAAGAGGACCGTGCATGCGCGCTGCAATTCCCAAAGGCTTTCTTTGAAAGCTGGGGAAAATTGCTCCGCGAGGGCTCCGTCGGCGCCGACGTCACCCATAAGTGAGGACTGACTTCCTGCTTGGTCCTGGAGAAACCAGGAATACATCAAAGAGAGGACTGGAACTCAAGCGTGTAACCATCCTGAATCATCTCCAAGACCCAAGCATCCGCAGTGATCCGGGTCCAAGCAGAGTAAAACTGCCTGAGATGATCACCTACTGGCTGCACCTTCATCAGGAGCTAGAAACCTTCACTGGGAAGGCTTTGACACTCTGGGAATGGTGGTTCCCTCTCTACTACCGACAGTCCCCGTGAAAGGAGCTCAGTGGAAGACACCTGGATCTTTGCGGGTTTGCTCCCCTGGCTGAATGAAACTTCTTTGAATCTGGACCGTGACCTCAGGAAGAGGCCCCCCCAGCCAGCCTCTTTGGCCTTATCCTCCGGAAGGAGAGGCATCTTAGTCTCCCCCAGGTCCTTAATCAACTTCTCCAGATCCTCTCCAAACAATCACCATCCAACAAAAGGAAGAATACTCAACTGCATCTTGGAGGCCATGAGACCCGCCAAGCAACCACCACCATAGTCATAGATTTAGCTGAGGTCCTAAGCAGGTCATACAGCAGAGGTCGGCCATGAACACAGCCCCCCAACTCCAACCAAGCCACCTCCTCTCGGGCTGCAGCCTCCCCCAGAGACGTCTCCGAAATCCTCTGGGACCACCTCAAACAGGCCCGAGCCACATAAGAACCACAGCCTCCTGTAAGGTTAAGGCAGACACCTCAAAGGCCTGCTTGAGCAGCGCCTCCATCCATTGGTCCTGTGGGTCCTTCAAGACTGCACCACCTTCCACTGGAATGGTAGTCTTCCAAGTAACCGTCACCACTAAAGTAGCCACCCTAGGAAGGTGCAACCTCTCTCTCTCCTCTGGTGGAACTGGATACAGCTTGACCATGCTCCGACCAACATGCAAGCTCTCATCAGGGACTCCCATTAATTTACTGCTCTGGTACATACCCAGAGGTCCGGGACTAGACTGGAGAGACGATCAGGAAGGTGAAATTAAACTTACCTGCTAATTGTATTTCCTGGAGTAAATCCAGTCTAGTTCCGAGTTCCTTCCCAGTGGCTATTTCTTACCGATGGAAGTCTCGTAGCCTTTAGGATGACAGGTAAGATTCCAGTCTGTAACATTGCTGAAGGTCCTGGGGAGGGTGTGGGTTTCATTCAAGCCGGTTGCAGGGGGGGGGGGGGCGCCTCGGCATGTTTGCAGATGGGGCGCTTAGGGGGCGCATTGGGCAGAAAGTTGTAGGTTAATGTTGTTCAGGTTATTTAATAGGTGTGTAGAATTCTTACCAATGTAAGAAAGTTTGCTATTTTAAAATACTTACTTGTTGCTCGGGTGAGTCTGCTTTGTCAACAGTGAACTGGCGGAGGAAGGAGGCTCCCCGGAGGATATTCAGGTGACGTCAGAAAAGAAGGAGGTTCCTCAGTCTCCAAGCTGCTGATTAAGGTAGACAACCCAGAGGTCCGGGACTAGACTGGAGAAACGATCAGGAATATGCAGATTAACCTCGTTAGATCTGACCGAGGTTTAAAACTCTCCCTGCCAAATCGCCACCATTAAAGATCGCAGCAGTCTCTCCATGTGAAATTGAGGAACCCTGAGGGACCTGTTCATCCCCCTTCAAATCCAAAATGGGGAAGGTGCAACCTCTCTCTCTCCTCTGGTGGAACTGGATACAGCTTGACCATGCTCCGACCAACATGCAAGCTCTCATCAGGGACCTTCCACTCAGCATCATCTTCAATACTCTGTGGACCAGAAAAAAGCCAGCTGGCTTATGGATACCTTCTAGCAATGGATCCTCTGTCTGCTCTACTGGCTCCTGTCATGGATCCTCCACAAACCACAAGGCTGCCAAGGTCTACACAATGAGGGCAGGGAGCTCACCTCCATGGAAAATTTGCAATGCAATGGGATCCTCACCTGCAGGGAGCTCCCACCTCCTCAAGATCCTCTTGGAATTGCTCCTCCAGGAGGTCCGAAGGACTCTCCAACAGACCCAAGGAGACCACAGAGCCACCATTATTTTCCTCTGGAGATCTCTCTATGCAGATGCTTAACTGTAACAGAGAGGGGCTGCTCTTTTGTCAAAGGGGGTGAAGCCAGCATGGGGGACCCTGTGCCTAGGCCCTGCTTTAAACAATGTTCTTTTGCTCCATCAAGCTTAAACTCAGGGGAAAAGGGGGAGGTCTCCCCCCCTCCCTGCAGTCCCACCAGGACCTGTGGACATGGGCTGGGTTCTGAACGTGCCTGCGGAGAAGTATAAACCGCTCCCAAAATGGCAGCCAAACCCACCAAAAAGCATAGTTACTCACTTGTAACAGGTGATCTCCGGGAACAGCAGGAATTTAGTCCTCACATATGGGTATCGTCGGTACCGACGGAGCCTGCGCAGGAATGTTCCCCAGCGTCCAACTAGAAAGCTTTTAGGAGCATCCCACAGCGCCTGCGTGCTGCCTTCCCGCCTTTCCCAACTGCCTCTCTCCAGTTGAGTTTTAAAGCTGAGACAAAGAGAGAGAGAGGGAAAGGGAAAGAGATGGATAGAGAGATACAACTCCTAGGGGAGGTGAGTGGGTTGTGAGGACTAAATTCCTGCTGTTCCCGGAGATCACCTGTTACAGGTGAATAACTATGCTATCTCCAGGAACAAGCAGGAATGTAGTCTTCACATATGGGGACTCCCTAGCTTTAGATGCCAGGGAGAGACCCCAGAAGTTGTACGTCCCTGAGAAGGGCTCCACTTCCCCCCAGGGAACTCTGGCATCCTACCAGGGATGGTGGGTAGGAGTTGATTAGGTATGGAACAGGCGTTGGAGAACAGCCTGACCAAACAAGGCATCCGGGCGGGAGTCCTTGTCCAAGCAGTAATGCGCTGTGAAGGTATGAAACAAGGCCCAGGTGGCTGCTCGACAGATGTCGTTGATAGACACAGAGTGCAGATGAGCCATTGAAGTTGCCATGGCTCTCACATTGTGAGCTGTGACATGGCCCTCCAGAGAAAGATTCTTGCTCTGATAGGCGAAAGCAATAAACTGGGCAATCCAGTTAGACAGTGTTCTCTTGGAGACTGGAAGTCCCAAATGAGAAGGATCAAAAGCAACAAAAGGTTGAGAGGACTTTCTATGTTGCTGTGTTCTTTGTAAGTAAAAAGCTAAAGCTCTTTTACAGTCCAAGGTATGAAGATTCCTCTCTGCATTTGATGCATGAGGCCTTGGAAAGAACACAGGTAGGTAGACTGCTAGGTTTAGATGAAAAGGCAAGACCACCTTTGGCATAAAGTGTGGACGAGTCCTAAGGACTACCTTGTCATGATGGAACCTTGTATAAGGTGGATCAGCTACTAGTGCTTGCAACTCACTAATGAGACATGCTGATGTGATTGCAATGAGAAAGATAACCTTCCAAGAAAGGAATTTCAATGAGGTACTAGCTAAGGGTTCAAAAGGTGGCTTCATGAGCTGCCCAAGAACCAGGTTTAAGTCCCATGCCACCGGCGGTGGCCTAATGGGAGGCTTAGTTAGAAGGCCTCTCATAAATCTTGCTATAAGAGGATGAGAGGAGATAGGTTGTCCACTTAGAGGCCTGAAGGAAGCTGCAATAGCACTCAAATGGACTCTTACTGAGTTAGTCTTAAGTCCTGCATTGGATAAATGAAGGAGATACTCCAGTAAAGATTCTAGAGGTATCGCAAGGGGGTTAAGACCCTTTTGCGAACACCATATGGTAAACCTTTTCCACTTGAAAGCATAAGAGCGTCTTGTGGAAGACTTCCTGGAAGCAAGAATATCTTTCACTTGCTGAGGGAGGTTAAGATCATGGAGATCTAGGCCTTCAGCAACCAAGCCCTGAGATGCAAAACCTGGGGATTGGGATGTCATAACATTCTGTCCTCCTGAGATAGGAGATCTGGAGCAAAACCTAAGTCCAGAGAGGGAGCTTGAGAGAGATGTGGAAGCAGAGGGTACCACAGTTGCCGAGGCCAATGTGGAGCTATAAGAATCATACAACCTCTGTCTCTCTGAAGCTTGAACAGGGTTTTGGGAATTAGGGGAATGGGTGGAAAGGCATAAAGGAAGTCTTTGCCCCAGTGAAGGAGGAAAGCATCCTTGGCCTGAGATCCCTGAGCCGTAATTCTGGAACAGAACTGGGGAAGTTTGGCATTCAACGGACTTGCAAAGAGGTCTATGTCTGCGGTTCCCCAAATTTGAAAAATCGTGGCCACCTGGTCTGCATGTAGAGACCATTCGTGTGGAAGCAGAACTCGTCTGAGTCTGTCCGCCCAAGAGTTTTGTATGCCTGGAAGATACACTTCCAGAAGATTAATCTGATGCTCTCTGGCGAGGGCCCATAGTCGCAAAGCTTCATTGCAGAGTGACAGAGAGCCTGTTCCTCCCTGCTTGTTCACATAGAAAATGGCTATCTGGTTGTCCGTGTGAATAAGGACCGTCTTGCAGCTGAGCAGGGAATGGAACACTCGAAGAGCAAGAAAAATTGCTCTGAGCTCTAAGAGATTGATATGTAGATGAGTCTCCTGTGGAATCCAAGTGCCTTGGGTGGAGAGGTCTTGTAGATGAGCTCCCCAACCCATTGGAGAAGCATCTGTTGTGAGAGTTGCTTGGGGTAGGGGTTGTTGGAACGGGGACCCCAGCAACAGGTTTTGAGTGGACTGCCACCATTGAAGGGACAAAATAAAGCGATTTGTGTTAACGATTTTGTCTGACAGGCACCCTGATGCCTGGGTCCACTGGGTGGATAAAGTCCACTGGGCTGCTCTCATATGGAGGCGAGCATAAGGAACCACATGCACAGTAGAAGTCATGTGGCCTAGTAGTTGTAACATTTCACGAGCAGTAAGATGGGACTTTAGCACTGCTTGAGAAGCAAACTGCACCATGCGAAGGCAACGGCTCTGAGGGAGGGAGGCCCTTGCTTTTCTGGTATCCAACACAGCTCCTATGAACTCTAGAGACTGAGTGGGAGTTAGGCTGGACTTTGGGATGTTTATGACTAGACCCAAATACTCAAGGATACGCATTGTGCAAGATAGAGCTATCCTGGCCTCTGACTCTGATGGGGCTCGAATGAGCCAATCGTCTAAGTAAGGGAAGACGAATATTCCTAGAGTGCGGAGAAAGCATTTACATACCTGTAACAGGTGATCTCTGGGAACAGCAGGAATAAGTCTTCACATATGGGTATCGTCGGTACCGACGGAGCCTGCGCGGGAACGCTCCCCAGCGTCCAGTAAGAAAGCTTTTGGAAGCATCCCAGAGCGCCTGCGCGCTGCCTTCCCGCCTTTCCTAACCGCCTCTCTCCAGTTCGAGTTTTAAAGCTGAGACAATAGAGAGAGAGAGGAAAGGAAAGATAGAGAGATACAACTCCTAGGGGAGGTGGGTGGGTTGTGAAGACTTATTCCTGCTGTTCCAAGAGATCACCTGTTACAGGTAAGTAACTGTGCTATCTCCAGGAATAAGCAGGAATGAGTCTTCACATATGCGGACTCCCCAGCTAGAGATGCCAGGGAGATCTCCAAAGTTGTGAGTACCTGAGAAGGGCTCTACCTCATTCCATGGATCTCTGGCATCCAACCAGGGATGGAGGGTAGGAGTTGATTAGGTATGGAACAGGTGTTTGAGAACAGCCTGACCAAACAAGGCATCCCGGCGGGAGTCCTTGTCCAAGCAGTAATGGGCTGTAAAGGTATGAACCGAGGCCCAGGTGGCCGCTTGACAGATTTGGTCAATGGACACAGAGTTTAGATGAGCCATAGAGGCTGCCATGGCCCTCACATTGTGAGCTGTGACATGGCCCTCTAGAGAAAGGTTCTTACTCTGGTAGGCGAAGGAAATACACTGAGCAATCCAATTGGACAGAGTCCTCTTAGAGACTGGAAGTCCTAAGTGAGAGGGATCAAAAGCAACAAAGAGTTGAGAGGACTTTCTATGTTGCTGTGTCCTTTGTAAGTAGAAAGCAAGTGCCCTCTTACAATCCAGGATATGAAGATTCTTCTCTGCACTTGATGCATGAGGTCCTGGAAAAAAGACAGGTAAATAGACCTCCTGGTTCAGATGAAAAGGTGAGACCACTTTAGGCATAAAGTGTGGATTAGTCCTGAGGACTACCTTGTCATGATGGAACCTTGTATAAGGAGGATTAGCCACCAAGGCTTGCAGCTCACTGATACGGCGAGCTGAGGTGACTGCAATGAGAAAAATAACCTTCCAGGAAAGGAATTTCAAGGAGGTAGTGGCTAAGGGTTCAAAGGGTTGTTTCATAAGTTGGCCAAGAACCAAATTCAAATCCCATGCCACTGGAGGTGGTCTAATGGGAGGTTTAGTTAAAAGAAAGCCTCTCATGAATCTTGCAATAAGAGGATGAGAGGAAAGAGGATGTCTATTGAGAGGCTTAAGGTATGCTGCAATAGCACTCAAATGGACTCTTACTGAATTTGTTTTAAGGCCTGCATGGGATAAATGCAGCAAATACTCTAGTAAAGAATTCAGAGGTATTGCAAGAGGGTTAAGACCTTTCTCTGCACACCAAATGGTAAACCTTTTCCATTTAAAAGCATAGGAACGTCTAGTGGAAGGCTTTCTGGAAGCATGAAGGATATCCTTCACTTGCTGAGACAGATGCCGATCTTGAAGGTCTAGGCCTTCAGCAACCATGCTCTGAGATGGAGACAGGGGATTTGGGTGCCATAATGTTCCCTCCTCGTGGGACAGGAGGTCTGGAGCAGATCCCAAGTCCAGAGAGGGAGCTTGAGAGAGATGAAGAAGTAGAGGGTACCACACTTGGCGTGGCCAACGTGGAGCTATGAGGATCATAGACCCCTTGTCTCTCTGAAGCTTGAACAGTATCTTGGAAATTAGGGGAATGGGTGAAAAGGCATAGAGGAAGTCTTGCCCCCAGTGGAGGAGGAAGGCATCCCTGGCCTGAACACCCTGACACGGAATCCTGGAACAGAACCGGGGAAGTTTGGCATTCCACGGACTTGCAAACAGGTCTATGTCTGGGGTTCCCCAAATTTGAAAGATCCTGGCTATCTGGTCCCCATGGAGGGACCATTCGTGTGGAAGCTGAACTCGACTGAGTCTGTCTGCCCAAGAGTTTTTAACCCCTGGAAGATACACTGCCATGAGATGAATCTGATGCTCTTTGGCGAAGGCCCACAATCTCAAAGCTTCGTTGCAAAGCGACAGAGAGCCAGTCCCGCCCTGCTTGTTCACGTAGAACATGGCTACTTGGTTGTCCGTATGGATGAGGACTGTCTTGTAGCTGAGCAGGGTGTGGAAGACTCAGAGCTAGAAGAATTGCTCTGAGCTCTAAGAGGTCGATATGTAGAGATGTATCCTGTGGAGACCAGATGCCCTGGGTGGAGAGATCTTGTAGATGAGCTCCCCAACCCTTTGGGGAAGCATCTGTTGTGAGGGTTGTTTGGGGTAGCAACTGTTGAAAGGGGGACCCCAGCAACAGATTTTGAGTGGACTTCCACCACTGGAGGGACCAAAAGAGGCGACTGGAGGTTGCTATTTTGTCTGACAGGCAACCTGATGCCTGGGTCCATTGGATGTACAGAGTCCACTGAGCTGCCCTCATGTGAAGGCGAGCGTAAGGAACCACATGCACGGTGGATGCCATGTGGCCTAACAGTTGTAACATCTCTCGAGCAGTTAAATGGGATTTTAACTGAATTTGAGAGGCTAACTGCACCAAGCGTAGGCAACGGGCCTGGGGAAGATAGGCCCTTGCAGTTGTGGTATCTAGCAAGGCCCCTATGAACACCAATGACTGAGTAGGGGTGAGCTGTGATTTTGGGATGTTTATTACAAGTCCCAGATACTGAAGAACACGCCTTGTGCAGGCTAGGGAAGTCTGGGCCTCTGACTGGGATAGTGCTCGGATGAGCCAGTCGTCCAGATATGGGAATACAAATATTCCTAGAGTGCGTAGAAATGCAGCTACTACTGCCATGCATTTTGTGAACACTCTTGGAGCAGAGGCCAGACCGAAAGGAATCACTCTGTATTGATAGTGCTTTCCCTGATAAAGGAACCGAAGGACCCTTCTGTGTGTTGGATGGATGAGGACATGGGTATACGCATCCTTGAGATCTAGAGAACAAAGCCAATCCTGACTCTGAAGGTATGGAAGGAGAGCACCGAGAGAAATCATCTTGAATTTCTCCTTGCATAGAAACTTGTTCAATTCTCTGAGACCTAATATGGGTCTGTAGCCCCCTGTTTTCTTTGGGATAAGAAAATAGTGGGAGTAGAACCCTGAACCCTGTTGAAGAAGGGGTACATCTTCTATTGCCCTTTGGGCAAGAAGGGTAGCAATCTCCTGACCCAGAAGGTCGAGGAGAGATGTTGGAGAATTGAACTGTCTCACTATAGTGTGAGGAGGAAGGTTTAAGAAATGAAGCTTGTACGCCTCCCTTATGATGGAGAGGGTCCATTGCTCTGCTGTGATTTGTTCCCATCTGGGAGCAAAATGAGCTAACCTTCCTGGAACGGTGAGTGGCTCTGGTTCTTCTAGAGCCAGAAAGGCTAAGTTCTCTAGTTGTAAGTCAAAGGCCCTGAGGAGGCTGAGGCTGTTGGGGCATAGCAGTCCTTGTAGCCTTAGGCTTGGCTTGTTTAGGTTGTTGCTGTCGCTTTGCAGCAAAACGACCTGTAGACGATGCCTGGAGACCATAACCAGGATATTTCCCTTTTTTGGGAAAGAAAGTCTTTTTGAATAACCTTTTTCTAGCAGGAGCAGAAGTAGACTTTGAAAGTCTATCTAAGGCAGAATTTTCAGCATCCATCTGAGTGGCCTTTGCGTGCCAATCCTTACCAAAAAGGTTTTCACCTGTAAAAGGAAGATTTCCTAATCCATCCTGGACCCAGGGTTCCAAATCAGAAGCTTGCAACCAAGCAAGTCTGCGTGCACCTATGACAATAGCCGAGGCTCTGCTGGCACACTCAAAAGAGTCAAAGGCTGCACGGTTCGAGAATTTGGAAACATCCTGGGCATGTTTAAGCCAGGTGAGAAACTCTTCCCTTTTATCTTCTGAGATAAAAGGAGATAAAGTTAGCAGATGATCTGTAACTTCGTTTAGAAACATCCCCATATAGAGACTATATGAGTTGATTCTGGCAGTAAGCATATTGGCCTGGAAAATTCTCCTGCCAAAAGCATCTAAGGTTCTGCATTCTCTTCCTGGAGGATTAGATGAGTGTCTTTTTGCACTCTATCTTTTTCATAGCAGACTCCACCACAATAGAGTGGTGAGGAAGCTGAGTCTTATGAAAGCCAGGACTAGGAGAAACACGGTACATGGTGTCCAACCTGCGAGAATGAGGGGAAGTATTAAGAGGTGTCTCCCATATGGCCCAACATGTGATCATAAAGGATCTCAAAATGGATGATCAAAATGTAATGTATATTTGAAATTCTTTGTGATTCTGGTGTACCCTTCCCTCAAATCATACTGTATCTTTGATTGAATAAGTTACTCCCTGTATTTACACCATGGTCCGCTGCTGATCGCTGGAAGTGGTGGCTTATAAATGTTTACCAAATAAAATAAATAAATAAATCTCATGAATTGGTAAAGTAGCTGCCTCTTTAGGAGCCTTAGGATATTGTAAAATATCTAATTTCTTGGCTCTAGGCTCTGGTACAGGGGCCACTGAAATAGAGAGGGTCCCTGGCCACTTCCCTAATGAAGTCTTGAAAAGACAAGTCTTCTGGAGGAGACATTCTTCTTTTTGGAGAAGAGGGCTCCTGAGGAAGGAGTACCGATGCCTCGACAGAAGCCTCTGATTCATCAGAGTCCTCGGAGGAATCGAAGTATCGCCTGTCTGGATGCTCTTGCAGAGCTCGATACGCGTACCGAGTGGTATCGACATCGGGAGTGATCGGTACCGATGGGCATCACAGGACAGGGTACCACTGCAGTCGACACCGAAGCCAATGTCGATGCAATCAGTACCTGCACCGGAACCGGAACCGCAAACGGAGTTTGTTGCGGTACCGGAGGCGTCGCAGCTTGTATGAATGCCGTGATGGCACGCTGCATGGTCAGAATATTCTGATCCATCGACGCAACCAATGTCTGGATGTCGGTACCAGTGGAGACCACCGGTACCCCAGAACATGGCACCAGGTGATCGGTCGAGGCCACGCCATCGATGTCAACCTGTGACCCCATAGATGAAGCTTTGGAAGCCGGAGCCTCCCGCCGGGGTAATTTTGCCGGTGCAGGATCCTCGAGGGCAAGCCCGGAGACATCTCGATATTTAGAGGGAGATCTACCCTTCGAGGACCGGCTGGACTTATGTTTGGTTACCTGAGATCCATGGGAGGAAGACGAAGCCCTGGAAGATGTCGATGCCACCGAAGCTGCATCAGAGGGAAACAGGGTACTGAGCTTTGCCGCTCGATTCTGTCTACCTCTTTTAGACATCATGGAACAGGACTCACAATCGGTGATGGAGTGGTCAGGACCCAAACATTTTAGACACCAGTCATGGGTGTCGGTGATAGAAAGAGTACCGCTGCACTTCGTGCACTTTTTAAACCTGGAAGCGGGCTTTTCCATGAGGAAAAATCTTCTAGGCCCAAGGCCCAAAAGAAAAAATTGCACATAAGTGGGAAACGGTAGTTTTTATTTTTTTTTTTAAAGAAGAAAGAAGAAAAGACCGGCGGTACCGGTCCGACGTCGAAGAAGGCAGACGCGCGACCAAAGAAATAAAAGAAAAATAAAGAACTTCTTCAGCAGTGACAGGAACACGACCTGCTGGGTCCGCGGAAAAGAAGAACTGGAGAGAGGCGGTTAGGAAAGGCGGGAAGGCAGCGCGCAGGCGCTCTGGGATGCTCCCAAAAGCTTTCTTACTGGACGCTGGGGAGCGCTTCCGCGCAGGCTCCGTCGGTACCGACGATACCCATATGTGAAGACTCATTCCTGCTTGTTCCTGGAGATATGCTGCTACTACAGCCATGCATTTCGTGAACACCCTTGAAGCTGAGGCGAAGCCAAACAGGAGCACCCTGTATTGGTAGTGCTTCCCTTGAAAAAGGAACCGAAGGAATTTTCTGTGAGATGGATGGATGAGAACATGAGTGTACGCATCCTTGAGATCTAGAGAACATAGCCAATCCTGACTCTGAAGGTATGGCTGCAGAGTTCCTAGAGAAACCATTTTGAATTTCTCCTTGAACAGGAATTTGTTCAATTCTCTGAGGTCTAAAATAGGTCTGTGACCTCCTGTTTTCTTTGGGATAAGAGAATAGGGGGAGTAAAACCCTGTACCCTGCTGAAGAATGGGTACTTCTTCTATTGCCCCTTGGGCAAGAAGCATGGTGACCTCTTGATCTAACAGGTTGATGAGAGAGGTCTGAGAATTGAACTGTTTTACTATTGTGGGAGGGGGCATGCTCAAGAAATGAAGTTTGTACCCCTCTTTTATGATGGAGAGTGTCCAATGCTCTGCTGTTATCTGCCCCCATCTTGGGGCAAAGTGACATAACCTTCCTGGAATGGTGGAAGGCTCTGGTCCATTTAGAGCCAAGAAGGCTAAGTTCTCTAGATGCAAGTCAAAGGCCTTGTGGAGGCTGAGACTGCTGAGGCGGTTGAGGCTTAGCAGTCTTTTCCTTTTTTTGCTTGGATGGTTGCTGACCCTTCCGGACAGGTTGACCTGCAGAGCGTCCCTGCTGGGAATAAGCAGGATAAAACCTTTTCTTTTTGGAAAAGAACGTTTTTTTTGAAAGATTTCTTTCTTGCAGGATCAGCTGTGCCATTGGATAATCTGTCCAAGGTGGAGTTGTCAGCAGTTGTCAAGCCCCCGCCACCACCAGCAGCTCTCCCCTTCCCGGGGATCGAGCCACAAGCGGCGGGAGGGGCCTACGGACCACCGCGGCCCAATCGGGGCACTGCAGCACGTTTTTAAAGTTCGCGCCGGCAGGCGCTGACCCTCTCAAGCCCCCGCCACCACCAGCAGCTCTCCCCTTCCTGGGGATCAAGCCACAAGCGGCGGGAGGGGCCTACCGACAACCGCGGCCCAATCGGGGCACTGCAGCCCGTTTTTAAAGTTCGCGCCGGTAGGCGCGCCCGCGCCTGAAGGCCTCGCCAGAGGGCCCTTTGGCGTGGCCCTTAGGCGTGGACCAAGGCGAAAGTCTACACTACTCCGATCCACACCCAGCGCCAGAAGTCTTCCCTCAAATGAAGAAATTGTGAACTAGCGACAAGTGCACCCCAGCTACATACGATGAAAGAGCAGTGCAACCTTTGGCCACAGCACCACTTAGGAGAAGTTTTCTACCCAGGTTCATGTCCTTAACATTCTGAGGTACTGATCATAATAACCTTCACTTCTCTACTAGCCTGTTCCGTCGTGATAGCACTCACTTTTGCATTTATCTTGTTAAAGTACTATCTCCTTAGCAAACCATCTCTTATCTGTATCATTGCGACATTGCTCTAATGTTTAATTCTATTAGAACACCTGCACCTACTGCTGTTATATGCTTACTTATTGTGTATTGTATGACTCAACCACCCCATTACTGCATGTCTGCATATGCAATCATATGACTTCACCACCCCCTTACTAAATATCTCATATTGCATAAGAATTCTCTGTAATGCATTATTTCTCATCCCACTGTTGATGTGTACTTTGCTGTGACAGTTGCACCATCACCATATCGCAATCACACATTCTCACACGCCCAATATGGCTTCTCACTTCCTGGCCCTTATTAGCCTGTATCTCCTTACACATTGGCTGGGAACCACCAATGCTCTCTTTCAATCTCAGAGCTATATACCCATCCTGAGCAGCTATGGAAAAAGATGGTCTGGACCCCAGTTCCCCCACCCAGGAAGCGACACTTACACCCGCCGCTCCCATCTTATACACATACCACTCCAACTATCCAGGACACCCAACCAGGAGAAACTCAAGACCTGCCATAACCTAAAATGTGCCATGATAAATTCGCGTTCCATACGCAAAAAATGGCCTGTTGTCCTAGACATGATTTCCCATTATGACCTAGACCTACTCATGATCACGGAAACCTGGCTATCCTCGGAGGATAACGTCCTCCTCAACCAACTCCTACCACCTAACTTCTCCTTACATACAAAACACAGAGAAAACAAGAAAGGAGGTGGAGTACTAATACTCACCAAATCGAATCTTCAGTTCCACATAACCGACTCCTCTAGTACAAGTAATCTGGACTATCTATCCATCAAAAACCAGCAATGCACTATCAGTCTACTATACAGAACTCAGTCATCATCCCCTGAGGACCTCCCCACAATCATTGACCTTGCTGCCAATGCCCACAATCCTAATACACCTATCTGGATTATGGGTGATTTCAATCTCCCATCTCTACACCAAAGCCATTCAACTGCCTTCCTCGAGGCCATTGAGGACCTGGGATTTAAACAAATCATCAACAATCCCACTCATATAAAGGGTAATATTCTCGACATGGTGTTCGCACCTCAGTCTACCCTCGAGTTAAACCACAACCCAATGATGTCGGTTATTGATGTACCATGGTCGGACCATAAACTTATAACTTTCCAGATACCCACCAGCGATAACCAGCAGCATAGTAACCGAAAGTTTAACAGCACAGCTCGATCGTCAACAAGAAACTTTCGCACATTTGAGAGTTCATCCTCTCTCAAACTCACTCATTCCTCAACACAACCACATCTGATCCTGAAGAACTAGTCTCCTCCTGGAATCTCAACCTCAAGGCCATCTCACAACGACCACAATCCACCTCTTTAACAAACATCTTATTGAGCCATTTACACCCATCGACTTCAGTGATTCCTCCCAGCTAGTCAGTTCCATGGTATCTCAATAACAGAAATAGGACGAATCGCTTTGTTTATTGAACATATTATTAGCACCTGTTCCTAATAACTTGTAGCCATGCTGTAGTATTATATCTGTAAATAGACTGTAAATAGTTTCCCCTGTTATCCAAGTTCCTTCCCTTGTTATCTGTAAACTCATGCATGTTATTGTACTGAGACTTTTTGTTCTATGTGAACCGCGCTGATGCCGAATAGTGCGGTATATAAGAGAATGTAAATAAAAAATAAAATAAATAAATAAAAATAACACATCCAGGCGAATAAGAAAGGCGGCCCCATGGTTCACTCAAGAGCTAAGAGCATCTCTCACACAACTACGCAGGCTTGAGAAAAAATGGCGCCGTTCACTCTCCACGGAAGATCTGACCGCCTACCAACTCCACCTATCAAAGCACAGAGAATTAATCACAATGAAAATGAACCACCACCACACCGACACCCTGAAGAGATCCCTGAACAAACCACGAGATCTTTTCAACTTGGTTCAAGCCCTTTCTAAGGAACCATCTCCCGAACAACACGTGGATATTCACCCACAAAAATACGCTGATTACCTACAATCAAAGATCATACAGACCGACAGAACCTCAACAGCATCATGTCAGGAACCTACCGGCTTAACCCCCCTACTCATGTTCTCCACACCATCTAGAAAAAGCATTGAAGATACAATAGCTTCTATCAATACCTCCACAGCGCAAACTGACCCATGCCCAGCCTTTTGGGTAAAAGAACTACGCAGGGAGTTCAGTCCATTCATCAAAAAACTGATAAACCTTTCCTTCACTACTGGTTTCTTCCCCACAGCACTCAAACAAACCTCTATTAGGCCCTTATTGAAGAACCCCAAACTTGACCCCCAAAGAGTAGATTCTTACAGACCAATAGCCAGTATTCCGCTTCTAGCAAAAATAATTGAGAAAGAGGTTCAAAGGCAAATTCAGGATCATATAGACTCCACAGCTCCCCTAGACCACTGCCAACACGGGTTCAGAGAGTACCATGGAGTCGAAACCTTCTCACCTTCCTTTTATAAGAACATAAGAACATAAGATATGCCATACTGGGTCAGACCAAGGTCCATCAAGCCCAGCATTCTGTTTCCAACAGTGGCCAATGTAGGTCATACGTACCTAGCAGTTTCCCCAAGGGACACAGGTTCCACAATGCTTGTACTGGTTCAAGCATTGATATCCTGGGTCCCTTCTTAATAATGGTTTATGGACCTTTCCTCCAGGAACTTGTCCAAACCTTTTTAAAACCCAGCTACACTAACAGCCTTTACTACATCCTCCGGTAACAAATTCCAGAGTTTGATTACACGTTGAGTGAAAAAATATTTTCTTTTATTAGTCTTAAATAGTTTACCCTGTAGCTTCATTGCATGTCTCCTAGTCTTTCCATATTCTGATAAGGTAAACAATCGATCTACGTTTACCCGTTCCACTCCGTTCATTAATTTATAGACTTCTATCATATCTCCCCTCAGCCGTCTCTTCTCCAGGCTAAAGAGCCCCAACCTTTTTAGCCTTTCTTCATAGGAGTAGCCTTCCATCCCCTTTACCATTTTGGTGGCTCTTCTCTGAACCTTTTCTAAAATCGCTATATCCTTTTTAAGATACGGCGACCAGAACTGCACACAATATTCAAGGTGCGGTCTCACCATGGAACGATATAGAGGCATTATAATAACTTTTGTTTTATTTTCCATTCCTTTCCTTATCATACCTAGCATTCTATTTGCTCTCTTGGCCGCCGCTGCACACTGGGCCGAGGGTTTTAACAAGGTATCCACAATGACGCCTAAATCTTTTTCCTGGGTGGTGGTTCCTAATGTGGAACCTTGCATCGTGTAACCATAGTTTGGGTTGTTCTTCCCTAGGTGCATAACCTTGCACTTGTCCACATTAAATTTCATCTGCCATTTTGATGCCCAGTCTTCCAATTTATCAAGATCCTCTTGCAATTTTCCACAATCCTCCTGGGTTTTAACAACTTTAAATAGTTTTGTGTCATCTGCAAATTTGATAACCTCACTCGTTATTCCACTTTCCAGGTCATTTATGAATATGTCAAAAAGCAGCGGACCCAGCACAGATCCCTGGGGTACACCACTATTCACCTTTCTCCATTGGGAAAAATGGCCATTTAGCCCTACCCTCTGCTTTCTATCTTTTAACCAGTTCCTGATCCACAGAAGTACACTGCCTCCTATCCCAGGACTCTTTAGTTTTGCCAAATGTCTCTCATGAGGGACTGTGTCAAAGGCTTTCTGAAAGTCCAGATACACAATATCAACCGACTCACCTTTGTCCACCTGTTTATTCACTCCTTCAAAAAAACATAACAGATTAGTAAGACAAGATCTTCCTTGTCTAAAGCCATGTTGGCTGTCTCCCATTAGGTCGTGACTATCTACATGCTGAGTAATTTTATTCTTTATGATGGTTTCTACCATTTTTCCCGGTACTGATGTCAGGCTCACTGGTCTGTAGTTTCCCGGATCACCCCTCGAACCCTTTTTAAAAATTGGTGTTACATTGGCGATCCTCCAATCCTCAGGTATTAGAGATGATTTTAATGATAGTTCACAGATTACTGATATCAGGTCTGCAATCTCAAATTTCAGTTCTTTCAACACCCTTGGATGTATACCATCCGGCCCAGGTGATTTGCTACTCTTCAGTTTATTTAATAGTTGTAAGACATCTTCCCGATGTATCGATATTTCCTTCAATTCTTCCACACCTTTAAATACCACTTCAGTCATTTATTTATTTATTATTTATTTATTTATTACAGGCTCTTATATACCGCTCTATTCAGCATCAGCGCGGTTCACAATATAACAACATACCATATTGAACAAACTGTTTGGTTTTATCAGTAAAGACCGAAGCAAAGAATTCATTCAGTCTCTCCGCTATCGCCTTGTCGCCTCTTAGTGCTCCTTTAACCCCTTTATCATCTAATGGACCAACTGACTCTCTCACAGGTTTTTTGCTACGAATGTACTTGAAAAGGTCTTTATTTCCCGTTTTTGCTTCCGCAGCAAGCTTCTTCTCAAATTCTCTCTTTGCCTGCCTTATCAATGCCTTGCATTTGACTTGCCAGTGCTTGTGCTGTTTCCAGGTTTCATCGTTTGGCTCTTTTTTCCATTTCCTGAAAGATGCTTTTTTGGCAACAACAGCCTCTCTGACCTCACCTTTAAACCATGCTGGCAGTTTTTTGGACTTCCTTCCACTTTTCTTAAAGCGTGGAATACAGCTGGTCTGGGCTTCCAAGATAGTATTTTTCAACAACACCCAAGCTTGATGTACGTATTTAACCTTTGCAACTGCTCCTTTTAGTTTTTTCTTAACTGTTTTCCTCATTTTATCATAGTCTCCCTTTCGAAAGTTAAAGGGTAGTACTGTGGATTTCCTTACTATCCCTCCTCCACTAATTAAATCAAAGTTGATCATGCTATGATCACTATTGCCAAGTGGCCCCAACACCCTTATCTCTTGCACTACATCTGGTGTTCCACTAAGGACTAGGTCTAATATTGCTTTCCCCTCTGGTTGGTTCATGAACCAGCTGCTCCAAGAAGCAGTCATTTATTTCATCTAGGAACTTTATCTCCCTAGCATGTCCTGTTGTGACACTGACCCAGTCGATGCCGGGGTAATTGAAATCACCCATTATTATTACTGCACTGTAACGTTTGCTAGCTTCCTTGATTTCTTTGAGCATTTCATCATCCATTTGGTCATTCTGGCCAGGCGGACGATAGTACACCCCCACTGCCATCGCCTTCCCCTTTTTACATGGAATTTCAATCCATAGAGATTCTACAGCAAATTTTGTTTCTTGCAAAACTTTAATCCTTTCTGACTCAATGCCCTCTCTAACAGAGGGCAACCCCTCCACCAATTTGGTCAGCTCTATCATTACGATATAGTTTGTACCCAGGTATCACAGTGTCCCACTGGTTGTCCTCCTTCCACCATGTCTCTGATATTCCAATCATATCTAACCTCTCGTTTAGTGCTATATATTCTAACTCTCCCATCTTGTTTTGTAGACTTCTAGCATTTGCATACAAGCATTTTAGAGACTGTATTTTATTCATATTAATTTGGCTATTGGTAGACATGGGTAATTTGGGATCTTTAAGTTCTGTCTGCTCCATACTCGAGAGCATTTGGGCTACTTTACTCTTTTTTGGAACCTCTCTGCTTTTTGTAGTATCCTTCAAGGATACATTCTTCCGAACCATGCGCTCTTGGGCGACTGTCGGCTTTCCCCTATTATCTAGTTTAAAAGCTGCTCTATCTCCTTTTTAAAGGTTAATGCCAGCAGCCTGGCTCCATCCCGGTTAAGGTGAAGCCCATCCCTTCGGAAGAGCCCCTCCTTTCCCCAGAATGTTCCCCAGTTGCTAACAAATCCGAACCCCTCATCTCTGCACCATTGTCTCATCCACGCATTGAGACTCCGGAGCTCTGCCTGCCTTTTGGGTCCTGCGCGTGGAACGGGAAGCATTTCGGAGAACGCTACCCTGGAAGTTCTGGATTTCAACTTCCTACCTAAAAGCCTAAATTTAGCTTCCAGAACCTCCCTACCACATTTTCCTGTGTCATTGGTACCGACATGTACCAAGACAGCAGACTCCTCCCCAGCACTAGCTAAGACCTTATCTAGGTGGCGTGTGAGGTCCGCTACCTTCGCACCAGGCAGGCATGTTACCAGGCGATCCTCACATCCACCAGCCACCCAGCTATCTACATGCCTAATGATCGAATCACCAACTATAACTGCTGTCCTTGGATCCACTGAGTTCTGCACCCCTATGCAGTCCAGCACCTATTACCAGTACCAGAGGACAGCACAGGCTATGCTCATCCACCTGCTGGAGACTGAGAAATACTGGCCTGGTACAGGGGCATAGGCTACTTAAGAGGGAGTGTTTCAGCTCAGTGTTTTTCAGTCTCCATCTGCTGGTGGAAGAGCATAACCCACACATCTTGAATGGACTGGAGGGAAGATCGGGAATATCAATTTATTCAACTAAGGCTTTGTATCATGATTCATGAACAATTTATTTCCCTTCTTACTGGTGTTCAACAATGAAAATCTGCATCAATTCAACCATAAAATTACTGCAATAACTTGCAAATTTCCTGCACCTTGTTCTTGTAACAGTAAGAAAAATGTTATCTCCAACCAGACTATGCTCAGCTCTTAACTAAAGAAGTGAACTCCTAAAGTTTAGCCCCCCTTCTTCCAAAACAAAGATGATGCCCTATATACTTACACTTTTTGGAGATGTCACTTAGAACTGCAGGTGGTGGCATCTTGTTTTCCCATAATTCAGTACCCAGATTGCTTTGGGGTGGTGGTGTCTGCAAGGCTTTACTTGTGCCAGAATACTCTGTGCTGCTGCTAGTAACTGCTGTCGGGGCTGTCTGTGGTTGTGTCTGGGGTTGTTGTACCTGTGGCTGGCTGGAGGTCTGGGCCGAGGGTTGGGATGGAGCTTGTATCTGTGCCTGCTGGGCTGCTGCCTGTTGCTGCTGTTTTTTTGCAAACCTTGGAGGAAGCTTGGAATTTTGACCTCTTCCTTTTTCACTTGAACTCTTTTTGTTCCAGCCCTTAAAGAAAAAAATAATTAATAGACAACCAGGCATTACAGATCATTTAACCTGATGCATGACAAAGTGTCACAGAAAAAGCAAAAAAGAGACATTCAACTACTTATCTAATTGTTCAAAATGACGCCCCATGCCTATAGTGGTCTCTCCTCTCTTCTCAGATGAAGTACAGATGGTACCACTGTTCTGCCCACACAGTTTGTGTGCGCACATTTTTCACTGTATAAATAGCGTAGTTACTCACCTGTAACGGGTGATCTCTGGGAACAGCAGGAATCAGTCTTCCCATATGGGTGATGTTCCCCAATGGATCCCGTGCAGAAACACTCCCCAGCATCCAATAGGAAGTGTTTGGGAGCATCTCTCTGTGTATGCGTGCATGCCTTTCCGCCTTCCCAGTGAATCTCCTCAGTGAGGTATATAGCTGAGAAAAAAAGAAGAAAAAATCTACAATTCCTTGGGGAGGAGGGCAGGTTGTGAAGACTGATTCCTGCTGTTCCTGGAGATCACCCATTACAGGCAACTAACTATGCTATCTCCAGGAACAAGCAGGAATGTAGTCTTCACATATGGGACTTCCTAGCTCCAGGCTAGCGGAAGCAACAAGGAACATCACCCGTTGTAACGGGAAAAAACCCACTGATGATCATCATAGAGAGTCGAAGGGATCTAGGAGACATGGCATCCCCAGGACACCCCCATCAAGCAGATCAAGGCGTTAGCCTGGATGGACAGAGGGCCAGAGGGAAGAAGGTGTAGCTAAGTCCCAAAGAGGTGTCATAATACGGCTTGGCCAAAGTCACTGTCCTTACAAGTGACCTTGTCCAGATAGTAGTGGGCTGCAAAGGCATGAATGGAGGACCATGTGGCAGCACGGCAGATCTCCGTTATGGAGACAGAGCGTAAGTGGGCCACAGATGTGGCCATGGCACGGACATTGTAGGCGGTGACATGCCCCTCTAATGTTAGGCCTGCTTGAGTGTACGCAAAGGATACTCGTATGCAGTCTGCTATCCAAAGAGAGTGTGTTTAGTCACAGGAAGACCAAGGTGACTGGGGTCAAAAGAAATGAACAATTGTGAGGATTTTTGGTGTGCCTTGGTTCTGTCAAGGTAATATGCCAAAGCTCGTTTGCAATTGAGGATATGAAGCGTAGCCTCTGCTTGAGATGCATGCGGCTTTGGAAAAAAAGGTGGGAAGAATTACTGACTTGTTGAGATGGAAGGGCGACACAACCTTTGGAAGGAAACATGGATATGTTCACAGGATTACTTTGTCATGATGAAAACATGTATGTGGGGCATATGCAACCAAAGCTTGTGGTTCAGTAACTCGGCGAGCCAAACTGAGAGCAACTAGGGAGGAAACCTTCCAAGTGAGAAACTTGAGGGAGGTAGTACGTAGAGGCTCAAATGGAAGCTTGAGCAAATGGGCAAGAACCACAATGAGGTCCCATGCAATGCTCCCTCTAATTTTCTGTAGGCTGTGTGCAGCATTTGAAGGAAGGTTAAATTTTTGTGTGCCACATAACGACATTCGGAGTTATATACTTTAAAATGTGACTACACGTCAGAATACAGTATGTTGTACACCACATTGATTTTAATCAAATTAAATGAAAATAGATGATTACTAAATGAAGCAGGAAATTTCTAGTAATTACAATCATAACTTTTAAATTTTAAGACGTCTGTGTTGTTTTCTATCAGAATCAGAGCTGTATTTTTTGTGCGCTCTGTTGTAAAGTATGTGCGCTCGCTCGGCGAGGTGTGCGCGCGCACACGCGCACAGCTTAGAGGGAACAGTGGTCCCATGCAACATGTGGGGCCAAATCGGAAGCTTAGTTAATAGGAGACCATGCATGAAGCGGGCCACCAGTGGATGTGTGGAGACAGGTATTCCATCAATCCCTCAATAAGAAGCCAAAATGGCATTGAGGTGAACATGAATGGAACTAGTTTTGAATCCGGCTGAAGAAAGGTGGAGGAGATACAGTAGAAGACTCTTCACCGGACAAATGTAGGGGTTGAGGGTATGCTGTGCACACCACAAGGCAAACCTGTGCCATTTAAAGGCATATGTGCATCATGTGCTTTCTGGGATGCTAAGAGGATGTCCTTTATGGCATCTGGTAAATTGAGGTCTGAAAGTATTACCCTTTCAGCAGCCAAGCCATCAAGTGGAGCTCCAGGATATTGGGATGGAGCAACACCCCCTGATCCTGCGAGATTAGGTTTGGTGCGCAGCCGAGACGAAGCGGCTGATGTTGAGCTAGACAAAGAAAGGTAAAGCAGCTGTAGGGCTACCAGGATCATGGTGCCTCTGTCAGCCTGCAATTTGAACAGCATCTCTGTTGTGAGCAGAATGGGCAGGTAAGCATATAACAGACCCATTCCTCAGTGGAGGAGGAAAGCATCCAGGGCTTGACGCTGCAGAGACGGCACCTTGGAGCAGACATGAGGGACCTGTGCATTGAGCGGAGTGGCAAACAAGTCGATCTGCGGGATTCCCCAGAGCTAGAGGATGTGAGAGACTGCTCTGTGATGAAGAGTCCCACTCGTGAGGTCGGAGGATCCGACAGACTGTCTGCAAGAACATTCTGCTCTCCTGACAGGTAAATGGCTCAGAGGAGCATTCATTGAGGCAGGGCAAACGTCCACAGGTGAATCACTTCCTCGCAGAGGAGGGAGCCTGTGCCTCCTTGTTTGTTCATGTAAAACATGGCAACCTGATTGTCTGTTTGAAGCAGGATGGACTGATGTGATAACTGCTGGTGAAACACCTCAAGGGCGTTGGTTATTGCCCTCAACTCCAGAAAGTTGATTTGAAGGGAGGCTTCCTGTTGAGACCAGATACTCTGTATGCCCAGAGCATGCAGATGAGCCTCCCGCCCTGTTTGGACACATCGGTAGTGAGGGTCCATTGAGGTGAAGGTATCCAAAAAGGTAACCCTACGTGAATGTTTTCAGGAGAGAGCCACCACTGAAGGGAGTTTGCTAGAAGTGGTGTGACTGCCACTTGGTCTCGCAGATGGCTCATCACCTGCTTCCATTGGGAGGAGAGGGTCCACTGCACTTGGCACGTGTGGAGATGAGCACAGGGAATGACATGAATCGTGAAGGCTATGTGACTGAGGAGACTAAGCATGCCTTGCGCCATGGTGTGACGGCTGCACTGAATGAGGCTGGACAACTCTGAGGCGTTTGAGACTGTCTTCGGGGAAAAAAGCTCAAGCCTGAGTTGTACTGAGAAGGGCACCTATGAATTCCAGTTTCTGGGTAGGAGAAAGGTGCGACTTTGGAAAGTTTATGACAAAACAGAGATGCTGGAGCACTGTAATGGTGCATTGAACGGACAGATGCACAACCTGTGGCGACTCGCCCCTGACGAGCCAGTCTTCTAAGTAAGGGAAGAAGAAGATGCCTAGGGGGTGGAGAGAGGCCAGAACTACTGCTAGACATTTCATGAACACCCTTGGGGCAGATGCCAGCCCATAGGGCAGGACTCAATTAATAGTGTCCGCCTTCGAACATGAAGCGAAGGTACTGCCTGTGAGATGGGTGAATGAGGATGTGCGTGTATGCATCCTTTAGATCTAGAGAACAGAGCCGATCGTTCCTCTGAAGGTAGAGCAGTAGGGTTCACAGAGAAACCATCTTGAACTTTTCTCATGCTTGGAACTTGTTTAGGTTCCAGAGATCTATAATGGGACGGAACCCCCCTGACGTTTTGGGAATAAGAAAGTACCGGGAGTAGAACCCCAATCTTTCTTGTGCACAGGAAACAAACTCGATGGCACCCTCCTTTAGAAGGGTGGTGACTTCCTGTGTCAAGAGATACCAATGGAGAGGGTCTAGAGAACACTCCCCTGGAAAAAAGGGAGGTGGTAACTGGGTGAAATGGAGCAGGAAGCCCTTGAGGATACCTGTAAAGTCCAGGGTTCTGATGTAATGAGGGGCCATGTGGGCAAAATGGACCAGCCTGCCCGCAATGTGAGAAGGCTGGGGTTCCTTTCAGGGAAAGAGTGGCAATGTTCTCTAGGAAGCCGTCAAAAACTAGCCCCAGGTTAGGGCTGTGGAGCTGGTTGTGGCTTAGAAGGTTTAGGGCTTGAGGTTGACGAGGAGCCTGAGGCTTGTGCTGATCTTAGTGGCCATGATAGGGCATGTAAGTCGGATAAGATGGCTAATATTTCTTCCTAGGACAGAAGGGTTTCTTTCCAGAGGCTTTCTTCCTGGAAGGATCAGCTGTTTTACGAGACATGCGCTTCATAGTAAGGTCATCTGTCTAAATTTCATCGGCTTTCTCCCTCCAGCCCTTACCAAAGAGGTTTTATGTTTATGTTTATTAAATTTGATATACCGCCCTTCAGGGGAGGCAGAGCGGTTCACAATATACAAGCAGTTAAAGAAAGCACTAGGCTAGAAGGGAGGAAAAAGAAGTTACAATCTTTGAAAGGAAAGCAAGAGGAGGAAGGGACACAACACGAGACTTAGAGATTAGGATCACACAAAAGGGGAGGGAAGGTCAAAGGCCATGGAGAAGAGGTGGGTCTTTAGATCACGCCTAAAGGTGGGATGATGGGGCTCGAGACGGGGGGGAAGTGGGGAGGGAATTCCAGAGGGTGGGGCCTGCAAAGAAAAAGGCTGAGGAGCGAGTGGACTGGAGGTGAGCAAGAGAGGAGGAAGGGAGAGTGAGGCGGTTCAGATGGAATGAACGAGGAGTATGTCTGGGAGTGTGAAAAGTGATGAGGTCTGCCAGGTATTGTGGAGTGCTGGTGTGGATAGCCCGGTGGACAAGAGTAAGTAGTTTAAACTGGGAAGGAAGGGTAGCGGTAGCCAGTGAAGTGAAGAAGCAGGGGTAAGATATGATCACGTTGGGAGGAGTGAGTGACAATACGGGCAGCAGTATTTTGGATCCTTTGTAATCTGTTGAGTTGGTATTTCAGGAGGCCAGTGAAGACAGAATTGGAGAAGTCAACGCGAGATAGGACGCGAGACAGAAGTAGTGTGGCGAGAGTGGAGGGAGTGAGGAAGGGGCGAATTGCACGGATTTGGCGAAGGAAGAAGGAGGTCTTAGTGATATGTGAGACGTGGGCTTGAAAGGAGAGGTTGGAATCAAAAAGTACGCCTAGATAGCGGAAGGTGGAAACCAGGGGTATAGGAGAGTCTGAGAAAGATGGGGCTAGAGGAGGGGAGGGCTGCTGAGGGAGAACCAGATCGCGATAGTTTTAGTGAGATTAAGGTGAAGGCAGTTTTGGGTTAACCAGCTTGCAACAGTGGAAAGACAAGAGTTGAGTGGGGAGAGATCGGGGTGGGAGGGGGAGGTGTGATGGAGGACGATGCCATCTGCATAATAGAAAGCAGAAATCCCAGTTTGTTGAATCAACAGAGCAAGTGGAGCTAGGAAGAGGTTGAAAAGGAGAGGTGCAAGTACAGAGCCCTGAGGGACCCCACAGTGTAAAGGAAAGGGGTCTGAGGTGGGGATAGAGGGGGAAGAAGAGAGAACTGCACAGGACCGTGAAGAGAGAAAAGAATGAAACCAGCGAAAGACAGTGCTACAAAGACCTGCTTCACGTAAGCGGAGAAGGAGGGAGTGATCAACTAGGTCGAAGGCAGCAGAAAGATCCAAGGCTACCGCCACCGAGATGTCACCGCGATCGTGGGCTACATGTAGTGCATTGGTGAAGGCAAGTAATACAGTTTCAACACTGTGACCTTGACGGAAACCAGACTGATGGGGATGGAGGAAATTAGTGGCGTCCAGGTGATGAGAGAGTTGTGCAAATACAATCTTTTCAAGAAGTTTAGAAAGGAAGGGGAAATTGGAAACTGGGCGGTAGTGAGATGGGATCAGGGGGTCAAGAGAGGGTTTTTTTGAGTATAGGGCGGATTAGGGCATGCTTCCAGGAGTGGGGAAAGGTCCCAGTGGAGAGACTTGAGTTGAGCATGGTAAGGAGAGGGGGAAGGAGTGCTAGAGATAGATTGAGTAACCAGGAGGAGGGAAAGGGATCGAGAGAACAGAATGTCTTGTTGGATGAAGAGATGAGCTGATGGAGCTCAGCAGTGGTGGTTAGGGAGGAGGACCATGTGTGTGAGAGGCAGGAGGAGGGGGGGGGGGAGAGGCAGGAGGAGGGGGGGGGAGAGGCAGGAGGAGGGGGGGGGGGGAGAGGCAGGAGGAGGGGGGGGGGGGAGAGGCAGGAGGTGGGGGGGGGAGAGGCGATGGCAGGGGGGGAGAGGCAGGAGGAGGGGGGGGAGAGGCGATGGCAGGGGGGGAGGAGGGGGGGGAGAGGCGATGGCAGGGGGGGAGGATAGGAGGGGGACAGGAAGGGAGAGATGCTCGGAGAGTGGAGATCTTGTCACTGAAGAAGGTAGCGAGAAGTGGAGGAGGATATGGCTGGGTGGATGCAGCAGGAGTAGAGAGATGAAGGGAAGTGAGGGAATTAAGTGTAGTATAGAGGTGAAGGGTTTGGTTGGGGGTGTTGGAGATAGTGGAGGAAAAATAGGTTTGTTTGGCTAGATGTATTTTGGAGCGATAGTGGGAGTGGTGTGCTTTGAAAGATGACAGAGTAGCTGGAGAGGGGGCCTTTCGCCAGAGGCGCTCGGCTCTGCGAAAGTGAGTGCCAAGTAGTCGAAGGCCACTATGAAACCAGGGTTGCATGGGGCGGTTTTCATCTCTGCAAGGAAAATCTGCTGGCCTGTCCTGGACCCACTGCTCCAGGTCTGAAGACTGTAACCAAGCCAGCCTTCTGGCTCCAATGCCCACCATTGCAGCTCTGCTGGTAGACTTAAAAAGAGTCAAAAGCTGCTCTAGTGATGATGCTTAACCAAGGCTCTGTAGGCCTCTTGCTTGTCTGAAGAGATGACAGCAGAGATCTCGTCTAGGTCCTTGACAATGTCTCCAAGGAACATGCCCATATAGAGCAAATAAGAATTTATGTGAGAAGCCAACATCGATGCCTGGCAGCACTGGCAGTCAAAGGCATCAAGGTATGCGATTCCCTCCCAGGAGAAACCGAAGAGTGGTTCTTAGTACTCTTGAGTCAGCGCATGCCCGATTCGACCACCACAGAATAGTGAGGAAGTTGAAGCTTTTGGAAGCCCAGGGACCCAATACTTATTTATTTATACATACATTTCTTCTATACTGCCCCTTCCAGAGATCAAGGGTGGTTTACAGAGAACAGAGAACAGTTTAACAACTTAGTGTCCAGTCTCTTAATGAACAAGGGAACAGAGAGGAGTCTCCCACATTCGAAACATGAGGTCCTGTAAAATATGATGGACCGGGAGAGCAGCCGCATCCTTCGGCTTCAAGGGGCACTGTTTTATCAGTTCCTTGGCTCTCGATTCCTTCTTGGTGCCCACAGAGATGGAGAGCTCTGGCCATGTCTCGGCTAAAGTCCTGAAAGGACAAGTCCTCTGGTGGGGACCGCAGACACTCGTGAGGTGGTGACTGGTCCGACAACACATCCCAGTGCCATTGGGAAACCAGGGATTCAGCCTCTGATTCCCAGGCATCGGAATTGGCAAGAAAATAAAAATAGCGCTGATCCGATGTCGAAGGACGATCGCTATGCCGATGCCCAGAGACATCAGAACCGTAGACATTCAAAGCCTGTTCCTTCTTGGTGCCCATGGGATTTGGCCAGTTCAAGGCTTGGCACAGACCTCAAGAGTTCCAAAGACAGTGGGGTTCCAGGCTCAGCATCGAGGCCTGGGGTGCAGAGGGCTTTGAGGTGCCAGATCCCAGGACCAGTATAGAGACCTGGGCTCCTGAGGGCCTTGAGATCACTGACACAGAAGCAGCCAAACTCTGCTTGAGGAAGATGGAGAATGTCTGGGTGGACACTGGATCATTATATCAGACAGCAGAACCAGAGGCTCTCTCGAGGTTGAAACCTGGGCAGCACTCTGGAGCCCCTCTTGAGCTTTGGAGGTGGATTGCTCCCACCGGGGCTGCTTAGCTGGTTATTCTCAGCTCTCAGGATGGGAGTCCCATCAAGGGGAGCTCTGATGTCAATATCCGAGGGAACGATCCTGGGAATCGGCATCGGTCCTCAACGTCGAAGGCTGAGACGCCAATGCGATTTCGGTGGCTGGCTGTTTCCCATCACATCCTTTCGATTCAGAGGGAGCACAGGAACCATGCCAAGAACAAGAGCCTCGAAAAGGCATCAACATCGAGGAACAGTGTGCTGAGGCTGCCGAGTCAGATCCAAAAAGACTTGGGTTGCTTTTCCCGTTTTTTTTTTTAACCCTTTCCTCGTCATTTACTGACCCAGATCACAACAGTCCAGGTTATGGTCAGGTCCCAAGCACTGTAAGCACCAATTATGCTCATTAGTGGCCGAAATAGTGCAGAAGCATTTAATACACTTTTTGAAACCACTGGCTGGCTTCTCCATGTCAGAAAACACAGCCTCTGCCAGGTCAAGAGATTCAATGGCAGCCTAAACAGATGAAAAAAACCACGGGAACTGCAAGGTATAAAAGTAAGAAGAGTGAATAAAAATGTCATCGGCGTCGACAAGCGACAGTACCGATAAGACGGTAAGGCAAAAAAAGAAAGGAGAAGCACCTGAAGGGCACAGTAGAAAACATTTTAATTACGGTGACAGGACAAGCGTCCATAAGGCTCCGTGACAAAACTAAGATTGAGAAGATCACTGGGAAGGCATGAATGCATGCATAAATGGAGGGATGCTCCCAAGTTTCCTTATGAATGTTGGGGAGTGTTCCCACATGGACTCCGTTGGGGGACGTCACCCATATGTGAAGACTGCATTCCTGCTTGTTCCTGGATCTCAGAGGATGTCTGAAGGAGAGGAAGAGATTGTAAAACATAATAGTTCTTATGGATCGGCAGATTGGATAGGCCATATGGTCTTTATCTACTGCCATTTTCTGTTTCTATAACAGTTTTAAGTCAGTCATTCTTGTTTCTGTGCCAGACCTTCAGTTGCTAACCCTAGCTGTTCTCCCTCTTCCACTTCCTCTGGCCAGTGTAATCAGACAAATGTGAGTTGCTAGAGAAACAGGATAGAAACTGCAAAATCATGGAAGACTAGTATAAACTTGAGCTCCTCCCCGCTCCAGCATCCACCCGACCAATGGCATGTTAAAATTAAAAACGCCAGGAGGCATGGGAAGGCCTGTGATCGCTGGCAGAGAGAGAGGGAGTGAGCTCCTCCCCGCTCCAGTGTCCACCCAACCAGCGGGACATTCAAATTAAAAGCGGGAGGCAGGTCTGCATCTAAGGGCCACGCCAAAGCTCCCCTAACTGGAACACCTACCAGCGATTTCCAGAGTCTGCCTCCACTTTCACATATGACCAGGAAGGCTCCATCCAACAGCAGGTCCTCAACGCCATGTGAGTACCCACGGCACTCGAAACACTGAACCTGCTCTAAACTAGGCAACTCTAGTCTTGCCAGCCCTTCTACTACCCCCTGGTCTGGATCTATCGCTCACCTCACACTGCTTTTCACCTGTTTCGCGCAAAGATAGGCAGCCAGCCCCCTTCACACTACACTGCTCACAGCCCCTCACTGTCATCCAACATGTTCAGGATCTTGGCACACCTCACCATCCTTGCTCTATACACCCTGACCCACACAGTCGCTCTTACCACTTCTTCCTTCATTCCCATCATACACAATTCCATCCACCTTCCATTCAACCTCGCAAATGTGCTCTTAAACGCTCTGTCCTCAACAAAATCCCCATTCTGGTCGACTACATTAAGGTTAGCCATGTTGATATATTGTGCAGTACAGAATTATGGCTAGACGAAGATTTTGACTTTCTTCCTGAAGGCGGAGCGGTCCAAGCATTCTCTCAAATCAATTGGCGGTGCGTTCCAAGCAGTAGGGGCAAATAGAGAGAAAAGCGTAGTTACTCACCTGTAACAGGTGATCTCCGGGAATAGCAGGAATAAGTCTTCACATATGGGTATCATCGTCACCGATGGAGCCCGCGTGAGAACGCTCCCCAGCGTCCAATAGGAACGCTTTTGGGAGCATGCATCCACGCATGCGCGCTGCCTTCCCGCCTATCTACCTCCCTCTCTTCAGTTGAGTTTAAAGCTGAGACTGAAGGAGAGAAGTAGATAAAAATAGAGAAAGAGAGAAAGACAACTCCTAGGGGAGGCGGGTGGGTTGTGAAGAGTTATTCCTGCTGTTCCCGGAGATCACCTGTTACAGGTGAGTAACTACGCTATCTCCAGGAACAAGAAGGAATGAGTCTTCACATATGGGGACTCCCGAGCTGAAAGATGCCTAGGGAAGACCCAGCATGTAGGAAATCTATATAGACGGGCCATGCTTCCCCCAGGGACCTCAGGCATCCAAATGGATGGAGGGCAGGAGTTGAACTATGAGTGGAAAAGGTGTTGTAGAACAGCTTGACCAAACAAGGCATCCCGGTGGGAGGACTTGTCTAGACAATAATGGGCAGTGAAAGTATGTACTGAGGCCCAAGTTGCTGCTTTGCAGATTTCATCAATAGCCACAGAACTAAGGTTAGCTGTTGAGGCTGCCATGGCTCTGACATTATCAGCTGTGACATGGCCTTCAAGAGGTATTCCTTTACTTTGATATGTATAGGAAATATAATCTGCAATCCATTTAGAGAGGATTCTTTTAGTGACAGGAAGTCCTAAATGGCTAGAGTCAAAAGCCACAAAAAGCTGAGAAGACTTTCTGTGAGGCTGGGTCCTTTGGAGATAAAAAGCTAGAGCTCTTTTACAGTCCAAAGTATGAAGTTTCCTTTCTGCAGAGGAGGAATGAGGCCTAGGAAAGAAAACGGGAAGATAAACTGACTGGTTTAGATGAAAAGGTGAAACCACCTATGGAAGAAAATGAGGATGGGTCTTAAGAACCACCTTATCATGATGAAACCTTGTATAAGGCAGATCAGCCATTAAAGCCTGAAGTTCACTAATGCATCTAGCAGAAGTGATGGCAATCAGGAAAACAACTTTCTATGAAAGAAACTTTAGATCCGAAGTAGCCAAAGGCTCAAAAGGTGGCTCCATGAGCACATCTAGAACAAGGTTAAGATCCCTTGCCACCGGAGGTGGTTTAATGGGAGGTTTTGTTAGAAGAAGTCCTCTCATAAATATAGAAATAAGTGGATGAGAGGAAATTGGTTGTCCATCTAAGAGCTTATGAGATGCAGCAATAGCACTAAGATGGACTCTAACAGAATTGGTCTGAAGACCAGAAGCCGACAAATGAAGAGTCTACTGGTACCAAAGAGGGATTAAGTCCTCTCTGATTACACCAGGAAGAAAACCTTTTCCACTTAAAAGCATAAGAACGTCTTATGGAAGGTTTCCTGGAGGCCAGAAGAATGTCCTTCACTTGTTGAGACAGGTCTAGATCTTGAAAGTTTAGGCCTTGAGATGTAGGGACTGGGGTGCAATAGAGATCCGTTGTCCTGGGACAGAAGATCTGGAGCACTCCCTAACTGCAGAGGGGTGGCCTGAGAGAGTTGCAAGAGAAGAGGATACCATGTTTGCCTCGGCCAGGAAGGCGCTATGAGTATCATGCGTCCCTTGTCCCTCTGGAGTTTGAATAAGGTTTTGGGGATTAGAGGGATTAGCAGAAATGCATATAGGTAATCCTGACCCCAGTGAAGCAGGAATGCATCCCTGGCTTGACATTTCTGTGCTGGAAGTCTGGAACAAAACCAGGGAAGTTTGGCATTCTGTGGACTTGCAAAGAGGTCTATGTCTGGTGTTCCCCCAGACACAAAAAACTCGAGCAAGATAAGAGTGGAGTGACCACTCGTGTGGCAGAAGTACTCGACTAAGTCTGTCTGCCCAAACGTTTTGAACGCCTGGAAGATAGACTGCCCGCAGATGAATCCGATGCTCTCTGGCAAAGGCCCATAGTTGCAGAGCTTCGTTGCATAGATGCAGAGAGCCTGTTCCGCCTTGTTTGTTGAGGTAAAACATGGCTACTTGATTACCTGTTTGCACCAGAACTGTTTTACGAGCTGTTTTACACCAGAGCCGTTTGCACCCAGCTGTTTTACGAGCTGGGTGCAAAAGACTCGAATAGCATTGGAGATGGCTCTGAGTTCTAGGAGGTTTATATGAAGAAGAGCCTCCTGTGAAGACCAAAGGCCCTGCGTTGATAGACTGTCCAAGTGGGCTCCCCAACCCATCTTGGAGGCATCTGTTGTGAGGATAGCCTGAGGTTATGGCTGCTGGAAAGGAGCGCCTATTAAAAGGTTATCCAGAGATTGCCACCAACGGAGAGACAGAATCAGCCGTGTGGTAACCCTGATCTTGTCTGAAAGGCCTCCTGAGGCCTGGGACCTTTCTGTAGGCTGTGCGCGCATAAAATATCAGCTGTGTGCAGCTTTTGAAGGAAGGTTAAATTTTTGTGCGCCACATAACGACACTCGGAGTTATATACTTTAAAATTTGACTACATGTCAGAATACAGTATGTACACCACATTGATTTTAATCAAATTAAATGAAAATAGACGATTACTAAATGAAACGGGAAATTTCTAGTAATTACAATCATAACTTTTAAATTTTATGACGTCT
Organism: Ichthyophis bannanicus; assembly: GCA_033557465.1. Lineage (NCBI taxonomy): Eukaryota > Metazoa > Chordata > Amphibia > Gymnophiona > Ichthyophiidae > Ichthyophis > Ichthyophis bannanicus. The sequence goes on from CM066040.1 coordinate 45,391,340, forward strand.
GTGTTGTTTTCTATCAGAATCAGAGCTGTAATTTTTGTGCGCTCTGTTGTAAGGTATGTGCGCTCGCTCAGCGAGGTGTGTGCGCGCGCACACGTGCACAGCTTAGAGGGAACAGTGCCTGGGAGCACTGGGAAGCCAAGTCCACTGGGAAGCCAAGTCCACTGGGCCGCTCTCATGTGAAGACGAGTATAAGGTATTACATGGACGGTCGATGCCATGTGACCTAGTAGGCGAAGCATCTGTCGAGCAGTGAGGAAGGTCTGCAGCGCTGCTTGAGATGCTAGCTCGATGATTCGCAGACAGCGCGGTTGGGGCAGGAAAGCCCTTGCAAGCTGTATGTCCAAGCGAGCACCTATAAACTCAAGGGTCTGAGATGGGGCGAGCTGAGACTTTGGAAGATTTATGACCAATCCCAAATACTGGAGTATTTGTTTTGCTCGTAACAGGGCCTGATGAGCTTCTTGAGATGACTGCTCGGATGAGCCAATCGTCCAAGTAAGGGAAGACAAAAATCCCCAGGGTCCTCATGAATGTTGCTATTACTGACATGCATTTTGTGAAGACCCTTGGAGCTGAGGCCAGCCCAAAGGGAAGGACTCTGTACTGGAAATGTCTTCTCTGGACCAGGAACCGAAGGAATTTCCTGTGATCTACATGAATAAGGATATGCATGTAGGCGTCTTTTAAATCTAGAGAAAATAGCCAATCTTGCCTGTGAAGGTATGGCAGAAGAGAGCCGAGGGAAAGCATTTTGAACTTCTCTTGGACTAGAAATTTGTTCAGCTCTCTGAGATCCAGGATTGGTCTTAAACCCCCTGTTTTTTTGGAATGAGAAAATAGGGGAAATAAAACCCTGTAACTTGTTGGCATAAAGGAACCTCTTCTATAGCTACTTGAGCTAGAAGAGTAGAGACTTCTTGTAGCAAGAGGTCTGCCTAGAGGTTGAGAGTTGAACTGTTTTACCAGTGTGGGTGGTGGTAAGCTGAGGAAACAAAGCTTGTACCCCAGACTCACTATGGACAAAGTCCAGGCCTCTGATGTGATTTGTTGCCATCTGTTGGCAAAGTGGCAGATACGGCCCGGAATGTTTAGAGGTTCTGGGCCTAACACAGGAAGAATGAGTATGTTCTCTGGACAAAAGTCAAAAACCCTGAGTAGGCTGAGTCTGCTGAGCCGGTTGGGGTTTGGGTTTTCTTTGTCTTGTCTGTTGTTGCCCTTTTTGGGGAACATATGCCTGTTGGGTGGAAGATGGATAGAACTTTTTCTTCTTAGAGAAAAAAGTTTTCTTAAAAGTCTTTTTCTTAGCTGGGTTAGCAGAAATCTTTGACAATCTATTCAAAGTGGCATTATCAGTGTCCAACTGATTAGCCTTAGATTGCCAATCCTTGCCAAAAAGATTTTCTCCAGTGCAAGGAATATTTCCCAGCTTTTCCTGCACCCATTCCTCCAAGTCAGAACTTGGAGCCAGGCAATTCGTCGTGCTCCTATAGCTATAGCAGAAGTCCTGCTAATGCATTCAAAACAGTCAAAGGTAGCACGATTCATGAACTTAGAGACATTCTGAGCATGTTTGACTAGTGATAAATGGTCTGCTCTTTTATCATCTTGATGGAAGGGGTTCAAAAGCTCTAAGTTTTTTTGTTACCTCCTCAAGAAACATTCCCATGTATAAAATATAGGAACTAATCCTTGCTGAAAGCATGGAGGCCTGAAAACATCTATGCCCAAAAGCATCCAGTGTTCTAAATTCACGACCTGGTGGATTAGACGAGTGTCTCTGTACTCTTAATACGTCTCATGGCAGACTCCACCACCATAGAGTGGTGTGGTAGTTGAGTCTTTTGAAAACCTGGACAAGGTGGCACTCTATACATAGTGTCAAGGCGTTTAGAATGTGGGGTTACTGTTAAAGGAGTTTCCCACATCCTTAACATTAGATCATGCAAGATCTGATGTATAGGGAGCTTCCTTTGGAGCCAAGGGGTATTGTAGAATTCTTAATTCTTCTGCCCTAGGCTCCTTTTCAGGAACCACTGCAATGGCAAGAGCCCTTCCCATATCACGCACAAAATCGTGAAAAGACATGTCCTCAGGAGGAGACATCCTACGTTGAGGAGAAAGAGTTGAATCTTGTAAAAGTTCAGCTCTGGTACCAGTGGAGTCATCTGAGTCATCGGAATCAGAAGACTCAAAGGGAGGAAGCATCGGGTTCTCCTTCAAAAGTTGTCTTCGGTACCGCTCGAGGTCGGTACCAAAGCGAGTCAGTACCTGATCCCCCATGCTTGAGAGTGATTCCAAATTCGGCATCGGGGGAAGTAAGCCTGCCGAAGCAGGTACCGAGGGTACCGGCACCGACAGCGATACCAGTGCCTGTGGAACGGTCTGCAGCAATTTTAGCGGTACCGAAGTAGCCAAAAGATTCGCTAGACTACGTTCAATGGCAAGGAGTCTTTTATCCATTACCATTTCCGATACCGGGGTGTCGGTACCGACGGAAGCGGCCACAGCCCACGAGCATTGAACAGGAACGTCCATCAAGCCGAAGTCCATAAAGACTATCGGACCGATAGTGCTTTGGAGCCTGAAGACTCCTGCCAGGGCTGTTTTGCCGGTGCAGGATCCTCGAGGGCAACGCCAGAGGCATCTCGATATTTAAAGGGAGATCTACCTCTCGAGGACCGGCTTGATTTAGACTTATGTTTAGTTACCTGAGATCCCTGGGAAGAAGTAGAGGCCCTGGAGGACACTGATGCTACTGACACTGTGTCCGATGCAAACAGGGCACCGAGTTGATTTGCTCGATTCTGAAGACTTCTTTTAGTCAGCTTCCTGCAGGAGAGACACTCCGCTGGGCAATGGTCAGGACCTAAACATTTAAGACACCAGTCATGGGTGTCTGTGACAGAAATTGTGCTGGCACACTTCGAACATTTTTTGAAACCAGTAGTTGGTTTCTCCATGCTGAAAGAGGAAGCCTAGTGGCCAAAATGGCGCCAAGCAGTAAGCAGGGGAAAACCCCTGACTGAAAAAGCACAAGTTCTGTGTTTTTTGTTTTGTTTTTTTAAAGAAAGAAAGAAAGAAAAAGCACCGGTGGGCGTCAAACAAAGGCAGGCGCGACCACAAAAAATAAGAAATAAAAGTAGAACTTTCTGCGGTGACAGGGTTCACGTCCTGTCGGCTCCACGGAAAACAAAGAACCGAAGAGAGGGAGGTAGATAGGCGGGAAGGCAGCACGCATGCGTGGATGCACGCTCCCAAAAGCGTTCCTATTGGACGCTGGGGAGCGTTCCCGTGCGGGCTCCGTTGGTGCCGACGATACCCATATGTGAAGACTCATTCCTGCTTGTTCCTGGAGATACACGTTTACATGTGGATTGCTTGCTCTTGGTTTTTTGAGCTAGAACGGTAAGGAGATTGTGGGAGTTGTGTTGGCAAAGTCTGTCGTTCTGGAGTCTTGAGAGAAGAGGGTGGAGGCAGCTTGTCAACTCATTGTGTATGACTGTGTGTCATAATACGTGCCTTGTACCTTTATTCTTGCATGAACAGGAAGCTAGTGCAGGTGTTGCTTGTCTAAAGATTCTGTGGATCATTTCTACAGTAAATAAGCAACAAGGTCTCAGTCTTTCACATGGGCTTTGATTCGGACCTTGACATGTCTGATGTTTTTGCACCCTTTAACATCAATGACCTTTTCTTGTGTCGCTTAATCTGTGCTTAAACTAAATCAAACAGTTTGCTTAAATCGAAAAACAAAACACATTAAAGCTAAGCACTGTTTTGCTTTCCGAATTAAAGCCCCTGTGAAAGACTGCGACCTTGTTGCTTATTTACTATAGAAATGTATAATAATCAACCGTTTTACTAATATTGAACTGTTATAACATCACAATCTCAAGGTTAATATTGGAGTGTGATAATTATAAATTCAACTACGAAAATTAGTAGGCAACCTTGGGTGGTGTTTTCTGTGAGGATTAGTACTGAGTCTAGGAGAGATGTGAGGAGGGTTTTGACTCCATGATTTAATTTAAACCCATGCTGAAATGAACGGGGGGGGGAGGGGGTCATCTATGAAGTCTTGGAGTTGGTTTTGTACCAGTTTCTCTATTATCTTTGATATGAGAGGGATACTTGATATTGGCTTGCAGGACTTCAATGAGGTGTAGTCCAGTTTGTTTCCTTTTAAGATAAGATGAATTGAGCTTCTCTTTAAGGAAGAAGGCATTTTTCCCAGGATTAGGGATGCATGAACTATGGACTGTAGGAAGGGACTGAGGTGTGCTCTTGTGCTTTTAATCCAGGTTACAGAACAGGGATACAGAAAAGAAGTAGTTATGTTGAGGTTCTTTATGGTAATCTCGATATCTTCCAGCGATGGGAGAATAAATTCAGGCCAAGAAGCTTGAGTGTATATATTAGAGTGCAAGTTAATTGGTTGATGCTTACCAGGAAAGGCTGCTTGGTATTTGGCGCAGAGGTGGTCTGCTATGTCTTGTGGGGAAATTCTATCTTGAGGTAGGTGTTTGGTTCCTTCAGAAGGGATTTTGCGATGGTGAAGAGCTCCCTGGGTTTAAGGAACATGTGTTAATGTCGTGGTATTCACTCTTCTGTCTTAATGTTTCTTCATAGTATATGTGTTGCTTTTTAAGGAAGGCAGTGTGGGTGATGGGGTCTCTCGAGTGTCTCCAGCTGTGTACAAGTCAAGGTAGTTCTTGCTTTTGTAACAGAAGTGTCGAGAAACATGGGGCTCTTTTGAGGCTTTTGTATGGGGTTTCCTGAGGAGGTGCTTGAGCTGCAGTTGCCAGGATCTTGTTCCATCTCTCTATTTGAGAATCAAGGCCTACGTTTTCTTGTGTTAGAAGCTCTATAGCTCGGGGGTGACTGCTTTGAGGAAGGACTCATTTTCAAACTGTTGGAAGCTTCGCTTTATGGAAGGGGTTTATGAGAGTGCTTATACTGTGATTTGTGCAAGGAGCGGTGAAAAGGATGACTGTATGGTCTGACCATGGTACTGGAAGTACTGAGTGAAATATTTATTTTACACCTGCTGTGAGGGTTTGAGGTACAAAAATCAGGTCCAGGATGTTTCCTTTGTGGTGAGTTGGGGCAGTAATGATTTGGGTAAAGTGTAAGGCTTCCATGGCTTCCAGGAAAGTAGACGACTGCTTTTGGGGGAAGAGGATAAGTTCAAGTCGCCAAGGAGGATGAAGGGGCAATGGATTTTAGGTGGGAAGCAGGCTACTTCTAATAAAGAGTAGTTACTCACCTGTAACAGGTGTTCTCCAGGAGCAGCAGGAATCAGTCCTCACATATGGGTGACGTCGGCGCCGACGGAGCCCTCGCGCGGAGCATTTCCACAGCTTTCAAAGAAAGCCTTTGGGAATTGCAGCGCGCATGCGCGGTCCCCTTCCCGTCCAAGGGTGCCATCTTGTTCAGTCTGATGACACAGCTAAAAGACAGCAAAAAAATTAGCAAAATAAACCATATGAATGCAACTCCAAGGGGAGGAGGGAGGGTTGTGAGGACTGATTCCTGCTGCTCCTGGAGAACACCTGTTACAGGTGAGTAACTACTCTTTCTCCAGAACCAAGCAGGAAGTCAGTCCTCACATATGGGACTCCCCAGCTTAAGGCTACCGGAGACCTCAAGGAAAGACTAGATAGGCCATGTGGTCTTTTTCTGTCATCATGTTTCTAGGTTTCTAAGCCGAAAAAATGAGCACCCTCTAGCTCATCAGTACATAAGGAAGGAATCTTCTCTAAGAACGCCCCCGACCGGTAGCCCAACACCAGGGCCGGAGGGTAGGAGTTGCCTAAACCCCAAAGAGATTATGGAGTACTGCCTGTCCGAAAGCACTGTCCCTGCGGTACTCCCTTTCAAAGCAGTAATGGGCCGCAAAAGTCTGGCTTGAAGACCAAGTAGCGGCCCGGCAGATGTCTGCCAACGGAACAGAGCTGAGATGAACCACTGACGCAGCCTTCGCCCTGACACAATGAGCCGTGACTCGACCCTCCAACGAGAGGCCGGCTGCCCCATAAGCCCAGGCGATACAGTCAGCGACCCATATGGACAAAGTACGCTTGGAGACAGGTAGCCCCAACTTATTGGGGTCAAAAGAAACGAAGAGCTGAACAGCCCTCTGGTGCTCCCGCGTATGATCAAGGTAGAAGGATAACGCCCTCCTACAGTCCAGGGTATGCAGGACCATCTCAGCCCGGTTGGCATGCGGCCTGGGAAAGGAGGTCAGAAGAACCACCTCCTGATTGAGGTGAAAAGGGGAGACAACCTTAGGAAGAAACTTCGGGTGAGTCCGTAAGACTATCCTATTCCTGTAGAACCTAGTGTAAGGGGGATCAGACACTAGTGCCTGAAGTTCACTTACTCGCCTAGCAGAGGTAAGAGCTACCAGAAACAAGGTTTTCCAGGAGAGAAAACGGAGAGGGCAGGTAGCCATGGGTTCAAATGACGGACAAGTAATCCGCTGTAAGACCACATTCAGATCCCACTCAGGGGCTGGTGGACGTAAAGGAGGCTTAAGCAGGAGGAGGCCTCTGAGAAAACGAGCCACCAAAGGGTGGTTGGAAAGAGGCCTTCCGTCCACCGGCGAGTGGTACACAGAGAGCACTGACAGAGTTGGACTTAAGGCCTAGATTGGAGAGGTAAAGCAAATATTGCAATACTACCGCTACCAAGCACGAGAAGGGATTCTCGCTGTGCTGAACACACCATGCGGAGAATCTACGCCACTTAAGAGCGTAGGATTTCCTGGTGGATTGCCGCCTAGAGGCTAAGACTACGTCTTCCACCTCTCGAGGCAGTAGTAGGGGAGCCAGGACTACCCTTTCAGCAGCCAGGCTATCAGATAAAGGGACTGGAGGTTGGGGTGCAAGAGAGTCCCCTGGTCCTGAGACAGGAGATCATGCTGAAACCCCCAGAGGAAGAGGAGTGTCCACCACCAGCTGCAGCAGAAGCGGGAACCACGGTTGCCGTGGCCACCTGGGGGCTATCAGGATCAATGAGGCCCCGTCCTTGAGGACTTTGAACAGTGTTCTGGACACTAGTGGCGTGGGAGGAAAAGCATACAGTAGGCCTGTGGACCACGAGATCAGAAACGCATCCGCTGCTACTCAGAGGATGCGGTTGTCTGGAGCAGAATCTTGGGAGTTGCCGGTTCAGAGGACTGGCGAAAAGATCCATGGTGGGGAGGCCCCACCTGAGAAAGATCTGCTGAACCACCAACGGATTCAATCTCCATTCGTGTGGTTGCAGGATCCTGCTCAGTCTGTCCGCCAGGTAATTTTCTTGACCTGGGAGGTAGACAGCCTTGAGGAGGATCCCGTGATTGACGACCCAAGAGCACAGCCGTTGTGCCTCCTGACAGAGAAGGAAGGAGCCTGTGCCTCCTTGTTTGTTCACGTAGAACATGGCAACTTGATTGTCCGTCTGGACCAGTAGAGACTGGTGAGATGTGAGGTGGGAGAAGGCTCGCAGAGCTAGGCGTATCGCCCGTAGCTCCAGGAAGTTTATCTGTTGAGCAGCCTCCCAAGGGGTCCAGAGACCCTGAGTACATGTCCCTTGGCAATGTGCTCCCCAACCTAGAAGAGAAGCATCTGTCGTCAGCACTTGAGAATGCGGAGGGGATTGAAAAACCACTCCGAGTACCAGATTCGGAAGATGAAGCCACCATTGCAGAGAGGAGACGAGTAGGTCGGATATTCTTAATGAGTCCGCTAGGCTCCCTGTGGCTTGATGCCACTGAGTCCGAAGGCTCCATTGAGCAGGCCGCATGTGCAGGCGGGCATTGGGGGTTACATGAACCGTGGAAGCCATATGGCCGAGAAATCTCAGGAATTGCCTGGCGGAGACCAGGGAATTTATTTATTTATTTATTTAGCTGTATTTATATCCCGCTTTTCACCGGGTCAAAGCGGTCAATTGGGAGATACATTTAACACGAGGGGATATGACACACATACGCTAACACTTACAGGGAACATGGGCAATGGAGGGTTAAGTGGCTTGCCCAAGACCACAAGGAGTGCCTATAGGACTAGAAATCCCAGTCCCTCCGGCCTGAGATTGCTGTCCCCAGGTGGGACTTGAACCCCCGGCCCTCCGGCCTGAAGTACCTTGTCCTAACCATTAGGCCACTCCTCCCACTATTGCTGTGAAACTGCCTGGCTAGATCCATCAACTTGTGGGCTCTGTCCATTGGCAGAAAAGCCTTCGCCTGAAGAGTGTCCAGCCTTGCTCCTATGAATTCTAAGTTCTGGGATGGGAGCAAAGTGGACTTTGCGAAGTTTATGACAAACCCCATGTGCTGAAGCAGAGCCACAGTGCGAAGGGTGGCTTGACTGGCCTCCTGGGAAGACTGGCCCCTTATGAGCCAGTCGTCCAGGTATGGAAACACAAAAAGACCTTGAAGCCTCAGGTAGGCCGCCACCACCGCCAGGCACTTGGTGAACACCCTGGGAGCGGAGGTTAGGCCAAAGGGTAGTACTCTGTACTAGTAGTGGTTTTCCCCCACAACAAATCTGAGATATTGTCTGTGGTCTGGATGAATAAGGATGCGAATATAAGCATCCTTTAGATCTAAGGAGCATAGCCAATCTCCCCTGCTGGAGGTAGGACAGCAGGATTCCAAGGGTAAGCATCTTGAACTTTTCCCTCTCCAGGAACTTGTTGAGGTTGCGCAAGTCTAGGATGGGTCTGAGGCCTCCTGTTCTTTTTGGTACCAGAAAGTACCTGGAATAAAAGCCGTGACCTCTCAGGTGGTGGGGCACCGGTTCCACAGCCTGTTCCTTTAGTAGACTTGCTAACTCCTGAAGGAGTAGGTCCCTGTGGAGAGGGAGTCTTGGAGGCTCCCCTGGAAAATAGGAGGGAGGTACCTGGTGAAAATGGAGAAGATAGCCCTTTTGGACTATATGAAGCACCCAGGTATCTGATGTGACGGCTGACCACCTGTGGGCAAAGTGGGCCAGCCGGCCTCCTGTGCTAAGAGAAGCCAGCTGAGGAGAAGAGGCTATGCTTTCTGAGTCAAAAACCCCCACCCTGCTGAGCAGGGGCCGGTGTTGGTGGCTTGGGGGCCTTCTGCCTACGGGGCCCATGACCCTGCCCCTTGGCCTGCTGACGCTGTTGGGGAGCTGTAGAGGCCTGATAATAAGGGTATTGTTTATAGGCAGAGGACTTCCTCGGGTAAAAGGTCTTTTTTCCCGAGCCCTTCTTTTTCTGAGAAGGGGCAGAGGTTTTTCTGGACAGCCTAGTCCGGGTCAGAGTCTCAGTCTCGAGTTCTGCAGCCTTTTCAGCCATGGGCTTGCCAAAGAGGTTTTCACCTCGGCAGGGGACATCGACCAACTTGTCCTGTACCCATGGCTCGAGGTCGGATGACTGTAGCCAAGCCTGTCGACGGGCACCGATGCCGGCCCCAGCTACTCGGGCCGAAGCCTCGAAGCCATCGTAGGCTGCTCGAGAGATAAACTTCGAGCACTCTCGAATACCGGTGGACAAGGCCTGGAACCTCTGCAAAGGTTCCTCGGAGAGACCAGCAGAGAACCCGGCAATCTCCTTTGCCAGGTCTCGGAGATACATGCCCATGTAGAGCTGGTATGTCTGGACACGGCAAGCAAGCATAGAGCCCTGGAAGCACTTCTTACCGAGGGCATCCAGGTACCGGGCCTCCCGGCCGGGAGGCACCAAGGAGTGCATCTTCTGACTTTTCAGTCGATGCATGGCCGATTCCACAACCATGGAGTGGTGCGGTAATTGTGCCTTTTGGAACCCGGGGCTCTTGCGGACTCGATAGATGGAATCGACCTGCTTGCTTAACACTGGCGTCGAGGCCGGGGTCTCCCACATGCGGAAGAGCAGCCGCTCCAGCATCGGAGGAATCGGTACAGTAAAGGCCTCCTTCGGGGGAGAGTCATACTGGAGGGCCTCGAGCTCCTCGGCTCGAGGCTCCTCCTCGGGATCCGCGGGGAAGGCCAAGGCCTTGGCCATATCCCGCACGAAGTCCGAGAACCGGGTATCCTCCGGTGGGGATCGTCTCCGAGGTTCGGACTCCAGCAAGTCCGATGGGACACACCGAGTCCGTTAGGTGTTGGGTGACTCTTCGTCCTCTGTCTCCCAGCCCGACTCCTCGGAGGAGGTGTCGAGCGGCTCCGGTCGGGTGGGCACCGATGCCCTCCGCCCGGGTACCAGCATCGATGACCTCGGTCCCGAACGGGAGGCCGAGGGAGACCGCGGTTGAGGATGGACTCGAGGATCGGCTCGGCCTCCGGGGTCGACTTGGACGTCGATGTCCCAGTGGTCGGGGCAGATGCACCGGTGAGACCGGCGATCAATGCCCGCTGCTGTTCCATGAAGGCAGCGAGGCTGCTCTCCAAGGCCGTCAACCTGAGTCCGAGCTCAGGAGACCCAGCAGCCCCCGACTCGGGCCCCGACGGTGTCAGGCCCAACGTTGGCTCCCTTGGAGGAGAGTCCATGAGGACAACAGCACTCACGTGTCCAGTAGACTCCATCTCGAGACGAGGTTGCTTGGCAGGCCTCTCCGACTCCGAAGACCCGGGACGGCTATCGGGGCTATGAGACCTGGCTCTCGAGGAACCAGGAGCGCCCACCGACGCCGCCCTCGCGGGTTTCTTCTTCCTGTGTTGTTACCGCGAAGGAGACCCCCGCTCAGAGGAGCCCCGACGCTGCTCGGGGCCGGAGTCCCGAGACGTCGAGGCCTCTGATGAGGTCCGGGCCCGTCTTGATGCGGAGTCAGAGAAGATCCTATCCTTCTGGTGCTGCCGACTCAACGCCTTCGAGGACATTTTGCCACACGGACCACATATGATCGGGTCATGATCGGGTCCGAGGCAGCGGAGGCAGCAGTCATGTGTGTCGGTAAGAGACATAGGTTTCTTACTCCGATCACACTTTTTAAACCCGCTGGCAGCCATCGGGGGAAAAAGGGCCCCTGCGAGGTCAAAAGACAGGGCTGCCAGTGAAAAAAGAAAAAAATGGCACGAACGCTAGTCACAAAGGACAAAAACCGAAAAAGGGAGAGTGGGCTCGATACCGGCGTATCGGGCCCAGGCGGGAAAAGGATCCGGCGTCGAACCGAAGGAGAAGTACAAAAAACAGGGAAATCAACTTTTTCCTCGGCGAAAAATGAACTACGTCCGTCGGGCTCCGTGGAAAAAAGAAGACTGAGCAAGATGGCACCCTTGGGCGGGAAGGGGACCGCGCATGCGCGCTGCAATTCCCAAAGGCTTTCTTTGAAAGCTGGGGAAATGCTCCGCGCAAGGGCTCCGTCGGCGCCGACGTCACCCATATGTGAGGACTGACTTCCTGCTTGGTCCTGGAGAATGTGGAAAAGTCTGCGGCATCACCATGAGGGGCTCTGTATACCAAGCACAGCGAGATACTTCTGTTGGAAATTGTAAAGGTATCCATGTTAGCGGTGGAATTAGAGTGTTGAATTCTAGGCCACCTCTTGCTATGATACAAGCCCTACCTCCTCTACTGGCTGATCTGTTGCATTTGTAAATGGTGTATGATGGTGAACACAGCTGGTTGATGAGGACAGAGTTTCCTTAAACCACATTTCGGTAATGCACAGCATGTTTAGCTCATGGTCCAATATAAAGTCAACTAATAGTGGGATCTTGTTTCTGGCTGAGCGTGCATTGATGAGTGCACATTTTAGAGGCAGAATCATGTTGCTTGGGTAAGGAAATTGGCTTGGTGTGGTAATCAGATTAATCTTTGCTAAGGAGCACTTCTGTTTGTGTTGGTAGAGGTGCAGATGAGAAAGTTGGTGAATGCTAGTTATAGACCTGAAGGTGTGGATTATAGAAATGTGTGCATTGTATTCCAGATGCGCAGAGTTTGAGTGTTGATAAGAGCAAGAGTAGGACAATACGAGTGAGTAGGGTCAAGTACCTTATTGTTCTTCCTTCCTCCTTAACGTGCAAGGCGTATGAATCATCGTTTCAGCTGGGGTGGGGATATTCTGGAGACTGTGGAGCTGTTGCCGGTGGTGAATGCAGCGGTCTTCCGTTTCTTGGATTGGAAGGGATGAGGAGATGCCAAAGATTATTTCTCACTGTGGTCCTTGCCTAAGGGTCATGCCAAAGGGCCCTCTGGCGAGGACTGGAGGCGCCTTCAATTTGAAAGTCCCGGCACGGCCCCGATTGGCCTTGTGGTGGGGAGCGGGGAAGGGCTCTCCTTCCCGCTCCCTTCCTCGTTGCCGAATGGGGCTGCTGGAGGTGTCAGCAGCAGGAGTCTTCAGTGCCTGGAGATGCCTTCTGACCTCACTATTAGACACACTAATCAAGAGCACAGAAAACACATCACAAGGATTCATCCTCATTTTCATTGACATCTCTGCAGCCTTTGATGCTGTCATCCATGAACACCTCCTTTCACAGCTCCAATCTATTGGCCTCAGAGACAACACTACAATGGTTCCAATCCTACCTGGCCTACCGATAAGTCAGAATCCGAAACCTCCAACCCTTTCAGAATATTCCATGACTTACCCAAGGGCTCTGCTTTATCCTCTCTCCTCTTCAATATTTTTATCCAGCCATTATGCAAAATAATCCACAACCACAATATCCTCTACCATCTGTATGCCGATGATATCTTAATCTAGACATCATTCACCATCCTCAACCCTGACCACTCAACAATTGGGTGATGCCTCACAGCAGTCACCCAATGGCTCAACCAGCACATGTTTGCGTTTATTTTGTTCTTGATAGACCGCATCTTCATAACACCAGGGTGGTGTACAATCACTAAAATATAAAAAGAATGGCTAAGGCCAGAAAGGAATGGAAAGGAACTACAATGTTAGATAGAAAAGAACAATGTAATCATACAAAGCAAAGTAGAACAGGGAGGCCAGTGTAGAGGGTAGTCAGACTTTGATAGAGGGGAGGTCAAAGGCAGAGCAGAAGAGGTGGGTTTTAAGAAGAGTCTTGAATCTGAGGAAGGATGGTTCCAGAAGAAGGGCAGTAAGGAGGGAGTTCTATAGGGAGGGACCCAGAAAGAAAAAAGCAGAGTGGCAAGTTGATTGCAAGTGAGCACGAGATGGATGAGGGAGGTGTAAGCAGTTAATGTAAGCCAAGCGAAGACTTTGGGTGGGAGCATGGAATTTTAAAGAGTCTGCCAGGTACTGTGGTGTATGCATATAGATGTTCTGATGTACTAAGATAAGAACCTTATAATGCATAAGAAAGTCAATGGGAAGCCAATGGGGCTGAATGAGGAGTGGAGTAATATGATCATGACACGTGATATACGCAAGGATTCTAGCTGCTATGTTTTGTATCAGTTGGAGGTGGTGGAGTTGGAACTGAGGGATACCAGTGAGGACAAGGTTACAAAAATGAAGTCATCACCAGAGACAGCAGAAGACTCCTCCCTCTCCTTCTCCATACACATCCAACTGACTGCTAAAACCTATTGCTTCTTTCTCTTTAACATTAGCAAAATCCACCCCTTCCTCTCTGAGCATACTACTAAGACACTTATCTACTCTCTAGTCACCTCCCGTCTAGACAATTGCAACCTCCTCCTTGCTGGACTCTCTCTAAGTCACCTCTCTCCCCTTCAATCTGTTCAGAACTCAGCTGCTAATCATAAAAGACGACACTTTCACCTTCCAGATTTCAACCCAAGAAAAACCATATACTCTTAAGTATTTTGTCTCCCTATCCATTGCCGTATTCAGTTCAAATACCAATCTTTTGGAACAGCTTACCAGATTCCTTGAGAGCTATAACAGACATCAAGGAATTTCAGAAGCATTTAAAAATACTACTCTTCAGAGGTCACTTTGAAACACCCACCTAGGGCATCTTACCAACCCTCCAACTATATAATTTTACCTGCTGTACATTCTGTATATACCGTTTAAAGTAATGTTGCACTATTAAGTTATTTCCTGCATTCCCGCCTCCCTTTTTTTCTATTTGCTATGTAACTCCTGTTTAGTTCCAATGTAAACTGCTTTGATGTAAAGAAAAGGTGGTATAGAAAACCTATTAAATAAATAATCTTCCGCCAGCCCCATTATACTCATATAACCCCTCTTGTCAAGTCACTTCATTGGTTCCCCTTCAGTTTCTGTATCCAATTCAAACTTCTCCTTCTGATCTATAAATGCATTCATTCTACTGCTCCTCACTACCTTTCCTCTCTTCCTACACACCCCTCCTCATGAACTCCGCTCTTCTACCGGCTTGCTTCTCTCTATGCCCTTTTCTTCCATTGCCAACTCCAGACTTAGATCCTTTCACCTTGCTGCTCCTTATGCCCGGAACAAACTACCTGAATCTATACTTCAGGCTTCATCTCTGCCCCTTTTCAAATCCATACTAAAAACTCACCTCTAAGGTTGCTTTTGGATCTTGATCCCTTGTTCTCCCATTTATGTCTCCTTACATTTCCCTATTTGTACCCTTGTTTCCCAGATATTGTGTTGTCTGTCTAGAATAGATTTGTAAGCTCTAACGAGCAGTGACAGTCTTTCACACATATCTATACAGCATTGTGAATGCCTTATAACACTATATATGAATGATTAATAGTAAAAGTAGTAACATTTCATATACATACATCTCTACATCTCTCAAGGCTGCCAGGCACAAGTATTAAGAACAAAAAAAATGGCAGACCTATCAGTCGACCAACATAGTACTGAACCACCATTCACCTACATAGGGCTGGACGTATTTGGACCATGGTCAGTCGTGTCATGACGAACTAGAGAAGGATGGGCAAACAGAATATGTTAGGCTGCGATGTGTACATGTTTAAGCATCCATGCTGTCCACATTAATGTTACTGAATCCATGGATACATTCAACTTCATAAATGCTCTTTGAAGATTTTTTTGCTATCAGAGGACTAGCCAAGCAGACCCTTTCTGACTGCGGGTCAGATTTTGTAGGTGCTTGCAGACAGCCGAATATCAACTCAGATAAAAATGACAGTCCCACCGTCAAAAGGTCTCTATGTGACCAAAAATGCATATGGGCCCCTCCCCCCCCCTCATTCTTCAGACATGGGGCATTTGGGAATGCATGAGAGGAATTGCTCGTATCTTAGATTCCATGCTCTCAGACTGGAGGTATTTGATTCCCTCATAAAGCCCTAATTACCCTCCAGGCAGAGGTCTCAGCCATTATCAATGCAGGACCGTTGGCTCCTGTATCCGCTGATCCAAAGTCATCATTAATTCTGATGCCAGTTATGCTTTTGATACAAAAGACTGGCACAGCCCCTAACTCCGCCTAGAGAGTTGGCATTGGAGCCAAGTCCAAAGTCTTGCTAACACCTTTTAGAGCCGTGACTTGTGCATCCATCTTGGGAATGTCAAACCACTTGTCACGCTCCTCCTCCAGGAGAGCATAGATCATCTTATAGACCCTTAACCCTTTAGGCAGGTAGTTGGGTAAGTCCCACTCAGACCGGATCATATCTTTGATCACCTCCAGAAACGGGAAGACAGTAGTGGGTTCCCGCACCCCTTGAAGAGGCGGGTGTACCTTCGGCTCCTGCTCCATGCGGCAAGCATCTGTAAAGTTCAAGGCGTACAAGACCCTGGAAATCAATGCCGCCAGCTCCTTCTTCTGGAACAGGAAGATTATGTCAGCCTCTGCATAGTCTTCTGAAAATGAGAGTACGTCCTCATCCACATCAGAATCCAATGCATATTCATCTGGGTCCAGAGACATAGTCAACATCTCGGATAGCTCCCAACTGTTCATCTTCAAGTACCATGCTGGCGATGCTTAGGCAAGGTAACTGAACAGGGCTTTTATTTTCAGCCTGTGCAGCAAGAGACTGTGTCCGGGGGCACAAAGAGACCACAGGATCTCAATTTCCATGCCTGAAAGACCAAGCCTGTTGAAAAAAAAGAAAATTCCGGAAACTCTCCTCTCAGAAAAAGCTCCCCAACACCAGGAGACACAGCCGCCACAAACCCCCTCAGGGATGAAGAGCAAATCACAGCACAATCACTGGAGCCTCCAGCTGGCTGAATATCTTTACCCTTTGCGCCACATCCTGCAGCACCTGCCCTGAGGCAGGTAAGTGCAGATTAACTGTGTCCCCTGAGAGGGGGAAGGCATGCCCTTCAGGGGCGACTCTGCCTTCCTGTATGGTATTTTCAGATTCCAGAATCCAAGGATGACGCTCCTCGCTTGCCATAGGTCAAAACAGAATTTGCTGAAGACAGAGTTAAGGTAAGTATTACAAGAGCATGCGTTAAGACTGCATCGGCCCACAAGCATGCGTTAATGGAGCTTTTACATAACATGCATTAAGGTGCTAGGGAAGGAGAATGTGTTGGAGCAGTTTGGGTGGAACGCACATTAGGACCACACGACCCCAGACAAAAATGTGTGCAGAAAATGGCGGGAAACCCACACACTGTGCCGTCGCTAGCAGTCTACCCTGAATTGCATCCCTCAGAGATTGAACTGGGAGTCCCCAACAAGGACAATGACAAGGTCATGGTCATGTCTTGGTACTCGCCCCCTGAGAGCCCCAGGCATAGGATCCATGTTGGATACATCCCTACTCCCCTGAAACTGCTGCACTGGCTGGGTTTATTTTAGCAGCAATGTGTGAAAAGATGGCTGGCAGGCAGATACCTTTAAGAGCCTTATGCAATCTTTGGGAGAGAACAGAGGAGTATGGAGAAGGGGGGAAGGGGCACTGAGGTTCTGCGAGGCTGCTGTACTCTTCCAGATTCTTTCAAATCCTTCCAATCTGTGACTGCTCAAAAGGTCCTTATCATAAGGGCATGGAGCTAAACCAATTTTCCCTCCTTCTATGGCTACCAAAAAGACCGCAGTCTAGTGGAGCCTCCCATGTCACCCCTTCACGAGTGTTTACTCAATCGCTTTTCCTTCAATCCTCAGATTTTCTTCAGAGAGGAGAAAATCCATGTTAGTGCCGCTGAATATCCCACTTAGCGGCATTTACATGGTTCACAGGTCTGAAAACTATGTAAATGCCTTTGAATACTAGGTAAAATGTGTCTGCAAAATTGAAATCCAAACCATGAACAGGATGACAAAATCCTTCCTCAGACTTATCTCTGAGGCAGTTCTCTTTGTGCTTCATGAAGGCACATGAACTTTATGGACAATTTTCCACTCCAAAAGTCTAAGAACTCAGATTCAATCTCTATGTTGCCATTGTTGCTTGCTTTTTTTTCCCCCAGATCCTACGGAACAAAGAATCCCTAAACCACTGAGGAACACTAAATTTGCATTATGAACTTAGCATACTTTGATAGGTTTTGTTCAGATTTAATAATAGTGGTATTTTACGATACCAGGCAGGGGTGCACATGGTGTGCACATGTTTTTCATTGTATTTTGTATCAATATGCCAGTTGCAAGTAAGGGCAAGAAGCTTCCTGTTTGGTCTGTAATCCTTGTCCTATAGGTTACTAGGTGCAAGCGACCTATTTCCTCCAGTTTGCTTGAGACATGCCTGGATTCATGCCTCAGCCCAAGGCACAACTTTTGACTCCACCAGTCAACTGCAGTTCCCTGTAGTCCTCTCATGTCCAAAGAAATCATCTTGGGGGACAGATAGAAAAGCTCCAGTGTCTTCTCCTGCTCTATCCCCCTGAAATTTCATCATCCTTTTATGACTCTCACATGCTCTCAACATCCATACCCTCATTTTTCAATATCCAGTCCTTCCATTGAACTTCCATCACCTATCCATGCTATTGTTTCAGTACCCAAACATTCAGCCAATTACCACAACACACCTTGTCAGCAATAGTCCAGTTGGAACAGATAATTCAGACATATACCTCAGCTCCTATTAGAAGTAGAAGATCCGTAGCAGTAAACACTTTAACAGTCCCGAAAAAATCAACAAGATGCAAAAAGTCAACAACTAACAGAGCCTTCTGCTTCTATGCCCCGAAAGCCTGGAATTCCCTCCCCCCCTGACATAGCACAGTTACTTACCTGTAACAGGTGATCTCTGGGAACAGCAGGAATAAGTCTTCACATATGGGTACGTCGGTACCGACGGAGCCTGCGCGGGAACGCTCCCCAGCATCCAATCAGAAAGCTTTTGGGAGCATCCCACAGCGCCTGCGTGCTGCCTTCCCACCTTTCCAACTGTCTCTCCTCAGTTGAGTTTTATAGCTGAGACAAAGAGAGAGAAAGAGGAAAGGAAGAAAGATAGAGAGATACAACTCCTAGGGGAGGTGGGTGGGTTGTAAAGACTTATTCCTGTTGTTCCCAGAGATCACCTGTTACAGGTAAGTAACTGTGCTATCTCCAGGAACAAGCAGGAATGAGTCTTCACATATGGGGACTCCCAAGCTATAGATGCCAGGGGGAGATCCCATAAATTGGATGTCCCTGAGATAGGACTGCACTTCCCACACATGGATCTCTGGCATCCCATGAGGGATGGTGGGTAGGAGTTGAAAAGAGAGGAGCTGTAGAAAAACAGCTAACCTAAGGACTACAGGTAAGGAGCCCTTGATATGTATATTATCATGAAAAATATTGAATGAACAATCACAATATGGACCTCACCTACTGGATTGCAGGAAGTAGAGAGGTGGATGGAGTCTACTGGAGATTCAGTAGAGGAATCTTCAAGGTGACCTCACGGAAGTGAAGGTGAAGGTCCAAATCTGGAATTGACAGGTGACCCAGGTGCCAACTGGGGTAGTATAAAAACGGCAGGTCTTTAGTGGAAAGCTTTATGGAAAAAAGCTGGAAACTCTTTTGGCTACAGAGTCATTAACATTTAGAAGCAAAAGAGGAAGACTGACCGATTTGGACAAAACTAGCCTAGTCCTGGAGGGAAGAAGGGGTATGGAAAAAAGCCCGTATTCCCAGGACGACAGATGTCTGAAGGGTTAAAACCTCAGAACTACTAAAGATTCACCCTGTCTTTCCTAGCTGGTGAGAGATAGGAAAGATATTAAAGCATGGAGCTTCAGGGATACCTAGACCTAGGGTTAAATAGGAGCTGTCAGTACCACAGTAGTGGTTGTGTGCATAATACCCCAGACATACTGAGGGACAGTATGAACATATGCAAGTCCACTGTCTGGAACCTATAGGAAGATAAAAACCTTTATAAGCATAGACAGTTAGAGAGATAGTATGTAAATACATATCTACCTATAGGGAAGCATCTCGACAGATACACATATATATAGGGATATAGATATATATGTGTATATATATAAATATATAGGGGTATATAGATATATGTTTATAGTGAGATCTGGAGGGGCATAACATATGCACACGCAGCTTACAGACATATGTATCTATCGAGAAGTATATAGAGATATATACATACATGTATATAGATGTCTAAAGATAAATGTCTGCAACTAAGCAGATAGAGATATGCCCATAAGAACATTCACATGGGAGATGTGAAGGAGAAAGATTCATCTAACAACAAGAAGGTGGAATCTACTTGAGAAGATATATAGAGAATCTGTTCCCCCTGGTTAAGATGGTGCAGGAATGCTATCCAGTGAAATAACCAGGATGGTTGCGTGAAAAAACAGAAGACAATATCAGTCTGTAAACAGCAAGTCCTGAGAGTCCTATATTTATTTATTTATTTTATGTATTTATAGTCTCTTCTATACCGCGCTATTCAGCATCAGCGCGGTTTACAGTGAACAAAGAATTTACACATTTCCGATGGTACTTTGTGTTTACAGTTGAACAGGCAAAAGTAACTTGGATAACAGGGGTAACTATTTACAAATTAAAACAGAATCATGAACATTTCTTGGAACATTTCTATAGAACTCTCACATGGTAAATGGACAGAAAAATGCATAGGATGAGATTCCAGGTTGAACCACTGGAGGGACACAAGGGGTATCATGCGTTATTAGTAAAAAATGTGCTGTCCATGAAGGAGTATAATACCATGAGGACAAGCTGCAAGGAAAAAAGAGCATATTCCTTGTAGGAATTGGAGAACTCTTTGGACGTTCACGTAGAAAAGGCTTATGTCCTGTAATATAACAGGAGATAATAGGGTGTGGAGAACCCTTACAGTCATGGAAAATGACTGAGGAAGCCTTTCCCAACCATATAGGATAGTCATCAGAGACAAAATCCCATGCTCTCTAGCAAGGGCCCATAGTAGAAAGCTTCTCTGTAGATTGCAGAGAGCATTATGCAGGAGAATTGCTGTAGGTCAACTATGTTGCCAAATCCAAAGAAATTGGAGATGGCAAGAAAAGAAGATAGTGTGATAGGCCTGAAGTGATTAGGATTATTCAAGATAGATGAAAGCACTATCTTGGAATCACTACCAAGGCCAGACAGAAAGTAGTGGAAGACAGACTGGAGATTTGTGGAAAAGTACCAGTAGTCCAATCACTGGAACTCCTGCATGGGCAGCTGCTGAATAAGACAGCAGAGAGAATCTTTCTGTGTAAAACAGAGAGAACAGACAGAATAAGAGGAGAAATTCCTGTCCCTGTCTGATGAGCTGCCCAGAGGAAAGAAGGGAATTAATTCGAGAGAAAAAACTCCACACTGGAATGAAAGAAATGAGTAGAAAGGCTAGAGAAGCCCTGCAGTGGTATGGTACCACTCTTTCAGGGGGAACCCTGGATAAGAGGGTAGAGAAACAGGAGCTGAAGGGTGACTTACCATGTGGTAAGTCTGTGGAAGGAAAAAATTCATGCTGGAACAGAAAACTATCATGGGATAGTTGTTAACTTCTCTTCTTGGTAGGAAGAAGAGGAGAAACCTGTGACCCATAGACATGAATATCCTGACAGCTCAGCATAACTAGGAGCAAATGGATGTCCTGAGAAAAGAAATCCATGTGTAGAGTTTTTAATGAAAAAACAGTGAAAAAACTTCTACTGGGAAGAAGTCAACTGTAGGTCATAAACTTCAGGACCCTATGGGTTGCTGGGTTTGTTCAGCCTGGCTAGTTTGGATTCTTCAGACCAGGGCGAGGTTTCCCGTGCTTGGGAACATCTGTATGATGGGCAGGAGAAGAGTAAAACCTCTTTCTCCTAGGGAAAGAAGGTTTGGTAGGGCATTTCCTACCTACTGGGGAAGGAGAAGGCTTAGGATTGCCTTCAGAAACAGGGAAGTCAGTGGAGCACTGAGCAACCTGATGTAAAGACTCCTTATTGAAGAGATTTTCTCCAGTGCAAGGAGTATTACCCAGTCTTTGTTGTGCCCATTTGTTCAAGTCTGAAGCTTGGAGCCAGGCTCTATATCGTGCCCCTATGGCTATAGCAGAGGTTCTGCTAACAGACTCAAAAGAGTCTAGGGAAGCACGAGAAAGAAACCAAGAGATATTTTGGCTATGACTAAGAAGTAAGGAATAGTCTGCAGCCTTGGGCTCTGATAGAAAAGGAGTCAAAAGAGATAATTTCTTTGTGACTTCCTGAAGGGATAGACTCATATAAAAAATATATGAGAGAATCCTTGTTGCCAGCATAGATGTTTGGAAGGTTTGACGTCCAAAGGCATCCAGAGTTCTAGATTCACGACCTGGCGGGTAAGAAGAATGCTTCTTCTTGCTTTTTACCTTCCTCATTGTTGATTCCACTATAATGGAATGATGGGGAAGTTGAGTCTTTTGAAACCCTGGAGAGGGGGGCACCTGATATAGAAGATCAGTTGCTCTAGAAGGTGAGGAAACCCTTAAAGGTGCTTCCCACATTCATAGAAGAAGATCCTGCAAGGAATGATGTAAAGGAAGCATTATATTTTCCTTTTCTCCAGAACAAAGAGAACTTTGAGCAGGATCATAGCCAGGGGTAGGAATAGCAAGGGATGTTGCTATGTCCAGGAGAAAATTCTGAAAAGAAGGATCTCCAACAGAAGCCATCCCTGGACAGGCTAGATCTGAAGAACTGGCCTGGGCACCGGAGTAGGCACTTGAGAATGTAGGAATAGAAGATCTCGCCCGGTGCAGAAAAGGATCCCGAAGGGATGGATGCTGGTACTGTAGGTCATGACGTGAGACAGTCAGTACTGCATCGTCCATGCCAGGTATCGACTCCAAACTAGGAATAGAAAGGAGCAACTCTGGTGAAAGCAGCATGGAAGGAGCCGACCCCGATGCTACTGCAGGTATCGGCACCGATACCGATACCGGCAGCTGTGCCGGAATCGAAGACGATACCGACATCGAAGCAGTCATCGGAGGCTGCTCAAGTGGTACCGAGGAAACCGAAAGCCTCTGGTAACTACTCTCGGTACCGAGCATCCGGAATCGGTGAGCATCGGATCCGAGACATGTCGGTACCCAGTCTTCCAGACTGGAAATCGATTCCAGACTCGGCATCGAAGGAAGCAAGTCTATCGATGCATGTCTGGAAGGTACAGACATCGGTGGTAGTATCGGTGATACCGATACTGGAAAGTCAATCTGGGGATATATCGAGCAGTCCCGAGGGTACCGAGAAAACCAGATGACGATCCCTGGTGAAGAGTGGATCACTCAACACCAGTGCCGATGCCGGGGTATCGGTACCGCTCGAAGCGGATGCCACCACCGAGCATGGCTCAGGTATGTTCTGTGAGGGGTGAGCCTCAGGAACAACCTGAAACCCCTGAAAGGCTTTGGAGACCGAAGACTCCCGCCGGGGTTTTGAAGCCAAAGGATCCTTGAGGGCAAGGCCGGAGCCGTCATCATGCTGTGCATGAGACCTACCACTCAAGGATTGGCTAGTCTGAACAGACTGTTTGTGGGTTACCTGATCCTGTAGAGAAAGAGAAATGGTCGGTGCCCTGCCATTGGAAGGGAACTCGGTATCGAGGGAAACTCGAAAAGGGGAATCTCTTCTCAGAATTTGGTAGCCTAATGGCTCCGGATGGTCAGGACCCAAACAATTTAGACACCATGACTTGGAGTCTAAAAACAATACTGCATTGCCACAGTTAAGGCACTTCTTAGGAAAAGAAGGAGGCGGCTCCATAATGGAGAGGCCTGAAGGCCCAAAGTTTAAAACTGAAACTGAGGGAAAAAAATTCCCTGGATTAAATAAAAAGAAAAGAAAAAACCACCGGCGATACCGGTGGAGTCGGGGAGACAGCCGCGACCACAGGAAAACAAGAATTAAAGAATTTAAAGAAAAAATTTTCTGCGGTGACAGGAGGACGTCCTGCCGGCTCCGCGGAAAAACGAAAACTGAGGAGAGACAGTTGGAAAGGCGGGAAGGCAGCACGCAGGCGCTGTGGGATGCTCCCAAAAGCTTTCTGATTGGACGCTGGGGAGCGTTCCCGCGCAGGCTCCGTCGGTACCGACGTAACCATATGTGAAGACTCATTCCTGCTTGTTCCTGGAGATCAGAGCTATTACGGACCTAACCCAACTTAGAAAGGCCCTAAAACATCACCTATTCACCCAATACTTCCCGGCGTAGTCCCGACAAGAAATTACTCTCATGATGCATATAATGTAGATACTTGTTGTATAACTCTTGTTAATTTACCCTGTTATCCAAGTTCCAATCCCTGTTCAAATGTAAATGCATCTCAATGACCCTGAAATGCATATGTTATGTTTTGATGTAAACCGCACTGATGTCAATAGCGCGGTATAAAAGAAATACTAAATAAATAAATAACTTAGCCTGCTGCATGTCACACCAGAAAAGTGATGCCTTTTCAATAAACTATTGTAGTAAATGCTTTAATTTTACTTATTGTAATAAACAATTGTAATGTAACAGTCGTTTCCTTGGATGCTAAAGTGGTTTAACTGCCTCTGGAACATTGTATCTGAAATGCAATACAGCACCACCATGATCAAAGGGAGGGGGGTGTTGTGTGTGAAACTGTCAAGTTCTGCATAACAAAGTCCTTTAGTGATATAAGAAGTATATCCATATAGGGAAAGCATGCAGAGCATGACTCATGAAATTCTTTCCAACCCCAATGTGGTATATATCTGTGTTCTCTCTCTGTCTGTCTTTCACCTGGAGGGAACAGGAAGTCTACATGGTGCAGTACCAAACATTTTGTTTTGGAAATAATAATAAAATGAAAGTGTGATAATACATAAAACCATTAAATGTCACTGCCAACAGATTTCAAAGGATAGGGTTTACAGCAGTGGTTCTTAACCTGGGTTCGATCGAAACCTAGAGGTTCGGTGAGTCAGTCTCAGGGGTTCGGCGGAGGTCAAAACACAAGACACGCACCCGACTCATATGATTCATGATGACACGCCCCGCTTGGCCATCATTGGCTACAGGTGATCACGCTACATTGCTTGGCCAATCTGTGCTGCAGGGAATTTGGTGCACTCAGTAGTCGGCTTGTGACTGTCGTGATGGTATGTCGTGTGATTTCTTTCTTAATATTTTAATCCATACTAACTATGTCGAGCAAAAAAAAGAAAGTGGTCAGATGAATATGTACAACATGGATTCGCATATATAACAGAACATGATGGGAGTCAGCATCCTATCTGCATGATTTGCAATGCCAAGTTAAGCAATTCTAGTCTAGTACCGGCAAAACTAAAGGAACACTTCCTTAACCTGCATGGAGATGGGGAATACAAGAACACAACGCTTGCTGAATTCAAGGTGAAGAGAGCCAGATTCGATGAAAAGGCTACTCTGCCTGCTCTCAGCTTTGTACCCATCAACAAACCGATCCTCACAGCATCGTACGAAGTTGCTTACCTGATCGCAAAGCAGGGCAAACCACACACCATTGATGAAACACTCATAAAACCAGCTGTGTTGAAGATGGCTAATCTGATGCTGGGAAAAGCGGCCGAAGTTAGATTATCCCAAATTCCTCTTTCAAATGACACCATCAGCGATAGAATAGAGGACATGAGCAAAGACATCTTGGCTCAAGTAGTTGCAGATCTGATTTCAAGCCTGGCAAAATTCAGCCTCCAACTCGACGAGATCACAGACGTTTCTAATCTAAGTCAGCTTGCTGTATTTGTGCACTATGTGAAAGATGACATGATAAAGGAAGATTTTTTATTTTGTAAGCCTCTTACAACAACTAAGGCAGCTGATGTGAAGAAACTTGTGGATGACTTCTTCAGAGACAACAATCTTTCGTGGGATATGGTTTCTGCAGTTTGTACGGACGGAGCTCCAGTCATGTTGGGAAGAACGTCTAGTTTTGGTGCGCTAGTGAAAGCCGATGCACCACACATCATTGTTTCGCATTGTATTCTGCACAGGCAGGCGTTGGCAACAAATACCTTGCCTCCAGAAATGACAGAAGTATTAAAAATTGTAGTGGAATGTGTGAACTATGTGCGAAATAGTGCACTGAGGCACCGCACCTTCAGTGAGCTGTGTAAAGAAATGGGCTCTGAATTCGAGGTACTTCTGTACCATTCTAACGTTCGGTGGTTATCCCGGGGATAGGTATGAATCGTGTTTTTGCCATGCATGTGGAATTAGCCCTGTTTTTGCAAGAGCACCAACATCGTCATGCAGATCGCTTCAAAAATTCTAAGTTCATTCTCATTTTAGCGTACATGGCTGATATATTCGCATCTCTCAATCATCTCAATCAGCAGATGCAGGGTGGTGGAGTCAACATCATCGAAGCGGAAGAAAACCTGAAGGCTTTTCAAAAAAAGCTACTATTATGGAAACGACGAACAGAGAACGATAACTTCGCAAACTTTCCCCTGCTAGACAACTGTGTAAGTAAGATCGAAGATGTGTCTGGAATCGGAGACATTTCTGTACCCACGAAACTGAAGCAAGCAATTGCCACGCACTTAGATGAGCTTGCAAAGTCTCTCGACGGATACTTCCCTACAAGAGAGTCATATCCAGCATGGGTGAGACAGCCGTTCACGTTTGGTGTTGAGACAGCAGATGTCAATGATGAATACCTCGACGAAATCATTGAAATTCAGCAGAGCCAGGTTCAACAGCAACTCTTCAGAACAACGCTCTCAACGTTTTGGTGTCGACAAATGGTAACGTATCCTGTTATTGCTAGGAAAGCCCTGGAAATTTTTATACCATTTGTTACAACATATCTTTGCGAGCAATCCTTTTCGAGGATGGACATAAAAACGAATAAAAGGAACAGACTTTGCTGTGAAAATGACATGAGACTGGCACTTGCCAAGGTGAAGCCATGCATTTCTGAACTGGTCTCTCAAAGGCAACAGCAGAAGTCACACTGATTTGCAGTAAATATTCATTATTATTGTAGCGGTGTAGCCTGATGGAAATTAGGTGATGGGTGTGTGTTAAAATGTTAAAAATAATAAATAACATAAATACAATAAGTAAATTATTGGAATACATAAGGTTAAAAATTAAAACCATTTCAGTGTGGTAGTATTAAAAAAGGTCATGTCTTTGTGAAAAGTTATGTATGTAATTTGTTGTGAGTTCATGCATTGTATTGGTTTTGTTCTTTGAACACAGTGATGTTAATGCACGATTCATTTTGTGAACCAGTAAAACATATACCTATGTCTTGAATTTGAAAAAATATTTTATTTTTCAATAAAGAAGGGTTTGGTGAATGTGCATATGAAACTGGTGGGGTTCAGTACCTCCAACAAGGTTAAGAACCACAGGTTTACAGTCTATCCACAGGGTGTCACTGTCCTATGGCAACAGGAATTAGTTATCAGTACATATGGCAACTACTAAGTGTAGTTACTCACTTCTAACAGTGGGAATTTAGTCTTCACATATGGGTGATGTATATACCGACTGAGCCCGCGCAGGAACGCTCCCCAGAGTCCAATAGGAAAGCTTTTGGGAGTATCCCACTGCGCCTGCGTTGCTGCCTTCCCGCCTTCCCAACTCTCCCTCCTCAGTTGAGTTTGTAGCTGAGAAAAAAGGAGAGAAAAAGAAAACCTACAACTCCTGCTGTTCCCGGAGATCACCTGCTACAGGTGAGTAACTACCATATCTCCAGGAACAAGCAGGCATGTTGTCTTTACATATGGGACTCCCTAGCTCCCAAATGCCAGAGAAAAATGACCTCAGAACCGGGAGGTTTGCCTCAGGATAGGCTTCCAAGAGGTCATGAAATCTCTATGGATGTCTGGTATCGTTAAATTCTGGGACGGAGAGTAGGAGTTGCCCTTAGGTCTGAAAGAGGTGCTGGAGAACAGCTTGACCAAACATGGCATCCTGACAGGAGTCCTCGTCCAGAAAATAATGAGCAGCAAAGGTATGGACCGAAGACCAAGTTGCTGCTTTGCAGATTTCATCAATGGCTACAGAGCGTAGATTTGCCATCAAGATGGCCATAAACTAATTAAGAACCTAAAGCTCTCTCCCACTCATATACTCAAACAGGGAAACAGAGACAAACATATAAATTTTTGTTTGGAACGTTCACCATGAAGAATAAATTCCTCTTCCTTTTTTATCTTTTTTAGTGGAAAAAAAACCACAATTTTGTAGGTCCTGAGAGAAGCTATCTCCCAACACCAATGACAAACTTCGATTATTAATAGGGAAAGCACTTAGCTGATGCAGAGTGTGCGAGTCCAAACCCCGTAGCATCCCAGCTTTTTACTACTCGGGTGCAGTTTGTCCAGCTTGTCCAGCTCTAATGTCCCAACGGTATGGAGAACGTCGAAATTTCAACTCCGCTATTTTTCAAATCCAACTCGTGGCAACATCACCAAGATAGACTCATCTTAGTCCGGTAACCCAACGTTGTGTTTCTGGCCAAAGGTGTTCTTGGCCCTTCCTCAAACCATGTCGCTCACTTCATTTCCGGATATCAACCCCATTTAAAGTTCCTCAAACATAACCACATGACCAATGAAGGTTTACTGAAAGGCTCATGGGAGATGTAGTGTTTAAACTTCATAAAAGACTCCACCAATCCAATGATTGATTTAAACCAATAGGTGTAAACTGTATTCAAAGTATAAATCCAAAATTGTTCACGGTAACTCAACAGGGAATCCCGATTGCCCCCTCGTGATGACAAAGGGACGTGGTCTAAAATTCTCCACCGTAAATCAGTGAATTTATGATTTTCAAGTTAACAGTGCGCTACCACAGGGGCTGACAATTCGTATTGTCAGAATTTTAGACCACGTCCCTTTGTCATCACGAGGGGGCAATCGGGATTCCCTGTTGAGTTACCGTGAACAATTTTGGATTTATACTTTGAATACAGTTACACCTATTGGTTTAAATCAACCATTGGATTGGTGGAGTCTTTTATGAAGTTTAAACATGCCTTTATGAGCCAGCCATCTAAGGGAAGACAAATATCCCTAGAGATCTTAGAAATGCAGCTATGGCCGCCATGCACTTTGTGAAGACTCTTGGGGCAGAGGCAAGTCCGAAGGGAAAGACCTTGTTATTGATAGTATCTTTCCTGAAAATGAAGCGTAGATATTTACTGTATACTGGATGAATAAGGATATGTGTACACGCTTCCTTCAGATCTAGAGAACAGAGTAAGGTAGGAGGGTCCCCAGAGAGATCATCTTGAACTTCTCGCAGATGAGAAACTTGTTTAGGTTTCTGAGGTCCAGGATGGGTCTGTATCCTCCAGTTTTCTTTGGGATGAAAAAGTACGTAGAATAGAAACCCATTCCCTGTTGAGATGTTGGAACCTCTTCTAAGGCACCTTGTGATAGAAGAGAAGTCACCTCCTGCAGCAAAAAAGCAGTGAGAGGGGGCTGAGAATGATATTCCTCTACTAGGGTGTAGAGGGTCAAATCCTGTAAATGAAGTCTGTACCCCTCTCTCTATGGTCAGCGTCCACTGCTCTGAAGTGATTAGATGCCTGGGCATAATGACAGAATCTGCTGGTAATGTGGAGGGGATGGGAATTCTCCAAAAGCAGTGTGGCTATATTCTCTAGAAGAGTCAAAAACCAGAAGCAGATTGAGCCTGCTGAGCTGGTTGAGCCTTAGGAGCCTGTGGCTTCTTTTGTTGTTTGGGAGGCTGTTGCCTCTTCTGAGGACCCTGAGGTTGGTATTAAGAAGCAGAGGGGTAAGAAGGGTAAAACTTATTTTTCTTACTAAAGAAAGTTTTCTTTGCAGCCGCTTTCTTCTTAGCAGGGTTGGCAATGGTCCTAGAAAGCCTATTTAAAGTGGTATTCTCAGATTCTAGCTGAGAAGCTTTATCTTGCCAGTCCTTGCCAAAAAGGTTTTCACCTGTGCAAGGATTACCACCCAGTTTATCTTGAACCCATTGTTCAAGATCTGATGCCTGAAGCCAAGCAATCCTGCGTGCACCGATGCAGATTGATGTGGCTCTACTGGTGCACTCAAAGCAATCAAAAGTTGCTCTACTGACAAACTGAGACGCTCTGGACAAGTCTGACCAACGTGAGATAGTCAGCTCTCTTATCAGGGAGAAAAGGTGACTGACTCAAGATCTCTAGTAACCTCGAGGAACATACCCATATAGAGTATGGATGAGCTTATTCTGGCTGACAGCATGGAAGCCTGAAAACACGGATGCCCAAAAGCATCAAGGGTTCTCGATTCTCTACCCAGAGGGTTAGAAGAATATGTCTTAGAACTTTTCATTTGACGCATCGCCGATTCCACTACCACTGAGTGGTGCAGCAACTGCGCCTTCTGGAAGCCGGGACACTCTGGTACTCGATACATGACTCGATACATGGTATCGATACATGACTCGATACATGGTATCGAGTCAACGAGTATGTGGAGAACAGTAAAGGGTGTTTCCCACATCCGGAGCACAAGATCATGGAGAATGCGGTGAACTGGAAATGTGGCCGTCTCTTTAGGAGCTGTAGGGTACTGGAGAATCTCCAATTCCTCTGCTCTGATTTCTTTCTCAGATATCAATCAATTCATCATCAGAAGAATAGGAATCCTCGAAGTATCAGCGTGAACAATATCCCTGCTCCGTTAAAGCTCGATACAGATTAAAGTCAGTATCGGAACGAGGAATCTGCCTGGACGAACATCTGGGTACTGGAAATGGACTCTAAGGCAGGCATGGGTGGTAGCGAATCAAGCGGCATATAATCTGATGCAGTTTGCACTGGTACCATAGACTGTGCTGATGTCGGTGGTCCCGCCAGTAAAGCACAGTTACTTACCTGTAACAGGTGATCTCTGGGAACAGCAGGAATAAGTCTTCACATATGGGTACGTCGGTACCGACGGAGCCTGCGCGGGAACGCTCCCCAGCTTCCCAAAAAGGAAAGCTTTAGGGAGCATTCCACAGTGCCTGCGTGCTGCCTTCCCGCCTTTCCTAACCAGCTCTCCTCAGTTTGAGTTTAAAGCTGAGACAATAGAGAGAGAGAGGAAAGGAAAGATAGAAAAAGAGATACAACTCCTAGGGGAGGTGGGAGGGTTGTGAAGACTTATTCCTGCTGTTCCCAGAGATCACCTGTTACAGGTAACTGTGCTATCTCCAGGAACAAGCAGGAATGAGTCTTCACATATGGGGACTCCCTAGCTAAGATGCCTGGGAGATCCCCAAGGATATGAGACCCTGGGAAGGGGTCTACTTCCTCCTATGGATCTCAGGCATCCATCCAGGGAAGGAGGGTAGGAGTTGTTTAAGAATGGAACAGGTGTTTGAGGACAGCCTGACCAAACAGTAATGGGCTGTGAAGGTATGAACCGAGGCCCAGGTGGCTGCTCGACAGATCTGGTCGATGGACACAGAATTTAGATGAGCCATAGAGGTGGCCATGGCCCTCACATTATGAGCTGTGACATGGCTCTCCAGAGAAAGGTTCTTACTCTGGTAGGCGAAAGAAATACACTGAGCAATCCAATTGGACAGTGTTCTCTTGGAGTCCCAAATGAGAAAGATCAAAAGCAACAAAAAGCTGGGAAGACTTTCTATGTTGCTGTGTCCTTTGTAAGTAAAAAGCTAGAGCTCTTTTACAATCCAGTGTATGAAGAGTCTTCTCTGCATTGGATGCATGAGGAGCTGGAAAAAAGACAGGTAAATATACCTCTTGATTAAGATGAAAAGGTGAGACCACTTTAGGCATAAAGTGTGGATTTGTCCTAAGGACTACCTTATCATGATGGAACCTTGTATAAGGTGGATTAGCCACTAATGCCTACAGTTCACTGATTCGGCGAGCTGAAGTAACTGCAATGAGGAAAATAACCTTCCAGGAAAGAAACCTCAAGGAGGTAGTAGCTAAGGGTTCAAAAGGTGGCTGCATAAGCTGACCAAGAACCAAATTTAAGTCCCATGCCACCGGAGGAGGCCTAATGGGAGGTTTAGTTAAAGTTAGGCCTCTCATGAATCTTGCAATGAGAGGATGAGAGGAAATAGGTTGTCCATTGATGGGCTTAAGGGATGCTGCAATAGCACTCAAATGGACTCTTACTGAATTCGTTTTAAGGCCTGCATTAGAAAGATGCAGGAGATAGTCTAACAGAGAATTTAAAGGTAGTGCTAGAGGGTCAAGACCCTTTTCAGCACACCAAATGGAAAACCTCTTCCATTTAACAGCATAAGAACGTCTGGTGGAAGGTTTTCTGGAAGCATGGAGGATATCCTTCACTTGTTGAGAAAGATTCCAGTCTTGAAGGTCTAGGCCTTCAGTAACCAAGCTCTGAGGTGTAGGGACTTGGGGTTTGGGTGCCACAAAGTCCCTTCCTCCTGGGACAGAAGGTCTGGAGCAGCTCCCAAGTCCAGGGAGGGGGCTTGGGAGAGATGTAGAAGTAGAGGGTACCACACTTGGCATGGCCAGCGTGGAGCTATGAGGATCATAGATCCCTGATCCCTCTGGAGTTTGAACAGAGTCTTGGGAATCAAGGGAATGGGTGGAAATGCATACAGGAAGCCTTGACCCCAATGAAGGAGGAAGGCATCCTTGGCCTGAACTCCCTGACATGGAATTCTGGAACAGAACCGGAGAAGTTTGGCATTCCACGGACTTGCAAAGAGGTCTATGTCCGGGGTTCCCTATTCTTGGAAGATTCTGAGTACCTGATCCATGTGCAGGGACCATTCGTGTGGAAGCAGGACTCGACTGAGTCTGTCTGCCCAAGAGTTTTGAATTCCTGGGAGGTATACTGCCAGGAGATGGATTTGATGCTCTCTGGCGAAGGACCACAATCTTAAAGCTTCGCTGCAAAGCGACAGAGAGCCAGTTCCTCCTTGCTTGTTTATGTAAAACATGGCTACTTGATTGTCCGTATGAATGAGGACTGTCTTGTAGCTGAGGAGGGTATGAAAGACCTTGAGAGCTAGAAAAACTGCTTGAAGCTCCAAGTGGTTGATATGAATAGAGATCTCCTGTGGGGACCAAGTGCCTTGAGTGGAGAGGTCCTGTAGATGGGCTCCCTAACCTGTTTGGGAGGCATCTGTTGTGAGGGTTGCTTGGGGCAACAACTGTTGGAAGGGGGAACCCAGCAGCAAATTTTGAGTGGACATCCACCATTGGAGAGACCAAAAGAGACGTTTGGTGGTTGCTATTTGGTCTGAGAGAGCTCCTGAAGCTTGAGTCCACTGGGTGGACAAAGTCCATTGAGCTGCTCTCATGTGTAGGCGAGCATAGGGTACCACATGCACTGTGGAAGCCATGTGGCCTAGCAGTTTAGCATCTCCCGGGCAGTTAAGTGGCTCTTTTGACTGAATCTGGGAGGTTAACTGCACTAGACGTTGGCAACGGGCCTGGGGAAGGTAGGCCCTTGCAGTAGTGGTATCCAACCAGGCCCCTATGAATTCTAGGGACTGAGTAGGGGTGAGCTGAGACTTTGGGAGGTTTACCACAAGTCCCAGATACTGCAGAATGTGCCTTGTGCGGTTCAGGGAAATCTGGGCCTCAGACTGAGATGGAGCTCGGATGAGCCAGTCGTCCAGGTATGGGAAGACAAATATTCCCAGAGTGCGTAGAAATGCAGCCACTATTGCCATGCATTTGGTGAACACTCTTGGAGCAGAGGCCAGACCGAAAGGAAGGACTCTGTATTGGTAATGTTTTCCTTGGAAAAGAAACCGTAGGAATCTTCTATGAGAGGGATGGATGAGGACATGTGTGTACGCATCCTTGAGATCTAGAGAACAAAGCCAATCCTGACTTTGAAGGTATGGAAGGAGAGTGCCCAGAGAAAGCATCTTGAACTTCTCCTTGCATAGAAATTTGTTCAATTCTCTGAGATCTAAGATGGGTCTGTATCCCCCTGTCTTCTTTGGGATGAGAAAATAGGGGGAGTAGAACCCTGACCCTTGATGAAGAGGAGGAACTTCTTCTATTGCCCCTTGGGCAGGAAGGGTAGCTACCTCTTGACCTAGAAGGTCGAGAAGAGATGAGGGAGAATTGAAGTGTCTCACCATAGTGTGGGGAGGAAGGTCTGAGAAATGAAGCTTGTAGCACTCTTTTATGATGGAGAGGGTCCAGTACTCTGATGTTATTTGCTCCCATCTGGGAGCAAAATGAGCTAACCTTCCTGGAATGGCGAGAGGCTCTGGCTGCTTTAGAGCCAGAAAGGCTAAGTTCTCTAGCATCAAGTCAAAAACCCTGAGGAGGTTGGGCCTGCTGAGTTGCAGCAGCCCCTGTAGGCTTAGGCCTGGCCTGTTTAGGTTGCTGACGCTTAGTGGTAAAGCGACCTGTAGAAGATTGTTGGCCAGAAGTAGAAGGGAATCTGCCCTTTTTAAAAAAAGGCTTTTTAAAAGGCTTTTTCTTGGCAGGAATGGAGGTTGACTTTGAAAGTCTATCCAGAGCAGAGTTTTCTGCATCCATTTGAGTGGCTTTTATTTGCCATTCTTTACCAAAAATGTTTTCATCTGTACAGGGAAGATTTCCTAAGCCATCTTGAACCCAGGGTTCTAAATCAGAAGCCTGGAGCAAAGCAATCCTGCGAGCAGCTATGGCAATGCCTGAGGCTCTGCTAGCACCTTTAAAGGAGTCAAAAGCTGCCCTGTTGGAAAACTTTGAAATGTCTTGAGTATGCTTAAGCCAAATGAGGAATTCCTCCCTTTTATCCTCTGGAAGAAAAGGGAGGAAAGACTGCAGTTTTTGTGCAACTTCTTTTAGAAACATACCCATGTAAAGGCTATATGAGTTGATTCTGGCAATAAGCATACTGGCTTGGAAGATTTTCCTACCAAAAGCATCCAAGGTCCTGCATTCTCTTCCTGGAGGAGCAGAAGAGTGTCTCTTTGTACTCTTTATCCTCTTCATAGCTGACTGCACCACAATGGAATGGTGAGGAAGCTGAGTTTTCTGAAATCCAGGACAAGGAGGGACACGATACATAGTGTCCAATCTGCGAGAATGAGGAGAGAGAGTGAGAGGAGTCTCCCATAGATCAATCATGTGTTCATAAAGAATCTCATGAATTGGTAAGGTGACTGCCTCTTTAGGAGCCTTAGAATAGCCTAAAATATCCAATTTTTTAGCTCTAGGCTCTGATTCAGAAGTTACTGAAATAGAAAGTCCTTTAGCTACTTCTCTTATGAAGTCTTGAAAGGACAAGTCCTCTGGAGGAGACATTCTTCTTTTTGGAGAAGAAGGCTCTTCAGGAAGGGCTATGGATACTTCAGGAGACTCGTCTGATGTATCAGAATCATCAGAGGAATCAAAGTATCGCCTGTCAGGATGCTCCTCCAATGCTCGATACGCGTATCGGTATCCTGGTCGATGTCGATGCAGTCGGTACCGGTATCGGCGCTGGTGCCGGTACCGGAGCCGATACCGACAACAGAGTTTGTTTCGGTACCAGCGGCGTCGCAGCTTGAATGAAGGCCGTAATAGCCTGCTGCATGGACAGAACATTGTGATCCATCGACACCATGAATGCCTGGAAGTCGGTACCGGGAGATTGTGCCGGTACCCCAGAGCAATCTAACAGGTGATCGGTCGAGGCCGTGCCATCGATGTCAACCTGTAACCCCATAGGAGGAGCTTTGGAAGCTGGAGCTTCCCGCCGGGGTTGTTTTGCTGGAGCAGGGTCCTCGAGGGCAAGCCCGGAGGCATCTCGATGCTTAGAGGGAGATCTACCCCTCGAGGACCTGCTAGGTTTATGTTTGGTTACCTGAGATCCATCAGGAGAAGAAGACCTGGAAGATGTCGATGCTACCGACGCTGCATCAGCGGGAAACAACACATGGAGCTTAGCTGCTCTGTTCTGTAAACTCCGTTTAGACATTAGAGAGCAGGACGGACAATCAGGAATGGAGTGTTCAGGACCCAAACATTTAAAACACCATTCATGGTTATCTGTAACAGAAATAGTACCGCTACACTTAGTGCATTTTTTGAAACCGGAGGCTGGTTTTTCCATGAGGGAAATTTTCTTGTAGGCCCTGAGGCCCAAGAGGAAAAATACACTAAGTGAAGAAAAATATATATTTTTTTTTTTTTGAAGAAAGAAGAGAACGAGACCGGCGGTACCGGTCCGGAGTCGGGGAAGGCAGACACGCGACCAAAGAAATAAAATAAAATAAAGAACTTCTTCAGCGGTGACAGGGCTCAACCTGCTGGCTCCGCGGCAAAGAAGAACTGAGGAGAGCTGGTTAGGAAAGGCGGGAAGGCAGCGCGCAGGCGCTGTGGGATGCTCCCAAAAGCTTTCCTTTTTGGGAAGCTGGGGAGCGTTCCCGTGCAGGCTCCGTCGGTACCGACGTACCCATAAGTGAAGACTCATTCCTGCTTGTTCCTGGAGATAGATTTGACTGGAACAGAAGCTGGGGGTTGTTTGGCTGGCCGATCCACCTCAAGGGCAACGCCCAAGGCATCTCGATGATTAGAAAGAGATCTACCCTTGGTGGGATGGCCTGTTTTCGAAGACGACTTATGCTTCAATACCTGAGGGGAAGACAATGCCCTTGATGATTTTGATGCCAAAGAAACCGCATCTGAGGCAAAGAGTGTGCCTAACTTCGTAGCTCAATTCTGTAGGCCTCTCTTTGTCATCTTTCTTACACAGAGGACACTCTAATGGCTGCTGGTCAGGACCAAGGCGTTTGAGACACCAGTCATGGGTGTCAGTAGCTGACATGGTATCGCTACACTTAGAACATTTCTTAAAACCACTAGCTGGTTTCTCCATAGTGTCAGTAGACAAAATGTAGGCTTAAGACCTAAAATGGCATTGATGCACCTGAAGAAAAGTTCTACTTTTTTTGGGGGGGGGGGTTTTACAGGAAAGAAACAGAAAAGATCAACTGAGTTGGTTCTGGCATCGATGGGAAGGCAGACGCGAACCACAAAAACAAATAGAATTAACAAATTTTCTGCAGTGACAGGATTTGCTTCCTGCTGGCTCCGCAGAAAACAAAGAACTGAGGAGGGAGAGTTGGGAAGGCAGGAAGGCAGCAACGCAGGCACAGTGGGATGCTCCCAAAAGCTTTCCTATTGGACGCTGGGGAGCGTTCCCACGTGGGCTCCGTTGGTACTGACATCACCCATTTGTGAAGACTACATTCCTGCTTGTTCCTGGAGATAAGCTGTATTGTTTAGTCATACGATTTCACAGAGGAATTCACAATAAAAAAATGAAAAATACACTTCTGAATCACTAAGAGACAACCCATCAGCGACAGGGGTGTAGCAGAACAATAGGGAAAGCATATGGAGCATGCCTCTTGGAATTTCTAATCTGCGTCTGTGTGATGAGAAGAGAGGAGAGGCATTTTGAAAGGAGCAATTTCCTGAATGCTATGTTTCAGTGTATCATTCTATGCTGTAGAAGTTGAAGCTGATTCTTCCACAGAAATGCATAGGACCATCTTTTGGGGAGCCTACTTCCACTCCAGTATGGTTTGTGCTAGTCCATTTTCAAACAATGTGCCATTTCGTTGTTTTTACCCCACACAAATTTGGTCACAATTAAATTTTAAATTTAATATTAAATTTTTTGATATTTATATTTTCCCCCAGATAGACATTTTTGACCCCTTATATATGTGTGTTTCCAATATCCCTTTGGATGGAAAGAATAAAAAGCACCACCAAGCATAACAAAAGCCCTGGATGTGAATTTGCAACATGCACTATTCATACATTAGTCAAGCAATGGCTAGAAACCTGCACACTTTGCTCTTCCTTCTTCCTGCGCTCTTCATCCTGCAACCGTTTCTGTTGCTTCTTGGACACAACCTCAGTAAAGCCATCATCATTCAGATTTGACTGGGTGTCTTCAGTGGTTGTCACTTCTGGATGGTCATCGATTATAACAACACCTGCAAGTTCAAAACCAAGGCAGTGAACTTCAATGGCCATGTCCACTTAAAAATGTTAAGCAGGTGGTAGTTATGTAGCAAAAATAAGTTGAAATGCGTTTCTATGCTTCCAACAACATTACTTGTAAACTATCATGTTCGCCAAGTCTTATTTTAAAAACTATTTTAAGTAAAGGTTAACTAAGGAGATTGATAAGCTACCAAATGATTCCTTTATGAATAATATTTAGTATAGCTAGCAAGTAAAGGCTGCTATTAGGCATGAAACTCTGATGAGCAGGGACTGTCTCTTACATCTACATGTACAGCACTGCATACTCCTTGCAGCGCTATACAAATCATTATTATTAGTAGTAGTAGTAGTAAGCCTTGAAAAATAAAAATATTAGACGCTAACACACAGTCAGCACCTTCAAAAAGAATATAAACAGAATGGAGTCGGTACAGAGGGTGGCTACTAAAATGGTTAGTGGTCTTCATTCTAAAGCATATGAGGACAGACTTAAGGATCTTAATATGTACACCTTAGAGGAAAGGCAGGATAGAAGTGATATGATTGAGACGTTTAAATACCTCCATGGCATAAATGCACAGGAGGAGAGCCTCTTTCGAATGAAGGCAAGCTCTGCTACGAGGGGACATGGGATGAGGGTGAAAGGGGATAGATTCAGGAGTGATATGCAGAAATATTTCTTTACGGAAAGAGTGGTGGATCCGTGGAATAGTTTCCCAGTGGAGGTGGTAAAGATGAGGACAGTATCTAAATTCAAAGCAGCATGGGACAAACACAGAGGATCTCTAAAGAAAAAAAAGAGGTCTGTTGTGGTTGATATGGAAGGACAGACTAGACAGGCCAGTGGTCTTTTTCTGTCGTCATGTTTCTATGTTTTAAAGGTGATGGCTGTACTCTGTCTAGAGAGAGTACAGAGTAGGTACTAACCTGTAACAGAAGATCTCCGGGAACAGCAGGAATCAGTCTTCACATAGGGTGAACATCACCGATGGAGCGAGTGCGAATGCTCCCCAGTATATCCCAAGCTTTTGGGAGCAGTCCACTGCACCTGCGCCTCTGCTTGCCACCTTCCCAACTCCTCTCCTCAGTTGAGTTTGTAGCTGAGAATAGAGGAAAAAATAGAAAATGCCCTACAACTCCTAGGGGAGGAGGGCAGGTTGAGAAGACTGATTCCTTCTGTTCCCGGAGATCACCTGTTACAGGTGAGTAACTATGCTATCTCCAGGAAAGCGTAGTAAATCACCTGTAAAGCTAGTTACTCACCTGTAACAGGTGTTCTCCAGGGACAGCAGGAATCAATCCTCACTTATGGGTGACATCGGCACCAATGGAGCCCACGCAGAGCAATTCCCCAGCTTTCAAAGAAAGCCTTTGGAATTGCTGCCACGCATGTGTGGTCCTCTTCCTGCCCAAGGGTGCCATTTTGCTCAGTCAGGTCCCTTAGCTTGAGCCCTACCAAGCAGATGGCAAGGGAAGGACAAAAATTCAGCAACTCATCACGGGAGGCGGGAGGGTAGTGAGGACTGATTCCTGCTGTCCCTGGAGAACACCTGTTACAGGTGAATAACTACGCTTTCTCCAGGAACAAGCAGGAAGTCAGTTCTCACTTGCTGGACTACCTAGCTACAGACTACCGAACCTGTAACCAAAAAACAGCTCGCGAGGCCATAAGCAGAAGCCGAAGCCCGAAGGAGCCCGAGTCCTCAGATCCTCGGGGCAAAGCCCTCGGTAGCCGTGAAGAAGGGTCGGAGGGCAGGAGTTGCTTATACCCCGAACAGATTATGGAGTACAGCCAGGCCGAAGGCGCTGTCCCAGAGGGACTCCCTCTCCAGGCAGTAGCGGACGGTGAAGGTTTTTGTAGAAGACCAAGCTGCCACCCGGCAGAAGTCCAGCATGGGTAAGGAGTGCAGCGAGGCCACCGAGGTCGCTTTGGCTCAGACCCCATGTGCAGTGACTCGACGATCCAGATGGACGCCCCCCTTCGCATGGGCGAACGTGATGCAGTCCCCCATCCAAATAGAGAGGGTGCGCTTGGTGACTCCTTGTCCCTGCCTATTGGGATTGTAAGTCATAAAGAGCGGTCAGACTTGCCATGAGTCTGGGTATGCTGCAAGTAGAAGGCGAGGGCCCGCTTGCAGTCGAGGGTGTGGAGAGTCACCGACGCCTGATCGGCGTGGGGCCTCGGGAAGAAAGTCAGGAGCACTATCTCCTGATTGAGATGAAAAGCCGACATGACATTCGGTAAGAATTTTGGATGGGTCCGGAGGACCACCCTATTCCGATAAAACCTGGTGTAAGGGGCGCCAGCCATGAGCGCTTGAAGCTCACTGACTCGGCGAGCTGAGGTCAGTGCCACCAGGAAGGCCACCTTCCAGGACAAATGCCTGAGCGAACATGTCGCCATTGGCTCGAAAGGCAGACGAGTGAGCTGCATGAGCACCACGTTCAAGTCCCATTCCGCCGGAGGGGGACGGATGGGTGGTTTGGACAACCAAAGGCCCCACATGAAGCGGGAGACTAGTGGCTGCCCCGAGAGGGTCTTTCCCTCAATAGGGAGGTGATTAGCCGATATGGCGCTCAGATGAACTTTAACAGAGTTCAACTTCAGCCCATCTCCCGAGAGGTGGAGAAGGTACTGAAAAACCCACTGAAGGCACAAGAAGGAGTCGATCTGGTGCTCTGAGCACCAGATGGAGAAGCGTTTCCACTTAAAGGCGTAAGCTCGCCTAGTGGAGTCCTTCCTCGAGGCAAGGAGGATTTCCTCGACCTCCTCCGGGAGGGCCAGAGAGGCTAGAGAGACTTGTTCAGCCGCCAGGCCATGAAGGATAGGGAGGGTAGATTTGGGTGTAGTACCTGACCTTCCTCCTGCGTCAGCAGGCCCCTGGCAGAGCCCAGGGGAATCAGAGGCTCTGACAACAATCGGAACAGGAGTGGAAACCAAGGCTGCCGAGGCCACAAAGGGACCATGAGAATCAGCGATGCCCTGTTCCACTGAGCCTTGAAAGAGTCCTCGCAATGAGGGGGAAAGAAGGGAATGCACAGAGAAGACTGGAGGACCAATCTAGGAGAAATGCATTGGGGCCATCCCTGCTAGGGTGCGGCACTGGGCCACAGAAGCGAGGGAGTTGAGCGTTCTGAGGGCTGGCAAAGAGGTCCATCGCTGGAGTGCACCAGAGTAGAAACAACCAGCCTGCCACTCTGGGATCGAGGCGCCACTCATGGGGGCGAAGGATTCTGCTGAGCCTGTCCACCAGGCCATTCTCCTGACCCGGGAGGTACATCGCCTTGAGAGACCATCCTCCTCCGGGCGGCAAAAAAGCAGATGAGGACTGCTTCCCTGCAGAGGGAGCGCGACCCCATGCCCCACTCTTTGTTGATGTAGAACGTCACTACCTGATTGTCGGTCTGCACCAGAAATGACTTCCCGCTGAGGACATTCTCGAAGGGCCTCAGGGCCCCCCGGATGGCCCGGAGCTTGAGCAGATTTCTCTGCTGTTTTAAGTCCACCAGCAAACACTGCCCCTGTGTGCAGAGGAACCCGCAATGGGCTCCCCACCCCAACAGGGAAGTATCCGTGGTTAGTACCACATCGTGCTGTGGGGCCCGGAACAGCGATCCCTGCAGGAGGTTGCAGGGGTTTTGCCACCAGTTCAGGTACAAACGAAGGTCGGGAAGAACCATGACGGGGTCCCTGAGGTGACTGAGGGATTGGCTCCATTGGGAGATGAGGCACCACTGGGTCGTCTGCATGTGCAGGCGGGAGTGAGGAACCACATGCACAGTCGAGGCCATGTGGCCCAAGAGACATAGCATGGACCGAGTGGTGATCTGGTGGGCACTCTGGATGCGCACCGCTGGAGGCAGACGGAGCAATCCACCGGCAAGACTGCCATGACCTGCTGAGTATCAAGGCACGCCCCGATGAATTCAAGAGCCTGTGTCGGGTGGAGGTGAGATTTTGGGTAGTTGACCAAGAACCCCAAACTCTCCAGGAAGAGGACAGTGCATGACATCGCTTGCTGGGCCTCCTTGACGGAGGAGCCCGTAACGAGCCATTCATCAAGGTAAGGAAACATCAATATGCCCCGGTGACGAAGGTGGGCAGCGGCCACAACGAGGTACTTCGTGAAGACCCGTGGGGCGGATGCAAGGCTGAAGGGGAGCACCCTGTACTGGAAGTGCTCTCCCTGCACCCTGAAAAGCAGGTACTGCCTGTGTTGGGGATGGATAAGGATATGGGCGTAAGCGTCCTTTAGATCCAAGGAGCATAGCCAGTCGCCCTACCGGAGGAAGGGCAGCAGCACGCCAAGAGAACATCTTGAATTTCTCCCATACCAGAAACTGGTTCAGCTTGCGAAGGTCAAGGATGGGGCTCACACCCCCATCTTTTTCGGGACGAAGAAGTACCAGGAATAAAAGCCCTGACTTCGAAGGTGGGAAGGGACCTTCGACTTACTGTTGGGCGAGGAGGGAGTGTAATTCCCGCTGCAGCAAAAGCTGGTTTGCGGGGAGCCGAGGAGGCTCTGCCGGGGAGAAAGGGGGTGGGAGCCAATGTTCCCTCTAATTTTCTGTAGGCTGTGCGCGCATAAAATATCAGCTGTGCAACTTTTGAAGGAAGGTTAAATTTTTGTGTGCCACATAACGACACTCGGAGTTATATACTTTAAAATTTGACTACACATCAGAATACAGTATGTACACCACATTGATTTTAATCAAATTAAATGAAAATAGACGATTACTAAATGAAGGCGAAAATTTCTAGTAATTACAATCACACATTTTAAATTTTAAGACGTCTGCGTTGTTTTCTATTACAATCAGAACCGTAATTTTTGTGTGCTCTGTTGTAAAGAATGTGCGCTCACTCGGCAAGGTGTGTGAGCGCGCACACCTTAGAGGGAACAGTGGTGGGAGCCTGTCGAAGTGAAGGCAATAGCCCTCCCGGATGACCTGGAGGACCCAGGTGTCCGAGGTGATAAGCGCCCACGCTGGGGCGAAGTGAGACAGGCGTCCCCCCCACTGGCTGCTGCGCCACCGGAGAGCGAAGGGCCATGCCACTAGCATCAAAACCCCTGAGGGGGTTGTGGGGGAACCAGCATCTGGACCTTCGGGCCCTATGGTTT
The DNA here is from genome assembly GCA_033557465.1 of Ichthyophis bannanicus. Taxonomy (NCBI): domain Eukaryota; kingdom Metazoa; phylum Chordata; class Amphibia; order Gymnophiona; family Ichthyophiidae; genus Ichthyophis; species Ichthyophis bannanicus. The sequence continues at coordinate 45,433,605 of CM066040.1, forward strand.
GCAGTGTACCAGGCCAGACTTCCCCTACACTAGAGTGGTCAGCGTGGGGGTAGCTGGGTACGGCGGGTAGCCGCAGTACAGGAGGCCTTTCATGGGAAAGAAGGGCTTCTTGACAGGCTGCTTCTTCCGAGGCAGCGTCGAGGTCTTGCGAGAGAAAAGGGTCCTGGTGACGTGCTCCGTCTCAATCTCCGCAGCCTTCTCCTCCATCAGCTTACCAAAAAGTTGTTCGCCAAGGCAGGGTACGTCCAGGGGCTTCTCCTGCATGAACTGCTCCAGATCCGAAGATTGAAGCCAAGCCTGGCGGCAAGCTCCGATGCCCGCGACCGCCACCCGAGCCGATGTCTCAAAGCCGTCATAGGAGGCTCGAGAAATACTTAGGACAATTCACCACTGATTTCAACAGGGTGCGGAACCTGCCGAGGGGCTTGCCCTCGAGACCCGTGGAGAAGCCTCCAAGTCCTTTAGCCAAGTCGCGGAGGAACATACCCATATATAATTGGTATGCCTGGATGCGACAGGAGAGCATGGAACCTTGATAGGCCTTGCGGCCCAGAGCATTAAGGGCCCTGGACTCCTGGCTTGGCGGAACCGAGGAGTGGGACTTCGGGCTTTTTTGCTTCCTCATGGCTGATTCCATTATCATCGAGGTGTGTGGAAGTTGAGTCTTACGGAAGCCTGGCCCTCGCTGCACCTTGTACACTGGGTCAAGGCGCTTGCTCACAATGGGGACCAAGGCCGGGGCCTCCCACATGCGGAGCAAAAGCTGGGAGAGGATCGATGGCACCGGCACGGTGAGGGATTCCCTGGGCGGGGACTAGTACTGAAGAATATCAAGTTCTTCAGCATGGAGGTCTTCCTCTGTCTGCATGACCAGGTTGAGGGCCCGAGCCATGTCCCGAATAAACACCAAAAAGGAGGTGTCCTCGGGAGGTGAACGCCGCTGGAGATCAGACGGTGAGGGGTCCGACAGACTATCCTGGTGAGCACGGGTCTCCGGGGATGTGTCCCCATCGGATTCCCAGTCCGAGAAATCGGTCGAGGGATCCGAGTCCAGCGGTTTGCCCTGTCCGATGGCCTGGAGTCAGAGGCCCTGGACAATCTCGCCCCGAAAGAATGGGAAGGCGAGCGAGACCGACGTCGAGGACCCTCATGAGGGCCTTGGCTCTCGGGGGTTTCCTGGACGGATTTGGGTGTCCCACGCGAGGGATCCGTGGTCTCCGGGCGCAAGTCAGCGAAGCTGGCTGTGAGCGCCTGCTGGGAAGCAATGAATGCAGAAACGCTGCATTCTAGCATCAGCATACGGGACTCCCACGCAGGCGTGGGGCCCTGGGATGCCAATACCGGGGTCACCGGATCGGGCGTCGAGGAAGAGAGGGGGGTCCTCACCAGGACGACCCTAAGGAGACTAGGCGGCTTCGCCAGAGGCCTCCGTTTCTCTGTGAGGTACCTTGCGGGGCCGCTCCTTGTCCGACTCTCGGGAGCACCAAATGGGGCTAAGTGACCGGGCATGGGAGCGCTAGCGCTTGTCGGGGGCCCCAGACAGCGACTTTGAGGCCTGCTTTTTGCACCGTTCCACCTGCAGTGCTGCAGGGGGAGAACCCACAAGTGGGGAGACGATCGAGGGTTCCACCAGGGACTCCGAGGCAGCCTTTCGAAAAATGTCTTCGGACTTCTGCTTACAGCTGAGCAGGGCTTTAGAGGACATTTTCTTGCAGAGCAAACAGAGCTCTGGGTCATGGTCGGCTCCCAGACACCTTAGACAGCAGTCATGAGTGTCCGTAAGTGACATGTTCCTAGAGCATCTATCGCATTTCTTAAACCTGGTGGCCATGGGAGCAAAAATGGCCCCTGTGAGGTTGAAGACCCATGTGGCCAGCAGTTGGAGAGAAAAAAGGGTGCGATGCCCAGGAAAAAGAATTTTAGAAAGGGTAATCCCGCAAGCTCCAAAAGAAAGCAAGGGGAGGACCGGTGCAACCGAAAAAAAGAGAAATAGCCTGTTAAGGCGAGGAAAATGAAAACTTTTACTGGGGGACAAGAATGTGCGTCTGAAGGGCTCTGCAGAAAAAGGGAGACTGAGCAACATGGTACTCTTGGGAGGGAAGAGGACCACACATGCATGGCAGCAATCCCAAAGGCTTTCCTTGAAAGCTGGGGAATTGCTCCGTGCGGGCTCCGTCGGTGCCGACGTCATCCATAAGTGAGGACTGACTTCCTGCTTGTTCCTGGAGAACAGGTGTTTTCTAGGGACAGCAGGAATCAGTCCTCACATATGGGTGACGATGGCACAGATGGAGCCCTCGCAGAAGCATCTCTCCAGTTTTCAAAGAAAGCCTCTGGGAAATACCACGACGCATCCGTGGTCCCTTTCCCGCCCAAGGGTGCCATCTTGCTCAGTCAGATTACATAGCTTGAGCTGACAAAAGAAGATGGCAAAATACAGCAACTCTACAGGGAGGGAGGGAGGGCTATGAGGACTGATTCCTGCTGTCCCTGGAGAACACCTGTTACAGATGAGTAATCACACTTTCTCCAGGAACAAGCAGGAAGTCAGTCCTCACATATGGGGCTCCCTAGCTACAGGCTACCGGGAGAACCTGTAGAAAAACATAGCCAAGCCGTGAGCAGTTGCAAGCAAGTATGAGGAGAGACTTTAAGGACCCCAGCGTCCAGGGAGAACCATCACTCTGGTTAGCCTGAACAAAGAAGGGTCGGAGGGATAGACGTTGCCTACTCCCTGAAGAGATTATGGAGTACGGCCTGGTCGAAGGCACTGTTCCATTGGGACTCCCTCTCCAGGCAATTGTGAGCTGCAAAGGGGTGGACTGAGGACCAGATGGCAGTCCGGCTGATGTATGTTTTAGGGACAGACCGCAAGCTTGCAACAGAGGTCGCCATAGCCCTGACGTTGTGTGCTGTGACCCAGTGGTCCAACAAGAGCTCAGTCTGATCATGGGAGAAGGCGATGCAGTCCACAACCCAGATGGCCAGGGTCCACTTGGTAACAGCCTCCCCCAGGCAACTGGGGTCGTAGGAAACAAAAAGCTGTGAGACTATGCAGTGGCCCTGGGTACGTTGCAGGCAGAAGGACAGGGCCCTCTTACAATCCAGAGTATGGAGAATGGCCCCTGCCTTGTCGGCATGAGGCTGTGGAAAGGAGGGGGATCACCACCTCCTGATTGAGGTGGAAAGGGGACACCATCTTTGGAAGGTATTTAGCGTGGGTGCGAAGCACAACACTGTTCTTGCAGAACCTGGTGTAGGATGGCTCAGCCACCAAGGCCTGAAGCTCACTGACTGCGTGCTGAGATGGTGAGTGCCACCAGGAAGAAGACGTTACATGAGAGGTATCGCATATGGCGGGTAGCCAAATGGCAGCTTGGTGAGCCACGTCAAGACCACAATGAGGTCCCATTCTGCTGGGGCCGGGCAGATGGGAGGTTCAGAGAGCAGGAGGCCACACATGAACCCAGTAATAAGGGGCTAAGCAGCGAGGGGTTTACCCTCAATAGAATGGTGATGCACCAAGAGTGCACGACGATGCACCCTGACGGAATTGGACTTGAGTCCAGTTTGCAAGAGACGAGGCAAGTACTGCAGCACCGTGTGCACGGTAAGAGAACGGGTCTATTCGCTGCTCTGCGCACCACACCGAGAATCTGCACTATTTGAAGGCAAGGCCCATCTCATGGAGCTCTTAGAGAGGCCAGGAGGTTCTCCCTCCACCTCCCTTGGGAGGTTGAATTGGGCCAAGGCTACCTGCTGAGCCGCCATGCTGTTAATGTCAGGAATCCCAGGTTAGGGTGGAGAAGGGAGCCCTCCCCTCCTGAGAAACCAACCCCGGGGCATTTCCCAGAGGGACTGGGGGCTCCATCGAGAGGCAGAGCAGCAGAGGGAACCAAGGATCAGAGAAGCCTTGTACGGCAAGACCTTCAAGAGGGTCCGGAAGATTACTGGTGTGGGAGGGAAGGCATACAGAAAGTCTTCCGCTGACAAGATGAGGAAGACGTCCGCCGTTACCCAGAACGGGTGTAGCTGGCAACAGCAGAAGTGGGGCAGCTGAACATTGGTTGGGCTGGCAAAGAGGTCCAGCCTTGGGGTGCCCCAGAGTCGGAAGAGCCGTTGTGCCACTCTGGGGTCTAGTGGTCATTCGTGCAGTTGGAGGAGCCTGCTCAGCCTGTCCGTTAGGGCACTGTCCTGGCCCAGAAGGTACACTGCTCTGAGGAGCATTCCTTGACTGATCGCATACGAGCAGAGGGTTACTGCCTCCAGCAGAGGTGGTAAGGCCCTTTGTGCCCCCTTGCTTGTTCAGATAGAACATTGCGACCTGGCTGGATCAGCACCAACTGGTGCTGCAGGTGGTGGTGGAAGGTCCTAATCACCAGAAAAATGGCCCTGAGCTCCAGCAGACTGATCTACTGCTGGCTCTCCACTAGGGACCAGTTGCCCTGCTTGTGGAGTTCCTCGCAATGGGCACCCCCAGCCCAGTAAGGAGGCATTCCTGGTAAGGACCCTCTGGGGATTTAGGGGCTGAAAGGGCAGGCCCTCCTTCAGATGCTGTGTGGCCTGTCACAAGTCAAGTGACTCCGCCAGCTTGCAGGTCACTAAAACTCTGTCCCAGAGCAAGCCTATGACTTATGTCCACTGGGAGCGGAGGCACCACTGGACCGCCCGCAGGGAACATGGACTGTGGACACCATGTGGTCCAGCAGGTGAAGCATGGACTGTGCCGACAGTGTGTGGCAGTGTTGCACCTTGTTGGCCAGAGCCACGCGGCAACCTGCTCTGTCCAAGGGGAGAAAGGCCTTGGCCTGAAGAGTGTTCAGTCAAGCCCCTATGAACTCCAGACCCTGTGTCGGAGTGAGGTGGGACTTGGGGTAGTTTTATCACGAATCCCAGGTGCTGTAGGACACTGATGGTATGGGCCATGGCCTATTACACCTCGGTGGTCATGTCTCCCTTTACAAGACAGTCATCCAGATACGGGAAGATGAATGCTCCTTGGAGATGGAGGTAAGCTGCCACCAGTGCTAGGCATCTGGTGAAGATACTTGGTGCGGAGGCTAGACTGAAGAGTAATACTCTGCACTGGTAGTGGTTGCCCACAACCATGAATCTTAGGTACTGCCTGTGGCTGGGATGAATGAGGATGTGGGTATAAGCATCCTTTAGGTCCAAGGAGCATGGCCAGCAATGTTCCAAGGAAGAGCATATTGAACTTTTCCTGCACCAGGAACTTGTTCAGGTTTCGCAAGTCTAGGATAGGCCTTAGCACCCTATTCTTTTTGGGATTAGAAAGTATCAGGAGTAGAATTCTCTTGCGCTTGAGATGAAGGGGTACTGGTTCCAAGGCTCTGTCCATGAGAAGGCCTGTGAGTTCCTGCAGTAGCAGGGCCTGGGTGCAGGGAAGTCTGAGAGGGCTCTCTGGGAAGAAAGGGAGAAGTGTCTGGTCCAAATGAAGGAGATAGCCTTCTGTGACTACTTGGAGTGTCCAGGAGTCAGTGGTGATAGTAGGCTACTGATGGGCAAAGTGTACAGACACCCCCCTGTAGCTAGCTGCTCCCCCAAGGCTGGAGAGGCTATGCTCAGGGAGTCAAAAACCCATCTCCGGCTGGGCAGGAGTGGGGTCTGGGGCTTGGAGCTCTTAGACTTGCGAGGGCCATGGCCCGCTCCCTTGCTCTGGTGACCATGCTGTGGGATCTGGGGAACCTGGTATTGGGGGGAGCCCTGGTAAGGTTGGCCCTTTCTCTGGAATGGGGGGCTCTTCCTTGATGGTTTCTTCTTTGGGAGGGTGGTGGTCTTCCTGGAGAGCAGAGACCTCATAAGGTACTCTGTCTTGATTTCCACCACCTTCTCCTCCATTGGCTTGCCCAATAGGTTTTCACCGTGATAGGGGATGTCGAGGAGCTTCTCCTGGACTCACTGCTCGAGGTCAGACACCTGGAGCCAGGCTTGGCATCGAGCGCCAATACCTGCAGCGGCTACCCTCACGTTTAACTCAAAGCCGTATTAGACAGCTCGAGATAAGTGCTTCGAGAACTCCTCAACACACTTTGTGAGGGTTTGGAACTGCTGGAGGTGATACCCTCTGAAGCCAGCTGAGAAATCTGCAAGTTACTTTGCTAGGTCCCAAAGATACATGCAGATATAAAGCTGGTAGGATTGGATTTGGCAGGCCAACATCGAGCCCTTGTAGCATTTAGGGCAAGGGCGTAGGATTCTCTGCCCAGGAGCACAGAAGAGCACGTCTTCTGGCTCTTCTGACAACTCACAGTCGACTCCACCACCATGTAAGGCAGGGGTCTCAAACCCAAATTTTGGCTTTGAGGGCCAAATGAGGACTTGTAGAGTAACCCGGGGGCCGCACAAGACGCGGGCCTCATTTGCATAAGGGGCATCATTTGCATAAATATTTGCATAATGTTACCATACACTGACTTTTAGTAAACATGCCTCTTAATGAGTGTATGGATAAAGAAAGACTAAAAGATTTCTACATTACTATAAACCAGTGCCAACCGCCAGGCACATTAGGAACTACTAGAAACACTGCTCATTTAGAACCCATAGCAAACCTGGCATATCCTAACAGCATTCTTAGCCCCCCCCATAACCCCATTTTCAGTCTTAGCCCCCCAATCAGACCACCTCCAGTCCTAACCCCCATCTGCCCATTACTAGTCCTAACCCCCCATCACCCCATTTTCAGTCCTACCCCCCCCCCCCATTACTAGTCCTAACCCCCTCCCCCCCATCAGCCCAAGTAAATTTAAAAATTAAAAACAAAACAAACCCTGGGCTGCAGTGATAAGATGATACAGTGAGAGAAGATGTACAGGATGGGTCAGGAATTGTTGCCTTTTTTGCAGTGCTTATTAGTGGAAATCGAATAAAGCTGCAACCAATTTTTTGCTATCATAACAGTGTTGGAAGTTTCATTTTGGTTTGGGGTGTGAGGAAGCTATGTGAGTGACTATATTAAGAGGTCCCTGGGTTATACCAGGGTCCCCTATAACATGGCCAATTCCCTTTTGAGGGGCAGTGGTCAGTCCGGTGGTAAGGGGTAGGTGGTGGGGGAGTCAAGGGGCCACTATTTGGATGGGCAGGGAGTGTAGGACAGGGGAGGGAATACTGAACAGTTGAAGGAGCAAACTGGTGGGTAATCAGTTGCTATGGGCAGGCTGGCAAGGAACAGCAATGGGAGATAGTGTGCTTGACCCCATCCCCTCTTTTCATGTTCAGTTGGTATAGAGGTGTGAGGATCTTGGGATGGGGAGGACATTTGTAGGTCTGTGGTTGCAGCTGGGGGTAGATGTTTGGGACGCTGTCTTCCTTCCAGAGTCAGCCTGAGAAGAATGGATAAAGGGCTGAATGGAATGAAGTGGGGGAAAATTAGCTACCAGGCAACATCACTACAAGCTATGGGGACATGAGCTGGCATCATTGCAGGCTATGTGGGAAAGTGAGGTGACCTTTTCACTGGGTTCTTAATGGAACATTACTATGGCTAGGACAGCACCAACTAGCCAAGTTTCTGAGTGCAGTTTTGGAAGTGGGGTGAAGGTGAGTAATTTTGGATACAATGAGAGAAGATGTCAGGAGGTTAGCTGAATGGAAGGCTGACCTGGGAGATGATTGGTCAGGAATGCTTGTTACTGGAAATTAAATAAAGCTGCTGCTGAGTTTTTCAAAACCAGTGTTGGAAGTTTCATTTTGGTAAGGGATGCAAGAAAGGCATGCAAGCGCCTATATTAATCATGAATAGGGTTTCTAAATACCCTCTTAGCGTCATTGTCTTGCTGCATGACCCACCTTCAGTTCTGCTTCAATTCATGGACAGATGATCTGATACAGTATTCACCTCTGAATCTTCCTATATAAATCAGAAATTATGCTTTTATCAGTGATAGCAAGCCGTGCTGGTCCGGATACAGCAAACAAACCTTAAAGTTTAAGGGAAAAAAAAAACACAAATCCTGTCTTCTGCTGCTGCTGCTGCCGCCGTGGTAGCAGCAGAATCAGCTGTCCCGCGGCCCCTTCTTCTCTGCCCGGAAGAGCCCCGAGCCTGCTCCTTTAGCGGTGAACTTTTCAAGCCGCGAAGAGAGTATTTTCCTCTCGCGCGGCTTGACAAGTGAATAGGTTTAAGCTGCGCGAGAGGGAAATATTCTCTTCGCAGCTTGAAAAGCTCACCGCTAAAGGAGCAGGCTCGGGGCTCTTCCGGGCAGAGGAGAAGGGACCGCGGGACAGCTGATTCTGCTGCTACCACGGCGGCGGCAGCAGCAAAAGACAGGGTTTGTGTTTTTTTTTTTTCCTCCGTCGCGGGCCGCACAAAGTTCTCTTGCGGGCCGCATGCGGCCCGCGGGCCGCGTGTTTGAGACCCCGGATGTAAGGTGTGTGGCAGTTCCAACTTTCGGAAGCTGGGGCTTCGCTGAACTCAGCACATGGTGTGGTGTCCAGGCATAAGCTGACCATGGGTACCGATGCTCAAGGTCTCCCACATGCAAAGGAACCATCGCCCGAGGATGGCGGGGACAGGAACCATCAGGGCCTCCGTGGGTGGGGCCTTGTATTGGAGGATTTTGAGTTTCTCCGTGCGAGGGTCTTCCTCTTACTCTGTGTTGAAGGCTAAAGCCTTTGACATATCCTGAACAAACTCAAGGAACGATGTTGCTTCTACGTCTTCGGGGCTGTGTCATCCTTGGACTCCCAGTCGGGAGTAATCTGTGGAAGATTTGATGGCCAACTGGGCCTACTGTGCAGGATCCGGGTCGGGGGCCCGGTGGCGGCTACATGGCCAGAGCCACGAGTGCTCACCGGGAAGGCACTCGCTCCTGAGGAGTGATACCAAGACCCTCACCGAAGATGGCTTCGGGCTCACGAGAATCGGCTGGGTAACTGGGGGAGTTCTCAATAATGAGGTCCCTGCAGTCTTGGCGGACACTGCGTCAGCGCCTGCTGCGTGGCAAGGATGGCAGTGAAACTGTGCTCCAGCGTCGTCATCCTGGTTTCCACTCAGGAGGTGCAGCCTTTGAAGCAGACATCGGATTCACTGGATCCAGTGTCGGTGAGGAAAGGGAGTCCTTGATGATAGGCCTTGGGAGTCCAGGTCCTGTCACCAGAAGCCTCCGCGTCCATTCAAGGAACTTTTGCTGGCCGCTCCTGCACAGACTCCTCAGGTTCTCTCCACGGGCTGCAGGACCTGGCGCGGGACTTGCCTGGCGTGTCAGAGTCCCAGGATGAGGTCCTCGAGGATTTCTTCTTTTTGTGTTCCCACTGCAGGGAACACTGTCGCAGACCCGGTTGGGTGCCACTGGGGCATTACGTGACTGAGGACCCACGTGGGGCCTTGGAGGGTGAGGCTACCGGGGTAGAGTCTGGCCTGTGGAAGATATTGTCCTGCTTCTGCTGACGACGCTGGATGACCTTTGCAGACATCTTTTTACAGAGGACGCAGGCTTCCAGGTCATGGTCGGCCCCTAGACACCAGAGGCAGCAATCATGTGTATTGGTGAGTGACGTGTTTTTTGCGCAATCACACTTCTTGAACCCGCTGGCCATTGGGCGAAAGTGTACCCCAGCGAGGTAAAAAATCCTCGAAGTGGCCAGCAGATGGAAAAAGGTATGAAACATGCTAGGGGAAAAATCCTAGAAATGGTTCCAAGATACGATGACGGAGCAAACAAGCTCTGAGGCTGGAAAGGGACGGGTCGCAACTGGAGCAAAGAAAAAAAGGTTTTTAACATGAAATTATTAACTTTTTCTAGGGAAAAAGACAGACGTCTGTTGGGCTCCGCGGAAAAAAAGGAGTCTGAGCAAGATGGCATCCTTGGGCGGGAAGGGTATGGTGGCATCTCACAAAGACTTACTTTGAAAGCTGGGGAGATGCTTTGAAAGCTGGGGAGATGCTTCAGTGAGGGCTACGTCGGTGCTGATTGTCACCCATATGTGAGGACTGACTTCATGCTTGTTCCTGGAGAAAAAGCTAGAATGAAGTCTTCATATATGGGACTCACTAGCTCCCAGGAATTAGGCTGGTATGGGGGAGAGTAGAGTGATCCCCTAGAAGAAATGCAGTAGCCACACAGTGTGAAACATTCGAGGGCCATTGTAATGTTTCATGAGAGATGGTTCTGCAAAGTAGTCTGGTATCCTGAGAAGTCCAGAATGGAGGGTAGGAGTTGAGTTCAAACCCCAAAAAGGTGCTGGAGAACAGCCTGGCCAAAGACAGCGTCCAGGCGGGAGTCACTGTCAGGACAATAATGGGCCACAAAGGTGTGCATCGAGGACCAGGTAGCTGCCAGACAGATCTCCTCAAAGCTTACTGAATAGAGATTGGCTACTGAAGTTGCCATCGCCCATACATTATGAGCCGTTACGTGATCCTCTAAAGAGAGTTCTGCCTGAGCAAAGGCAAAAGAGATGCAGTCTTCTATCTAGGTGGATAGGGTGTGTTTGGTCACTGGAAGATAGAGATGACTAGGATCGAAAGAAATGAAAAGTTGAGAAGACCTCCTTTGATCTTTGGTTCTGTTCAAATAAGCCAGCGCTCGCTTGCAATAGAGTGTGCATAGTCTGGGGAAAAAAAACAAAATGGTAGGATAACAGACTGGTTCAGATGAAACCACCTTTGGAAGGAAATGTGGATGCATACGCATAACTACCTTGTCATAGTGGAAATGAGTATAGGGAGGATCCGCTACAAGGGCTTGCAGTTCACCAATTCGGCGAGCTGAAGTGAGAGCAATGAGGAAGATGACCTTCCAAAAGAGGAACTTTAGTGAAGTGGTGCCTAAAGGTCCGAAGGGTGGCTTGAGAAGTTGAGCCAAAACCACATTGAGATCACAGGCCACCTGCTTAATGGGGGGATTTTGAGAGCAGTAGACCCTTCATGAAGCATGTCACTAAAGGGTACAAGGAAATAAATCACCCATCCAGAGTCTTGTGAGATACTACTATGGCACTAAGATGCACTCTAATGGAGTAGTTTTTAATCCTGAGATGAATAAGTGGAGGAGATACTAAAGCATTGGCTTTTGTGGAGTACCAGGATGCAAACCTTTGCCATTTGAAAGCATAAGAGCACCTACGTTGAATCTTTGCAGGAAGCAAGGAGGATATCCTTGACCTCCTCTGGAAAGTCGAGGTCAGAAAGTACTACCCTTTCAGGTGCCAAGCAATTAGGCGTAGTGAGTGCGGATTGAGATGGAGGAGGCTGGGTGCACATCCCAGGTTGAATGGTTGAGCCTGTGCGAAACGTAGAAGCAGAGGAAACCATGGTTAGTGATGTCAAAAGGGGGCTATGAGGATCATTGAGCCCTTTTCGGGCTGGAACTTTTTTCAAGTGTTGTGGGTATCAGGGATATGGGTGGGAGTGCATAGAGCAATCCTTGCTCCCAATGGAGAAGGAAGGCATCCAGGGCCTGTCAGTGTATTGAGGGGTCCTGGAACAGAAGAGCGGAATCTACATGTTCTGCGGAGTAGCAAAGAGATCCATGAGTGGAGTTCCTAATGTATATAAGATCTGGGCAGCCGCTTCCTGATGCAGCATCCATTTGTGCAGATGGAGGATATGGCTTAGCTTCTCTGCAAGCACACTGAGCTCACCTGAGAGATATACCGTTCCGAGATGGATGAGGTATGAAAGGGACAACATCCAGAGATGAGTCACCTCGTCGCAGAGGAGACATGATCCTATCTCCCCTCGTTTGTTCACATAGAACACTGCAACCTGGACAGATTGGCCAGCAAGGTGGTGTTGAAAAACCTGCAGTGCATTGGTGAGAGCTCGTAGCTCTAGGAGATTGATCTGCTGAGTAGATTCCTGTGGTGTCCACAGCTCTTGAGTAGTCAGGTCATTCAAATGGACACCCCAACCCAGCTTGGATGCATCTGTCGTCAGTGTGCACTGAGGTGAAAGCATCCAAAAAGGTGACCCAACAAGCAGGTTTTGGGGGAGACACCACCACTGCAGAGAGTTGATCAAGTGAGGGGTGATGAAGATCTTGTCTATGAGACGCCCTGTTGCCTGCATCCACTGAGAAGAATGACAATACTGTGCTGGCACATCTGCAAGCGAGCATAAGGAACGACATGGACGGTGGAGGCCATTTGACCCAAGAGGCATAGTACTTCTCAAGCTGTTACTTGGGTTTGTTATTGCATGGAGGTCTTAGCCTATATGGTGTCTAGAAATGCACCTATTAACTCTAGCTTTTGAGTTGAAAAAAGGAGAGACTTTTGAAAGTTTATGACAAAGTCAAGATGTTGGAGCACTGTTATGGTGCAGTAAAGGGCATTTGTTACTTCTTAAGGGAATTCTCCCCTTATCAGCCAATTGTCTAAGTAAGGGAAGATGAATATCCCTAAGGTGCATAGGTAGGCAGCAACCACTGCCATACATTTTGTAAAGGCCCTTGGGACAGAGGCAAGGCCGAAGGATAGAACACGATATTGATAGTGGTCTCTCCGATATCTGAAGAGCAGATACCGTCTGGGAGATGGGTAGATCAGTATGTGCGTGTATGCCTCCTTCAAGTCCAGACAGCAGAGTCGCTGGAGGTACGTTAGAAGAATTCTCAGAGAAATCATTTTGCCGTTTTCTCGGATCATGAATTTGTTTAGGTCCCTAAGATCTAAAATGGGTCTGAATCCCTCTGTTTTCTTTGGGATGAGAAAGTAAGGGGAGTAAAAGCCCATTCGTTCTTCTGAAGGAGAAACTCTATGGCATCCTCTGCCTACAAGGTGGTCACCTGTGTGCTTAGTAGAGCACTTTGGAGGGGTTGAGGGTGGTATTCCTCTTTGAATCTGGTGGGGGATAAGGATTGGAAGAGGTTGGTACTCCCTTTGGACACTTTAGAAACATAGAAATATGACGACAGAAAAAGACCACATGGCCTATCTAGTCTGTCCTTCCATAACTACAACAGTCCCCTTTTTACCTTTAGAGATCCTGTGTTTGTCCCATGCTTTTTTGAATTCAGTTACTGTCCTCATCTCTACTACCTCCACTGGGAGACTATTCCACGGATCCACTACTCTTTCCGTAAAGAAATATTTCCACATATCACTCCTGAATCTATCTCCCTTTACCCTCATCCCATGTCCCCTCGTAGGAGAACTTGCTCTCAATTGAAAGAGGCTCTCTCCCTGAACATTTATGCCACGGAGGTATTTAAACATCTCAATCATAACACCTCTATCCCGCCTTTCCTCTAAGGTGTACATATTAAGATCCTTCAGTCTGTCCTCATATGCTTTATAATAAAGACCGTTAATCATTTTAGTAGCCACCCTCTGCACCGACTCCATCCTGTTCACATCCTTTTGAAGGTGCGGTCTCCAGAATTGCACACTATACTCCAAATGAGGTTGCACCAAAGACTTATACAGAGGCATTATCACCTCCTTTTTTCTGCTAGCCATTCCTCTCCGTATGCACCCAAGCATCCTTCTAGCTTTTGCCGTCGCCTTTTCTACCTGTTTAGCTACTTTAAGATCATCAGGCACAACCACGCCTAGGTCCCGCACTTCTTTAGTGGACAAAAGTACTTCATCCCCATCCAACTAACGACTCCCTGCAGTGTCCATTGTTCTGTTGTGATGAGGTGCCACCTGAGGGCAAAATAGCAAAGTCTGCCTGCTATATGGGTGGGTTGGGGTTCCATCAGAGGCAGATTGGCAATAATCTGCATGAAAGTCAAAAGCCAGGCACAGGTTGAGGCTTCACTGGAGGCTGAGGGTCTGTGGACTTAGGCTTCTTCTGTTGGCGAGGAGCCTGTTGCATTTGTTGAGGCTGCTGAGGATGGTAGGGAGTAGGTGGAGTAAAAATAAGGATAGTACTACTTACTCTTAGGATAGAAAGGCTTTTGGGGAAATTATTTCCTCTTCGAGGGATCAGCAGTTTTTCTGGAGAGACGTTTCAGGGTGAGATCATCCATCTCAATCTTTCCTGCTTTTACTCTCCAGCCCTATCTGAATAGATTCTCCCCCATACAGGGAATGCTGGCTAATTTATCCTGTACCCATTGTTCTAGGTCTGAGGCCTGTAGCCAAGTCATCCTGCGAGCTACAATGCAGACAGAGGATACCCTACTGGTCGATTCAAAGGCATCAAAAGATGCTCTTGTGAGAAATTTGGATATATTTTGGCTATGCTGGATGATTGCCCGATAAGCACTCCACTTGTCGTCTGGAAACAACGGAGTAACAGCATCCAGATCCCTGTTGACGTCTTTGAGGAACATGCCCAAATAGAGCACGTAGGAGTTAATCCGGGATGCTAACATGCATGTCTAGAAGCAGCATCTAGCAAAAGCATCAAGTGTTCTCGACCTGGTGGAACTGAAGAGTGGATTTTGGAACTCTTTTTTCGATGCATCGCCGATTTTACTACCATTGAATGATGTGGAAGTTGAGGCTTCTAGAAACCTAGAGACTCCGGGTACTCAATACATTGTATCGAGCCTTTTCCTGGTTGGTGATACAGTGAGTGGGGCCTCACACATGCGTATCATCAGATCTTGAAAGACGCGATGCACTGGCAGGGTAACTGCTTCTTTGGGCGTTCGAGGGTATTGGAGAATTTCCTTCTCCAATGTCACGGTGATGGAAAGATCCACTGCCATGTCCCAGATGAAGTCCTGGAAGGACATGTCCTCTGGAGGGAACGGGCAGTGCTAGTGAGGCAGTGATGGGCCTGACGGGATATTGGAAAGGTGCCAGAAAAGAGTAGTTACTCACCTGTAACAGGTGTTCTCCAGGAGCAGCAGGAATCAGTCCTCACATATGGGTGTCATCGACGCCAATGAAGCCCCAGCGGAGCATTTCCCTAGCTTTCTATGAAAGCCTTTGGGAATGCAGGCACGCATGCGCGGTTCCCTTCTCGCCTAAAGGTGCCATCTTACCTCAGTCAAATGACATAGCTAAGAACAGCACACAAAAATGAAAAATAAACTATGTACAACTGCAACTCCCAGGGGAGGAGGGAGGGTTGTGAGGACTGATTCCTGCTGCTCCTGGAGAACACCTGTTACAGGTGAGTAACTACTCTTTCTCCAGGACCAAGCAGGAAGTCAGTCCTCACATATGGGTGACTCCCTAGCTCTGGGCTACCGAGGAATCCAGACTGAACAAGAGAACTCCCTCTAGTCCAAGGGTCTCAAACTCCAGTCCTGGAGGGCCGCAAACCAGTCAGGTTTTCAGGGTATCCCTAATGAATATGCATGAGATATATTTGCATACAATGGCGGCAGTGCATGCAAATATATCTCATGCATATTCATTAGGGATACCCTGAAAACCTGACTGGTTTGTGGCCCTGCAGGACTGGAGTTTGAGACCCCTGCTCTAGTCCCAGCAGCAAAGAAAGGCTTTGCACAGACACAACCTCCACCAGTAGCCCAACAGAGGGCAGGAGTTGCCTAAATCTCAAAGAGATTTCGGAGTACTGCTTGGCCAAAAGCACTGTCCCTACGGGACTCTCTCCAGACAGTAATGGGCCGCAAACGTCTGGCTTGAATACCAAGTTGCAGCCCTGCAGATGTCTACCAAGGGCACAGAGTGGAGATGAGCCACTGTGGCAGCCATTGCCCTGACACGGTGGGCCGTGACCCGACCCTGCAAAGGAAGGTCAGCCGCCTTGTAAGCCCAGGTGATACAGTCAGCCACCCAGATGGACAAGGTACGCTTGGACACAGCCAACCCCAAGTTATTAGGGTCAAAGGATACGAAGAGCTGAGAAGCCCTTCTATGCCCCTGCGTACGGTCAAGGTAGGATAAGGCCCTCCTACAGTCCAGGATATGCAGAACTGCTTCAGCCTGGCTTGCATGAGGCCTAGGGAAAAATGTTGGAAGAACCACCACCTGGTTAAGGTGGGAGGAGGAGACAACCTTTGGGAGGAACTTTGGATGAGTTCAAAGGACTACCCTGTTCCTATAGAAGCGAGTGTAAGGCCTATCACAGACCAGGGCCTGAAGCTCACTCACTCACCTAGCCGAGGTAAGGGCTACTAAGAAGAGTGTCTTCCAAGACAGGAAGCGTAGAGGGCAAGTAGCCATCGGCTCAAAGGGTGGGCGAGTCAGCTGCTGCAAGACCACATTCAACTCCCACTCAGGAGCAGGACGGCGGATTGGAGGCTTGAGCAAAAGCAAGCCTCTGAGAAAGCAGGACACCAAGGGGTGAACCGACAGAGAATGTCCTTCCACCAGTGAGTGGTGAGCTGCTAGAGCTGAGCCCGAACCGAATTGGACTTAAGTCCTTGATTGGATAAGTGCAGTAAGAACTGAAGCACCACTGGTACAGTACAGGAGAAAGGATCCTCTGTACGTAGCTGACACCAGAGAGAAAACCTTTTCCATTTGAGAGCATAGGTTTTCCTAGTGGATTGCTTCCTAGAGGCTAGGACAACCTCCTCAACTTTCTGAGGTAGGCCCCAGGAAGCCAAAACTACCCTTGCAGCCTCCAGGCCATCAAATTGAGAGCTTTGAGATTGGGGTGCAGAAAGGAACCCTGATCCTGAGAGAGAAGGTCGGGTTGCAACCCCAGAGGCAGTGGAGGATCCACCGCCAGCTGAAGCAGAAGTGGGAACCAAGGCTGTCTCGGCCACCTGGGAGGTACCAGCAGGACCGAGGCCTTGTCCTGAAGAATCTTGAACACAGTTCGGGCCACCAAGGGCGTGGGAGGAAACGTATACAGGAGGCCCTGAGACCATGGAATCAGAAAAGCATCCGCTTCTATCGGCAGAGGATGCGGTTGTCTGGAGCAGAACTTTGGCAGTTGCTTGTTCATTGGACTGGCAAACAGATCTAACAAAGGAAGACCCCATTTTAGGAAGATCTTCTGAACTACCAAAGGATGCAGATGCCACTCGCGGGGCTGTAAAATCCTGCTCAACCTGTCTGCTAGGAAGTTCTCCTGGCCTGGAAGGTACACAGCCTTGAGCAGCATGTTGTGCTTGAGGGCAAAGGAGCAAAGGTCCTGTGCCTCCCGACAAAGGAGTCTGGAACCAGTCCCGCCCTGTTTGTTCACATAAAACATGTCCATTTGGTTGTCTGTCTGAACCAGGACAGACTGATGAGCCAGGGTAGGAAAGAAAGCTTTGAGCGCTAGTCTTATAGCCCTGAGTTCCAGGAGATTGATCTGCTGTGCCGCCTCCCAAGGAGACCACAGGCCCTGGGTGCACTTGTTCAGAGAATGAACTCCCCAGCCCTGCAGGGAGGCGTCTGTGGTCAGCACTACTGTGTACCGAGAAATTTGAAAGGGTACCCCTGTCAGAAGATTGGGTGGGGGCAGCCACCAGCTGAGGGACTCCAAAAATGGTTTGGACACCCTTATTCTGTCTCTGAGGATGCCTGTGGCCTGAGACCACTGACTCCGAAGGCACCATTGTGCAGGCCGCATATGGAGCCTGGCATTGGGGGTGACATGAACTGTCGCAGCCATGTGGCCAAGCAGCCGCAGGCAGAGTCTGGCGGAGACCACTGACCCGCTGAGAAACTGATTTGCCAAGTCCATCAGTCTTTGGGCTCTGTCTGCTGGCAAGAATGCCTTTGCCAGGGCAGAGTCCAGCCTTGTCCCTATGAACTCCAAGTTCTGGGAGGGGAGCAAAGTGGACTTTCCGAAGTTTATTACAAATCCCAAACTCTGAAGAAGAGCAATAGTTCTGAGAGTGGCCTGTCGGGCCTCCTGGCACGTCTGACCCCTGATGAGCCAGTCGTCCAGATAAGGGAAAACAAAGATTCCCTGATTTCTCAGGTAGGCCGCCACCACTGCCAGACATTTGGTAAAGACTCTGGGAGCGGAGGTGAGGCCAAAAGGCAGTACTCTGTACTGATAATGGTTTCCTCCCACAATGAACCTGAGGTACTTTGTGGTCTGGATGAATGAGGATGTGAGTGTACGCATCCTTTAGATCTAAGGAGCATAGCCAATCTCCCTGCTGGAGGTAGGGCAGAAGTGTTCCAAGAGTAAGCATCTTGAACTTTTCTTTCTCTAGGAAGTTATTTAGGTTCCTGAGATCCAGAATAGGTCGAAGGCCACCGGTTCTCTTGGGTACCAGGAAATACCTGGAGTAGAACCCTTGACCTTCCAAGTGGGGAGGCACAGGCTCCACTGCCCTGTCCACCACCAGACCTTGAAGCTCCTGAAGGAGAAGATCTGTGTGCAGGGGAGGCCTTGGAGGCTCCCCTGGAAAGTATGGCGGAGGCAGTTGCTGAAAAGGTAGTGCATAGCCCCTTTGGAATATGTTCAACACCCAACTGTCTCCAGTTACGTGGGGCCACTGGTGGGCAAAGAGGGCGAGGCGACCTCCTGTGCAGGGTTGGGAGAACAGGGACTGAGAGGCTACGCTCAAGGAGTCAAACCCCCAAAATGCTGAGTGGGAGCAGGGGCCGGAGGCTTGGGGGTCCTCTGCCTACGGGGCCCATTACCCTGCCCCTTGGCTTGCTGACTCTGGGGTGCAGCTTGGGCAGCCTGATACTGAGGGTACTGTTTGTAGGCAGTGCCCTTCCTCGGGTAAAAGGGCTTCTTACCCGAGGCCTTCTTCTTGTGAGAAGGGGCAGAGTTCTTCCTAGACAGCCTTGTCCTTGTAAGGGTAAGGTGCTCAGTCTCGAGCTGTGCGGCCTTCTCGACCATGGGCTTGCCAAAAAGGTTTTCACCTCGGCAAGGGACATCAAACAACTTGTCCTGAACCCATGGCTCGAGGTCTGATGACTGCAGCCATGCCTGGTGTTGAGCCGCGATGCCGGCTGCCGCAACTTGGGCCGAAGCCTCGAAGCCATCGTAGGTGGCGCGGGACATAAACTTCGAGCAGTCCCGAATCCCCGAGGACAAGGACTTAAATCTCTGCAAGGGTTCCCCGGAGAGACTAGCAGAGAACCCGGCCAACTCCTTGGCCAGGTCTCGCAAGTACATGCCCATGTACAGCTGGTAAGACTGGACACGGCAAGCAAGCATCGAACCCTGGAAGCACTTTCTACCCACACCATCGAGGTTCCGGGCCTCCCTGCCGGGGGGCACCGCAGAGTGCATCTTCTAGCTTTTCAGACGATGCATGGCCACCACCATGGAATGGTGTGGGAGCTGCGCCTTCTGAAAACCAGGGCTCTTCCGGAGTCGATAAATCGAATCGACTCGCTTGCTTAGAACCGGCGCCGAGGCCGGTGCCTCCCACATCCGGAAGAGGAGCCGTTCCAGCATCGGAGGAACCGGGACAGTAAAGGCCTCCTTCAGAGGAGTCGTACTGTAGGGCCTCAATCTCCTCAGCTAGAGGCTCTTCCTCGGGGTCCGCCGGAATAGCCAACGCGGTGGCCATATCCCGGACAAACTCCAAGAACCGGGTGTCCTCCGGAGGGGATCTACTCCGGGGCTCAGAATGCGGTGAGTCCGAGGGGACGGACCGAGTCTTGAATGTGTCAGGAGACTCCTCATCCTCCGTCTCCCAGACGGACTCGTCCGACGAGGAGTCAGGGTCCGACCCCGCGGGGCCCTGGGGCACCCGCCCCGACGCCGGAGGCACCGGCGTCGACGCCCTCGGTCCCAAATGGGAGGTCGAGGGAGACCGCGACCGAGGTCGACTTTGAGCCATGATGGTCTCGAGTATCGGCTCGGTCTCCAGGGTCGACTTCAATGTCGATGTCCCGGTGGTCGGGGCAGATGCGCCAGACAGGCTTGCCATCAGTGCCCGCTGCTGCTCCATGAAGGCAGACAGTCTGCTCTCCAAGGCTGTCATCCTGAGACTCAGCTCGGGCGATGCAGCAGTCACCGACTCGGGCCCCGGCGGCGCCGGGTCTGACGTCGGCTCTCTGGGAGGAGAGTCCTCGAGGACCACAGGGCTTACGTGTCCAGCAGACTCTGGCTCCACGCGAGGAACTTTGGCAGGCTTCTCTTGTTCCACGGGCCTGGGGCGACGGTCGGGGGTCTTAGACCTGGCCCTCGAGGAGCCAGGGACCTCCTCCGACGACACCCTCACGAGCCGCTTCTTCCTCTTGCGTTCCCGGTCGGGGGACCCCCTGTCCGAGGAGCTTCGATGGCGCTCGGGATCCGAATCCCGAGATGTCGAGGCCTAAGACGAGGTCTGGGCCCGGCCGGAGGCTGAGTCCGAGAAAAGCCTTTCTTTCTGCTGCTGGCGACTTCGTAGTGCCTTGGAAGGCATCTTCCCACATGGTGCACACGTCTTAGGGTCGTGATTAGGATCGAGGCACCGAAGGCAGCAGTCATGTGTGTCGGTTAGAGACATTAACCTCTTACACCGATCACACTTCTTGAAACCGTTGGAAGCCATCGGGGAAAAAAAGAGTCCCCGCCAGGTCAAAGGACCGGCCTTCCAGGGAAAAATCAAAAAAGGGCACGAACGCCAGCCACGAAGGGCAAAAAACGAAAAAGAAGAATCGGGCTCGATACCGGTGTACCGAACCCGGCGGGAGGGGAACCGGTGTCGAACCGGGAAGAAAAAATAGCGAGAATTGCCAAAAAAATCAAACTTTTATCCGAGATGACAGGACGCACGTCCGGTGGGCTTCTCGGAAAAAGAGAGACCGAGGTAAGATGGCACCTTTAGGCGGGAAGGGAACCGCGCATGCGTGCTTGCATTCCCAAAGGCTTTCATAGAAAGCTGGGGAAATGCTCTGCTGGGGCTTCATCGGCGTCGATGACACCCATATGTGAGGACTGACTTCCTGCTTGGTCCTGGAGAATTGAGTGATTCTTGCTCAGATTCAGATGAGGTGGAGTTTGAATACGGGAGGAAGTTGAGGTATCGATGGTCCTTAGATGTGGTTTTATGTTGATGTTTATTTTATTTATTTATTTGAGATGTTTAGATACCACATTTCCAATGTTCAATACAGTTTACATATAAACTAACATAACTTTACATGGAACATGTACATGTTGACATTGGTACTTCGATACGTCGATATCCAGCGGTTTGTCAGCTTGAGGCTGCTAAATGACACTGGCATCGATTGGTGCCGGAGAAGGCATCGATGCTGATGTTGAGGATTCTGGTGGCATCGATTCCGGTACATGTACCGGTGGTTGTCTCCCCGGCTGGAGGCTAGATGCAGACAGTTGCACTCCCAGTATCGAAGCTGCCAAAAGTGCTGCCAAACTTATTTCGATAGCATGTACTGATCTAAGGAATTGCTGATGCCTGGGAAGATGCAGCAACGGGGCTTTGGGCCACCGTCCCAGAGCATGGCACCGGTAGCTCTCTGGAGGTCGATGCCTCAGAAGCATTCCGGAGTCCCATCTGTGCTTCGGAGGAAGGATCCTCCAGCTGGGGCTGTTTGGCTGGCTGGTCAGCACCTGAGGCGCCCTGTGGGGAGTCTCGATGATTATGAGACTTTGTATTATCAGTATCAGACTTAGATGCTGATATCAATGATTTGAACATACCTTTATGCTTGGACTTCAGGGATACCTGCGACGCATGTGAGTAAGTGGAGGCCTTCGATGACATGGAAACCATTGAAATAGAGTCTGTTGCAAACAAAGCTCCATATCGTCTGGCTCTGTTTTGCAGGTCCTTCTTTGTCATTTGTTTATAGAGGGAGCAGGTAGTGAGTTGGTGCTCAGGACCCAAACACTTCAGACACCATTCATGTGTGTCTGCGATAGAAATTGTGGTGGAGTACTTTGTACATTTTTTAAACCCATTATGTGGTTTATCAATGCCTTACTGGTGTGCCAAGGCTTTGTAGGCCCATAGGCCTAAAATGGGGGCAAAAACTGCAATTAAAAATAAAACAGGAAGAAAGAAAAATAAAAATAGAAACGAGAGCGGGAGCAGCAACGACGGTACCGGCGTAGACAGGAAGGCAGAAGCACAACTATTGAAGAGAATTATACGTTTTTCAGCGATGACAGGAACAGAGTGACCTGATGGCTCTGTAGAAAAGACCAAGCAGAGGACATGGGAAGGCGGGAAGGTAGAGGCACAGGGAACTGCTCTCAAAAGCTTTCCTACTGGATGCTGGGAAGCGTTCCTACACAGGCTTCATTGGTGATGTTCACCCATATGTGAAGACTGCATTCCTGCTTGTTCCTGGAGATACAACCTTGTGCACTGGTTTTCTCTCTTCACATAGCCCAAAACACCATCATAAGTTTCATTAAACTATAAGACTACAGGAACAGTGTAAGAAGCATTGTGCTTCAGATTTACCAGCATGTAAAACACAAGGGAAAGTGAAGTTGCCTACCTGTAACATATATACTCTGAAGACAAGGAAATCACCAGTCACACACATGGGTAATGTCACTAGCACACTGCACCAGATTTTTTCAGAGCTTTTTAAGAAATATAAGAAATACTACTGGGCATACATACATTTTCCTGCCCTGCCACAGCATACCTTAGTTCTTTCATTAGTTTAAAAAAAATCAACTCCCTGGGGAAGAAGGGGGGAATGTGTGACAGAATTCCCTCGTCTTCCACAGAAAGCAACCTTGCAATTTATGAACACAAGAGAAACCACCAATCTCACAATTTGGTCTCCCCACTTGAACTCTGCCAATGAATGGCAATTTATTTCTGGTGGGACCGATCTCATTCTTTTTCAGAGACTACCTTAAATTATAAAAACAGACCCTAGTGAAGCCAGAGTTAGTATCTACACCTGAAAACGATCCTAAAGAATAGGTTACCTAAACTTGCTGTTTTGATATTCTGAGTCTAAGCACTAATGGGATGTAAATGTGTGCACTCAGTGTCATGTGACAGCTTTAAAAATCTCTTCAGTTGAGGATGAGCTGATATGGGTGAGACACTACTTCAACATGCTCCTCTAATGTTAAATCGGTATAGACATAAGTAGATGGATATGCAATTTGCTATTCAAGTATATCATGTCCTTTTTGGTACAGCAGTCTCAGGCTTCTCATGGCAAACAGAAAAAGAGCTGGGTAGGCTTTCTAAGGTCTTTAGATTTCTCAACACTGAAGGTGACTATTTTTGCAACCCTAGCAGTGTTCAATAATGCCTTCTCAGCATCAAAGATGTGAGGATGGTCAAACGTTTGGGAGTAGATGCCCTGGTCCTGCAATATCAGATTTGTTTCCTCATGGATAAATCCCAAAGGCCTGGAAATAAAATCTGTCTTAGCTAACAGTGCTATGAAAAATCATAATTGCCTTGCATCTTGGAAGTTTAATCAAAACTTTTGCCAGAGGTATTAGAAGAAATAAATACAGGAGACCCTTTCCTCACTGAAGAAAGAAGGCACCTGATGCTATTCTGCCCTTTTGATCGCCTTCTGGAACACAGCTTGCGGCTTTATGTTCATAAACCGTTACAAATCTTTCTTGGAATTTCCCACCGGAGATGATGATTCAGGGAAACTTGAGAGGAACTAGCTGGCAACTATTTGCCAGAATGGTTTCTGAGCCTGTCTAAGAGGCTCTTAGGATTCTCTTGTACAAGATGGCCTAATCTCACAGTTTAAAAGTCTACTACCATGGAAGGAGAAATCCAATTCCTTTCTGCTTGCTGAGGCAGAAAATGTATATCCAAATGACAAGTCTTAATTTGACATTTTAATTGGCCTCCTGATTTTGAGAGGGGGGGGAGGAATCCTTAAAGTGTAATACACTGCTCTTAACTCAAGGAAGCAGATATGGAAACTTTTTTCTTATCAAGAGTATGTCCTATCTAGATGAATTCTCCACCCAAATTATAGGGAACTATTGTCAGGACAACTGAAAAAGGTTGAATTTTAAAGGCATACTAAAAAGAAAACCACCAAAATGGGGTATGTCTGCAAATACACTAATACAAACCTGAAGTCCTTGATGGCTAGATTCCACTGAGATTTTAAGGTCCACTGCATTTGTTTCGTAAGGAGACACATTTGACCTGTTGAGACCATTAGGCCCAACATACTCATCAAGGTCCAGGCTGAAAGTCCAATTGGCACCATTTATCAATGCTTTACCTATGAGTGTGGCTAGTGATTCATCTGGTCTTCAGAAAGAAATAGTAAATATGCTTACCTGTTAACAGGTGGTTTCTAAAAACAAGTCAGCCACACACTATGCCCAACTGACAGACCTACCAGGGTTTTCTGGGGAAAGCTTAAAGGCCTTTTGCAAACTATGGGCAGTAATTCCTATGCTAACACAGAACCAGACTTAGCCCCCAATGCAGGCAGTACACTGCCGAAACACCTGGGCCCTTTGATGTTTCAAGCATTTTTAGCATGGTCTGTGCTATTTCAGTAGGGCTTGTCCCTATAGATACTGATAACACTGGCTGTTTCATACCACTGGATTCGGTGGTATGAAGTATGCAAGTGAATGAATACCAATGGATATTGTGAACTACTGGGATGAAGCTCAGCTAAGTACTTGCTTTGTTCTCAGTGATGACTGGTTTGAAGAATAAGCTTTGACTAAATCCAGAAACACAAGGATCACTGATCATAGGAAGCACTGAGTGTGCAGGTGAGCGTTGACCCCTTCGAGACTGAGGATTGGTCAAAAAGAATAGTCTCTCTTTGGCACCACAAAGTAGATGGAGTATCTGCCCTTGCCCTGCTCAGCAAGGGGAACTGGCACCCCCACTGACAGATGGAGCAACCTTTCTAATGTGATTTGAATTGTGGTTCTCTTAGCCACTAAATGCTGTCTAGCACCCAGCAACCTCGGAAACCCAGGCCTACTCCTGATAGGAAAGTTGCAGGCGGCCGCCCACTGAAGGCATCCCAGAATGGGCCCCAAATCCGTCACTATGCTGAATGGGAAGTGGCACCTCTGGAGGAAGTAGAATTCTCAGGCCCTTAAGCCCTGCAAAAGGACTGAGGCCAGGACTGAAAATCCAGAAGAAAAAGAGGGTGGTGGCTTTCTGGGCCAGTACTTATGGGAATCTCGGGACCCCCGTAGTGGGAACGAGAAAAATGGGCATATGTCGAGGACAACTATGCCCTGTACGCTTTCCAAGCCCCTTCAGCCTATCTTCAAGGAGGAGATGGACTCACCCAAGTCCTTAACCAATTTCTGCAAGTCAGCTCCAAACAGAAGTTTCCCTTTAAAGGCTAGCTAGATCAGTCAAGCCTTAGAAGATTTATCCGCTGCCCAGTGGTGAAGCCATATCCATCATCAAGCAGAGCAGTCAGCTCATTCTTCCTGAACAAGCACATAAATACCAGCTTCATTATGATCTTATGAAGGAGACAACACCTCTTCCTCTAAGTTGGAATCATCAATAGAGAAGTCTGACTTGGACTCCAACTCTCAGCCAAAAGTTATTTGAACTGAATCGCCAGATTACAATCTTCACCAGGATAATTTAGAAGGCAGCATCCAAGCAGGGCTCTGAGTCGCTGCCTGTCTCTCTTCCGACTGCAGAAAGAAATCGAAAGGACCCAGGATCTGAGTTACCACTCCAGAAAGACCAAGTTTGCTGCAGAAATGAGAAGAATTCCGGGAAGGAGAACCCGGAGACTGAAAGCTCCCTGGCCAGTATTATGGACCTCAACTTCCAGGAAAACAGTAATCGCCAGACCCTTACGAGAAAATGTGGTCAGAAAAGTGAGAGCTAGAGCTCAAAACCTGTTAGTCATCCCGTTTTGTGGAGCTGTCTGCTGCCTCCTGCAGAGAGGATGATACGGCTGGGTCATCCGTGTCCCATCATTGCGGGAGGGGGAGATACGCCTTCTAAGGGCACATCAGAAACTACCTTGCAAGATATGCAGATCCCAGACCAGTGCGTCTTAGAAGTCGACATATGAATCTCCACTATCGGTGCAATGCAGGCTCAAGGCACACCCAATTTCTGCAATGCACCACACAAACAAAGCCAGCACATACTAGGGCCGTGCGGGCAGAAGAAAGTGCACTATGGCCATGCGGGCAAGACACCACACAACCATACCAGGGGAGGTGCATAAGTGGCATGGCAAAACACGGGAAGCACAATCAGCACACACAGGTAGTTGGTCAAGGCAGAAAACGCCAATGCCACACCAACAGATGTCCAAACGACCCATCCCAACTTATGCCCCACCATTCTGAACACACTACTAAAGACCCATATCCATTTGCAAGGCATCTCCCATCTAGACTACTGCAACCTCCTCTTTGCTGGTCTTCCTCTGAATCATCTCTCCCCACTTGAATCTATTCAAAACTCAACTACACAGCTAATCATCCGCCAATGTCACAATGCTTGTGTCACCCCTCTTCTGAAGTCACTTCATTGGCTCCCTATCCATCTCCACATCAAGTTCAAACTTCTACTACTGAGCTATAAGTGCCTTCATTTGACTGCTCCTCACTACCTTTCCTCTCTCTACACCCCTCCTCAGGTACTCTGTTCTTCTGGAAGATCCCTTTCATCTGTGCCCTCCTCTTCCACTGCCCCTTTATACCCTGCTGCTCCTTATGCCTGGAACAGATTACCTGAGTCAGTACATTAGGCTACATCTGTGGCCCTGTTCAAATCCAGACTAAAAACTCACTTTTTTGAGACTGCTTTTGGATCCTGATCCCCAAGTCTCCTGTTCACCTCCAATGTCTTTCCTTACCATTTCCATACATATATCCTAGTCCCTAGTTGTTGTGTTCTGTCATTTACATGTATCTGTACAGCACTGTGTATGCTTTGTAGCACTATACAAATAAGTAGTACTAGAACCACCAATGGACGAGGTCAAGAGCCCCCATAAAATCAGTCTGTACTCACCTCCAGGGAGCCCAAAAACAGGTAAATTGCGCTCAGCTTGTTGTTAACTTTGTCACTAGACCTGCAGTCACATACTTCTCAACAGCCTTCTTCAATGTTTAGGAGAGAGCAGGGGGTAAGGAGGGAGGGAGGGAGCGGGTGCTGAGGTTCTGAAGATTCCTTTCCAAACTCCTATTCCAATTTTCTGGCTGCTCAATGGGTCCTTAAGAGGATAAGGACATGGAAATGAACCAATTCCCCTTCTCCTTTTGGCTTCTGAAAAGAGCATTGGTTTGAAGAGTGTCTAGTGAGAGTCACTCGAGGGTGATCGTTCATGAGCGAAATTAATCTTTTCTTCAAACTTTCTTTCCCTGTTCAGATTTCATCAGAGCTGAAAAACTTGCACCTATCATCTGCTGGACAGAGAAATACTGAATGATGTCCCTAGAGGCTCAGACAGATAATGGCATGGTGATGTCATAAGCCTCTGGAATGTTTTTTCTGCCTCCACATCTGCTGGTAAGGGAACACGGCCCCACTTGTCTGAACTGGTCTAGCAGGATGATATGGAAAGCATAGTTACTCACATGTAACAGGTGTTCCCCAAGAACAGCAGGAATCAGCCCTCACATATGGATGATGTTGGCACCGACAGAGCCCATGCAGATCCACTCCCCAGCTTTCAAAGAAAGCATTTGGGAGCTACACTGCACATGCGCGGTCACCTTCCTGTTCAAAGCTGCCATCTTGCCTCAGTATAACATAGCACAAGATGGCAAAAATGGAAATAAAAAGAAACAACTCCAAGGGGAGGAGGGAGGAAGAATGATTCCTGCTGTCCCCGGAGAACACCTGTTACATGTGAGTAGCTATGTTTTCTCTGGGAACAAGCAGGAAGTCAGTCCTCACATATGGGAGTCCCTAGCTACAGGCTACCAAAAAAACCTGTAAAAGCCACGGGTGACCCAGAAAGCAGACCATAAAGGGCAGCAGGGGGTGCTGATTGGCTGGAAATCAGACAACAGTAGCCTGGATGCAGAGGGCTGGAGGGAAGGAGTTGCATTATTCCCTGAAAAGGTGACGGAGTACCACCTGGCTGAAGGCACTATCACTCCGGGAGGTCTCCTCCAGACAGCAGTGCGCCGAGAAGGTGTGCACGGAGGACCAGATGGCTGACTGACAGATATCCAAAAAGGGCACCGACTGCAGGCTAGCCATGGAGGCCGCCCTGGCCCATATGTTTTGAGCTGTCACATGGCACTCCAGGGAGAGCCCTGCCTGCTGGTAGGCGAATGTGATGCAGTCAACTACCAATCAAGAGAGGGTACATTTGGAGACAGTGATCCCCAGGCGACTGAGATCGAATAAAGCACAGTTACTTACCTGTAACAGGTGATCTCTGGGAACAGCAGGAATTAGTCCTCACATATGGGTAAGTCAGAACCGACGGAGCCCGCGTGGGAAAGCTCCCCAGCTTTTCAGATGAAAAGCTTTTGGGGCTTCCCACAGCGCATGCGCGCTGCCTTCCCGCCTTCCTTACCAGCTCTCTTCAGTTCGAGTTTATAGCTGAGACAATAGAGAGAGGAAAGGAAGGTAGATAGATAGAAGATACAACTCCTAGGGGAGGTGGGTGGGTTGTGAGGACTAATTCCTGCTGTTCCCAGAGATCACCTGTTACAGGTAAGTAACTGTGCTATCTCCAGGAACAAGCAGGAATAAGTCCTCACATATGGGGACTCCCTAGCTAAGATGCCTGGGAGATCCCCCTCCAAGGGTAAACCATCTTCGTATGGATCTCAGGCATCCATTCAGGGAAGTTGGGCAGGAGTTGCTTAAGTATGGAACAGGTGTTTGAGGACAGCCTGACCAAACAAGGCATCCCGGCGGGAGTCCTTGTCCAAACAGTAATAGGCTGTGAAGGTATGAACCGAGGCCCAAGTGGCTGCTCGACAGATCTGATCTATGGATACAGAGTGAAGATGAGCCATAGAAGTAGCCATGGCTCTCACATTGTGAGCTGTGACATGGCCTTCCAGAGAAATGTTCTTACTCTGGTAAGCAAAAGAAATACACTGAGCAATCCAATTGGAAAGTGTACGTTTGGAGACTGGAAGTCCCAAATGAGAAGGATCAAAAGCCACAAAAAGTTGGGAAGACTTTCGATGTGGCTGAGTCCTGTTGAGGTAAAAGGCGAGAGCTCTTTTACAGTCAAGAGTATGAAGGTTCCTCTCTGCACTGGATGCATGAGGAGCCGGGAAAAAACCAGGTAGATATACCTCTTGATTAAGATGAAAAGGCGAGATCACTTTGGGCATAAAGTGGGGATTCGTCCTAAGGACCACCTTATCATGATGAAATCTGGTATAAGGTGGATTAGCCACCAAAGCCTGCAGTTCACTGATGCGGCGAGCCGAAGTGACTGCAATAAGGAAAAGAACCTTCCAGGAAAGAAATTTCAAGGAGGTAGAGTCCAAAGGCTCAAAAGGTGGTTTCATAAGCTGACCTAGAACTAGGTTCAAATCCCATGCTACCGGCGGAGGTCGGATGGGAGGTTTAGTTAGGGTCAGGCCTCTCATGAACCTTGCAACGAGAGGATGAGAGGAGACAGGTTGTCCATTTATAGGTTTTAAGGATGCTGCAATTGCACTTAAATGGACTCGTACTGAATTTGTCTTGAGGCCTGCATTGGAAAGATGCAGGAGATAGTCTAGTAGAGAATTCAAAGGAAGTGCCAGAGGGTCAAGACCCTGTTGAGCACACCAAATGGAAAAACGTTTCCATTTGAAAGCATAGGAACACCTGGTAGAGGGTTTCCTAGAGGCATGAAGGATATCTTTCACTGGTTGAGAAAGATTAAACTCATGAAGGCTTAAGCCTTCAGTAACCAAGCTCAGAGATGTAGGGACTTGGGGTTTGGGTGCCACAAAGTCCCTTTCTCCTGAGACAGAAGGTCTGGCGCAGCTCCCAGGTCCAGGGAGGAGCCCTGGGAGAGCTGTAGAAGTAGAGGGAACCACACTTGGCGTGGCCAGCGTGGAGCTATAAGGATCATCGACCCGTGATCCCTCTGAAGTTTGAACAGAGTGTTGGGAATCAAAGGAATGGGTGGAAAAACATACAGGAATTCCTGACCCCAATGCAGGAGAAAGGCGTCGTTGGCCTGAGCTCCCTGACACGGAGTCCTGGAACAGAACCGGGGAAGTTTGGCATTCCACGGACTTGCAAAGAGGTCTATGTCCGGGGTCCCCCATTCCTGGAAGATTATTCTGTGTATCTGGTCCATATGCAGGGACCACTCGTGTGGAAGCAGAACTCGACTGAGTCTGTCTGCCCGAGAGTTTTGAACTCCTGGAAGATACACTGCCAGAAGATGAATTTGATGCTCTCTGGCGAAAGCCCATAATCTGAGAGCTTCATTGCAAAGCGACAGAGAGCCCGTCCCTCCTTGCTTGTTGACATAGAACATGGCCACCTGATTGTCTGTCTGAACTAGGACAGTCAGGTTGGCAAGGAGGGTATGGAAGACTGTGAGGGCAAGGAAGATTGCTCGCAGTTCCAGAAGGTTGATATGAAGGGTGGTCTCTTGGGGAGACCAGGTTCCCTGAGTGGAGAGATGTTGAAGATGAGCTCCCCATCCTGTTTGGGAGGCATCTGTTGTGAGGGTTGCTTGGGGCAACGAAGGTTGGAAGGGGGTCCTCAACAACAGATTTTTGGAGGATGTCCACCACTGGAGAGACCAAAACAGACGTTTTGAGGTGAGTACCTGGTCTGACAGCAGTCCCGATGCTTGAGACCACTGGGTGGCCAATGTCCATTGAGCTGCTCTCATATGGAGACGAGCATAGGGCACCACATGAACCGTGGAGGCCATGTGGCCCAGAAGTTGCAGCATTTCTCTGGCTGACAAGTGACTTCTGGACTGAGCCTGGGAGGCCAAGCTTATTAGCCGTTGGCCTCGGAGCAGAGGAAGGTAGGCCCTTGCAGTGGTGGAATCCAGATAAGCCCCTATGAATTCCAGGGACTGAGTAGGGATGAGTTGGGACTTGGGAATGTTTACCACAAGTCCCAGATATTGAAGAATACGCCTTGTGCGGTCCAAGGAAATCTGGGCTTCTGACTGAGATGGAGCTCGGATGAGCCAGTCGTCCAGATATGGGAACACGAAGATTCCCATGCCTCTTAGAAATGCGGTTACGACTGCCATGCATTTTGTGAATACTCTTGGAGCAGAGGCGAGACCGAAGGGAAGTACTCTGTATTGGAAATGTTTTCCCTGGAACAGAAATCGAAGATATTTTCTGTGGGATGGATGGATGAGTATATGAGTGTACGCATCCTTGAGATCTAGAGAACAAAGCCAATCCTGACTCTGAAGGTATGGAAGGAGAATGCCCAGAGAGAGCATTTTGAATTTCTCCTTGAATAGAAACTTGTTCAATTCTCTCAGATCTAGGATAGGTCTGAAGCCCCCTGTCTTCTTTGTTATGAGAAAATAAGGGGAGTAGAACCCTAACCCCTGTTGAGGAAGAGGAACCTCCTCTATTGCCCCTTGGGCAAGGAGAGAGGAGACTTCCTGACCCAACAGGGTCAGAAGAGATGGGGGAGAACTGAATTGCCTCACCATGGTATGGGGAGGAAGGCTGGAGAAATGAAGTTTGTAGCCCTCTCTGATGATAGAGAGGGTCCATTGCTCTGATGTTATTTGCTCCCATCTGGGAGCAAAGTGAGCTAACCTTCCCGGTATGGTGAGAGGCTCTGGTTGTTCCAGAGCCAGAAATGGTAAGTTCTCTAGGGGCAAGTCAAAACCCCTGAGGGGGTTGAGCCTGCTGGGGTGTAGCAGACACTGCAGACTTTGACTTTACTTGCTTAGATTGCTGACGTTTAGCAGCAAAGCGAGGCTGAGAAGATTGTTGGCCAGTATTTGTGGAAAATCTGGCCTTCTTGTAGTACGGCCTTTTAAAAGGTTTCTTTTTGGCAGGAGTAGAAGTAGACTTAGAAAGTCTATCTAGAGTGGCATTTTCTGCGTCCATTTGAGCAGCTTTAATTTGCCAGTCCTCACCAAATAAGTTCTCTCCTGTACAGGGCAGATTCCTTAAGCCATCCATGACCCAGGGTTCTAGGTCAGAAGCCTGGAGCCAAGCAAGACGTCGGGCTGCAATAGCGATTCCCGAAGCCCTGCCAGCAACCTCAAAGGAATCAAAGGCTGCCCTGTTGGAAAACTTGGAGACCTCTGAAAGTTGTGTCACCAGAGTAGTGAAGTCCTCCTTTTTATCCTCAGGGATAAAGGGGGCTAAATGCCGTACCTTTAGGGCAAGTTCTCTGAGAAACATGCCCATATAAAGGCTGTAAGAATTGATCCTGGCTATAAGCATACTAGCCTGAAAGATCTTTCTACCAAAAGAGTCGAGGGTCTTACATTCTCGCCCTGGAGGGGTAGAGGAATGCCTTTTAGGACTCTTTATCTTCTTCATAGCAGACTTCACCACAATGGAGTGGTGAGGCAGCTGAGTCTTTTGAAACCCAGGAGAAGGAGGGACCCGGTACATGGTGTCCAACCTACGGGAATGAGGAGACAGGGTTAGAGGAGTCTCCCACAAATCCATCAAGTGTTCTTGAAGGATTTCATGGATAGGCAGAGTAACTGCCTCTTTAGGAGGTTTAGAGTATCCTAAAATATCCAATTTTTTTGATCTGGGTTCCTTTTCAGCAGATGTAGCAATAGAAAGTG
The DNA here is from genome assembly GCA_033557465.1 of Ichthyophis bannanicus. NCBI lineage: Eukaryota > Metazoa > Chordata > Amphibia > Gymnophiona > Ichthyophiidae > Ichthyophis > Ichthyophis bannanicus. The sequence continues at coordinate 45,465,984 of CM066040.1, forward strand.
CTTTAGCTACATCAACAATGAAATCCTGAAAGGATAAATCCTCCGGAGGAGACATCCTCCTCTTTAGAGAAGAGGGCTCCTCAGGAAGATCAAACTCAGCAGAGTCATCAGAGGAATTGAACTCATCAGAAGAATCTGAGTATTCTCTCTGTGCTTGCAATGCACGATACGCGTACCGATCGATATCGACATCGGGCGTATCGGGCATGGGATTGGTATCGGGCAAAAGCCTGAATCCAGCAAGCGGAACCGATCGACGCTTGGAAGACGATGGTCTCGGTTCCGGTGTGGATACCGGAACCGGGGTCGGTACCGATGGAATCGGTACCGAGGGCGTCGCAGCCTTAATGAAAGCCAAAACGGCCTGCTGCATGGTCTGGACAGTATTGCCCATGGACGCCACTGCTGCCTGGATGTCGGTACCGGTATCGACCGGTACCCCAGAGCAGTCTAATAGGTGATCAGTCGAGGCCGTGCCATCGATGTCAACCTGTAACCCCATAGGTGATGGAGGCCGGAGCCTCCCGCCGGGGTTTTTTGGTCTGGGCAGAATCCTCGAACTCAAGATTGAGAGCCTCTCGATCTTTTGAAAGAGATTTGCTTTTAGAGGATTTGCCCACAGAAAGTTTGGTTACCTGAGATCCATCCGGAGAGGAAGACCTGGATGACTGTGATGCTGGATTATCTGAAGCAAACAGCACATGGAACTTGTTGGCCCGGTTCTGCATACCACGTTTAGACATCTGGGAGCAGAATGGGCAGTCCGGTATGGAGTGGTCAGGTCCTAAACATTTAAGACACCATTCATGGGTGTCTGTGAGAGAAATAACAGCATTGCACTTGGTACACTTTTTAAAACCAGGAGCTGGTTTCTCCATGAGGAGAATTTGTGTAGGCCTGAAGGCCTAACAAAAGTTACCAAGCTGTGCTGAGAAAATAAAAAAAGATTTTTTTTTTTTTTTTTTAAAAGAAAGAAAGAGAGACCGGCAGTACCGGTTTTGGTATGGGGAAGGCAGGTACGCGGTCAAAAGAAACAAATTAAAATAACAATTTCTTCAGCGGTGACAGGAACACGACCTGCTGGCTCCGTGGAAAAAGAGAAACTGAAGAGAGCTGGTAAGGAAGGCGGGAAGGCAGCGCGCATGCGCTGTGGGAAGCCCCAAAAGCTTTTCATCTGAAAAGCTGGGGAGCTTTCCCGCGCGGGCTCCGTCGGTTCCGACTTACCCATATGTGAGGACTTATTCCTGCTTGTTCCTGGAGATAACAAAGTTGCATCCACTGGTGATGAGGCTGACTCCTCTGGATGTAAACTTTATCTGTAAACTTAACATATGTTCATGCTTAAGTACAATTTGTTAAAATGTAAACCGAGCTGATGACGAAGAGTGCAGTATATAAAAGCTGTTAAATAAATAAATAAATGTAGAAGGATAGGGCGTGCTTACAGTCCAGCGTGTGTAGGGAGGCCTCCGCCCTGGAGATGTGAGGTCTTGAAAAAGAAGGTGGGTAGCACCACCTCCTGGTTCAGATGAAACCCTGAGACCACTTCTGGCAAGAACTTCGGGTGCATCCGAAGGACTACCCTACTCCAATGGATCCTGGTGTAGGACTCATGCACCACGAGCGCCTGCAGCTTGCTCACTCGCCTGGTGGAGGTGAGCGCCACCAAGAAGACAACAGGACAACCTTCCAGGAGAGGTACTTGAAAGGACAAGTCGCTATGGGCTCAAAAGGGACCCCCATGAGCTTCCCTAGGACCACGTTGAGGACCCACATTACTGGTGGTAGGCAGACTGGGGACTGTGCTCACCAAGGGGTGAACGGACACAGCCTAGCCCGGTCCTCTACTTCGTGGTGATGGTATGCAGAGGTGCCCCCTGGCTAAATTGGACTTTAGGCCTGCACCAGATAGGTGTAAGAGGTACCGCAATACCTTTGCTATGGCACAAAAGAAGAGGTTAAGGCCCTGTTCCGCACACCAGAGAGAGAACCTGTGCCATTTAAAGGCATAGGCCCATCATGTAGAGTCCTTAAGCAAGGCAGCAGAACATTCTCCACTGGCCGAGTCAGGCCGTAGTGAGCGATGGCTACCCTTTCAGCAACCAGGCAGTCAGAGACAGGGACTGGAGATTGGGGTGGTGCAGGATGCTGTCCTCCTGTGAGAGCAGGTCCAGGGCGCACCCCAGCAGCCAGGGGTTCCCCTGAGATAACTGCAATAATAGGGGGAACCAGTGCTGTCTCAGTCATCGGGGCACAATGAAGAGGACGGAGGCCACTTCTGTCTGAATCTTCAGTTGGGCCCGCGGCACCAGAGGCATCAGCGAGAAGGCATACAGAAAGCCCTCGGACTGCAGGAGAAAGGCGGCATCCACCACTTCCAGAGCCTGGCCTGGTTTTCTGGAGCAGAACCTCGTGAGTTGTGCTTTCTCTGGGCAGGCAAAGAGGTCAATCTCCAGGGTGCCCCACCGCCGGAAGATCCTCTCCAGGACAAATGTATTCAGTCTCCACTCGTGGGGCTGGAGGACGTGGCTCAGGCGGTCTGCGAGCAAATTGTCTTGGCCCAGCAGGTACAAAGTCTTGAGGAACATGTTCCTCACTGCCATGAAGTTCCAGAGGCACACCACCTCCCAGCAGAGGTGGTACGACTCTGTGGCTCCCTGCATGTTGATGCAGATCATCACTACTTGGTTGTCCATCTGGATTTGGATAACCTGCCCCTCCAGATTGCCCTTGAAGACTCACAGGGCATAGTAGACTGCTCTGAGCTCGAGCAGGTTGATCTGCGAGGCATTCTCTTCCGGCAACCACGGCTCCTGTGAATGGAGGTGATTGCAATAGGCCCCACAGCCCAACTTGGACGTGTCCATAGTGAGGACGTGCTGAACTGGTGGGGCCTGGAACTTTAGGCCAGCCGTCAGGTTGTGCTGGTCCTGCCACAAAGTCAGGGTGGCTGCCAAGTTGGGAGTGACCTGGTAGGTGGCCCGTCACCTGCACCTACTATTGAGCTCTGAGTGTCCATTGGGCCTGCCGCATGCGTAGGCGGGCAAATGGGGTCACGTGGATGGTGGATGCCATGTGACCCAAGAGGCAAAGCATCTGTCGGGCAGTCACAGAGGTGACGCCCTGCACCTCCCGCGCTAGGGCGACAAGGCGCGGGGGTACCAGGAGTAGGAATGCTCTTGCATGTGTGGAGTTGAGCAGGGCCCCGATGAACTCCATGCATTGGGTTGGGACGAGGTGGGACGAAGTTCACCACGAATCCTAGGATGCTGCAGCAGCCCCAACATGCGCTGCGTAGCTTTGTGCACCTTGCAAGGAGTGCCAGCCCGCATGCGCCAGTCGTCCAAGAAGGGAAACACAAAGATCCTGAGGATCCTGAGATGAACGGCCATGACCACTAGGAACTTTGTAAATACCCGTGGGGCGGAGGTGAGGCACCCTGTACTGGTAGTGGTGGCCTCCCACGACAAAGTGGAGGTACAGACGGTGCCTTGGATGGCTCGGGATGTGGGTATATGCATCTTTTAGATGCACGGAGCATAGCCCATCTCGCTGGAGGAGGAAATAGGGCAGCAAGGTTCCAAGAGATACCATTTTGAACTTCTCCTTGATGGAAGCTGTTGAGGTCCCGAAGGTCCAGGATGGGCCTGAAGCCCTCTGTCTTCTTGGGAACCAGGAAGTAGCAGGAGTAGAACCCCCGAGTCCCTGTAGATAAGGCAGGACGAGCTCGACAGCCCAATCCTCGAGCAACAACTCGAGCTCTTTCAGGAGCAGCTCCCCATGCAAGGGGTCCAATGGTAATTCCCCTGTGAATGAGGGAGGAGACAGCACACAATGACCACTTGCAGCACCCAGGCATCTGCTGTTATTGTGGGCCACCTGTGTGCGAAGTGGACGAGCCTTCCCATGAACCTTGAGCCCGTGACCTCCTGAGGGAGGGAGGCGCTGCACAAAGAGTCAAACTCCCCCCAGGCCATGGCTGAGCCACTGTTTAAGGCTTGTGAGCTTTGGGCTTACAGGGGCCGTGCCCTTGGCCCGCTGCCCCTGAGGGGGAGCGGGGTAGGCCTGGAACTTAGGGTATTTTCCGTAAGTCTTCTTTGTCTTCGGGTGGAAGGACTTTTTCCCCCCAAAGCCTTCTGGCAGGAAGGATCTGACACTTTCTTGAACAGCCTGGTCCTGGTCATGAATTCCTTCTCCAACTCATCAGCCTAGTCAGTCATGGGCTTGCTGAAGAGGTTATCATCTCAGCAGGGGACATCAGCTAGCTTGTTCTGCACCCATTGCTCCAAGTCAGAAGACAACAGGCAGGCAAGGCAGCAGGCACTAATGCCTACCATGGCCATTCGAGCAGCCGACTCTAAGCCATCAAAGGCTGCTTGAGTCTGAAATTTGGAGCATTCCTTGACCGAGGAAACCAGGGTCCAAAAGCATTCAAGGGGCTCTGATAGACCAGTTGAGAACCCGGCGAGCTCCTTTGCCAGGTCTCTCAAGTACATACCCATGTACAGCTGGTAGGCCTGGATCCAGGCTATATTGAGCCCTGGAAGCACTTCCTACCAAACGCATCAATGATACGGGCCTCCCTGCCAGAGGGTACTGAGGAGTGCTTTTGGCTCTTAATTCGATGCATAGCCGACTCCACCATGGAATTGTGTGGAAGTTGTGCCTTCTGGAATCCTGGGCTCTTGCCGACTCGATACCAGGAATCGAGTCAACGGTGCACAATCAGCACCGTCACCGGGTTCTCTCATATCCTGAGCAACAGGCACCGTCACCGGGTTCTCTCATATCCTGAGCAATCGGCACCGTCACCGGGTTCTCTCATATCCTGAGCAACAGGCACCGTCACCGGGTTCTCGAATATCCTGAGCAACAGGCACTCCAGGACGGGGGATGAGGGCACGGGCACAGTCAGTGTCTCCCGAGGAGGGACCTCATACTAGAGGATCTCCAGGTCCTCAGCATGAGATTCGTCATCCGGCACCGCCATGAAGGAAAGTGTTGGGACATCTTCCTCACAACAAATACGGGTGACCTACATGAAGCGGCAGGTGCACCTACTCTTGCCGCCTTGCTGGGCAGACTAGATGGACCATGCTGATCTTTATCTGCTGTCAATTACTATGTTACTATGAACCTCTGTAGGGGTTCCCCCTTGAGGTCTGCCGAGAAAGCGTAATTACTCACCTGTAACAGGTGTTCTCCAAGGACAGCGGGAATTGGTCCTCACATATGGGTGATGACTTTGCCAAAGGAGCTCCGAGCAGAGCATTTCCCCAGCTTTTAAAGAAAGCCTTTGGGAATGCTACCATACATGCGTGATCCCGTTCCCGCCCAAGGGTGCCATCTTGTTCAGTCAGATGACACAGCTTAGGCAAACGGTGAAAAGATAAAGAAGGTAAAGCGTAGTTACTCACCAGTAATAGGTGATCTCCAGGAAAAGCAGGAATTTAGTCTTCACATATGGGTATCGTCAGTACTGCGTCCAATAGGAAAGCTTTTGGGAGCATCCCACAGCGCATGTGTGCTGCCTTCCCACCTCTGTACCTCTCTCACTTCAGTTGAGTTTATAGCTGAGATCAAAGGAGAGAAGTAGAGAAAGAGAGAGATAGAGACAACTCCTAGGGGAGGTGGGTGGGTTGTGAAGACTAAATTCCTGCTGTTCCCGGAGATCACCTGTTACAGGTGAGCAACTACGCTATCTCCAGGAACAAGCAGGAATGTAGTCTTCACATATGGGGACTCCCCAGCTGAAAGATGTCAAGGGGTGACCCCAGCTAGCTGCGAACCCAGGTGAGATGGGTCATGCTTCCTCCCACGGACCTTAGGCATCCAAACTGTAGATGGTGGGTAGGAGTTGTATTAAGTATGGAAGAGATGTTGTAGAACAGCCTGGCCAAATGAGGCATCTCGACAGGCGTCCTTGTCTAAGTAATAGTAGGCTGTGAAGGTATGTACCGAAGTCCAAGTGGCTGCTTTGCAGATGTCATCAATAGAGACAGAACAAAGGTTAGCCGTTGAGGCTGCCATTGCTCTCACATTGTGAGCCGTGACATGGCCTTCGAGAGAAAGTCCCTTACTCTGATATGTATAGGATATGCAATCTGCAATCCAATTTGACAGAGTTCTTTTAGAAACTGGAAGTCCCAAATGACTAGAGTCAAAATCCACAAAAAGTTGAGAAGATTTTATATGTGGCTTAGTTCTTTGGAGATAAAAAGCCAAGGCTCTTTTACAATCCAATGTGTGAAGATTCCTTTCCGCACTGGAGGCATGAGGCCTAGGGAAGAATATAGGAAGATAAACCGACTGGTTTAAATGAAAAGGTGATACCACCTTTGGCAGAAAGTGAGGATGAGTCCTGAGGACTACTTTATCATGGTGAAACATCCTGTTAGCTGAGTGGATGAGAATATGCGTGTACGCATCTTAGATCTGGAAAACATAGCCAATCTTGACTTTGAAGGTATGGTAAAAGTGTTCCAAGGGAGATCTTGAACTTTTCTTGGAACAAATACTTGTTTAATTCTCTGAGGTCTAGTATAGGCCTGTGTCCCCCTGTCTTCTTTGGAATAAGAAAATAGAGGGGGGGGGGGGGTTAGAAACCTGTCCCTTGTTGGGATATGGGCACTTCTTCAATTGCTCCTTGAGCCAGAAGTGACGTGACCTCCTGCCACAAGAGATCGGTGGCGGGGCCCTGAGAATTGAACTGTCTCAGAATTGTAGGTGGGGGCAAGTTGAGGAAATGAAGCTTGTATCCCAATCTTACAATGGACAGAGTCCAATTTTCTGATGTTATTTGTTGCCATCTTTTGACAAAATGGCATAGTATGCCTGGAATGGTCAAGGGTTCTGGACCTTTTAGGGGCAGAATGACTAAGTTCTCTAGGTGGAAGTCAAAGATCCCGAGGGAGCTGGGTCTGTTGAGCCGGTTGAGCTTGTGGCTTACTCTGCTGTCTGTTCTGTTGTTGTCCCTTTTGGGAAACATGAAGTGGACAGTGAGTTTGATGGGTGTAAGATTGGTAAGACTTCTTTTTCTTACCGAAAAAAGGTTTCTTGAATGTTTTCTTTTTTGCTGGGTTGGCTGTAGCCTTTGAGAATCTGTTCAAAGTAGTATTGTCAGATTCAAGCTGATTTGCCTTGTCTTGACAGTCCTTACCAAAGAGATTTTCTCCTGTGCAAGGAATGTTTCCCAGTTTTTCTTGCACCCATTGTTCCAAGTCTGATGCTTGAGGCCAAGCAATACGACGTGCTATGGATATAGCAGAGGTTCTGCTAAGACATTCAAAAGACAGTTCATAAATTTAGAGACATTCTGGGCATGTTTGACCAGAATAAGGTAATCTGCTCTTTTTTCCTCTGAAACACAAGGACTAATGAGCTCCAAGTCCTTTGTGACTTCTTCCAGGAACAGTCCCATATACAGAATGTAGGAACTGATCCTGGCTCCCAGCATGGAGGATTGAACACATCGACGGCCAAAGGCATCGAGTGTCCTGGATTCACGGCCTGGAGGATTAGAAGTGTGTGTTTTTGCACTCTTGATTCTTCGCATGACCGATTCCACTACCATTGAATGATGTGGTAACCAAGTTTTTTGAAAACCAGGACAACTTGGCACTTGGTACATAGTGTCCAGGCGTCGGGAATGTGACGATATTGTTAAAGGAGTCTCCCACATTCTCAACATCAGATCATGTAAGATCTTGTGAATGGGAAGCATAGCTGCTTCCTTGGGAGCCATAGGGTATTAGCAGAATTCTTTATTCCTCTGCCCTAGGTTATTTTTCTGGAATCACAGTGATTGCAAGGCCTTTTGCTAAATCATGTATGAGGTCCCGAAGGACATATCTTCTGGAGGAGACATCCTGCGTTGAGGAGAGGGAGTTGAATCTTCTAATAGATTCACTCTGGTACCAGTAGAATCATCAGTCATCGGAATCGGAAAACTCAAGCACCGGCTGCTCCTGTGACGCATGGTATCGATACCGCTCGAAGTCGGTGCCAAAGTGTCTCGGTTCCTGATCTCCAATACCGGACATCGGCATGGGGGGGAGCAGTCCTGTTGAAACAGGTGCTGTCTGTACCAGTACCAATGTCGGTACTGATACCTGTGGAACCATCTGTTGCAGTCTTAGCGGTACTGAGGCTCCTAAGAGGGCCGCTAGACTGCATTCGATAGTGAGGATTCTGTGATCCATTGCTCCTGCCCAGTCATAAACCGCGCTACAAGCGGCTGAGTGGAGACAGGCTATCCATCAAAGGGCTTGTGGAAAGCCGCAATGGCACTAAGGTAGACTCTTACTGAATTAGTCTTGAGACCAGAAGATGAAAGCTGGAGGAGATACTCCAGTAACCCCTCTACTGGAACTGAAAAAGGATTCAGTTCCTTCTTTGAACACCAGATAGAGGAACCTTTTCCACTTGAAGGCATAGGCCCGCCTTGTGGAAGGTTTCCTCAAGGCCAAAAGGATATCTTTAACCTGTTGAGAGAGGCTGACATCCAGGAATTCTAAGCTCTCAGCAACCATGCCATCAGGTGTAAAGACTGAGGATTCGGGTGCAAAAGCATCCCATTCTCCTGGGATAGATGATCTGAAGCACATCCCAAGTCCAGAGGCCTGACTTGAGAGAGACGTAGAAGCAGTGGATACCAGGTCTGTCATGGCCAATGTGAGGCTATGAGGTTCATATGGCCCCCATCTCTCTGGAGTTTGAACAGAGTCTTGGGAATGAGGGGAATGGGTGGGTAGGCATACAGGAAGTCCTGACCCCAGTGGAGATGGAAAGCATCCATTGCCTGACTGTTCCAAGCCAGAATTCTGGAACAGAATTGGGGAGGTTTGGCATTCTGAGGACATGCAAATAGGTCTATGTCTGGGGTTCCCCAGATTCGAAAGATTCAAGCCATCTGTTCTGAATGAAGAGACCACTCGTGTGGCAGTAGCACTCGACTGAGTTTGTCTGCCAAGAGATTCTGTGTGCCTGGGAGATACACCACCAGTAGGTGAATCTGAAGGCCTCTTGCGAAGGACCAGAGGTGTAGAGCATCGCTGCACAATGCCTGAGAGCCTGTTCCACCCTGCTTGTTCACATAGAACATGGCTACCTGATTGTCCGTCTGGACAAGAACTGTCTAGTAGCACAGATGGTCCTGAAAAACTTGGAGTGTAGAAACAGCTCCGAGTTCCAGTAGATTTATGTGAAGACAAGTCTCCTTCTGGGTCCAGAGACCTTGAGTGGAGAGATTGTCCGTATGAGCCCCCCAACCTGACCTGAATGCATCCATCGTCAAGATAGCTTGGTGCAGTGGCTGCTGAAAAGGTGACCCTAAGAAAAGGTTTTCTAGTGTTGTCACCACTGAAGGGACGAAATGAGGCATGCAGAGTTTCTGATTTTGTTCCCCAGATGACCTGACGCATGTGTCCACTGAGAGACTATGGTCCACTGGGCTGCTCGCATGTGTAGGTGAGCATAGGGGACCAACATGTACAGTGGATGCCATATGCCCCAGCAACTGAAGCATTTCTCGATCAGTCAGGAAAGTTTTCAAAGCTGCTTGAGAAGTCAGTTGAACTATTTGAGCGCAGCGTATTTGTGGCAGGAAAGCCCTTGACTGCTGTGTGTCTAGAAGAGCCCATATGAACTCTAGAGACTGAGAAGGGGTGAGATGGGAGATTTGGGAGATTTATGACCAATCCCAAATACTGCAGAATTTGCATCGTGCAGGAAAGAGTGGAGCTGGCTTCTGGAGCTGTTGGTGCTCGGATCAGCCAGTCATCTAAGTAGGGGAGCACGAATATCCCTAGAGTCCTTAAAAATGCTATCATCACTGCCATGCATTTTGTGAAGACTCTGGGGGCTGAAGGCAGGCCAAAGGGTAGAAACTCTGTACTGGCAATGTCTTCCCTGAAATAGGAATTGAAGAAACCTCCTGTGTTCTGCATGAATAAGGACATGTATATAGGCGTCTTTTAGGTCTAGAGAACATAGCCAATCCTGACTCTGAATGTAAGGGAGAAGTGTTCCGAGAGAGATCATTTTGAATTTTTCTCGGAAAAGATTCTTGTTTAACTCCCTGAGGTCCAGTATGAGTCTGTACTGCTTTCTTTGGAATAAGGAAGTAGGGGGAGTAAAAGCCCAGGCCTTGTTGAGAAATAGGTATCTCCTTTATCGCTCCCTGAGCAAGGAGTGAGGTGACCTCTTGACACGAGAGTGGTGAGGGGGGGGGCTGAGAACTGAACTCTCTTGGAGTAGAGAGAGGGGACATATTGTGGAAGTGGAGTTTGTACCCCTCTGTCACTATGGAGAGAGCCCAATGTTCTGATGTTATCTGCTGCCACCTCTTGGCAAAGTAACAGTCTGCCTGGAATGTTGAGAGGCTCTGGTATTTCTAGAGGAAGGATGACTAGGTTCTCTAGGAAGAAGTCAAAGATCTTGTGGAGACTGTCTGCTGAGCTGGTTGAGCTCTGGGGACTTGAGCCTTCCTTTGTTTTGGCTGCTGCTGCCCCTTCTGGGGAGCAGGGATTGGACCGTGGACAGTTTGGGTGTAAGAAGGATACCAAACCCTTTTTCAACAAGAAAAAGAAATTCTGTCTTTTTCTTAGCTGGGTTGGCAGTGGTCCTGGATAGTCTATTCAAGGTAGTATTCTCAGACTTAAGCTGAGAAGCTTTATCCTGCTAGTCCTTGCCAAAGAGGATTTCTTCTGTGCAAGGAATATTCCCTAGCTTATCTTGCACCCATTTTCTCTAAATCAGATGCTTGTAACCAAGCAATCTGACGTGCACCGATAGAAATAGCAGAGGTCCTGCTAATGCATGCGAAACAATCAAAGGTTGCCCTGTTCATGAACTTAGAAACATTTTGGGCATGCTTAACAAAAGTAAGGAAAACAGCCCTCTTGTCATCTGGGAGAAGAGGAGCCATGAGTTCCAAATCCTTAGTAACCTCTCGAAAAAACATACCCATGTAGAGTATGTAAGAACTTATTCTGGTCGATAGCATAGAGGCCTGAAAACATCGACGACCGAAGGCATCAAGAGTTATCGCCTCACTGCTCGGAAGATTAGAGGAATGTGTCTTGGCACTTTTGATCTGGCGCATCGCCGATTACACAACCATGGAATGGTGTGGTAACTGTGTTTTTTGGAACCCGGGACACTGAGGTACCCGGTACATTGTATCGAGCCTTCGAGAACGTAGAGACACCATTAAGGGTATTTCCCACATTCTACAGTAGTGGCCAAAAGATTAAGACAGGTATCTTTTTCTACAAATTATTGTTAAATAATGTACTGTGGAGATGTCACACGTGCTTACTTATTTAATCAGCATGGCGATTAGTCACACCATGCATCTGGCGCCCATTTTAGTTTACTTACACTCTGTAGTAGGTTTCTTGGATGAAGTTTTGAATTTTTACAACTAGGAAAAGATTGAAAGTTACATGTAAAATATACAATCAAGATGGGTAGAAAGTGCGATATTAATGACTCTGTAAAGGGACACGTTGTCACACTCCATGCTGAAGGATATTCGCAATGTGCTATTGCAAAACATTTGCATATATCAAGGTGTGCAGTTCAGAATGTTCTGAAATCAGGTGGCCGTACATGTCATTCGAAATGTGGGCGCAGACGGATAACTACTGGACGAGATGACCGATTCCTCAAAAGCATTATTACATCTAGTCCACATACTTCATCTCAACGTGTGGCTCAGTTAGCAAATGATCGAGGAATAAAGATAAGTGCCAGATCTGTCCGACGACGGCTTGTGGATGAATTCAAACTCGTGGCCAGAAGACCTGCCAAGAAGCCTATGATGACCAGGAAACAAATTGCTGCCCGCAAACAGTTTTGTAGCAAGATGAAAGACAAATCTGCTGAATGGTGGGAGAGGGCAATGTTCATAGATGAAAGTACATTTCAACAAGTACGTGGGAGTGGTTACAACTACGTCCGTCGACCAGCAGGCGAGAGACTAAATCCGAAGTACAAAAACAAGACTGTTAAACACCCACCATCGGTCATGGTATGGGGTGGTATCTCGAAGAATGGACGATGAGGCCTGCACATTTTTGAGAAAGGTGAAAGAGTAAATGCTGCAAAATACATATCCGTTCTGAACAGTAAAGTTAAAATACACATGAATGTTTCTGGCACAACTATATTTCAGCAGGACTCGGCACTGTGCCACACTGCAAAAACAGTCAAAAAATGGTTCGTGGACAAGATCGAACTGCTACCAAGTTGGCCATCGAACTCTCCGGATCTCAATGTAATTGAAAACTGTTGGAATCTTATGAAGAAAAAGGTGGCAGCACACTGTCCAACTTCAGAAGCAGATTTAAAGGACATACTCAAGCATGTATGGGTCAACGAAATCACTCCGGCATACTGTAAAACGCTAGTGGAGTGGAGGAGTGGCCTAGTGGTTGGGGCAAGGTACTTCAGGCCGAAAGGTCGGGGGTTCAAATCCACTAGAGGACAGCAACCTTGGGCCGGAAGGACTGGGGTTTCTAGTCCCACAGGTGCTCCTTGTGGTCTTGGGCAAGCCACTTAACCCTCCATAGCCCATGTTCCCTGTAAAATAGTTATCTCCAAGTTATAATACCCTGTTCAATGTAATTTCAGTTTGTTCAATGTAAACCACACTGATGCAGAATAGCGCGGTATATAAGAGAAAATAAATAAATAAATAAATAAATAAATAAAATAAATAGTTAACAGCATGCCTACAAGAATCCAGGCTGTGCTGAAAAATCATGGATACCCTATCAAATATTGACACATACATTGTTTCCTGAATAAAACTTTGAAAATGACATATATATCTTTGGTTCTTGAAGCTTTTGAACATGAAAGTGACAAGTACTTTTCTAATAAAATTCTGATATTTTGGATTCTGCCTTAAGTTTTTGGCCACTTCTGTAAGCATGAGATCATGCAAAATCCAGTGTATGGGAAGGGTTGCGGCCTCCTTAGGGGCTGCCGGATACTGAAGAATTTCAAGTTCTTCAGCTCTCGGTTCCTTCTCGGGGGTCACAGTGATCGAGAGGCCCCGAGCCACATCCCGTATAAAGTCTTGAAAAGACATGTCCTCTGGAGGAGACATCCAACATTGTGGCGAAGGAGATGGATTCTCCAGAAGAACCGCTCTGGTATCGATGAAGTCATCAGAATCATCGGAATTGGAAGACTCGAAGTATCGACAGGCCAGGTGCTCCCGTACTGCCTGACGGTACCGATCGAAGTCGGCATCAGAATGCCTCAACACCGGACCCTCTATGCCGGACACCGATTCTAGGGCCGGCATGGGTGGTAGCATGGAGAGCGGCGCAACGGTAGATGCAGATACATCCATGTTTACGTCATCAGAATATAGAAAGACTAGGGGACATGCAAGGAAGCTACAAGGTAAACTATTCAAGACAAATAAGAGAAAATATTTTTTCACTCAACGTGTAATCAAACTCTGAAATTTGTTACTGGAGGATGTTGTAAAAGCTGTTAGTGTAGCTGGGTTTAAAAAAAAGGTTTGGACAAGATCCTGGAAGAAAGGTCCATAAACCATTAAGGGACCCAGGATATCACTGCTTGACCCAATACAAGCATTGTGGAACCTGTATCTTTTGGGGAAACTGCTAGGTACGTATGACCTAGATTAGCCACTCTTGGAAACAGGATACTGGGCTTGATGGACCTTGGTCTGACCCAGTATGGCATATCTTATGTTCTTATGGTATCGGTACTGATGGCTGCAGAACCGAATGTAGTAGCTTTAGCGGTACGGAGGCTGCTGACAAGGCCGCAAGACTGCACTCAATGGCTAGGATACGTTGATCTATGGAGCCCGCCAATGTCTGGGTGTCAGTACCAGCGGAGCAGGCCACGACCCCAGAACATGGCATAAAGATCTCTCTGGAGAGGTACCGCCACATTTTGAACATTTTTTGAGACCACTAGTTGGTTTCTCCATTTTGAAAGAAAACAGGGCCTAGTGCCCAAAATGGCACCGAAGCACCAAGAGGGGACAGGCCCTCATGAAAAAGCTTTCTTTTTTTTTAGAAGAAAGAAGAAGAAAATAAAGATGACACCAGTGGTACCGGTGTAGGTGTCGACGGGAGGGCAGATGGGACCACAAAAAAGAAAATTTTCTGCGGTGACAGGAGTTGCTGCCTGACGGCTCTGCGGAAAACGAAAAACTGAAGAGGGAAAGTAGGAAAGGCAGGAAGGCAGCAGCGCAGGCGCAGTGGGATGCTCCCAAAAGCTTTCCTATAGGACGCTGGGGAGCGTTCCAGTGCGGGCTCCATTGGTGCTGACGATATCCCTATGTGAAGACTACATTCCGGCTTGTTCCTGGAGATAGGAGGCAACTCCCAGGGGAGGAGGGAGGGTTGTGGGGACCGATTCCTGCTGTCCCTGGAGAAAGCGTAGTTACTCACCTGTAACAGGTGTTCTCCAGGAGCAGCAGGAATCAGTCCTCACTTATGGGTGACGTCGGCGCCGACGGAGCCCTCGCGGAGCAATTTTCCCCAGCTTTCAAAGAAAGCCTTTGGGAATTGCAGCGCGCATGCGCGGTCGTCTTCCCGCCCGAAGGTGCCATCTTAGCCAGTCAGATGACATAGCTAAAAAAGACAGCATAAAAATTTGCAAAAAGAACATAAGCAGACGATTGCAACTCCAAGGGGAGGAGGGAGGGTAGTGAGGACTGATTCCTGCTGCTCCTGGAGAACACCTGTTACAGGTGAGTAACTACGCTTTCTCCAGGACCAAGCAGGAAGTCAGTCCTCACTTATGGGACTCCAAAGCTCAAGGCTACCGGAGACCCTAAGCACAAAAATGAGCTCCCTCTAGCTCAGCAGCACAGAAGGAAAGAATCTTCGCTGAATTATCACCCACCGGTAGCCCACATCCGGGATGGAGGGTAGGAGTTGCTCAGACCTCAAAGAGATTACGGAGGACTGCCTGTCCGAAAGCACTGTCCCTACGGGACTCCCTCTCGAGACAGTAATGGACCGCAAAAGTCTGGCTCGAAGACCAAGTAGCGGCCCGGCAGATGTCTGCCAGCGGAATAGAGCGGAGGTAAGCCACTGACGTGGCCTTTGCCCGAACACAATGAGCCGTGACTCGACTTTCTAAGGCGAGTCCGGCTGCCCCATAAGCCCAAGAGATACAGTCCGCAACCCAGATGGACAGAGTACGCTTGGAGACCGGGAGTCCCAATTTATTGGGGTCAAAAGACACAAAAAGCTGAGCAGCTTTACGGTGCTCCCGCGTACGGTCAAGGTAGAAGTTCAATGCCCTTCTACAGTCCAGGGTATGGAGGACCGTCTCGGCTCGGCTGGAGTGTGGTCTGGGAAAGAAGGTTGGAAGTACCACCTCCTGATTGATGTGAAAAGGGGAGACCACTTTAGGCAGAAACTTAGGGTGAGTCCGTAGGACTACCCTATTCTTGTAGAACCGAGTGTAGGGGGGATCAGACACGAGGGCCTGCAACTCACTTACGCGCCTAGCGGAAGTGAGGGCTACCAAGAACAGTGTTTTCCAAGACAGAAAACGGAGAGAACATGTAGCCATGGGTTCAAAAGGCGGACAGGTGATCCGCTGCAAAACCACATTCAGGTCCCAGTTCGGCGCTGGCGGGCGCAGAGGTGGTTTAAGTAGAAGGAGACCTCGGAGAAACCTCGCTACGAGAGGGTCGCTGGAGAGAGGTCTACCGTCCACCGGCACATGATGTGCCGAAAGAGCACTGAGGTGAACTTTGACGGAGTTGGACTTAAGTCCTAGATTAGAGAGGTGTAGCAAGTACTGCAAGATCACCGACACCGGGCAGGAGAAGGGATCCTGAGACTGTTCGGTACACCAGACTGCAAAGCGACGCCATTTAAGGGCGTAGCATTTGCGGGTAGAAGGCCGTCGCGAAGCCAAGACGACCTCCTCCACCTCCGCCGGCAGGAGAAGGGGAGCAAGGACTACCCTCTCAGCAGCCAGGCCATGAGGTTGAGAGACCTGAGGTTGGGGTGCAGTAGGGACCCCTGATCCTGGGTGAGGAGATCCGGTTGCGCCCCCAGAGGGATTGGATCCTCCACTGCCAGTTGCAGCAGGAGCGGAAACCACGGCTGCCTGGGCTAGCGAGGGGCCACCAGGATCATGAAGGCTTTGTCTCGGAGAACCTTGAAAAGGGTCCGAGAGACTAACGGAATGGGAGGGAAAGCGTACAGAAGGCTCCCCGACCATGAGATCAGAAAGGCGTCCGCCGCAACCCGAAGGGGGTGAGGCTGACGAGAGCAGAAGCGAGGAAGTTGCCGGTTGCGAGGACTGGCAAAGAGATCCATCGTGGGGAGGCCCCACCTGAGGAAGAGCTTCTGGACGATCAAGGGATCCAGACGCCACTCGTGCGGCTGGAGGACCCTGCTGAGTTTGTCCGCCAGGCAATTTTCTGGGCCCGGGAGATAAACTGCCTTGAGGAGAATGCCGTGACTGACGGCCCAAGAGCAGAGCTTCTGTGCCTCCCGGCAGAGGAGGAAGGAGCCCGTGCCCCCCTGCTTGTTCACGTAGAACATGGCAACTTGATTGTCCGTCTGGACAAGGACGGACTGTTGGGAGGTCAGGTGGGAGAAGGCCTTGAGAGCTAGGCGGATCGCCCTGAGCTCCAGGAAGTTGATCTGCTGAGCAGACTCCCACTTGGTCCAGAGGCCCTGAGTACGTGCCTCTTGGCAATGGGCTCCCCAGCCCAGGAGGGATGCATCGGTGGTCAGCACCCGGGTCGGCTGAGGTGACTGGAAAGGCATTCCTAATACCAGGTTCGGCTGCCGGAGCCACCACCGGATAGACGAGACCAGCGGCTCGGAGACGCGCACCAGGTCTGCTAGGCCGCCTGTGGCTTGTCGCCACTGCCGGCGGAGACACCATTGAGCAGACCGCATATTCAGGCGGGCATTGGGGGTCACATGGACGGTGGAAGCCATATGGCCGAGCAGTCTCAGGAAGCGCCTGGCGGAGACCAGGGGCTGGCTGCGAAAGCGGTCGGCAAGGTCCATGAGCCGCTGAGCCCTGTCGAGCGGTAGGTACGCTCGCGCCTGAGGGGTGTGCAGCCTTGCGCCGATGAACTCGAGATCCTGTGAGGGGAACAAAGTGGACTTTGCGAAGTTTATGACAAAGCCCAAGTGCTGCAGCAGAGTCACCGTGCGGCACGTGGCGTGGGTGACCTCCTGAGCGGACGCTGCTCTGATGAGCCAGTCGTCGAGGTACGGAAAGACAAAGAGGCCGCGAAGCCGGAGATGGGCCGCCACGACCGCGAGGCATTTTGTGAAGACTCGCGGTGCGGAGGACAGGCCAAAGGGCAGTACTCTGTACTGGTAATGATTTCCTGCCACCACAAACCTTAGGTATTGGCGGTGGCTTGGGTGGATGAGGATGTGCGTGTAGGCATCCTTTAGATCCAAGGAGCATAGCCAATCTCCCTGCTGGAGGTAGGGCAGAAGGATTCCAAGGGTAAGCATTTTGAACTTCTCCCGCACAAGGAACTTGTTGAGGTTGCGCAAGTCCAGGATGGGTCTGAGGCCCCCTGTTCTCTTTGGTATCAGAAAATACCTTGAATAGAAGCCTTGACCTCTCAGGTGGTGTGGCACCGGTTCCACCGCCTGTTCCTGCAGAAGACCTGCTAACTCCTGAAGGAGCAACTCCCTGTGCAGAGGGGGGCGCGGAGGCTCTCCCGGAAAATAGGAGGGAGGGACCTGGTGGAAGTGGAGAAGGTAGCCCTCTCGCACGACCTGAAGCACCCAGGCATCTGCGGTGATGCTGGACCACCTGTGGGCGAAGTGAACCAGCCGGCCTCCGGTGCTGGGGGGAACCAGCGGGGGGGGAGAGGCTATGCTGAGCGAGTCAAAAACCCCCACCCTGCTGAGCAGGGGCTGGTGGTGCAGGCTTGGGGGCTTGCTGCCTACGGGACCCGTTACCCCGTCCCTTGGCCTGCTGGCCCTGTTGGGGAGCTGCAGGGGCCTGATAATGGGGGTATTGTTTGTAGGCAGCTGCCTTCCTCGGGTAAAAGGACTTTTTTCCCGAGCCCTTCTTTTTCTGGGAAGGGGCGGAGGTCTTCCTAGAAAGCCTGGTCCTGGTGAGAGTCTCAGTCTCAATTTGTGCAGCCTTTTCCGCCATGGGCTTGCCAAAGAGGTTTTCGCCTCGGCAGGGGACATCGACCAACTTGTCCTGTACCCAGGGCTCAAGGTCGGACGACTGAAGCCAAGCCTGTCGGCGGGCACCGATGCCGGCTGCGGCCACTCGAGCCGAGGCTTCAAAGCCATCATAGGCTGCTCGGGACATGAACTTTGAGCATTCCCGAATACCCGTGGACAAGGCTAGGAACCTCCGCAAGGGCTCCTCGGAGAGACCAGCGGAGAATCCGGCTAGCTCTTTAGCCAGATCCCGGAGATACATGCCCATGTATAGCTGGTAAGTCTGGACACGACAGGCGAGCATAGAGCCCTGGAAGCACTTCTTGCCAAGGCCATCCAGGTTACGGGCCTCCCTTCCAGGAGGCACCGAGGAGTGCATCTTCTGGCTCTTAAGACGATGCATGGCCGATTCCACTACCATGGAATGGTGTGGCAGCTGTGCCTTTTGAAAGCCAGGGCTCTTGCGGACTCGATAGATAGAATCGACCCGCTTGCTCAGGACCGGCGAGGAGGCCGGACTCTCCCACATGCGGAAGAGTAGTCGTTCCAGCATAGGAGGAACCGGCACAGTAAAGTGTTCCCTCGCGGGAGAGTCATACTGGAGGGCGTCGAGCTCTTCGGCTCGAGGCTCCTCCTCGGGATCCGCAGGGAAGGCCAAAGCCTTGGCCATATCCCTAACGAAGTCCGAGAACCGGGCATCCTCCGGGGGGGACTGCTTCCGAGGCTCGGACTCCGGAGAGTCCGATGGGACACACCGAGTCCGGAAAGAATCAGGTGACTCTTCCTCCTCAGACCGACTCCGACGAGGACTCGGTGGGGTCGGCCCGGGCAGGGTGCGGCGCCAGCCGCCCCGACGCCGAGGGAGTCGGCGTCGGCGACCTCGGTCCCGAACGGGAGGCCGAGGGCGACCTCGACCGAGGATCGACTCGAGTTCTCATCGACTCGAGGATCGGCTCGGTCTCCGGGGTCGACTTGGACGTCGACGTCCCGGCGGTCGGGGCAGCGACGCCAGCGAAGCCAGCGAGCAGTGCCCGCTGCTGGTCCATGAAGGCAGACAGTCTGCTCTCCAAGGCCGTCAACCTGAGTCCGAGCTCAGGTGACCCAGCAGCCCCCGACTCGGGCCCCGACGGCGTCGGGCCCGACGTCGGCTGTCGCGGAGGCGAGTCCAGAAGGACTACAGGACTTACCCGGGCAGGCATCTCCGACTCCAGGCGAGGTCGCTTCGGGAGGTGCTCCTTCTCCAAGGACCCGGGGCGGCTGTCGGGGCTATGCGACCTGGCCCTCGCGGAGCCAGGAGCGTCCACCGACGCCGCCCTCGCGGGTTTTTCCTTCCGACGATGGTCCCCGGAGGGAGAACCCCGGTCGGAGGAGCTCCGGCGACGGTCCGAGCTGGAGCCTTTCGACACGGAGGCCTCCGACGAGGTCCGGGTACGGCTGGGGTCAGCGAAGATTCTCTCGCGCTGATGCCGCCGACTTCTCAACGCCTTCGAGGACAGTTTGCTGCAGGGCCCACAGATCAGTTCCTCATGATCCGGGCCCAGGCAGCGGAGGCAAAAGTCGTGTGTGTCGGTTAGTGACATATTTCGGTCACACCGACCACACCGCTTAAAGCCACTGGCAGCCATCGGGGGAAAAAGGGCCCCTGCGAGGTCAAAGGACCGGGCTGCCAGGGAAAACGAAAACGAAAGCTGACTAAGTCAGAAAAACCGAAAAAAACGGAAGAGGACTCGAGACCGGCGTCGCGAGTCCGGGCGGGAAAACGATCGGCGTCGAACCGAAAGAAAAAAGTATAAAATAAAGAGGAAAATCAACTTTTTCGCGGGGACAAGACGGGGACGTCTGTAGGGCTCCGCGGAAAAAAGAAGACTGGCTAAGATGGCACCTTCGGGCGGGAAGACGACCGCGCATGCGCGCTGCAATTCCCAAAGGCTTTCTTTGAAAGCTGGGGAAAATTGCTCCGCGAGGGCTCCGTCGGCGCCGACGTCACCCATAAGTGAGGACTGACTTCCTGCTTGGTCCTGGAGAACATCTGTTAGAGGGGAGTAACTATGCTTTCTCCAGTAAGTAGGAAGGCCGTCCTCACATATGGGACTCCCTAGCTCCAGGCTGCCGGGGACCGAACCACGACAGCACCAACGGCTACCGATAGGGAGGCTATGAGTTGCAGAGGGAGAGTCCCTACCAAGAGACTCTGAAGACCCCAGCGTCCAGCATCACCACTGCTCCAGTAGCCTGAACACAGAAGGGTTGGAGGGCAGGATTTGCCTATACACCAAGAATGCTTCAGATTACTGCCTGGCCAAAGGCACTGTCACTGTAGGACTCACATTCACCGCTCACTACTGCCTCGAGAGCATGCACTGAAGACCATGTGGCGGCTTTACAAATTTCTGTCACCAGCACTAAGCGTAGGTTGTCCACCAACACGGCCATAGCCCTCACACAATGAGCATGATACGGTGCTCTAGGGAGAGGCCAGCTAGCTCATAAGCGAGGGCAATGCAGTCCACCACCCAAGTGGACAGGGTTCGCTTGGTCACAGGTAGTCCAGCCTGCTGGGGTCATAAGAGACAAAGAGTTGGGGAACTTTGTGGTGGGCCTGGGTCCTCTGTAGATAGGACAGTGCCCTCTTACAATCCAAACTATGCAGAACCGACTCTGCTTTACCGGCAAATGAGGCCAGCCGACCCCCTGTGGGCTGAGGTAGGACTCCCGGGGAGGGGAGTCCCTGCCCAGGGAGTCTAAAGCTTCCCCCTGGTTGGGTAGGGGCTGGTGTCAGACTTGAGGGCCTTGGGCATCCGGGACCCATGTTCCTGGCTTTTAGGCTGAGGCCTGGTGCTGCTGCCCCGAGTAAGGCTGGTACGGCCCAGTCTTGTGATAGCTCTTTTTCCCAGAAGATTTTTTCTTGGGGAGTGTCTAGGTCTTTCTGGACAGCCTTTGCCAGGTCACTATCTCAGCCTTAATTTCAGCTGCCTTGTCAGACATCGGCTTCCCGAACAAGTTCTTGCCATTGCAAGGGACATCCAGCAGTTTTTCTTGCACCCACTGCTCGAGGTCCGAGGTTTGCAACCATGCTTGTCACCGGGTGCAGATGCTGGCAGCTGCCTCCCTGGCCGCAGACTCAAACCCATTGTAGTGCACCCTAGAGAGGAATTTCAAACAGTCCTGGATGCCTGCCACCAGGGAATGGAACCTCTGGAGGGGTTCCCTGGTGAGGCCCGCCAAGATCCCCAAGAACTCCTGGACAGGCCTTTTAGGTATATTCCCATGTAGAGTTTGTATGCCTGAATACGGCACCCGAGCATGGCACCCTGATAACACTTGTGGCCCAGGAAATCGAGGGCCTGGACCTCCCTGCCGGGGGGAACTGAAAGTAGGTTTTTGGCTCTTCAGTTTCTGCATGAAGGCCTCCACCACCATGGAGTTGTGGGGGGAGTTGCTGTTTATGGAACCCGGGCCCTTCTGGACGCAGTAGATAGTGTCCAGGTGCCGACTGACCACCAGCACAGAGGCTGGGGTCTCCCACATCATGAGGAATAGCCCCTCGAGGATGAGTGGAACTGGCACCATAAGAGTCTCCTTGGGAGGAGATTCATACTGCAGGATCTCGAGTTCCTCGGTGCATGAATCTTCCTCCGACTCCATCTGGACCGAAAGATCCCAGGCCATGTTGCAGACGAAGCCATGAAAGGCTATGTCCTCAGGTGGGGAGTGGCTCCAAGGCTCCGGGGGAGAGGGCTCAGAAGGGACATCCTTGTGCCAAGAGGTCTGCGGAGAGGCCTTGTCCTCGATTTCCCATTAGGATCCCAAGCTCGTTGAGGAATTGGCCTCGGGGGTAGCCCTGGGGCCCAATCGGAGGATCTGGGGTTGGACTCCCGAAAACTTGCTGGGGAGGAATGGATCCCCGAGGAGCACATGACAGAGACCTCAATCGATGCAGTGGACTTACTTGAGGCCGATGGCACTCGGTGCTGGGGCCAATGATGCTGGAAAACCAGACATCAACGCCTGCTGCAAGGCCAGGATGGAGGAGATGCTCTGCTCCTTGGCTGCCATTTCGAACTCGAGGCCCGATGTCTGTGCAGCCTTTGGCATGGACATCGAGGGCCTCTGGTCTGACGCCAGCACTCCAGAGAGTGCATCCTCGAGGAGGACTACGGGTTCATGGGTCCTGGCGGGGTCTCAGTCGACCGAGGACTCCTGTCTCGAGACTTTGAGGGCGCTGCTCGGAGTCGCCCGAGTTCTGCCGCGGTACTTTGTCAGGTTTCATTGGAGGCACCTTGGCAGGCTTCAGTGCCCTTTAATTTTTCTTGGGAGGATCCGGGGCTGCTCTGGAGGAGCCACCGCCGCAGGACTGAGGACGCCTGGACCTCAAGGGAAGTGCCAGCTTTGGGGCTCAGCAATGGGGAGGCTGGAGCAGAGTCAGATTTCGGAAACAGCTTCCCCTACAACTCCAACCACTTTTTGTTTGTTTTGGGGGTCATGGCCTGGCACGAGTCACAGGTGGAGCTGTCGTGGTCCAGGCCCAGGCAGCGGAGATGGCCATCATGGGTATCGGTAACTGAAATAATCTGACTGCAGCGGTTGCATTTCTTGAAACCACCGGGAGTCATGGTGCGAGAACACCCGGCAAGGGTCAACGACCCCCAGGCAAAAAAATGGCACAAAGGCCAGTCGAGGAGGAACCTCATGGAAAAAAGGGAAAGGAAAACAGAGGACGGCACCAAAGGTGCTGGCTCGAGGCAGGAAGGGAACCAGTATGCAAACCGGAGACTTTGAAGGATTTTAAGAACTTTTCCAGGCTACGTCCGTTGGGTTCCGTGGAAAAAAGGAGACTGAACAAGATGGCACCCTTGGGCAGGAAGGAGACCACACACGTTTGGTAGCAATCCCAAAGGCTTTCTTTGAAAGCTGGGGAAATGCTCCATGCAGGGCTCCGTCGGCATCATCATCAGTTCTTCTGGTCTTATTCTATATCTTCCTTTTCATCCCTTGCCATCCCTTGGTCAGATCATTATTGTATCTTCTTTTCTACTTCCTTCTCAGTCACAGCTGCTGATTCTGCTAATCTCCAGCCATCCTGTCGCTTCCATCGCCATATTACTCCATCAACGCTGCTTGCGTTTCCTTCTGCCCAAACCTTGTTCCCTTCGGACTTCACCTCTCAGTCACCTTGTGCTCAGGTTTACACTTGGAATTCTGTGCTTACTACCTCTTTAAATAACTTGGCCTCCTTACGCCCCTCTCCTATCTCAGCAAAACTTTTTCGTTCCCCTTGGTACCATCCTGGCTTATTTTTACTGCGCTCACAGCTTCGTCGTGTTGAGCGGCTATGGCTCACGAACCCCTCTTCGGAAGCTCATGCTCGTTTTCAACAGGTATACTCCTTCTACCGCTCTTCTGTCTATTCCGCAAAATGTTCTTATTACACATCCCTTATTGCTACAGCCTCTAACTCCTCTAGACAGCTTTATTCTATCCTCCATACTCTTTCTGCACCTACCACTCATCCTGTTCATCTGACTACATTACCGGATCCTACACTCCTTGCTGTCGTTTTCCGGGATAAGATTATTGATTTGCGTTCCACTTTTCCCAAACCCCCCCCCCCCTTTTGTCTTCATCTCCTATTTCCTCGTCATCTGTTCCCATTGTTGACACCTCTTGTTCAGCATCTTCCCCCTCAAATCAGG
Organism: Ichthyophis bannanicus; assembly: GCA_033557465.1. Lineage (NCBI taxonomy): Eukaryota > Metazoa > Chordata > Amphibia > Gymnophiona > Ichthyophiidae > Ichthyophis > Ichthyophis bannanicus. The sequence continues at coordinate 45,489,856 of CM066040.1, forward strand.
CTTTGGAACATACCTGGTCCTCTTTTCAACCCATTTCAGCTAAAGAGCTATTTAATACCCTCTCTGGCTCCAGGAAGACCACGTGTTCACTGGATCCCATTCCCTCTAGCTGGATATCCGAACCATCTCTTGCCTTACTGCCTCTTGTTCAAACTATTTTTAATTCCAGCTTATCTACTGGGATCTTTCCTACCCCTTGGAAGTCAGCTATTATTTGACCACTACTTAAGCAATCCTCACGCGACCCTTCTGTTCCGGCACATTGGCGTCCAGTTTCAAACCTCTCATTTCTTGCAAAAGTGCTGGAAAAACTTGTGTTCTCTCAATTAGCATCCCACGTTGAGACCACTAACGTCCTCCATCCGGGTCAGTCTGGTTTCCGTGCAGACCACAGCATGGAATCTGTCCTTCTTGCCCTGCTAAATGAGTAACATGCTGCTCACGATCGAGGGGATATTACTTTGATTGTTTGTATCACTAGATCTCTCCTCTGCCTTTGATTTGGTAGATCATCATACATTGCTCTCTCGCCTTCATGACTCAGGAATACGGGGTACTGTGCAGCAGTGGTTTCACTCCTTCCTCACTTCCCATAGCTTTTCTGTTCATTTAAGTGATGCATCCTCCCAAATATTTCCTCTAATTTGTGGAGTTCCTCGGGGATCTGTGCTCTCCCCATTACTCTAACCTTTTTCTTGCCCCTCTGCTTCTCCTTATTCTGCAATATCCGGTGTCCACATATCTCTACGCTGATGATATTGTTCTTCTTTACCACACTTCCCCAATTGCTATTGATCTCTCTCCACTTAATGGCTGCCTTACTCACATTGCCGCATGGGTTTCTAATAACTTTCTCCATCTCAACCCAACCAAGTCTATGGCTATATGGGTTTCTCTAAGCATCCCTGTCCAAATATTGCCCCTCAATTAAGTTCCACTGCTATCCCCCTGGTTTCTTCTTTCCATTATCTGGGTGTTGCATTGGATTCATCGCTCTCCTTTCAAGAGCATGTATCCATCCTTGTTCGATCTTTTTGTGCACTTCATCAGATTCGTGCAGTTCGACCATTGTTAGCGCCCTCTTCACTTATTACCCTCTTGCTAGCACTGATGAGTAGGCTAGACTACTGTAATGTAGCTCTTGCTAGTCTTCCCCTTTATCAACTTCAGCGCTTACCATTACTACAAAATACAGCAGCCCGCCTCATTACTCATACTAAGCGTTCTGATCATATTACCCCTCTGTTGATACGTCTTCACTGATTACCCATCCGCTTCAGGATTCAATATAAGTTTTTGACACAAAGTTCTCTTTACTTTACCTCAATTCCTCAATATTTATCTAACCTCATAACTCTTCACATCCCCTCTCGTCAACTTCGCTCTCTTCACGCAAATCAGCTTGTTCTCCCATCCCCATCTCAGGCTCACCTAGAGCTAATGCGTCATGCTGCGTTTTTCTTCCTCAGTCCTTCACTTTGGAATGCTTTGCCATCCTTGCTCCGCCTTGAAGCTTCCTACTCAAAATTTAACACACTTCTCAAAACACACTTATTTCAACAGGCTTATAACATTCCTGGCACTGATCCTTATTAGTTTCTCTTCCTCTTGTTTCCCTCTATATTCATTGGCTATTACTGTATCTTCTCTCTCTTTCCTATCACATAAATGGCGTTCTTTTCCTGTTCTGCATCATTAATGTTTTATTGTAAACCGCTCTAATGCCTTGGCCTGGGTGGTATATCAAGTGTAAAATAAAGATAAAGATCACCCATATGTGAGGACTAACTTCCTGCTTGTTTCTGGAGAATCCACCAAGCTCCTTCAAGAGATCCTTCAGGTACATGCCAATGCAGAGCTGGTACGGCTGGATCCAGAAGGACTGGATCTGGCATGTCAGCATCAAGCCCTGAAAGGACTTCTGATGAAGGGGGTCGAGGGCTTGGGCTTCCCTGCTGAGTGGCACAGATGAATGGTTTTTTTGGCTCTTGAGGTGGCGCATTGTCGACTCCACTACCATAGAGTTGTAGGGAAGCTGGGTCTTTTGTAACCCGGGGCTTTGGCGTACCTGGTACATGGAATCGAGGCGCTTGCTAACAATTGGTACCTATGCCAGTGTTTCCCACATTCGGAGGAGGCAGTAGTCTAGAATCGAGGGTACCAGGACTGTAAGGGACTGTATCTCCAATTCCTGGGTGCGAGAGTCCTCCTCAGCCTCAGTCTCGAGAGAGAGGGCCTTGGCCATGTCCTGTACAAAATCGAGGAACACAACATCCTCGGGCGGGGAGCAGCATCGGATCATCAGGAGAGACAGGTCTGACGGCACATCATGGTGCCGCCTCATGTCCAGGGATTCTTCGTACTGTGTCCCATTCGGACTCGAAATCCAAATACGAGTTTGAGGCCGCACAATCACCTCGGCCAAGGGCTGCTCTCAGCAGTCCGTGACCTCCAGGGATAGTCATTCCGAGTGGCGGGGGATCGTCTGTCTGCACTGAGAGCGCTCGCCGGGGTAGACAGGTGTCCCGAGGAATGAGTGTGGGACCTTGTCTGGGGCCTCTCTCGAGACCAATGACGCTGAAGGACCAGCTGAAGTCTCTGGAAGCCCTCGATGTCAAGGGTCCTGTCATCAGAGTGGATGAACCGGATGAGTCAGACATGAATGCCTGCTGCAAAGCCACCAGGCCAGATATATTGCCATTCTAGTCTCCATGCCAGTTGGCTCCGCAGCCTTCGACGTGGGCACCCAGAGTTTTGGGCCAAGTGTCTGTACTGTCGAGGGGGAGTCCTTGATGAAGATGGCCTCAGAGGTGCGAGGCCAGTCAGTGGGTGCCAAAGACTCCTTACAGGGCAGGTTGTGTGGGGTACTCCTGCCCCAACTCCTCGGACTCATGTCGGGGACTGTGGGTCCTGGGGTGGGATTTCCCTTCTTCCTGGATACGTCCTCCAAGGTGGTCTTCAAAGAATTCTTTTTCTTGTACTCCACCTCCGGGGATTTCCATTCAGAGGAACCGCGGCCGTGGGACTCCATCGAGGCTCTGGCTTCGTGGGGCATCGAGGTATCAGAGGGGACCCTGGAGTGTGGTGTCACTGGGGAGACTGGCACAGAGTCAGACTTCTGAAAGAAACTTATCTGCTGCTGATGGCTGCTCTTCGAGGCCTTTGAGGTCATGGTTCTGCAGAGTTCACAGTCAGAGTCATTGTGCTCCAGGCCAAGACATCAGAGGCAGCAGTCGTGTGGGTCAGTGAGTGACATTTTGCCACACTGGTCACACCTTTTAAAGCCGCTGGAGGCCATCTGAAAAATGGGGTCCCAGCCACCCCCCATCCCAGCAGAGGTCAGAGGCCTTCGGCTGGAAAATGGCACGAACGCTGATCGAAGAGCACCTCAATGAAAAAACGAAAAACGAATAAACGAACCCGAGGAGAGACACCAAGGTGAGCCGGCTCAGGGGTAGGAAGGAACCGGTATGCAACCAGAGAAACACAACAATAAAAATAACATTTTTTCTGGGGAAAACTGGAAAGCATCCTATAGGTTCCACGGAAAAAAAGGAGACTGAGGCAAGATGGCACCCTTGGGTGGGAAGTGGACCACCCATGCATGGTGCATCTCCAAAAGGCTTTCTTTGAAAGCTGGGGAGATGTTTCCACATAGGTTCTGTCGGTGCCGACATCACCCTTATGTGAGGGTCGACTTCCTGCTTGCTCCCGGAGAAGCCAATTTTCTCTTCGACTTACCTCCAAAGAGACTCTCTCCATGGCATGGTATGTCAGCAAGCTCACCCTGCACTGATGGTTGAAAGCCTGAGACCTGGAACCAGGCGAATCTCTTCAGGCACTAAAACCCATTGCAGAAGCTCTCGATACCAGACTGAAATTTATGATCTGGACCACCTATGACATTTTCAAACAGTCCTTGCCATGTCTAGCTAGGGAATGATATTGTGAGTTTCTCTTGAAGGACAAACTGGGACATACAGTATCATCAAGGCTACACATCATATTCTTCAAGAACATGCCCATGTAGAGCTGGTAAGAGGTCATGTGGGCAGCAAGCATGGAACTCTGAACCACTTTCCTCCCAAAAGAATGCAGTGTCTAAGCCTCCCTCCTGGGGGTACTGAGGAGTGTATCTTGGACGACCAACAAGTGGTGCGGAAGCTGGAGCTTCTCAAATCTGGGAGAACTTGGTACATCGAGTCAAATTTTCTACTGAACGGAGGCACAGAGAGGGGGGTCTCTAACATTCTCATCTGTAGCCTCTGATGGATGAGGTGCATGGGCACTGTCACCAACTGCCCTGGGCTCATCCTTAGAGTACAATGAAAATGAGAGGGCCTCAGTCATATCCTGCACAAAATCCTGTAAGATCTTCATGAGGAGGAAAAAGATCAGAGGGGAGAGCTCGAAGATCTGTCCTCTGACAAGTCACCAGACTCATCTGTGTCCAGCCTTCTGAATCATACTCGGAGAGGAAGTCTAAGTACTTCTGAGTCTTGTCCTGGTCAACTCTCCTTCCTCTGGAAGACTTGAAGTTTCTTTGGGAGTGTCAATGCACTGATAACTTCCTGCATATTAAGGGCACATCGGATCCTGATAAACTGGAGAGCAATATCGGCTGGGCAGGTACTGGTGTCAGGACACCCAATACCCCAATATTAATGCCTCTCTCACAGGCACTTTGTGCTTCTCAAGGATAGGTTAGATAGCTAGGGACCCCATGGTAGCATCCATCAAGGCCAATTGCCATGCAACATCTCAAAGCATCATTATTCTTTCCTCGACGGCTTTCAGAAGGCGAGTTTCCAGAGTTACTATTTCCAAAGATGCTGTGCTTACAGCATCACCACCTGATGTTCCTGAAACCTGAGTGTGTGTATCGGCAGGTTGATCTAGGCTAATAGAAGGCCATTGTTGCCTTTCCCAAACTGTGAAAATTTATCTTTCCACCCTTTGAGGCAGCTTAGAGGGTCATTCTTGCAAACCCTCAATGCTCTTGGTACCATGCCTTCAAAAGCTTTGATAATGAACCAAGGCCTCCCACCCAATGCTTGACATCTTTGCTCTTTGGTGTCTATGAACATGAAGCTCAATCCTCTATCTTCAGGGGACATCGATACCATGACAACCTAAGGGTGCTCGGCTCTGAGTGGGCTCGAGAGCTCCTAGATGTCGATGCACTGCCATAGAAACCAATTACAGCCGATTCAGATGTTGATGGATCTGACAGAGGCATCAGAAAGGATACTGGCATGGCTTCTCTCAATCTTTCAGCTCTCTTTTTGTCATATGTAAACAGAATTTACCAGAAGATGGCTCGTTACCAGGTCCCCAAGCCCTAGAGGCACCAATTATGCGTGTCTTTTATGGATACACTTTGAAAACACTTTAAACCGGCTGGTAAGTGTCTAGTTCATGTCATCTGGAAAAAAAGCAGCAGCAAAGTCATATGACTCAATTTTGGAAGGAAAAGAGTAGCTACTCACCTATAGCAGGTGTTCTCTGGGATCATCAAGTATCAGTCCTCACATATGGGCGATGTCCGAGTCCACGCAGGAACGCTTCCCACTTTCCACAGAAAGTTTTGGAAGGTGCTCCATGCATGCATGCCGGTCTTCCCACCCGAAGAAGCAATTGTTACCTCAGTATGACGACATGGCTTAAGCAAGCCATAAAAAGAAAAACACACAAAGGGAAGAGGGAGGGTAGTGAGGACCGATTCCCGCTGATCCCAGAAAACATCTACTACAGGGCGAGTAACTACGCTATCTCCGGAACCAAGTAGGAAGTCAGTCCTCACATATAGAACTCTATAGCTACAGACTACCGAAAAAAAAACCTGCAAAAGGCTCAACAGGGCAATCAGAAAAAACTAAACAAGAAAATAGAAAATAGATTTAATTTTGAACTTTTCAGTTTCCATTGTTCTGTTACAAGCCTGCTTCACAAGGTGTGGTTAATTCAATCAATCAACTCTGCAGCCTGAACAAGCTACCTGATACAGCTCTGGTCATCACATCTCTAAGAGACTCTACACAAAGATTAGCTTTCAGACTTTACAAATGCCTGTTTTTGTTTTGTTTTTTTTTAATATAAATTTTCCTTGCCATTACCCGTTTTATTCTCTTAGAAAACTATATAGGCACTGTGGTGTGTTAGGGTAACTGCACCAAGGGAGTGGGACAAACACCAAAACGAAAAAAAAAAAAAAACCAGACCTTGCTCTTCCTATCTTTTGTCTCCATCCCATTTCTATCTGTTCACAGCCACCTTGATCTACAGTCTATTGGCAAATAGCCTAACTTTTGGTTATAAGTTTAGGAATATTTAGATTGCCTACATTCCTTGCATAGCCTTTAAATTAGATATCTGAGTGTGCCCTCAGTTCATATAAGGTCTACCGGCCAGGGACACTTAACTTCCCATCCACCCTACCCCTCACCGCACGCACTCCAGGGATGCATTGCCTACAGTATATAGTCATCATAAACACTGACATCTGTCCTTTAATAAGGTATTACACCCACCTTTTCTCCTTTTAGAACCACTTTATAACAGTCTTAATCAGCATTGGAGCCTAAGAGCTTGCTCTATATGCCTCAAGTTATCTGCTATGCATAAAGAATTGAGTCTACTAAAGGAAGAATTAGCTGCAATTACACCCCTCTCCTAGGGTACAAACTGAGCAAAAACCATCACCTCTCCCACAAAGAATCAAACAGTCCAGGAACAAATGGATCACAGTGGGCTCTGGTAGGTTGCGACTTGTAACATGGAGACACCCTCTACATCAAAAGATATCCCTGCATAATGCCTTCTCTGCCTTGGAAAATGAGGATGCCCAATCCGTGGAAACTGAAGTGCCCTTAAATGAGAAAGTCAATGCCCAATCTACTGATAATACACCAAATATGAAGGAAAAAAAATCACAAAACAAAACTACTACTACTTGGAGAGTCCATCATCAGAGGCATCAGCTTGGAAACACAGTTCAAAGGACAGAAGATGGTCAAACGCCTCCCAGGCTCTTCAGCCAGCAGGAATATGAACCAAATTGTTGGTATAGTTAGTGCAGAAAATGAGCACTCCAAAATCGACGTCATCCACTTGGGTACAAATGACCTGGATAGAAACAATGCCTCTGCAGCTCAAAGAAACTTCCAGACTCTGGGAGAGAAACTCAATCCCACTGTTAACACTATAGCATTCTCAGAGGTTCTACCTGTTCTTGCTAAGGGGGCAGAAAGGCTGCATCGCATAAAGCATAGTTACTCGCCTGTAACAGGTATTCTCTGGGAACAGCAGGAATCAGTCCTCATGTGTGTGACGTTGGCACTGCCTGATCATGTGCAGAACATTTCCCCAGCTTTCAAAGAAAGCCTTTGGGAATGCTACCACGTATGCATGGTCCCCTTCCTGCCCAAAGGTGCCATCTTGCTCAGTCAGATGACATAGCTAAGATAACAAACAGGCAAAAACAAAAGGATGGCAACTCAGAGGGGAGGAGGGAGGGTTGTGAGGACTAATTCCTGCTGTTCCTGGAGAACACCTGTTACAGGTGAGAAACTATGCTTTCTCCAGGAACAAGCAGGAAGTCAGTCCTCACATACGGGACTCCTTAGCTCCAGGCTGCCAGGGATCGAACCACAACAGCACCAATGGCAACTGGTCGGGTGGCCATGAGTTGCAGAAGGTGAGTCCCCGCTAAGAGACTCTGCAAGACCTGAGCATCCAGCAACACTATCACTCTGGTAGCCTGAACACAGGGGAGTAAGAGGGCAGGAGTTAACTACACTCCAAGAATATTACGCAGAACTGCCTGACCAAAGGCACTGTCCCTGCAGAATTCACTTTCCAAGCAGTAGTGAGCTGTGAACATGTGAATGGATGACCAAGTGGCGGCTCTGCAAATTTCTGTCACTGGCACAGAGTGGAGGTAGGCCACTGACATGGCCATCACTCTCACGCGATGTGCTGTGATCCAGTGCTCCGTGGAGAGACCCGTCCACTCATAAGCTGGGCGATGCAGTCCATCACCCAAGAGGATAAGGTATGCTTGGTTACAGGGAGCCCCAGTCTGCTGGGGTCATAGGACATGAAAAGCTAAGGTGTTTTGGGGTGGCCCTGGTTCTGCTGCAGATAGAAGGACAGGGCCTGTTTACAGTACAGTGTGTGGAGTATGAGCTCCTCCCTGCATGAGGTTGCAGGTAGAAGGTGGGGAGTACCACCTCCTGGTTGAGGTGAAACGGGGATACCACCTTCAGAAGGAACTTAGGGTGAGTGCAGAACACTACCCTGTTTTTGAAGAATCTGGTGTACCGGGGTCCACCACCAGCGCTTGAAGCTCACTAACTCTGCGAGCTGAAATCAGGGCCACCAGTAAGGCCAACATCCAGGATAGGTATCTGAGGTGGCAAGTGGCTCGAATGGTGGCCTAGTCAGCTGGGAGAGCACCACAATGAGGTCCCATTCTGCCATCAGAGGGCAAACAGGGGGCTTGGAAAGCAGAAGGCCCCATAGGAACCAGGAAACCAGGGGCTGCCTAGATAAAGGCTTTCTCCGTACTGGGAGGTGGTGAGCAGCTATGGCGGTAAGATGCACCCTGACTGAGTTAGATTTCAGCCCTGCATGCAACAGATGCACTAGGTACTGGGGTACCAGCTGAACGTGGCAGAAGAACGGGTCCTCCTTCCTATCCACGCACAAAAGAGCGAAACTGCGCCACTTGAAGGCATAGCACAGTTACTTACCTGTAACAGGTGATATCTGGGAACAGCAGGAATAAGTCTTCACATATGGGTACGCCGGTATCAACGGAGACTGCGCGGGAACGCTCCCCAGCGTCCAAAAAGAAAGCTTTTGGGAGCATCCCACACACATGCGCGCTGCCTTCCCGCCCATTCACTTCCCTCTCATCAGTTGGGTTTGTAGCTGAGACTGAAGGAGGGAAAGTAGACAAATGAGAGAGAGAGAGAGAGAGAGAACTCCTCCTAGGGGAGGTGGGTGGGTGGGTTGTGAAGACTTATTCCTGCTGTTCCCAGAGATCACCTGTTACAGGTAAGTAATGTCTTCCCTAAGTGATGTCACTTAGTATAATGATTTTACATGAACTTCAGATGTAACGTAACCGGAAAGGTTACGGTAAAAGAAGGTATTTTCTAATTACCATAGAAATTGGTTGTCCATTTAAACTCGTATGGTATGCTGGAACAGCATCAATATGGACAGTCACAACTCTTTCAGAGTCATATATATATATATATATATATATATATATATAAAGAGAGAGAGAGAGTCACTTAATAACAAGAAGGGGTAAGACCTGCTTGAGAATATGGATAGAGAATCTCTTTCTGGTTATAAGTGGAAGAGCCATGGAGAAAGTTTCATGGAAACCAGTGGAATGCTCTTACTTATAAGGAGAGGTCTAGATTTTTTTTTTTTTTTTTTTTTTAAATTCTAGCCTTTGAATAACCAGGAATGGAGACCTACGTGAAGGGGTGCAGAGGAGATCCTTAGTCTTAAGACAGCAAGTCTGGATCCTTCTATAACTTCAGTGTAGTAGCTGGAGAAGAAGACACAATATAAGGGGATACCATGTTTGCCCCTCTATGAGGGCAATATGAGTATCATGCCTTCTTTGTTAAGCATAAGCTTCAATGAAGTTTTGGGAATTAGAAGGAAAGCAGTAAATAACGACCGACTGCAGTGAAAAAGAATGCATGCCTGTTGTAAGAGCTCCACTAGAGATGTGGAACAACCCAGGGAATTGAGCAATTCTTTATGTTTTCACGTGGTCTAAGCCCTGGCTCCTTTTCCTTAAAAGGAAATTTTAAGGAAGATGGTAAGAGTAGGAAAAAAACAGTCATGTAGGAGCATGACTGGGCAAAGCCTTTTTAACCAGCTAAAAGCTACCTACTAGGAATGGCTCTGACGCTCTCTGGCAAAGGCCCATAGTTGCAGAGCTTTTTTGTGTAATTGCAGAGATCATGTTGTAGGTTGCTTAGGTGAGATCTGGCTGTTTAATTGCCAGTGTGCAACCTAATCTATTCTGTTGGAGCCAAAAAGAATTGAAGATGGCTAAGAATAGTAGACAGGCCGGTTGCCTGCAATGATAAATTGTCCAAGTGGGTTGTGGAACCCCTCTTGGAATTATCTGTTATTAAGGAAGCAGAAAAAGTTAGGTCCTATAGATTGGAAAAGGACCGACGGACATAATTAGGAGTGGTAAAACTCAATTACTGTCTGATAAGCTGTCTTAAAAGAAATATTTGAGAAGATTGTAAAGGGGAAGAAAACTCTGTATGGAAACCAGCTACTGGAGTAGGTATTGAAGAAAACCTATGGGCTCAAAAAGTAAGCCCTCCAGTTGAATAGTATCACTCTTAGAGACTAAATGTCCCGACTAAGAGGGATAGAAGTAATACAGAGTTGAGAAGACTTACAATTTGATAAGTCCCTGAAAAGGTGAAGCCCCCTTGCAGTCAAAAACTAAGAGATATCCACGGACAGGAAAACTGTCAAGGTGAAGGACATAGCCTACCTTGTTGTTAGTTGTTACTCTTCTTTTTCCTTCAAAAAGGAGATGAGAACCCTGTTACCTGTAGGGCATGATTGTCCTCAATAGCTCTTGGAGCTAAAAGAATGGATTTCTCTTGTGGCAAGAGATTCATGCCTAGAGTAGAGGATTGAGTCAGTGTATCACTGATATCTCAGTAAGGATGAGATGAACTGTAGATGCTTCTATTGATAAGAAGTAGGTTACTGGTTCTAAACCTCAAACAGGAAAAAGAGAATTAATGAATAAAATATCAGAAACCATGCGACTGCTGGGTTTGCTGAGACTGTTCAGGTTTTGATTTTCTTAGCCTGGTTTGATGTTGCCCTTCTTTGGAAACATCTGCATGATGGGTAGAAGATGGATAAAGCATAGTTACCCACCTGTAACAGGTGATCTCCGGGAACAGCAGGAATTTAGTCCTCACATATGGGTATCGTCGGTACCGACAGAGCCTGGGCGGGAACGCTCCCCAGCATCCAATCAGAAAGCTTTTGGGAGCATCACACAGTGCCTGCGTGCTGCCTTCCCGCCTTTCCCAACTGCCTCTCTCCAGTTGAATTTTAAAGCTGAGACAAAGAGAGAGAGAGGGAAAGGAAAGAGATAGAGAAGTACAACTCCTAGGGAAGGTGGGTGGGTGGGTTGTGAGGACTAAATTCCTGCTGTTCCCGGAGATCACCTGTTACAAGTGAGTAACTATGCTATCTCTAGGAACAAGCAGGAATGTAGTCATCACATATGGGGACTCCCTAGCTTTAGGTGCCAGGGAGAGACCCCAGAAGTTGTGTGTCCCTGAACAGGGCTCCACTTCCCCCCATGGATCTCTGGCATCCTACCAGGGATGGTGGGTAGGAGTTGATTAGGTATGGAACAGGTGTTGGAGAACAGCCTGACCAAACAAGGCATCCCGGCAGAAGTCCTTGTCCAAGCAGTAATGGGCTGTAAAGGTATGAACCGAGGCCCAAGTGGCTGCTCAACAGATGTCGTCCATAGACACAGAGTGCAGATGAGCCATTGAGGCTGCCATGGCTCTCACATTGTGAGCTGTGACATGGCCCTCCAGAGAAAGGTTGTTACGCTGATAGGCGAAGGAAATACACTGAGCAATCCAGTTCGACAGTGTTCTCTTGGAGACTGGAAGTCCCAAATGAGAAGAATCAAAAGCAACAAAGAGTTGAGAGGACTTTCTATGTTGCTGCGCTCTTTGTAAGTAAAAAGCTAAAGCTCTTTTACAGTGCAAGGTATGAAGATTCCTCTCTGCATTTGATGCATGAGGCCTTGGAAAAAACACAGCTAAGTAGACCGCTTGGTTCAGATGAAAAGGCGAGACCACCTTTGGCATAAAGTGTGGATGAGTCCTGAGGACTACCTTGTCATGATGGAACCTTGTATAAGGAGGATCAGCTACTAGCACTTGCAACTCACTAATGCGGTGTGCCGATGTGATTGCAATGAGAAAGATAACCTTCCAAGAAAGGAATTTCAAGGAGGTAGTAGCTAAAGGTTCAAATGGTGGCTTCATGAGCTGCCCAAGAACCAGGTTTAAGTCTCATGCCACCGGTGGTGGTCTAATGGGAGGCTTAGTTAAGAGAAGGCCTCTCATAAATCTTGCTATAAGAGGATAAGAGGAAATAGGCTGTCCATTTAGAGGCTTAAGGGAAGCTGCAATAGCACTCAAATGGACTCTTACTGAATTAGTCTTAAGACCTGCATTAGATAAATGAAGGAGATACTCCAGCAATGATTCCAGAGGTATCGCAAAGGGGTTAAGAGCCTTTTGCGAACACCATATGGTAAACCTTTTCCACTTGAAAGCATAAGAGCATCTTGTGGAAGGTTTCCTGGAAGCAAGAAGAATATCTTTCACTGGCTGAGGGATATTAAGATCATAGAGATCTAGGCCTTCAGCAGCCAAGCCCTGTAATGCAGAGACTGGGGATTGGGATGCCATAACAGTCCATCCTCCTGGGATAGGAGATCTGGAGCAGACCCTAACTCCAGGGAGGGAGCTTGAGAGAGATGTAGAAGCAGAGGGTACCACACTTGCCGTGGCCAATGTGGAGCTATGAGAATCATATGGCCTCTGTCTCTCTGAAGCTTGAACAGGGTTTTGGGAATTAGGGGAATGGGTGGAAAGGCATACAGAAAGTCTTGACCCCAGTAAAGGAGGAAAGCATCCCTGGCCTGACCCTCCTGAGCTGGAATTCTGGAACAGAACCGGGGAAGTTTGGCATTCCACGGACTTGCAAAGATGTCTATGTCCGGGGTTCCCCAAAGTTGAAATATCCTGGGGTCACCTAGTCTGCATGCAGAGACCACTCGTGTGGAAGCAGAACTCGACTGGGTCTTCCTGCCCAAGAGTTTTGAATGCCTGGAAGATACACTGCCAGAAGATGAATCTGATGCTCTCTGGCGAGGGCCCATAGTCGCAAAGCTTCGCTGCAAAGCGACAGAGAGCCCGTTTTCCCCCCCCCCCCTGCTTGTTCACACAGAACATGGCTACTTGATTGTCCGTATGAATAAGGACTGTCTTGTAGCTGAGCATGGTGTGGAACACTCGCAGAGCAAGAAAGATTGCTCTGAGCTCCAAGAGATTGATATGTAGATAACTCTCCTGTGGAAACCAGGTGCCCTGGGTGGAGAGGTCTTGCAAATGAGCTCCCCAACCCATTGGAGAAGCATCTGTTGTGGGAGTTGCTTGGGGTAGGGGTTGCTAAAAAGGGGACCCCAGCAACAGGTTTTCAGAGGACTTCCACCACTGGAGGGACAAGATGAGGCGACTTGTGTTTGCTATTTTGTCTGACAGGCATCCTGATGTCTGGGTCCATTGGGTGGATAAAGTCCACTGAGCTGCCCTCATGAGGAGGCGAGCATAGGGAACCACATGCACAGTGGATGCCATGTGGCCTAGTAGTTTTAACATTTCTCGAGCAGTTAGATGAGGTTTTAGCACTGCTTGAGAAGCTAACTGCACCAAGCGAAGGCAACGGGCCTGGGAGAGATAGGCCCTTGCCTTTGTGGTATTTTCATTTTCATTTTCATTTTCATTTATTTGATTAACCGCCCTTCATGGGTAAGCAGAGCGGTGTACAATAGAAAATCAACAAGCATAGAATGGCAGTTAGCCAGAAAAATTTGGAAAGGAAGTTACAAATAATGAAGAGAAAGAGATAGAGACAGAAGTAGAGGAAAAGTGGGGAGGTGGGGATATGAAGGGCGTAGGCTAGGGAGGGGGAAGGTTGAAGGCAAGAGAGAATAGGTAGGTTTTAAGAGAACGTTTAAATGTGGGGTAATGAAGCTCGAGTCGTAAGGGTGGAGGGAGAGAGTTCCAATGTGCAGGGGCTACAAAAAAAAAAGCTGAAGAGCGGGTGGACTGGAGGTGTGCTCGAGAGGGTGGGGGTAAGGTTAGACGGTTGAGATGGAAGGAGCGAGGTGTATGGCGGGGGGTGTGAAAATGAAGCATATCAGCCAGGTATTGGGGGGTGGAGGTGTGTAATGCCTTGTGAGTTAATGTGAGAAGCTTAAATTGAATGCGATAGGAAACGGGAAGCCAGTGAAGTCGAAAAAGGAGAGGAGTGACATGATCTCTGACGGAGGAGTGGGTAACAAGACGGGCAGCAGTATTTTGAATGCGTTGTAGTCGGGAGAGTTGAAATTTGGAAATACCGGGGAAAATGGAATTCGAGAAGTCAAGGCGGAGAAATGACAAGGGTGAGTAGTAAGGTAACTAAAGCAGAGAAGGAGAGGAAAGGACGAATGGCACGAATTCGACGCAAGTGGAAGAAGGAAAGTTTAGAAACGTGGGAGACATGTGCTGAGAAGGAGAGATCCGAGTCAAAGAGAACCCCAAGGTAGCGAAATGTGGTGACTAGAGGAACGGGAGCGTTAGCGAAAGAAGGAGCAAAAGAGGGGGGCTGACGACCAGGAGAGAACCAGATGGCGATGGTTTTGGAGAGGTTAAGATGTAAACAGTTGTGAACTAACCAGTCAGAAACAGCAGCTAAACAAGCATTAAGAGGAGCTAAATCAGGAGAGACAGGAGAAGTATGGTGAAGAAGAAGAATGTCGTCTGCGTAGTAGAAGGCTGTGATCCCGAATTGTTGAACAAGCAGTGTGAGCGGAGTGAGAAAGATATTAAAGAGAAGGGGGGCCAGTACGGAGCCTTGAGGAACACCGCAAGCTAGTGGGAAGGAGTCAGAAGGAGAGCGAGAAGAGGAGGAGGGGAGGACCGCGGCAGAGCGAGAATAAAGGAAAGAGTGAAACCAATGCAAGACAGTACTGCGAAGGCCAATGTCATGCAAACGAGAAAGGAGGAGTGAGTGGTCGACTAAATCAAAGGCGGCGGAGAGATCGAGTGCCACCGCCACCGAAATGTCACCTCGATCGTGGGCAGTGTGCAGGGAATTGGTGAAAGCCAGAAGAATAGTCTCGACGCTGTGTCCCGAACGAAAGCCAGATTGACAGGGATGAAGAAGATTAGTGGAGTCAAGGTGGTGAGTGAGTTGTGCAAAAACAAGTTTCTCGAGCAGTTTAGAGAGAAAGGGAAGATTTGAGACGGGGCGATAGTTATTGGGGTCGAGTGGGTCCAGGGTGGATTTCTTAAGTAAGGGTCGGATGAGAGCATGTTTCCAGGGGGTGGGGAATGTTCCAGAGGAGAGGCTAGAGTTCATCATGGTAAGAAGGTAGGGAAGGAAGGATAAAGAGGACACAAGAAGCCAGGAGGATGGAATAGGATCAAGGGAACAAAAGGTTTTATTAGATGAGGAAATGAGTTGGTGAAGTTCAGCAGAAGAGGTTGGTGAGAAGGAGGACCAAGTATGAGAAAGCGAAAAAGAAGGGGGAGGGGACGCGACTGGAGGAGGGGAGGAAAGAGGTGGAGGATGAAAAGGCAAGGAGGCCCTCAGGTGAGAGATCTTATCAGAGAAGGCTGCCGCCAAAAGAGAAGGGGCGGGAAGAGGATGCGCAGGTTGGGTGGGAGCGGTTGGGTGAAGAGAGGTGAGGAAAGTAAGTGTGGTGTACAGCTGACGTGTCCGGTTGGGGGCAGTGGTGATAGTAGCAGAGAAGAAGGAGGTTTTGGCAAGATGGACTTGAGCACGATAGAAAGAATGTTGAGAATTAAACAGTGAGAAAGAGGTAGGGGAAGGGGATTTGCGCCAATGCCGTTCAGCATGGCGAAGCTGAGAGCGAAGGAGGCGAAGGCCGGGGTGATACCAAGGGTGGGAGGGACGATGAGTGGGCGGACGAGGACGAAGGGGGGCAAGATGATCAAGGGCAGTGGATAGGGAAGAGAACCAGGTGGAAGCTTGTGAAGTAGGAGATAAAGAAGAAAAATCAGCAGGGAGCAAATCAGTGGCTGGAGGGTAACGCTGGACTAGAGAGGGAGTAATAGCACGGGAGAGAGGGGGGGGAGAGGCAGAGGGGAGAGTGGCTGTGGAGACCCCAGAATGAAAGCAGGAGGCAGAAAGGCAGAAGTGGTCTGACCACGGGAGAGGAAGAGAAGATAAGTTGGAGAGAGAAAGTGTTGAGGACGAAGGGGTCAAGAGGAGGTCCAAGGTATGACCGGCGGAGTGGGTGGGAAAAGTGACATGCTGGAGGAGAGAGAGGTCATGAAGAAGAGTAAGGAAGGCGTGATCCCTAGGAGATGAAGGAGAGTCAAGGTGCAGATTAAAGTCACCGGCGACAAGGAGATGGGGGTAGAGCAGAGAGAGGTCTGAAAGAGTGTGAAGGAGAGAGTCCCAGAGATCAGGGCGAAGGGCTGGGGGTGAGTAGATGAGAAGGATATGAATGGGGGGTGAGGTATGTAGGTGGAGGAGAAGAGCCTCAGGGTAGGAAAGAGATGAAGGGAAGAGCTGAGTGAAAGCGAGAGAGGGGGCGAGAATAGCAGCCACCCCACCGCCCGTGCGGCCGGTGCGGGGGACTGAGGCTGCAGAAAAACCAGGGGGAAGACAACGATTAAGTAGGGCATCCTCCCCTTCCCTCAACCAAGTCTCGGTAAGGAGAGTAATGTCAAACGCAGATTCGGAGATGAGATCGTGGATAAGTAAAGATTTAGATCTAAGAGAGCGGCAGTTGATGAGAGCAATGGTGAGGGGGGCTGGGGCAGGAGCAGGGGTGGATGTAATTAATTGGGATAGGGTGGTGGGAGGGAAGAGGGGACATGGGAGAAGGTTGGCAGAGCAACGGAAACGAGAGCGGGGGTGGGGCAATGGGCGGTGGCCCCAGTATACAGGTATAAGTGACATAGAGCAGAAGGGAGTTAAAAGAGGAAAAGGAGCAGAGCACAAGTATAGTGGTACCTGAGAGGGCCAAGGCGGAGTGAAGGAGGCAAGCCAAAGTGAAGTGCAGGAGGCAGGTGAGCGAGGAAGACAACGCGATTCCTGATCCAGCTGAAGTGAAAAGTAAGATGGCTGGAAAAACAAAAACAACGGAGACAGAGTTAGAGAGGAACCCCAAGCTCCCAGAGCGACCCCAAGGAGCGTGCATAAGGAGCACGTCGTGCTCCTTATGCGCGCTCCTTCGGCGCGCGCCTATGTCGCGCGCCGCGGCGACAAGCGCCGTAGGCACTGTTCTTTTATAGAGGGAGAAGGGCAGAATACCTCTGTCAGCGCGACCGCGCTCCCGCGGTCGCGTCACGGCAAGGGGAGGAGTCACTGGGCAGGAGGAGTCCAGGAGACAGGAGCCGGTTGGGGAGACTCTATGGTATCCAGGAAAGCTCCTATGAACTCTAAAGACTGAGTGGGAGTCAGACTGGATTTTGGGATGTTTATTACCAGCCCTAAATACTGAAGGATACGCATTGTGCAGGATAGAGAAGTCCTGGCCTCTGACTCTGTTGGGGCTCGAATGAGCCAATCGTCTAAGTAAGGGAAGACGAATATCCCTAGAGTGCGGAGAAATGCTGCTACAACAGCCATGCATTTCATGAACACCCTTGGTGCTGAGGCCAGGCCAAATGGAAGCACCCTGTATTAGTAGTGCTTTCCCTGAAAAAGGAACCGAAGGAACCTTCTGTGAGTTGGATGGATGAGAACATGGGTGTACGCATCCTTGAGATCTAGAGAACAAAGCCAATCCTGACTCTGAAGGAATTGCAGCAGAGATCCAAGAGAAATCATTTTGAATTTCTCCTTGACAAAGAATTTGTTCAATTCTCTGAGGTCTAAGATAGGTCTGTAACCCCCTGTTTTCTTCGGAATAAGAAAATAAGGGGAATAGAACCCTATACCCTGCTGATGAGGGGGTACTTCTTCTATTGCCCCTTGGGCAAGAAGGATAGCGACCTCCTGACCTAACAGGTTGATGAGAGAGGTCGGAGAATTGAACTGACTTACCATTGTGTGAGGAGGCATGCTTGAAAAATGAAGCTTGTACCCCTCCTTTATGATGGCGAGTGTCCAATGCTCTGCTGTTATTTGCCCCCATCTGGAGGCAAAATGACATAACCTTCCTAGGATGGTGGAAGGTTCTGGTCCCTCCAGAACCAGGAAGACTAAGTTCTCTAGATGAGAGTCAAAGGCCCTGTGGAGGCTGAGCCTGCTGGGCCGGTTGCGGCCTAGCAGCCTTTACTTTCTTCTGTTTGGGTGGTTGCTGACCTTTCCTGGTAAGCTGACCTGAAGAACGTCCCCGCTGAACATAAGCAGGATAGAATGTTTTGTTTTTTTTTAGAAAAGAATGGTTTCTTAAACAATTTTCTTCTAGCAGGATCAGCAGTGGACTTGGATAATCTATCCAAGGTGGAATTTTCAGCATCCATTTCATTGGCTTTTTCCTGCCAATCTTTACCAAACAGGTTCTCACCAGTACAAGGGATATTTCCCAATGTGCCTTGTACCCAGAGCTCTAAATCAGATGCCTGGAGCCAAGCAATTCTACGTGCACCTATGGCCATAGCCGAGGTTCTGCTTATGCACTCAAAGCAGTCAAAGGCTGCACGGTTTGAAAATTTTGAAACATCTTGGGCATGTTTGACCAAAGTGAGAAAAGCCTGTCTTTTATCCTCAGGAAGAAAAGGACTTAAAGCCTCTAAATCATCTGTGACCTCCTTCAGGAACATTTCCATATAGAGACTATAGGAACTGATCCTGGCAGAAAGCATGGAAGCTTGGAAGACCCGACGTCCAAAAGCATCCAGAGTTCTGCACTCACGTCCTGGAGGATTAGAGGCTTATCTTTTTGCACTCTTGATCCTTCTCATAGCTGACTCCACTACAATAGAGTGGTGAGGAAGCTGAGTCTTATGGAATCCAGGACAAGGAGGGACTCGATACATAGTATTGAGTCTATGAGAATGAGGAGAGGTGGTGAGAGGTGTTTCCCACATCCTTAACATGAGATCATATAGAATCTCATGAATGGGCAAGGTAGCTGCCTGCTTATGAGTTTTAGGATATTGTAGAATTTCCAACTCCTTGGCCCTTCGCTGTGTTTCAGGGGCCACAGTAATGGACAGGCCCCGAGCCACCTCCCTGATAAAATCTTGGAAGGAAATATCCTCTGGAGGAGACATCCTGCGTTTAGGGGAGGAGGGCTCCTCTGGGAGAAGCATCGCTGCATCGACAGAACTGTCAGAATACTCAGATTCTTCTGAGGACTCGAAGTATCGCCTGTCCGGATGCTCTTGAAGAGCCCGATACCCGTACTGACCAAAGTCAGTACCGGGGGTATCGGTACCGGAGATCATCGGATGACTGGGTACCGGCAAAGCAGACACTGATGCCGATGTCGATGCTAGTGGTACTGGTACCGATACTGAGGCCGGTGTCGGTACCGGTGTAATTGTCTGTTGCGGTTCCGAGGGCTTCGATGCCACAAGGAAAGCCGCCAGACTGCGTTCCATAGCCAGAACTCTCTGGTCTATTGATGCTGCCAATGCCAGCATGTCGGTACCGGCGGTACCCCAGAGCATGGCACCAGTAGTTCTGCCGAGGTCGAAGCCTCGAGAACATCCTGGAACCCCGATAATGCTTTGGAAGACGAAGCCTCCCGCCGGGGTAATTTTGCCAGTGTAGAATCCTCGAGGGCAACGCCAGAGGCATCTCGAGGCTTAGAAGGAGATCTACCCTTCGAGGGACCGGCTGGATTTATGTTCAGTTACCTGAGATCCACGGAAGGAAGCAGCAGCCCTGGAAGACGTCAATGCCACCGAAGCTGCATCAGAGGGAAACAGGGTACTGAGCTTAGCAGCTCGGTTCTACCGACCTCTTTTAGACATCATGGCGCAGGACATACAATCCCTGATGGAGTGGTCAGGACCTAAACATTTTAGACACCATTCATGGGTGTCGGTGACGGAGATGGTACCGCCACACTTGGTGCATCTTTTTGAAACCTGAGGCAGGTTTCTCCATGGTAAGGAACAATTTTTGGGCCTAAGGCCCAAAAAGGCACGTGCACCTGAAGAAAAAGAAAAAAAGAGAATATATATATTTTTTTTACAGAAGAAAAGAAAAAAACGGCGGTACCAGTAGAGCGTTGAGGAAGGCAGATGCGACCACAAAAAAGAAAGAAAGATAAAAAGAATTCTTCTGCGGTGACAGGAACACGACCTGCTGGCTCTGTGGAAAAAGAAGAACTGGAGAGACGCAGTTGGGAAAGGCGGGAAGGCAGCACGCAGGCGTTCTGATTGGACGCTGGGGAGCGTTCCCGCGCAGGCTCTGTCGGTACCGACGGTACCCATATGTGATGACTACATTCCTGCTTCTTCCTGGAGATAACCTTTTCCCCTTAGGTGGATAAAGTTTGTTAGGAGATTTTTTACTAGCTGGGATAGAGGAAAGTTTTGACAATTCTCTGAAAGCAACAATATCAGTGTTTAACTGATTAGCTTGGAATAAAGTATCCTGGTTAAAGAGATTTTCACCAGTACAAGGAGTATTTGCCAGCCTTTCTTGTACCCATTTGTCCAAGTCTGAAGCTTGGAGCCAGGCCATGCGTCGTGCCCCTATAGCTATAGCAGACGTTCTGCTAATAGACTCAAAACAGTCCAGGGAAGCACGATTAAGGAACTTAGAGACATTTTGAGCATGACTGACTAATAAGAAATAGTCTGCTCTTTTATGTTCTTGAAGAAAAGGGTTCAAAAGCTTTAAGTTCTTTGTGACCTCTTCAAGAGATAATCCCATATAGAAAATATATGAGATAATTCTTGCTGAAAGCATGGATGCCTGGAAGCATCGATGTTGAAAGGCATCTAAAGTCCTAGACTCACGACCTGGCGGATAAGAGGAGTGCTTCTTTGCACTCTTAATACGCCTCATTGCTGATTCTACAACAATAGAATGATGAGGAAGTTGAGTCTTTTGAAACCCTGGAGAAGGTGGCACCTTATACATAGTGTCAAGTGTCTTAGAATGTGGGGATACCGTTAAAGGAGTTTTCCACATTCTTAACAGTAGATCCTGTAAGATCTGATGCACAGGAAGCACGATTCCCTCCTTTGGAATCCAGGGGGATTGCAGAGTCTCTGAATCTCCTGGTATGGATTCTTCACCAGGTATAGAAATGGCAAGTAACTTTGCCATATCAAGCAGAAAAGCTTGAAAAGAAATCTCCTCTGAAGAGGACCCCCTAAAATGAGGGGTAAAGGCTAGAATTGTTGAGAATTCAGCCTTGGTACCGATGGATTCATCCCAGTCATCGAGATCAGAAGACTTGAAAGGATGAAGCATCGGATTTTCTTTAAAGCGATGTCTTCGGTACCGGCCGAGGTTGGTACCGAGATGAGTCGGTACCGAATCCTCCATGCTAGAGAGCGATTCCAGGCTCGGCATCGAAGGAAGCGAGTCTGTCAAAGCAAGCATGGACGGTACCAACACCGGTGCCGATGTCAATACCGGTACCGAAGTCGATACCGATACACGAGGAACGGTCTGCAGCAACTCTAGCGGTACCGAAGTAGCTGAGAGCGCTAGACTACGTTCATCGGTGAGAAGTGTTTCATCCATCACCCTAGCTGATGCAGGGGTGTTGGTACCGCTTGAAGCGGCCACAACCACCGAGCATGGCCCAGGTATGTTCATCGAGGTGAGAACCCCAGGAACAACCTGAAGCCCAGTTAATTCTTTGGAGCCCGAAGACTCACGCTGGGGCTTTATTGCCAAAATGTCCTCGAGGGCAAGGCCAGAGGCATCTCGATGCTTAGAAGGAGATCTACCACTCGAGGAATGGCTAGTCTTTACAGACTTTTGTTTGGTTACCTGATACTGTAAAAAAGAAGATATTCTGGCTGGTGACATCGAGTCCGATGTGAACCGGGTATCGAGTTGTGCTCGATCCTGAAGACTACTTCTGTTTGAGCTCCAGCAGGAGAGACACTCCAGTGGGCAATGGTCAGGACCTAAACATTTTAGACACCAAATATGAGTGTCTAAAAATATATCTGTATCGCCACACTTTGAGCATTTCTTAAGGATAGTGGCTGGCTTTTCCATAATGGAAGGATAGATGCCTAGTGGGCTAGAAACAGTCAGGCACTAAGCAGGAAAAATTTGGTAGAGAAAAGAAGAATTTTTTTAGTAAAAAGAAAGAAAAGCACCGGCGGTACCAGTGGCATCGAGGAAAGGCAGACCCGAACACAAGAAAGTAAGAATAAAAAGAAGAATTTTCTGCGGTGACAGGAATACATCCTGCCGGCTCCGCGGAAAACTGATGAGAGGGAAGTGAATGGGCAGGAAGGCAGCGCGCATGCGTGTGGGATGATCCCAAAAGCTTTCTTTTTGGACGTTGGGGAGCGTTCCCGCGTAGGCTACGTCGGTACCGACGTACCCATATGTGAAGACTCATTCCTGCTTGTCCCTGGAGATAAGCCCTCCTCGTGGAGGGCTTCCTGGAGGCTAGCAGGATCTTTATCTTTATTGCACTGCTTGATATACTGCCCAAGCAAAGTATCACGGTGGTGTACAATCAATATGGCTGTGGGTAAAGCATGGTTACTCAACTGTAACAGGTGATTTCCGGGAACAGCAGGAATTTAGTCTTAACATATGGATATCGTCGGTACCAACAGAGCCTGCGCGGGAACGCTCCCCAGCGTCCAATAGGAAAGCTTTAAGGAGCATCCCACAGCGCCTGCGTGCTGCCTTCCTGCCATTCCCAACTGTCCCTCTCCAGTTGAGTTTAAAGCTGAGACAAAGAGAGAGGGAAAGAGAGAAAGAGAGCGAGATAGAGAGATACAACTCATAGGGGAGGTGGGTGGGTTGTGAAGACTAAATTCCTTCTGTTCCCGGAGATCAGGTGAGTAACTATGCTATCTCCAGGAACAAGCAGGAATGTAGTCTTCACATATGAGGACTCCCAGCTGCAGATGCCACGGAGAAGGCCCCAGAAGTTGTGTGCCCGTGTGAAAAGGCTCAACTATCCCCCATGGATCTCTGGCATCCTACCAGGGATGTTGGGTCGGAGTTGATTAAGTCTGGAACAGGTGTTGAGGAACAGCCTGACCAAACAAGGCATCACGGCGGGAGTCCATGTCTAAGCAATAATGGGCTGTGAAGGTATGAACCGAAGCCCAAGTACCTGCTCGACAGATGTCGTCGATAGACACAGAGTGAAGATGAGCCATAGAGGTTGTCATGGCTCTCACATTGTGAGTTGTGACATGGTCTTCAAGAGGAAGGCTTTTACTCTCATAGGCAAAAGATATGCACTGTGTAATCCAGCTGGACAGTGTCCTTTTGGAGACTGGAAGTCCCAAATGACTAGGATCAAAAGCAACAAAGAGTTGAGAGGATTTTCTATGTTGCTGTGTCCTTTGCAAGTAAAAGGCCAAAGCCCTTTTGCAGTCCAAAGTAGGAAGATTCCTTTCTGCATTTGAGGCGTGAGGCCTTGGGAAGAATACAGGAAGGTAAACCGCTTGGTTTAAATGAAAAGGTGACACCTCCCTTGGCATAAAATGTGGATGAGTCCTAAGGACTACCTTATCATGATGGAACCTTGTATAAGGAGGATCAGCCACCAACGCTTGCAATTCACTGATGCAACGTGCTGATGTGATTGCAATAAGAAAGATGACCTTCCAGGAAAGGAATTTCAAAGAGGTAGTGGCTAATGGTTCAAAAGGCGGTTTCATGAGCTGCCCAAGAACCAGATTTAAGTCCCATGCCACCGGTGGTGGCTTATTGGGAGGCTTAGTTAAAAGAAGGCCTCTAAAATCTCGCTATGAGAGGATGAAAGGAAATAGGTTGTCCATTTAGATGCCTGAAAGAAGCTGCAATAGCACTCAAATGAACTCTCACTGAATTGGTCTTAAGCCCTGCATTTGATAAATGAAGGAGATACTCCAGTAATGATTCCAGAGGTATCGCAAGAGGGTTAAGACCATTCTGCAAGCACCATATGGTAAACCTTTTCCACGTAAATGCATAAGAGCATCTTGTGGAAGGCTTCCTGGAAGCATAAAAGATATTCTTTACCTGCTGGGAAAGGTTAAGACCATGAAGTTCTAGGCTTTCAGCAACCAGACCCTGAGATACAGAGACTGGGGATTGGGATGCCACAGCATCCCATCTTCTTGAGAAACAAGATTTGGAGCAGATCCTAACTACAGAGATGGAGCTTGAGAAAGATGTAGGAGCAAAGGGTACCACATTTGCCGTGGCCAACGTGGCGCTATGAGGATCATATAACCTCTCTCTCTGAAGCTTGAACAGGGTTTTGGGAATTAGGGGAATGGGTGGAAAGGCACACAGGAAGTCCTGACCCCAATGGAGGAGGAAAGCATCCCTGGCCTGACAACCCTGAGCCAGAATTCTGGAACAGAACTGGGGAAGTTTGGCATTCAGCGGACTTGCAAAGAGGTCTATGTCCGGGGTTCCCCAAATTTGAAAGATTTTGGCCATCTGGTCTGCATGGAGAGACCATTCGTGTGGAAGCAGAACTCGACTGAGTCTGTCTGCCCAAGAGTTTTGAATGCCTAGAAGATACACCGCAAGGAGATGAATCTGATGCTCTCTGGCGAGGGCCCATACTTGCAAAGCTTCGTTGCAAAGTGGCAGAGAGCCTGTTATGCCCTGCTTGTTCACATAGAACATGGCTACTTGATTGTCCATTTGAACTAGGATTGTCTTGTAGCTGAGCTGGGTGTGGAATACTCGAAGAGCAAGGAAAATTGCTCTGAGTTCTAGGAGACTGATGTGTAAATAGGCCTCCTGTGGCGTCCAGGTTCCCTGGGTAGAGAGGCCTTGGAGGTGGGCTCCCCAACCCACCTGTGAAGCATCCGTTGTTAGAGTGGCCTGGCGTGGGGGTTACTGAAAAGGAGACCCCCACCAAAAGATTATGGGGTGATTGCCACCATTGGAGGGACAAAATAAGACAATCTGAGTTTGCTATTTTGTCTGACAGGTAACCTGAAGCCTGAGTCCACTGAGTGGATAAAGTCCACTGGGCTGTCCTCATATGGAGGCGAGCATAAGGAACCACATGCACGGTGGATGCCATGTGGCCTAGCAACTGTAACATTTCCCGAGCAGTGAGGTGAGGTTTTAGCACTGCTTGGGAAGCTAACTGCACAATGCAAAGGAAGCGGGGCTGTGGAAGATAGGCCCTTGTCTGTCTGGTATCCAGCAGAGCTCCTATAAACTCTAGGGACTGAGTGGGAGCAAGGTTGGATTTTGGGAAGTTTATGACAAGTCCCAAATACTGAAGGATGCGCATTGTGCGAGAGAGGGCAACCCTGGCCTCTGGCTCTGAAGGGGCTCGAATAAGCCAGTCATCTAACTAGGGGAAAACAAATATTCCCAGGGTGCGGAGAAATGCTGCCACCACAGCCATGCATTTTGTGAACACCCTTGGTGCAGAGACCAGGCCAAAGGGAAGAACCATGTATTTGTAGTGCTTCCCTTGAAACAGAAAGCGAAGGAACATTCGGTGAGATGGATAGATGAGAACATGAGTGTACGCATCCTAGAGATCTAGAGAACAAAGCCAATCCTGACTCTGAAGGTATGGCAGTAGGGTTCCTAAAGAAATCATTTTGAACTTCTCTTTGAACAGGAATTTGTTCAATTCTCTGAGGTCTAAAATGGGTCTGTCTCCTCCTGTTTTCTTTGGAATAAGGAAAAAGGGGGAGTAAAACCCTGTACCCCGTTGGGGAATGGGTACCTCTTCTATTGCCCCTTGAGCAAGGAGCACAGTGACCTCTTGACCTAACTGGTCGTTGAGAGAGGTCTGAGAATTGAACTGTCTTACCATTGTAGGAGGGGGCATACTGAGGAAATGAAGCTTGTACCCCTCTCTTACAATAGACAGAGTCAAATTTTCTGCTGTTATTTGAACTCATCTGGGGGCAAAATGACAACCTTCCTGAGATGGAGGGTTCTGGGCCGTTCAAGGGCCAGGAAGGCAAAGTTCTCTAGCTAGGAGTCAAAGCCCCTGTGGAGGCTGAGTCTGCTGAGCCAGTTGAGACTTAGCTGCTTTTGTCTTTCTTTGTCTAGGTTGTTGCTGCTGTCCCTTTTGGGCAGACTGACCTAAACGATGCCCCTGCTGGGTGTAGGAGGGATAAAACTTCTTCTTACTGAAGAATGGTTTCTTAGAGGATTTTTTCCTCGCAGGATCAGCTGTAGATTTAGACAATCTAACCAAAGTGATATTGTCAGCATCTATCTCATTAGCTTTTTCCTGCCAATTCTTGCCAAAGAGATTCACTCCTGTGCAAGGAATATTCCCTAGTTTATCCTGTACCCAAATTTCCAAGTCAGATGCCTGGAGCCAGGCAGTCTTACGTGCACCAATGGCAATGGCAGAGGTTCTGCTTATGCACTCAAAGCAATCAAAGGCTGCAGGATTCACAAACTTGGAAACATCCTGGGCATGTTTAACAAGGGTGAGGTAATCTTGCCTCTTATCATCAGGAAGGAGAGGGCTCATAAGCTCTAAATCTCCTGTGACCTCCTTAAGGAACATTCCCATATATAAGATACGGAACTGATCCTAGCAGAAAGCATGGAAGCCTGGAAGGATCAACATCCAAAGGCATCAAGAGTCCTACACTCACGTCCTGGAGGATTAGATGCATGCCTTTTCCCACTCATTATCCGTCTCATGACTGATTCCACCACCATGGAATGGTGTGGTAAGCGAATCTTCTGAAACCCAGGACAAGGAGGAACTCGAGAATAAGGAGATGTGGTCAGAAGTGTTTCCCACATCCTTAACATAAGATCGTGCAAGATCTCATGAATAGGTAAGATAGCTGCCTCCTTGGGAGCTTTAGGGTATTGTAGGATTTCTAATTCCTTTGCCCTAGGCTCTTTTTCAGGAGCCACTGTGATGGAAAGACCTCGGGCCACATCTCGGATAAAATCCTGAAAGGACATATCCTCTGATGGAGACATCCTATGCTGAGAAGAAGAGGAATCCTTGGGAAGAAGTACTCTGGTATTGGCAGAGCTTTCAGAGTCTTTAGACTTATCCGAGGATTCGAAGTATCTCTGATCCGGGTGATCGTGCAAGGTACGGTACCGGTACTGATCGAAGTCAGCATTGTAGTGGTCCGGTACTGACTTGTCGATGCCGGATAGAGACGCATGACTCGGCCCCGGTAGAATACCTGCCGATGTCGATGCAGTCGGTGCTGGTACCGGTTGAATTGTCTGAAGCAGTTTCAGGGCATCGAGGCCGTGAGAAGAGCTGCCAGACTGCGTTCAATAGCCAAGAATCTCTGGTCTATCGACGCAGCCGATGCTTGGGTATCGGTGCCGGATAAAGCGGCCGGAACCCCAGAGCATGGCACCAGTAGTTCTGCCGAGGTTGAAGCCTCGAGAACATCCTGGAGCCCCGTTAGTGCTTTGGAAGTCGAAGCCTCCTGCCTGGGCAATTTTGACGGTGAAAGTCCCTCAAGGGCAATGCCAGAGGTATCTCGATGTTTAGAAGGAGACTTACCCTTTGAGGACCGGCTAGATTTATGTTTAGTTACCTGAGATCCATGGGAGGAAGATGAAGCCATAAAAGACGTCGATGCCACGGAGGCTGCATCGAAGGGAAAAAGGGTGCTAAGCTTAGCAGCTCGGTTTTGCCGGCCCCTTTTCGACATCATCCCACAGGCAACACACTCTGAAATAGAGTGGTCAGGACCTAAACATTTGAGGGACCACTCATGGGTGTCGGTGACGGAGATGGTACCGCCACACTTATAACACTTTTAAAACCCGAAGCGGGTTTTTCCATTTTGAGGGAAAAAATTGGGCCTAGTGCCCAAAATGGTGCGAGGCGC
Organism: Ichthyophis bannanicus; assembly: GCA_033557465.1. Lineage (NCBI taxonomy): Eukaryota > Metazoa > Chordata > Amphibia > Gymnophiona > Ichthyophiidae > Ichthyophis > Ichthyophis bannanicus. The sequence goes on from CM066040.1 coordinate 45,517,623, forward strand.
CCGAAAAGAAAATTACTGGAGAAAGACTCCAGAAACAAATTATTATTATTTTTTTTTATAAAAAAGAAAAGAACCACCGGCGGTACCGGTATAGCGTCGAGGGAAGGCAGACGCGACCACAAAAAAGAAGTATAAGGGGGGAATTTTCTGCGGTGACAGGATGTGCGACCTGCCGGCTCCGCGGAAAATGAAGAACTGGAGAGGGACAGTTGGGAAAGGCGGGAAGGGAGCACGCAGGCGCTGTGGGATGCTCCCAAAAGCTTTCCTATTGGACTCTGGGGAGCGTTCCCGCGCAGGCTCCATTGGTACCAACGATACCCATATGTGAAGATTACATTCCTGCTTGTTCCTGGAGATAGGCCTATCACAGAGGTACTCAAATCCAGTCCTGGAGGTCCACAAACCAGTCAGGGTTTTGTGATATCCCTAATGAATATGCATGATATATATTTGCATGCACTGCCTCCATTGTATTTGAATTTATCTCATGCATATTCATTAGGGATATCCCAAAAACCTGACTGGTTTGCGAACCTCCAGGACTGGATTTGAGTACCTCTGGCCTATCAGATATGGGCCGGTGATACGCAGATACAACAGTGAGGTGCACTCTGAGAGTTAGATTTCAGGCCAGGTGCAGAAGATAAGACCAAAATGAACCCCCAGAGCAGGAGAAAGGGTCCAGAGACTTGTTCTCACATCAGATGGAGTGGAGTAGTAGCTTAATGGTTAAGAACACTGGCTTGGGAATCCAGAGACCAGAGTTCGATTCCCACTAGCACTCCTTGTGGCCTTGGGCAAGTCACGTAACCCTCCATTGCCTGAGAAAAATCCACATTATCAATGTCCCAGTTTAATGTACATTAACAAGTTTAAGCTTCAATGTAAAACGCTTTGACTGAAATGATAAAGCGGTATATAAAACCTGTTAAATAAAATATATAAACCTGCACCACTTGAAGGCGTAGGCATGCCGCGTTGAGTCCTCACGCGAGGCTAGGAGAATGTTCTCCATGTCTTGCAGTAAGCGAAGCTCTCACTACCCACTCAGCACCCAAGTCTTTAGCGCTAGGGACAACAGGTTGAGATGAAGCAGAGTTCAGTCATCCTGCGAGATCAGGTCCAGGACACAGCCCAGTCTAAGGGGTTGCCATTGGGACAATCGGAGCAGAAGTGGAAACCAGGGTTGCCTGGGCCAGTGTGGCACAATGAGGATCATGGCGGCACCATCCGTCTGCAACTTGGAGTCTTGGTCACCGGAGGAGTCTGTGAGTAGGCATAAAGAAGATCTATGCTTCAGTCCAGGAAAAAAAGCATCGGGAGGCCAAACTATTCTTGTTTGGCACTCTGGAGCAAAACTGCGGGAGTTGGGTGTTGTGGGGAGTGGGAAAGAGGCCTATGGATGGTGTGCCCACATCTGGAAGATGCAATTGGCAACCTACCTGTTCAGAGTCCACTCATGTGGCTGAAGGACTCTGCTGAAGCAATCTGCCAGGACGTTGAGCTCCCCTGGCAGGTATACCGCTCTGAGAAGCATACCATGCGAGAATACAAATTTTCAGAGGTGGACTGTCTCCCAGCAGAAGAGGTAAGAGCCCATGCTGCCCTGTTTGTTGATGTAGAACATGGCCACCTGGTTGTCCGTCTGTATGAGGACGACCTGGTTGGAGAGCTGTTGCTGAAACACTCAGAAGGCACTGGCAATGGCCTGAAGCTCCAGGAAATTGGTCTGATGGTGGCTTTCCCCTGCAGTCCAGAGGCCCTGTATGGACAGGCCATTCAAATGTGCCCCCCAGCCGAGTTTTGAGATGCTAGCCATTAGGACTTGGTGTGGCTGGGCCTGGAAGGGAAGAACCACAAGCAGGCTAGCAGGATGCTGCCACCAGGACAGGGCATATTAGAGGAGTGGAATCACTATGACCCTGTCTGAAAGATGTCCTGTCGCTTGACACCACTGTGTGCAGAGAGCCCATTACGTCTGATGCATCTGAAGTCAGGCTGAGGGGGTAACATGGACTGTAGAAGCCATGTGGTCCAGGAGGTGCAACTTCTGCAGAGCCATGACAACCAGGCAACGCTGGACGTCACTCACGAAGGTGACTAGGCATTGGGCCCTGTCTGCCAGAAGGAAAGCGTGAGCCAATGTGGTGTCGAGGAGAGCCCCAATGAACTCAAGCCATTGAGAGGGTTGCAGGTGGGACTTTGGGGACTTGATGACAAAGTCCAGCTGTTCCAGAAACTGAATGGTGCACTGTATGGAATGCCGGACATCGACCGGCATCCCGCTCATGACCAACCAGTCGTCCAGGAAGGGGAAGACAAAGATTCCCAGGATCTGAAGGAAGGTAGCAACAACCGCCAGACATTTAGTGAAGACTCTTGGAGCCGAGGCAAAGCCAAAGGGCAGAACCCTGTACTAATAGTATCTCTGTTTTATGCTCAGCGGACAGCACTGACTGTGTATGGGGTGGATGAGGATGTGCGTGTAGGCGTCTTTGAGAGCCAAGGAGCACAGCCAATCTTCCCACTGAAGGTAGGGCAGCAACGTTCCAAGAGATATCATCTTGAACTTTTCCTTTACTAGGAACCAACTGAGATTGTGGAGATCCAGAATGGGTTGGAACCCACCTGTTTTCTTGGGAACCAGGAAGTAGCTGGAGTAGAAACCTTGTCTAGTTTGGAATGATAGAACAAGTTCCACTGCTCGTTCTGCCAGGAGGGCCTGGACCTCCAGTTGGAATAGTTCACAATGGTAATGCTGGGTGTTCCCCTGGAAAGAAGTGGGGGGAATGTGCTCAAAGCGCAGCAGGTAGCCCTTGTGGACCACCTGTAGTGCCCAGGCATCAGTTTTTATTTATTTATTTATATGCAGGCTTGATATACCGCCCAAAACCGGAGTATCGGGGCGGTGTACAATAAAGGAAAAGCAGCTGCAGGAAGAATAAAAGAAAAAAGGAACGCCATTCAAGGACAGGAAAGGACTAGGGAGATATAGATAGAAAGAAGGACAGAAAGTACACGACTAGACGATTAAACACTGAGGGAAGGGAGTGAGGGGGGTGGAATGTGGCAATGGAACTGACATGACTGTCATGGAGGTGCTGGAAGATCAAAAACCTGGGAGAAGAGATAGGTCTTAAGGAAAGCTTTAAAGTGCGGGAAAGAAGGCTCAGTGCGGAGCGAGTGGGGAAGGGAGTTCCATAGAGCGGGAGCTATGAAGAAGAATGCGGAGTGACGAGTGAGTTCAAGGAGGGCCTGGGACGGAGAGGGAAGAAAAAGACAGTTGGTATGGGACGAGCGGAGGAGACGGGGAACGGGTTGATGATAGATAAGATCAGAAAGATATTGAGGAACGCTTGTATGAAGAACTCTGAGTAGTAATGAGATACTTGTAAATGAACCTAAATTTGATGGGAAGCCAGTGGAGGGAGAAAAGGCAGGGAGTAATGTGGTTGAAAGGGGGGGAGAAAGTGAGTAAGCGGGCGGCAGTGTTTTGAAGGAGTTGAAGACGACGGAGTTGATAAGACGGAAGGCCAGCAAAGATTGAGTTACAGTAATCCAAGCGAGAAGTTACCAGGGAGAGAACTAGAGTGGTGAGGGATTTAGCGGAGAGGAAGGACCGGAGGGAACGGATACGGCGAAGGTGAAAGAGACAGCTGCGGACAAGGGAAGAGATGTGAGGGTGGAAAGAGAGGGAGGAATCAAGGGTGACACCAAGGTAACGGAGGGAAGGAATGACAGGAATGGGGAGGGAGGACATTATAGGGGCTAAAGTGGGAGGAGGAGTGGTGAAAGAGAACCAGATGGCAGAGGATTTAGAAGGATTGACACAGAGGAAATTATCAGAAAACCAGGAGGCAATGAGATCAAGGCAGGCATTGAGGGCAGAGAGGTCCGGAGAGGCAGAGCTAGTGTGATGAAGAAGAATATCATCTGCATAGAAATAGAAGGAGATACCGGACTGTTGAATGAGGAGGGCCAGGGGGGGCGAGGAAAACATTAAAAATTAGAGGGGCGAGGATAGAACCTTGTGGAACACCACAGTGTAGAGGGGAAGGGGCAGAAGCAGTGGAGCCAGAATGAACAGTGAAGGAACGGAAAGAAAGAAAAGACTGAAACCAGTGAAGCACAGTGCCTTGGATACCAGAATCAGATAGACGAGTAAGGAGAGTGTGGTGATCAATAACATCAAAGGAGGCGGAGAGATCCAGAGAGACGGCAATGGATAGGTCACCCCGGTCGTGAGAGCGGTGGAGTTCACTGAGGAGGGCAAGAAGGATAGTTCCAGTGCTGTGCCCTGGCCTAAAACCAGATTGACGGGGGTGAAGAAAGAGGGTGGAATCAAGGTGCGCGGAAAGCTGGGTGAAAACCAATTTCTCAAGAACCTTGGAAAGAAAGGGGAGGTTTCAGACGGGTCGCCAGTTGGCAGGAAGGCTAGGATCGAGGGAGGGTTTCTTCAGAAGAGGGCGGACCAAGGCATGTTTCCAGGAAGTGGGAAAACTGCCGGAGGAGAGACTGGTGTTGACTATGGCTAGGATATATGGCAGAAGTCGAAGAGAGGGATCAAGGAGTCAGGAAGAAGGAAGAGGATCGAGTGGGCAGGTCATTTTATTATGCTGGACCCCTGTGGGCAAAGTGTATTAGCCACCCTCCCTCCCCCCACCTGTGGCAGAACGGAGGGCTGGGAGGGGAAGATGGGCTATAGTTAGAAGCCAGAAATCAAAACCCCCTGCCTGGCTAAAGCTGTGGTGCTGGTTGAGGCTTTGGGGCTTTCGGCTTGGGCTGCTGCCTCTGGTTTTGATCTTTAGCCTGTTACCCCCTGTTAGGGTGGCTGGTACAAATAATACAGGGTGTAAGTACCTTAGGCCTTTTTTCTTTTTAAGGTAAAAGGACTTCATCCTCAAAGCCTCTCTCCTGGAAGGATCAGTGGTCCTTCTCAAGAGCCTATTCATGGTGAGATGCTCCATTTCCAACTCTGCAGTCTTTTCCTCTATAGGATTTCTGAAGAAGTTCTCTCTCCAGCATGGGACATCAGCCAACTTCTCCTGTACCCCTTATTCTAAGCCAGAGGACTGTAGCCATGCCAGGCAGTGGGCACTGATGCCCACTGCAGCCATTCTGACCATGAACTCGAAGCAGTCATAGGCCTCCCGGGTGATGTACTTGGAGCACTCCTACGTTTTTCCCACCAGGCTCCAGAACTGCTCAAGGTGCTCTCCTGACAGACCAGCCGAGAACCCAGCAAGATCCCGTGCCAGGTCATGCAGGTAAATGCCCACAAACTGGTATGCTTGGATCAGAGCCTCCAACATAGAGTCCTTGCAGCACTTCCTACCAAAGCCATCCATGGTGCATGCCTCCCTACCCGGGGGCATTTAGGAGTGTGTCTTGGAATTTTTCATCCGGCACTTGGCTGATTCCACCACCATGGAGTTGTGAGGGAGTTGTGCTTTTGAAAACCTAGGGTTCTTGTGCACTCGATACATGAAATTGAAGCGTCTGCTGGCTATTCACACTGTGAGAGGTGCTTGCTACATCCTAAAGAGAAATCATTCCAGAATCAGTGAATCAGAACCAAAGTGGTCTTTTTAGGGGAAGTTAGGTAGTGGAGAATTTCCAATACCTCCGTTTCAATAGTGAAGGGCAAAGCCTTCCCTATGTCCTGCACAAACTTGAGGAAGGAGAGGTCCTAAGGGGAGGGACCTCCTCTGCTCATACACAGTTAGGGATCAGAGGGGACACTGAGGTGACAGGCGGTCTCCCAGAGTCCAAGTGGAACTCTAAGTACTGCCACAAATAGTGACCATGCGGGTGGTCCTCGGTTCCCATCTGTCCAAACCAGATGCATTCAGGGAGGACAATTGCTGCACAGAGGGGGACTTTGAGCGCTCACAGCTGCTGCCAGAGGGAGCATGGAAACTAGGATGGGCTGCACCTCTGCAGGTGAGGCACCTGCTGTTGATGGGGTCATCACAGATGCCAAGGAACCAGAGGTCACTGGATCCCTGACAGCTTGCTTTACCATGAACGTAGCGAGGCTACACTTGAAGGCATGCATCCTCTCTGCGAGGATAGAGGTCTCTGCTGCTGCCGAAGTAGACACTAAAGCCTTTGGCGATTATGCTGGCTCCCTCAGCGGGGACCCTTCAATGGTCTTGGCCTCGGGAGTCCCACACTGGCCCCTCCAGGACCTCAGGAGGGAACTCCTCCTGCTAGGGCAGCTTGGAGGGCCGCTCCCAGCTCTCGCCTTCGGAGTCCGTCAAGGGCTCCGATGCTGATACCCATGGCCCTTCGTCCTGGGCTCAGTACTGCCCTTTGATGCAAAGGTCAAAGCCCCGTCCTTCTGGAGATGCTCCTTATCAAAGGAGAGCTGCCACTTCGGTGGCCCATGACTCCTTGGCTCTGAATGGGCCTGGCCTCCGCGTGAATCCAGAGACTTGGCAGGGGCCTTCGAGGGCATTGATGCAGAGGTCAAAGCTGGGGCCGATGATGATGTCTCGGAACTAAACAGCAATTCCTGCTGTCGTTATCAGTTCTTAAGCCCCTTGTGTATCATCTGAAAGCACAGAGCGCAGTCCGAGGGCTCATGTTCAGGCCCAAGGCATCAGCTGTGGTGGTCTGTGATGGAAATGGTCCGGCCACACTGGGTGTACTTCTTGAAGCCTTGACATGGTAGGGAAGATGGATTCCGCGAAGTCAAAGGACTCCAATGTCCTCACCGACCAGAGGAAATGAGAAGAAAATCCCATGCACTGAAAAGGGGGGGGGGGGGGGGGAAGATTAGAGAAACTAGCAAAAAGCTAGCGAAAAAAAAGGTTAACTAGATTCCGGGAAACAGAATGTCTGGAGGGCTCCGTGGAAAAAAAGATGACTAAAGTAATGATGGCTCCTTTGGGCGGGATGACCGGCACACATGCATTGAGCATCTTCCAAAAGCTTCTATGGAAGCTGGGAAGTGGTCCCATGCAGGCTCTGTCAGTGATGTCACCCATATGTGAGGACTATCTTCCTGCTTGGTCCTGGAGAAAAACAGAATAAATGTGACCAGAATGCCAATGCTTAAGGAGACACAGGCACCACAGAAAACCAAAGGAGAGCTAAAAAGGAAAATACTAGTATTGCGATGGCAAGGATTAAGAAAGGAAGGTAAAAAGGCAGAAAAACTGATGAAATATCATTCAACTGTATATTTTACTCACACAGCGCTGATAGAACATCTGAAGGGCTCTACAGGAAAAAAAAAAAGGGACTGAGGTTAAGATGCACCACAGCGGCAGGCAGAAAGTTATGCGCTAGTTCGGTAGAGCTTCCAAAAGCTTCTAGGAGCTGGGAATGCTCCCGCACAAGGGCTCTGTCGGATGACATCACCCATATGAGGACTTTTCTTTCCTGCTTGTTCACAGAGAAAAAAAAAGTGTCCAATAAGAACATAAGATATGTGATACTGGATCAGACCAAGGGTTCATCAAGCCCAGTATCCCGTTTCCAACATTTAATATGCCCGCCTTCCAGAAAACTTGCTAAAGCAGTATACAAACTACAAACTTAAAAATTCAAATACACTGTGTTCATAACCCATACATAGCAAAACTAAATGGAAATTACACTTACCTGGTAATTGATGTTCCTGGAGGAACTCCAGTTTAGTCCGCACTTCTGGGTTGTGCACCTCCTCCTGCAGCTTGGAGACTGGGCATGTCAAAAAAGTGACATCACTGGATGTAGTCTGCTGGCATCTCCCATCAGCCCCAGTGAACTATTGACAAAGCACACTTAAAGGAAAACAAATAAGTAGCCAATCATAACCAATTAACTGTATTATAACTATATACAAGCGAACCTCCTTTCGGGAAAATAGAACTTCTTCCTTGGGCCACTTCCTTGCGCCTCACCAGAGCAACAGACTAAAATCACAAGAATAGGCAGAAAATGAAAGAGATAGAGATACCTACCGGTTATCCAAGCCTTCCTCCGACAGAACTGGCACTGCTAATGTACGACCCCGGGCGGGAATGAGGACTAAACTGGAGTTCCTCCAGGAACATCAATTACCAGGTAAGTGTAATTTCCATTTCCTCATCGTTCCTCCAGTTTAGTCCACACTTCGGCGATGTAACAGAGGGACCTTTACAGCCTGCTTGCAATACCGCCGAACCAAACACAGCATCCTTTGCTGACAAGACATCTAGGCGGTAATGTTTACTGAAAGTATGCAAAGATGACCACATAGCTGCCCTACAAACTTCCACAGGCAGAACCAAACTGTGCTCCGCCGAAGTTGTCGCTTGCGCTCTGGTAGAATGAGACCGCAATCCCGACTGGAACCTGTCGACCTGACAAGAGATATGCCAAAGCAATCACTTCTCTAATCCACTGAGAAATAGAAGCCTTCGCAGCCGCCTCGCCCTTCCGGGAACCCCCGAACAAAACGAACAGACGGTCCAATTTACGAAAGGCCTCTGACACCTTCAAATAATGCTGAAGTACCCGCTTAACATCCAAGCGGTGTAGACCCCAGTCAGCTGTCCCCCCCATCCAGGGAACCCAGCACCGGAAGAGAAACTGTCTGATTTAAATGAAACGGAGAGACTACTTTAGGCAAAAAGGGACGGAACGGGCCACAGCACCACCTTTTCACAAGAAAAAGACAAAAACGGCTCCCGGCAAGAAAATGCCTGTAACTCCGAAACACGCCTCGCTGAACAAATAGCCACCAAAAACACTGTCTTCAGAGTTAGATCCTTTATAGATGCCCACTGTAACGGTTCAAAGGGTGCCTTAGCCAGCGCTCCCAAAACTAAATTGAGATCCCACTGAGGCACCAAAACTCTACAAGAGGGATGCAACCTGGTGACTGCCTTCAGGAACTGCAGAACATCCACATGCACGCCGAGCGCCACTCCCTGAACCTTGCCTCTATAGCAAGACAGCGCCGCCAACTGCACTCTCAAGGAACTGGCCACCAGGTCCTTAACAAAACCCTCTTGAAGAAAGCTTAATACTATCGGCACGGACACCTGTCTCCTGGAACACCAGTCCTCAAATATGCGCCATATACGAACAGAGGCCAAAGATGTAGATGTTATCCTTGCTTTAAGCAGAGTAGTGATAACTGCTCCAGAATAACCTTTCCTTCTTAGCCTCGCCCTTTCAATGGCCAGACCGTAAGCAAGAACCGATCCACCTGAGGCATTCGCAGAGGCCCTTGAAGCAACAGACCCTCCTAGACCGGTAACCTCCACGGCTTCCCGTCGAGAAGACATATGACATCGGCGTACCATGTACACCTCGGCCAATCCGGAGCCACTAGCAGCACTCTCCCCCGATGAGCTTCTATACGTTGAATCACCCGACCTATCATCGCCCACGGTGGGAATACATACGGAAGACCCGACACCGGCCAACTCTGCATTAGGGCATTGATCCCTTCTGACATTTGTTCCCGTCATCTGCTGAAGAACCGACTCACTTTCGCGGACTGGAAGGTCGCCATGAGATCCATGATCGGCGGGTCCCCATCGATGAACTAGTTGTGCAAAAACCTCCGGATGCAATTCCCATTCTCCGGCATCTACTTGAACTCTGCTGAGGAAATCCACCGTCACATTGTCCTTTCCCGCAATGTGCGCTGCCGAAATCGCCGGCAGTCGCTGTTTCACCCAAGTGAACAGCTCCTCGGCCTCTTCTTCCATGGCTGTACTCCCTGTACCGCCTTGCCGATTGATGTAAGCTACTGTAGCGGAATTGTCCGATAGCACTCGCACTGCACGACCCTGCACCGTCGCTTCAAATGCATGCAGGGCCATCACCACCGCTCGGAGCTCCAACCTGTTGATCGACCAAGCGGTCTCCTAACCTGACCCAAAGACCTTGCGTAAAGAGCTCTCCGCAATGAGCTCCCCATCCCGCGAGACTCGCATCTGTCAACAGCAGCAGCCACTCCAGCTGTTCCAGAGGCATCCCGGCCGAGAAAGAACCCGGGCGTAGCCACCATTCCAGCGCCTGCCTGACCAAGAGAGGACAGGGTAGATGCCTGCTCAAAGGGTCGGATCGATGATACCACCGGCGAAGCAACACCCGTTGCAGCAGCCGATATGAAACCTGGCCCAAGGCACTGCTTCCAAGGTCGCCGCTATTGTCCCCAGCACCCTGAGGTAACTCCACGCCAAAGGTGCCGGCGTTGCCATGAACTGGCACACCACTTGCTGAAGAACTTGGATTCATTGATCCGGGAGAAACACAGCACCCCGCTGCGTGTCGAAGCGCACACCCAGATACTCGAGATTCTGGGTCAGGCTCAGGTGGCTTTTTGCCATATTGACCACCCAGCCGAGCCCCTCCAAGAACTTCACCACCTTCTCCATAACTCTTATGCTTTTGCTCTTGGACTTTGCCTGAATCAACCAGTCATCGAGATAGGGATGTACCAGAATTCCCTCCTTTCACAATGCTCCAGTTACCACCACCATGATTCTTGATGAAGGTCCGTGGTGCCGTTGCTAGCCCGAAGGGCAACGCCTGAAACTGATAGTGCCCCCACAGCAGAGCGAAGCACAGAAATTTTTGATGTCCCGCTCTGATTGGGATATGTAAATATGCTTCCGTAAGGTCGAGGGATGTCAAGTACTCCCCCTGACGTACCGCTACAATGACAGACCGCAACGTTTCCATCCGAAAATGCGGTACTCGGAGACACCGATTCACTCCTTTGAGGTCTATGATGGGGCGAAGAGCCCCAGCCTTCTTCAGAACCACGAAATAAATTGAGTATCGACCCCTGCCGTAATCTTCCCTGGATACCGGAACGACTGCTCCGATTTGCAGATCCGATTCAAGGTGCCGCGAACCGCCAGAACTTTTTGGTGACCTTTGCAGGGAGACATCACAAACGACTCGCAAACTGGCCTTGCGAACTCCAGAGCACAGCCGTCGCAGATTATTTCCAAGACCCACTGGTCGGACGTTATTTGGGCCCAGGCAGGAAGAAAATTCCGAAGTTGCCCACCTATCGGATCAGTTCCCACCGGAGTCCCCCTCGCTTCATTGCGGCTTTCGAGTGGTTGCTGTGGCCATCGTGGCGAAACCTCTACCTGCTCCACGAAACTCCTGGGCTCTAGAAGCAAATCTTCCTCTTTGAAAACTACCCAAGCGGGAAGTCCAAAACCTTCAAAAATCTCTGAAGGAGCCTCTAAAGGCCGGCAAAGTTTTCCCCTGCTTAGGCTTATCCTCCGGGAGTCTACCCCCTTAGACTCCCCCAAATCCTTAACCAGCTTATTGAGATCCTCAACGAATAACAGCCATCCTTTGAACGGAAGTTTACTGAGACGGGCCTTAGAAAAACCGTCCGCCGCCCAATTTCTCAACCACAAGGACCTACGGGCGACTACTAACGACGCCATGCTATTAGCTAGAGCCCGGATTAAATCATACTGCACATCCACTAAATAAGCCAATCCTGACTCCAGACGATCTAGCTCTCATAAGCCCTCTGGCTCCAGCTGGACCGACTGTCGCAACCCTTGCGACCAGCGAAGACATGCTCTCGCCACCCAAGCCCCACATATGGAAGCCTGCAATGACAAGCCATTGGCTTCAAAGGACTGCTTCAGCAACCCATCCACCTTTCTATCCTGCGATGCTTTCAAGGCTGAACTACCTTCCACCAGAATAGTGGTCTTCTTGGTTACCGCTGACACCGCCGCATCAATCCGCGGAGACCTAAATCTTTCCTTGTCCTTATCTGCCAGAGCATACAACCTATTCATAATTCGAGCTTCTCTGAGCCCTGCTTCCGGCTGATCCCACTCGTCCTGGATCATCCGATCTACCACCTTGTGGATGGGAAACACAATCTGAGTTTGCCGCACCGCCTGTATGATCGGGTCTTCCCCAGCATCTTCCTCCACCGGCAGTTCCGTGGCCAGCTTTAGCCAGCGCTCCCAAAACTAAATTGAGATCCCACTGAGGCACCAAAACTCTACAAGAGGGATGCAACCTGGTGACTGCCTTCAGGAACTGCAGAACATCCACATGCACGTTTGAAGGGATTCTGTGATAAGAGGCATCAACTCATCTTTTCGGAAGATCCAAATAATTTTCGCCTGATCCTCCGGCTCTGGAATCTCTCCTTCCAACTCCTCCAATCCGGCCTCCAGGTCCACTTCGGTGTCGTCTGCTTCCTGCCACTCCAACACAGAGGGAGAGCGATCCCGTGACCTGGCCCGCTTGGGTGGTCTAGCCGGACAGTTACCTGCATGTGCCAGATCCAGCTGCTGCAGCTTCACAGGCAAGGGCAATGGTTCCGACAGCTTCCCTTGCCTCCGTAAACAAAAGGACTGATACATAATTAACACGAAGTCCGGGCAAAAATCTCCAAGCTGAGACCCAGAGTATGAAGCTGGAGGAACCTCCGAAGACCCCGCCTGGGCCTCTGGACCGTCCCCTGGCGAACTGGCCAGCAGGACATCTCCTTCTGGTACAGTGAAGGTCCTGCCCCGCTTTAATTTCCAGCTGCTGCTCTACGCTGGCAGATGCCACCGTACAGCCTCGGCAGATCCCAGAATCCGCGACAGCGCCCCTACGGGCACCGCAGACAGCGCCCCTACGGGCACCGCAGACAGCGCCCCTACGGGCACCGCAGACAGCGCCCCTACGGGCACCGCAGACAGCGCCCCTACGGGCACCGCAGACAGCGCCCCTACGGGCACCGCAGACAGCGCTAAGTGGACGGGACACCATCTCTCACCGCTCTGGCAACAAACAAAGCCCAACAGTAAAATCCAAAAAGAGCAACTTTGTCGCAAAACACCAACAAAAAATCTTTATTTATTTATTTGTTTGCGATTACATAAAGATCAGCAATGTCCTTCCCCCAGCCAGGGTATTAACTCAAGATTTCCAAGTTCCCAGTACTGGGGAACACAAAGGGAGCAGGGGCTCCTGCAGGGGATCACAGAGACACAAGGAGCAGGAGACGTCGGATGAACAATTTCTTCTTTATTGTATAAAACCCCAACGCGTTTCGGCAACGCCTTCTTCAGGGGGAAGGGCTACAAATCTAATTTAATAAACACAATAAATACAAAAATATATTAAATATTAAATAAGAATAAAAATAATGTTAAAATAAAAATATAATAATATAAAAATATTAATGACACACCTGGCATGTTACCTACTAAAAAGACAAAATATTCCTATAACATAAAAAGTGGAAACACCTTAGGACATGTACACTTGATGATAAACATATAGTTAAACAATCATTTAAAATTGGTTAAAACTCACATCGAAACAAAACAAACAAACGCAGGGCTGAGCAGAGAATAATTAAAACCATCATTAAGGATAAACTAGATGAAGAGATAGGGGAATTAACATTGCAATAAATAGAACACTTTGGAGAACATATATTATAATGAATAATGTGCATTAAATTGACATCAGAATGACATATAAATAATATAAAGGAATGTGAATACTAACTTAAAAGATATTAAAAAGCATAACATGATGCATAGTAGATAATAAGGGGCAATTGATAATATTAAAAATGCTGATAACAATAAAATGCATAAATAAATAATATTAATGGATTAAAACATAAATAAAAAATATAAAAAAAATAATAAATGAGTAATAAATAATATATCACATGGTGAATAACTTAGCTAAATCATATAGATGTGTGATATACGCAGGATACCTTGAGGACGGCTTCTCCTGAGGTTAAATACCCAAGTACTGCATGAAAATAAAATATATATATATGTGATATTGACTATTAAAAAAGTTGTTACTGGAGACTTCTTTTTTGAAAAAACAAGCTGTATTATAAAAGTACAATTGTAAGCATATGATACTAAACAACTCCAAAAAAAGTATCCGTAGGGGAGAGGAATGATAGAGACGCACTGAAATGTGTTTAGGAGAGAGTGCTTCTATAGCCTATCAGACATAATACGCTTGTGCCACCAGCACCTGAAACAATAGATAAAAATATTGATAGAAAGTGAAAAATGAAGGCGAAATGAGAAATAATCGTTGATCAGGCCATATACAGTAATCAAAGTAAATAAGTATCCAAAAAGAATAGAAATTTTAAGAAACGGCATTAACCGTGCCACATGCGGGTGCGCGCCGCATGCATGAGATATAACCCTTCAGAAAGAGCCTGTGAATGGGACCTACGGACAGTTTTCAAATGATGTAGCAGTATACAAAGCCAAATATGAAAGTGTTATAATATTATAAGGAGGTTTTGAACATGTCATTTAAAGATATGGAATCCGACGGAGCATGTGACAAGTATTAAACACGATGATATCTCCGATCAGGTAATGTGTGTTATACCCCGTAAAGGAAGTGAAACCTCACACTTAAGTTTAGGTAAACTGAACCGAGACATGAATACACCCTAAAGTGTACATAAACATACATATTAAAAACGTAGCACTTACCAAAAGGTTGTTTTGATTATACATATGTAATAATCAGGTAATTTAAAAACCAGTAAAATTGTCAGCACTGCAACGACAGAGTAAAAAGTTCAACACAGGAACTGCATTAATAGTCTAAGACAGCCGAATTCAATATGTGTACAAATAAATTACAAAGATCCTTTGAAAAGAATTGCATATCTAGCAGAGATCAAACCTGTGAAGGGAGTTCCGTCGGTAAGACTAATCCACAGCAAAGATTGCACGCAAATGAAAGAAGGGGACAAGTGAGAACAGATTCTTTTAAAAACGCCGATTTTCCCGCCAAAAGGAGAGTGACTCGATACTGTGGGAGGAGTTTCAGATAAAAAAGTTGTAACTACTCAATATGATATTTCTACAAAAATGTATGTAAGAACTAACTTACAAATATTATATATAACTAAAGGTGTGACGTCACATACTTTGAATTGATGTAAAGGGAAAAAAAAAAAAAATATATAATAGTTGCATTGAGGAACCATTACTTGTATGTGTATGTAAAATACAGTGTATTAATTAGGTCTACTCCAAAAAAACTGCGAGATCAACTTCCTGATTTAGTCCATGTGGTTCTAAGGTGTTCAACTCATAAATAAAGCGTTGCTCAAATTTCAACAAAGTTTGATCAAGATTCCCACCTCTCCAATGTGGAATAACTGTTTTAAGAACCGCAAATTTTATATCACTAATGGTATGTTTATATTCTAACCAGTGTGAAACTAATGGTTTGTCGGCCTGACTCCTCTGTATATTGCTTCTGTGTTCTATTATACGTATGCGGATCTGTCTAAGAGTTTTGCCTATATATAATTTATTACATGGGCATCGAATGAGGTAAACAACATTAGTGGTTCTACAATTGGACTAATTTTGTAAATACAGTTTCCGTCCAGAGGGAGCATGTATAAAAATTTTTTTTACTGTGATAACATGTGTACAGACTGAGCACTTGCCACAGCTATAATGTCCCTTAACTATGGGCGACGGTTTGGGAGCTGGAAGTGCAGAGGGAACCAAAAGATTAGTTAAGTTAGAGGAACGTTTATAGGCAACCATTAGTCGCTTGGTAGCAAAGGAAGGTATAGTGGTAAGGAGGTGCCACTCTTGTTTGAGGATATCCACAATAGCCTTGGATTGTCCTGAAAAGGTTAAAGCACAGACAATTTTTTCTGTGTGTAATTGTGTTGTCTTAGTCAAGAGTGTAGAACGATCAGTCATGCGTGCTCTCTGGTAGGCATTCTGTATACAGGATTGGGGGTAACCTCGTTGTTGGAACCTGTTTTTCATATCACTGGCATGAAATTCAAAATCCTCATTGTTTGTGCATAGACGTTTAATCCTTAAGAATTGGCTAATGGGCAAATTCTTCTTGAGAGAAGGATTATGGTGACTATCATACTTGAGTAGTGTATTACGGTCTGTTGGCTTACGATATAAGGTGGTTAAGAAACCTGTGGAGGATTTTCTGATCAATATGTCTAGATATGAAATTTCTTCCGTACTGTATGTACCCTCAAACTGTAAGTGTGGATCTAATGAATTGAGCCAGATGTGAAAAGAGTGAAGTGTTTCTACCGTACCATCCCATACTACAAGAACATCATCGATGTAACGCTTCCAAAGACAAACATTGGATAGATATGGATGAAAATTCAAAAATCTGGCTTCAAAATCAGTGACGTATAAATTTGCCACGTCCGGTGCCATAGGGGACCCCATGGCCACCCCTTTTATCTGTTTATAAAAAACCCCTTTGAAACAAAAATAATTTTCTGTCATTGCCAGAGATGCAAGTTGGGTGAGAAAATAAGTTGGTGTACGTACCGGTTTTGGTCTCTTAATTAGAGTGTTTGCTAATACCTCTAGCGCGGCACGTTGAGGAATATTTGTGTACAGAGATCTAATATCAAATGTAACTAAAACCATCTGATTATGGAAACCTTGAAATTGCTGAAGAATCTGTATGATATGAGTGGAGTCTCTGACATATGATGGTGCCTGTTGGACAAAGGGCCTCAAATATGCATCTAGAAGTTTTGACAGAGGTTCAAAAAGTGACCCAATTGCGGACACAATTGGTCGTCCTGGGGGATTTTGTAGGGATTTATGAATTTTGGGGAGCATGTATATAGTGGGTATGATGGGGTGTGACACAGTGAGAAAAGAAATTTCTTTGGGGGTCAAATAGCCAGCTTCTTTGCCAATGTACAAAAGTGTATCCACCTTTTGTCGCAATGATTCAGTAGGATCGTCATAAATTTTCAAGTAATATTCTTGATCATTTAATTGTCGCAAGACTTCTGCAACGTAGGAGTTTTTGTCTTGTACAACTATGGCACCACCTTTATCTGCCGGTTTTATGATAATGTTGTGGTTTGATCGTAGGCCTTGTAGGGCCAATTTTTGTGGACCTGTGAGATTATGGAAGGAATGCTTATTAGAAGTTTTATATAAGGCATCTATTTTGTTCAAAACAATGTTCTCAAAAGCCGATATCATGATATTGGGTTTGACTGGCGGTATCCATGTGGAGGGTTTTTTGACGATGGATGGATCTATTGTGTCAGACTGATGGTGATCAAAATAATCTATAATTTTTAATTTACGGAAGAATTTATAAAGCTCAATGTGGGTTGCGAACTTGTCATGGGATTTAGTGGGAATAAAAGAAAGGCCTTTATTGAGAACCTCTAATTCCATGTCAGTTAATGGGTGTTTGGAGAGATTAATAACTACATTTAAAGGTCCCAATCCAGGTGTCTTTTGGCCATTAATCCCTGGCTGTGCGTTCTTACTCTTTTTGGATACTGTTTGCTTGGTGAATATCGTGGTTGGTTTTGTCGATGTTGCGGTGACCTTGGGGACAAATCTCGTTTTCCTTTTTCCCATAACTTGTCCATTTGAAAATCCCGTCTAGGAACTTGGTTATTAACCCTAGGAGAGCGTCGTCCATTCGAGAATAAAGAAGCTGATGGATTGATCTCTTCACGGGAATGACGCCGTGTTCTTTTATTGTTCCTTTCTATTTCTGGAGTTGTGGATAGGGATCTATGTTTCGCCTTATCTCTAAAGCGATCATTTTGTCTTTGTTTCGGTGAGTAGGCTCTCTTATATGAAACACTGCGCTTCCTATCTCTAAAATCCGACTTATTATAGGTCCAATAATAGACCGTGTTTGACTTATAATCTTCTTCATCCCTTTTCAATTTTTTAATCTTTTTTTCTCTAACACCTTTTCTATATTCTACTGTATTCTGGTCAAATTTCCGTTTTTCAAGATCAAATTGAACATCCTTCTTTTTTAGAACTTCAATCTTTTGTTCTATTTGAGGTTTTAAAACCTCAGCCCTGCGTTTGGAAGTGTTAATTAAAAGAATCATCAAATCCAAGGAACATTTGTTGAGTATCTTAATCCAGTTAGACATAAATGTAACATCATCTTTGAACATGCCAGGTGCCTTCTGAACTCGACGTCACACCTTTAGTTATATATAATATTTGTAAGTTAGTTCTTACATACATTTTTGTAGAAATATCATATTGAGTAGTTACAACTTTTTTATCTGAAACTCCTCCCACAGTATCGAGTCACTCTCCTTTTGGCGGGAAAATCGGCGTTTTTAAAAGAATCTGTTCTCACTTGTCCCCTTCTTTCATTTGCGTGCAATCTTTGCTGTGGATTAGTCTTACCGACGGAACTCCCTTCACAGGTTTGATCTCTGCTAGATATGCAATTCTTTTCAAAGGATCTTTGTAATTTATTTGTACACATATTGAATTCGGCTGTCTTAGACTATTAATGCAGTTCCTGTGTTGAACTTTTTACTCTGTCGTTGCAGTGCCGACAATTTTACTGGTTTTTAAATTACCTGATTATTACATATGTATAATCAAAAGAACATAGTCTCAAAATGGGCCTGCACCTTAATGTAAAGAAGACAAAGATCATGACAACTGGCATAATCAACAGGTTCATCGTTGAAGGAGAAGAAATTGAAATCGTGAACAACTTTAACCTACTTGGATCAACTATCAATAAAGAAGCAACAAGCAGTCAAGAAATCAGACGACGCATTGCTCTTGGCAGAATGGCTATGAAAGACCTAGATAAGATTCTCAAGAGCAGAGATGTCTCTCTCCATACAAAGATTCGACTTGTTCAAGCCATGGTATTTTCAATAACATCATATGGATGTGAAAGCTGGACAGTGAAAAAGACAGACAGGAAGAAAATTGATGCCTTTGAATTATGGTGCTGGCGGCGAATACTGTGTATACCATGGACTGCCCGAAGAACAAACCAGTCGGTACTAGAGGAGATCAAACCTAAGCTTTCTTTAGAAGCTCAGATGACAAGACTTCGACTTTCATACTTCGGACACATCATGCGAAGAGAGAGATCATTAGAGAAAGACATCATGCTTGGCAAGATAGAAGGTCAACGCAAAAGAGGAAGGCCAGCAATGAGATGGATCGCTACAATAACAGCAGCTACGGGTACCAGTCTGTCAACAATGAGCCGCCTGACTGAAGACCGAACACAATTTAGGATAGCTATCCAGAGGGTCGCCATGAGTCGACTCCGACTCGACGGCACTTAACAACAACATAATCAAAACAACCTTTTGGTAAGTGCTACGTTTTTAATATGTATGTTTATGTACACTTTAGGGTGTATTCATGTCTCGGTTCAGTTTACCTAAACTTAAGTGTGAGGTTTCACTTCCTTTACGGGGTATAACACACATTACCTGATCGGAGATATCATCGTGTTTAATACTTGTCACATGCTCCGTCGGATTCCATATCTTTAAATGACATGTTCAAAACCTCCTTATAATATTATAACACTTTCATATTTGGCTTTGTATACTGCTACATCATTTGAAAACTGTCCGTAGGTCCCATTCACAGGCTCTTTCTGAAGGGTTATATCTCATGCATGCGGCGCGCACCCGCATGTGGCACGGTTAATGCCGTTTCTTAAAATTTCTATTCTTTTTGGATACTTATTTACTTTGATTACTGTATATGGCCTGATCAACGATTATTTCTCATTTCGCCTTCATTTTTCACTTTCTATCAATATTTTTATCTATTGTTTCAGGTGCTGGTGGCACAAGCGTATTATGTCTGATAGGCTATAGAAGCACTCTCTCCTAAACACATTTCAGTGCGTCTCTATCATTCCTCTCCCCTACGGATACTTTTTTTGGAGTTGTTTAGTATCATATGCTTACAATTGTACTTTTATAATACAGCTTGTTTTTTCAAAAAAGAAGTCTCCAGTAACAACTTTTTTAATAGTCAATATCACATATATATATATTTTATTTTCATGCAGTACTTGGGTATTTAACCTCAGGAGAAGCCGTCCTCAAGGTATCCTGCGTATATCACACATCTATATGATTTAGCTAAGTTATTCACCATGTGATATATTATTTATTACTCATTTATTATTTTTTATATTTTTTATTTATGTTTTAATCCATTAATATTATTTATTTATGCATTTTATTGTTATCAGCATTTTTAATATTATCAATTGCCCCTTATTATCTACTATGCATCATGTTATGCTTTTTAATATCTTTTAAGTTAGTATTCACATTCCTTTATATTATTTATATGTCATTCTGATGTCAATTTAATGCACATTATTCATTATAATATATGTTCTCCAAAGTGTTCTATTTATTGCAATGTTAATTCCCCTATCTCTTCATCTAGTTTATCCTTAATGATGGTTTTAATTATTCTCTGCTCAGCCCTGCGTTTGTTTGTTTTGTTTCGATGTGAGTTTTAACCAATTTTAAATGATTGTTTAACTATATGTTTATCATCAAGTGTACATGTCCTAAGGTGTTTCCACTTTTTATGTTATAGGAATATTTTGTCTTTTTAGTAGGTAACATGCCAGGTGTGTCATTAATATTTTTATTTTATATTTTTATTTTAACATTATTTTTATTCTTATTTAATATTTAATATATTTTTGTATTTATTGTGTTTATTAAATTAGATTTGTAGCCCTTCCCCCTGAAGAAGGCGTTGCCGAAACGCGTTGGGTTTTATACAATAAAGAAGAAATTGTTCATCCGACGTCTCCTGCTCCTTGTGTCTCCCAGTACTGGGGAAGCCACCCCAGGGATCCACCAGATGCTTCTAATCTACCTCACAGGAAATCAAACTCCCCCCCCCCCCAAAGAAACTACAAGTAGTACCTATCGAGCCCCAGAACTATCGAAGAGTGACCACGGGAGAGAGATAAAACACAAAACAGACTAAAACTGTTACTCCGTGCGATCCCTGGCTAAGCAGCGCGCCACACGGCCACCACGTTGTCAAAATGGCCGCCGCTGAGTAAAGAAGAAAAAGGGCGCCAAAATCGCTGAGAAGACTCCTGAGCCTGCAGCCTCCCAGGCCTCAACCGTACCGGTGAACTGCTTTTCACTCCTACCTGCAAGTCTGCCGGAGCGATATGCTGCTGCGGAGCTCTAATCCGCGCGGCCGCACTCAGCTAAATAGCGAGCGAGCCGCCGCGGATGAGCTCCCCACTGTTGCCAATCAGCTGAATCTTGCAGGACCGTGGCTGCCCCGGAGCACCGGATGTGACTGCTGTTCCGCTGCCACAGCGCTCTCTCCCGTACCCACCAGGAAGAGAGATCTGCACCGGGTATGTCCTCCACAAATCCCCTGCCTGGAACAGACACACAGACAGGCGAAGCAGGACCCAACACAAACAAGAGCAGGCACAGTAAAATGGTCTCTTTTTTTTTAAAAAGCTACAGACCCCCCAAATTAAGAAACATTAAAGGAGTCCCAAAAATCAAACAGAAACCCTTCCTATTCTACATTAATAGCTCCTTATGTGTTCCTATAGTGAGCCCAGCACTAAGGCTCACTACGTCCTCCTGCTGCATAGAGACTGGACACACTGGGACTGATGGGAGATGCCAGCAGACTACATCCAGTGATGTCACTTTTTGACATGCCCAGTCTCCAAGCAGCAGGAGGAGGTGCATAACCCAGAAGTGTGTACTAAATTGGAGGAATGATAAGGAAATGACACCTATGTTTCCTACAAAAAATGAACATAGGTGTGCCAAAGAACCCCAAGCAGCACATCATCTATCTTGTATAGACAGTGAAAGGCTTTTAGGCCATTTCTAGAAAGTTCTGAAAACTGTCCATTTGGGAGCTCCACAAAGTCATTCACCCACATCAGAGTCTGGTGAATGACACTGCCACCAAAAATTCTTGGTTCCCAACAGACACTGACCTATTTTGTTCATGAGATAGTCAAGCCTATGAGAATATTCCCGAAGACTGAAATTAACCCATCCAACTGGCATAAAGCTTGGCTTGGATTTGCAATTCAGACAGCAATGTTTACCCAGGTACAAATGTATTTGTTTGAATTCAGCTCACACCTTTTTAGTAGTTCGAGGCGAGTTACATTCAGATACACTAGGTATTTCTGTCCCTGAAGTGCTTACAATCTGATTTTGTACCCGAGGCAATGGATTAAGTGACTTGTCAAAAGACACAAGGAGCATCAATAGGATTTGAACCCTGGCTTTCCTGGTTCTTAATCCCCAGCTCAGAGCACTGGATAATCTCAACAATGCTAGTGGTCAAATAAATCATGGAACAATTTACATTCAGAGTAGTTACTCACCTGTAACAGGTGTTCTCCAGGAGCAGCAGGAATCAGTCCTCACATATGGGTGACGTCGGCGCCGACGGAGCCCTCGCGGAGCAATTTTCCCCAGCTTTCAAAGAAAGCCTTTGGGAATTGCAGCGCGCATGCGCGGTCCCCTTCCCGCCCAAGGGTGCCATCTTGCTCAGTCTGATGACATAGCTAAAAGACAGCAAAAAATTAGCAAAAAACGAAATCATAGGACTGCAACTCCAAGGGGAGGAGGGAGGGTTGTGAGGACTGATTCCTGCTGCTCCTGGAGAACACCTGTTACAGGTGAGTAACTACTCTTTCTCCAGGACCAAGCAGGAAGTCAGTCCTCACATATGGGACTCCCAAGCTTAAGGCTACCGGAGACCCTAAGCACAAAAAAGGAGCTCCCTCAAGCTCAGTAGCACAGAAGGAAGGAATCTTCTCTGAGTACGCCTCCAACCGGTAGCCCAACATCCGGGACGGAGGGCAGGAGTTGCCTATACCTCAAGAGATTACGGAGGACTGCCTGTCCGAAAGCACTGTCCCTGCGGGACTCCCTCTCCAGGCAGTAATGGGCTGCAAAAGTCTGGCTTGAAGACCAAGTAGCGGCCCGGCAGATGTCTGCCAATGGAACAGAGCGGAGGTAAGCCACTGACGCAGCCTTCGCCCTAACACGATGAGCCGTGACTCGACTTTCCAACGAGAGGCCGGCTGCCCCATAAGCCCAAGCGATACAGTCAGCAATCCAGATGGACAGAGTACGCTTGGAGACAGGGAGCCCCAACTTATTGGGGTCATAAGACACGAAGAGCTGAACAGCCCTTCGGTGCTCCCGCGTACGGTCAAGGTAGAAGGTTAACGCCCTCCTACAGTCCAGGGTATGCAGGACCATTTCAGCTCTGCTGGAGTGTGGCCTGGGAAAGAAGGTCGGAAGTACCACCTCCTGGTTGACGTGAAAAGGGGAAACCATTTTAGGAAGAAACTTAGGGTGAGTCCGTAGGACTACCCTATTCTTGTAGAACCTAGTGTAAGGAGGATCAGATACTAGGGCCTGTAGCTCACTAACGCGTCTAGCAGAAGTGAGGGCTACCAAGAATAAGGTTTTCCAAGAAAGAAAACGAAGATGACAGGTAGCCATAGGTTCAAAAGGCGGACAGGTAATCCGCTGTAAAACCACATTCAGATCCCAGTCAGGGGCTGGTGGGCGCAAAGGTGGTTTAAGGAGAAGGAGGCCTCTGAGAAAACGAGCCACTAGAGGGTGGCTGGAAAGAGGCCTGCCATCCACCGGCATGTGATGCGCAGAAAGAGCACTGAGGTGGACCCTGACCGAGTTGGACTTAAGTCCAAGATTGGAGAGGCAAAGCAAGTACTGCAAGACCACTGATGCCGAACAGGAGAAGGGATCTTGAGACTGCTGAGCACACCAGACGGAGAACCGACGCCACTTAAGAGCGTAGGACTTCCGGGTGGAGGGTCGCCTGGAGGCCAAGACGACTTCCTCCACACATCTGGAGGCAGCAGGAGGGGAGCAAGGACTACCCTTTCAGCAGCCAGGCCATCAGATGAAGGGACCGGAGGTTGGGGTGTAGGGGAGTCCCGTGATCCTGGGTCAGGAGATCGGGCTGAAACCCCAGAGGGAGAGGAGTGTCCACTGCCAGCTGCATCAGAAACGGGAACCAGGGCTGTCTCGGCCACCGGGGAGCCACCAGGATCATCGAGGCTCTGTCTCTGAGAACCTTGAAGAGCGTCCGAGACACTAGTGGCATGGGAGGAAAGGCATACAAGAGGCCTGTGGACCACGGAATCAGAAAAGCATCCGCCGCTACTCTGAGAGGATGCGGTTGTCGAGAGCAGAATCTGGGAAGTTGCCGGTTCTGAGGACTGGCAAACAGATCCATGGTGGGGAGGCCCCATTTGAGAAAGATCCGCTGAAGCACTAACGGATCCAATCTCCACTCGTGTGGTTGGAGGATTCTGCTCAGTTTGTCTGCCAGGCAATTTTCTTGACCCGGGAGATAAACAACTTTGAGGAGGATGCCGCGGTTGACGGCCCAAGAGCACAGCTTTTGTGCTTCCCGACAGAGAAGGAAGGAGTCTGTGCCCCCTTGTTTGTTCACGTAGAACATCGCAACTTGATTGTCCGTCTGGACCAGCACAGACTGGTGAGAAGTGAGGTGGGAGAAGGCCCTCAGAGCCAGGCGGATAGCTCTGAGCTCCAGGAAGTTGATCTGCTGGGCAGACTCCCAAGGAGTCCAGAGGCCTTGAGTACATGTCCCTTGGCAATGTGCTCCCCAACCCAGGAGAGAAGCATCGGTCGTCAGGACCTGAGAAGGCGGAGGAGACTGAAAAGCCATTCCGAGCACTAGGTTTGGCAGATGAAGCCACCATTGCAGAGAAGAGACCAGCGGGTCGGAGGTCCGTACAGAGTCCGCTAGGCTCCCAGTGGCCTGATGCCATTGTGTGCGAAGGCACCATTGAGCAGGTCGCATGTTCAGGCGGGCATTGGGGGTCACATGGACTGTGGAAGCCATATGGCCGAGCAGTCTCAGAAATTGCCTGGCCGAGACCAGGGAATTGCTGTGAAAGTGGCTGGCAAGATCCATGAGCCTGTTTGCCCTGTCAAGAGGCAGAAAGGCTCGCGCCTGAAGCGTGTTTAATCTTGCGCCGATGAACTCGAGATCCTGAGAGGGGAGCAAAGTGGACTTTGCGAAGTTTATGACAAAGCCCAAGTGCTGAAGCAGAGCCACAGTGCGGTGCGTGGCGTGAGTGGCCTCTTGGGAAGACTGTGCTCTGATGAGCCAGTCGTCGAGGTATGGAAATACAAAGAGGCCTTGAAGTCTTAGATAAGCCGCCACCACTGCTAGGCATTTGGTGAACACCCTTGGTGCGGAGGATAGGCCAAAGGGTAGTACTCTGTACTGGTAATGATTGCCCCCCACAACAAACCTGAGATATTGCCTGTGGCTGGGGTGGATGAGGATGTGAGTATAGGCATCCTTTAGATCTAAGGAGCATAGCCAGTCTCCCTGCTGGAGGTAGGGCAGCAGGATTCCAAGGGTAAGCATCTTGAACTTTTCCTTTGCGAGGAACTTGTTGAGGTTCCGCAAGTCCAGGATGGGTCTGAGGCCTCCTGTTCATTTTGGTATCAGAAAGTACCTGGAGTAAAAGCCTTGACCTCTCAGGTGGTGGGGCACCGGTTCCACAGCCTGTTCCTGAAAAAGACTTGCTAACTCCTGAAGGAGTACGTCCCTATGCAGAGGGAATCTGAGAGGCTCCCCTGGAAAGTAGGAGGGAGGTACCTGGTGGAAGTGCAGAAGATAGCCCTCTTGGACTATGTGAAGCACCCAGGTATCTGTAGTGATGTTGGACCACCTGTGGGCAAAGTGGACCAGCCGGCCTCCTGTGCTGAGAGAAACCAGCTGAGGGGGAGAGGCTATGCTGATGAAGTCAAAAACCCCCACCCTGCTGAGCAGGGGCCGGTGGTGCAGGCTTGGGGGCTTGCTGCCTACAGGACCCATTACCCCGTCCCTTGGCCTGCTGACCCTGTTGGGGAGCTGCGGAGGCCTGATAATGAGGGTAGTGTTTATAGGCAGCCGCTTTCCTTGGGTAAAAGGGCTTTTTCCCCGAGCCCTTCTTCTTCTGAGAAGGGGCAGAGGTCTTCCTTGAGAGCCGAGTCCTGGTGAGAGTTTCGGTCTCGATCTGTGCAGCCTTCTCATCCATGGGTATGCCAAAGAGGTTTTCACCTCTGCAGGGGACATCGACCAACTTGTCCTGCACCCATGGCTCGAGGTCGGATGACTGAAGCAAAGCCTGTCGGCGGGCACCGATGCCGGCTGCGGCTACTCGAGCCGATGCTTCAAAGCCATCGTAGGCTGCTCGAGAGATAAACTTTGAGCACTCCCGAATACCAGTTGACAAGGCTTGCAACCTCTGCAAAGGTTCTTCAGAGAAACCAGCAGAGAACCCGGCTATTTCTTTAGCCAGGTCTCGGAGATACATGCCCATATAGAGCTGGTAGGTCTGGACTCGACAAGCAAGCATAGAGCCCTGGAAACACTTCCTACCGAGGGCATCCAGGCTTCGAGCCTCCCGACCGGGAGGCACCGAGGAGTACATCTTCTGACTCTTAAGTCTATGCATGGCCGATTCCACCACCATGGAATGGTGCGGTAGTTGTGCCTTTTGGAACCCGGGGCTCTTGCGGACTCGATAAATGGAATCGACCCACTTGCTTAACACCGGCGACGACGCCGGGCTCTCCCACATGCGGAAGAGAAGCCGTTCCAGCATCGGAGGAACCGGTACAGTAAAGGCCTCCTTCGGGGGAGAGTCATACTGAAGGGCATCGAGCTCTTCGGCTCGAGGCTCCTCCTCGGGATCCGCGGGGAATGCCAAGGCCTTGGCCATATCCCGCACGAAGTCCGAGAACCGGGTATCCTCTGGGGGGGACCGTCTTCGAGGTTCGGACTCGGGGGAGTCCGATGGGACACACCGAGTCCGAAAAGAACCAGGTGACTCTTCGTCCTCGGATTCCCAGGCTGACCCCTCGGAGGAGTCGAGCGGCTCCGGTTGGGCGGGCATCGATGCCATCCGCAACGACGCCGAGGGAGTCGGCGTCGACGACCGCGGTCCCGAACGGGAGGCCGAAGGAGACCGTGACCGAGGATCGACTCGAGCCCTCATGGACTCGAGGATCGGCTCGGTCTCCGGGGTCGACTTGGACGTCGACGTCCCGGTGGTCAGGGCAGAAGCACCGGCGAGGCCAGCGATCAATGCCCGCTGCTGGTCCATGAAGGCAGTCAGACTGCTCTCCAAGGCCGTCAACCTGAGTCCGAGCTCAGGAGACCCAGCAGCCCCCGACTCGGGCCCCGACGGCGTCGGGCCCAACGTCGGTTCCTTCGGAGGCGAGTCCACGAGGACAACAGCACTTACGTGAGCAGGCGAGTCCATCTCGAGACGAGGATGTTTGGAAGGCCTCTCCATCTCCGAGGACCCGGGACGGCTATCGGGGCTATGCGACCTGGCCCTCGAGGAACCAGGAGCGTCCACCGACACCGCCCCCGCGGGTTTCTTCTTCTGATGATGTTCCTGGGTAGGAGACCCCCGCTCAGAGGAACTTCGACGATGCTCAGGACCAGAGTCCCGAGACGTCGAAGCCTCTGCCGAGGTCCGGACCCGGCCGGAGTCAGAGAAGATACGTTCCCGCTGATGCTGCCGACTCAACGCTTTTGAGGACATCTTGCCACACAGACCACAGATCATCGGGTCATGATCGGGTCCGAGGCAGCAGTCGTGTGTGTCGGTAAGAGACATGAGTTTCTTACACCGATCACACTTCTTAAACCCGCTGGCAGCCATCGGGGGAAAAAGGCCCCTGCGAGGTCAAAAGACAGGGCTGCCAGTGAAAAAGAAAAAGGCGCGAAATCTGTCACGAAGGACAAAACACCGAAAAATAAAGAACGGACTCGCAACCGGCGTCGCGGGTCCGGGCGGGAAAAGAACCGGCGTCGAACCGAAAAAAAAGACAAATAAAATCAACTTTTCTAGTGGGGAATTACAAACGTCGTCTGTAGGGCTCCGCGGAAAAAAGAAGACTGAGCAAGATGGCACCCTTGGTCGGGAAGGGGACCGCGCATGCGCGCTGCAATTCCCAAAGGCTTTCTTTGAAAGCTGGGGAAAATTGCTCCGCGAGGGCTCCGTCGGCGCCGACGTCACCCATATGTGAGGACTGACTTCCTGCTTGGTCCTGGAGAAATGACAGATCACTTCCATCGAGACACTACTCACTACTTTATTCAACGACATCATCACAAGAATTGACAACGTCCGTCAAGGCTGTGTGCTTATATTCTTAGATATAGCCGCAGCATTCGACTCCGTCAGCCACGAAATACTCCTTGAAAGAATGAAAGAGAAGGGAATCTGCAACAGTGCACTAGAATGGTGCAAGTCTTATCTGGATGGCAGATGGCAATATGTGAAGTCTGGATCTGAAGAGTCAACACATTTCCATCAAAAGCAAGGGGTACCCCAAGGCTCCTCACTTTCCTCCTTACTCTTCAATATTTACATGCAACCCATCTGCAATATCATAAGATCTTTCAATGTGAACTGCCTGATATATGCAGATGACATCCTCTTATACATGCCTTTCTCCACATCTCACATGGACCTGACCCCACTCACGGACTGCTTCAATGCAGTGTCAACCTGGCTCCAATCACAGAACCTACGTATCCAACATAGAAAAACTGAAGTACTATTCATCACCAGAGACCCCAACTTTACTCCCCCACCCCACGTCAGTGTCAAGGAAGCCGACCTGCAGACCAAAGAGGCAATAAAATACCTGGGAGTAACTGTCGATCAACGACTGGACATGAAAAGTCATATAAGCAATATTGTCAAAGCTGTCTATTTTAAAATCCGTTCACTCAAACACCTACGCTCATTGTTGGACCCAGAGGATTTCCGAACCATATATCAAGCGCTGATCCTGCCACATTTCGACTTTGCAAATGCCATCTTACAAGGGCTTCCCCAATCCACACTAGCCCCCTACAGTTGGCCATGAATGCCGCAGCCAGAGTCATCTACGGAGCTTCCAGAAGCGACCACGTAACGCCCATTCTCAAACAACTGCACTGGCTACCTATCCATGGGAGGATCACCTTCAAAACCCTTCTGTTAACATTCAAGGCAATCAAAGGCATCTCCTCCCCCTCACTCACGCATCTTTTCCACATGGTTCCCCCCAACAGATCTAGAAGAGCAACATCTGTCAACCTGCTAATCACACCAAAGGCATCGACAAAGTGCAACAAGACAACCACAAACAGAGCGTGCAGTTTCTATATCCCCAGATGCTGGAATGCTCTACCCCCTGACATTAGAGCCATAACCAATTTATATCAATTCAGGAAGGCACTCAAAACCTACCTCTTCATCCAATATTTCCCAGACAACCTTTGAGCCTAGATTTCCCTCTCAAGAAATCACCCCTCTAGAGATGCCCCCTTACTCATGATGTGATTTTACCTATCCTGCAGTGTAAATAGCTCATGTATATAGTTAACCCAGTTATCCAAGTTTCTTTTCCCTGTTCAATGTAAAACCAGACATCTTGTCGTATGGTAGTTATGTTATGATGTAAACCGCGCTGATGCCGAATAGCGCGGTATATAAGAAACTGTAATAAATAAATAAATAAAATCATTCATAATTATTACGATGAGGAACCCATTTTCTTACATCTCCTTATGTTTTTAAAAATCAGCAGGACATACTTGCATAGTTGTTGAGATCAAACTGTGAAATGGCATCAACTTTCTCCTTTGGCTTCTTTGTTACCGCCTTGGGCTCTTCTTTCTTCTTGCCAGAAGCCTCTCTGGAGGTCTTCTGTGCTGTGAAAGTGCCACTAGTCTCTTCCAGGTACTGCTGCTGCTGATGGTGGTGATGTATGGAGTTGCTGCTTGAAGAGTCGATACCAGTCATATTTACTGTTTGATCTTCAAAGGGCCTACAGCATATGAATAAAAAAAAATTACCATCATCTTCTGCAATGTTCCTCACAGGCAAGGATAAAAGAAAACAATTAGCATGTACATTATGCAGAGCAAGGGAAATAAGAACTGCACAGCAGGCAACTGCATAGAGACTGAAAATTATACTCCAGACCCATAGAAATCTCCGTCTCTCAAAAACCAAAAAACAAACCACATAATGGTTGCCCACTACCTACATGTAGCAATCAAAGTGATCAGGAATAAAGGAAGGCATTTTTATACCTCATGAGTGGTCAAGCTCTAATTATGAAATTATCACTCATCAGTAAACAATCCTTCAGAGATACTCTACATGGGCTTTTCAGACCATATCCCTTCTTTAGATGGAACAATATCACCACAACCACCCTGCATGATACTAGCAGTAAATGTATTTTCAGTATTTAAATGGCAACCCTTATCCAGGGCACCTGGCAAAGCAAGTTACATTACCAAGAAAATACAGTACAAAAAAAAGAGACTACATTATATCGGTTTTAGGGAAGGCAAGGTACGAAACAAATGGAGTTTTCAGTTTAGATTTGCAAGTGGGGATGGAGGTGGTGTCCTAAATGTCTTGAAAATAGAAGGGGAAAAATGTTTTCAAAGAAAAGGGGTTTGCTGTGACAAAAAGTAAGGAAGATCTTGGAGGAAATATGGCAAAAGCAAGAAAGATTATAGCAAGAAAGAAGGGAAAAGAGATATAGTGGTGCAGGAACATTGGGCCTTTGAAGACAAGGACTTTATACAGACAGCAGAATCTGACAAGATGCCAGTGCAAAGTTTAGAGTAATGAATCTGTCACTGTAGAAGTGAGGATAAAAAGGGAAAAATAACTGAGCACCTTGGCTTTGGAAGAACCTGTAGTGGGATAAATGTTACATGAAGGACAGCTTGTAATGTAATTTACCTATTATATTTAAGACATGGCAATTTTATTTTTCATTTATTAAATATTTATGTCACACCTATTGACAATAGTGCTAGCAGGTTACAAAAAAAATTCATAATTAAAACAAATATGATACAACATACCTGAACATTGGAATGGAGTGGAACAGGTAAACGTAGATCAGTTGTTAATGACATCAAAAAAGTAGAAAGACTAGGGGACACGCAATGAAGCTACAAGGTAACCCATTTTAGACTAATAAGAGAAAATATTTGCTTACTCAATGCATAATCAAACTCTGGAATTTGTTACCAGTAAAAGCTGTAAGTGTAGCTGAGTTTAAAAAAAGGTTTGGACCTGCCAGGTACTTGTGACCTGTAATGGCCACTGTTGGAAACAGGCTACTGGGCTTGATGGACCTTGATCTGATCCAGTATGGCATTTCTTACGTTCTTATGTAAGCTTTCACCTTTTTATGGAAACCAGCAAGATTGGTAAGCAACCTAAGAGGAAATTGGACCCTACATTACCGGGACTAGAATGGAGGAACGATATGGAACATCATTTGAAAGTGAATATCAGATTTGGGGCAGCTACAGAAAATATCCTAGCTCGTTTTTAACTTTAACACACCTAACTGAAGGAACAACCAAAGAATTCTGAACACAGGCCCTCAATGGCAGATGTAACCACACTAATGATTTCAGATAGCTGGACGATAACTATAGACCACTTTAAACATAACAGCTTACATTGATGTTTATGTTTATTAAAAACTTGATATACCGTCCTTCAATCAGGTTAGTAAGGCGGTTTACAATAAAAGAAACCAAGAAGAAAGGAACTCCAACATCACGGATAGGAAAGCAGCACAAGCAACTTAAACCTAATCTTATATTTTATAGGGGGCCAATGCAACTCAAACATGGCATAACATGACTATACCGTGGTCTTACTCTAGTGGCTACATTTTGTATGATTTGCAGGGCTATGAGAGTAATTTTTAAAGTCACCTAGTTTTGTGTGCATTCAAATGTGTAAAGCGTGCCTATTATATGAAGAAAAGAGAGCGTCTACTTTCGTAGGAAATTGGGCCAGCACTAGATCCATGTAGATGTGCATGTCTAGATTTGTAACTTGTATGTAAATTTAAGCTCCACCTCTACACTCTGCCCAATGCTCTCTCACTTCAAAGTGGCCTGACATGCAGAAATAGCATGTAAATATCCATCCGGGGAGTGGAGGAATAGCCTAGTGGTTAGAGCACTGGCTTCGTAACCAAGACACTAGGGTTCAGATCCTACTAGCAGTACTTGTGGCCTTGGACAAGTCACTTAAATCTCCATTGCCTCGGAAGAAAGGCCTGGCAATCTACTTCCGGTCACACTGCCAGGAGCTGCTGGGTCGCCAGGAGTCAGCATTGACTCTATGGCACACATTGCATTGGCAAGTACCCATCCACGTGTGTAAGTGATGGAAAATACATGATTTATTTGTATGGGTGGAATGGAACTTTGCATAGCTCTTATAAAACCACCTCCTAAATGTTGATGGAAGATCAGTACAAAATTACCCATTCTAAAGTCTAATGGGGATAGAAAAGGTCTTAAATACTGACACACATGTATTTTTTAAAAAAAGTGTGGTTACTCATCTGTAACAGGTGACCTCCAGAAACAGCAGGAATTTAGTCTTCACATTTGGGTGACACCGGTACAGACAGTGCCCATGCGGGAACGCTCCTCAGCATCTAATTGGAAAGCTTTTGGGAGCACTGCACTACGCAACTGCCTTCCTGCATTCCCATCTCCCCCCTCTCTTCAGTTGAGTTGTAGCTGAAAAAGAGAGTAAATCTTAGGGGAGGAGGGCGGGTAGTGAAGACTAAATTCCTGCTGTTCCCAGAGAAAGCACAGTTACTTAGCTGTAACAGGTGATCTCTGGGAACAGCAGGAATAAGTCTTCACATATGGGTACGTCGGTACCGACGGAGTCTGCGCGGGAACGCTTCCCAGCGTCCAATCAAAGAGCTTTTGGAAGCATCCCACAACGCCTGCGTGCTGCTTTCCCGCCTTTCCCAACTGCCTCTCCTCAGTTAAGTTTTAAAGCTGAGACAAAGAGAGAGAGAGAGAGAGAGAGGAAAGGAAAGATAGATAGAGATACAACTCCTGGGGAGGTGGGTGGGTTGTGAAGACTTATTCCTGCTGTTCCCAGAGATCACCTGTTACAGGTAAGTAACTGTGCTATCTCCAGGAACAAGCAGGAATGAGTCTTCACATATGGGGACTCCCAAGCTGAGATGCCTGGAGTCCGAGCATGTCATAGGTTGGAACATGCTATCTCCCACAACACCAGGCATCCTGAGGATGGAGGGTAGGAGTTGAAGAAAGAAGATGCTGTGGAACAGCTAACCTAGCACAGGACTGCAGAAAAAGGGTCCATGTGTGGATAATGATTGTTATTAATGATATTGCAAAGAATATTGCAATATGGAACTCCGCTAACAGGATTTCATAGAAATATGGAGGTTCATGGATCTACTGGGAAGCCAGTAGAGGAACCGTGAAGAGGATCTCACTGAAAAGTGGAGGTAATAAACCTGTAGGAAAAAGAGAGGAGGTCAGAATCCTGAAAGGTAACAGGCACCCCTGGTAGGAAAAACTGGGGTAGTACAAAAACGGTGGGCCTTCAGCGAAAGCTGTATGGTAAAAACCAAACTCTTTTGGCGGCAGAGTAACTCACTCTTGAGAGCAAAAAGAGAAAGGCTAACCGATTTGGACAAACAGGCACAGTCCTTGTGGGGAGAAAGGGTATGGGAATCCCCTGTATCCCAGGGTGAAGACAAATGCCTGAGGCGTTAAGCCTGTGATTAACTGAAGATCCACAATATCTCTCCTAACTGGGGTAAGCCAGGAGAGATATTAGGTACGGAGAGCTTCAGAGGTACCTAAACCCATTAGGTTATGGTATAAAAATTGTTGATTACCACAGGAGTGGTTGTGTGTGTAGAATCCCAAACCTGCTAAATAGCAGAGGTATGGGTAAAATCCCTGTCAGAAACAGATAGCTATATGAGCACAGACAGTGAGATAGATAAGTATGTGGAGACATATCTATCTATAATGAAATATCTCGTCAGATATATATATATATATATATATATATATAAATATAGATATAGATATATGAATAGACATATGAATAGACATATAAGAATATATCTATAGTGAGATATGGAGGGCATAAACTACACACAAAGATAAATATGAATATGTAGGCCTAAATATGGGTGTCTAATTAAACAGACAGATATATGCCTACAGCATGGTATTCACATAGGACATGTGGAGAGGAAAGATTCATCTAACAACAAGGAGGTGCAACCTACTAGAGAAGATATATAGAGAATCTATTCCCTCTGGTTATGATCCGCAAGGATGCTAGCTAGTGAAAAAACCAGGATGGTTATATGAAAAAAAGAGGATAATATCAATCTGTAGCCAGCAAGTCCTGAGTCGTCCAAGACTCTAGCATGGTAAGTAGACAGAAGACAGATAAGGATGAGGTACCATGTTGACCTGCTTAAGGGCAAAAAGTATCATGCGTTCTTACCATGAGGATGAGCTGCAAGGAGAAAGAGCATATCCCCGATTGGGAATGCTGTGGACCAAAGCAGGGAATTGGCAACTCCTTAAGCCCTTAGGTAAGAGAGGGCCTATGTCCTTTATGGCAAAAGGAGATAGTAAAAGAAGGGAGAACCTTCTAGTCATGGGAAACATGACTGAAAAGCCTTTTCCAACAATCTAAGATAGCTGTTGGAGAAAAAAAAAACATGCTCTCTAGCAAGGGCCCATAGTGGAAAGCTTCTCTGTAGAATTGCAGAGAGCATGATGCAGGAGAATGAGGAGATAGGACTGGCTGCTAGAGCCAGTATCTCAGTCCACTATGCTGCCAAATCCAGGGGAATGGAGATGGCAGAAATAGAAGACCAACCCAGAAAGCTTGTAGTGGGATAATTTCCAAGATAGATGAAAAACACTGACTTGGAGCCACTACTAAGACCAGATAGAATGTTAGAGAAGGACAAATCTGGTTGTTTGTGGGCAAGAACCAGTGGACCAAACATTAAGGCTCCTGCATAGGCAGCTGCTAGCAAGACAGCAGAAAGAATATTACTGTTTAAAACCAGAAAGAACAGACAGAACAGGAGTAGAAAACTCTGGACGTCTGATAAGCTGCCTTAAAGTAAATTTGAGACAGGGGAGGAAACTCAGGGAGGAAAACTCCGCACTGGAAAGTGACAAACCTAGAGAGGCTGAAGAAAAGTCCTCCAGTAAGTAATTCCGCTCTTACAGTGGTAAGAGGGTGAAGAGAATAGAGCTGAAGAAGACTTACCAAGTAGTAAGTCTATAGAAAGGAAAAATACATGCTGGCACAGGAACTATCATGTGATAGTGGTCAGACCTCTTTCTCTGGCAGGAGAAGAGGAGAAACCTGTGACTTATAGGCATGAACATTCTGACAGCTCATAGAAAAAATGGATGTCTTTTGGAAAGAGATCCATGTGTAGGGGTTAGGATGAGTAATGGATCGCCTCTGTTGAGAAGAAGCAACTGTAGATTCTAACCCCAAGGGTCACAAGCATTTGATGATGACTGATCAGAAACCCTGCAGAGGCCGGGTTTGCTGAGCCTGGTGAGAGGTTGGATTCTTCAGACCAGGACGATGGCTCCCCTGTAGGGGAACATCTGTATGATGGGCAAGTGAGGAATAAAACCTTCTTCTCCTGTGGGAAGAAAGTTTGGTAGGACATTTCCTACTTACTGGGAAAGAAGAAGGTGTAGAACCACCCTTAGGAACAGGTAAATCAGTGGACAACTGAGTAACCTGACGTAAAGACTCCTTGTTGAAAAGATTTTCTCCAGTGCAAGGAGTATGTCCCAGTCGTCGTCGTTCCCACTTGGCCAAATCTGAAGCTTGGAGCCAGGCTCTACGTCGTGCCCCTATAGCTATAGCAGAAGTCCTGCTAACAGACTCAAAGGAGTCTAGGGAAGCACGAGAAAGAAACCAAGAGATATTCTGGATATGCTTAAGCAGCGAGGAATAGTCTGTACTCCTGGAAACTGGAAGGAAAGGAGTCAAAAGATGTAATTGCTTTGTGACCTCCTCAAGAGAAAGACTCATATAAAAAATATATGAGAGAATTCTTGCAGAAAGCATAGATGTCTGGAAGGTTTGACGTCCAAAGGCATCTATTGTCTTAGACTCACGACCTGGCGGATAAGAAGAGTGCTTTTTCTTACTCTTTATCCGCCTCATTGCTGATTCCACTATGGAATGATGAGGAAGCTGAGTCTTTTGGAACCCTGGAGAGGGGGGCACCTGATATAAGAGATCAATGGCTCTGGGAGATGGGGGTACCCTTAAAGGTGTTTCCCACATTCCTAGAAGGAGATCCTGCAAGGAATGATGCAAAGGAAGCATTATGTTGTCCTTTGCTTTGGTGGAAACAGAGCCTGATGCAGGATCATGTCCTGGAATAGGAATGGCAAGGGATCTTGCTATATCCAGGAGGAAACTCTGAAAAGAGGGATCCCCAACAGGAATCTCCCTTGGACAGGTTAGATCTAAAGAACTAGCCTGAGCACCCACAGAGTTATCCAGAGATATAGAAATAGAGGATCCTGCAGGGTGCAGTGTGGAATGCTTAAGGGATGGTTGCTTGGACTGGTTGTCAGGAACAGCAACTGTCCTTACCACATTGTCCCTGCTAGGTATCGACTTCAAGCTTGGTATAGAATGGAGCGATGCTGTTGAAAAAAGCATGGTAGGAGTTTGCCACGATGCTACTGTGGATAGCGGTACTGAAGTCAATACCGGTACCGATGTCAGAGTCGGGCTCGACAAAGACATCGGAGTAGTCATCGGTGATACTTCAATCGGTACCGAGGGAACCAAAAACCTCCAGCTGCTATCCTTGGTACCGAGCCACTGGTATCGATCGGTGTTGGTACCAAAATCTATTGGTACCCAGTCTTCCAGACTAGAAATGGATTCCAAACTCGGCATCGAGGGCAAGGAGCCTGAGAAGCGAAGCATGGAAGGCACCGATTGCGAGGGTAATGAAGACATCGGTACTGACTTCGGTACCGTGTCCGATACCGGTGAATGAAGGTCTACCAGTGGCAACTCAAACGGCCTCAGAGGAACCGAGAGTTGCGAATCCGAGCCATCGGAACCGAGCCTTCGGTACCGCCCCAAGACGGTACCAAGGCGAGTCGGTACCCAGTCCTCCAAACTGGAGATAGATTCCAGACTCGGCATCGAAGGAAGCGAGGCTGTCGATGCACATCTGGAGGGTATCAACGTCGGTGGCAGTATCGGTGTTGGAACCGATAAGGGAAAGACAATCTGGGACGTATCCATCGGTCCCGAAGGCACCGAGGAGGCCAGATGACGATCCCTGGTGAGGAGTGTTTCATCCAACACCAGTGCCGATGCAGGGGTATCAGTACCACTCGAAGCGGATGCCACCACCGTGCACGGCTCAGGTATGTTCTGTGGGGGGGTGAACCCCAGGAACAACCTGAAACCCCTTATACGCTTTGGAGACCGAAGACTCCCGCCGGGGTTTTGAAGCCAGAAGGCCATCGAGGGCAAAGCCGGAGCTGTCTACATGCTGTGCATGAGACCTACCACTCGAGGACTGGCTAGTCTTAACAGACTGTTTGTGGGCTACCTGAATCAAAGTGGAAGAAGAAGGGGACGGTGCCCCGAAGTTGGAGGGCACCCGTGTATCGAGGTATTCTCGATGTTGAAGATGTCTTCTCACCAAACTGTTGTCAGGACCCAAACAGGTTAGACACCGACTTCGAGGGTCTAAACAAAGTTTTACCGCCACAATCTGAACATTTCGTGGAGAAAATGTCTGGCGGTTCCATGAAGGAAAAATAGGGGAGGCCTGAAAGGCCTAAGACCCCGTGGGACACTATGAAGAAAAAATATCCCGTTGAAAATTTTACAAGAAAGAAAAGAAAAACACCGGCGGTACCGGTGGCGTCGAGAAGACAGCCGCGATCACAAGAAAACTAAAAATAAAAAATAAGAATTTTCTGCGGTGACAGGAGGACGTCCTGCCGGCTCCGCGGAAAAACGAAAACTGAGGAGAGGCAGTTGGGAAAGGCGGGAAGGCAGCACGCAGGCATGGTGGGATGCTTCCAAAAGCTCTTTGATTGGACGCTGGGAAGCGTTCCCGCGCAGACTCCGTCGGTACCGACGTACCCATATGTGAAGACTCATTCCTGCTTGTTCCTGGAGATAACTTGTTACAGGTGAGAAACTACGCTACCTCCAAGAACAAGCAGGAATGTAGTCTTCACATATGGGACTCCCTAGCTCCTAGATGCCAGATTAAGGGAACCCAGAACCAGTGGAGGTTCGCCTCGGAGTAGGCTTGAAGAGGTCATGGATACCTTATGGATTTCTGGTATCGTTAAAGTCCAGAACGGAGGGTAGGAGTTGCTTCTAAGTCTGAAAGAGGTGCTGGCATATATGACATCCTAGCAGGAGTCCTTGTCCAGACAGTAATGGGCAGCGAAGGTATGGGCCGAAGACCAAGTTGCTGCCTTGCAAATTTCATCAATGGCTACTGAACATAGGTTTGCCATCGAGGCTGCCATGGCACGAACGTTGTGAGCGGTGACATGTCCTTCCAGGGAGAGTCCCGTTTTGTCATAAGCAAATGAAATGCAGTCCGTTATCCATCTTGAGAGCATACGTTTAGATACAAGAGACTCAGGTGACTAGGATGAAATGAGATCAACTGTGAGACTTTATGATGATCCCGGGTCCTTTGGAGATAGAAAGCCAATGCACGTTTGCAAAGTGTGCAGAGTTACTTCTGCTCAAGATGCATGCGATTTAGGAAAGAATACTAATTGACTGGTTTAAATTGACTGGTTTAAATTGACTGGTTTAAATGAAAAGGAGACACCACCTTTGGCATAAAGTGTGGGTGAGTCCGAAGGACGACTGTCATGGTGGAACTGGGTATAGGGTGGGTCTGCCATCAAAGCTTGAAGCTCACTAATACGTCTAGCTGAGGTGAGAGCAATTAGGAAGAGTACCTTCCAAGACAGGAACTTTAGGGAGGTCATGGCTAATGGTTCAAAGGCTTGGGAAGCTGCGCTAGAACGACAATGGGGTCCCAACCCATCGGAGGTGGCTTAATGGGCAGTTTGGACAGAAGGAGACCTCTCAAGAAATGCTACTATAGGTTGTGAGGAGATGGGTTATCCATCCAGTAGGTGGTGAGAGGCCAAAATGGCACCGAGGTGGATTCTCACTGAGTTGATTTTCAGACCTGTCGAGGACAAGTGGAGGAGATACTTGGAGTGACTCCACTGGGGCAGAAAAGGGATTGAGATCTATCTGGGAACACCAGACAAAGAATCTACGCCACTTAAAAGCATATGAATATCTGGTGGAGGGCTTTCTAGAAGCCAAAATAATTTCCTTAACCTCTTGTGCATGGTCAAAGCCTTGTAATGCTATGCTCTCAGCAGCCAAGCTGTGTGACGGAGAGACTTTGGATTGGGATGGAGTAGTGAGCCGTTGTCCTGGGAGAGGAGATTGGGCGAAGATCCTAATCGCAGAGGATGAATCTGAGTCAGATGCAGTAGCAGTGGAAACCACAGTTGCCGCGGCCAGTGAGGGGCTATGAGAATCATGGAACCCTTGTCAGACCAAAGCTTGAAGAGTCTTGAGAATGAGGGGTATAGGAGGAAAAGCATAAAGCAGACCCTGACCCCAGGGTAGGTGGAAGGCATCCACCTGTTAGTTGCTGGATGTCTGGGTTCTTGTGCAGAAGCGAGGGAGCTTGGCATTTGGCGGAGTCATAAACAGGTCTATGTCTGGAGTTACCCAGGTCTGGAAGATGTAGGACATTTGAGTCCGGATGGAGAGACCATTCATGGGGAAGGATCATCAAATTCAGCTTGTCTTTATCTTTATTCCAAAACTTAACATACCGCTCGAACCAAGGGCATAGAGCGGTTTACAAAATTGGTAAAAACAGGGAGATACTGCTAAGGAAAAGAAAAAAATGCCAAATATGGATAGGAAAGAAATAGTCGAGTAAAGAGGGGGCAGCCATAACAGTGAGGAGACAGAGAGTGGACATCAGGGAGGGGGGGAAAGGGGAGGGGGGGAAAGGGGAGAAGGGGGAGGGGGGGTAGGGGGAGGTCAAAGGCTGAACAGAAGAGATGGGTTTTGAATATGACTTTGAATTGCAGGGAATGAGGACTCTAAACGGACTGCCGACAGGAGTGAATTCCAAAGATGGGGTCCAAGAAAGAAGAAAGCGGAAGAGCGAGTAGATTCCAGGTGAGCTTGGGACAGAGATGGGAGAAACAGACGGTTAGAATGAATAGACCTGAGAATTCGAAGAGGACAATGAGACGGACCAAGTCAGAGAGATATAGCGGATTGCCGGTATGAATTGATCTGTGAACAAAGATAAGGATTTTGTACTGAATTCTAAATGGAATGGGGAGCCAGTGCAAGCGGTTGAGGAGGGGAGTGACGTGATCAAACCGGGAGGCGTGGGTCAAGATGCAGGCTGCTGTGTTGTGGACCAGCTAAAGTCTACGCAGTTGGGTTTGGGGGAGGGCGGCCAGGGAAGCGTTACAGTAGTCTAAACGTGACACAAGGGACAGAAGCAGCGTGGTCAGAATAGGAGAGGAATGGGGGTAATACAGAGAACCTAACGATGGGAATGGGGTAGGCGGACAGAAGAGGAATAAGAGGAAGGCAGGGTTGAAGGCAATAAACCAGATGGCAGAAGTCTTAGACAGATTAACGTGTAGGAAGTTAGCTGATAACCAGGAAGCTACGCAGGATAGGCAAGCATTGAGGGGGCCAATATCTGGAGCAGAGGAATCGGTGTGGTGGAGAATGAGGATATCATCTGCGTAGTAATACGCAGAGATACCATATTGCTGAACTAGAAGAGGGAGGAGGGCCAAGAAAATATTGAACAACAGTGGGGCCAGCACTGAACCCTGAGGGACACCGCATTGGAGGGGGGTAGGGAGTGAGGAATTGGACACAGAGAGGACCAAGACAGACCTGTTGGAAAGAAAAGAGCGAAACCAGAGAAGAACTGTGCCAGAGAGACCAATGCTGTGTAGACGCATGAGAAGGGTACGGTGGTCGACTACATAGAAGGCGGCAGAAAGATCGAGTGAGACAGCAATAGATACAGAACCCCAGTCGTGGACAACATGCAGTTCATTGAGGAAAGAAAAGGATGAATTCAGTGCTATGGCCGGGACTGAAGCCAGAATGGCGGGGCTGAAGGTCCAAGGAAGTTTTGAGATGAGAGGAGAGTTGGGTGGAGCCCAATCTCTCAAGGAGCTTGGAGAGGAACGGGAGATGGGACACCAATTTGCGGGTACGGAAGGGTCCAGGGAATCTTTCTTCAGAATAGGCTGAATCAGAGCGTGTTTCCATTTTGAGGGGAAAGTACTGGATAGAAGGCTGGAGTTGAAGATGGAGAGGATCAAAGGGGACAGGGCCAACAAAGGCTCTGGGAGCCAATGTGAGGGAGTAGGTTCGGAAGGACAGATTGTCTTACGGATTGTGGAGAGGGCTTTTGTCAATTCCGGGAGGGTAATAGGCTGAAAGGAGGACCAAAGATGGGGAAGGAGGGGAAGGAGGGGAGGGAGGGACTGCCAAGACACTGAACTCCCCCGGGGAGGTACATCTCTTGGAAGTGTATCTGATGAAAAATGGCAAAGGACCACAGGTGGAGAGTCTCCTCGCAGAAGGCCCAAGAGCCTGTTCCTCCCTGCTTGTTCACACAGAACATGGCAATCTGATTGTCTGTCCTGACTAGGACCTGTTGTGCCCTGAGGTGGTGTTGAAATACCCAGAGGGCATTCAAGATAGCACAAAGTTCCAGAAGATTGATTTGGAGTTGTGACTCTTGCGTTGTCCAGAGCCCCTGTGTGGACAGATTGCCCAGGTGGATCTCTTTAAGGAGTATCTGAAGGAGACTTTGGTTGTAGCTGTGGAGTTAATGCCGCCTATCGTAAAGGCTTTCTATCTACCTTCAGGGAAGAGAGTTAGTGGCGTTTCTGAAGATTTGCCTGTTATGGATGTTCTAAATTTTTCTA
This sequence comes from Ichthyophis bannanicus, assembly GCA_033557465.1. Classification (NCBI taxonomy): domain Eukaryota; kingdom Metazoa; phylum Chordata; class Amphibia; order Gymnophiona; family Ichthyophiidae; genus Ichthyophis; species Ichthyophis bannanicus. The sequence goes on from CM066040.1 coordinate 45,559,391, forward strand.
AACTGCTACAATCTCCTGGGTCTCAACCACTGAGAACTTCTACCTAGCTGGTGGCGTTTGCTTTGCAGTACGATAGAGATTGGTTATTATGACTGTATTATACTAAACGGTCTCAGTTGTTTTAGTCATAGAATTATGATCTTTCCAGATGTTTCCAAAGATACTCAGAGGTGTCGGAGGCAATTTTTGTTATTAAGACCGGGTGTTTTGAAATTGGGTGCCACTTTTTATTTAAGGATCCCATGTAAGTGTGTAGTAGTTTATAAGTCACAAAACTTTATTTTTTTTCAACCTGCAGACCTTTCTGTGTTTATTAATTCTAGAGTTCCTATTACATGATCCTCCTCTGATAGGGATAGTGAGAATGTATGATCTTGCACAGTATTAGTATTAGTAGGTGGCCTTGGACCCTCCGCAGTCTTCTTGGTTTCCTTAGCTTATTTCTTGTTAGTATCTAGAGGGGCTTCCTCCAGCCCCTCTTTATATTCTATTATTTGTGTACCCCCTTATTAAGGATTGCAGGATATAATATTTTTTCCTTTTTTTTTGCATTCCATTTTCCTTTGTACATTGTTCTTGAGGTTGTATCCTTTTCTGTACAAGTTTGTTCTTGATCGCTTATTATATATATTATTAAAAATATTAATAAAAAAAAGTAGAAAGACTAGGGGACATGCAATGAAGCTGCAGTGTAACCCATGTAAGAATAATTAGAGAAAGTGTAGTTACTCACCTGTAACAGGTGTTCTCCAGGGACAGCAGGAATCAGTCTTCACATATGGGTGACGTCAGCGCCAACAGAGTCGTCGCGAAAGCATCCCCCCAGCTTTCAAAGAAAGCCTTTGGGTGATGCCACTACGCATGCATGGTTCCCTTCCTACTCAAGGGTGCCATCTTGCTCAGTCAGATGACATAGCTAAAAGATGGCAAAAAATATAAAATATGGAAAGAAGCAAGTCCAAGGGGAGGAGGGAGGGTTGTGAGGACTGATTCCCGCTGTCCCCGGAAAACACCTGTTGCAGGTGAGTACCTATGCTTTCTCTGGGAACAAGCAGGAAGTCAGTCCTCACATATGGGACTCCCTAGCTACAGGCTACCGCAAGCCCATAGGAAAAACCATTGTTCGCCTTCAAGGGGAGCCATGAGCATTAGCAATTGAGTCCGCAGATACGGATTGCAGTAGGACCCGTGTGTCCGATGGAAACCAGCACTCTGGTAGCCTGAACACAGAAGGGCTGGCGAGTAGGAGCTGCCTAGACCACGAAAAGATTAGGGAGCATGGCCTGGCCAAAGACACTATCCCGTCAGGACTCCCTCTCCAGGCAATAATGAGCTGTGAAGGTATGAACGGAAGACCAGGTGGCGGTACATCATCGGAACAGAGCGCAGGTTTATTTTACTTTATTAGTGCTTATTTACCGCCTTTCGAGAATCAAGGTGGTTTACAAAGAACTCAAAACAGATAACAGTTACATTTAAGGTTTGCCACGGAGGCCGCCATGGCCCTGACACAGTGTGTCATGACACGGCCGTCCAGTAAGAGGTTGATACAGACCGCCACCCAGGTAGATAGCGTACGCTTGGTCACTGCTTCCCCCAGCCTACTGAGGTCGTACGAGACAAAAAGCTGAGCAGCTTTATGGTGGCCCAGAGTACGTTGAATGTAGAAGGACAGGGCCCTCTTACAGTCCAAGGTGTGGAGGACAGTCTCTGCCCTACTGGCATGAGGCTTCAGGAAGAAGGAAGGGAGCATCACCTCCTGGTTGAGAAAAGAAGATACCACCTTCGGAAGGAATTTGGGATGTGTGCAGAGTACAACCCTGTTCTTCTAGAATCTGGTGTAAGGCGCCTCCATCACCAAGACTTGAAGCTCACTGACCCTGCGAGTGGAGGTGAGCACAACCAGAAACATCATCTTCCATGAAAGGTATAGCAAGTGGCAGGTAGCAAGGGGCTAAAAAGGTGGACGAGTAAGCTGGCCAGTAATTTAGGTCCCACTTGGATGCCGGAGGGCGTACCAGGGGTCTCGAAAAAAGGAGTCCCCTCATGAAGCAGGTCACCAATGGCAGGGCCGACAGGTTTGCCATCCACTGGATGGTGATGTGCCACCAGGGCACTGAGGTGCACTTTGAGTTTGATTTGAGTCTGGAGTGCGAGAGATGGAGAAGATACTGCAGAACCAGCTGCACCGGACAGGAGAACGGGTTAATCCCGTGCTCTGCACACCAGACTGAAAATCTGCACCACTTGAATGATCTCCTCCACTTTCTCCGAGAGGCTGAAAGGAGCTAGGGTCACTCTTTCAGCAGCCATGCTGTGACAGGGACCCCAGATTAGGGTACAAGAGAGAACCCCCCTCCTGCGACAGGAACCCTGGGAAGCTCCCCAATGGAATGGGAGTCTTAACTGACAGCCGAAAACTTAATATGAACCAAGGCTGCCTGGGCCATCGAGGGGCTATCAGGATCAGCAAGGCCTTGTCGTGGAGGGTCTTGAATAATGTTTTGCAATTAGTGGGGTGGGTGGGAAGGCGTACATGAGACCTTCCGATCATGAGATGAGAAACGTTGATGAGTCTGTTGATATAGTGTATTTGGACTTTCAGAAAGCCTTTGCACAATGTCCCTCATCAAAGACTTTTGGCAAAACTAAAGAGTCATGGGATGGGAGGCAATGTACTATTGTGGATCATGAACTGGTTAAAAGATAGAAAGCAGAGGGTAGGTCTAAATAACCAATTTTCCCAATGGAGAAAGCTGAATAGTGGTGGACCCCAGGGATCTGTGCTGGGTCCGCTGCTTTTTGACATATTCATAAATGACCTGGAAAAGGGAATAACGAGTGAGGTTATCAAATTTACAGATGACACAAAACTATTTAAAGTTGCTAAAACCCAAGAGGATTGTGGAAAATTGCAAGAGGATCTTGATAAATTGGAAGGCTGGGCATCAAAATGGCAGATGAAATTTAATGTGGACAAGTGCAAAGTTATGCACCTAGGGAAGAACCCCCCAAACTATGGTTCCACGATATTATCCCAAACTATGGTTCCACCTTTTTAGCCTTTCTTCAGCGGCGGCCAAGAGAGCAAATAGAATGCTAGGTATCATAAGGAAAGGAATGGAAAATAAAACAAAGGATATTATAATGCCTCTATATCGTTCCATGGTGAGACCGCACCTTGAATATTGAGTGCAATTCTGGTCGCTGTATCTTAAAAAGGATATAGCGTTATTAGAAAAGGTTCAGAGAAGAGCCACCAAAATGGTAAAGGGGATGGAAGGATACCCCTATGAAGAAAGGCTAAAAAGGTTAGGGCTCTCTAACCTGGAAAAGAGACGGTTGAGGGGAGATATGATAGAAGTCTATAAATTAATGAACGGAGTGGAATGGGTAAACGTAGATCGATTGTTTACATTATCAGAATATAGAAAGACTAGGGGACATGCAATGAAGCTACAGGGTAAACTATTTAAGACTAATAAAAGAAAATATTTTTTCACTCAACGTGAAATCAAACTCTGGAATTTGTTACCGGAGGATGTAGTAAAGGCTGTTAGTGTAGCTGGGTTTAAAAAAGCTTTGGACAGGTTCCTGGAGGAAAGGTCCATAAACCATTATTACGAAGGGACCCAGGATATCAATGCTTGACCCAATACAAGCATTGTGGAACCTGTGTCTTTTGGGGAAACTGCTACTATAGGTTCGTATGACCTAGATTGGCCACTGTTGGAAACAGGATACTGAGCTTGATGGACCTTGGTCTGACCCAGTATGGCATATCTTATGTTCTTATGTTTTTATCTGCTGTCACCCAGGAAGGGTGGGCTTTCTGAGAACAAAAGCGGGGCAACTGGTAGTTGTCCAAGCTGGCAAACAGGTATATCCATGGTTTCCCCCAGAGGGGGAAGAGCAGACTGGTCACTCTGGGGTCCAGCTGACACTCGTGCGGCTAGAGAATCCTGCTTAATCTGTCAGCCATTGTGTTGTCCTGCCTGGTACGTGTATTGCCTGTAAGAGTATGTCCTGCTGGACTTCGTAAGAGCAGAGGGTGATTGCCTCGCAGCAGAGGGTGCAGGACCCCGTGTCACCCTGCTTGTTCACACAGAACGACACCTGGTTGTCTGTTTGAACCAACATGGGCTGGTGACGTAGGCAGAGGCAAAAGGCTCGGAGTGCTAGATGTATCCCCATAATTCCAGAAGGTTGATCAGCTGGTTGCTCTCGCTCTGCGACTAGCTGCCCTGGGTGCGAAGTTCCTTGCAGTGGGCTCCCCATCCCAGTAGGGAGTTTGCCATCTCGAGGACCCTTATGGGGCACGGGGTCTGGAAGGAAATCCCTGTCTTGAGGTATAGAGGATTTTGCCACCAGATCAGGGATTCAGCCAACTAGCGGGACAACTAGTTTCTGTCACGGAGACAGACTGTGGCCTGCGTCCACTGGTCTCGAAGGTACCACTGTGTGGCCCTCATTTGGAGGCGGGCATCTGGGGTGACATGGACTGTGGAAGCCATGTGTCCGAGTAGGTGCAGCAAGAGCCAATTCTGCAGATGACATGAAAATTTGCAACCGAGTGGACTCCCCTCAGGGAGTGGATAGCATGAGGAAAGATCTACAAAAGCTGGAAGAATGGTCTAATGCCTGGCAGTTAAGATTTTATGCGAAGAAGTGCAGTGTCATGCAATTGGGAAGCAGAAATCCAAGGGAAATGTATGAGATAGGGGGCGAGAGGTTGGTGTGCACGGACCAGGAGGACCTTGGTGTGATTATTTCTGAGGATCTCAAGGTGGCAAAACAGTGCGACAAGGCAGTGGCAAAAGCCAGGAGGATGCTGGGTTGCATACAAAGAGGAATTACCAGCAGAAAAGAAGATGTACTAATGCCACTGTATAAGTCACTAGTGAGGCCTCACTTGGAATACTGTGTTCAGTTTTGGAGACTATATCTCGGAAAGGATGTAAAGACTGGAAACGGTTCAGAGGAAGCTGACCAAAATGATTTGGAGCCTGCGTCAGAAGACGTATGAGAAGAGACTAGAAAACCTAAATATGTACACTCTGGAGGAGAGGAGGGATAGGAGAGATATGATTCAGACCTTTAAATACTTAAAGAGTATTAATGAACAAACCTCTTCCAATGACGGGGAAGCTGTAAAACTAAAGGGCACAACATGAAGCTGCAAGGGGGTAAATTGAAAGGCAATGTCTGGAAATACTTTTTCACTGAAAGGGTAGTGAATGCTTGGAATGCCCTCCTGATGGACGTGGTGGGGGCAAATACAGTGACAGAATTCAAAATGGCATGGGACAGACACTGTAGATCCCTTTTTAGCAACAGGATAAAATCAAAATAAACTTAACTATCTAATTTCTCAACAAACAGGGGTGCCCAACACGGAGCGGTGGGGTCACCCCTAAACAAAGGCATGGGGAGCGGTGACCTGCATGGAGCAGCAGGTGCACCTACTCTTGCCGCCTCGCTGGGCAGACTAGATGGACCATACTGGTCTTTATCTGCCGTCATTTACTATTTTACTATGACACCGAGGGATGACGTTGTTTGTCCAGGGCCACAGCCCTGAACCGGGCAGCTTGGTCTCCTGGAAGGAAGGCCTTTGCCTGGAGGGTATCTAGTTTTGCCCCATGAACTCCAGACACTATGTTGGGAGGAGACTGGAACTTGGGGTAGTTGATTACAAACCACAGATTTTGCAGGACCTGGATGGTTGCCTGCTGCAATTCTGAGGCCATGCCTCCCTTTATAAACCAATCATCTAGGTAGGGGAAGACAAACACCCCCTGGAGGTGGTGGAAGGTGGCCACGACTGCCAGGCACTTGGTGAAACTCTTGGGGTGGAAGCCAAGCTGAAGGGCAGCATCTTGTACTGGTAATGGCTGCCCCCATCATGAACCTCAGGTACTGTCTGTGGTTGGGGTAAATGAGGATGTGTGTGTGGGTATCCTTCAGATCCAAGAAGCACAGCCAATCTTCCTGCTGGAAGTAAGCCAGCAGTGTTCCAAGGGAGAGCATCTTGAACTTCTCTCTCACCAGGAATCTGTTCAGATTGCACAGGTCGAGGATGGGCCTTAGGCCCCCTGTTCTTTTTGGTACGAGGAAGTACATGGAGTAGAACTCCTTGCCCTGAGATGGTGGGGAACTGGTTCTACCACTCTGTCTTCGAGAAGACCTGCCAGCCCCTTCAGTAGGTGGTCCCAGTGAAGGGGAGACTTGGGAGGCTCTGCTGGAAAAAAAGAGGGAGGTGTCTGGGCCAGGTGGAGGAGGTAACCCTCCTTGACCACTTGGAGTGTCCAAGAATCGGTGGTGATGGCTGGCCACCTTTGGGCATAGTGGATGAGACGTCCCCCTGTGGGCTGCTGACCTCCTTGGGGTGGAGAGGCTATGCCCAAGGAGTCAAAAGATCCCCCTGGCTGGGCAGGGGCCGATGCCTAGGGCTTCAGAGCCTTCTGCTTATGAGAGCCATGTCCATGTCCCTTGGCCTGCTGACCCTGCTGGGGAGCCAAAGAGGCCTGAAAAGGTGGGTAGTTTCTGTAAGCAGCCCCTTTCCTCGGGTAGAAGGGCTTTTTACCCGAGTCCTTAGGTCGGGGAGGGGCAGCAGTCTTTTTAGAGAGCCTGGTCCTCATCATGAACTCGGTCTCCAGCTCGGCAGCCTTGTCAGTCATGAGTTTGCTAAAGAGGTTCTTCTCCTTGGCATGGAACGTCAACCAATTTGTCCTGAACCCATAGTTTGAAGTCAGACGACTGTAGCCAAGCCTGGTGTCGGGCACCGATGCCAGCCGCTGCTACTCGAGCTGCCGACTCAAAGCAGTCCATAGGCTGCCCGAGACAAACTTGGAGCACTCATGGATGGCTTTAGCCAGGTTCTTGAAACGCTGCAGGGGTTTCTCAGACAGACCAGCTGAGAACCCGGCGAGTTTTTGCCAGGTCTCTCAGGTATATGCTCATGTGCAGTTGGTATGCCTGGATCCAGCCGATGAGCATCGAGCTCTGGTAGCACTTTTTGCCGAGGGCATCCAGGATGCATGCCTCCCTGCCGGGGGGGAGGGGGGGAGCACTGAGGAGTGCATCTTCTGACTCTTCAGGCGACGCATGGCCGACTCCACCACCATGGAGTTGTGTGGCAGTTGTGACTTCTGGAAAAGCTGAGTTCCAGCAGACTCGATACATTGAGTCAAGCCACTTGCTCACTACCAGCAACAGATGCTGGTGTCTCCCACATATGGAGCATTAGATGTTCCAGGATGGGAGGGATGGGCACCGTGAGCGACTCCCTCAGAGGGGCCTCGTATTGGAGGATTTCTAGCTCCTCCATAGGAGGATCCTCCTCCAATTCCATCATAAATGCTACGGCCTTTGACATGTCCCTGACGAACTTGAGGAACGCGATGTCCTCAGGTGGGGACAGATGCCGGGGCACAGGGGGAGGGGAGTCTGAGGGGATGTTGTGGTGGTGATGGGTGTCCGGCAGCTCCTTTTCCTCTATTTCCCAGTCAGAGCAGTCCATCGAGGACTCGAGGGAAGGATGGCTCACAGGCTCCGCGGCTGATCCCCTCCTGCGGCCCTCAGAGACTCCACAGCCGGTACCGAGCACACTGGCTGTGGAAGTTCTCGGCCCCATGGAATGGGAGCTGGATCGAGACCTCGGCTGAGGAGCAACTCAGCCTCCGGGAATGTCTTCTACATCAAGGACCCGGAGGTCTGGGCGGAGGAACCGGATGTACTAGACAACAGCGCTTGCTGCTGGTCCATGAAGGCAGACAAGTTACGCTCCAGGGCTGCCATTCTGGACTCCAGGCCAGAAGGCTCCACCACCATTTTCCCTGAAGGGTTGTCAGGTGATCGAGACCAGCCCGAGGTAGAGTACTTCCGGGAGACCTTCGCAGGTCGCTCCTTCTCCGATCCCGTGGATGAGCGTCTAGGACTGCGGGACCTGGCTTGGGACTTATCCAGCCTGTCTGAGCCGTCCAGGGATGCTACCTTCGAGGCCTTCTTCTTGGGTTCCCTCGAGGGAGACACTCTTTCCAAGGAACCACAGCATCGGTCAGGATCTGTAAGGCTACCCCGGGATTCCATGGTTTCAGAGGAGGCCTTGGTCTTTAGAGGTACTGGGGACTCCGGAAAACACTTATTCTGCTGCTGCTGACGGCTCTTGAGGGTCTTGGTGGACATCATCTTACAGAGGCTGCATGCCGTGGGGTCGTGGTATGGTCCCAGGCACCGAAGGCAGCAGTTGTGTGTGTCTGTTAGGGACATTATTTTGGCACACCGATTACACTTTTTAAAACCACTGGCAGCCAAGGAGAAAAAAGTATCCCAGCGAGGTCAAAAACCCGCAGTGCCACCAGTTGGGGAAAAAAAGGGTGCAAAAGCACCAAGGAGGAAGGAGGACTACGAACCCGATGCCGAGGCAGCGGGCTCGGGTGGTGGGAAGATGACCGGTGCACTACCAGAGGAGAGTATGAAACTCAGGTCGAGAAAATCAACTTTTTCTTGGGTGAAGAGCAGACAGATGTCTGAAGGGCTCCACGGAAAAAAGGAGACTGAGGAAAATGGCACCCTTGGGCAGGAAGGGAATCACGCATGCGTGGTGGCATCTCCCAAAGGCTTTCTTTGAAAGCTGGGTGGATGCTTCTGCGAGGGCTCCATCGGTGCCAACGTCACCCATATGTGAAGATTGACTTCCTGCTTGTTCCTGAAGAAAATATTTTTTTCGCTCCACGCTTAATCAAACTCTGGAATTAGGGAGATGTTACAGGAGGATGTAGTAGAAGCTGCTTGTGTAGCTAGGTTTAAAAAAGGTCTTGGAGGAAAGGTACATAAACCATAAAGACGACCCAGGTAATCCACTGCTTGCCCCAATAAAGCATTATGGAACCTGTGGGTCTTTTTGGGAAACTGCCAGGTACCTGTTATCTGGATTGACCACTATTGGAAAGAGGATACTGGGCTTGATGGACCTTGGTCTGATCCAGTATCACATTTTCTTATGTTCTTAAAAATAGAATATCTTCTTATTGTAGAAAGACTTCTTTGCAGGTGTCTTTTTCCTTACAGGGTCAGCTGTTGTTCTGTACAGTCTCTTTAGAATAGTTTTTTTTTTTTTACTTTAATTGAGAGGCCTTATCTTGCCAGTCTTTGCCAAAGAGGCTTTCCCCAGTGCAAGGTATGCTGCCCAGCTTATCTTGAACCCACTGTTGAAGATCTGAAGCTTGAAGCCTTGCAATTCTACATGCACCAATGCATATCGCTGAGGCCCTGCTTGTGCATTCAAAAGCATCAATGGTAGCCCTATTGACAAACTTTGAAACATTTTGGCTATGCTTGACTAGAACAAGATTATCTGCTTTCTTGCCATCTGGGAGGAGAGGAGCAAAGGCCTCAAGATCCCTGGACATCTCTTTAAGGAACATTCCCACATAGAGGATATAGAGGTTGATCCTAGCTGAGAGCATGGATGCCTGGAAGCAGCGAAGCCCAAAGGTATCATGAGTTCTTGATTCTTGACCTGGAGAAATAGAGGAGTGAGTTTTCAAGCTTTTGATTTGGTGCATCACCGATTCAACCATCATGGGGTGGTGGGGAAGTTGCTGCTTTTGGAAACCAGGACATTCCAGTACCTGATACATGGTATTGAAAAGTCGACTGTAAGGTGAAACCATGAGGGGAGTCTCCCACACCTCCCACTTCCTTAAAGATAAAGGACAAGGAATTGACAGTAAAACCTACGATACGATACCTAGGTATTACCCTTGACCAGCGTCTTAATATGAAAACCCACATAAAAAACATAACAAAACTAATATATCACAAGATACGCACACTACGCCACTTACGACCTTTACTGGAACTCACAGACTTCAGAACCGTCTACCAAGCCTTGGTGATGCCTCACCTCGACTTCGCAAATGCAATTCTACATGGTCTCCCGCAATCAACTTTAAATCCTCTCCAACTGGCGATGAACACCGCTGCCAGAGTACTCGAAGGAATATCAAAGACAGACCACATAACTCCAATTGTAAAAAGACTCCACTGGTTACCAACCAATGCAAGAATCCACTACAAGATACTAATCACTACTTTCAAAGCCTTAAACAATCAAGCACCCTCAACGGTCGCCAACCTCTTACACACGCAGACCCTCAATAGATCCAGAAGATCAACTGCTATAAATACATTAACAATCCCAAGACTAACAGTCAGATACACTAAGGAAACATCTAAAAGAGCCTTCAGCATTCACGTCCCAACAGCTTGGAATGCCCTCCCACCAGAACTAAGAGCCATAACCAGCCTAACACAATTCAGAAAAAGTCTCAAACACCACCTCTTAAGCTATTTTCCAATTTAATTTTGCACAAGAGAAATATTACATCCATACTCAGGCCAAGACAACCTCAACTGTGAATAATGCGTATAGACTATTGTATATAGTTATATAGTGAACATAGTTTCCCTTTATTACCAAGTTCTAAATTCCTGTTACTTGTAAAATGCACTACAGTTTTCTGTATGTCTATGTTTGGTTCCATGTAAACCGCGCTGATGACAATAGTGCGGTATATAAGAGATGTTAAATAAATAAATAAATAAATAAAAATAAGGTCATGAAGAATGCGGTGCACCGACAATGGCTGCTGCTTTGGGTGTTGTTGGATATCGAAGGATCTCCAATTCCTCTGCCCTTGGCTCCTTCTCAGATGTTACCGCGATAGATAGATCCTTAGCTAGGTCTCAAATGAGTTCTGGAAAGACACGTCTTCCAGAGGCGACATACATTGCTGATGAGGCTAGGAAGGGTCCGAAGGAAAGTCCCAGGACCCCCGGGAATCGAATGATTCCACATCCAAAATGGAGAAATCCGAATCGGAGGACTCAAAAGTATCGATGGACCTGGCATTCACCCGAAGCTATAATCCGGTAGCGATGCTCCAAGGTGTCAACCTCTGTAAGCCACTTGGGTTTGGTACCGGCATCAGTGATAGTTTCAAGGGAGGGCAAGCGTGGGAAGCAATGTCAATGTCATCTGAAGCAGCCCTTATGTTGTGCCCGGAACCAGTGTCGATGTCTGTACCAGAACCGGTAATGACGGGCTGGTGCCTGGAGCCAATGGCTTGATATGTACAGAGACTGCCAAGAGAGCTGCTAAGCTCTGCTCGATGGTCAATATGCTCTGGTCCATCGATTTTGCCAATGCCTGGGTATCGGTCGCGGGTGTTTGTGCTACTGTCCCAGAGCATGGCACCAGTAGCTCTCCAGAGGTCGAGGTCTCAGGAGCATCCTGGGGATCCTCAATGGCTTTGGAGGGCAAGGCCTCCCGCTGGGGCTGTTTGGCAAGCCAATCCACCTCCGCGGCAACGCCCGAGGGATCTTGATGCTTTGAGTGAGATCTACCTCTGAAGGTTTTGTCCGACTTTGATGATACCTGGGATCCATGGAAGGAAGATGAGGCCCTCGAAGTAGATGCCAATGATACCGTGTCTGAGGCAAAGAGTATCCCAAATTTAGAGGCCCGGTTATGTAGGCCTCTTTTAGTCATCTTTTGATAGAACATAAGATATGCCATACTGGGTCAGACCAAGGTCCATCAAGCCCAGTATCCTGTTTCCAACAGTGGCCAATCTAGGTCATACGTACCTAGCAGTTTCCCCAAAAGACACAGGTTCCACAAAGCTTGTACTGGGTCAAGCATTGATATCCTGGGTCCCTTCTTAATAATGGTTTATGGAGCTTTCCTCCAGGAACTTCTCCAAACCTTTTTTAAACCCAGCTACACTAACAGCCTTTACTACATCCTCCGGTAACAAATTCCAGTGTTTGATTACACGTTGAGTGAAAAAATATTTTCTTTTATTAGTCTTAAATAGTTTACCCTGTAGCTTCATTGCATGTCCCCTAGTCTTTCTATATTCTGATAACGTAAACAATCGATCTACGTTTACCCATTCCACTCCGTTCATTAATTTATAGACTTCTATCATATCTCCCCTCAGCCGTCTCTTTTCCAGGTTAAAGAGCCCTAACCTTTTTAGCCTTTCTTCATAGGAGTATCCTTCCATCCCTTTTACCATTTTGGTGGCTCTTCTCTGAATCTTTTCTAATAATGCTATATCCTTTTTAATATACGGCGACCAGAATTGCACACAATATTCAAGGTGTGGTCTCACCATGGAACGATTTAGAGGCATTATAATATCTTTTGTTTTATTTTCCATTCCTTTCCTTATGATACCTAGCATTCTATTTGCTCTCTTGGCCACCACTGCACACTGGGCCGAGGGTTTTAACATGGTATCCACAATGACGCCTAAATCTTTTTCCTTGGTGGTGATTCCTAATGTGGAACCTTGCATCGTGTAAAGCGTAGTTACTCACCTGTAACAGGTGTTCTCCAGGAGCAGCAGGAATCAGTCCTCACTTATAGTCTACTTATGGGTGACGTCGGCGCCGACGGAGCCCTCGCGGAGCAATTTTCCCCAGCTTTCAAAGAAAGCCTTTGGGAATTGCAGCGCGCATGCGCGGTCGTCTTCCCGCCCGAAGGTGCCATCTTAGCCAGTCAGATGACATAGCTAAAAAAGACAGCATAAAAATTTGCAAAAAGAACATAAGCAGACGATTGCAACTCCAAGGGGAGAAGGGAGGGTAGTGAGGACTGATTCCTGCTGCTCCTGGAGAACACCTGTTACAGGTGAGTAACTACGCTTTCTCCAGGACCAAGCAGGAAGTCAGTCCTCACTTATGGGACTCCCAAGCTCAAGGCTACCGGAGACCCTAAGCACAAAAATGAGCTCCCTCTAGCTCAGCAGCACAGAAGGAAAGAATCTTCGCTGAATTATCACCCACCGGTAGCCCACATCCGGGATGGAGGGTAGGAGTTGCTCAGACCTCAAAGAGATTACGGAGGACTGCCTGTCCGAAAGCACTGTCCCTACGGGACTCCCTCTCGAGACAGTAATGGACCGCAAAAGTCTGGCTCGAAGACCAAGTAGCGGCCCGGCAGATGTCTGCCAGCGGAACAGAGCGGAGGTAAGCCACTGACGTGGCCTTTGCCCGAACACAATGAGCCGTGACTCGACTTTCTAAGGCGAGTCCGGCTGCCCCATAAGCCCAAGAGATACAGTCCGCAACCCAGATGGACAGAGTACGCTTGGAGACCGGGAGTCCCAATTTATTGGGGTCAAAAGACACAAAAAGCTGAGCAGCTTTACGGTGCTCCCGCGTACGGTCAAGGTAGAAGTTCAATGCCCTTCTACAGTCCAGGGTATGGAGGACCGTCTCGGCTCGGCTGGAGTGTGGTCTGGGAAAGAAGGTTGGAAGTACCACCTCCTGATTGATGTGAAAAGGGGAGACCACTTTAGGCAGAAACTTAGGGTGAGTCCGTAGGACTACCCTATTCTTGTAGAACCGAGTGTAGGGGGGATCAGACACGAGGGCCTGCAACTCACTTACGCGCCTAGCGGAAGTGAGGGCTACCAAGAACAGTGTTTTCCAAGACAGAAAACGGAGAGAACATGTAGCCATGGGTTCAAAAGGCGGACAGGTGATCCGCTGCAAAACCACATTCAGGTCCCAGTTCGGCGCTGGCGGGCGCAGAGGTGGTTTAAGTAGAAGGAGACCTCGGAGAAACCTCGCTACGAGAGGGTCGCTGGAGAGAGGTCTACCGTCCACCGGCACATGATGTGCCGAAAGAGCACTGAGGTGAACTTTGACGGAGTTGGACTTAAGTCCTAGATTAGAGAGGTGTAGCAAGTACTGCAAGATCACCGACACCGGGCAGGAGAAGGGATCCTGAGACTGTTCGGTACACCAGACTGCAAAGCGACGCCATTTAAGGGCGTAGCATTTGCGGGTAGAAGGCCGTCGCGAAGCCAAGACGACCTCCTCCACCTCCGCCGGCAGGAGAAGGGGAGCAAGGACTACCCTCTCAGCAGCCAGGCCATGAGGTTGAGAGACCTGAGGTTGGGGTGCAGTAGGGACCCCTGATCCTGGGTGAGGAGATCCGGTTGCGCCCCCAGAGGGATTGGATCCTCCACCGCCAGTTGCAGCAGGAGCGGAAACCACGGCTGCCTGGGCCAGCGAGGGGCCACCAGGATCATGAAGGCTTTGTCTCGGAGAACCTTGAAAAGAGTCCGAGAGACTAACGGAATGGGAGGGAAAGCGTACAGAAGGCTCCCCGACCATGAGATCAGAAAGGCGTCCGCCGCAACCCGAAGGGGGTGAGGCTGACGAGAGCAGAAGCGAGGAAGTTGCCGGTTGCGAGGACTGGCAAAGAGATCCATCGTGGGGAGGCCCCACCTGAGGAAGAGCTTCTGGACGATCAAGGGATCCAGACGCCACTCGTGCGGCTGGAGGACCCTGCTGAGTTTGTCCGCCAGGCAATTTTCTGGGCCCGGGAGATAAACTGCCTTGAGGAGAATGCCGTGACTGACGGCCCAAGAGCAGAGCTTCTGTGCCTCCCGGCAGAGGAGGAAGGAGCCCGTGCCCCCCTGCTTGTTCACGTAGAACATGGCAACTTGATTGTCCGTCTGGACAAGGACGGACTGTTGGGAGGTCAGGTGGGAGAAGGCCTTGAGAGCTAGGCGGATCGCCCTGAGCTCCAGGAAGTTGATCTGCTGAGCAGACTCCCACTTGGTCCAGAGGCCCTGAGTACGTGCCTCTTGGCAATGGGCTCCCCAGCCCAGGAGGGATGCATCGGTGGTCAGCACCCGGGTCGGCTGAGGTGACTGGAAAGGCATTCCTAATACCAGGTTCGGCTGCCGGAGCCACCACCGGATAGACGAGACCAGCGGCTCGGAGACGCGCACCAGGTCTGCTAGGCCGCCTGTGGCTTGTCGCCACTGCCGGCGGAGACACCATTGAGCAGACCGCATATTCAGGCGGGCATTGGGGGTCACATGGACGGTGGAAGCCATATGGCCGAGCAGTCTCAGGAAGCGCCTGGCGGAGACCAGGGGCTGGCTGCGAAAGCGGTCGGCTAGGTCCATGAGCCGCTGAGCCCTGTCGAGCGGTAGGTACGCTCGCGCCTGAGGGGTGTGCAGCCTTGCGCCGATGAACTCGAGATCCTGTGAGGGGAGCAAAGTGGACTTTGCGAAGTTTATGACAAAGCCCAAGTGCTGCAGCAGAGTCACCGTGCGGCACGTGGCGTGGGTGACCTCCTGAGCGGACGCTGCTCTGATGAGCCAGTCGTCGAGGTACGGAAAGACAAAGAGGCCGCGAAGCCGGAGATGGGCCGCCACGACCGCGAGGCATTTTGTGAAGACTCGCGGTGCGGAGGACAGGCCAAAGGGCAGTACTCTGTACTGGTAATGATTTCCTGCCACCACAAACCTTAGGTATTGGCGGTGGCTTGGGTGGATGAGGATGTGCGTGTAGGCATCCTTTAGATCCAAGGAGCATAGCCAATCTCCCTGCTGGAGGTAGGGCAGAAGGATTCCAAGGGTAAGCATTTTGAACTTCTCCCGCACAAGGAACTTGTTGAGGTTGCGCAAGTCCAGGATGGGTCTGAGGCCCCCTGTTCTCTTTGGTATCAGAAAATACCTTGAATAGAAGCCTTGACCTCTCAGGTGGTGTGGCACCGGTTCCACCGCCTGTTCCTGCAGAAGACCTGCTAACTCCTGAAGGAGCAACTCCCTGTGCAGAGGGGGGCGCGGAGGCTCTCCCGGAAAATAGGAGGGAGGGACCTGGTGGAAGTGGAGAAGGTAGCCCTCTCGCACGACCTGAAGCACCCAGGCATCTGCGGTGATGCTGGACCACCTGTGGGCGAAGTGAACCAGCCGGCCTCCGGTGCTGGGGGGAACCAGCGGGGGGGGAGAGGCTATGCTGAGCGAGTCAAAAACCCCCACCCTGCTGAGCAGGGGCTGGTGGTGCAGGCTTGGGGGCTTGCTGCCTACGGGACCCGTTACCCCGTCCCTTGGCCTGCTGGCCCTGTTGGGGAGCTGCAGGGGCCTGATAATGGGGGTATTGTTTGTAGGCAGCTGCCTTCCTCGGGTAAAAGGACTTTTTCCCGAGCCCTTCTTTTTCTGGGAAGGGGCGGAGGTCTTCCTAGAAAGCCTGGTCCTGGTGAGAGTCTCAGTCTCAATTTGTGCAGCCTTTTCCGCCATGGGCTTGCCAAAGAGGTTTTCGCCTCGGCAGGGGACATCGACCAACTTGTCCTGTACCCAGGGCTCAAGGTCGGACGACTGAAGCCAAGCCTGTCGGCGGGCACCGATGCCGGCTGCGGCCACTCGAGCCGAGGCTTCAAAGCCATCATAGGCTGCTCGGGACATGAACTTTGAGCATTCCCGAATACCCGTGGACAAGGCTAGGAACCTCCGCAAGGGCTCCTCGGAGAGACCAGCGGAGAATCCGGCTAGCTCTTTAGCCAGATCCCGGAGATACATGCCCATGTATAGCTGATAAGTCTGGACACGACAGGCGAGCATAGAGCCCTGGAAGCACTTCTTGCCAAGGCCATCCAGGTTACGGGCCTCCCTTCCAGGAGGCACCGAGGAGTGCATCTTCTGGCTCTTAAGACGATGCATGGCCGATTCCACTACCATGGAATGGTGTGGCAGCTGTGCCTTTTGAAAGCCAGGGCTCTTGCGGACTCGATAGATAGAATCGACCCGCTTGCTCAGGACCGGCGAGGAGGCCGGACTCTCCCACATGCGGAAGAGTAGTCGTTCCAGCATAGGAGGAACCGGCACAGTAAAGTGTTCCCTCGCGGGAGAGTCATACTGGAGGGCGTCGAGCTCTTCGGCTCGAGGCTCCTCCTCGGGATCCGCAGGGAAGGCCAAAGCCTTGGCCATATCCCTAACGAAGTCCGAGAACCGGGCATCCTCCGGGGGGGACTGCTTCCGAGGCTCGGACTCCGGAGAGTCCGATGGGACACACCGAGTCCGGAAAGAATCAGGTGACTCTTCCTCCTCAGACTCCCAGACCGACTCCGACGAGGACTCGGTGGGGTCGGCCCGGGCAGGGTGCGGCGCCAGCCGCCCCGATGCCGAGGGAGTCGGCGTCGGCGACCTCGGTCCCGAACGGGAGGCCGAGGGCGACCTCGACCGAGGATCGACTCGAGTTCTCATCGACTCGAGGATCGGCTCGGTCTCCGGGGTCGACTTGGACGTCGACGTCCCGGCGGTCGGGGCAGCGACGCCAGCGAAGCCAGCGAGCAGTGCCCGCTGCTGGTCCATGAAGGCAGACAGTCTGCTCTCCAAGGCCGTCAACCTGAGTCCGAGCTCAGGTGACCCAGCAGCCCCCGACTCGGGCCCCGACGGCGTCGGGCCCGACGTCGGCTGTCGCGGAGGCGAGTCCAGAAGGACTACAGGACTTACCCGGGCAGGCATCTCCGACTCCAGGCGAGGTCGCTTCGGGAGGTGCTCCTTCTCCAAGGACCCGGGGCGGCTGTCGGGGCTATGCGACCTGGCCCTCGCGGAGCCAGGAGCGTCCACCGACGCCGCCCTCGCGGGTTTTTCCTTCCGACGATGGTCCCCGGAGGGAGAACCCCGGTCGGAGGAGCTCCGGCGACGGTCCGAGCTGGAGCCTTTCGACACGGAGGCCTCCGACGAGGTCCGGGTACGGCTGGGGTCAGCGAAGATTCTCTCGCGCTGATGCCGCCGACTTCTCAACGCCTTCGAGGACAGTTTGCTGCAGGGCCCACAGATCAGTTCCTCATGATCCGGGCCCAGGCAGCGGAGGCAAAAGTCGTGTGTGTCGGTTAGTGACATATTTCGGTCACACCGACCACACCGCTTAAAGCCACTGGCAGCCATCGGGGGAAAAAGGGCCCCTGCGAGGTCAAAGGACCGGGCTGCCAGGGAAAACGAAAACGAAAGCTGACTAAGTCAGAAAAACCGAAAAAACGGAAGAGGACTCGAGACCGGCGTCGCGAGTCCGGGCGGGAAAACGATCGGCGTCGAACCGAAAGAAAAAAGTATAAAATAAAGAGGAAAATCAACTTTTTCGCGGGGACAAGACGGGGACGTCTGTAGGGCTCCGCGGAAAAAAGAAGACTGGCTAAGATGGCACCTTCGGGCGGGAAGACGACCGCGCATGCGCGCTGCAATTCCCAAAGGCTTTCTTTGAAAGCTGGGGAAAATTGCTCCGCGAGGGCTCCGTCGGCGCCGACGTCACCCATAAGTAGACTATAAGTGAGGACTGACTTCCTGCTTGGTCCTGGAGAACCATAGTTTGGGTTGTCCTTCCCTAGGTGCATAACTTTGCACTTGTCCACATTAAATTTCATCTGCCATTTTGATGCCCAGTCTTCCAATTTATCAAGATCCTCTTGCAATTTTCCACAATCCTCTTGGGTTTTAACAACTTTAAATAGCTTTGTGTCATCTGCAAATTTGATAACCTCACTCGTTATTCCACTTTCCAGGTCATTTATGAATATGTCAAAAAGCAGCGGACCCAGCACAGAACCCTGGGGTACACCACTATTCACCTTTCTCCATTGGGAAAATTGGCCATTTAGCCCTACCCTCTGCTTTCTATCTTTTAACCAGTTCCTGATCCACAATAGTACAGCGCCTCCTATCCCATGACTCTTTAGTTTTGCCAAAAGTCTCTGATGAGGGACCTTGTCAAAGGCTTTCTGAAAATCCAGATACACTATATATCAACTGACTCACCTTTGTCCACCTGTTTATTCACACCTTCAAAAAAACATAACAGATTAGTAAGACAAGATCTTCCTTGTCTAAAGCCATGTTGGCTGTCTCCCATTAGGCCATGACTATCTACATGCTGAGTAATTTTATTCTTTATGACGGTTTCTACCATTTTTCCTGCTACTAACGTCAGGCTCACCGGTCTGTAGTTTCCCGGATTACCCCTGGAACCCTTTTTAAAAAATGGTGTTACATTGGCGATCCTCCAATCTTCAGGTATTAGAGATGATTTTAATGATAGTTCACAGATTACTAATAGCAGGTCTGCAATCTCATATTTCAGTTCTTTCAACACCCTTGGATGTATACCATCCAGCCCAGGTGATGTCGTCTATGTTCTCCTGAGAGCTGTATTAAGACTTCCGGTATAAGGTAGAAATCCACCAACTGGGAAAAGGAAGGAGATTAATTCCTGCCAGACAAATACCATTTCAAGGAACTTGCTAATGGGACACTTTACACTGCCCTGGGGTGGGGGGGGGGGGGGGGGACTGTCATCCAGGGCTCAACAAACCCCTGGTGCCAGGTCACCTGGCAACTAAAAAATCTGACATGGCACCTGGGGCTCAGAGCACATGTGCAGCAGCATAGAGATTGACAGGTTCAGCAGAAGCATGATCACTGCCAAGACTGCAGGCTTTACAGATACCATCAAAGAAAAGGTTAAAGGCTGAAGGGGGAAGGAGGTTTCTTTACAGGTGGCTGAAGAAATTTAAAGGAGCAGTAGGTTTGAGTAATGGTGGGGGGAATGGAGGGCAGAAAAGGGGAGAGAAGAGAAACAGTTTGGGGTTGGGGGGAGGAGAGACAGCAAGAGAGGGATTGGAGGGGTGAAGAGATGAATACGTGTACATGCAAAAGACACACCCCACCCCACACAGTCACCCCACCTCTGCATCACACGCAGATGTAACTGAGTCAGTGGGGGTGGTGGAAGGAGGAGGAGTAGGACCAGAGCCTTCTGTTGGCAATGTGCAGTGGGCCATTAAAAGCCTGATTTATTAAGCTTTTTCCCATAGAAAATGGGAAAGCAGTCTTAGTAAATCAGGCCCTAAAACCTAAAAAAGAACTGCGATACACCTTTTTGGGGGGCAAGGATGTGCATTGCGACCTAGATTTTGGCAGCCGGCTCTTAGATTCCAAGAAAATTTGTCAAGGCCTGCTGTCATCCAAGTTGGAGCTACCCTATCTTGAGGCTCCCCATCCCCCACCTCGTATAAGACTAGAACTTTCACTCCACACAACAGGGCTCTAGCTACCAACATGCACATAACTCACGGAGAAAGCCTCCTAATATAGCACCAGGTCCTTCTCTATCTGCCTGGTGTTGCTGGCCACTTTACCTAGCCTGGGAAACAGTTCCATCGAAGGCCACATGGACAGACTCTGCATTAAGTCATCCCTATTACTGTCCTTCTCAGATTTAGTTGTAGAAGAAACACTGACATTTCATCATTTGAAACTGTGATAAGATGGCATAGAAAGCCCTCAAATAAATTCATTCTGGCTGGAGTGGTTAATAAACCAATAGTTTTTTGCTGTAGCATGCCCAATCACACAACAGCAAGGTGAGGATCAACCAACTCAAGTGTACAGTGCTGCAGAAAGAGCTACAAACTGCTCAAATGCATTAACTGGCAATGGTAGTGAGATTGAGCAGCAGCTCAGGCCTCTGCTCAAATCAGGCAGAGCACAGGGATGAGAAGACAGTTGGGTGCAACATGAAATGCACAATAAATGAGTTGAGAGCAGAAACCTTCCCATCAACCCAAGGCAAATCCTAGCACCCACCTAGAAACCCTGGGCCAGAGGAAGATGCTTCTGTATGGAGGGCAGAAACCAAAGCCACCAAATCGCAAGGGAATGAGAAGTATCTGCTTGTGCATTCTTCAAAGAGGTCTCCAGCTAACCAAAAGAACCATGACCACCCAAACGGCTGACTCCTGAAAAGCAATCCTAAAGAACTAGACTCTAAGACAGACAGGGAAGAAGGGAGTCCTACAAGAGGCAGAAAGACTGGCCAAACTTGAGAAAGTTATTTCCCAGTGGAAGGCAATGGCTACCAGGAAACATGCCATCTCAGCACAGAATGACAGCATAGCTAAAGCAAAGCTTCAAAGAGCACCATCACTACACAATCCTAGGGCTTGACAACAACAGAGAGTGTGTCTAATAGGAGTACACAAAGAAGTAGAATGCTTATGAGGCATACAAGACCATGGAACAGGATCACAGATGGATATTAACCAGAGCCTGACCATCTGCTAGAGCACTGCTCATGCCAATGACAAACGCCTAAAGTTTAGACAGCAGATCTAGCCATGGACCCAAACAGGAACTGTCCAGATGGAAACTGTTCCCCCCAAAAAAGGAAGAACGTCTAGCAAAAGGTGTTCAAACTGAACCAAGAAAGCTGCAGAGACTTACAAGCCTAAGGTAGACAACAAGAGCTGTTTAGTACCCCCACTGGGCCGGCTAGAGATCTTAACCTTAGAGCAGAATCCAGCCTTGGTGCCAAGATGTTAGTGCCAAGCAATACAGCAATAGATACGCAGTAATCACCATTAAAGTTTGAGTAAGCGAGAATCCAAATGCAATCTTCCAACCACAGAGAATCAAGGACACATCAACTCGAACAAACTAGAGCCTGTACTGGCCTAGTTCCACTTTGTGTGGAGATTGAAGGACACTGTCCCCAAGCACAACAGCTTAACCAGGACCTTGCTGATTAAGTCCAACAGGGCGATGAAATAAGAAAATCTGGAAAGAATGAAAAATCAACACCTACTCCTGCTGTAACCCAACCAGGATCAAGTGGCCCAAAAAGTCTCTGGTCACTACTGGGTATCGCCCATAAGAGATAAGACCCAATGAACAGAACAAAATGTGCTTGTCTAGGAGCCCAAGGAGAAGACCAGCTCCAAAATCAGTCTGTGTGGCTACTATGCCTGGCAAATCCTCCATGTCTCCCGGCAATGGGGTATTCCTCCATTAGCCTTAGTACATATCTGAGCGTGTCTCTCAGAAACTAATTTATCAAAGCACCCTGCAAGACCAGAACCCCTCTCTGGCATTTAGAGAACCCCATCTCCCGAAGAAGTCGTACCATTTCAAAATCAGGATAAAAGGTACCTCTCTGTCTTTACAGTTCAAAATCACTCAGGTCAGCTCCCTGTGAAGGGTCAGCAGAAGAGCTAAGAAACAAGTGGCAGCCTGCTATGACCCAACAACAGCTGCAAACACAGTCTAAGACCCTTGGCAAACTCTGAAAAATGAGTTTAAAATTCAGCCCTTAGCCAACGCAGCTCCTTGAACTGCCCAAGGATGATAGGATAATGTAGTTATTCACCTGTAACAGGTATTCTCCAGGGACGGCAGGAATCAGTCCTCACTTATGGGTGACGTCGGCACCAACAAAGCCCACACGGAGCAATTCCCTAGCTTTCAAAGAAAGCCTTTGGGATAGCTGCCACACATGTGTGGTCCTCTTCCTGCGTAAAGGTGCCATCTTGCTCAGTCAGGTCCCAGAGCTAGAGCCCTACTAAGCAGATGGCAAGGGAAGGACAAAAAGTGCAACTCTTCAGGGGAGATGGGAGGGTAGTGATGACCGATTCCTGCTGTCCCTGGAGAACACCTGTTACAGGTGAGTAACTACGTTTTCTCCAGTACCTTCTCCACCAGCGGGGCGCTCGCCTTTGCCTGGGCAAAGGCGATGCAGTCCGCCACCCAGATGGAGATGGTGCACTTGGTGACTACCAGCCCCAGGCGGTTAGGATCATAGGTGATGAAGAGCCAGTCGGACCTGCGATGACCTTGGGTGCACTGCAGGTAGAAGGCGAGAGCCCTCTTGTAGTCGAGTGTATGCAGAACCTCCGATGCCCAGTCGGCCTGAGGTCTCGGGAAGAAAGTCGGCAAAACCACCTCCTGATTGAGGTGGAAATTCGAGACAACCTTCGGTAGGAATTTGGGGTGCGTGCGAAGGACCACCCTGTTCCTGTAAAAGCTGGTGTAGAGGGCCTCGGCCATGAGGGCTTGAGGTTCGCTGACTCGCCGAGCCAAGGTCAGTGCCACCAGGAAAATCACCTTCCAGGAGAGGTGCCTGAGCGAGCACGTCTCCATCGGCTCGAAAGGCAGCCACCATAACTGCATAAGCACGATGTTCAGGTCCCATTCCTACAGGGGAGGCAGGATGGGGGATTTGGAAAGCAGGAGGCCCCGCATGAAGCGGGAGATCAGAGGCTGACCCGAGAGGGGTTTGCCCTCGACGGGTAAGTGGCTGGCCGAAATGGCACTCAGGTGAACCCTGACCGAGATGGAATTCAGTCCCACCTGCGAAAGGTGGGGAAGGTACTGGAAAACCCAATGGGTGGAGCAGGATAACAGGTCGATCTGGAACTCGGCGCACCAGATTGAAAACTGCCACCACTTCAGGGCGTAGGACCGCCTCGTCGAGTCCTTCCTTGACGCAAGGACATTCTCGATCTCCACTGGAAGGTACAGCGAGGCTAAAGAGACCCGTTCAGCTGCCAAGCTGTTAGGGATAGCAAGACCAACTTCCGGTGAAGCACCCATCCGTCCTCCTGTGTCAGCAGACCGGGGGCACTGCCCAGGGGAACCGGAGGCTCCAACGAGAGCTGGAGTAGAAGCGCGAACCAACATTATTGAGGCCACAGAGGAGCCACGAAAATCACTGAGGCTCAGTCACGCTAGATCTTGTGGAGGTTCCTCGCCAGGAGAGGAGTGGGAGGGAATGCATACCGAAGCCATGAGGTCTAGTTCAGGAGCAATGCATCCAGGGCCACCCTGCTCGGGTGTGGTGTCAGCCTGCAGAAGCAGGGGAGCTGTGCGTTTGCTGGGCTGGCAAACAGGTCCATGGACGGAGTTCCCCTTGCGGTAAACAGGTGGAGAACCACCTCCGGACTCAGGCGCCACTCGTGCAGGCAGAGAAGCCTGCTGAGCCTGTCTGCGAGGACATTGTATTGGCCTGGGAGGTAGACAGCTCTTAGGGTCATGCCCCGGCACACTGTGAAGGAGCAAAGGAGGACTGCCTCCCGACAGAGGAGACAGGAGCCTGTGTCCCCCTCCTTGTTTATGTAGAACATCGCTACTCTGTTGTTGGTCTGTACAAGCACAGACCTGCCCTTCAGGTTCTACTAGAAGACCTTCAATACCAACCGGACCGCTCAAAGCTCGAGAAGGTTGATCTGCTGTCGAGAGTCCTTGAGTGACCACTGCCCCTAGGTGTAGAGGTGGCCGCAGTGGGATCCCCAGCCCAACAGAAAGGAGTCAGTCGTCAAGATGAGTTCGTGCGGACGAGTCGGGAAGGGCATACACAGAAGGCGGCTCTGGAGGTCCTGCCACCAGGCTAAGGAATCGACTAGGCTGCAAGACACCCGGACGGAGTCCCGGAGGTGGCCCGAGGCCTGGACCCATTGCGCCAAGGCACCACTGGGTCGCTCGCATGTGCGTGCGAGCATGGGGAACGACTTTTACAGTTGAGGCCATGTGCCCCAGGAGGCGCAGCATGGCCTGTGCCAAGACTCTGGGCCGGCCTTGGACCTCAGCAGCCAGAGTGCGGAGCCGATCTACGTGTGCTCAAGGGAGAAATGTAGTCGCATGTTCTGTGTCGAGAAGAGTGCCAATAAACTCCAGGGTCCGCACCGGTGTAAGGTGGGATTTGGAGTAGTTGATCAGGAAACTGAGGCGCTCGAGGAGGACCGTGCGTGATGCCGAGAGATGAGCCTCCTCCGCCGAGGTGCCCGAGACAAGCCAATCGCCTATGTAAGGGTAGACGGGTATGCCCTGCAGCTGGAGGTGGGCTGCAGCCGCTGACAGGCACTTGGTGAAGACTCGCGGAGCAGACACGAGCCCGAAGGGGAGCACTCTGTACTGGAAGTGCTCTCCCTGCACCCTGAAAAGCAGGTACTTCCTGTGCTTGGGGTGGACAGGAATGTAGGCGTAAGCGTCTCTGAGATCCAAGGAGCACAGCCAATCGCCCTGCTGGAGGTAGGGCAGCAGGATGCTAAGGGATAGCATTTTGAACTTCTCCCGCACCAGAAACTTGTTCAGGTTCCTGAGGTTGAGGATGGGGTGCAGGTCCCCCATCCTCTTCGGAATGAGAAAGCACCAGGAATAAAATCCCTGACCCCGGAGGTGCGGCGGAACTCTTTCAACCGCCTGTTGAACAAGGAGATTGTTCAGCTCTTGCTGCAAGCAAGCCTGGTGCGAGGTAAGCCGGGTAGGCTCTGCCAGAGAGAAGGGCGGAGGGAGTGTCTAGACGAAGACAATACCCGTCCCGGATCACCTGTAAGACCCAGGTGTCCAATGTAATGGCTGCTCATTCGGGGGAGAAAAAAAGACAGGCGTCCTCCCATGGGCGGAAGTGTCCCCGGTGGGCGAGAGGATATGCTTTTGGGGTCAAAATCCTGGGGCTGGCTGGGGTGGCACCGGTGTCTGTGTCTTGGGCCCCTTGGGCTTCCGGTGACCCTGAGCACCCCCTTTGCCCTGAGCGCTGGTCGTCAGTGCAGGGGTAGGCGGGTATGGTGGAAATGCTCAGTAGGGGAGCCCCTTCCTTTGGAAGAAAGGCTCTTTCATGTGCTGCTTCTTCCGTGGAAGCAAGGAAGTTTTGCGAGAGACACGGGTGCAAGTTACGAACTCCGTCTCGATCTCAGCTGCCTTATTCTCCATAGGCTTGCCGAACAGCTGTTCGCCAAGGCGGAGGGCATCCAGGAGCTTCTCCTGGACCCACTGCTCCAGATACGAAGACTGGAGCAACGCCTGGTGTTGGGCTACGATACCAGTCCCGCTACATGGGTGGAAGACTCAACCCCAACATACACAGTGCAGGAAAGGTACTTCGAGCAGTCTGCGACCGACCTCAGGAGGGTCTGGAACCTGAGGTGGTGCTCCCCACTGAGGCCTGCAGAAAAACTGCAGAGTTCCTTGGAGAGATTGCAAAAAAACATGTCGATATACAATTGGTACGCCTGGATGTGGAACACCAGCATGCATCCCTGGTAAGTCTTGCACCCGAGGGTGCTGAGAGCAAAGGATTCCCAACTAGGCAGGACTGAAGAGTGCATCTTCGGGCTCTTCTGTTTCCGCATCGTGGATTCGACTACCATGGAGGTGTGAGGAAGATGGGTCTTCTGAAACCCTGGGACACGCTGGACCCTATACATAGCATCAAGTCTTCTACTAACAATAGGGACTGAGGCAGGTGTTTCCCACATGTAGAGAAGCAGCCGGGACAGGATGGACGGTTCCAGAACCGTATGAATGAGACTCCCATGGTGGAGACTCGTACTGCAAGATGCCAAGTTCCTCCGCCCTCGGTTCCTCTTCCATCTGCGTCGATAAATTGAGGGCCCGAGCCATATCCAGCACAAACGCCAGGAAAGGTGTCCTCGGAAGGCGACAGCCTCTGTGAGGCGGGCAGGGATGGGTCAGAGAGGAGATGCCTATGGGCGCAGGTCTCCGAAGACGTGTCCCCGTCCGAATCCCAGCCTGAGAGGGCCGAGAAGGACTCTGAGTCAGGCTGGTCCCCAAACCGTGGCCGACTCCTGCTTGAAGTCAGAGGCATTCGCTCTGGAAGACCTCGTTCCTGAGGAACGGGACGGCGAACAAGACCGGTGCTGAGGACCCTCACGAAGTCCGCTGCTCTCGGGGGTTTCTAAGGCAGTTTTTGGGACTCCAATCGGGTGACCCTCTATCTCAGGGCGCGAGCCAGCCATGCTGGGCAAAAGCGCTTGCTGGGCAGTGAGGAAGGCAGAAACAGTGCGTTACAGTGCCAGCGCACGGGACTCACACTTGGGAGTGGGTCCCTGTGACACAGATGCTGGGGTTACCGGGTCTGGCATGGAGGTGGTGAGGGGGTCCTCATGGATTACTCTCAGGAGACCGGGCACCATCGCCGGAGGCCTCTGCGTCTGTATGAGGTACATTTCAAGGCCGCTCCTTGTCTGACCCTCGGGAACACTGGAGAGGGCTAAGGAAACGAGCGCAAGACTGCTCGCGCTCATCCGGAGCCCCCGACAGAGCTTTGATATCTTCTTTTCTTTCGCCTTTCCACCTCGGGCGAATCTTGGGGAAAAAGGAATTCTTTAGATTAAGGCTGATTAATCTGTGAACCCAGTGTATTTGTTAAATCAGTCAAGGCCTAGTAACAGCAAAGAGCTTTCTGTTTAAATTTAAAACACAGCAGAGAGCTTTCTGGTTAACTTTAGACCCCAAGACTCCCTCTATCCAAGCAAGGGCTGTGGGACTCCCCTTGGAAATCGGTCACAAATTAACTTAGAAGAACAGGACAGGGTACTCAGTAGCAGCCAGCTTTTCATAGGTCTTCTTTCCCTCCATCCCTCTTCAACACCCACCCATCCCTGGGATAATCGTAGCTTTCTAGGTGCTTAAACCTCTTAAAGGAAAGGAGGTGCCATATTCACTCTCAGGTGCAGCTGTTTATCCTCATCAGGCATACATTAAGGACCTGAGATTAAATTAAGCTTCAGGTGAACAAAGTACATTAAACGTATTAGGTATGGTTTTATTAGTATAAGTAACTCCAGCAACCCTTTAGTAAGTAAAGAACTTAAATATCTAAACACAACCTAAACTAAAATGCAGACAGCAGTCAAGCAGCGAGATGGGGGTTTTCCAGTCTTTTGCACTGAGTGTCACATGTATGATTTTCTCCCAGTTGGTGAGGGGTCTTACGTGTGCACTAAATGCAAGGAGCTCTTTGCTCTCAGGGAACAAATCCAATCTCTGGAGGCTAGGGTAGCAGACTGAGGACTTAAGGAAGACAAGGGCACATAGATGAGACCTATAGGGATATAGTCCTGAAGTCCCACTTCCAGTCTGGCAGCATCCCTGTTGCCATGGAGGAGAGAGGTCACATGATAGGAGCGCATCTCCCTGGTGTGGCAGGAAGTGACCCTGTAGCTAGAACCTGTCTTCCAGGTGATGTAAACCCTCTCGCACCGAGGTGATTTCTCCAGGGCCATGTGCCCAGGAGGGAAGGGTTAGGACAGCCGTTATAGTTGGTGATTCGATCATTAGGCATGTAGATAGCTGGGTGGCTGGTGGATGTGAGGATCGCCTGGTAACATGCCTGCCTGGTGCGAAGGTAGCGGACATTACGCACCACCTAGACAAGGTCTTAGATAGTGCTGGGAGGAGTCTGCTGTTTTGGTACATGTCGATACCAATGACATAGGAAAATGTGGTAGGGAGGTTCTGGAGGCTAAATTTAGGCTTTTAGGTAGGAAGTTGAAATCCAGAACTTCCAGTGTAGTGTTCTCCGAAATGCTTCCCGTTCTACTTGCAGGACCCAAAAGGCAGGCAGAGTTCCGGAGTCTCAATTCATGGATGAGACGATGGTGCAAGGATGAGGGTTTTGGATTTGTTAAGAACTGGGGAACATTCTGGGGAAAGGAAGGGCTCTTCCAAAGGGATGGGCTTCACCTTAACCAGGATGGAACCAGGCTGTTGGCATTAACCTTTAAAAATGAGATAGAATAGCTTTTAAAATAGATAATATGGCAGAGCCGACATTCGCCCAAGAGCGCATGGTTCGGAACAATGTATCCTTGAAGGATACTACCAAAAGAATGAGCAGAGAGGTTTCAGTAAAGACAGAAGTAGCCCAAATGCCCTTGAGTACGGAGCAGACAGAGCTTAAAGATTCCAAATTACCCCTGTCTACCGATAGCCAGATTAATACAAATAAAATATAGTCTCTAAAATGCTTGTATGCAAATGCTAGAAGTCTAAAAAATAAGATGGGAGAGTTAGAATATATAGAACTAAATGAGAGGTTACTTATGACTGGTATCTCAGAGACATGATGGAAAGAGGACAACCAGTGGGACAATGCGATACCTGGGTACAAACTATATTGCAATGATAGAGCTGATTGGTGGAGGAGTTGCGCTCTATGTTAGAGAGGGCACTGAGTCACAAAAGATTAAAGTTTTGCAGGAAACAAAATTTGCTGTAGAATCTCTATGGATTGAAATTTCATGTAAAAAAGGGGAAGGCGATGGCAGTGGGGGTGTACTATCGACCGCCTGACCAGAATGAACAAATGCATGATGAAATGCTCAAAGAAATCAGGGAAGCTAACAAAAGTTACAGCACAGTAATAATAATGGGTGATTTCAATTATCCCGGTATTGACTAGGTCAGTGTCAAGGCAGGACATGCTAGGGAGATAACGTTTCTAGATGAAATAAATGACTGCTTCTTGGAGCAGCTGGTTCATGAACCGACCAGAGGGGAAGTCATTTTGGACCTAGTCCTCAGTGGAACACCAGATCTGGTGCAAGAGATAAGGGTGTTGGGGCCACTTGGCAATAGTGATCATAGCAAGATTGCATTTGATTTAATTAATGGAGGAGGGATGGTAAGGAAATCCACAGTACTAGCTTTTAACTTTAGAAAGAGGGACTATGATAAAATGAGGAAAATAATTTAAAAAAAATATATATATAAGGAGCAGTTGCAAAGGTTAAAGACTTACATCAAGCTTGGGTGTTTAAAAATACTATCTTGGAAGCCCAGATCAGCTGTATTCCACGCTTTAAGAAAAGTGGAAGGAAGTCCAAAAAACTGCCACCATGGTTTAAAGGTGAGGTCAGAGAGGCTGTTGTTGCCAAACAAGCATCTTTCAGGAAATGGAAAAAAGAACCAAATGACGAAAAATGGAAATAGCACAAGCACTGGCAAGTTAAATGCAAGGCATTGCTAAGGCAGGCAAAGAGAGAATTTGAGAAGCAGCTTAGTGTTAGCAAAAACGCGTAATAAAGACTTTTTCAAGTACATTTGTAGCAAAAAACCTATGAGAGAGTCAGTTGGACCATTAGATGACACGGGGTAAATGGGGCACTAAGAGGTGACAAGGCCATAGCAGAGAGACTGAATGAATTCTTTGCTTCTGTTTTAATGAGGAAGATGTTGGGATGTTACCCATGACTGAAATTGTATTTAAAGGTGATACTGTGGAAGAATTGAAAGAAATATTGATACATCGGGAAAATGTATTACAATTATTTGATAAACTAAAGAGTAGCAAATCACCTGGACCGGATGGTATACATCTAAGGGTGTTGAAAGAACTGAAATACGAGATTGCAGATCTGCTATTAGTAATCTTTGAACTATCATTAAAATCATCTGTAATACCTGAAGATTGGAGGATGGTCAATGTAACGCCATTTTTTAAAAAGGGATCCAGGGGTGATCCGGGAAACTACAGACCAGTGAGCTTGTCAGTAACGAGAAAAATGGTAGAAAGTAGCATAAAGAACAAAATTTCCCTACATGTAGAAAGTCATGGCTTAATGGGAGACAGCCAACATGGCATTAGACAAGGAAGATCTTGTCTTACTAATCTGTTATGTTCTTTTGAAAGTGTAAATAATCAGGCAGACAAAGGTGAGTCGGTTGATATAGTGTATCTGGACTTTCAGAAAGCCTTTGACAAGGTTCCTTCCTCATAAGAGACTTTTGGCAAAACTAAAAAGTTATAGGATAGGAGGCAGTGTACTATTGTGGATCAGGAACTGGTTAAAAGATAGAAAGCAGAGGGTAGGGCTAAATGGCCAATTTTCCCAATGGAGAAAGGTGAATAGTGGAGTACTGCAGGGATCTGTGCTGGGTCCGCTGTTTTTTGACATTCATAAATGACCTGGAAAAGGGAATATCGAGCGAGGATATCAAATTTGCAAATGAGACAAAACTATTTAAAGTTGTTAAAACCCATGTGGATCGTGGACAATTGCAAGAGGATCTTGATAAACTGGAAGACTGGGCATCCAAATGGCAGATGAAATTTAATGTGGACAAGTGCAAAGTTATGCACCTAGGAAAGAAAAACCCAAACTATAGTTACACGATGCAAGGTTCCACATTAGGAACCACCATCCAGGAAAAGGATTTAAGTGTCATAGTGGATAAAGCGTAGTTACTCACCTGTAACAGGTGATCTCCGGGAACAGCAGGAATTTAGTCTTCACATATGGGTATCGTCGGTACCGACAGAGCCTGCGTGGGAACGCTCCCTAGCGTCCAATAGGAACGCTTAATTGGGAGCATCCCTCAGCACATGCGCGCTGCCTTCCCGCCTTTCCAACTGTCCCTCTTCAGTTAAGTTTGTAGCCGAGTGAAAGGATAGAGGGAGAGAGGAAAGAGACAGAGAGACAACTCCTAGGGGAGGTGGGTGGGTTGTGAAGACTAAATTCCTGCTGTTCCCGATGATCACCTGTTATAGGTGAGTAACTACACTATCTCCAGGAACAAGCAGGAATGTAGTCCTCACATATGCGGACTCCCTAACTGAAAATGCCAGGGAGATGGCCCCAGGAAGCTGCCCCCTATAGTAAGGTGGGCCATGCTTCCTTCCATGGATCTCTGGCTTCCTACCAGGGTTGGTGGGTAGGAGTTGATTTAAGTCTGAAAGAGATGTTGAAGAACAGCCTGCCAAAGAAGGCATCCCAATGGGAGGCTTTATCTAGGCAGTAGTGGGCTGTGAAGGTGTTTACCGAAGCCCAGGTGGCTGCTTGACAGATGTCATCAATAGACACAGAGTGTAAGTTAGCCATAGAGGCTGCCATGGCTCTCACATTATGTGCTGTGACATGGCCTTGAAGAGGAAGACCCTTACTCTCATAAGTAAAGGATATGCATTGTGCAATCCATTCAGATAGAGTTCTTTTGGAGACTGGAAGTCCCAAATGACTACAATCAAAAGCAACAAAAAGTTGAGAAGACTTTCTATGTTGTTGTGTTCGTTGTATGTAAAAGGACAAGGCTCTTTTACAGTCCAAAGTATGAAGGTTCCTTTCTGCATTAGACGCATGAGGCCTCGGAAAGAATACAGGAAGATAAATCAATTGATTTAAATGAAAAGGTGAAACCACCTTTGGCATAAAATGTGGATGAGTTCTGAGAACAACCTTATCATGGTGAAACCTTGTATAAGGGGGATCAGCCACTAAAGCTTGCAATTCACTAATGCGACGTGCAGAGATGATTGCAATTAGGAAGATGACCTTCCAGGATAAAAACTTTAGGGTTGTAGTGGCTAAAGGTTCAAAGGGTGGTTTCATGAGCTGTCCGAGAACTAGGTGGTGGCCTGATGGGAGGCTTTGTTAATAGAAGACCTCTCATAAATCTTGCTATGAGTGGATGAGAGGAAATTGGTTGTCCATTTAGAGGCTTATAGGAAGCTGCAATTGCACTAAGATGGACTCTTACTGAATTGGTCTTTAGTCCAGAATCTGATAAATGAAGTAGGTAGTCTAGTACCGATTCCAAAGGTATCACAAGGGGGTTTAAGCCCTTTTAAGAATACAATATAGTAAAATGTTTCCACTTGAAAGGCATAAGAACCTCTTGTGGAAGGTTTTCTAGAAGCCTGAAGGACATCCTTTACCTGTTGGGAAAGGTTAAGATCCTGCAGGTCTAGGCTTTCAGCAACCAGGCCCTGAGATGCAGGGATTGGGGATTCGGGTGCCATAGCATCCCGTTCTCTTGGGAGAGGAGGTCTGGAGCGCACCCTAACTCCAGAGGTGCAGCTTCAGAGAAATGTAGAAGCAGGGGATACCACGTCTGTCGTGGCCACCGTGGCGCTATGAGGATCATACGACCTCTGTCTCTCTGAAGCTTGAAGAGTGTTTGGGGATGAGAGGAATGGGTGGGTAAGGCAGAGAGGAAGTCCTGACCCCAGTGATGGAGGAAGGTGTCCCTTGCCTGACATCAAGCCGGAATTCTGGAACAGAACCGGGGAAATTTGGCATTCAGTGGACTTGCAAAGAGGTCTATGTCTGGGGTTCCCCAGATATGAAATATCTTTATCACCTGGTCTAGGTGGAGAGACCATTCGGTGAGACAGCAGTACTCGGCTGAGTTTGTCTGCCCAAAGGTTTTGAATGCCTGGAAGATATACCACGAGAAGGTGAATTTGAAGCTCTCTGGCGAGGGCCCATAGTCGTAAAGCTTCTTTGCATAACGACAGAGAGCCTGTTCCGCCTTGCTTGTTCACGTAGAACATGGCTACTTGATTGTCCGTTTGAACTAGGACTGTCTTGTAGCTGAGCTGGGCATGGAATACTCGAAGAGCTAGATAGATTGCTCTGAATTCTAGGAGGTTTATGTGAAGACAAGCCTGTGGAGTCCAGGTAACCTGGGTGGAGAGATGGTGCAGGTGTGCTCCCCATCCCACCTATGATGCATCTGTTAGGGTGGCCTGGAATGGGGGTTGTTGGAAAGGAGACCCCACTAAAAGATTCTCCAGTGATTGCCACCTTTGCAGGGACAAGATCAGTCGTGAGTTTGATATCTTGTCCGACAGACATCCTATGGCCTATGTCCACTGTGTGGATAGTGTCCACTGGCCTGCTCGCATGTCAAGGAGAGCATAGCGAGGAGAACATAGCGAACTACATGAACTGTGGACGCCATATGTCACAGTAATTGCAGCAGTTCTCCAGCAGTTATGGAGGACTTTCTCGCTGCTTGAGAAGCTAGCTGCATTATGCGAAGACAGCAGGGCTGTGGGAGGAAAGCCTTCGACTGTCTGGTATCAAAACAAGCTCCTATGAACTCCAGGGTCTGAGAAGGAACAAGTTGGGATTTTGGGATGTTTATGACCAATCCCAAGTATTGGAGAATTCCTACTGTGCGAGACCGTGCAGAGCTAGCTTCTGGAATCGTGGGGGCTCGAATGAGCCAGTCGTCCAAGGGAAGACGAATATCCCTAGGGTTCGCAGGAATGCAGCTACTACTGAGAGTAGTTACTCACCTGTAACAGGTGTTCTCCAGGAGCAGCAGGAATCAGTCCTCACATATGGATGTCATCGACGCCGATGAAGCCCTAGCAGAGCATTTCCCCAGCTTTCCATGAAAGCCTTTGGGAATGCAGGCACGCATGCGCGGTTCCCTTCCCGCCTAAAGGTGCCATCTTACCTCAGTCAAATGAAATAGCTAAAACAGCACACAAAAAGGAAAAAATTAAACTATGTACAACTGCAACTCCCAGGGGAGGAGGGAGGGTTGTGAAGACTGATTCCTGCTGCTCCTGGAGAACACCTGTTACAGGTGAGTAACTACTCTTTCTCCAGGACCAAGCAGGAAGTCAGTCCTCACATATGGGTGACTCCCTAGCTCTGGGCTACCGAGGAACCCAGGCTGAACAAGAGAATTCCCTCTAGTCCCAGCAGCAAAGAAAGGCTCCACCTCCACCGGTAGCCCAACAGAGGGCAGGAGTTGCCTAAACCTCAAAGAGATTCCGGAGTACTGCTTGGCCAAAAGCACCGTCCCTATGGGACTCCCTCTCCAGACAGTAATGGGGCGCAAAAGTCTGGTTTGAAGACCAAGTTGCAGCCCTGCAGATGTCTACCAAGGGCACAGAGCGGAGATGAGCCACTGAGGCAGCCATTGCCCTGACACAGTGGGCCGTAACCCGACCCTGCAAAGGAAGGTCAACCGCACTGTAAGCCCAGGTGATACAATCAGCTACCCAGATGGACAAGGTACGCTTGGACACAGTCAACCCCAACTTATTAGGGTCAAGAGACACGAAGAGCTGAGTAGCCCTTCTATGCCCCTGCGTACGGTCAAGGTTGAAGGATAAGGCCCTCCTACAGTCCAGGGTATGCAGAACTGCTTCAGCCTGGCTTGCATGAGGCCTAGGGAAGAATGTTGGAAGAACCACCTCCTGGTTGAGGTGAAAAGAGGAGACAACTTTAGGGAGGAACTTTGGATGAGTCCTAAGGACTACCCCGTTCCTATAGAAGCGAGTGTAAGGAATGTCACAGACCAGGCCCTGAAGCTCACTCACTCGCCTGACCAAGGTTAGGGCTATCAAGAAGAGTGTCTTCCAGGACAGGAAGCGTAGGGGGCAAGTAGCCATCGGCTCAAAAGGTGGGCGGGTCAGTTGCTGCAAGACCACATTCAACTCCCACTCAGGAGCAGGAGGACGGATTGGAGGCTTGAGCAAAAGCAAGCCTTTGAGAAAGCGGGACACCAAGGGGTGACCCGAGAGACACTGTCCTTCCACCAGTGAGTGGTGATCTGCTAGAGATGAGAGGTGGACACGAACAGAATTGGACTTAAGTCCTTGATTGGATAAGTGCAGTAAGTACTGAAGCACTACTGGTACAGTACAGGAGAAAGGATCCTCTGTACGTAGCTGACACCAGAGTGAAAACCTTTTCCATTTGAGAGCATAGGTTTTCCTAGTGGATTGCTTCCTAGAGGCTAGGACAACCTCCTCAACTTCCCGAGGGAGGCCCCAGGGAGCCAAAACTACCCTTGCAGCCTCCAGGCCATCAAATTGAGAGCCTTGAGATTGGGGTGAAAAAGGGAATCCTGATCCAGAGAGAGAAGTTCGGGTTGCAGCCCCAGAGGCAGTGGAGGATCCACCGCCAGCTGAAGCAGAAGTGGAAACCAAGGCTGTCTGGGCCACCTGG
Organism: Ichthyophis bannanicus; assembly: GCA_033557465.1. Lineage (NCBI taxonomy): Eukaryota > Metazoa > Chordata > Amphibia > Gymnophiona > Ichthyophiidae > Ichthyophis > Ichthyophis bannanicus. The sequence continues at coordinate 45,594,528 of CM066040.1, forward strand.
GAGCCACCAGCAGGACCGAGGTCTTGTCCTGAAGAATCTTGAACAGAGTTCGGGCCACCAAGGGCGTGGGAGGAAACGCATACAGGAAGCCCTGAGACCATGGAATCAGAAAAGCATCTGCTGCTATCTGCAGAGGATGCGGTTGCCTGGAGCACAACTTTGCCAGTTGCTTGTTCAGTGGACTGGCAAACAGATCTATCAAAGGAAGACCCCATTTTAGGAAGATCTTCTGAACTACCAAAGGATGCAGCTGCCACTCGTGGGGCTGTAAAATCCTGCTCAACCTGTCTGCTAGGAAGTTCTCCTGGCCTGGAAGGTACACAGCCTTGAGGAGCATGTTGTGCTTGAGGGCAAAGGAGCAAAGGTCCTGAGCTTCCTGACAAAGGAGTCTGGACCCAGTCCCTCCCTGTTTGTTCACATAAAACATGGCCACTTGGTTGTCTGTCTGAACCAGGACAGACTGATGAGCCAGGGTAGGAGAGAAAGCTTTGAGCGCTAGTCGAATAGCCCTGAGTTCCAGGAGATTGACCTGCTGTGCGGCCTCCCAAGGAGACCACAGGCCCTGAGTGCACTTGTTCAGACAATGAGCTCCCCAGCCCTGCAGGGAGGCATCTGTGGACAGCACCACTGTGTACCCAGGAATTTGAAAGGGTACCCCTTTCAGAAGATTGGGTGGGTGCAGCCACAAGCTGAGGGAGTCCAGAAATGGTTTGGACACCCTTATTCTGTCTCTGAGGCTGCCTGTAGCCTGAGACCACTGACTCCGAAGGCACCATTGTGCAGGCCGTATATGAAGCCTGGCATTGGGGGTGACATGAACTGTCGAAGCTATGTGGCCAAGCAGCCGCAGGCAGAGTCTGGCGGAGACCACTGCCCCACTGAGAAACTGATTTGCCAAGTCCATCAGTCTTTGGGCTCTGTCTGCTGGCAAGAATGCCTTTGCCAGGGCAGAGTCCAGCCTTGCCCCTATGAACTCCAAGTTCTGGAAGGAGAGCAAAGTGGACTTTGCGAAGTTTATTACAAATCCCAAGTTTTGAAGAAGAGCAATAGTTCTGAGAGTGGCCTGTTGGGCCTCCTGGCATGTCTGACCCCTGATGAGCCAGTCGTCCAGATAAGGAAAGACAAAGATCCCTTGATTTCTCAGGTAGGCTGCCACCCAATGTTCTGCCACCACTGCCAGGCATTTGGTAAAGACTCTGGGAGCGGAGGTGAGGCCAAAAGGCAGTACTCTGTACTGATAATGGTTTCCTCCCACCATGAACCTGAGGTACTTTCTGTGGTCTGGATGAATGAGGATATGAGTGTATGCATCCTTTAGATCTAAGGAGCATAGCCAATCTCCCTGCTGGAGGTAGGGCAGACGTGTTCCAAGAGTAAGCATCTTGAACTCTTCTTTCTCTAGGAACTTGTTTAGGTTCCTGAGATCCAGAATAGGTCGAAGGACACCGGTTCTCTTGGGTACCAGGAAATACCTGGAGTAGAACCCTTGACCTTGCAAGTGGGGAGGCACAGGCTCCACCGCCCTGTCCACCAACAGACCTTGAAGCTCCTGAAGGAGAAGATCTGTGTGCAGGGGAGGCATTGGAGGCTCCCCTGGAAAGTATGGCGGAGTCAGTTGGTGAAAATGTAGGGCATAGCCCTATTGGACTATGTTCAACACCCAACTGTCTCCAGTTATGTGGGGCCACTGGTGGGCAAAGAGGGCGAGGTGACCTCCTGTGCAGGGTTGGGAGAGCAGAGACGGAGAGGCTACGCTCAAGGAGTCAAAAACCCCCACCCTGCTGAGTAGGAGCAGGGGCCGGAGGCTTGGGGGTCCTCTGCCTACGGGGCCCATTACCCTGGCCCTTGGCTTGCTGACCCTGGGGTGCAGCTTGGGCAGCCTGATACTGAGGGTACTGTTTGTAGGCAGTGCCCTTCCTCGGGCAAAAGGGCTTCTTACCCAAGGCCTTCTTCTTGTGAGAAGGGGCAGAGGTCTTCCTAGACAGCCTCGTCCTTGTAAGGTGCTCAGTCTCGAGCTGTGCGGCCTTCTCGACCATGGGCTTGCCAAAAAGGTTTTCACCTCGGCAAGGGACATCGACCAACTTGTCCTGAACCCATGGCTCGAGGTCCGATGACTGCAGTCATGCCTGGCGTCGAGCCGTGATGCCGGTTGCTGCAACTCGGGCCGAAGCATCGAAGCCATCGTAGGCAGTGCGGGACAAACTCCGAGCAGTCCCGAATCCCCAAGCACAAGGACTTAAATCTCTGCAAGGGTTCCCCGGAGAGACCAGCAGAGAACCCGGCCAACTCCTTGGCCAGATCTCACAAGTACATGCCCATGTACAGCTGGTAAGACTGGACACGGCAAGCAAGCATCGAGCCCTGGAAGCACTTTCTACCTACACCATCGAGGTTCCGGGCCTCCCTGCCGGGGGGCACCGCAGAGTGCAACTTCTGGCTTTTCAGACGTTGCATGACTGATTCCACCACCATGGAATGCTGTGGGAGCTGCGCCTTCTGAAAACCAGGGCTCTTCCGGAGTCGATAAATCGAATCGACTCGCTTGCTTAGAACCGGCGCCGAGACCAGTGCCTCCCACATCCGGAAGAGGAGCCGTTCCAGCATCGGAGGAACCGGAACAGTAAAGGCCTCCTTCGGAGGAGAGTCGTACTGTAGGGCCTCAAGCTCCTCAGCTCGAGGCTCTTCCACGGGGTCCGCCGGAATAGCCAACGCGGTGGCCATATCCCAGACAAACTCCGAAAAACCGGGTGTCCTCCGGAGGGGGATCTACTCCGGGGCTCAGACTGCGGTGAGTCCGAGGGGACGCACCGAGTCTTGATTGTGTCGGGAGACTCCTCATCCTGCGTCTCCCAAGCGGACTCGTCCGACGAGGAGTCAGGGTCCGACCCCGCGGGGCCCTGGGGCATCCGCCCCGACGCCGGAGGCACCGGCGTCGACGCCCTCGGTCCCGAACGTGAGGTCGAGGGACACCGCGACCAAGGTCGACTTCGAGCCATGATGGACTCGAGTATCGGCTCGGTCTCCGGGGTCGACTTCGATGTCGATGTCCCGGTGGTCGGGGCAGATGCGCCAGACAGGCTGGCCATCAGTGCCCGCTGCTGCTCCATGAAGGCAGACAGTCTGCTCTCCAAGGCTGTCATCCTGAGACTCAGCTCGGGAGACGCAGCAGCCACCGACTCGGGCCCCGGCGGCGCCGGGCCTGACGTCGGCTCTCTGGGAGGAGAGTCCTCGAGGACCACAGGGCTTACGTGTCTAGCAGACTCCGGCTCCACTCGAGGAACTTTGGCAGGCTTCTCTTGTTCCACGGGCCCGGGCCGACGGTCGGGGGTCTTAGACCTGACCCTCGAGGAGCCAGGGCCCTCCTCCTACGACGCCCTCACGAGCCGCTTCTTCCTCTTGCGTTCCCGGTCGGGGGACCCCCTGTCCGAGGAGCTTCGACGGCGCTCGGGATCCAAATCCTGAGATGTCGAGGCCTCAGACGAGGTCCGGGCCCAGCCGGAGACTGAGTCCGAGAAAAGCCTTTCTTTCTGCTGCTGATGACTTCGCAGTGCCTTGGAAGACATCTTCCCATATGGTCCACAGGTCTTAGGGTCGTGATCAGGACCAAGGCACCGAAGGCAGCAGTCGTGTGTGTCGGTGAGAGACATTAACTTCTTACACCGATCACACTTCTTGAAACCACTGGAAGCCATCGGGGAAAAAAAGAGTCCCCGCGAGGTCAAAGGACCGGCCTTCCAGGGGGAAAAAAAAAAGGGGCGCGAACGCCAGCCACGAAGGGCAAAAACCGAAAAAGAAGAATCGGGCTCAATACTGGTGTACCGAACCCGGAAGGGGAAGCGGCGTCTAACCGGGAAGAAAAAAATAGCGAGAATCGCCAAAAAAATCAAACTTTTATCCGGGATGACAGGACGCACGTCCGGTGGGCTTCTCGGAAAAAAAGAGACTGAGGTAAGATGGCACCTTTAGGCGGGAAGGGAACCGCACATGCTTGCCTGCATTCCCAAAGGCTTTCATGGAAAGCTGGGGAAATGCTCTGCTAGGGCTTCATCGGTGTCGATGACACCCATATGTGAGGACTGACTTCCTGCTTAGTCCTGGAGAACCATGCATTTCATAAATACTGTTGGTGCCGAAGCTAGACCAACAGGAAGAACCCTGTATTGGAGGTGTTTTCCCTTGAAAATGAATAGTAAGAATTTCCTGTGATCTGGATGGATCAGAATATGAGTATATGCATCCTTTAGATCTAGAGAGCAAAGCCAATCTTGATTTTGAAAGTATAGCAGAAGAGTTCCCAGAGAAATATTTTGAACTTTTCTCGGAACAGATATTTGTTCAATTCTCTGAGGTCTAGAATGGGTCTGTGTCCTCCTGTTTTCTTTGGAATAAGAAAACAGGGGAAGTAGAACCCTGTACCCTGTTGGGGAATGGGCATTTCCTCTATTGCTTCCTGAGCAAGGTGTGTTGAGACCTCTTCATCCAGTAGATTGTCTGTAGAGATTTGAGAATTGAACTGTCTTACGATTGTAGGAGGGGGCACGTTGTGAAAATGAAGCTTGTACCTCTCCCCTACAATGGACAGAGTCCAATTTTCTGCTGTTATTTGGTGCCATCTGTTGACAAAATGACACAACCTACCTGGAATGTTTAGGGGTTCTGGACCCTTCAGAGGTAGGAAAGCTAAGCTCTCTAGGAAGGAGTCAAAGCCCTTGAGGGGGCTGAGCCTGTGGAGCTGGTTGAGCTCTCGGGCCTTTTGGCTTCTTTTGTTGTCTGGATTGTTGCTGTTGTCCCTTCTGGGCAACGTGACCCTGAGCTTGCCCTTGCTGGGTATAGGATGGATAAAACTTCCTCTTTTTGCTGAAAAAGGGGTTTTTATAGGGTTTCTTTTTTGGCTGGAGTAGCTGTAGATTTTGACAATCTGTCTAAAGTGAGATTGTCAGTATCTCTCTCATTAGCCTTTTCCTGCCAATTCTTGCCAAAGAGGTTTTCTCCTGTGCAAGGGATGTTTCCTAATTTGTCCTGTACCCAAGTCTCCAAGTCTGATGCCTGAAGCCAGGCAATCCGACGTGCACCAATGGCAATAGCAGAAGTTCTGCTGATGCATTCAAAGCAGTCAAAGGCTGCACGATTTACAAACTTGGAAACATCTTGAGCATGCTTGACAAGAGTAAGGAAGTTTTGTCGTTTGTCATCAGGGAGAAGGGGGCTCATAAGCTCCAAGTCTCCTGTGACTTCTTTGAGTAACATTCCCATACATAAAATTTATGAGCTGATCCTAGCTAAAAGCATGGAAGCCTGAAATGTTCGACGCCCAAAGGCTTCAAGAGTCCTGCATTCACGACCTGGAGGATTGGATGCATGTCTTTTTGCACTTTTCATCCTACACATGGCTGATTCCACTACCATTGAATGGTGTAGCAGCTAAGTCTTTTGAAAACCAGGACATGGTGGAACTCGATACATGGTATCGAGTCTCCTAGAATGAAGAGATGTGGTTAGAGGTGTTTCCCACATCCTGAGCACCAAATCATGAAGAATTTCATGAATGGGCAGGGTAGCTGCCTCTTTGGGAGCCTTAGGGTATTGGAGTATTTCCAATTCCTTTGTTCTAGGTTCTTTTTCAGGAGCTACCGTGATTGATAGGCCTCGGGCCACATCACGAATAAAATTCTGATTAGACATGTCCTCCGGAGGAGACATTCTTCACTGAGGAGAAGAGGAGTCTTCCAGAAGAAGTACTCTGGTACCGACCGAGTTATCCGAGTCTTTGGAATCGGAAGATTCGAAGCATCTCTGATCCCGATGTTCATGCAAAGCACGGTATCGATCGAAGTTGGCACCGAGTTGGTCCGGTACTGATGTGTCGATGCCCAAAAAGTCGGCATGGGAAGAATTCCCACCAGGGCCGGTACCGTTGGTGCTGGGGCCTGTATCGGTGTTGGTACCGGTGCCAATTGAACTGTCGGTAGCCGTGTCACCAGTACCTCAGCTGTAAGGAAAGCTGCAAGACTGCGCTCGATAGCGAGGAATCTCTGGTCTATCGACGCTGCCGATGCCTGGGTGTCGGTACCGGTAGAAGCAGCCTGAAACCCCTGAGCATGGCACCAATAGATCTGCCGAGGTCAAGGCCTCAAGAACATCCTGGAGCCCTGTTAGTGCTTTGGAGTCCGAAGCCTCCTGCCAGGACTGTTTTGCCGGTATAGTTTCCTCAAGAGCAATGCCAATGGCTTCTCGATGCTTGGAAGGAGATCTACCCTTTGAGGACCGGCTTTTATGTTTAGTTACCTGAGATCCATGGGAGGAAGACGAGGCTCTGGAAGAGGTCGATGCAATGGACACTGCATCTGAAGAAAAGAGGGTACCGAGCTTTGCAGCCCGGTTCTGTCTTCCTCTTTTAGTCATCCCCATACAAGAGGAACACTCCGATGGAGAATGGTCAGGGCCTAAACATTTGAGACACCAGTCATCGGTGTCGGTGACGGAAATGGTACCGCCACACGTAGTACGTTTTTTAAAACCACTAGCTGGTTTTTCCATTTTTCAGGAAAATGGGGCCTAATGCCCAAAATGGCACCTGGCACCAAAAAGAAAAAGTTTCTGAAGAGAAACACTTCAGAAGTATTTTTTTTTTTTAAAAAGAAGAGGAGAGAGCCAGCGGTACCGGTAGGCGTCGAGCGAAGACAGGCGCGACCACAAGAAAAACAAGTTTAAAGAAGAAATTTTCTGCGGTGACAGGGTATGTGACCTGTCGGCTCCACGGAAAACAAAGAACTGAAGAGGGACAGTTGGAAAGGCGGGAAGGCAGCACATATGTGCTAAGGGATGCTCTTAAAAGCTTTCCTATTGGACGCTGGGGAGCATTACCGCGCAGGCTCCAACAGTACCGACGATACCCATATGTGAGGACTACATTCCTGCTTGTTCCTGGAGATCATGTTAAAACACTCCGCCCAGTGTGCAGCGGCGGCCAAGAGAGCCAATAGAATGCTAGGTATCATAACACATCAACAGAACACATAACCCCCATACTATATGACCTCCATTGGCTTCCTATACAAAGCTGCATAAACTACAAAATATTGGTCACAACCTTTAAATTAATCAACGATATCACCCCCTCACATCTCTCCACGCTCATCCAAAAAGAAACTCCCGCTCTCAACGAAACTGCAACAAGAACAGAATCTCTATACCGCCAGACTTCAGGAAATCAATGAAAGCAACAAGGCATTCTCCCACAATGCACCTATCCTCTGGAATGCGCTCCCAGATCACATAAGAGACATAAAAGATCTCAAAACGTTCCGAAAACAACTAAAAACTCACCTATTTACCTTCCACTTTGGAACCCAAATTCCCCCCACATCAATACAACACAGTCCACCACTGCATTACACACTAAAGCAGGGGTCTCAAACTCAAATTGCTTTGAGGGCCAAATGAGGACTTGTAAAATAACCCGGGGGCCGCATGAGACATGGGACCTCATTTGCATAAATATTTGCATAATGTTACCATACCCTAACTTTTAGTAAACATGCCTCTTAATGAGTGCATGAATAAAGAAAGACTAAAAGATTTCTACATTACTATAATCCAGTGCCAACCGCCAGGCACATTAGGAACTACTACAAACACTGCCCATTTAGAACCCATAGCAAACCCGCCATATCCTAACAGCACTACCAGGACTCACAAAGCACCATACCCTACCTATCAAAAGGCAACACTGCAAATATTAAATCAATACATTTCAGAGAATAACAATACATGACCTACTGGGGACAGAGAACAAGTAGCAATGTCAAATAGGAATTACATAAACAGAATACCTCAGCTCAATTACACATGCAGAACATACACCATCACCAAACAAGGAATCAAAATTTAGAAACAAGACAATTAAATTGGGACCCCCAAAATCCAAACTTGGAATGTACAACACCACTGTAGAAATAAAACTATAAATTAATTTCCTCTTGTACTAAACAAAGCGCAGACGTTATTGATGCACATTTCCCAGAACTGACATATTCCAGTTAATAAATTCAAAATAAAGAGATTTTTCTACCCTTTGTGCATTTTTTTTCAGTTGCAATTATTCCAGCCACTTTCTTCTGGTTTCTTCGTGCCTTCTGCTAACTCTCCATCGTCTGCTGTCCATTTGTCCTTTCTTCTCTCTTCTAGCTTTTTCCATTCTCCCAATACATCTGCTTTAACATATTAATCTTTCTCCTTTTGCTCTTTCCTCATTCCTATTTCATCCACTCAAATTTTACCCCTCCATCCTCAATCCCCACTTACTCTCCCAATACCTGGCCAATTGTAAACTTGTCTTCCCTCCCACACAAAATATTTTTCCCCTCTCCATTTCACTCTCCCAGCTCCATCCCATTCTAATCCTCCCCCAACATCAGCTCCCTTCTAGTTCCAGTCCCACACAGCACCCGCTCCCTTCTAGTCACTGCATCAGCCCATTTTCAGTCCTAGCCCCCCATCAGCCCATTTCCAATCGTAGCTCCCCCCTATCAGCCCATTTCCAGTGCTAGCTCCCTCCCCTCACAGCCCATTTCCATTCCAAGCCCCCCTCCCCATCAGCCATTTGCAGTTCAAGCCCCCCTTCCACTCAGCCCATTTCCAGTCCTAGCAGACCCCCCAGCCCATTATCAGTCCTAGCCCCCCCATAGCCCATTACCAGTCCTAGCCCCCCCATAGCCCATTACCAGTCCTAACCCCCCATAGCCCACTTCCAGTCTTACCCCTCATTTCCCATTACCCGTCCTCACCCCCCATCACCCCAATTTCAGTGTTTCCCCCATCCCCCCCTTTTCCGTTACCCCCCTCATAGGCCATTCCCCGTCCTAGCCCCCCCCCCCCCATAGCCCATTACCAGTCCTAACCCCCCTCCCACCATCAGCCAAGGTAGATTTTTTAAAAAAATGTATATTTGCTGCTGCCGCCGCTGCAGTATTAAGCGTCCCGCGGGCCCCTCTGCCTGGCAGAGTCCTCGCCTCCCTGCATCATCAGCTCCAAAAGCGGCGGCTTTCAGAGCCGCGAAAAGAGAGAGTTTCTCTCTCGCGGTTCTGAAGAGCAGCGAGAGAGTCTTCAGAACCGCGAGAGAGAAACTCTCTCTCTTCGCGGCTCTGAAAGCCGCCGCTTTTGGAGCTGATTCTGCAGGGAGGAGAGGACTCTGCCAGGCAGAGGGGCCCGCGGGACACTTAATACTGCGGCGGCGGCAAGTTTGGATTTTTTTTTTTACACGCCGGTGCTTCGCGGGCCGCACAAGATGAGCGGGCCGCGTGTTTGAGACCCCTGCACTAAAGCATAAAGGAATGCAAAACCTAAAGCCCACTTACGCCATACCCAAAGGAACAGAACACAGAAAACTCCTCATAACTGTAAATAGCTAGACATAGATGCGCAGAGACACGTTACTGTAAATAATTAAGAAGAAAACTTATGTTAATTGCACATAGTTAAGAAAAAACTGTTCTATGTAACTGAATATCTACCTGTACTGTAATATTCAATTTGTTGTTCAACGTAAACCGTTTTTGATCCACCGAAAATATGCGGTAAAAATTTTTACAATAAATAAAAAAATAAATAAGGAAAGGAATGGAAAATAAAACAAAGGATATTATAATGCCTCTATCGTTCTATGGTGCGACCACACCTTGAATACTGTGTGCAATTCTGGTCGCCGTTTCTTAAAAAGGATATAGAGTTATTAGAAAAGGTACAGAGAAGAGCCACCAAAATGGAAAAGGGGATGGAAGGATACCCCTATGAAGGGAGGCTAAGAAGGTTAGGGCTCGTCAACCTGGAAAAGAGACGGATGAGGGGAAATATGATAGAGGTCTATAAATTAATGAATGGAGTGGAAAGGGTAAATGTAAAAAGACTAGGGGACATGCAATTAAGCTACAGGGTAACCTATTTAAGACTAATAAGAGAAAATATTTTTTCACTCAACGTATAATTAAAATCTGGAATATGTTACCACAGGATGTAGTAAAAGTGTAGCTGGGTTTAAAAAAGGTTTGGACAAGTTCCTGGAGGAAAGGTCCATAAACCATTATTAAAAGGGACCCGGGCTATCACTGCTTGACCCAATACAAGAATTGAGGAATCTGTATTTTTTGGGGAAACTGCTAGGTACTTATGACCTAGATAGGCCACTGTTGGTAACAGGATACTGGGCTTGATGGACCTTGGTCTGACCCAATATGGCAGTTCTTATGACTTCCTGCTTGTTCCTGGAGAAAACAATTGTCTCATGAGTCCCTGGGATCAGCTTTTAGAGTGATCCATTCCACTTTAGTAAGAGCTCATTCAGTCCAAAAATGGACCCAACTAGGCCCCTCACCCAGCAAAACACTTCCAGCACACAATGCCTATAAGGCATCTACCTAACCTCAGAAAGAAGCAAATATCTACCTAATGTAAACCCGTAACTAGCCACAGTGCAATGTACATGCACGAGTATGGCTAACCAAGGAATAAACCATTGACTCCGAGCCGTAGACTAAATATGCGGGTGAGCAGCAGAGGCCATGCCTAATCTCCCCACCTTACTAGCTCAAGTGCTCCAAAAGGGTCTAGAATAAGATCCACTCACAGTGAAACTTACAATGAGAGAGGACTCAAGAGCGCAAAGATCTCTCCTTTAAAGAATAGTAAGCCTAGCCAAAACTGGAACTATAACACCTGCACTCTCCAATTTCCACAAGGCTCCATTTTGGTCTATTGTGGGAGACCATGACAAACTATGTCTGCCTGGACTCCGCCACCATGGCGCATCAGCAGGTTAGACCAATGAGCACTTGTCACCCTGATGTGGTGGATCAATAGGGGGAAGAGAAGTGGGGGAGAGATCTGGGGACTCCAGCCCTCTGAGAACAGAACAGCACACTCAAACAAAAACTGCCTGTTGTCTGCAACAAGTAATCTCAGAACCTGCTGGGGACTAAACCCACAATCTCTGGAAACAGTTTGCAGAAACTATTAGGAGCCATGCAGTAACAATGTCCACAAACAACCACAATTCCTACACTGCCATAGCATGCAGAAAACTCAATTACAAAATGCCAGCCATTTCCATGCCACCCGGCGTTCCAGGGGCCTCCTAACCACCACAGAGGGGACCAACCTGAACAACAAAATAGACTGTGCTGCGGAAGGAGAGAGGGGAGAGTGGAGGAGTATCCTAGTGGTTAGAGCACTGGCTTGGTAACCAAGCAACCAGGGTTTGATTCCCACTAGCACTCCTTGTGGCCTTGGGCAAGTCACTTAACCCTCCATTGCCTCGGAAGAAAGGCCTGGCAATCTACTTCCGGTGACACTTTCCTACAGGAGCTCTCCAGATCAACCAACAGTAAGGATTTACGGGTTTGTTTTATTATATTAAATTGTTAGCTCTCTGACTGGGAGCTCTTAAAAGGGTTTTTTTGTACATTTTTAAAGCAAGGTTACTTTCTTTTTGGTGCTTTAGTGGGACTTTCCTTGAGCACAGTAGGTGGTTGAACTCCAGTAACCTCCTCAGCTTTGGGAACTGCTAACACCTAATCAGGTGTTAGTTCCCTCCCTACCCACCCCGACTCCCACCCACCCCTAGCGAGTAGTCTTGCTTTATAGGGCACCTCCCCATTTGACAAAGCACAGAGAATTGGACCAGCACATTTTGAATATAATTAAGGAGATTTAACTGCTTTTCCTCTGAAAGGACAGCTGGGAAACCGGCTGGTACTTGGTAGATCTCTCTCTTTTGCTTTAACAGATACCAAAGCACCACGAACAGAACAATGGCAGTGAAAAATCGTATCGCTAAAGCTGTTGCCCCCGTTACAGCTTCTGCCTCGGTCCAGACAGAGGTCCTAATGCCAGTTGAAGGACCGGTTCCAGGTGCAGGGTGCCTGCATGCTGAAGCTCTGAGGAATCAAGTGGAGGAACTCAGAGAGGAGGTGGAGAGGCTGAGGAGCATTCAAGACAGTGAGAAGTACATTGATGAGATGCTAATTGCAGCAACCAAGCTCTCCATCAGAGGAGAAGATGGGTGCCAACAGAATGTCGATGGTTGGACAAAAGTCACTAGGGCCTTCAAAATCACCAATCCAACTTCTCCAGCCCTTGAATTGAAGAACCATTATGCAGCCCTGGAAGTGGAGGAGATGAAAGCATCCCTGGAAAGGGAAGAACCAGAGCTCAAGTACCCCAAAGTTGCAGAATCAGTGACCATAAGGAAACGAAGGGTAGTGGTGGTTGGAGACTCTCTTCTGAGGGGTACTGAGGCGTCCATCTGCCGACCAGACTTGATGTCCAGAGAGGTATGCTGTCTGCCTGGTGCCAAAATCCAAGATGTTACGGAGAGTTTGCCGAGACTCATCAAGCCCACTGACTATTACCCAATGTTGCTAATCCATGTTGGAACAAATGATACTGCCAGGTATACCGCGGAACGTATCAAAAGTGACTTCATGGCTCTGGGACAGAGGGTGAAGCATTAGGTGCACAGGTGGTGTTCTCTTCAATCCTCCATGTTGAGGGTAAAGGCCAAGGCAGAGAGGCTCGCATCCTGGAGATGAATGCATGACTGCGTGGATGGTGTCATCGAGAGCGTTTTGGTTTTCTAGACCATGGGATGCTGTTCCAAGGGTTGCAAAGCAGAGATGGCATCCATCTGTCCAAGAAAGGTCAACGCGTCTTCAGTAGTAGATTGGCTAATCTACTGAAGAGGGCTTTAAACTAGATTTGTTGGGGATGGGTGAAGAAAGCCCCCAGGTAAGTGAAAGCCCCCAGGTAGGTGATACATTAAATAAATTTATGGAAATGGGTAACAGGGTTAACATATGGAAAGCAGTGTGTATAAATGCCCGTAGCATGGGAAATATCCCTGATGTTGAAGCTTTGGTGGGAGTGGCTGACTTGGATTTAGTGGCAGTTACAGAAACATGGTTCACAGAAAACCATGATTGGGATGTAACTATACCTGTCTATACTTTATTCAGAAAGGACAGGGTAGGAAGTAGGGGAGGAGGAGTGGCACTATATGTAAAAACTACTATTAAAGCTTTGGAATTACAGAGCTTAAAAGGGAGAGGGGGAAGGCATTGTGGGTTAAACTAGAAAGAGGGAAAGAGAAATCTATTTACATTGGTGTGATATACAGATCTCCCTCACAAGAGGAAGAGGTGGACAGAGTTAATTGAAGACATGCGCAGCATTGCTAGGAAAGGGGAAGTGCTACTGATAGGAGATTTCAATATGCCAGATGTTGACTGGCACATTCCTGCTGCAGTATCATCTAGAAGTAAGGAGATCCTGGATTCTCTACAGGGAGAACTATTCAGGCAATTGGTAACAGACCCCACACGTGAAGGGGCCATACTGGACTTGGTGCTTACCAATGGTGAAAGTGTTTCTGATGTTGTAGTGGGAGATCATTTTGCATCCAGTGATCACCAGATGGTGTGGTTCAGTATTAGGACTAGGGCTGTTAGAATCCATTCAAAGGCGAGGATCTTAGACTTTAGGAAGACTAACTTTGCGAAGATGGGCCAATACCTCAGGGAGTCGTTAGTTGGATGTGAACAGCTGAGGGATGTAGAAAAACAGTGGGAAAAACTGAAGGGGGATATTTTAAGGGCAACCAACCTTTTTGTTAAAATGGTAAATAAAGGTAAAAGGAAAAGGAGACCGCTATGGTTTTCGAAAAAAGAAGCTGAAAAGGTGAAAAAAAAGAGGGAGGCCTTCATGAAATACAAGAGATCACAGAGAGAGGAAGACAGGCATCTGTATTTGGAAAAACTTAGAGAAGCTAGCAAAGTAGTCAAGACGACAAAGATTTAAAAGGAGGAGGAAATAGCCAATGCAATAAAATGGGGGGATAAGACATTTTTCAGATATATTAGTGAGAAGAGGAAGGGCAAGAGTGGTATTGTCAGACTCAAGGGTGCAGGGGAGGAATATGTAAAAGCTGATAAGGATAAAGCGGAATTGCTTAACAAATATTTTTGTTCTGTGTTCACAGATGAAGAACCAGGAGCAGGACCTCAGAAAACACCCACAAATAGGAACAGAAGCAAAGGACATCGAACAATTTTCAAAAGACTGTGTTCCTGAGAAACTTTCTCAACTTAAAGTAGACAAAGCGATGGGACCGGATGGGATACACCCGAGAATACTGAGGGAACTTGGGGACGTTCTAGCAGCTCCACTGACTGACCTTTTCAATGTCTCGTTGGAGTCGGGAGGGGTGCCAAAGGACTGGAGAGAGGCTCATGTGGTGCCTTTACACAAAAGCGGAAGTAAGGATGTGGTTGAAAACTACAAGCCGGTTAGTTTAACTTCGGTGGTGAGTAAATTATTGGAAACGCTGCTGAAAGAGAAAATAGTGAGGTTTCTGGAGTCCAGCGGATTACAGGATCCAAGGCAGCATGGATTCACCAGAGGCAGGTCTTGTCAGACAAATCTGATTGATTTCTTTGACTGGGTGACCAGGGAGTTGGACCAAGGGAGAGCCCTAGATGTGGTGTATTTAGATTTCAGTAAAGCCTTTGACACTGGTTCCTCACAGGCGACTTATAAACAAACTGAGCACCCTAGGGATGGACCCTAAAGTTACTGCTTGGGTTAGAAGTTGGTTGGGTGGGAGGCAACAAAGAGTACAAGTAAATGGAGCTCACTCTGAGGAGAAGGATGTTATCAGTGGTGCCCCAGGGATCTGTCCTTGGTCCGATTCTTTTTAACATCTTTGTTAGTGATATAGCGGAAGGGCTTTCAGGTAAGGTTTGCCTCTTAGAGGATGATACCAAAATCTGCAATACAGTAGACACCCAGGAAGGGGTAGATAACATGAGGAGGGATCTAGCTAAGCTTGAAGAATGGTCTAGAATTTGGCAGCTTGGATTTAATGTTAAAAAATGTAAGGTCATGCATTTGGGCTGCAGCAATCCAAGGGAGCAATATAGTATAGGGGGTGAAGTACTTTTGTCCACTAAAGAAGAGCGGGACCTAGGCGTGGTTGTGTCTGATGATCTTAAAGTAGCTCAACAGGTAGAAAAGGCAACGGCAAAAGCTAGAAGGATGCTTGGGTGCATACGGAGAGGAATGGCTAGCAGAAAAAAGGAGGTGATAATGCCTCTGTATAAGTCTTTGGTGCGACCTCATTTGGAGTATAGTGTGCAATTCTAGAGACCGCACCTTCAAAAGGATGTGAACAGGATGGAGTCGGTGCAGAGGGTGGCTACTAAAATGATTAGTGATCTTCATTATAAAGCATATGAGGACAGACTGAAGGATCTTAATATGTACACCTTAGAGGAAAGGCGGGATATTGTACACCTTAGAGGAAAGGCGGGATAGAGGTGATATGATTGAGATGTTTAAATACCTCCGTGGCATAAATGTTCAGGGAGAGAGCCTCTTTCAGTTGAAAGCAAGTTCTGCTACGAGGGGATATGGGATGAGGGTGAAGGGAGATAAGATTCAGGAGCGATATGCAGAAATATTTCTTTACGGAAAGAGTAGTGGATCCGTGGAATAGTCTCCCAGTGGAGGTGGTAGAGATGAGGACAGTAACTGAATTCAAAAAAGCATGGGACAAATTCAGAGGATCTCTAAAGGTAAAAAGGGGACTGTTGTAGTTGTTATGGAAGGACAGACTAGATAGGCCATGTGGTCTTTTTCTGTCGTCATGTTTCTATGACACTGCCAAGAAAACCCAGGAGCTTCAGGGTCGCCAGGAGTCAGGACTGACTCAAAGGCACACATTGCATTTTTGCGGAGGGAGAGACTTTATCAGGAGCAAAAACGGCCCAAGATTGCACCAATGTGACAGGAGCTGCTTACACTAGCTCCCCAGTTGTGGTAATGTAAGCCAAGAAAGCATGACACAGCAACTGCCTGGAATGCACACAGCTGGCGCTACCACCTGCGGCCCCTCCTTAGACCACTGACAAAAACTGCTCAGTGCATAGATCTGCAGTCCTCTGACTAACTGAAGTGCCGCAGGCTGCTCAGTAATGTTAGCAGATCTCACCCACTAAATCTGAACTCCTATGCTACTCCTGGTGCTGTCAAAACCATATCCTGGCTTGGCTAATAGAAAGAGGAGCCTCGTCCTGAACAGAGATAAAGACAACCAGATTGCACCCCACTGCAACAACCCGTGCCACTCCTCCCAGCACAGCCGCAACAGCATGCTCTTACTTCCCCAACTCCCGATCAGCATATCACCACCTGCTGTGGGTGCTGTATGTAGTGGGGTAAGCAGGTCCTGGAAACTTGGGGGAAATCAGCAAACTAGCCCTCACATGTTCCCTGAAATAAGTTTTTCCTCCTTGTTTGGTTGTCCTTTTTTTTTTTTTTTGAAGAGGACCAAAAGGGGAAAGTAAGAGGAGAAGAATGATGAAATACAAAAGGAAGAGAACAAGAGGGATAGCGGGAAGGTATCTGGACTCCTCCAGGCCATTCCTAAGGCCAAACAGGGAAAGAAGCAGGAAAAGGATCTGAATTCTTCAAGGCAGTCCACAGGGCCCAAACGGGAAAGAAGCAGGAAAGGGACCTGGGCTCCTCTGGATAGTTGCTAGGGTCCAACAGTGGAAGAGGCAGGGAAGGGACCTGGACTCTTCCGAATAGTGCCCAGGGCCCAACAGTCGATTCTCAGAAGCCCAGTTTCTCAGATTCAGGTGGATCATCAGTTCAACTGGGCCCACAGGTTTTGTCCACCAACCTCCACAGCAATGCTTCAAGATATACCCATCTACTATAGAGAATAGCGCGGAGCATGTGGCTGCACAGTGCCGCATATAGAGCAGAGCTCACAAGCTTTGTTTTGTTTTCATCTTCTGGCTGACAGGCATAACCTACTCATTCTGGACTGCCCTGGTGAGACAATAAGGAATTGCTCGTTTATGCTCTATTTGTTCTTCTGCTGGATCTAGTTTTCTTTTTCTTGTTATTTGACTAATAAATCAGCTTTATTCTCCATTTCAATCTCATTTAAGAGAGTGGCTCCAAGAGAGTAACAAGCTGATTAACAGCATCAGAAGTTTGTTTCTAATTGCACCCCCTTCTCAGCCACAGATTAGCTTTGAAGTTAGATAATGGGAGCTTAAAAAGAACCCTTGACTGATGTAATGCACTGCTATGAATAAGCCAGTATCGCTAAAGAATGAGGCCTAGGCTTTCTTTCTGACTTTTCACTCAAGATTCACAGCCAGACCATCAGTTCTGCCTGCTCCATTTGCTAAAACTAGGTTTGCTAAAAAATACTGAATTGATTCACAGAGGGTAAATCTTAACCTAGCTATTTCAAAAACATTTTAATCAGATTTCAGAGAAGTATACAAGCAAAATGTTCAGAGGGGAAATACTGTATAGAATAAGAATCATCCATATACAGGACTTATAGACGAGACTGATGCTAGTCATGTGGGGAGGCCCAGGGTAGAAACTTCAAAGAGGTCCTCATATCAGTCTGTTTCCTTCAGCTTCTGGCAGAGTTGAGATCCCTGGGCAATTACACTTGTAGCAGCAGAGCGCAAACAATCCAATAATTGCAAGAGGTCAGTGGTGGCTTGTATACATTCACTTTCAGATGTGGCAGCTACCAGCAGATCATCTACATATTGGAGGAGTACTCTTCTTTCAGGGGGCCACTGGATAGCTCGAAAGATCTTGGTTTAGTGCAGCACTGAAAATGGTAGGTGAGTTCTTAAATCCTTGAGGTAATCGTGTCCAAGTGAGTTGGCCCTGCCTTCCCGAGACAGGGTCCTGCCATTCAAAGGCAAACAGCAATTGGCTAATTGGGGCTAATCTTATGCAAAAGAACGCATCTTTCAAGTCCAAAACAGTAAAGTGGGTGGCTTCAGCAGGAATCAATCCTAGGAGTGTGTAGGGATTTGGCACAACTGGATGTATGGTCTCAACTGCTTCATTCACTCTCCTTAGATCTTGCACTGGGCGGTAGTCACCTGTCCCAGGCTTCTTTACTGGCAGGAGGGGTGTGTTCCATGGTGACTGACCAACTTTGAGTAGGCCATACTCCAGTAGCCTTATCAAGTGGCGATGAATGCCTTCAATTGCTGCTCTGGGAAGTGGATATTGTTTAACATATACTGGCTGTGCACTAGGCTTGAGATTCACAATTATTGGAGCTATGTGTTTGGCCAGGCCCGGTGGATTGCCCTCTGCCCATACTCCAGGAGGGGCATCGATGCTTTTCAAAGTAGGTTCAAAATAGGTATCAATGATTGGCTCAGTACTTGGTTCAGTACTAAAATATCTCCATTCTTCTTCTCGAGGAACAGTAAGCACCATGAGTCCAGCAGGTTTTGACTGGGAATTTACTGTCATTTGCATTTCTCCTTCCTCATTAAAGGATATTTGGGCCTGCAGCTTGGCTAGCATATCTCGTCCCAGTAATGGCACTGGGCACTCAGGCATATAAAGGAATGGATGCGTTATTTGTTGTCCTCCTAAATTACATATGCGGTTTTGAAGAAAAGGCTTTGTGGCTTTTGCGCCAGTTGCTCTCACAATGGTGACTGCTCTTGTAGAAAAAGGAGCTATTTGTTTATCTACTACAGAATGTTCTGCTCCAGTATCAACCATAAAGTCCATAAATTGGTCTCCTATTTGTATACTGACCATAGGCTCCTGGAGACCTAAAGCGAATTCGGAGCCCGGTCTGTCCTAATCTGCTTCATCTAAATCGGAGGCCGTTGCGGCTGCAACTCCCTGTATGGCCTCCGCCTGTTCTCGTTGAAAATATTCTCGATTGGTTCCTCTGCGGTTCTGGGGTCGGCCTCTCTCTCTTTCCCTCCAAGGGGCGTGTTCCCCTTCACCCTGAGAGGCCTCTTCGAGTCGCGGGCATGCACTTCTCCAATGTCCTCCTTCTTTGCAATAAGCGCATTGGTTCGCGCCTAATGGGGGCCGGTCATTTCCTCGGCCCCGCCCTCTTCCTCTGCTCCTTCGACTAGGGACACCTCCCCTTTTCTGTTCCACTATGGCCGCAGCCAAAAAATCCGCTTTCTTCTTCATCCGTCGATCACTTTCTTTCTGTCTTTCATTATCACGATTCACATACAATTTATGAACGACTTCCAGTAACTGTGTTGCATTCATGCCCGCAAACCCTTCTAATTTCTGCAGCTTACGTCTAATATCTGGTTGAGACTGGTTTACAAAAGCAGAATTCACCATGCATAGGCTTCCTGGGGCATCTGGGTCATAGGGAGTATACATCCTGTAAGCTTTAGTCAATCTCTCATAGAATACTGCTGGGCTTTCATCTATGCCCTGATTAACTTCGGTCACTTTAGAGAGATTCATGGCTTTCTGACCCCCCTTTTTCAGACCTTGCATGAGGCCTTGACGGAACCGTGATAGGGCCCTGGATCCTCTATCAGTATTCGGATCCCACTGGGGGTCTTCATTAGGGAATTCCTTATGAGCTGCTTGGCGATTGTCTATTCCTACTCCTACCACTCCCTCTGTCAGAGGATTGTCGGCTAACCAATCAATAGCTGCTCGCTTAATTCGTGTCCGCTCCTCGGTAGTAAATAAAGTGGACAGGAGCTGACGACAATCTGCCCAAGTGGGTTGGTGAGTCTCCATAATTGTATGCATCAATTCTGTTAATTCTTGGGGCTTATCAGTGTAAGAAGCATAGTGCAATTTCCAGTTCAACAAATCAGCAGTGGAGAAAGGCACATATACTAGGACTCAGGGGTCCCACTACTATCTGGTCGTGCTCATTTCGCACGGGCAACCCCGGGACTTGCCGTAGTGGCAGTAGCTTCTTGGCAGGTTTTCTGTAGTTTAACAGAGGCTTTCTTGACAGGGACTTTCTTCTTTACGGTGCGCTTAGTCTGGGACGCTTCACTTGTTACAGATGAGCTTGCACTGGCAACTGATTTTACGCTATCTTCCTCGCCCTGAGAGGTCTCTCCCTCTTCTTCTTCCTCTGACTCAGCTCTTTCTTCAGTCTCGGGCGTGTCAGCATCCTCCTCAAGAGGGGGATCATCTATCTGCCCCTCTAAATCTGGGTCTGCCTCCGGGGATGGTTCCCGCCGTTGCCGCGGTACTGCCGCAGGACGCAGAGGTACTTTCACTGGGAGCTGGGCTTGGAGCTGTCTAGTTACTGCTCCCGGGGACTCAGGATCTACAAGAACAGGTTTCTGACTAGGTTTCTTGACTGCCCCTGTTTTCTGGGTCTGGTCTGTTAATGTTAGCATTATTCTTCACTGTTCTTCATAACAGCGCTTTGCCCAAGGGGGCGGATCCTCACAAATACTTAACCAAGAATCTATATAGGGATACTGATCAGGGTGCGCTACTCACACCTTCCGATGAACTGACTGAATAATTCCTAGGTTAAATGTTCCATCTCGAGGCCACATGGGGTCTATGATGGGCCACTCCCTAGTACACAAAAGCTGTAATCGTGAGGCAGTCAGTTTTACTCCATAATCCCCTGAATATCCTTTATTAAAATACTTTATCATACATTCTAACGGAGTGTTCCTAGTAGACCCCGCCCCTCCCATATCGATGTGTGCGCGCAATGACAGACAGAAGGGAAAAGGAAGGCGGACCGTGGGTAAGGGGTCCTCACGGCCCTAGAAACATTCAAGGGAAGCAAATAACAAGACAAGACGACGGTTGCTTCCTCCTTTTTACGATCTGGACGCGGTCGCCCGGCCAGAAAATGCGTTACTCAGGAGTCCGCCTTCGCTTGGTCTGTGTTGCAAGACCTCTCATTCACACTTCGTTCACACAACCATGCTAACAACGTATCCCAAAAACAGCCCAATCCTGTCTCAGCTGACTAGGCTATATCAAATTCCAAAATCAAAAAGACGATAGTTTCACCTCGCGCATACTCATGCGGGGATAGTCGGACCGTCTTGAGAGGTGATCAAACTCTCTTACCAAATATCAAATTCCAAAGTTCCAAAGTTCAAACAGTTCTGCTCTGACTCTTCTGTCTAGTCAAATCAAAACTATACTTACCGGATCCGGTTCCCAGTTCCCAAGCAAGCGCATGAGTTGGACCTCGGACTCCCCTCACGGGTTCGAGGTGTTGGTTCCATCCGGGTCCGGCACCCGCCGAGGTCTGGCCAGCTCCCTCCGATACAAGGGACCGGTGGCGCCAGAGAGCGAGCCCACGTCGGGAGGGCACGATCCCGGCAGGACCAAACCTGTAGAGGCGGAAAGTCGTGGTATATTGCCCCGTATACCCTCTATTACCACACCTTCCCGGCCAATGCACCAAGAATATGTAGCAGCAGAGCGCAGACAAACCAATAATACCAGGAGTCTGTTCAGAAGGTCCAAATCATTTATTTGTGCACAAGTCTCAAGCAGAATCAAATTCAAAATGGCTGAGCAATGGCTGTTAGTAAAACAACAACCTTTATACTTTTCTTGTCCATTCTAAGTATAGGCAAACTTCTCATTGGTCCCGGTAACCCCTTTCACCTCATCTATTGGTCCCGGTACCAATACGTAGCTCCAATGAGGACCTTGGTCTGGGCTCAGCACCTGCTTACCCCCCTTATAGTCCCCATTACAATGGTCAGTTCTTACAACTCTGATACTTTCCTCCTCCAAGGTCACTTAGCTAACTAGAACATGTGGGAAAGCAGGTCACTGTAACTTTTCTTTCAGCAGTGTTAATTAATTCCATAGAAGCTTTACTCTCTTATCAATACCAATTAAATTTGTTTTTCTATATTTTTCTAAGTTTCTATTCTGCTTAGCTATACTTAATTGTGCTCAGTTAAGTTTCGATTCTATGGTAGCAGCATTCAGGGGAATGTGTAATTCCTTTGGGCCTCTCCACAGGCTTCATTTACAGGTCAAGCTACTTAGGCCTGTCAGCTTATTTCAGACACCATGGATCATAGGCCTTCGTCTACCACACACTGATTACACACATTGTGGTAGGCTATGGCCTAGCATGGCCTGCTACTATGAAAGGCCTGTAAGTTAGGCCTGGATCCTAACTCCCATTATAGCTAGAAAAGAACCAAAAATCTGTGAAAAAATAAGAAAACTGTTTTAAAATGCTTAATAAGAAGTTTTCATGAATTCATAAGACTTCTATTATTCTCTTGTGTGTGAAAGAACAGAAATGTTTCAGTATATGCATTCCAGAAGCCAAAGTTAACCTTCCAGTAGAAAAGTAACGAGATTCAGAACTGTACCATTGTTCAAGCAATCCTAAAGGAGGGGGCCGGTTGCTAGGCTCCGGAGGGATTTCTAATTGGACAAATGAAGGGAATGTATAACCAATGAAAAGTTTGCATGTATCGAGTTGGAACCAATAGAAAGTTCTCATGTATCAAACTGAAAAAGAGGTATAAATGGTTATGTCTCTGTATAAACTTTTGCTCAGTTCCTTTTGAAGCTTTGACTGACTGGGCCTTGTGCACAATAAATGACTTGGACCCTGTCAATCGACTCCTGGACTTATTCATTGATTGCACTTTGCCACAGCAACATACCCCAACACTGGCCACAAATAAAACCTAGGTGTAACATTTTTCGGTTCAATTGCAATGTTACGGATATCACATGAGAACTATTTCGTCCCTAGTATGTTTATCCTACAACTACATATGAATTCTCATTGTTGAAAATTTAGCCAAGGCGTAGCATTTCAATAATCTGTTGTATCAAGAAATTTTTCATTACCACAGGAATTTCATTTGCTTTTGAAAGAGACACACATACGTATGTTGAAAGGAGGGCCTGTTGCTACACAGCTCCCATGTGTTCAGTTTTAAGATATTCTTATCCAGATATGAAAAATTACAGAGAGAGAACCATCTCTTCTATAGTTTAGTCCGATAACTCATATCTGGGAGTTAAAAAAAGATTCTTACCCCCTCTTTCCTCGCTGGGAAGAAGCTCCACTCCGCCTTTCCCCTCGTGGTCCAGAAAAGTTTCTGCCTGGCTTGGCTACCCCACTGTTGCCACGACGATTCTGCCGATCCACTCCAGGTCGTTGACTAGAGAAGCTCCTTTTTGCTAACTCTCGTTTAGGCACAACTGTACTCTCAATTACTTTGGCAGCAGATGTGGTCTGCAAAGCATTTGCAGTTTTCCTCTCATCCCTCTCGCGTCGTTCATTGAAGTCACTGCTTTCTGAAGCAGTTTCCCATTCTTCATTGGCTTGATCTGAAGAGTTCTGATTGGATAGGTCTGGTGTTTTGGTGCCAGACACTTCCAGAACTCTGATAGCAGATTCCTGCACTGCACTAACAGTGATATTTGCTGGTGAGCCAGCAGCCACATCGCTGATTTTTGTTGCAGCTTCTCTCTCTTTTAATCGTCTAAACCTTGGGGGCTTATCTTGCCTAGGGGGCCGAGCAGGCCTCTGCCTTCGAGGTCGGTCTCTAGCAGGATCAAACTTCCTCTCAAATTTCAGAGGCGGCCTTTTATCTCCCAGTGGTGGCCCAATGTGTTCATGCCTTCGTTGGTCCCCATCCTCTAATCGGGGAGGCTCAGGTACTCTTTGATCAACAGGTCTTGATATCCACTGATTGTCTCTGTAACCTGATCTCCTGAGTGGTGAAGGTCGTGGTGGTCGTCCGCCAGGCTCCCTACCTCCATGTCTGAACATACCTCCTCTGCCACGTCTTGATGGTTCACCTTTAGGAAGGAAACCTGGTCTGGTCTTTGTCTCATCCTCTCTGATGAAGTTTCTCTCTTGGGGTCTAGAGCTTCCTTCTGCTTTCAAGGACAGCAAAGGCTTTGGGGGCTTTTTAGTGTCTGTTCTTGTCTCTCTTATATGCTTGCCTTTGATTAAGCTATCTTTATCGGAGTGTGGTGTATCACTTGCACTTTCACGACCTTCACTGTCCGAATCAGTTTCTGAACCACGCTGTCTACGTCGTTTTGGAACGATTTCAAAATCTGAGCTCTCACTACGTGTTTCACTTTCCTCCCTCTGCCTAAGTGGCCCAGGAGGCTTTGAGTCTCTATAATGTGGGTAATCTCGAGGATGGCCTCTTCCACCTCTACCCCGCCCTCCATAAGAGCCTCTGTAGCTACGACCTCTTGAGTAATACTCTCCTCGACCTCTTCCCCTGTACCCCTGGTCTGGGAACCAATCTCTATCCCTGGCTTCCTTCCGATAGCCTCTTGGTGGTGGTAGAGCATTTTCTCTTCTTGGTGGGAGTGGCCTTGTATCAAGGCGGGTTTTTTCTGTTGTGTAATCTTTACTGACTACTTTCTCTGGTTTCTCTTCTTTAGGTATATATGGGATCACAGTTGGTAGAGTGACAAGTTTTACGGTAGTCTCTGGAATACTATCAGCCTTCTCTCCAGATACTGGTATAATGTGGGATACTTTTTTAACCACAGAGGAACTTTCTACAGGAGGTTTTTCTGGTTCTGGCTTGGTGGGCGGCTGCGGTGGTGGTTCCTTTTTTTCCACCTTTTCAGATTTGCTGTTTTTTTCATATGTAAGCTTTTCTTCCTCTCTTTCTTTCCTGAGCTCACGCTCTTCTTTCATGTCCCGAAGCACAGGTTTTTTGATAGGCCCAGACCTTCGTACAGGCCTGTCACTGCCTTCCTCTCTTCGGTTGTAGACTGGTCGGGGGCCCCATCTGGTTTCCGATTTTGATTTGAATGGCCTTTCAATTTTGGGTCCATCAGAAGATTTCAAATTGATGAAGCTTTCCTTTTTGGGCTTCTCCTCTGATCTCTCAGGCAGCTCTTTAGAAGTTTCCAGTTGCCTATTATTGACTTTGGAAATGCATGGCTGGGATTCTGTCCTGGACTCTTCTGACTTAAGAGAATGATTTGATCCATGGCAAATATTTATCTTCAGTGTGGAATGGTTCTCTGTGAGGGTCACTAGCTCTTCCCGAATGCTATGAGCCCTATTCTTCTCAAGCTCAAAACTGGTAGCAGGAGGTTCAGCTGGTGTTGAAGGACTGGGTTCATCCACCTGGAGAATCTGCAAGACTTCAGGAGACTGGCTCGGAACTCTGTGCACTTCAGTTTCTTGTTGCTCTGTGAAGTCAGCTTTCGTGTGAGACTTCAATTGCTGGTGCTCCAAAGGAAAAGTTGGAGAGTCTTCCTTCTCCACTGTTGCTTCCATCCTAAAACAAAAATATACTAGTCTTAATAATCAAACACATTCTGTATACTTACTCACATTTTCCTAGGGGTGTAAGCAGATATATCACAGTCTCCCTTTGTGGTCTCTGTCTACAATTTTTCTATGCCAAGTCTCTTCCTCCATGCACTACCTCTCTTCAATGACAGCTAACTGATTAAATGTAGTCAGCAACTTAATAAACCCTAAGTAAAAACATTGCTAACTTACTGAATACAGCTAGATTCTATTTGCTCTACATGCAAAAGGAGTAGGGCTTGGATTCTGATCAGACTCACCTCAGGTCCTCTGGCTCCTCTGAAAGCTTAGAATGCTCTGCATGAGGATAAGGGTCTGACCCCCACACCACTCGAGGTTCTGAAGGAGGGACACTGTGCTCTCTCAGTGGGCGAGCAACATGCTCAAATGACTCTGAGCCAACTGCAGATCCTTCCATCTGATCTCTTCTCAGCAACTGCTTAGGAGGCAGCATTCCTATCATCCAAAGCACAGAGATAAGAACCACAATTAGTTATCCCTCACCTGGAAGCCATATGTCAACTTGCCAGGTGTAAATAACCAGTTAATTACCTTCTCCCATCACATAGCAAAAAGAGCCACCACATCTAAGCCTACTTGTGTTCCAGACTAACTCGGACAAAATGTTCTAAGAACTGTATTTTGTAAAAAAAATCCCCTTTTTACATTTGTTGGCCTCAATAGACTGCAAGAGAGACCACTTCTGGTATCAACATCATCCAGTCTGCTAAACCTTATTTATAAAACCACTCTTTATTTAAGATAAAAACGGATACAATGTTTCATAATAGCTTAATCCTTACTGATATTTTGACAAAAATATTGGACCAGCCCCAGGAAAAGAATAAAGATGAGCATGGAAGGGAGAAAGTCTGTAGGCTCAGACAAACCGCTCCTGCATAAATGATTTTGGTGATGGGATGACAAATACGGAGAGGAATAACCAGCAGAAAGGAGATATTAATGTCCCTGTACAAGTAGTTGGTGAGGCCTCACTTGGAGTACTGTCTTCAGTTTGAGACAAAGGATATAAAAAGACTTGAAACGGTTAAGAGGAAGGCGACCAAAATGATTTAGAGCCCATGCCACAAGACGTATCAGAAAAGACTTAAAGAACTATGTATACCTTAGAGAAGAGGAGGGACAGTGGAGATATGATACAGATGTTTAAATACTTAAAAGGGTATTAATGAACAAACTGAACATGACTTAATGGAAGAAAGCCAACATGGATTTGGCCAAGGAAAGTCTTGTCTTACTAATCTAACTTTTTTTGAAGGTGAGAATGAATAGGTAGACAAAGGTGAGTCAGTCAATATAGTGTTTCTGAATTTTCCGAAAGCCTTTGACAAGGTACCTCATGAGAGACTTTTGGCAAAATTAAAAAGTCATGGGATAAGAGGCAGTGTACTATTCTGGATCAGGAACTGGTTAAAAGATAAAAAGCAAAGAGTAGGGCTAAATAACCAAATTTCTCAATGGCGAAAGGTGAATAATGGAATATTCCAGATTTCAATGCTGGGCTGGCTGCTTTTTAACATATTCATAAATGACCTAGAAATTGGAACAATAAGTGAGGTGAGCAAATTTGCAGAAGACAAAATTATTCATAGTTGTTAAAATGCAGATTGTGAAAAATTGCAAGAGTACCTTGACTGGACATCCAAATAGCAGATGAAATTTAATGTGGACAAGTGCAAAGTTATGCACTTAGGAAAGAACAATCCAAACTACAGTTACACGATGCAAAGTTCCACATTAGGAACCACCACCCAGGAAAAACATTTAGGAATGATTGTGGATAATACTTTGAAACTCTCTGCTCAGTGTGCAGCAGCGGCCAAGAAAGCAAATAGAATGCTGTGAATCAAAGAAAGGAATGGAGACTAAAACTAAGGATATTATAATGCCTCTATATTGTTCCATGGTGTGACCAAATCTTGAATACAGTGTACAATTCTGGTCGCCATATCTTAATAAGGATATAGCAGAATTAGAGAAGATACAGAGAAGAGCCAACAAAATGGTAAAAGGAATGGAAGAATACCCTTATGAGGAAAGGCTTAAAAGGTTAGGGCACTTCAACTTGGAAAAGAGAAGGCTGAGGGGAGATATGATAGAGGTTAATAAATTAATGAATGGAGTACAAGGGGCAAACATAGATAGGTTCTTTAAATCATCAAAAAGTAGAAAGAATAGGGGATATGCAAATAAAGCTACAATGTAACCATTTAAGAGTAATGAGAGACAATATTTTATTCACTCGAGTAATCAAACTCTGGAATTCGTTACTGGGGAATGTATTAAAAGCCGTTAGTGTAGCTGGGTTTAAAAATTATTTATTATTTATTTACATTCTCTTACATACCGCGCTATTCTGCATCAGTGCGGTTTACATTGAACAAACTGAAATTACATTGAACAAGGCATTATAACTTGGAGATAACTATTTTACAGGGAACATGGGCTATGGAGGGTTAAGTGGCTTGCCGAAGACCACAAGGAGCATCTGTGGGACTAGAAACCCCAGTCCTTCCGGCCCAAGGTTGCTGTCCTCTAGTGGGATTTGAACCCCCGACCTTCCGGCCTGAAGTACCTTGCCCCAACCACAAGGCCACTCCTCCACTCCTTGTCCAAAACGTTTTGGACAAGTTCCTGGAGGAAAGGTCAATAAACCATTATTTAAAAAGACCAGGGAAATCTGCTTATCCGGGGACAAGCATTGTGGAACCTATGTAAATTTTGGGAACCTGCTATTTACAGGTGACCAGGATTGGCCACTGTTGGAAACAGGATACTGGGCTTGATGAACCTTAGCCTGACCCAGATTGAAGTTAGGGCATATCGACAGAGAGGTTCCAATAAAGACAAAAGTAACCCAAATGCTCTTGAGTAAAGAGCAGACAGAGCATAAAGATAGAATAGTTACTCATCTGTAACAGGTGTTCTCCAGGAGCAGCAGGAATCAGTCCTCACATATGGGTGTCATTGGCGCCAATGAAGCCCCAGCGGAGCATTTCCCCAGCTTTCTATGAAAGCCTTTGGGAATGCAGGCATGCATGCGCGGTTCCCTTCCCGCCTAAAGGTGCCATCTTACCTCAGTCAAATGACATAGCTAAGAACAGCACCCAAAAATGAAAAATAAACTATGTACAACTGCAACTCCAAGGGGAGGAGGGAGGGTTGTGAGGACTGATTCCTGCTGCTCCTGGAGAACACCTGTTACAGGTAACTACTGTTTCTCCAAGACCAAGCAGGAAGTCAGTCCTCACATATGGGTGACTCCCTAGCTCTGGGCTACCGAGGAACCCAGGCTGAACAAGAAAACTCCCTCTAGTCCCAGCTGCAAAGAAAGGCTTTTCAAGGACACAACCTCTACCGGTAGCCCAACAGAGGGCAGGAGTTGCCTAAACCTCAAAGAGATTCCGGAGTACTGCCTGGCCAAAAGCACTGTCCCTACGGGACTCCCTCTCCAGGCAGTAATGGGCCGCAAAGGTCTGGCTTGAAGACCAAGTTGCAGCCCTGCAGATGTCTACCAAGGGCACAGAGCGGAGATGAGCCACTGAGGCAGCCATTGCCCTGACACGATGGGCCGTGACCCTACCCTGCAAAGGAAGGTCAGCCGCCTTGTAACCCCAGGTAATACAGTCAGCCACCCAGATGGACAAGGTACGCTTGGACACAGCCAACCCCAACTTATTGGGGTCAAAGGATACGAAGAGCTGAGTAGCCCTTCTATATCCCTGCGTACGGTCAAGGTAGAAGGATAAGGCCCTCCTACAGTCCAGAGTATGCAGAACTGCTTCAGCCTGGCTAGCATGAGGCCTAGGGAAGAATGTTGGAAGGACCACCTCCTGATTTAGGTGGAAAGAGGAGACAACTTTTGGGAGGAACTTTGGGTGAGTCCTGAGGACTACCCTGTTCCTATAAATCCTGGTGTAAGGCCTGTCACAGACCAGGGCCTGAAGCTCACTTACTCACCTAGCCGAGGTAAGGGCTATCAGGAAGAGGGTCTTCCAGGAGAGGAAGCGTAGTGGACAAGTAGCCATCGGCTCAAAAGGAGGGCGAGTCAGTTGCTGCAAGACCACATTCAGCTCCCACTCAGAGGCAGGAGGACAGATGGGAGGCTTGAGCAAAAGCAAGCCCCTGAGAAAGCGGGACACCAAGGGGTGACCAGATAGAGATTGTCCCTCTACCAATGAGTGGTGAGCTGCTAGAGTTGAGAGGTGGACTCGAACAGAATTGGACTTAAGTCCCTGATTGGATAAGTGCAGTAAGTACTGAAGACCTACTGGCACAGTACAGGAGAAAGGATCCTCTGTACGTAGGTGACACCACACAGAAAACCTCTTCCATTTGAGAGCATAGGTTTTCCTAGTGGACTGTTTCCTAGAGGCTAGGACAACCTCCTCAACTTCCTGAGGTAGGCCCCATGGAGCCAAAACTACCCTTGCAGCCTCCAGGCAATCAAATTGAGAGACTTGAGATTGGGGTGCAGAAGGGAACCCTGGTCCTGTGTGAGGAGGTCGGGTTGCAACCCCAGAGGCAGTGGAGGATCCACCGCCAGTTGAAGAAGAAGAGGAAACCAAGGCTGTCTCGGCCACCTGGGGGCTACCAGCAGGACCAAGGCCTTCTCCTGGAGAATCTTGAATAGGGTTCGGGCCACCAAGGGCGTGGGAGGAAACGCATAAAGGAGTCCCTGAGACCAAGATATCAGAAAAGCATCCGCTGCTGTCCGCAGAGGATGTGGTTGTCTGGAGCAGAACTTTGGCAGTTGCTTGTTGATGGGGCTGGCAAAGAGATCCATCAAAGGGAGACCCCATTTCAGGAAGATCTTCTGAACTACTGAAGGATGCAGCTGCCACTCATGGGGCTGCAGAATCCTGCTTAACCTCTGCCAGGTAGTTGTCCTGGCCCGGAAGATACACAGCCCTGAGGAGCATGTTGTGCTTGAGGGCAAGAGAACAAAGGTCCTGAGCTTCCCGACAAAGGATCCTGGACCCAGTTCCGCCCTGTTTGTTCACATAAAACATGGCAACTTGGTTGTCTGTCTGAATCAGGACAGACTGTTGAGCCAGGGTAGGAGTGAAAGCTTTGAGTGCTAATCGAATAGCTCTGAGTTCAAAGAGATTGATCTGCTGTGCAGCTTCCCAGGGAGACCAGAGGCCATGGGTGCACTTGCCCAGACAATGCGCTCCCCAGCCTTGCAGGGAGGCATCTGTTAGCATCACTGTGTAACCTGGAATCTGAAAGGGTACCCCTTTCAGCAGAGTGGGTGGGTGTAGCCACCAGTTGAGGGAGTGCAGAGGCTGCCTGTGGCCTGCGACCACTGAGACCAAAGACACCACTGTGCAGGCCTCATATGGAGCCTGGCATTGGGCGTCACATGTACTGTCGAAGCCATGTGTAAAGACTCTGGGGGCGGAGGTGAGGCCGAAAGGCAGCACTCTGTACTGATAATGGTTTCCTCCCACGATGAACCTTAGGTACTTTCTGTGGTCTGGATGAATGAGGATGTGAGTGTACGCATCCTTTAGATCTAAGGAGCATAGCCAATCTCCCTGCTGGAGGTAGGGCAGAAGGGTTCCAAGAGTAAGCATCTTGAACTTTTCTTTCACTAGGAACTTGTTGAGGTTCCTGAGGTCCAGAATGGGACGAATGCCACCGGTCCTTTTGGGCACCAGGAAATACCTGGAGTAGAATCTGTGACCTTGCAAGTGGGGAGGCACAGGCTCCACCGCCCTGTCCACCAACAGACCCTGAAGCTCCTGACGGAGAAGGTCTGTGTGCAGAGGAGGCCTTGGAGGCTCCCCTGGAAAGTATGGGGGTGGCAGTTGGTGGAAATGGAGGGCATATCCCTTGTGGATTATCTCCAGCACCCAACTGTCCCCAGTGATAAGGGGCCACTGGTGGGCAAAGAGGGCGAGACGACCTCCTGTGCAGGGTTGGGAGAGCAGTGGAAGAGAGGCTATGCTCAAGGAGTCAAAAGCCCCCACCCTGCTGAGTGGTAGCAGGGGCCTGAGGCTTGGGGGTCCTCTGCCTACGGGGCCCATTACCCTGGCCCTTGGCTTGCTGACCCTGGGGGGCAGCTTGGGCAGCCTGATATTGAGGGTACTGTTTGTAGGCAGTGCCCTTCCTCGGGTAAAAGGGCTTTTTACCCGAGCCCTTCTTTTTATGAGAAGGGGCAGAGGTCTTCCTCGACAGCCTTGTCCGGGTGAGGTGCTCGGTCTCGAGCTGAGCGGCCTTCTCGGTCATGGGCTTGCCAAAAAGGTTTTCACCTCGGCAAGGGACATCAACCAACATGTCCTGAACCCATGGCTCGAGGTCCGATGACTGCAGCCATGCCTGGCGTCGAGCCGCAACTCGGGCCGAAGCCTCGAATCCCCAAGGACAAGGACTTAAATCTCTGCAAGGGTTCCCCGGAGAGACCAGCAGAGAATCCGGCCAACTCCTTGGCCAGATCCCGCAAGTACATGCCCATGTACAGCTGGTAAGACTGGACACGGCAAGCAAGCATCGAGCCCTGAAAACACTTTCTACCAATACCATCTAGGTTTCGGGCCTCCCTGCCAGGAGGCACCGCGGAGTGCATCTTCTGACTCTTCAGACGATGCATGGCTGAATCCACAACCATGGAATGGTGTGGTAGCTGTGCCTTCTGAAAACCAGGGCTCTTACGGAGCCAATAGATCAAATCGACTCGCTTGCTAAGAACCGGCGCCGAGGCCGGTGCCTCCCACATACGGAAGAGAAGCCGTTCCAGCATCAGAGGAACCGGGACAGAAAAGGCCTCCTTCGGAGGAGAGTCATACTGCAGCGCCTCGAGCTCTTCAGCTCTTCCTCAGGATCCGCCGGAATAGCCTAGGCAGTGGCCATATCCCAGACGAACTCCGAGAACCGGGTGTCCTCCGGGGGGGACCTACTCCGGGGCTCAGACTGCGGTGAGTCCGAAGGGACGCACCGAGTCTTAAAGGTGTCAGGAGACTCCTCGTCCTCCGTCTCCCAAGCCGACTCATCCGAGGAAGAGTCGGGGTCCGACCCCGCGGGGCCCTGGAGCACCCGCCCCGACGCCGGAAGCACCGGCGTCGACGCCCTCGGTCCCGAACGGGAGGTCGAGGGGGACCGCGACCGAGGTCGACTCCGAGCCACGTTGGACTCGAGTATCGGCTCAGTCTCCGGGGTCGACTTGGACGTCGATGTCCCGGTGGTCGGGGCAGATGCGCCAGACAGGCTGGCCATCAGTGCCCGCTGCTGCTCCATGAAGGCAGACATTCTTCTCTCCAAGGCTGTCACCCTGAGACTCAGCTGGGGAGACGCAGCAGCTCCCTGGGAGGAGAGTCCACGAGGACTATGGGGCTTACGTGTCCAGCAGATTCCGGCTCCACATGAGGAACTTTGGCAGGCTTCTCCGGTTCCACAGGCCCGGGGCAACGGTCGGGGGTCTTAGACCTGGCCCTCGAGGAGCCAGGGACCTCTTCCGACGATGCCCTCGCGAGCCATTTCTTCCTCTTGCGTTCCCAGTCGGGGAACCCCCTGTCCGAGGAGCTTCGACGGCACTTGGGATCGGAATCCCGAGATGTCGAGGCCTCAGATGAGGTCCGGGCCCGGCCGGAGGCTGAGTCCGAGAAAAGCCTTTCCTTTTGCTGCTGGCGACTTCGTGCCTTGGAAGACATTTTTCCACAGGCCCCGCACAACTTAGGATCGTTGTCGGGGCCGAGGCACCGAAGGCAACAGTCGTGTGTGTCAGTGAGAGACAGTTTCTTACACCGATCACACTTCTTAAAACCACTGGAAGCCATCGGGGAAAAAAAGAGTCCCCGCGAGGTCAAAAGACCGGCCCTCCAGGGAAAAAGAGAAAAAAGGGCGCGAACACCAGCCATGAAGGGCAAAAACCGAAAAAGAGGAATCGGGCTCGATACCGGTGTACCGAACCCAGCGGGAGGGGAACCGGTGCCGAACCGGAAGAAAAAGAGCAAAATAAAATCGCTGAAAAATCTACTTTTAACCAGGAAAAACAGGACACACGTCCGGTGGGCTTCATGGAAAAAAAGACTGAAATAAGATGGCACCTTTAGGCGGGAAGGGAACTGCGCATGCGTGCCTGCATTCCCAAAGGCTTTCACAGAAAGCTGGGGATATGCTCCGCTGGGGCTTCATCGGCACCGATGACACCCATATGTGAGGACTGACTTCCTGCTTGGTCCTGGAGAATACAAATTACCCCTGCCTACCGAAAGCCAGATTAATGTGAATAAAATGCAGCCTCTAAAATGCTTGTATGCAAATGCTAGGAGTCTAAAAGATGGGAGAGTTAGAATATATATCACTAAATGAGGGGTTAGATATGATTGGTATCTCAGAGACATGGTGGAAAGAGGATGACCAGTGGGACACTGTCATATCTGGCTGTCCACATAGCATGTGACAGCCAGCTAAATTGTACATAGTTACCCTGTTAGCCCTGTATAGAAACCCCTGTTTATTGTAATTTATTTTATTTATTTATTAACAGCTTTTATATACCGCACTTTTGTCATCAGCGCGGTTTACATTTTAACAACTTTGTACTTAAGCATTAAACATATGTCAAGTTTACAAGTAACAGGAAATGAACATGGATAACAGGGATTAAGAATAATATATATTCTCAACTATTTACAATATAATCACAAATGTTTGAATTCTGAAGATGGGGGTCTATGGGGAATTAATCTAGAACGGGTAATGAAGTTTCAGGGGCTTATTTGACTAGCCGTGATCGATGGTTTGTGTAGGGGGAGGGGGTGGGGAGCCAGTGAATTGTGAGAAGTGTTGTAGGAAGAGGTGTGTTTTTAGAGATTTCCTGAATTGGGACAGGTCCTTTTCTGATCTGATAGTAAGTCCAGTGTAGGCCTGCCTGCCTGCACTGCACAGATTTGTTACCTGTAAACCGCGCTGATTCTAAAGAGAGCGGTTTAAGAGAGACATTAAATAAATAAAATATATGGGTACAAACTATATAATAATGATAGAGCAGATCAAATCAGTGGAGGGGCTGCACTCTATGA
Source organism: Ichthyophis bannanicus (assembly GCA_033557465.1). Classification (NCBI taxonomy): domain Eukaryota; kingdom Metazoa; phylum Chordata; class Amphibia; order Gymnophiona; family Ichthyophiidae; genus Ichthyophis; species Ichthyophis bannanicus. Next base: position 45,628,731 of record CM066040.1, read on the forward strand.
TAGAGAGCATTGAGTCACAAAGGACTAAAGTTTTGCAGGATACAAAATTCATTGTAGAATCTCTATGGATTGAAATTCCATGTAAGGGGAAGGTGATGGCCGTGGGGGTGTACTATTGACCGCCTGGACAGAATGAACAAATGGATGATGAAAGGCTCAAAGAAATCAGGAAAGCTAATAAAAGTTACAGTACAGTAATAATAATGGGTGATTTCATTTACCCCGGTATCGACTGGTTTAGTGTCACGGCAGGACATGCTAGGAAGATGAAGTTTCTAGATGAAATAAATAACTGCTTTTAGGAGCAGCTGGTTCATGAACCAACCAGTGGGGAAGCCATTTCGGACCTAGTTCTTAGTGGAACACAAGATCTGGTGCAAGAGATAAGGGTGTTGGGGGCCACTTTGCAATAGTGATCATAGCATGATCTCGTTTGATTTCATAAATGGAGGAAGGAGGGCAAGGCAATCCACAGTACTATCTTTTAGCTTTCAAAAGCGAGACTATGATAAATGAGGAAAATAGTTAAGAAAAAAATAAAAGGGGCAGCTGCAAAGGTTAAAGATTTACATCAAGCATGGTGGGTGTTTAAAAATACTATCTTGGAAGCCCAGACCAGCTGTAATCCACGCTTTAAAAAAAGTGGAAGCAAGTCCAAAAAACTGCCAGCATGGTTTAAAGGTGCAGAGAGGCTGCTGCCACAAAAGCATCTTTCAGGAAATGGAAAAGGGAGCCAAAATGACAAAAAAAAGCACTGGCAAGTTAGATGCCAGGCACTGATAAGGCAAGCAAAGAGAATTTGAGAAGAAGCTTGCTATGGAAGCAAAGATGTGCAATAAAGACCTTTTTTCAAGAACATTAGTAGCAAAAAACCTGTGAGAGAGTCAGTTGGACCATTAGATGATAGAGGGGTAAAAGGGACACTAAGAGGGGACAAGGCCATAGCGGAGAGACTGAATGAATTCTTTGCTTCTGTCTTTAATGAGGAAGATGTAGGAATGTTACCCATGACTGAAATGGTATTTAAATGCGATACCGCAGAAGAATTGAAAGGAATATCAATACACCGGGAAAATGTATTACAACTATTTAATAAACTGAAGAGTAGCAATAGTATACATCCAAGGGTGCTGAAAGAACTGAAATATGAGATTGCATACCTACTATTAGTAACCTGTGAAATATCATAAAAATCATCTGTAACATCTGAAGATTGGAGGATGGCCAATGTAACACTAATTTTTAAAAAGAGTTCCAGGGGTGATCTGGTAAACTACAGACTGGAGAGCCTGACGTCAGTATCCGGAAAAATGGTAGAAACCATTATAAAGAACAAAATAACTGAACATGTCTCCCATTAAGCCATGACTAACATGGCTTTAGCCAAGGAAGGTCTTGTCTTACTAAATTTTGTTATTTTTTTTAAGGTGTGAATAAACAGGTAGACAAAGGTGAGTCGGTTGATACAGTGCATTTGGATTTTCAGAAAGCTTTGACAAAGGACCGTCATGAGCGACTCTTGGCAAAATTAGAAAGTCATGGGATAGGAGGCAGCGTACTATTGTAGATCAGGAACTGGTTAAAAGACAGAAAGCAGAGATAGGGCTAAATGGCCAATTTTCCCAATGGAGAAAGGTGAATAGTGGAGTACCCTAGGGGGATCTGTGCTGGATTCATTGCTTTTTAACATTCCTAAATGACCTGGAAATGGGAATAACTAGTGAGGTAATCAAATTTGCAGATGACACAAAATTATTCAGTTGTTAAAACCCATGCGGATTGGGAAAAATTGCAAGAGGACCTTGATAAATTGGAAGACTGATCATCGAAATGGCAGATGAAATATAATGTAGACAAGTGCAAAGTTATGCACCTAGGAAAGAAAAACCCAAACTATGGTTACACGATGCAAGGTTCCACCTTAAGAACCCCACCAAGGAAAAATATTTAGGCGTCATTATGGATCACAAGTTGAAACCCTCTACCCAGTGTGCAGCGGTGGCCAAGAAAGCAAATAGAATGCAAGGAATTATAAGGAAAGGAATTGAGAATAAAACAAAGGATATTATAATGTCTCTGTATCATTCCATGGTGCGATCGCATTGTCAATATTGTGTGCAATTCTAGTCGCAGTATCTTAAAAAGGATATAGTGCTATTAGAAAAAATACAGAGAAGAGCCACCAAAATGATAAAGGGGATGGAAGGATACCACTATGAAGAGAGGCTCAAAAGGGCTCTTCAACCCGGAAAAGAGACAGCTGAGGGGAGATATGACAGAGGTCTATAAATTAATCAATGGAGTGGAACAGGTAAACGTAGATCACTTGTTTATGCCATCAAAATATAGAAAGACTAGGGGACATGCAATGAAGTTACAGTGTAATCTATTTAAGACTAATAAGAGAAAATATTTCTTCACTCAATGTGTAATCAAACTATGGAATTCATTACTGGAGGATGTAGTAAAAGCTGTTAGTTAGCCGGGTTTAAAAAAAAAAAAAAAAAAGGTTTGGACAAGTTCCTGGAGGAAAGGTCCAAAAACCATAAAAGGTCCATAAACCCTCTTGATGGAGGTGGTGGGCAAATACAGGGGCAGAATTCAAAATGGCATGGGACAGACACAATGGATCCCTTTATATCAAGAGGATAAAATCAAAATAAACTTAGCTATTTCTTATACCTCAACAAATAGAAAGGGATGAACTGCACGGAGTGGGGGTTACAATCCTAAACAAAGGCACAGAGAGGGGTGACCTGCATGGACAGCAAGTACACCTACTCTAGCCACCTTACTGGGCAGACTAGATGGGCAGTACTGGTCTTTATCTGCCATCATCTACTATGTCACTATGTTACTATGCTATGCTACTTAATATGCCTGCCAAACATGGCTTGGACCTCGAGGCTATGGTTTGGGTAGAGATCAGCAAAGCCAGCAGTAACAGATAACTAAAAACAATTTTGTTTTACAATTACTCTTTTGCCTAAGGACAACACTTCCTTCCCCCCTCCAAAAGATCATGCATTGTTTGGGAAGGCACTTTGTAAGCCTATGAATTCTTATAGAGCACTGTATATATTTATTTCACTTATTTATTTAACATCTTTTTTATACCGCGCTCTTTAATATCAGCGCGGTTTACAGAAAAATTAATTTGTGCAGTGCAGGCAGGACCTACACTGGACTTACAATGAACAGGGGTTTCTAACAAGGCTAACAGGGTAACTATGTACAGACAAAATTGGCTGTCACTGGCTACATGGGCAGCTCACAACTATTTACAGGTTGGCCTGACTATATACAGATTGGCAGGTTAGAGTAGGTATACATTGTTCCTGCCGGGGTATTGGAGTCTAGAGGGCAGGGCTGCAGATGGGCATAGTGGATGCTTTGCAGATGTCAGCCTGGTTCCTGAGTGTGACTGGCTGTGAGATGGCATCTGGGTCGGTATTGATGGCAGAAGTGTATTTAACCAGAATTTTTGTTCTTGGATGATGGCAGCTCAGTGTAGGTCATGTGACATGTATGGTGCAAAGACCAATCACACGAAAAGCTTTCCAGAAAGCCTTGCAGGTGTAGGCAGGGTCCACACTAACACGGTGTGGTAGGCTATGGCCTATGATAGCCTGCAAATACGAAAGGCCTGTAAGTTAGGCCCTGATTCCAACCCCCATCTGAGAAAAACCAAAAATCTGTAAAAGTCTGAGAAAACTGCTTTAAAATGCTAAACAAGAAGATTTTCATGAATTCATAAATCCTTTATTATTCTCTTGTTTTCTGATAGAAATGTTTCAATACTTGCATTCCTAGAGCTAGAAACGACCTCGCAGTAGAATTGTATCAATACCTAGAAACTATGCCATTGTTAGAACAATCCTAGAGGAGGGAACCGGGTGCTAGGCCCAGAAAGGGTCTCCGATTGGACAAATGCAAGGGGCGTTGGGACCAATAGAAAGTCTGCATGTATCAAACTGAAAAGAAATGTATAAAATGAATATGTTTCTGTAAGAACTTTGGCCAGTCCTTTTTGATTCTTGACTGTCTGAGCCTTGTGCACAATAAATTGGCTTGGACCCTGCAATCGACTCCTGGATTTATTCATTGTTTGCACTTCGCTGCTTCATATTCTTGGTGCGTTGGCCGGGAATGTGCGAGTAGTAGATGGTATTAAAGTGAGTATTCCACGTATTTCGTCTCTAGGTTTGGTCCGGTTGGAACAGTGTCTGTCCGACCGCAGGGGAAACCTCAGGCGCCACCAGTCCTCTTGTATCGGGGAGGGTTCCGCCTTGCCTCAGCAGACCACTGGGTCCAGCTGGCCAACACCTCCGAACCCGAGGGGAGTCCAGGATCCAACCCATGAGCTGGTTTGGTATCGGGAACCGGATCCGGTGAGTAGACATTTTCTTGTTCGATAGTCAGTGAGGCCTGGGGAAAGTCTTGCATGAGTACACGAGACTAATTTGGTATAGACTAACTGGGAAAGTCTTGCATAAGTGCGCAAGACGAGAGAGCTTGATCACCTCTCATAAGGGCGGTTCTAGTACGCTTCGCATAAGGGTTAGTGGAGCCGAAACCACCGACCCTTTGGGTTGAGTTAGTCAGCAAAACCTTGGGCATTTGAAAAATAATTTCTTGTTGCTGGCATGACTGTCTGTGTGACTGAGAGGTCTTGAAATATAGACCAGGTGAGAGCAGACTCCTGAGTAGCGCAGTTCCTGGCCGGGCCACCGCACCCAGGTCGCGAAAAGGAGGAAGCGTTTGGTGTTTCTCCCCCCCCCCCCCCATTGTTCTGTGGGCTGTACGGACCCCTTACCTGCAGCCATACTACCTACCCTTACTGTCTGTTGTCGTGTACGTCATTACGATTATGGGAGGGGCGGAGTCTACACAAACTCTGTTGGAATGTATGATCAAGAATTTCCGTAAGGGATTTTCCGGAGACTACGGAATAAGAATGTCTCCGCCGCGATTAGAAATGCTCTGTGAGAGGGAGTGGCCGGTGCTAGCTACTTCATGGCCCCGTGAGGGCACCTTTGATGTTGGTGTTGTCTCCCATGTTCATCAGATTGTACAAAAAACGTTCCCTGATCAGTTCCCCTACATAGACTCCTGGCTGGGTATTTGTGAGAGGCAGCCCTTTTGGATGAAGCGTTGCTATGAGGAACAGTGTAGAATATTAGTTGCAACCACCAGGGGGACCCAGAAGTTTGAGGAGGGGAAGCCGCCTGTGTATTCTGCCTCAGAGTCCCCAGAAATCCTGGCCCGTTTACCCCAGTATCCATATAGGTTAGTTCCACCAGCTCCACCACCTGAAGCAGAACCTGATGAGGTAACCCAGCAATTACCGCTGCAGCAGCGAAAGAAGCCCACTTCCCAAGTGATAGCCCCGAGTCTGGCCCAAGTACATCAGGAGGACCAGGGTCCTCCGATGATACTGGGAGCGGAGGCTCTCCTGCCAGTTCAGGGTCACCTGCCAAGGAAGCCTATACCCGGGAACCGTATGATTTAAGAAGTGTAACCCCAAAGAAGGAGAAAGCAGGGCACCTAATGCCATTGCGTCAAGTACCTGGTTTACCTATCCTAAATGAACAGGGCCAGATGGCGCCAGGACCAACCAGTCTAATCTACGTGCCCACTACTGATTTATTGAACTGGAAAACGCATTATGCGTCCTACACTGAAAAACCCCAAGAATTGACGGAGTTAATGTCTAGTATAATGCAAACTCATCAGCCCACCTGGGCTGATTGCCGCCAGCTCCTGTCCACTCTCTTTACTACCGAGCAGAGCATGCAAATTGTGCAAGCAGCCATCCGCTGGTTAGAAGAGAATCCCGTAGAGGGGAGGGGGGGGGGGAATGAATCTCCCACAAGCAGCCGACACAGCCTTCCCAATTGAAGATCCTAGATGGGATCCGAATGACGAAAGGGGGGCGGCGGCCCTAACTCGATTTCGCCAGGCCTTGTTGCAGGGCCTGAGGAAGGGAGGCCAGAGGGCCATAAATATCGGAAAGCTATCAGAAGTTATCCAGGGTCCGGATGAGAGCCCAGCGGCCTTTTATGAGCGGTTGTCTGAAGCCTATAGATTGTATACCCCATACGATCCAGCCGCCCAGGAAAATTTGCGTATGGTAAACGCAGCTTTTGTCAGTCAGTCCCAGAGAGATATAAAACGAAAGTTACAGAAACTGGATGGATTTGCGGGCATGAATACAGCCCAGTTAATGGAAGTTGCTCAGAAAGTGTTTGTGAATCATGAAAATGAACGTAAAAGAGAAAGTGAACGTAAGATGAAGAAAAAAGCAGATCTTCTTGCTGCCGCTTTAGTTGAACTATGTGAAGGAGGTTTTCCTAATCGAAGGAGAAGAGGACGTGGAAGGGGTCGTGAAAATAATTGGACCCCACTGGGTGCGAATCAGTGCGCCCATTGCAGAGAAGGACATTGGAGAAGTGAATGCCCGCATCTTGACTCCACCCCCAGGAGGGGAGAAGGGAGTCCCTGGAGAACAGGAGGTCGATTTCAGAGTCGTGGAGGAATGACCCAAGCACAGTTCCAGCGAGAGGAGGAAGCAGCTATGAGGGAGTGGCAGTTGCAACGGGCTATGACATGGATGAAGACTAGGCCAGACCGGGCTCCAAGTTCACCCTGGGTCCCCAGGAGCCTATGGTCAGTTTGAAAATAGGGGACCAATATATGGACTTTATGGTGGATACAGGAGCCGAACATTCAGTGGTGGCAAAGCCAGTGGCCCCTCTTTCCTCTCGATCTGTCACTATTGTCGGGGCCACTGGGGCTAGGGCCACTAAGCCTTTCCTGCAGAACCGCATGTGTGAACTAGGGGGATAGAAAATAACGCACCAGTTCCTGTATATGCCTGAATGCCCTATTCCACTCTTGGGCCGAGATATGCTTGCCAAGCTTCAGGCACAAATATCTTTCGCTGAAGGAGGAGAAATGCAGATGACTGTAAAGCCTGCTGGATTGATGGTGCTGACTGTTCCCCGGGAAGAAGAATGGCGATTCTACAGTGTAGCCCCAACCAAATCAGCTAGTTCCTGTATACCCCCCAATCTTTTAGCCCCGCCTGAAGTATGGACAGAAGATAATCCACCTGGCCTAGCGAAGAACATAGCCCGTCATTGTCGCCCTCAAGCCAGGAGCGGAACCAGTGCATGTGAAGCAGTATCCTCTTCCTCGACCAGCTATTGAAGGTATCCATTGCCATCTGATGAAACTACTGAAGTATGGACTTCTCAAGGAGTGCCAGTCACCTTGGAATACCCCCCTTCTCCCAGTCAAGAAACCTGGGACAGGGGATTAACGCCCAGTACAAGATCTGAGGCGGGTAAATGATGCAGCTGAAGCTATACACCCAGTGGTACCAAATCCTTATACTCTCTTGGGACTGATCCCCGCTAAGGCTATTCATTTCACTGTCCTGGACCTGAAAGATGCCTTCTTCTGCATACGCCTAGCCCCCACCAGTCAACTTCTGTTCGCTTTTGAATGGCAAGACCCCACAACAAAGAGGCGGGGTCAACTTACCTGGACTCGATTACCCCAAGGATTTAAGAATTCACCTACTCTCTTCAGTGCTGCTTTAAATCAAGATCTCTCAAGCTACTCTGTGAACCCAGGACAAAGGGTTCTTCTTCAGTATGTGGACGACCTGCTCATAGCCACAAATTCAGAAAGTGAATGTCTACAGGCCACCAATGAACTCTTGCACCTTCTAAATGAGGCTGGATAAAAAGTCTCAAGAGCCAAGGCGCAATTATGTCAAACTGAAGTTAAATATCTAGGATTCCAGTTGTCTAGCGGAATTCGACGCTTGGGACCAGAACGCAAAGCAGCTTTATGCAGTATTCCCACCCCAACCACCAGGAGGCAAGTAAGAGCCTTCCTGGGGGCCGCAGGGTACTGTCGTAATATGGATCCCCAATTTCGCTCTGCTGGCAAAACCATTGTACCAAGCTACCAAAGGAATGGAAAAGTCTCCATTGGAGTGGGGACCTGAACAGGATGCAGCATTTCAATCTCTAAAAGCCGCTCTGATGTCATCACCAGCTCTGGGTCTACCAGATGTCCAGAAACCTTTCCGTCTCTATGTTCATGAGTCACAAGGAAATGCTCTAGGAGTGCTGACTCAATCTCTTGGATCTTGGCAACGGCCAGTAGCCTATTTGTCAAAACAGTTGGATGTGGTTGCAAAAGGTTGGTCTCCTTGTTTGAGAGCTGTTGCAGCTACAGCCCTCCTAGTGAGCGAAGCAGACAAGCTCACTCTGGGACAGAATCTTCAAGTTACTGTACCACATTCTGTTCTGACCCTCATGGAACACAAAGGAAGTTTCTGGCTCACAAATTCACAAATGTTGAAGTATCAGAGTATGCTGTGTGAAAACCCCCAGATACAATTGAAGGTCAATCAAGCTTTGAGCCCTGCTACGTTGCTCCCAGTTGGTCCTGGCTCCCCCGATCATGACTGTTTAGAAATTATGGACACTGTATTCTCAAGTCGCCCGGATTTGACTGATGTCCCTTTGGAGGACCCTGAACGGACTTTCTTTGTGGATGGAAGCAGTCTTATCATCAATGGGCATCGTTGTGCCGGGTATGCAGTGGTAACCCTTGATCTGGTAGTTGAGTCTTCAGCTCTGGCCCCGGGGACTTCAGCACAGAAGGCTGAACTGATAGCTCTGACTAGAGCACTGACATTAGGAGAAGGGCTCCGTCTAAATGTGTATACAGATTCCAAGTATGCCTTCACAACTTTACATGCACATGGAGCCCTGTATAAAGAACGAGGGTTGATCACCTCAGGAGGCAAGTCCATTAGGTATGGGCCCGAGATATTGATATTATTAGACGCCATGTGGGCCCCTAAGCAAGTTGCAGTCATGCACTGTCGAGGTCATCAAGCAGGAATAGGAGAAGTTACTCGAGGGAATAGGTTTGCCGATGCCACTGCCCGAAAAGCAGCCACAACTGGATGAATTTTGACCCAAGATACCTCGGTGCAGGCAGCCTTATTCCCTGTGCCCCTTAGCACATGGGCCCCCCGATATACTACAAGAGAGTTACATTACTTCTGTGAGAAGGAAGGGGTTGTCCTAACAGAAAAAGGTTGGATAGTGCTGCCACCTCCAGAGGGTAGCTCACCTCCAGGTCCCACAGTAATCCCTGAAGCATTGGGACTGGCCTTTGTTCATGCTTTTCATCAAGCCACACATTATGGGAAGACTGCCATGGAAAGAACCCTAAAACCCCATTTCTATATTTCATTATTAGGACCCCTGTCCGCCTCAGTGGCTCATCAATGTTTAACATGTGCTAAGAATAATGCTAAGCAGGGTCCCAATCCACCCCCAAGAGTTCAGTCAGTAGGAGTTACCCCTATGAGTGATATTCAGGTGGATTTTACTGAGATGCCACGAGCAAATGGATATCACTATCTGTTGGTCTTAGTTTTCATCTTTTCTGGGTGGGTAGAAGCTTTTCCCACCTGAACTGAAAAAGCCCAAGAAGTCACTAGAATTCTGCTCCATGAGATTATTCCCCGATTTGGAATACCATTGATTATAGGATCAGATAATGGACCCTCATTTGTGTCCCAAGTAACCCAACAGTTAGCCCGAGCTCTACAGATACAATGGAAGTTGCACACTGCCTATAGACCTCAGAGTTCAGGGAAAGTAGAACGTATGAATAGGACCCTGAAATCTCAGTTGTCCAAACTTTGTCAAGAAGCACACCTGAAGTGGCTCCAGGTTCTACCTATATTTATTTATTTACATTCTCTTATATACCGCACTATTCGGCATCAGCGCGGTTTACATGGAACAAAATGCTCAGTACAACAACATGTATGAGTTTACAGATAACAGGGAACAAAAAACTTGGATAACAGGGGTAACTATTTAGAAAACTATTTACAAAACTTACTTCTTAGGATACGTTCTGCTCCAACCAAGTCTTTAGGAGTTTCCCCTTTTGAGATTTTGTATGGGCGACCCCCCCCCATTGTACAGGGAATAAAAGGAGATATGAAACAGATTGGATCTGAAATTACTAGACAAGAACTATTGGCTTTAAGTTCTGTTTTGCAGAGTCTTCACACCTGGGTACAAGATCGATTGCCCATCAATCTGACGGAACCTCTGCATCCCTTCAAGCCTGGAGTATCAGTGTGGATCAAAGAGTGGAGAAAGACACCGTTGGCACCGCATTGGAAGGGACCTTATGTTGTCATTTTATCAACCCCAACTGCAGTAAAAGTCGCAGAGCTTGAACCCTGGATCCATCATAGTCGAGTAAAGCCGGCAGCCGCTCCTGAACTTGGTCAATGGACTTCAGTAGATGACCCTGAAACTCCATTGCGGCTTACATTACGGAGACAACCGGCATTGTAAGAGTCTTTAGAATCTACAATCCTACCCCTGTCACACAAGTGTGGCAGTCGATAGGTCTACATAACAGCGGGAGCAGAAAAGAAGAAGAAAAAAAAGACTCTACAAGTTCATCGTTCTCAATATTTCAGTTAATCTCTTAAGACTGTAGTCATGATGTTCCTCTACTACTGTTTTATGGGGGCGGTAGCCCTGGGATCCATGGAAAAGACTTTTGCCCTACCCCCTTGTGCAGCTTGTATAACTACCACCCGAACTGGGATAAAGGTCACTCAAACTTTATCATTCTTACTATACTTGCACTGGTATAGTTAGCCGATGTGTGTATAACGGTACAGAATTAAATATCTGTACGAAAGGGAAGAGTAAAATTTGCTTCAGCCCTCAGCAGAACCCCTCTTATTATGTACTGGAGTTGCGTTGGAATGATGAGGAGGGGGTCCTCATAAATGCCACACGTCAACTCTCCGATCCCACAAGACCCGTTATCCTGAATTTTGATGCCTGCGATGTAATAAACAGGAATGTTTACTACAAGTGTGGGTCTTGGGAACAAGCCTACTACTATGATGATAAATAAGTCAAACCTCGGTTTTCGTGTGCCCCGGTTTTCGTTCGTTTCGGTTTTCGACGTCTTTTCTGACTGAGATCTTGTCTCGGTTATCGTTTATCGCCTCGGTTTTCGTCAGGAACCAGTGCTGCCAGATCTGAAAACCTACACCATCGCGCTGGTCTGCCCGCCCAGTCCCGGCAGCACTACCCCCCCCCCCCCCGGACTCACCGATCGCATGTTGAGAAGCCAAAGTCAGCTGAGCAACATCCTCGAGCCAGAGATGCAAGGATTGCACAGAGAGGAAGGCCCCGGATCTCTCCACCGCCTGCCTGTTCTCTGGAGCGCCCCTCAGGCTCGGAGGTAGCAGGGTAGCTGTCAATGTAAGCAGGAGATGTTGCATGAATGTGGGAGGCAGAAGTGACAGGAGCTGGGTGTCTGGAACGGATTACATTGAATTTACATTATTTCCTATGGGAAATATTGCTTCGGTTTTCGTACGTTTCGGTTTTAGTCAGACTTCTTAGAACGGATTAATCATTAAAACCGAGGTTTGACTGTATGTGTCCTGAAGGAGCATACGGACGGGAACGGTGTACGGGAAAGTATTCCCCAACCATCTACATCAAGTCATCTAAAGATGCCTACTTCTGTCCAAAGTAGGAAGGTGTGTATTATGCTACTTGGTCTGGTGGGCCTACTGGACAAGACGGAGATAATCACAAAGCCAGCTTGGAAAGATTATCATTACCTGAGCCTCAGAAGTGCAAGAAAGGAGCCTGTAATCCTCTACAGCTCCTCATACTTAACCCTAGCCAGTGGAAGCAGGGGTTCAGATTTGGGTTACGTATAGAGGGAGGAGGCACAGATCGTGGAACCTTTATATATATATACAGCTAAATAGTAAGACCCATGTATCTGCACCTTATCAAAAACATCATTCCTTTTATGAGGCCATGCAGGCGAAATTTGCAATCCCTCACATCTCCCAAAACTTGTTCATTGAACTCGCTGGGGCAGTAGCATCTAGTCTCCACATCTCTGATTGTTTCTTCTGTGGCAGAACTAAGATGGGAGACCAATGGCCCTGGGAGGCGCAAGAAGTGAACTATTCCATTCCTTATAATCAGACTGCTTTACATAACACTACTAGTGAGTGGGTACTGGCTCACCCTATTGTTGGTAACTTGTGTTTTGCTCGTACAGGACCACAGTTTACTATGCTAGTCGGACAGCTGGTCTGTCTCAATCAGAAGTTTTACAACAGTACCACTAAGAGGACGTCCTGGTGGTCGGGGGTAAACACTCCAGAGCCCTCCAAACCCTTCAGACCTCTTTCCTACTCTTGCCAAGATCTGGACTAATCTGGCATCTCATAGTACCTGGCAAGCTCCACCCGGACTATATTGGATTTGTGGAACTCGAGCATATGCTAAGCTTCCTCACCATTGGGGAGGAGCATGTGTATTGGGAACTATACGACCTTCCTTCTTTCTTCTGCCCATTTCCCATGGAGAACAACTGGGTTTCCCTGTGTACAAGAGTCGACAGAAACGAGAGGCCTTGAAAATAGGCCAATGGGACAAATGGGATGATGAGGAGTGGCCACCTGAGAGAATCATTTCATACTACGGACCCGCCACTTGGACACAAGATGGGACATGGGGATACCGCACTCCTGTATACATGATAAATCGTATTATACGCTTACAAGCTGTTGTTGAAATAATAACAAATGAAACTAGTAAAGCACTAACTCTTTTAGCTAAGCAAAGTGCACAAATGCGCACAGCTATTTATCAGAATCGTTTAGCTCTAGATTATTTGTTAGCAGCTGAAGGTGGAGTATGTGGAAAATTGAATTTAACTAACTGTTGTTTGCAGATTGAAGATATAGCTACTCAAATGCAAAGACAAACATATGTGCCTATCCAGACCTGGCATGGGCTGAAGCATGATGGGTGGTTTGGTTCAGCGGCCTGAAGACCCTTGTGTTTATTGTATTATTCATGTTAATTGTATGCTTGTTGCTCCCAAGCCTATTACCCCTTTGCTTACGTATGATAACTTCAGTTATCGATAGCACTGTAGAACAGAAGGCAGCTACGAAAGTTTTAGCTATGTGGCAATATTACCCTATGCCCCATAATGATGCTATTACGCGAGTATAATGTGTGATTTAATTCCCACCCTTTTTAACTTGCGGGTGAGAACAATCAAAGGGGGGAATGTGGTAGGCTATGGCCTATGATAGCCTGCAAATATGAGAGGCCTGTAAGTTAGGCCCTGATTCCAACCCCCATCTGAGAAAAACCAAAAATCTGTAAAAGTCTGAGAAAACTGCTTTAAAATGCTTAACAAGAGGTTTTTCATGAATTCATAAATCCTTTATTCTCTTGTGTTCTGATGATAGAAATGTTTCAATACTTGCATTCCTAGAGCTAGAAACGACCTTGCAGTAGAACTGTATCAATACCTAGAAACTGTGCCATTGTTAGAACAACCCTAGAGGAGGGAACCGGGTGCTAGGCCCAGAAAGGGTCTCCGATTGGACAAATGCAGGGGGCATTGGGACCAATAGAAAGTCTGCATATATTAAACTGAAAAGAAATGTATAAAATGAATATGTTTCTGTAAGAACTTTGCTCAGTCCTTTTTGATGCTTGACTGTCTGAGCCTTGTGCACAATAAATTGGCTTGGACCCTGCAATTGACTCCTGGATTTATTCATTGTTTGCACTTCGCTGCTTTAACGGAACCAACTGCCACTTAGTTTGATTTTTGAACGACCAACTAGAGGGACTACTACAACTGGAAATAGATCTGCATTTTTAAGTGCTTACCTTCTAGAATATATTCTAAATCTTGGGGAAAAAGGGTAATCTTTGGGTTAAAGCATATAAATCAGTATATTTAAAAAATCAGCGTGTTTGCAGAGTCAGTCAGATCTTAGAACCACCAGAGAGCTTTTCATTTAAATCATAGCATAGAACGAACAATAGAGTAAACAGTTACTGAAATAACTCTGCTTCTAGAGAGCTTTTTTTATTTAAATCAAATGAGAGTATAGCTTAGCATACAAGTAGAATAAATAGTCTCAGAGTAAAAAGAAATAACTTGTTTCTAGTGATTTCTACAAAGAGGCCTTCCAGTTAGCAAGCAAAAGATCTGTGAAGTTTATTAAGGACCTGAGATTAATTATTGTTGAGGCGCATGAAGTCCATTTAACATATATGGTATAATTGTATTAGTATAAGCATTCCCTGCAAACCTAAGTAAAAAACTTTAATATCTGAACAAAACCTTAAAAGCACAGTTACTTACCTGTAACAGGTGATCTCTGGGAACAGCAGGAATAAGTCTTCACATATGGGTATGTCGGTACCGACGGAGTCTGCGTGGGAACGCTTCCCAGCGTCCAATCAAAGAGCTTTTGGAAGCATCCCACCACGCCTGCGTGCTGCCTTCCCGCCTTTCCCAACTGCCTCTCCTCAGTTACGTTTTAAAGCTGAGACAAAGAGAGAGAGAGAGGACAGGAAAGATAGAGATACAACTCCTAGGGGAGGTGGGTGGGTTGTGAAGACTTATTCCTGCTGTTCCCAGAGATCACCTGTTACAGGTAAGTAACTGTGCTATCTCCAGGAACAAGCAGGAATGAGTCTTCACATATGGGGACTCCCAAGCTAAGATGCCTGGAGTCCCAGCATGTTATAGATTGGAACATGCTATACCTAATAACACCAGGCATCCTGAGGATGGAGGGTAGGAGTTGAAAAGAGAAAGGTGCTGTGGGAAACAGCTTAACCTAGCATAGGACTGCAGACAAGAAGTCCATGTGGGGATGATAATTGTCATCAATGATATTGAAATGAAATATTGCAATATGGACCTCCCCTAATAGGATTTGACAAAAGTATGGAGGCCCATGGGATCTACTGGGGAACCCAGTAGAGGAATCTTGAAGAGGACCTCACTGTAGGAAAAAACAGTGGAGGTCAGAATCCTGAAAGGTAACAGGTAACCCCAGTAAGAAAAACTGGGGTAGTACAAAAACAGTGGGCCTTCAGCGGAAGGCTTTAAGACAAAAACCGAACTCTTTTGGCGGCAGAGTGGCTCACTCTTAGGAGCAAAAAGAGAAAGGCTAACCGATTTGGACAAACAGGTACAGTCCTTATGGGGAGAAAGGGTATGGGAACCCCTTGTATCCCAAAAAGAGAGGACAAATGCCTGAGGTGTTAAGCCTGTGAGTAAAGGAAGATCCGCAATATCTCTCCGAACTGAAGTAAGCTAGGAGAAATATTGGAGCATGGAGAGCTTCAGAGGTACCTAAACCCTAAGGTTATGGTATAAAAGTTGACGACTACCACAGGAGTGGTTGTGTGTGTAGAACCCCAAACCTGCTGGATAGCATAGGAATGGGTAAGCCCATCTGTCGGAATCATATAGCTATATGAGCATAGACAGGCAGATAGGTATGTGGATACATATCTATCTGTAATAAAATATCTCGACAGATACATATACATACACACATATACATACACACATATGTATACATATAGACATATAAGAATATATCTATAGTGAGATATGGAAGGGTATAAAATACACACAAAAAATAGATATGAATATGTGGAGAGGAAAGATTCATCTAATAACAAGGAGGTGGAACATAGTTGAGAAGATATATAGAGAATCTATTCCTCCTGGTTATGATCTGCAAGGATGCTAGCTAGTGAAATAACCAGGACAGGTACATGAAAAACAGAGGATAATCTGAGTCTGCAGCCAGCAAGTCCAGTGTCTTCCAGAACTCAAGCATGGTAAGAGGACAGAAGACGCATAGAGATGAGATACCATGTTGACCTGCTTAAGGGCAAAAGTATCATGCGTTCTTACCATGAGGACGAGCTGCAAGGAGAAAGAGCATATCCCCGATTGGGAATACTATGGACCAAAGCAGGGAATTGGCAATTCCTTAAGTTTTCACGTAAGAGAAGGCCTATGTCCCTTATATCAAAAAGGAGATAGGAAGAGAAGGGAGAACCCTTCTAGTCATGGGAGATATGACTGAAAAGCCTTTTCCAACCATCTAGGATAGCTGTTGGAGGAAAAAACCCCATGCTCTCTAGCAAGGGCCCATAGTGGAAAGCTTCTCTGTAGAATTGCAGAGAGTATGATGCAGGAGAATGAGGAGATAGAACTGGCTGCTGGAAGCCAGTATCTCTGCCAACTATGCTGCCAAACCCAGGAGAAAGGAGATGGCAGAAATAGAAGACAATCCAGAAAGCTTGTAGTGAGATAATCTCCAAGACAGAAGGAAGCACTGACTTGGAGCCACTACTAAGATTAGACAGAATGTTAGTGGAGGACAAATCTGGTTGTTTGTGGACAAGAACCAGTGGTCCAAACATTAAGGCTCCTGCATAGGCAGCTGCTAGCAAGACAGCAGAAATAATCTTACTGTTTAAAAACAGAAAGAACAGACAGAACAGGAGTAGAAAACTCTGGACATGTCTGATAAGCTGCCCCAAAGCAAGATTGAAACAGAGGAGTTAACTCAGAGGAAAACTCCACACTTGAAAGTGACAAAATTAGAGAGGCTGAAGAAAAAGCCCTCCAGTGAAGTAATTCCACTCTTACAGGGGAAAAGCTTGGTAAGAGGGTGAAGGGAATGGAGCTGAAGGAGACTTACCAAGTAGTAAGTCTATAGAAGGAAAAAGACATGCTGGCACAGGAAACTATAATTTGATAGTTGTTAGACCTCTTTCCCTAGCAGGAAGAAGAGGAGAAACCTGTGACCTATAGGCATGAACATTCTGACAGCTCATAGAAATATAGAAAAAATGGAGGTCTTTGGAAAGAGATCCATGTCTAGGGGTTTGAATGAAGCGGTGGATTGCCTCTATTGCGAAGAAGCAAACTGCAGATTCTAAACCCCAAGAGTCACAAGCATCTGATGATTGATCAGAAACCCTGCGGTTGCTGGGTTTGTTGAGCCTGGTGAGAGGTTGGATTCTTCAGACCAGGACGATGCCTCCCCTGTTTGGGAACATCTGTATGATGGGCAAGTGATGAATAAAACCTTCTTCTCCTGTGGGACGAAAGTTTGGTAGGACATTTCCTACCTGCTGGGACAGAAGGTGGTGTAGAACAACCCCTAGGAACAGGTAAATCAGTGGAGAACTGAGTAACCTGATGTAAAGACTCCTTGTTGAAGAGATTTTCTCCAGTGCAAGGTGTATGTCCCAGTCTTTGTTGTGCCCATTTGTCCAAGTCTGAAGCTTGGAGCCAGGCTCTACGTCGCGCCCCTATAGCTATAGCAGAAGTCCTGCTAACAGACTCAAAAGAATCCAGGGAAGCACGAGAAAGAAACCAAGAGAAATTCTGGATATGCATAAGCAGTGAGAAATAGTGTGCACTCTTGGAATCTGGAAGGAAAGGAGTCAAAAGACGTAAGTGCTTTGCGACCTCCTCAAGAGATAGACTAATATAAAAAATATATGAGAGAATTCTTGCAGAAAGCATAGATGTCTGGAAGGTTTGACGTCCAAAGGCATCTAGTGTCTTAGACTCACGACCTTGCGAATAAGAAGAGTGCTTTTTCTTACTCTTTACCCATCTCATTGCTGATTCCACAACTATGGAATGATGAAGAAGTTGAGTCTTTTGAAACCCTGGAGAAGGGGGCACCTGATATAAGAAATCAGTTGCTTTGGAAGGTGAGGGTACCCTAAAAGGTGTTTCCCACATTCCTAGAAGGAGATCCTGCAAGGAATGATGCAAAGGAAGCATTATGTTCTCCTTCGCTTTGGTAGAAAGAGAGCCCTCTGCAGGATCATATCCTGGGATAGGAATGGCAAGAGATCTTGCTATATCCAGAAGGAAACTCTGAAAAGAGGGTTCCCCAGCAGGAATCTCTCTTGGACAGGTTAGATCTGAAGAACTAGCCTGAGCACCGACAGAGCTATCCAAATATATAGGAATAGAAGATCCTGCACAGTGCAATATGGAATGCTTAAGGGATGGTCGTCGGTACTGTCAGGAGCAGTGACCGTCATTACCACATTGTCCATGCCAGGTATCGACTCCAAGCTTGGCATAGAAGGGAGCGACCCTGTTGAAAAAAACATGGCAAGAGTTGGCCACAATGCTACTGTGGATACCGGTACCAATGCCAATACCGGTACCAATGTCGGAGTCAAGCCCGACAGAGACATCGGAGCAGTCATCGGTGACAGTTCAATCGGTACCGAGGTAACCGACAACCTCCGGCCGTTATCCTTGGTACCAAGCCACCGGTATCGATCGGTGTCGGTACCAAAGCGTATTGATACCGAGTCTTCCAGACTAGAGAGCAATTCTAAACTCGGCATCGACAAGCGAAGCATGCAAGGCACCGACCGTAAGGGTAATGAGGACATCGGCACCGATTTCGGTACCGTGTCTGATACCGATGAATGAAGGTCAACCAGTGGCAACTCAATGGGCCTCGACGGAACCGAGAGTTGTGGATCCGAATCATCGGAACCGAGCCTTCGGTACCGCTGAGAGCCGGTACCAAGGCGAGTCGGTACCCAGTCCTCCAGACTGGAGACCGATTCCAGACTCGGCATCGAAGGAAGCGAGGCTATCGATGCACGTCTGGAGGGTACTGCCGTCGGTGGTAGTATCGGTGCTGGTATCGATAATGGAAGGTCAGTCTGGAGTGTATCCACCGGTCCCGAAGGCACCGAGGACGCCAGATGACCATCCCTGGTGAGGAGTGTTTCATCCAACACCAGTGCCGATGTCGGGGTATCGGTACCGCTCGAAGCGGATGCCACCACCCGACACGGCTCAGGTATGTTCTGTGAGGGGTAAAACCCCAGGAACAACCTGAAACCCCTGAAAGGCTTTTGAGACCGAAGACTCCCGCCGGGGTTTTGAAGCCAGTAGGCCCTCGAGGGCAAGGCCAGAGCAGTCTACATGCTGTGCATGAGACCTACCACTCGAGGGCTGGCTAGTCTTAACAGACTGTAAGTTACCTGATCCTGTGTAGAAGAAGGGGACGGTGCCCCGAAGTTGGAGGGAAACCGTGTATCGAGGGAACCTCGATATTGAAGACCTCTTCTCACCAAACTGGTGTCAGGACCCAAGCAGGTTAGACACCGACTTCGAGGGTCTAAAAATAAAGCTGTACCACCACAGTTTGAACATTTCTTGGAGAAAGTGGCTGGCAGTTCCATGAAGGAAAAGAAGAGGCCTAAAAGGCCTAAGACACTATGAAGAAAAAATATTCCTTGAAAAAGGAAGATTTTACAAGAAAAGAAAGAAAAGAAAACACCGGCGGTACCGGTGGCGTCAGGAAGACAGCTGCGACCACAAGAAAACTAAAAAAATAAAAAGAATTTTCTGCGGTGACAGGAGGACGTCCTGCCGGCTCCGCGGAAAACGAAAACTGAGGAGAGGCAGTTGGGAAAGGCGGGAAGGCAGCACGCAGGCATGGTGGGATGCTTCCAAAAGCTCTTTGATTGGATGCTGGGAAGCGTTCCCGCACAGACTCCGTCGGTACCGACGTACCCATATGTGAAGACTCATTCCAGCTTTTACCTGGAGATAGTAAGATACAGACAGTAGTCCAGCAGCGAGATGGGGGTTTTCCAGTCTTTTGCATTAAGTGTTACATGTATGATTTTCTCCCAGTTGGTATGGGGTATTACTTGTACACTAGGTGCAAGGAGCTCTTTGCTCTCAAGGGAACAAGTCCGATCTCTGGAGGCTAAAGTAGCAGATTTGGAGGAGATAAGGAAAGCATAGTTACTCACCTGTAACAGGTGATCTCCGGAAACAGCAGGAATTTAGTCTTCACATATGGGTATCGTCGGTACCGACAGAGCCTGTGCGGAAACGCTACCCAGCGTCCAATTAGAAAGCTTTTGGGAGCATCCCACAGCGCCTGCGTGCTGCCTTCCCTCCTCTCCCAACTGTCCCTCTCCAATTGAGTTTAAAGCTGAGACAAAGAGAGAGAGGGAGAGAGAGAAAGAGAGAGATACAACTCCTAGGGGAGGTGGGTGGGTTGTGAAGACTAAATTCCCGCTGTTCCCGGAGATCACCTGTTGCAGGTGAGTAACTATGCTATCTCCAGGAACAAGCAGGAATGTAGTCTTCACATATGGGGACTCCCCAGCTGCAGATGCCAGGGAGAAACCCTAGAAGTTGTGTGGCCTTTTGAAAGGGCTCCACTTCCCCCCATGGATCTCTGGCATCCTACCAGGGATGGTGGGTAGGAATTGATTAAGTATGGAACAGGTGTTGAAGAACAGCCTGACCAAACAAGGTATCCCGGTGGGAGTCCTTGTCCAAGCAGTAATGGGCTGTGAAGGTATGAACAGAGGCCCAGGTAGCTGCTCGACAGATGTCATCTATAGACACAGAGTGAAGATGAGCCATAGAGGCTGCCATAGCTCTCACATTGTGCGCTGTGACATGGCCTTCGATAGGAAGGTTCTTACTCTTAGGCAAAAGATATACACTGTGCAATCCAGTTGGACAGTGTCCTTTTGGAGACTGGAAGTCCTAAATGACTAGGATCAAAAGCAACAAAGAGTTGAAAGGACTTTCTATGTTGCTGCGTCCTTTGCAAGTAAAAGGCTAAAGCTCTTTTACACTCCAAAGTATGAAGATTCCTTTCTGAATTAGAGGCATGAGACCTTGGGAAAAACAGGAAGGTAAACTGCTTGGTTTAAATGAAAAAGTGAAAGCAACTTTGGCAAAAAGTGAGGATGAGTCCTAAGGACTACCTTATCATGATGGAACCTTGTATAAGGAGGATCAGCCACCAATGCTTGCAATTCACTGATGCAACGTGCTGATGTTATTGCAATAAGAAAAATAACCTTCCAGGAAAGGAATTTCAAAGGTGTAGTAGCTAATGGTTCAAAAGGCGGCTTCATGAGCTGGCCAAGAACCAGATTTAAATCCCATGCCACCAGTGGTGGCTTAATGGGAGGCTAAGTTAGAAGAAGGCCTCTCATAAATCTCGCTATGATAGGATGAGAGGAAATAGGTTGCCCATTTAAAGGCTTAAGAGATGCTGCAATAGCACTCAAATGAACTCTCACTGAATTGGTCTTAAGTCCTGCATTAGACAAATGAAGGAGATATTCCAGTAATGATTCCAGAGGTATTGCAAGAGGGTTAAGACCCTTCTGCGAACACCATATGGTAAACCTTTTCCACTTGAAAGCATAAGAGCGTCTTGTGTATGGTTTCCTGGAAGCATAAAGGATATCCTTTACTTGCTGAGAAAGGTTGAGACCATGAAGTGCTAGGCTTTCAGCAACCAGGCCCTGAGATGTAGAGACTGGGGATTGGGATGCCACAGCATCCCGCCCTCCTGGGATAGGAGATCTGGAGCAGATCCTAACTTCAGAGAATGGAGCTTGAGAGAGATGTAAAAACAGAGGTTACCACACTTGTCGTGGCCAATGTGCGGCTACGAGAATCATATGGCCTCTGTCTCTCTGAAGCTTGAATAAAGTTCTGAGAATTAGGGGAATGGGTGGGAAGGCATACAGAAAGTCCCAACCCCAAGGGAGGAGGAAGGCATCCCTGGCTTAACAACCCTGAGCCGGAATTCTGGAACAGAACCGGGGAAGTTTGGCATTCCACAGACTTGCAAAGAGGTCTATGTCCGGGGTTCCCCAAAAATTGGAAAATATTTGCCACCTGGTCTGCATGGAGAAACCATTCATGTGGAAGCAGAACTCGACTGAGTCTGTCTGCCCAAGAGTTTTGAATGCCTGGAAGATACACCGTAAGGAGATGAATCTGATGCTCTCTGGTGAGAGCCCAAAGTCGCAAAGCTTTGTTGCAGAGCGACAGAGCCTGTTCCGCCCTGATTGTTCACATAGAACATGGCTACCTGGTTGTCCGTTTGAATTAGGACAGTTTTGTAGCTGAGCTGGGTGCGAAACACTCGAAGAGCAAGAAAGATTGCTCTGAGCTCTAGGAGATTGATGTGTAGATCGCTCTCCTGTGGAGTCCAGGAACCCTGGGTAGAGAGTCCTTGCAAATGGGCTCCCCAACCCACCTGTGAGGCATCTGTTAGAGTTACTTGGGGTGGGGGTTGCTGAAAAGGGGACCCCATCAACAGATTCTGGGGTGACTGCCACCATTGGAGAGACAAAATAAGACGATCTGAGGTTGCTATTTTGTCTGACAGGCAACCTGACGCCTGAGTCCACTGAGTGGATAGAGTCCAATGTGCTGCCCTCATATGGAAGTGGGCATAAGGGACCACATGCACGGTGGATGCCATGTGGCCTAGCAATTGTAAAATTTTCCGAGCAGTGAGGTGAGACTTTAGCATTGCTTGGGAAGCTAACTGCACAATGAGAAGGCAGCGGGACTGTGGAAGATAGGCCCTTGTCTTTCTGGTATCCAGCAGGGCTCCTATGAAATCTAGAGACTGAGTGGGAGCTAGGTTGGATTTTGGGAAGTTTATGACAAGTCCCAAATATTGAAGGATGCACATTGTGCGAGAGAGGGCAACCCTGGCCTGGCATTGTGCGAGATGGAGAAATCCTGGCCTCTGGCTCATTTGAGCACCATCAGAGCCAATCGTCCAAGTAAGGGAAGACAAATATTTTTAGGGTGCGGAGAAATGCTGCCACCACAGCCATGCATTTTGTGAACACCCTTGGTGCCGAGGCCAGGCCAAAAGGAAAAACTATGTATTGGTAGTGCTTCCCTTGAAATAGAAAGCGAAGAAACCTTCGGTGAGTTGGATGGATGAGAACAAGAGTGTACGCATCCATGAGATCTAGAGAACAAAGCCAGTCCTGACTCTGAAGATATGGCAGTAGAGTTCCCAGAGAAATCATTTTGAATTTCTCTTTGAACAGGAATTTGTTCAGTTCTCTGAGGTCCAAAATGGGTCTGTGCCCTCCTGTTTTCTTTGGAATAAGGAAAAAGGGGTAATAGAACCCTGCACCTTGTTGATGAATAGGTACTTCTTCTATTGCCCCTTGGGCAAGAAGCAAACTGACCTCATGATCTAACTGGGAGTTGAGAGAGGTCTGAGAATTGAACTGTCTTACCATTGTAGGAGGGGGCATGCTGAGGAAGTGAAGCTTGCATCCCTCTCTTACAATGGACAGAGTCCAACTTTCTGCTGTTATCTGCCCCCATCTGGGGGCAAAATAACATAACCTTCCTGGAATGGTGGAAGGCTCTGGCCCATTCAGGGCCAGGAAGACAAAGTTCTCTAGATGGGAGTCAAAGCCCCTGTGGAGGCTGAGTCTGCTGAGCCGGTTGAGGCTTAGCAGCCTTTGTTTTTCTTTGTTTAGGTTGTTGCTGACCCTTTTGGGCAGACTGACCTGAACGATGCCCTTGGCTGGGTATAGGAGGGGTAGAACAACTTCTTTCTAGTGAAGAATGTTTTTTTGTAGGACTTTTTCCTTGCAGGATCAGTTGTAGATTTTGATAACACAGGTACACTAAAAAAAATTTTTTTTAAACTGCCTCTAATGTTTCAATTGATTTTTACGTTTTTTGGTGCGCTGAATCCAAATCTGGTAACCAATTTGCTCCATCACGTACAGATTTTTTGCTACATTGGGTTAGCAGTTTGAGGTGAACGTTTCAGATTGAGTGCGATCGAGATAAAAGTTTCTTGGATGAATTCTTTATACTAATTGTTTAGTAGTTATTCAAATAAGAATAAAGAAAATTGTAACAAGGCAGCACATAAGAATAGAGTAATGTCAACAAAACACACTGTGATGGTAGCAAAATTGTCTGCACTTAAAACAGCCACATACATGTGCACAAACACTGAGCATATAAGAGCGAGGTTAGACACAAAGCAAAGCAAAGAAATGTGCAAAAAATGTTGTACAGGTATGTATGTAAGAATAGAAAACGCAAACCGCACCATTGCAATACATGAAGACAAACACCCGATGGTGTGAAAATAAAATTCTAATAAAAGATCCGACACTGTGGTAATAACTAGCAAATTTTTATTTCAAAGTTTAGTAAAAACACAATATTTGTCAACCCAGTTTAGATTTTAAAGTCATTCTTGGGTCAATCAATCTCCTGGTGGGCCCGTTTCTTCTTCCCCCGAATGCTTCTCTTGGTGCGCTGCTTGGCGTATTTTTCATCTGGGGTTTCCCGCAGCAGCAACCAGCAGAAATCAGCCGTCATAGTGGTGTTCCATCTTCCTTGGTACCTTCTCTCTGCGTCCTTGATGTCCTGGTGAAACCTTTCACCTTGTTCTTCACTGTACGCCCCCATGTTTTCGGGAAAGTAGTTCACATGGGAGTGCAAGAAATGGACTTTCAAGCTCATGTTAAGGCCTTGTTCTTTGAAGGCATTGAGCATCCTGGCAACAATATCCTTATAGTTCTCATCCCGCCTGTTCCCCAAGAATTTGAGAACAACATCCTTGAAGGAATCCCAGGCTTCTTTTTCCTTCTCAAACATCGTTTCAGCGAATGCTCCATCTGAAATGAGTTTCCTTATATCAGGGCCAACACACTCCTTCCTTTAGCTTTGCTTCAGAAAGTTGGGGGAACTTTGAGCAAAGGTACCGAAAGCACTCACCATCTTTTGGAAGGGACTTGATGAATTGCTTAATGAGACCCAACTTAATGTGGAGAGGTGGTAATAGAATTTTAACACGAGGTACCAAGCTCTCATGAAGAACATTTTTCTCACCGGGTCTCAAATACTCCCGAATTGGCCAGTCTTTTTTCCCCCATTGTAGGTCGCGGGCCCAGCTATCCCACAAGCAAAGGAAGCAGGGATATTTGGTGAAACCGGATTGCTGCCCTAATAGCATGGATAGAATTTTAAGGTCTCCACAAATCATCCACTTATGCTCATCATAACGAATCTTCTGAAGAATCAGGGCCAAATTCTCGTATTTTTCTTGGAGAATAACAGAGTGAGCAATAGGAACTGAAGCGAATGTGTTGCCATTATGAAGAACACCTTTTATGCTGTCTTTTGACGAATCAATGAACAGCCGCCATTCAGCAGGATCATACTTGAGTTTAAACTTTTCCATCACTCCGTATATATCGTTGCAAAATACCAAATCTTCCTCTTTGCTGAAATACTTCAAAATTGTGTCTCGCGGTTGCGGTACCAATAAAAAGTTGTTCCTGGTGACAATAGATTTTTCTGTTTAAGCCGAGAAACTAGCAGTTGGGCAGCATCTTTTGGGAGTCCTAAATCCCGGACTAAATCATTCAATTCAGCTTGAGAGAAAAGTTCAGGTTTCGGATCTGGTTCAGTTTCAAACTCGGAAGTACTGGACTCATCGGGAAAAGCCATCTGATGAGTCTCATCATGATCAGAACCGTCCACACAAATATGATCCAAAGATTTTGGTGGTTCAGGCACAGGTACTTCGTTGCTATGAGGCATAGGCCTAATTGCTGAGGGAATGTTGGGGTAACTTATTACGTTCTTATTTTTTAAGTTGTATCCCTTCACAATGCAAGAGCAAAAATAGCAGTCACTGCTGTGGTCTCTTTGTTCACGCCACATCATAGGTATTCCGAAACGAATTGCTTGTTTTTTACCTTCATCCATAAGCGTAGATCTTCCTCACATGTCTTGCACACTTTGTGAGGAGCCCACGGTTTGTCTTGATCGCCTAACTTCAAACCGAAATAGGCGAAATATACTTTAATAAATGCAGAAATGTTCCTCTGCCACTTTTTCACGGTATATTCCCCACAAATAAAACAAAAACTGTCCGGAGAGTTGATGCAACCTCTGGCTCTGTGAGCCATCGCAAATACACAGCACTGCAAACTACAACTGTAGTGAACCACTTCGGAATAAAGCTGGATTACGACTGAGCAAACAAAAGGTAATAATGAACTTGCAAGAAACTGAAATTTGACAGGAACGTTCATGTCGCAACCACCGTGTTTGAGCGAGCGAACGAGGCGAGGCGAACAGGAAAGAACATGCGCCAGCGCGAGTACTGGATTTAGCCCCCCGCCTCCCAATTGTCCTGTTAATGTATAAAATGAATACAAAACACTCTAAAATATCATGAGGGAGTGTTTCTAGTTAGTTAACCATTACAACCTCTATTTTGGGCCAAGAAAATAAAGTGCAGTCGGCTAAAAAGAAATTATGTGAACATTCCTTATATGGGTAAGAAATCTAATTTTGCAAGAAAACGTGACGTGATGGAACATTTTGGCTATTTTTCCTGGATTCAGCACCCCAAAATCTATTGGAATCAGTTGCAAAACTGGAGGCAGTTTTTTGGTAGTGTACCTGTGTAATCTATCCAAGGTGAGATTATCAGCATCTAGCTCATTAGCTTTCTCTTGCCAATTTTTGCCAAAGAGATTCTCTCCTGTGCAAGGAATATTCCCCAGTTTGTCCTGTACACAAAGTTCCAAGTCAGATGCCTGGAGCCAGGCAATCCTATGTGTGCCTATGGCAACAGCAGAAGTTCTGCTTATGCACTCAAAAAAATCAAAAGCTGCACAATTTACGAATTTGGAAACATCCTGAGCATGTTTGATAAGTGCAAGATAATCTTGTCTCTTATCATCAGGTGTAAAATCTTCAATTCCTTTGCCCTAGGTTCTGTTTCAGGAGCAACTGTGATGGAAAGACCTCGAGCCACATCCTGGATAAAATCCTGGAAGTATATATCCTCTGGAGGAGACATCCTACGTTTAGGAGAGGAAGAATCCTCAGGAAGAAGTACTCTGGTATCGACAGAGCTGTCAAGAGTCTTCAGACTCATCGGAGGATTCAAAGTATCTCCTGTCCGGGTAATCGTGCAGTGCACGATACCGGTACCGATTGAAGTCTGTATCGGCAGGGTCCGGTACCAACTTGTCAGTACCGGAGGGCACAGCTGCTGACGTCGATGCAATTGGCCCCAGTACCGATGACGGTGCCGGTACCGGTTGAATTGTCTGAAGCGGTTTCGGGGGGATCGATGCCGAGAAAAGAGCAGCCAGACTGCGTTCAATAGCCAAGAATCTCTGGTCTATTGACGCCGCCGATGCCTGGGTATTGGTACCGGACAAATTGGCCGGTACCCCAGAGCATGGCACCAGTAGTTCTGCCGAGGTTGAGGCCTCGAGAACATCCTGGAGCCCCGATGATGCTTTGGAAGCCGAAGCCTCCCGCCGGGGCAATTTTGCCGGAGTGAGTCCCTCAAGGGCAATGCCAGAGGCATCTCGATACTTAGGAGATCTACCCTTTGAGAACCAGCTAGACTTATGTTTAGTTACCTGAGATCCATGGGAGGAAGACAAAGCCATGGAAGATGTTGATGCCACAGATGCTGCATCGGAGGGAAAAAGGGTGCTAAGTTTAGCAGCTCGGTTTTACCGACCCCTCTTCGACATCATCCCACAGGCAACACATTCGGAGATAGAGTGGTCAGGACCTAAAAATTTGAGGCACCACTCATGGGTGTCGGCGACGGAGATGGTACCACCACACTTGGAACACTTTTTAAAACCCGAAGCGGGTTTTTCCATTGTAGAGGAAAGTTGGGCCTAGTGCCCAAAATGACACATGGCACCAGAGGAGAAAGAAGCTGGAAACAATTTCTTTTTTTTTTTACAAGAAAAAGAAAGAAAGAAAGAACCGGCGGTACCGGTGTAGCGTCAAAGGAAAGCAGACGCGACCACAAAAAAGAAGAATAAATGGGATATTTTCTGCGGTGACAGGAAGTGCGACCTGCCGGCTCCGCGGAAAACGAAAAACTGGAGAGAGACAGTTGGGAAAAGCGGGATGGCAGCACGCAGGCGCTGTGGGATGCTCCCAAAAGCTTTCTAATTGGACGCTGGGGAGGGTTCCCGCTCAGGCTCCGTCGGTACCGACGATACCCATATGTGAAGACTACATTCCTGCTTGTTCCTGGAGATAAGTGTAGTTACTCACCTTTAACAGGTGTTCTCCAGGGACAGCAGAAATCAGTCCTCACATAGGTGACGTCGGCTCCGACGGAGCCCACGCGGAGCAATTCCCCAGCTTTCAATGAAAGCCTTTAGGACTGCTGCCACGCATGCGTGGTCCCCTTCCTGCCCAAAGTTGCCATCTTGCTCAGTCAGGTCCCCTAGCTAGAGCCCTACTAAGCAGATGGCAAGGGAAGGACAAAAATAGCAACTCTTCAGGGGAGGTGGGAGTGTAGTGAGGACTGATTCCTGCTGTTCCTGGAGAACACCTGCTACAGGTGAGTAACTATGCTATCTCCAGAAACAAACAGGAAGTCAGTCCTCACTTATGGGACTCCCCAGCTACAGGCTATCGAGCATGTAACCCAAAAACACCGCCGGGTGGCCGTGAGCAGAAGTCGATGCCCAAAGGAGTCTGAGTCTTCGGGTCCCTGGGGCAAAGTACTTGGTAGCTGTCAAAGAATGGTCGGAGGACAGGAGTTGCTTTTACCCCGAACAGATTATGGAGTATAACCTGGCCGAAAGAGCTGTCCCGGCGAGACTCCCTCTCCAGGCAGTAGTTTGAAGCAAAAGTGCTCGCTGAAGACCAGGTCGCAGCCCAGCAGATGTTCATTAGAGGCACTGAGTGCAGGGAAGCCACCTTCACGCAGACGCCGTGCACGGTGACCCGTCAATCCAGTGCGGCACCCACCTTTGTCTGGGCGAAGAAGATGCAGTCCACCATCCAGACGGAGATGCTGCATTTGGTGACTGCCTGCCCTAGGCGATTGGGATCATAGGCGACAAAGAGCCGGTCGGACTTGCAATGAACTTGGGTACGCTGCAGGTAGAAGGAAAGAGCCCTCTTTCAATCGAGTGTATGCAATATCGTCGATGCCTGGTCGGCATGCGGTCTCAGGAAGAAGGTCGGTAGGACTATCTCCTGATTGAGAAGAAAGTCCGAGACCACCTTCAGTAGGAACTAGGGATGGGTGCGGAGGACCACCCTGTTCTCGTAGAACCTAGTATATGGAGCCTCAGCCATGAGAGCCTGAAGTTCGTTGACTCAGCGAGCCGAAGACAAGCCACCAGGAAGACCACCTTTCAGGAGGGATGCCAAAGCGAGCACGTCGTCATCGGCTCGAAGGTGATTGTGTAAGCTGCATAAGCACCACGTTGAGGTCCCACTCCACCGGAGGCCGGATGGGAGACTTGGAAAGCAAGAGACCTTGTATGAAGCAGGAGAAAAAGGGCTGCCCCGAGAGGGGTTTCCATTCGACGGGGAGGTGGTTCGCCAAAATGGCCCTCAAGTGTACCGATTGAATTGGATTTTAACCCTGCCTTTGAGAGGTGGAGGAAATACTGAACAACCCACCGGGTAGAGCAGGAGAATGGGTCGATCTGAAGCTCGGAGCACCAGACTGAGAAATGTCTCCACTTAGAGGCGTACGCCCATCTCGTCGAGTCTTTCCTTGACGTGAAGAGAACCTCCTCGACCTCTGGGAGGTGCAGCGGAGCTAAGGCGACCCGTTCAGCTGCCAGGCTGTAAGGGACAGTGAGGCCAGGTTTGGGTGGAGCACCTGACCCTCCTCCTGTGAGAGCCGAAGCAGAAGCAGGAACCAAAGCTGTCGAGGCCAGGAGGTAGTCACAAGGATCACTGAAGCTCGGTCAAGCTGAACCTTGTGGAGGATCCTCGCAATGAGAGGAGTGGGAGGGAACGCGTAAAGGTAGCCGGAGGTCCAGCTCAAAAGGAATGCATCCGGGGCCACTCTGCTCGGGTGCAGAACTGGGCTGCAGAAGCGGGGAAGCTGTACGTTCACTGGGCTGGCAAACAGGTCCATGGATGGGGTCCCTCACCGATGGAACAAGAGGTTGGCGACCTCCGGATCCAGGCGCCATTCGTGTGGGCAGAGAATCCTGCTGAGTTTGTCCGCGAGGACATTCTCCTGGCCTGGGAGGTAGACCGCTTGTAAGGTCATCCCCTGGCGAAATACAAAGGAGCTAAGGAGGATCGCTTCTCAGCAGAGGAGACAGGATCCTGTTCCCCCCTCCTTGTTTATGTAAAACATGGCTACCCTGTTAGTCTGTACGAGCACCGACCTTCCCCACAGATAGCCCTCAAATGCCCTCTGAGTCAATCGGATCGCCCGAAGCTTGGGCAAATTGATCTGCTGCTGAGACTCCTCAGACGACCACTGCCCCTGGGTGCACAATGCACCGCAGTAGGCTCCCCGCCCCAAAAGGGAAGCATCCGTCGTCAGGACGAGCTCATGCTGTGGGGTCTGGAAGGGGACTTCTGGGGTCCCGCCACCAACTCAGGGAGTTGTGGAATCTGCGGGAGACCTGTTTAGGGTCTCTGAGGTGGCCAAAGGCCTGGCACCATTGTGCCCAGAGGCACCACTGGGCTGTCCACATCTGCATGTGGGTGTGGGGGACCACATTGACAGTGGAGGCCATGTGTCCTAGGAGGCGCAGCATGGCCTGTGCTGTAACCCAAGCCCTGTTCTGGACCTGGGTCGCCACGGCCCAGAGGCAGTCTTCCCGGTCCGCAGGCAGAAAGGCGATCGCTCGCACCGTGTCGAGGCGTGCGCCGATGAACTCCAGGGTCTGCACCAGCTTGAGGTGGGACTGGGTGTAGTTGACCAAGAAGCTGAGGCGCTCGAGAAGGATAGTGCGTGAAATCTGCTGTAGAATCTATATGGATTGAAATTCCATGTAAAAGGGGGAAGGCAATGGCAGTGGGGGTGTACTATCGAGCGCCTGGCCAGAATGACCAAATGGATGATGAAATGCTCAAAGAAATCAAGGAAGCTAACAAAAGTTACAGCACAGTAATAATAATGGGTGATTTTAACTACCCCGGTATCGACTGGGTCAGTGTCACGTCAGGACATGCTAGGGAGATAAAGTTCCTAGATGAAATAAATGACTGCTTCTTGGAGCAGCTGGTTCATGAACCGACCAAAGGGGAAGCCATATTAGACCTAATCCTTAGTGGAACACCAGATCTAGTGCAAGAGATAAGGTTGTTGGGGCCACTTGGCAATAGTGATGATAGCATGATCGCCTTTGATTTAATTAGTGGAGGAGGGATAGTAAGGAAATCCACAGTACTACCTTTTAACTTTCGAAAGGGAGACTATGATAAAATGAGGAAAACAGTTAAGAAAAAACTAAAAGGAGCAGTTGCAAAGGTTAAAGACGTACATCAGGCTTGGCTGTTGTTGAAAAATACTATCTTGGAAGCCCAGACCAGCTGTATTCCACGCTTTAAGAAAAGTGGAAGGAAGTCCAAAAAACTGCCAGCATGGTTTAAAGGTGAGGTCAGAGAGGCTGTTGCCAAAAAAGCATCTTTCAGGAAATGGAAAAAAGAGCCAAACGACGAAACCTGGAAACAGCAAAAGCACTGGCAAGTCAAATGCAAGGCATTGATAAGGCAGGCAAAGGGAGAATTTGAGAAGAAGCTTGCTGCAGAAGCAAAAACGCAAAGTAAAGACCTTTTCAAGTACATTCGTAGCAAAAAACCTGAGAGAGTCAGTTGGTCCATTAGATGATAAAGGGGTTAAAGGAGCACTAAGAGGCGACAAGGCGATAGCGGAGAGACTGAATGAATTCTTTGCTTCGGTCTTTACTGAGGAAGATGTAGGGATGTTACCCATGACTGAAGTGGTATTTATAGGTGTGGAAGAATTGAAGAAAATATCGATACATCGGGAAGATGTATTACAACTATTAGATAAACTGAAGAGTAGCAAATCACCTGGGCAGGATGGTATGCATCCAAGGGTGTTGAAAGAACTGAAATACGAGATTGCAGACCTGCTATCAGTAATCTGTGAACTATCATTAAAATCATCTCTAATACCTGAAGATTGGAGGATCGCCAATGTAACACCAATTTTTAAAAAACGTTCCAGAGGTGATCCGGGAAACTACAGACCGGTGAGCCTGACATCAGTACCGGGAAAAATGGTAGAAACCATCATAAAGAATAAAATTACTCAGCATGTAGATAGTCATGACCTAATGGGAGACAGCCAACATGGCTTTAGACAAGGAAGATCTTGTCTTACTAATCTGTTATGTTTTTTTGAAGGAGTGAATAATCAGGTGGACAAAGGTGAGTCGGTTGATATTGTGTATCTGGACTTTCAGAAAGCCTTTGACAAGGTCCCTCATGAGAGACTTTTGGCAAAACTAAAGAGTCATGGGATAGGAGGCAGTGTACTATTGTGGATCAGGAACCGGTTAAAAGATAGAAAGCAGAGGGTAGGGCTAAATGGCCAATTTTCCCAATGGAGAAAGGTGAATAGTGGTGGACCCCAGGGATCTGTGCTGGGTCCGCTGCTTTTTGACATATTCATAAATGACCTGGAAAGTGGAACAAGTGAGGTTATCAAATTTGCAGATGACACAAAACTATTTAAAGTTGTTAAAACCCAAGAGGATTGTGGAAAATTGCAAGAGGATCTTGATAAATTGGAAGACTGGGCATCAAAATGGCAGATGAAATTTAATGTGGACAAGTGCAAGGTTATGCACCTAGGGAAGAACAACCCAAACTATGGTTACACGATGCAAGGTTCCACATTAGGAACCACCACCCAGGAAAAAGATTTAGGCGTCATTGTGGATACCATTTTAAAACCCTCGGCCCAGTGTGCAGCAGCGGCCAAGAGAGCAAACAGAATGCTAGGTATGATAAGGAAAGGAATGGAAAATAAAACAAAAGATATTATAATGCCTCTATATCGTTCCATGGTGAGACCGCACCTTGAATGTGTGCGCAATTCTGGTTGCCGCATCTTAAAAAGGATATAGCGATTTTAGAAAAGGTTCAGAGAAGAGCCACCAAAATGGTAAAGGAGATGGAAGGATACTCCTATGAAGAAAGGCTAAAAAGGTTAGGGCTCTTTAACCTGGAAAAGAGACGGCTGAGGGGAGATATGATAGAAGTCTATAAATTAATGAACGGAGTGGAACGGGTAAACGTAGATCGATTGTTTACCTTATCAGAATATAGAAAGACTAGGGGACATGCAATGAAGCTACAGGTTAAACTATTTAAGACTAATAAAAGAAAATATGAGGTCTCTTGGTACTCTGTGCTGGTAGGAGGAGAAGATTTGTTGCATTTTGATGCCGGAGTCTGCTGTTGTCAGAACATTTAACTAGAGATTGTAGTAGTTCTGCAGCGGTGTTGAGGGCTCTGTGGGTGATGACGAGAGTCTTGAATCTGATACGCAATTCAACTGGGAGCCAGTGAAGGGATTTTAATATGGGAGTGATATGGGAGTGTCTGGGCACTCCTGCGATAAGTAGTGCAGCTGTGTTTTGGGCGAGCTGCAGGGGGGCAAGGATGGTCTTGGGTAGCCCATGGAGGATGGAGTTACAATAACCGATGAGAGGAGTGATGGAGGCTTGGCAGACTCAGAGTAGTAGGGGGCGTAGGTTGAGAAGAGTTCGGATATTGAAATAGATGTTTTTGGTAATGTTTTTAATATGTGGCTGGAAGTTCAGGAAGCGGTCCAGGGTCACACCAAGGAACCTGATCTGGGGTTTAACTTGAATTTCAGTGTCGCCCAGTTTGATACTTGTTAAAACCCCAAGAGGATTGTGAAAAACTGCAAGAGGACTTTGATAAATTGGAAGACTGGACGTTCAAATGGCAGATGAAATTTAATATGGACAAGTGCAAGTTATGCATCTAGGAAAGAAAATCTCAAACTATGGTTACACGATGCAAAGTTCCACATTAGGAACCACCACCCAGGAAAAAGATTTAGGAGTCATCATGGATAACACGTTGAAACACTTGCCCAGTGTGCAGCGATGGCCAGGAAGGCAAATAAAATGCTAGGAATCATAAGGAAAGGAATGGAGAATAAAACAAAGGATATTATAATGCCTCTGTATTGTTACATGGTGCGACCGCACCTTGAATCTGTGTGCAGTTTTGGTCACCGTATCTTAAAAAGGATATAGCAGAATTAAAAAAAGATACAGAGAAGAGCCACCAAAAATGGTAAAGGGGATGGAAGGATGCCCCTATGAGGAGAGGCTTAAAAGATTAGGGCTATTCAACCTGGAGAAGAGAGGGCTGAGGTGAGATATGATAGAGGTCTATAAATTAATTAATGGAACTAGTAAACATAGATTGATTCTTTATGGCATCAAAAAGTAGAAAGACTAGGGGACTTACACTATAGCTTCATTGCAAGACTAATAATAGAAAATATTTTTACACTCAATGCATAATCAAACTCTGGAATTCGTTACCAGAAGATGAAGTAAAATCTGTTTATGTAGCTGGGTTTAAAAAAAGGTTTGGACAAGTTCCTGGAGGAAAGGTCCATAAACCATTATTAAAGAGGACCCAGGTAATACTCTGTTTGCCCCAATACAAGCATTATGGAACCTGTCTCTCTCTTTGGGAAACTGCTAGGTAACTTGTGACCTGGATTGGCTACTGTTGGAAACAGAATACTGTGCTTGATGGACATTGGTCTGACTCAGAATGGCATTTCTTATGTTCTTTTGTACTTTTACAAATTGGCAAAGACAAAGTGATAAAGAAAGCCTCCTCAAAAGTAAAGCTGATGAGTTGTGTGATTCCATTGAACAGCCAGCTATGAGAGCATAAGCATGACCATTACCAGGTAATTTCAACTTCTTTGAAGGCATACATCCTGAATAGATCAGAGCAGACATAGTGACAACCCCCCACTCCTTATCAAAGAACAATTTCTTTTTAGACTCTCCCACACCCCATGCCATTATGTGAAATTAGAGCTTACCTGCTAATTTCTTTTCTAGAGTCCATCCAGACCAGTCCAGACCCAAGGGTTTACACTCTCCTACGAGCAGATGGAGGCTGAGAACTACTGGTTTGATATTGTCACCCTTTATAGGATCATATGAAGCCCCTAAACAGTCAGTATTTCTAACACAAAGCAAGATAACAATTAGCCCCTTCAGAACCACAAGAGGGCAAAACAACCCTCACTAACCAGAGAGCATGAGCTTTACAAATAAACACCATTCAACAGAGAAAATCACTATAAAGGTCGAAGAGCAGAAGCTAGCAGAATTACCCTCACCAGCTCTAAGGTCCTGCCAGAGTATGTCTAATGAAGCACCGTGCAGGACGCTCAAATGTGGAGGGGGAGTTCTGGATTGGTCTGGAGGGACTCAAGGAAAGAAAATTAGCACATAAGCCCAAATTTAATTTTCCTCTTCATCTCTCTAGACCAGTCCAGACATGTGGGAAGTACTAAAAGAGTCCCCAACCAGGAAGATAGATAAACCTGTCTACAGTACGCTTACCCCAAGGCCGCATCCTGCCTCGGATGAATGCTCAGTCTTAGGATGAACAAACACAGTGACGACCAAGTGTCCACCTCACCAGCCCCCAAACAAGGAACACAACTACCCTCCATCCAGAAACAAGCTAGCTTCCTCGATGAGGGAACCCTCAAGTCACTGCAGGCCCACTAACAAGCATGCCGGGGAGATGGCTTCCTAAGTCTAAAAGGAAACTGAAGCCACTTTGTTGCCATCATGCACTTCTTGCCCCCATGGAACATTGTAAATAAATCATAAACTGTCAAACCTCTGTTTTCGTATGCCCTAGTTTTCGTACGATTCGGTTTTCGTTGACTTTTTTCGTTGAGATTTTGTCCCAGTTTTCATATATTGTCTTGGTTTTCGTACAGTTGAAAATGGAGCACCATCTTGTGGCCAGAAGTGGGATTTTCTTTATTTTGATTCTTGCTGATTGACTGTCTTCCATATGCCAACAAGAGTTCAATAAAGGTAAAAGTGATGTTAAATGTTCATTTATCCATTTCATTAGTCATTTATATTTATTTCTCATTGTTTTCTGTATGTAAAAATATAGTTATCTATAAATTGTATTTTCTGTTAATATTTTTGGGTGTCTGGAACAGATTAATTGGATTTACATTACTTATGGGAAATATTGCTTCAGTTTTCATACATTTGGTTTTAGTCAGACTTTTTCAAACGGATTAATCACGAAAACCGAGGTTCCACTGAACCTGATATCACACAAAGGCACAATATCTGTGTGGTTTACAATAGAAATAAAAGGGGGAAATCACAAACTAGAACACAACAAACCAAAACAGAAGGAAATACAATAAAATACAAAAAAAAAACCACAAAAGGAAGGGAAGACACAGCTCAGCCAGAGTTATTTCTGCCAAAATCAATTAGAGGGAAAGACCTTTACAAAGTACAGAGTCGTAACAGTTGATTTAAATTTTTGAAAAGACTCCAACCATAAGAACATAAGATATGCCCATACTGGGTCAGACCAAGGTCCATCAAGACCGTATTCTGTTTCCAACTGTGGCCAATCTAGGTCATATGTACCTAGCAGTTTCCTCAAGGGACACAGGTTCCACAATGCTTGTATTGGTTCAAGCATTGATATCCTGTGTCCCTTCTTAATAATGGTTTATGGACCTTTCCTCCAGGAACTTGTCCAAACCTTTTTTAAACCCAGCTACACTAACAGCCTTTACTACATCCTCCGGTAACAAATTCCAGAGTTTGATTACACGTTGAGTGAAAAAATATTTTCTTTTATTAGTCTTAAATAGTTTACCCTGTAGCTTCATTGCATGTCCCCTAGTCTTTCTATATTCTGATAACGCAAACAATCGATCTACGTTTACCCGTTCCACTCCATTAATTTATAGACTTCTATCATATCTCCCCTCAGCCGTCTTTTTTCCAGGTTAAAGAGCCCTAACCTTTTTAGCCTTTCTTCATAGGAGTATCCTTCCATCCCCTTTACCATTTTGGTGGCTCTTCTCTGAACCTTTTCTAAAATCGCTATATCTTTTTTAAGATACGGCGACCAGAACTGCACACAATATTCAAGGTGCGGTCTCACCATGGAACGATATAGAGGCATTATAATATCTTTTGTTTTATTCTCCATTCCTTTCCTTATCATACCTAGCATTCTATTTGCTCTCTTGGCCGCTGCTGCACACTGGGCCAAGGGTTTTAACATGGTATCCACAATGACGCCTATTCTTTTTCCTGGGTGGTAGTTCCTAATGTGGAACCTTGCATTGTGTAACCATAGTTTGGGTTGTTCTTCCCTAGGTGCATATCCTTGCACTTGTCCACATTAAATTTCATCTGCCATTTTGATGCCCAGTCTTCCAATTTATCAAGATCCTCTTGCAATTTTACACAATCTTCTTGGGTTTTAACAACTTTAAATAGTTTTGTGTCATCTGCAAATTTGATAACCTCACTCGTTATTCCACTTTCCAGGTCATTTATGAATATGTCAAAAAGCAGCGGACC
This sequence comes from Ichthyophis bannanicus, assembly GCA_033557465.1. NCBI lineage: Eukaryota > Metazoa > Chordata > Amphibia > Gymnophiona > Ichthyophiidae > Ichthyophis > Ichthyophis bannanicus. The sequence goes on from CM066040.1 coordinate 45,665,957, forward strand.
CAGCACAGATCCCTGGGGTATACCACTATTCACCTTTCTCCATTGGGAAAATTGGCCATTTAGCCCTACCCTCTGCTTTCTATCTTTTAACCAGTTCCTGATCCACAATAGTATACTGCCTCCTATCCCATGACTCTTTAGTTTTGCCAAAAGTCTCTCATGAGGGACCTTGTCAAAGGCTTTCTGAAAGTCCAGATACACAATATCAACCGACTCACCTTTGTCCACCAGATTATTCACTCCTTCAAAAAAACATAACAGATAAGTAAGACAAGATCTTCCTTGTCTAAAGCCATGTTGGCTGTCTCCCATTAGGTCATGACTATCTACATGCTGAGTAATTTTATTCTTTATGATGGTTTCTACCATTTTTCCCGGTACTGATGTCAGGCTCACCGGTCTGTAGTTTCCCGGATCACCCCTGGAACCCTTTTTAAAAATTGGTGTTACATTGGCGATCCTCCAATCTTCAGGTATTAGAGATGATTTTAATGATAGTTCACAGATTACTAATAGCAGGTCTGCAATCTCATATTTCAGTTCTTTCAACACCCTTGGATGTATACCATCCGGCCCAGGTGATTTGCTACTCTTCAGTTTATCTAATAGTTATAATACATCTTCCCGATGTATCGATATTTCCTTCAATTCTTCCGCACCTTTAATACCACTTCAGTCATGGGTAACATCCCTACATCTTCCTCAGTAAAGACTGAAGCAAAGAATTCATTCAGTCTCTCCGCTATCGCCTTGTCGCCTCTTAGTGCTCCTTTAACCCCTTTATCATCTAATGGACCAACTGACTCTCTCACAGGTTTTTTGCTACGAATGTACTTGAAAAGGTCTTTACTTCGCGTTTTTGCTTCCGCAGCAAGCTTCTTCTCAAATTCTCCCTTTGCCTGCCTTATCAATGCCTTGCATTTGACTTGCCAGTGCTTGTGCTGTTTCCAGGTTTCGTCGTTTGGCTCTTTTTTCCATTTCCTGAAAGATGCTTTTTTGGCAACAGCCTCTCTGACCTCACCTTTAAACCACGCTGGCAGTTTTTTGGACTTCCTTCCACTTTTCTTAAAGCGTGGAATACAGCTGGTCTGGGCTTCCAAGATAGTATTTTTGAACAACAGCCAAGCCTGATGTACGTCTTTAACCTTTGCAACTGCTCCTTTTAGTTTTTGTTTTGTTTTGTTTTATTTTTTAGCTGTAATGAATTCCATTAAGAAGGACCAACAACTGAAAATGAAGAACAGCAAGTGTCCTGTGGATGTATTGCAGTGTGAGATGACAACCAAAAATTTTGTTGTGATGATCAAGGGGACCAGGAAGGAATATATGAAACTAAAACTGAAGAAAGGAAAAAAAAGATAGTTTAGCATAATAAACCTGATGTACTATAAGAAGCAGTTTATAAACAGATGATAGCGAACTGGTAGCCAATGTTCATCACATAATAAAGGGGTTATATGATCTGATTTTCAGGCCCCAAGGAGTCTAATTGAAATACTGTGGGACAAATGAAAATGCCAAACAGATCTCTGGGGTACATCATAATATACGGAATTGCAATAGTCTAATTGTGGATCAAGCCGAGCCAGAATTAAAATATGCAAAGAGGAATGGCACCACCTTTAGTTGGAGACCTTCAGAAGAGCTGTCCTTGACCGCCGCCTGAAGGTTGGAAGAGAAAGAGACCAATTATCTCAACAAGATGAAATGTTTTAGAAAAACAACTCTTCCTTCAAACCTCAGGATAAAGCTATCTTGCAGGAAGGCTCCTGGAGTTCCAACATCCTTCTGGCCGAACAGCCTCTGGAACACAGAGCGATGTCCTGTTCTACACAGGAGACCTATGACGAGACCCAAAAGAGACTAGACTCGGTTGGCCAATCCCTCAACAGAAGATTCCAAGGAAGCACACAAAGGGAGATTACAATCCTGCAGGACACTGTCAGACATCAAAGGAGGTTGAAAACACTTGAGACCTCACAGAGACTTGCAACACAAAAGAGCTGCCGTCAGGGCCCAAAAGGAAGCTAATGTAAGGCCCTTATCCAGTCCATCTAGCTCAAGAGCCATTGTCCAGTAAGAAAACTTAAGGTGATCAACAGTTCAATATCAAACCACAAAGTTCTACCTACACCAAGATATATCAAAGAGATTGACTTGACCCTGAATGGCTAAATGGAATATGCCTTCTGAGCAAACCTCAAAAGGTAACTGCATTAAATAGTCCTAAGAACGGTACAGAATATGCCTGCCATGCTGGAGCACGGGTCAACGATGTCAGACAAATGATCCATCACTGCTCGCTGAAAGAAGCTATATCTACACCGGCAGCAGCTGACTGCCACTCTAATGCCATCTCAGTGCATTGGTCAATAGTACTTGTATCCTTTGGCATACATCCCAGGATGGTGAAAGAACTCAAAAGTAAAATTGCTGACCTACTATTAATAATGTGTAAACTAACATTAAAATATTCTATTGTACCTGAAGATTAGAGAGTGGCCAACATAATGCTTAATTTTTAAAAGGGTTCCGGAGTGAGCCTGATGTCTGTGCCAGGCAAAATGGTAGAAACAGTTACAAAGAAAAAGATTACTGAACATATACAGTAGATAGTCATGGTTTAATGGGACAAAGCCAACATGGATTTAGCCAAGGAAAGTCCAGCCTCACCAATCTGCTATTTCTTTTTGAAAGTGTGAACAAACAAGTAGATAAAAGTGAGTTAGTGGACATAGTGTATCTACATTTTCAGAAAACATTTGACAAGGTCTCTCATGAGAGACATTTGAGGAAATTAAAGTCATGGGATAAGAGGCAGTGTCCTATTGTGGATTGGAAACCGAATAAAAGACAAAAAACAGAATAGGACTATGATCAATTTTCTCAATAGAGAAAGGTAAAAATATTGGAGTGCCCCAGGGATCTGTGCTGGGTCCACTACATTTTAACATGTATTGTCCCATTCCCAGGCCATTTAATTTTTATCATCTGCAAATTTGAAATTGTTAAATCACAAGAGGATTGCGAAAAATCTGTTTACGTTTCAGGATCATGCTAGGTACTTGTGACCCAAATTGGCCACTGTTGAAAACAGGATACCGGGCTTGATAGACAACTGATCTGACCCAGTATAGCAAATCTTATGTTCCTGTGTTACATCAGTAACTCATAGGTGACATATTAGACTTGCACTCCAGCTGTGTTTAGTGAATGAAAAGTCCCTGGCTGACCCATGTGCACTAAGCTGCAGATAGGCCTGCTTTTGCTAGAGTAATGCCACATCACAATCGGCTAGGAGACGACATTGTATCGCAACTCCAAAGTGCTTTCTGTCCTATACTGTCTGATCATGCTCTGGCAACCAGTCCAGAGCTCACTCACCCCAAGACTGGCATGGCCTGACGACTGCTATGTAAGCTACAAGCCTCAGACGTCAGACTTCACATCCTGTATAGCTTTAAGTTAATCTGTGTCTGCTCCCAGGACCAAAGAAGACAGGAAAGAGATTAGAAGCAAACCTCCTTCCTCTGGAACTGAAATTGTCATACTAAGCTGGAGATCATAGGCATGGACCAGTAGTTCCACCAACAGCAGCCTGGTGCACTGCGGACTTATGTAGCTCAACTTTGACCGAATGAACTTCAGCAACTGAAGGCAGTCCCATGAAGAGCCACTCAGCAATGACATTGATTAATTCTATTAGCTCCACATTAAGCTCATGCGGACTGCCACATATGCAGCATTGTGTATGAAAAGGTCCCAAGAATGGCCTGAGATCCCCTGAGCTATAGGGGAATGCTCACAGTGCTAACCCCCTACTGCAAAGGAAGGCAACCTTTGCAGTGAAGATTATGCAGGATGGCTGAAGGCCAATCCACCAGTAGAGAAGCAGCAGCAATAGCAACTTGGAGATCCCGGGAACTCAACACAGGGAATGACTGAAAGAGGGCTCCTACTCCATAAGTCAGAGAGTAATAAGTCAGGGTGGACAGGACAACCATAACTGGCCACTAACTGGTGAGGAGATCAGAGGTATAACCTAGCCTCATTTTGAGAAGGCAGAAGTAGAACACAATACATTCCATGTCCAAAATCCTGCTAAAGGGAAGGTGCTCACTCATCAACAGAACACCGCTGATGTTCTGCCACATGACCTGCAAATTTCAATGCTCTGACGCAACAGTGCAGTTACTCTGCAATCAGCACTTGCAGAACTGCCAAAGCTGACTGGATCCTTGCGGCCACCAATAATCTCACAGCTGATAACATTAGTGACACTTGAAAGGTAATAAATACCAGTCCAAGCTTCTGCACCAGGAGGACATGCCAAGTCCTAAGCAGGCCTTTAAAGCTATAGTAGCTCTCTAATGGAATGGATGAGCTGACAGTGATGTGCTTTAGGAAGAGTGGTGCTGAATACCAGAGAAGAGAGACCTACCCATCTGAGTAACAAGGAAAAGGGCAGAAGCAATTAGGGCTTCCTTTAGAAGCTGTAGAATACGGCACCTAATCATCCTCAGGTGAGCACCATGTGCCAGACCTCATTGGGATGCAAAAATGCTTTATCCTCCATGCAAATTGTCCTCAGCCACAAGGTACAGAGACAGCAGCATGGTGGGTGCAGGAAAGGAATATAATAATCTGTGCCACACACAAGTACCACAAGATGCTGCACAGTCATTACGTACTGAAACCCATGAATAAGCTAGCCTGCCAGCCAGCTTGACGAAAAGTGTGGCTGCTTTTCCCCTAGAGGGATCTTACTGTCTTTTAGGGGATATACCGAAGAAGCTCCTGAGACCTGAGAGAGATGCCAGGCGTCTACCTTCTCCAATTTTTTTTTTTTTTTAAACCACCTGAAAGACCGGAATTTGGGAACTAAAGCAACTTGTATCTTTAAACTGGGCTGCTATAAAGCTTAACCAGTTGCCCCTTGAACTGCGATCAAAGACATTACTGGACCCAATATGGCAGCATCCTGCCAAAAGCACACCGTCATGCCCTCATACTAGACCAACTGCAGCACTCCATCCACCGGCTCCAAGGAGCTTTTCCAATCGTTCCATTAACACCACCACTGCAGCCCCAGCTGCTAGGACTGACCTACAGCTGCTGCCTCCAGCCACACATGTCTGCTGCAAGGGACTGGCTCCAACACCACATACCGGTTCGGTATTCCAATCCGAAGCAGTCTCACATGATTTCAGCTCTCTCCAGTCAGCGCTTATGCCACAGCCGAATCCAGCACTTTTTTTTTTTAAAACAACTTTATTAGCACTTCAGCAATCTCTCCTCCTCACGCCCCTTCCCAAACATAGGGGAGGAATGCAGAGGGAACTGCAACCAAAAACTGAACATGGGATAGTTTTCCTCCCCAACTGCCCCTTGGGACTCCAACAAAAAGTAGGGGAGGACAATGACAGAGGATACTGCAGCTAAAGATGTAGCCAATGAAGCAGCTTGCCATCAACTTCCCCTGGGTCCCCTCTCAAAGATAGGGAAGGATCACATTCCCCAAATGAAAATGACAGGGAGTGGGGGGAGGGGAGAATGGTACCATCAGGTTTGTAACCCAGGGTGTCTCGATCTGGCCTCAGCTAAGTCCAGCCCTCTTATTTCCTCTAAATCCTCATTCAAATAGGACCCTCCTCTCCACAGGATTTCCAAAAATCACCAGATCCAGTCTACACAGGTCTACTCACCTACCATCTGCTAGAGACTGAGAAATACTGGATGGCTAGGGGCTGCATATGATCCTATAAAGGGTGATATTATCAAACCTATGGTTAAAGAGTTTCCATCTGCTGGTAGGTGTGTGTAAATCCATGCATCTGGACTGATCTGGAGGTAAAAGGGCATTTTATTTTGTTTTAAATGGAAATTAAATACCAATAAATGAACTGTGGACATGACTACAACCCTGAAAAGAATAGCACTGAAACAGATGGAGCCTAATCAGCAGCAAAACTCACTACTTTCTGAATCTTTTTCTTAGGTCACAGAGTCAACTTTTTGACTGAATTAATCAAGGTCAGCGAGGAAGGCCTGAAAACTCTCCAGCTGGGTCCCAGTTGTCCAATGTATAATCCAAAAGCACATATTACATCCACAGAACTTATGACCTTTCTCGATAGTAACACTTCTTCTGATGGCCTGAGATGGGCCTTCTGCAGGAGTATCAGAAAGACAAAGCCACATGCCTGTTTCCTACATATCTTCAGAGATAAAATGAAAACACTTACTTCAGAAAGGACTTAAGCAAAAATAAAACTGAGTGAGCCATAGATTCTCATTCATTCCTTCTAATTGTTACCCCTGCTTCCAAGTGCTTTGGTTGAAGCCACTATTCCAAGGATTGTAGCAGTCACTTGGACTCTGTCTCGGAGTCCACCTGTGGCTTGTGTCCACTGGTCCCTGAGGCACCACTGAGCTGTTCACATGTGGAGGCGGGCATCCGGTGTCTCATGGACTGTGGAGGCCATGTGGCCGAGGAGGCGCAGGAAATGTCTGGCTGATATTTGGGACCTGCGACTCATTTGACGTGCCAGGGCCAGGAGTCTCTGTGCCTTGTCTACTGGCAGGTAAGCCCTTGCCTGAAAGTTATCTAGTCTGGCCCCAATGAACTCTAGTTGTTGAATGGGCACTAGGGTAGACTTGGGGTAACTGATTACAAACCCTAGATGCTGAAGCACCTGAATGGTGCGAGATGTGGCCTGTTGGACCTCCATGGCTGACGTGGCTCTGATGAGCCAGTCATCTAGGTAGGGGACGACAAAGACTCCTTGGATTCTGAGGAAGGCGGCCACCACCACCAGGCACTTTGTGAATACCTTGGGGGCAGAGGCCAGGCCAAAGGGAAGTACTCTGTACTGATAGCAGTTTCCTCCCACCACAAAGCGTAGATATTGTCTGTGGTCTGGATGAATTAGGATGTGTGTATACGCATCCTTTAGGTCTAAGGAGCATAGCCAGTCTCCCTGGCGGAGGTAAGGCAGCAATATTCCAAGTGAAAGCATCTTGAACTTCTCCCTCACCAGGAATTTGTTTAAGTTGCGCAGGTCGAGGATGGGTCTGAGGCCTCCTGTCCTTTTTGGTACCAGAAAGTACCTGGAATAGAAGCCCTTGCCCTGTAGGTGGTGGGGCACCGGTTCTACCACCTGATCATCGAGAAGACCTGCTAACTTCTTCAGAAGGTGGTCCCGGTGAAGAGGAGACCTTAGAGGCTCTCCTGGAAAGTATGGAGGTGGCAGCTGGGTCAAATGGAGAAGATAGCCTTGATGGACTATATGAAGGACCCAGGCGTCTGTGGTGATGGCTGGCCACCTGTGGGCATACAGGGCAAGCCTTCCTCCTGTGCATTGTCTGACTCCTGTGGTGAGAGGGACTATTCCTTAAGAGTCAAAAGCCACTCCCAGGCTGAACCGGAGCCTGGGGTTTGGGGGCTTTCTGCTTACGCGGGCCATGCCCCTGTCCCTTGGCCTGCTGCCCCTGTTGGGGAGGCGAAGAGGACTGAAATGGGGGGGGTAGCTTCGGTAAGCAGCACCCTTCCTCCGGAAAAAGGGCTTCTTACCCGAGCCCTTCTTTTTAGAAGGGGCAGAAGTCTTCTTTGAGAGCCATGTCCTGGTCATGTACTCGGTCTTGAGCTCAGCAGCCTTTTCGTTCATGGGTTTGCCAAAGAGGTTCTCTCCCCAGCATGGGACAGACCAATTTGTCCTGAACCCACTGCTCGAAGTCCGACGACTGTAGCCATGCATGGAGGCGTGCACCAATGTCTGCTTCTTCTACCCAGGCCGCCACCGCCTCGAACCCGTCATAGGCAGCTCAAGTCATCAACATCGAGCACTCACAGACTCCAGTGGATAGGCTCTTGAAGCGCTGCAAAGGTCCCTCGGAGAGACCAGCTGAGAACCTGGCGATTTCCTTCGCCAGATCTCGCAGGTACATGCCCATGTAGAACTGGTATGCCTGGATATGACATGTCAGCATAGAACCCTGGTAGCACTTCCTGTCAGGAGGCACCGAGGAGTGCGTCATCTGGCTCTTGAGCCGGCGCATGGCCGATTCCACAACCATGGAGCTGTGTGGCAGTTGTGCTTTTTAGAACCCAGGGCTCTTGTGGACCCGATACATCGAGTCGATCCGCCTGCTGATCACCGGCATTGACGCCGGCGTCTCCCACATGCGGAGCATCAGTCGCTACAGGATCGGAGGCACTGGTACAGTAAGGGCCTCTCTTCGGCTCGAGGATCCTCTTCGGAATCTGCAGGGAATGCCAAAGCCTTTGACATGTCCCTTACGAAGTCCAAGAACCTAGTGTCCTCCAGGGGGAACCTTCTCCGAGGCTCAGACATTGGGGAATCGGAGGGGACGTCCCTGTGCCGGCAGGTGTCCGGGGACTCTTCTTCCTCAGTCTCCCAGCCCGATGCCTCCGAAGAGGAATCGAGAGGCTCCGGTCTTGAGGACTTCAGCTTTGACTGCCCTGATGCCGGTGGAACCGGCGGCGACAACCTCAGTCCCGAACGGGAGGTCAAGGGAGACCTCGGCTGAGGATCAACTCGAGTACGCATGGTCTCGAGGATCGGCTCAGCCTCTGGGGTCGACTTGGATGTCGGTGGCCAGGGCAGAAGGACCGGTGAGACTGGCTATCAGCGCCCGCTGCTGCTCCATGAAGGCAGACATACTGCGCTACAGGGCCACCATTCTGAGACCAAGCTCAGAAGGCTCCCCAGCCACCGAGTCGAGGGCGGTTCTCCCGGAGGAGAGTCCTCAATGAGGACAGTTGTTACGTGCCTTGGCTGCTCCGTATCCCGTCGAGGAAGCTTCGCTGGATGCTCCATCTCCAAGGATCCGGGCTTGAGCTCGGGGCTCCGCGACCGGTCCAGGGAGGAACCAGGCCGTTCAGAGCTATCCAACGACGACGCCTTCAAGGATTTTTTCTTCCTTCGATGTTCCTGCGAGGGAGACCCCCTCTCCGAGGAACCTCTATGGCACTCGGGCTCGGGCTTGGAGTGTTCCCCCAGAGACGTAGAGGCCTCAGACAAGGTCTGGGCCCGCAAAGGTACCGACTCAGCAAAAATCCTATCATGCTGCTGCTGGTAGCTTCTCAGGGCCTTAGAGGACATTTTCCTACACGGGCCACAGACCTTTGGGTCATGGTCAGGCCCAAGGCACAGGAGACAGCAGTCATGTGTATCGGTGAGGGACATTAATTTTGTGCACCGATCACATTTCTTAAACACGCTGGCAGCCATCGGGGGAAAAAGGGCCCCTGCGAGGTCAAACACTCGGGCTGCCAGTGAAAAAGAAAAAGAGCGCTAACGCTAGTCACGAAGGACAAAAACTGAAAAATCAAACCGGACTCGATACTGATGTACCGAGCCGAAGGCGGGAAGGGGAACCGGTGTCGAACTGGAGAAAGAGATGAAACTTAAGTATTTTAAACACTTTTTTCGTGGCAAGAACTGGACTACGTCTGAAGGGCTCTGCGGAAAAAAGGAGACTGAGCAAGATGGCACCCTTGGGCGGGAAGGGGACTGCGCATGCGTGATGCAATTCCCAAAGGCTTTCTTAGAAAGCTGGGGATTTGCTCCGCACGAGGGTTCCGTCGGCACCAACGTCACCCATATGTGAGGACTGACTTCCTGCTTGTTCCCGGAGAATGGAGGAGTTTTCTTGTTCATACATCCAGTTTTTCAAGATCTTTAAGAGGACAGTCTACAATTCCACAGCTGTATGAGAGTACAGGAATTTACAGCTGATTGATGGCTTGTACCTTTAGTGATGTTAAAGCACTTTTCAGCAACTATTTTAATCTCCTGTAATATCCTTTACAGACCTTTTTCTCAATTTCTGCTTGAGTCTCATTCCTTCCTCTACTCCTAGATATTTAAATATGCCATCCTGTTCAAGTTTCTTGATGTCACAGCCTGTAATCAGAGAAATGTTTTGGATTTTGCTCACTTTTCCTCTGAAAGTTGCCTTAGCACATTTGTCAAGGCCAAAGGTCATTCTGATGTCATTTGAGAATTTTTCACTATATGGACTTGCTCTGCAAATTGTTGGTTGCTGGAACTGTAGAGCTTCCGATAGTCTACAAACAGCAAATAAGATGTTATCTCTGGGTTGTTACCTTCTATAGGAGTCAAGCTAAATCCGTATCCCAAAGAGTTGATGAACGTACTCATTGGATCAAGCACCATACAAAACAGAAGCGACAGAATTTTCCTGAAATATTCCTCACTGGATCACGATGTTAGTGAATAATGTGCCAACCACCTTCATACTTCAAAGAATATGGTTTGCCACATTGTCATGGTGACCTAATGTACTCTATCAAGCCAGGAGTTATTTTATACATTTCAAGGAATTTATTATCCAAGATTGTGAGACGCTGTCAAAAGCTCTCTTATAATCAAATCCATGCTGTATTGAGATTTCAGCCTCTCTTAGCACTTGCCGTGATGGCCTTACCACATGCCTGCTTCCTACATATCTTCAGTGAAAAAAATAAAGAAAATTTACTTCAGAAAGGGTTTAAAAAAATAAATAAAAATGAGTGAGCCACAGCCTAAGCTAACAGAGAGCCTGCTGCAATCAATATGGGGTGATTCACGACCTCAAAAACAAAAAAACTTCAGAGTATTGCCCGTTTAATGATGTTTTATGTACATAAGAAGTTATGTTTTTATGTAAGTCATCATGAGCAAAATGTTGGATTCATAGTCTATAAACATTCTTAAATCAAATTAGAACGCACAGAAATCACTTGACTTAATAAAAGGAAAACCAAAGGAGAAAAATGAGCAAAGGTGCAAAAATGCAATAAGACTCCTCAGAAGATGAACACAATCAAAAGTGTGTGGAAGCTGGTGTATTGTTACAGGGCACTTTCCCATGTATGCTTGGAAACTTTTTCTGGAACACACTCCAGATGGTCTGACAAGTGGAGGAGTGGCCTAGTGATTGGGGCAAGGTACTTCAGGCCGGAAGGTCAGGGGTTCAAATCCCACTAGAGGACAGCAACCTTGGGCCGGAAGGACTGGGGTTTCTAGTCCCACAGGTGCTCCTTGTGGTCTTGGGCAAGCCACTTAACCCTCCATAGCCCATGTTCCTGTAAATAGTTATCTCCAAGTTATAATGCCCTGTTCAATGTAAACCGCACTGATGCAGAAGAGCGCGGTATATAAGAGAATGTAAATAAATAAATAAATAAATGCAATGCTATTCTTGTGATATCTATATGACAGCCCACTGATGGTGTTCACCTTCAAAATGCTGATATAAGTTAAAAGTAGACAGATGCTTAAGAACCTATATCAAGAGACAGAAACTGCCAAAAAAGGGAACATATGGGGAGACTATACTTTCCTTAAATTAATGGGATACTCCTATACAAAACCATCTTAAGTCTTCAGCTGACGTTACACAATGAAAAAAAAATTGAAGGGAAGATACAATTTAGAGTAATGTTACATTGCTCTAGTCTAAGCAGAATGGGATTAGATTAGTTTGTCTCTTATGTATACCTTTGAGACACTATGAATATTGATTATATACAGAATTATGTCTGAGAAAAGTGAGGCCTGTGGAGACAGGAAAATATTAATGTAAGTGATGTGTGCTTTGTGTAAAAAAGAAGGAACCATTTAAAACATTCGCTACACAATTTTGTGAATGTCTTAACGATGGTAATCAATGGTAGAAAACTCTTAAAAATAAATTATTTGGTTCTTAAAACAATTCAAACATTAAACAAAGCAGCTTTACCTGGGTGCATAGGTGGCATGTCCATTGTGGGCCTCCCAGACATCATTCGTGGATCCATGTAAGGCTGCATCATAAGCCAACGGGGATCAAAGCCCATGGAAGCCAGATGCTGAGGATGTGGTCCCAATGGTTGATACAGAGGTCTGTGCTGTGGAGGCTGAACAGGGCCACTGGAAGGCTGGGACTGTGCAGTTTGGGCAACAACCCCTTGCTGCTGTTGCCACTGCTGTTGCTTCATCTGTTCCTAAAGAAATGGGTGAAAGAAGAATTAAATTATATATTTTTCTCCCCCTTTTATTTTTACGACATTCACAACTGATTTTGTATTCTAATCTAGCTGCTAAATTATATTCTGTAGCAGATTACTATACATGGTATACATTTACCTTCAGTTTAAGCAAACAGGAAACTGCTTGTAGTAAGTATTTAAAGGCAACTATTCTACAGTTATATAAAGTTGTTTGCAAAGTTTAGGCACCCCTGGCCAAATTGTATGGTTCACTGAATCCCAAAATGAACCGAAGCTGACAACCTCTACACAGTAAACGTTCAACAACATTTATAAACCACATCACTGAGCAAACCACTCTGTGCGATATACAAAGGAGAAATTAGGTCTTACCTTGAATTCTCTCCAGGCCAGTCCAAGAACTGTAAGGTAGTCAACCTCCTCCAGCAGCTGAGGACTGAACTCACCAAGTCTTGCTGACAGCCATCCAGCTCCCCCTGGCTTCAGAGACTCAGTTCACTATTGTCAAAGCAGCTCCTCTAACACATTTGTTCCTAATCTAAGTTACCAAAACTAACCAACTCGAAGCTTAACTAAAAACAAAGAAACAAACTGTCCTTACTTATAGCTCCAGCAGATTTAGTCTCCCTTATTCTCTTCTCTTCACCGTTATTTTTTTATACATATTCCAGATCTGAGTGTTAGTCCTCCTCCCCCCAATCATCAGGAGCCCCAAAATCAGCTCCGTTCCAACACCGCGCGGACTAAACCTGAGGGCACACCTACTCATTGTGGTAATCCTTAGCACTGAATAGTTTCTTCCGCTGAACACGATTACCTTACAGAACTAACGAATCCAATAACTGGGAGGGCCCTGGACGGGCCCGGAGAGAAGTCAAGGAAAGACAATTAGCGGGTAAGACCTAATTTCTCCTTCCTCTTCGTCTCTCTGGGCCAGTCCAGGAACTGTAGGGAAGTACCAAAGCAGTACCTACTTTCGGGGGGGGGGGAGGGGGGGTCCCGCTAACCCCGCCACTATGGCAGCAGCTCCTACCTTCGCGTCCCCTTGTGCTTGAACATCCAACCGATAATGTTTCGTAAACGTGTGCAGACAACCAAGTAGCCACTCTACAAATGTCTGCCAGCAGAACCAAAGCAAACTCGGTCCACGAAGTCGCCTGGCTGCACGTAGAATGAGCCCAGATAACTGTGGGAGGCACCTTCCCGCTCACCTGATACGCCGCCGAAACCGCTCGCTTCACCCAGCGAGCAATCGAGGCCCTTGGACGCTGCCTCCCCTTTACGCACTCCTCCAAAAAGGACAAACAACCGGCCTGTCTTCCGAAAGGGCTCCGTCCTCCTGAGATACCGACGGAAGATCCTACCTAGATCCAGCTTCCTAAGCGTACTATCCATAAGTCCATTCTCTTGAGTCCGAAAAGTAGGTAAAAAAAAATTGGCTGGTTCAAATGAAAAGCAGACACCACCTTCGGGAGGAATGAAGGAACTGGTCTCAACAACACCTTCTCCGCCACAAACTGCAGGTAAGGTTCTCGACAGGATAGCGCTTGCAGATTTCAGATCCTTCTCGCCGAGCAGAGAGCTACCAAAAAAGCAGTCTTCCAAGAAAACTCTCTCAAACCAACGGTACCCACGGGCTCAAAGGGGGATTGCTCAAACGGGGGATTGCACCAACGCTTCTAGAACCAAATTCAAATCCCAAGCCGGCACTACTGGTCTTACTGGCGGCCGTACATTCTTCACTGCTCGTAAGAATCGCAGGACATCCGGGTGCAATGATAAGCTGCCTCCTTGCATTCTGCCTCTATAACAAGCCAGGGCTGCCAAGTGAACCCTGAGAGTGCTGAAAGCCAAACCTTTATCTGGACCCCCTTGCCAAAACGACAAGATGTCCGACACCTTTGCGCCAAAAGGCCTGATGCCACGCTTCGCACACCAAACCTCAAATATCCGCCAAATACGGACATAGGCAAGAGAAGTAGACCTTTGTTTGGCCTGCAACATGGTCTCCACTACCTCCGTGGAATATCCTCTATGCCTCAGGCGTTTCCTTTCAAGAGCCAAGCCGTAAGCGAGAAACGATCGACCTGCAGCATTAGAATAGGGCGCTGAAATAACAGATTAACTAGACTGGGAAGTCTCCAAGGTCGATCCACCAACAGCTGTATCAGGTCTGCATACCAAGCTCTCCTTGGCCACTCCGGAGCAATGAGGATCACCGATCCTCCGTGACTCGCTACCCTCCGAACAACCCGACCGATCATCGGCCACAGAGGAAACACAGAGCAGTCCTTCCGACGGCCAGGGTTGAGCCAGCCCGTCGAGGCCTTCAGACATGTGCTCCCTGCACCTGCTGTAGAGCCTTGATGCCTTTGCATTTCCGTGAGTGGCCATCAGATCCATGACCAGCTGTCCCCACCGCACCATGTCGTCATGGAAAACGGCCTCGTTCAGTTCCCATTCTCCTGGATCCAGGACATGTTGGCTGAGAAAATCAGCCTGTACATTGTCCTTCCCTGCCACATGCGCCGCCAAAAAAGCCAGCAAATAGAAACATAGAAACAGAGAAATATGATGACAGAAAAAGACCACATGGCCTATCTAGTCTGTCCTTCCATATCAACAACTAAAACAGTCGCCTTTTTACCTTTATAGAAACATAGAAATATGACAACAGAAAAAGACCACATGGCCAAATGGCTTTCTGCCCACTGCATCAAGAGCTGACTCTCTTCCAGCAAAACTGCACTGCTCGTGCCCCCTTGCCGATTGATACAGGAAACCGTCACCACATTGTCGGAGACAATGCGCATCGCCTTCCCTGTCACTAGACTGCCGAACTCCTGAAGTGCCAGCCGCACTGTTCTCATCTCCAGTTGATTGATTGAGCATCCGCTCATTTCCATCGACCAGCGGCCTTGTGCTACTTGGGACATACAATGCGCCCCCCAGCCGAAGAGACTGGCATCCATGGTAACCAACACCCAATCCGGCAATTCCAGAGGCATCCCCGCCTGAAGATGCCTGGGATCCAACCATCACCGTAGACTGTCGCCTGCCGCCGCCAAGCACACCAGCTTTCTTCCCAGCAAGTGCTCTTGCAGTGACCATCTGTAGAGCAATGCCCGTTGCAGGGGACGCATATGTGCTCTGGCCCAGGGCACCAGGTCCAATGCCGCCGCCATGGAGCCTAGGAATTATAGGTATCTCCACGCCATCGGAGCCTTGATGTGTAAAAACGCTGAAACCTGCCTCGTTATCTTCTGTACTCTGTCCTCTGGCAGAAAAAAGGCTCCCACACTTGTATCGAACAATGCCCCTAGATATACTAGGCGTTGCACTGGAAGCAACTGACTCTTGGCTTGATTTACTACCCAACCTAGGCTTTCCAGAAACTCTACTACCCGTGCCATCGCTGACACTGACTCCGCCACCGACCCTGCTCGAATCAGCCAGTCGTCCAGGTAGGGATGAACTTGGATACCTTCCTTTCTCAACGCCGCCGCAACCACCACCATCACCTTTGTGAATGTGCACGGAGCCATAGCGCCCAGAACTGAAAATGCCCCATGGACACGACAAAACGCAAATATCTCTGATGCTCTGGTCTGATTGGAATGTGCAGATACACTTCCATTAGATCTATGGACAAAAGGACCTCTCCCGGCCTTACCTACTGGACTACTGACTGCAGAGTCTCCATTCGAAAATGCGGTACCCTCAAACAGCGGTTCACATGCTTGAGATCTAGAATGGGTCAAAAAGCCCCTTCCTTTTTGGGCATCACAAAATAAATCGAGTATCGACCTAAGCTGTACTGGTCTGGCAGCAATGGAACCACCGCTTGAAGATGCAGCAAACAATGAAGGGTGTCGTTTACCGCCTGTCTCTTTGACGAAGAGCCGCATGGAGACACCATGAAGGCCTCCGCTATTGGATGCGCAAACTCCAGCGCATACCCCTCGCGGATAATTTCCACCACCCACTGGTCTGTCGTTATGGTGGCCCTGACGGAGTGGAAGCCCTGCAAACGTCCTCCGATTGGAACCTCCCCCTGGACCACCCTCCTTTCATTGCGGCTTCTTTGGAGGGTTCTGCTGAGATCCAAAATAGCCCCGTCCGAACCCCCTAGCCCAGGAATGGGCAAACTACGGCCCGCGGGCCGTATACGGCCCGGCAGACCTTTTAATCTGGCCCGCGGAGCGCTAGCTAATTTATTCATTTATTCACCTCACTTTCTAGAGGACGCAGCGTAATCTCGCGATGGCCGGCTAGTGTAGTGCAGAATCCCAAAATGAGTGGGGCAAAGAAAAGAAAAGTGGACAGTGAATGCAGTGTGTTTAATAAGGAATGGATAGCAAAATATTCTTTTACGGAAGTCCGATCAATGGCTGTATGTCTCATATGCCAGGAAACTGTTGCGGTTTTCAAAGAATATAATATCAGCCGTCATTTTGCCACGAAGCATGCTAACTATGCTAGCAAGCAGTCGCCCCAAGAACGGGGGTCTACAGCTCGGAGGTTGATGGCTAAATTACAGGCTCAGCAAAATTTATTTCACAGACAAACTGCGATTCAAGAGTCAAGTACCAAAGCAAGTTTTATGCTCTCATTCAAATTAGCAAAAGCTAGTAAACCCCTCTCTGAAGGAGAGTTTTTGAAAGAATGCATGATAGAGACCGCAGGTCTTTTGTGTCCAGAGAGCAAAGACAAGTTTGAAAAACTCAGTTTATCACGCAGGACAGTGACTCGTCGTGTGGAACTGATTGATGAAAACATAACAAACAAGTTAAATAATATTGCAGAGTCCTTTAAATTATATTCGCTAGCACTGGACGAAAGTACAGACATAAAAGACACAGCTCAGCTCTTAATTTTTATCCGAGGGATTAGCGACAGTTTTGAAATAACAGAGGAGTTTTTGGCCATGGAGCCACTTAAAGGAAAAACGCGGGGAGAAGATTTGTATGACCGGGTGTCTGCTGTCATCAAGAGTATGAAGCTACCTTAGAGTAAACTTGCTAATGTCACTACGGATGGATCTCCAAATTTAACTGGAAAAAATGTGGGATTGCTGAAAAGAATTCAGGATAAAGTGAAAGAGGAAAACCCTGAGCAAGAAGTTATTTTTCTCCACTGCATCATACACCAAGAATCTTTGTGTAAATCTGTATTACAGCTTAGTCATGTTGTGAATCCAGTTATAAAGCTTGTTAACTGCATACGAGCAAAGGGACTTCAGCACCGTCAGTTCATTGCATTTCTGGAGGAAACCGACGCAGACCACCAAGACTTGCTTTACCACTCTCGTGTCCGCTAGTTGAGTTTGGGCAAAGTGTTTAAACGAGTGTGGGATCTTAAAGAAGCGATTGATACATTTTTGGAGTTAAAGGGGAAGTCTGATGATTTTCCAGAGCTGAGCAACAAGAATTGGCTGTGTGACTTTGCGTTTGCTGTTGACATTTTTTCCCACATGAATGAGCTTAACGTCAAGCTACAGGGAAAAGACCTGTATATTCACGACATGTATAGTAATGTAAATGCCTTCAAAGCCAAGTTGACTTTTTTTTCTAGGCAAATTTCAAAGAAAAACTTCTCTCATTTTCCCACACTAGCCACACAGGAAAAAGGCCATCCAAAATGTGAATAAATATAGCAAATCACTGAATGACCTGCATGAAGAATTCTGACGTCGTTTTTCAGATTTGGAAAAAATTGAAAAGTCACTTCAGCTGGTGGCCTGTCCCTTGTCACAAGACCCAGAAACAGCACCACAAGAAGTGCAATTGGAACTAATCGATCTTCAATCTGATGCAATCTTAAAGGAGAACTTCCACTCTCTTCCACTAAAAGAGTTCTATGCCTCACTTAAAGATGACTGTTTTCCAAACCTCCGGGGGATGGCACAGAAGATTCTGGCCTTGTTTGGCTCGACCTACATGTGTGAGCAGACGTTCAGCGTCATGAACATCAATAAATCCCGTCACAGATCCCAGTTAACTGACCAACACCTCAGATCTATTCTGCGAATTGCAACAACAAAGCTATCTCCTGACTTTGATGCCTTAACAAAAAAGGGAGACCAACAACACTGTTCCCACTAAAATTGAAGGTACTATTTATGAAAGAAATACATTGCATAAAAGTTTTGTAAAATAACTCTTTTTATGCTTTTCTACCTTAAATTAATCTAAACATTTAATGTTACAAATTTAAATTTAATTTATATTAATTCACACATACACACCGTCCATCTACTCTTGGTCCGGCCCCCGGGTCCAATATATGAGCCCATTGCGGCCCTCGAGTCAAAAAGTTTGCCCACCCCTGCCCTAGCCCCTCGAAAGGACTGACCGACCTCTTGTTACAAAATGACCTCTCTGATAGGGAGTAAACCGAGACCCTCGGAACCTACGAAACGCTCTGCAGAGTCCCAGGTCTTGCACCCTTCGGACAATCCTCCAGTAGACGCCCTCCTTTGGAATCTCCCAAATCCTTCACAATCTTTTCCAACGCTTCCCCAAAGAGCAGCTTGCCCTTATAGGGGAGCTTACTAAGGCGCGTCTTGGAAGATGTGTCTGCCGTCCAATTTCTGAGCCAGAGAAATCTCCTAGCGGCAATCACGGACGCCATAGCTTTCGCCAAAATCCTGACCAAATCATAAAACGCATCTGCGAGGTATGCCGCCGCCGACTCTAATTTCGCTCCCTCTGCAACCGAAGCCTCCTCCCCCCTCAGGGGAAGAGTCCCCTTGGAGCCACCGAATGGAAGCTCTGGACACACAAGCTCCACAAGAAATTGTGAGTCTATTTGTCATGCCTGTAGTTTGTGAAAGTAGTCTGTTCTGTTTTCTCCTATCTTTGCTATCTCTTTCTCCTACTCTGTCCTATCTTATTAATGGTGTTCTTTTCCTATTTTCCGTAACATAAATGTAGGATTGTAAACCGCTCTGATGCTTCTTGGCCTGAGCGGTATATCAAATGTAATAAACATAATAAACATAACACAAATGGACGCCTGCAGAGACAGAGCACTAGCGTCAAACGCCTGCTTTAGCAGAAACTACAACTTTCCATCATGTAGATCCTTCAAAGCTGCTCCGCCTTCCACCGGAATCGTAGTCTTTTTAGTCACTGCCAAAACTAGCGCATCTACCTTTGGCATCCGCAGCATCTCTCTCTCTCTTTCTGCGGCACCGGGTACAAACGGCTATCGCCTGCCCCCCCCGCAGCGGAGCTTCCGGGCATTCCCATTCCGATTCTATCATCTGTTTAATTACCCCATGGACCGGAAAACACTTCTGCTCTGCCTTGAAACCTTGGAGCAACGGATCTTCTAGCGGTTCTTCTTGAACTACCGGCAGGATAATATTCAGGGACGCCAGTGAATGTGCAATAAGCGCCCCCAGTTCTTCTTTCTGAAATACCCTGAAAATATTGGGGTCCTCTCCTGGACCAATCTCACCTTCCTCCAGCTCCCCTGACCACTGATCTATACCGGATTCTGAGAGGATCTCTCCTTCCTCTGTCACCGGCGGAACAGGATCCTGCTGACCGAAGCCATCAGCAGCAGTCTCCCCTGACCAGCTCCTCTGAGGACCCCTCTCCAGGATCCAGTGGGCTGCCATCCCTCCCAGATAACCCTAACAGACTGGAAGGAGACTTTTTCCCCTGTGACTGCTCCAATTTCAGACAGTATGCCTTATGTAAAGAAAGAATTAAATCTGCAGAAAATAAGGGCTGCAAAACCCCCTGCACCGCTATTACTGGAGTCTGAGCGACAACCTCCGCTGGAGTAGGCTTCTTCGACTTAGATTTCTTTTTCACTGACTTTCCCTGTAGCGCGGGAGAAACGGCCGCCTCCTCTAAAATGGCCACCGTTCCCGCCTTCTCCGCTGTGCTTTGCGGCTTGTTCAAGTGCCCCAATGACACTGTGGTATCCTCCATGTTCCCGGAATGAACGCCGGCACTCTACTGCTGTCAGTCTAAAGAAACCACCCAGCCCCGGGCCCTAGAACCCCGGCGGTTCGTGTTACACATGCCCACTGCTGAGCCCGGCAGCATGCGCTGAAGATGAAAAACACCCGCTTAAATCTCCCGACGGCTGTGGTCTCTCGGCGCCGCAGACAGGCCTGCCCCCCCCCTACACAGAACCGTGCGCGAAAGGCAAGCTGCTGCGACGTACCTGTGCTTCGTGAACTGAACTCCCGGGACTCTCGCCTCCGCTGCTAGCAGGAGAGTTAGTCCGGGCTTCGGAAGAGGAGGAACTGACTCTGGGGCTCCCAGATGCTCTCACAATGCCGCCTACAGAGCCGATCCCCGAGGCAGGCTCTGCCTCTGCTCCGACCTCCGGCAGCCTTTTTATTTTTTTTGCACAGCTTACTGCAAACTAACAATTGCCTCTGTCCTGGCTATAATACCCTGCTAGGATAACCAGGGCTTTTCGGCTCTTTATTTTATTTATTTATTTATTTATTTATTTTTACTAATTCTACGTCTTTCCTCTTCATCTGACCGGGAGCCTGTCAGCACACGTCCCATCCAGCTGCTGAGGACTGAACGACTGAGTGAGTCTCTGAAGCCAGGGGGAGCTGAATGGCTGTCAGCAAGACTTGGTGAGTTCAGTCCTCAGCTGCTGGAGGATGACGACTACCCTACAGGTCCTGGACTGGCCCGGAGAGATGAAGAGGAAACAATATATATAAAAAGTACATAAAACCACCAGCAACACCCCAGCCCCCTAATCCAACCCTCCAACCTAACCCAACCCCCACTAATTAAGGCAGACCAGCCAACGATCATCCACTAATCTACCCCACCCAAAAAAGTTTTCAAAAACAAAAAAGAGTTTTCAAAAACAAGAGAGTTTTTCAATGCCTCCTAAATAATCACAAATCATGCAAAATACACAATTTTCCTGGCAACGCATTCCATAGAACCGGCGCCTAAACTGTAAAAGCTCTATTCCAGTGAACCATGTGCCTCAGCTGTTTATAGGAAAGAATGACTAAAAGTTGTTCCACCTGAGATCTGAGGCCGATCTGGAATGTATGGAACCACTTTATCTGACAAAAAAAGGAGGTGCCATATTATATAAACCTTAAGTACCAAAACAAAAACCTTAAATACAACCCAGAACTTCACAAGAAGCCAATGAAGCTCCTTCAAAACACGGGAAACCTGCATAAATTTCTGCAGTCCCTTTATCAACTTAGCTGCAGTATTCAGCATCAATTAAAGGTGTATTAAATCCTTCTGGGCCACTCTCAAAAAGGTGAAATTCTACTTATCAGATAAGGTACTCCCCATCAACAAGCCTTCGCTATTAAAAATGGCCTAATAAAAGAACCAGTGCAACCAGATGACCCAAACTCCATATCCACACAAGACATGGCGGACTTTATACAACTGAAGTACACACAAGAACCACTCAAAAAACCAACCAAGTTCAACTTACAATACAACACAGATGAAGCATGGGACACATTCCAAATTCCAACAAGAAAACAGCTTGACTCCATCATAGCCAACAACTTTGCTCATTGACCACTGTCCAGTTATTTGGATTAAGCAAACAAGAAAATGTCTAGTACCATACCTACAAAAGATCATCAAATCCTCATTCACTCAAGGATACCTCCCCCCCCCAACTCAAGCAAGCTTCTATTAGACCAATCATCAAGAACAATAACCTCAATAAAAGGGACCCAAGTACCTTCCGCCCAATATCCAGTCTCACATTTCTAACCAAAGTAATTGAGAAAATAGTACATCAACTACAGGATCACATAAACACATATGCCCCATTGGACCTCCACCAGTATGGATTTAAACAAGATCACAGTGTAGAAAATAGAAATTACACTTACCTGGTAATTGTAGTTCCTTGAGTGGCTTAAATGCCCGGGTTGAATGGGAAACCTGTTTTTGAACAAACCAGGCTCCATAGATGTAGTTTGAGATCACTCTGTATAAAACTAGCCCACATGCGCGGCGTTTTATAGCAGTTGGAGAACATCGAGTGAATCCGTGGTTGAGAAGAAGTACCCATGTGCATATAGGTAACGTTATGGAATTTCCTCAAAATGAAAGATATATGAAAGTAATACCTAATGAACTTATTTAAATTTGTAGTGCTTGACGTGTTCCCCTGAAGAAGCCGTAAAGCGGAAACACAGAAAATAGCGCGCCTGACAGCGTCGGGGTCGGCATTAAGAGTTGGATACCCTTTTGAAAGCTGAGCACTGCACTTCTGGGATATGAAAGTCGAAATCTCCTTTAAAAGCTAAGCACTAAATTTTTCTATTAAGAAGATGAATAATTACAACAGTGGCTGGTTAGAAAAAGGTCAATGTTTTAAGGGCTTTTGGTCCATTTTGACGAAGTTTTAAGAAAGTCAATGGCAGCCCGAGTTTCTGAGACCTTACCGCTGCTTGTATCACATTATTAAACTTCAAGTCAATGTAAGGGTTTATGATTACTTTCTAGTTGTACTGCAGAGAATTTATTTTATTTATTTTATTTATTTAACACTCATTTTTATACCGCATCTTCCAGAGATCAGTTGCGGTGTACAAATAACAACAATTAACAAAGCGAAGTTTGTTTTACATAGAACATCTTAAAAATATCATAATTAAACAGAGTTAAGTCTAGGAAACTAAACAGTGAATTTAAACTGGAACCGTGTTAAAACAATTAACTAACAAAGTGTAGTGTCTAAATACATAAGACAGTACATAACAGATACAACTATATACATGCATAAGTATTAGGGCATACGAGACTGGATCGTCATTTCATTAGAGCTTTGTGTGTTGTCCATTTAGGTGGGAGGTTTGTGCTTTGTGTGGTCAGTTACCTGTTTAGCCTTTATCTAAGTTGAGTGCAAGGTTTTCCATGGTGTTGTAGTGCTTAGTGAATAGATACGTTTTTAATTTTTTGCGGAATTCCATGATTTCTGTTAGAGAACGTAGATCCTCTGGTAGGGAATTCCAGATAGTTGGAGCTATGTGAGAGAAGGCTCTATTGTTGGTTAATTTATGTGCTTTTATGAAGTCCTTTGGAATCTTTAGTTTATTTAAATGTTCTTTTCTGTGACTAGGCTTAGGTGTTTCTTTGCATATTAGCTTACATAGTGTAGTCGGTGCCATGTTGTTTAATGCTTTAAATGAGGTTATTATTGTTTTGTATATTATCCTGCTTTGTATTGGTAACCAATGAAGGGATGCTAGTATTGGTGTTATGTGTTGAAGTGAGTTTATTTTTAGTATAATTCTTGCCGTTGCATTTTGGGCTAGTTGCATTCTTTTAATGTTCTGTTTTGAAATGCCCATAAGTATTAGGTTGGCGAAATCAAAGTGAGGGGTTATGATGGCTTGTGTTATATTAATGAAATCTTGTACAAATACTAGCGGGCGTAGTTGTTTGAGAATTTTAAGTTTGAAGTAGATTTTCTTTATGGTGTTTCTAATGTGGGTTTCCATTGTAAGGTGTGTATCTATGATAACACCTAGATATCTTATTTCATTTTTTATTTTAATTTCTTGATCTTGTAGTGTTATATGGGTTGGGGGGATAAATGATTGATTTTTTGTTACGATTAGGACTTCGGTTTTAGTATGGTTTATATGGTTTATGGTTTATGTTTATGGTTTATGTTTATTACCATAGTCTTATATTTACTCTGACAGAAGAGACCAGTAATGTCTTTGTGTTCCTTGAGTGACGACAGTTTAGTCCTCTACCACTGGGTAGTGCACCTCCTCCTGCAGCCTGGAGACTGGACCAATCAAAATCTTCACCTCACTGGGATTATAGAACTGGTATTCCCCATCATTCCCCAGTGAACTATTGACAAAGCAGACTCAACAGAACACCACATAAGTAGCTAACAAATTTTTTTTTTTTTTTAAACTAAAACTCTCCACAGGACAAAACCAGTCCCGAAAACCAACGCGGAGACTTCCCCTGTGAATGTTCCTCCCTCCTGCCGAGCCAAGAAACACAGAGAGAGACAGAAGAGACCAGGCCAGAAGGAAAACCTGAAGAAAAAACTTAGATCTTGCAGAAAAAACAAGAATAACTCACCTGTAACACGCCACTCTATGGTAACCACGTGCCGAGCTGCCCTAAGAAACTGAGGGCGGGAAGGAGGACTAAACTGGAGGAACGATAAGGAAATAGAAATTACACTTATCTGGTAATTGTAGTTCCTTGAGTGACGACAGTTTAGTCCTCTACCACTGGGATGTAACAGAGCAGTACAAATGGGAGGGACCCTGCCAGCCGGCACGCAAAACCGCCGACCCGAAGCAGGCGTCCTTCACTGCTAGCACATCCAGACGATAGTGCCTACTGAAAGTATGCAGCGACGACCAGGATGCCGCCCTACAAATCTCCACCGGCGGAACTAGGCTGTGCTCCGCCCAGGAAGCCGCTTGCGCCCTAGTAGAATGAGCTCTAAAGCCTACAGGAACCGGACGCCCCTGCAACAAGTAAGCTGAGGCAATCGCCTCCTTAATCCACCTGGAAATGGAATCTTTCGCTGCTGCTTCTCCTTTCCTGGGACCTCCAAACACAAACAGCCGATCAGACTTGCGAAAAGACTCTGAGACAGACAGGTACCGTCGTAACCCCCTTTTAACGTCCAGATGACTTAAACCACGATCCGAAGCCTCCCCACCCTCGGACTGGAGGACTGGAAGGGACACCGCCTGGTTCACATGAAAAGGAGTCTACACCTTCGGTAAGAACAAAGGCACTGGGCAAAGAACTACCTTCTCCCTAGAAAAACACAGGAAGGGCTCCCTACACGAAAGAGCTTGCAACTCTGAGATGCATCTAGCCGAACAAATAGCCACCAAAAATACTACTTTAAGCGTCAAATCTTTGACAGAAGCTTGGCGTAAAGGCTCAAACGGAGCCTTCCCCAATGCCCGCAAAACCAAGTTGAGATCCCACGGCAGCATGGAGATCCGACGCGCCGGACGGAGGTTGGAAACCGCTTTAAGGAAGCGAACGATATCGCCGTGAGCTCCAAACGACATGCCCTGGACCATACCTCTATAGCAGGCCAAGGCCGCCAACTGCACTCTCAGAGAACTGGCAGCAAACAACTTTTCGAAACCATCCTGCAAAAAATTCAACACCAATGGCACTGATGCCATGGAGGCACAGACCTGACGCCTCAAACACCAATCCTCAAATATCCACCAGATGCGAACACAGGCCAGCGAAGTCGAACGCTTCCGCACCTGGAGCAGGGTCGCTATGACGGACCTTGAATAGCCTTTCTTTTTTAGCCTAGCCCGTTCAATGGCCAAACCATAAGCGAGAAGTGATCCACCTCCGGCATCCGCAGAGGACCCTGCACCAGAAGGTCCAACGACACCGGCAGACGTCACGGAGCCCCATCCAATAACCTTATCAGTTCAGCATACCACAGACGCCGGGGCCAGTCCGGTGCCACCAAAAGCACCCTCCCACGATGCGCCTCGATTCGCTGAATTACTCGCCCGATGAGTGCCCACGGCGGGAACACAGAGAAGACTCGTCGTCGGCCAAGGCTGAATCAGGGCGTCGATCCCCTCTGACATGGGTTCCCGGCGCCTGCTGAAAAAGCGACTTGCTTTTGCCGACTGGAAGGTGGCCATGAGATCCATCACCGGTGCTTCCCACCGGAGAACCAACCAATCTTCGGGGACCGGAACCTCTCCTTGTCCTTATCCGCCAAGGGGTACAACTTGTTCATTATTCTCATCCCTTTAAGGCCCGCTTCAGGATGATCCCACTCATCCTGAATCATCTGGTCAATCACTTTATGGATAGGAAAAAACACCTGTGTTTGCCGCACTGCCTGGATAATGGGGTCTGTGGGATCCTCTTCGAATACTGGTTGCTCAGTGGTTAGCCTGAGCGTCTGCAGAGTCTCCATAATGAGGGCCGCCAATTCATCCCTCCGGAAGACCCGAATGATCCTCGCTTGATCCTCCGGCTCAGGGATCTCCCCTTCTTCCAAATCGTCCAAATCTGCATCCATGTCGACCTCTGGCTCCTCCCCCTCCTGCCAACCCGGCTCGGAAGGAGAGGGCTCTGTGGGAAGCGGTCTCTTGACCGCCCTTGCAACCCCGCCCTCGCACTCCGCGAGGCCGGACTGCGTACTTGGGGAAGGCAGAGGCGAGGCGCCCGACAACTGACCCTGTCGTCGATGACAAAACGCCTGATGCATGAGCAAAACAAAATCCGGACAAAACTCCTCCATCAGCATAACGAAGGTAGCATCAGAACTCGCCCCTGGGTAACCTGATGGACCTTCTGAGGCAGTCGTGGCTGGACCTGCCATCCAGGCCTCACCCTCTGGCTCCGCCACTGTTTCCAGAGGAGCGGATGCTGTGGGTTTCTCCATTTGCTGCTCCACACTGACGGATATTGTTGTGCAGCACCAGCAGACACCTGTTTCTGGACTCGTGCCCCTACGGGTGCCACAAATTATACACGGAGATCTTGCTGACATGGGCAATGAAACTGAACAGCCCCTAGCGCCCCAAGCTACGCCCAAAAAGAAGGGTCTGAGGGCTGTAAGCTCTACTCTCAGCTATTATTTATTAAAGGTAGTCGACCCAAACTGTCCCTTTAAAGATAGTTTGTTTTTTTGTATCCCAGGCACCCTTGCCACCTAGAAATGCACCCTGACCAAATGCAGCCTGAAGCCCTACGATCCCCAGCAACTGGAGCCCAGGATGCCCAGAAACCCAAAAGAAAGAGAAACTAAACCAGCAAAGAAAGAAAACGAAATAAAAACAGGAGAAAGGATTCCACACCAGGGGCTAACCTGAATTCGCTAATGCTTAACTCAATCCGGAAGCAGCCTCTGTCCTGGAGAAAGGCAACGCCGGCTCAAAAAATTCAGCGCCGGTGGAGACCGCGTGCTCAAAATGGGCACGGTGCTCACCCCACCTTTGGCACGCTCTGCCGAAACGCCTCACAGTCCCAGAGAACGGTCAACATACCTTTAGGCCGTGTCTCCCGGCCCCTCCGAACTGCGCCCGCTCAAAATGACACAGTTTGGAAGAACAGCGCTGCGATCGCCGGGGCTCCGGGACAGCTGCGAAAACCGGCAAATGTCCCGAGCCGGCTTCAGACGCTGCCTCCTGCAGCTCTGTAGAGATCGGGCCGCCTCTGGGCCGAGAAGGTAGCTCTACCCCGTTCAGTCCAGGGGAAAGAGAGCCTTCAGAAACAGAAATCTTCCAGAGAGTAAAAGGTCAGCTTGGCAAGGCAGGGAGAATCACTGGCACAGGAAGCCTTCTGCTTTCCTCTCCGCCTTTTTTTTTTTTTTTTTTTTTTTAAGTTACAGCCCCCAATTACCTTTAAACCAATTTGAACTAATGAAACAAAACAAAGAATCCCAAAGTAAGCGTTCGAAAGAAAAACAGCCTGCTCCTAATTAGATTAGCCAGCGAGCCCAGCACCTAGGCTCACCACGTCCACCTGCTGCATGGAGACTGGACACACTGGGGAATGATGGGGAATACCAGCTCTATACATCCAGTGAGGTGAAGATTTGATTGGTCCAGTCCCCAAGCTGCAGCAGGAGGAGGTGCACTACCCAGTGGTAGAGGACTAAACTGGAGGAACGATAAGGAACACTTATTACATCACTGATGGGCACCCTTGTTACAGGCATAGACAACATACTTCATGGCTTTGTCTTATGCTTCATTGATATCACTGCGGCTTTTGACGCCGTGAACCACAATACTCTGCTACAAAGACTCCAAGATACAGGAATAAATGGTACAGTATTAGACTGGTTTATCTCTTACCTGTTCCACCGTAACTAGCAAGTCAGAACCAAAAACAACCAGTCTAAACCTTTCACACAATACCAGGGTGTCCCACAAGGCTCGGCCCTCTCTGCACTATTAATATATACACCCAACCAATCTGCAACATAAGACAACATTCACTACAGAATATATGCGGATAACAACATACATATATGCGGATAATAACATGACTCTCACTTGGTTTGCAGCTTGTCATGCTGTGAGGGCTTGCGTGCATCAGTGATGCTGAGAGCTAACCAATCGGTAGTTTAACTACTGGCAGGGTCTCCCAAGATGGAAAGGTCTCAGCTGAGGTGCCAGACCAAGACAAATCACCCATCTGGGCAGCAGCAGAATGGGACAGTGTTGACGGCGGAGAATCACATTTTTGTGACAACAGCAACACCACCAAACTTAAACTGCGCGGAAGAAAGGCCCGGCAATCTACTTCTGTATCTTGCCATGAAAACCCAATGGATAGTTACAACAAAACAAATTGTGCTATGGTGCTGGAAGATGAGACCCCCGGGTCGGAAGTCACTCAACTAGCTACTGGGGAAGAGCTGAAGACTTTCCAGAGTAAAGCCAGCATTTATGATGTGGTTGGATCAAAGCCCTCGGGAAGTCTGACTGCTGATGTAGCTGCGCATGAAATGAGAGTCAGAAGCTGTAAAGATGTCTTACACATTGGAACATGGAACATACGAAGCATGAACCAAGGGAAGTTGGAGGTGGTCAAGAATGAAATGGAACGTGTACAACTTGATCTGTTGGGTGTCAGCGAACTGAAATGGACTGGCATGGGGCACTTTGCATCTGATGATCACATGGTCTACTATGCTGGAAATAAAAGACAAAGAAGAAATGGTGTTGCATTTATAATAAAGAAGAAACTTGCAAGAACTGTAATGAAATACAATGCAGTCAGCGAACGCTTAATCTCTATTCGTCTACAAAGATTGCCTATCAACACAACTTTAATTCAAGTATATGCCCTAACAACAGCTGCAGAAGAGGATGAAATTGAAGAGTTCTATGAACAAGTACAAGCTGAAATTGACAGAACATGCAAACAGGATATCCTGATGGTCATGGGTGACTGGAACGCAAAAGCTGGCAACAAAGAAGGCGGCAAAGTAGTTGGAAAGTATGGACTTGGCAACAGAAATGAAGCTGGAGAAAGACACAGAATTCTGCAAGCCCAATGATCTATTCATCTCAAACACCTTCTTCCAGCAACACAAGCGGCGACTGTACACATGGACTTCACCCAATGGATTATATAAAAATCAAATTGACTACATCTGTGGAAGTCAACGATGGAAAAGCTCTGTAACATCAACAAAGACAAAACCTGGAGCTGACTGTGGTACAGATCAACTACTAGTATGCAAACTCAAGCTAAAGTTGAAAAAGAGCAAACCACTCATGAATGCAGCAAAATATGACCTTGAGAATATACCACTGGAATTTAAAGACTGCCTGCAAAATCGATTTGCTGCTTTAGATACAAATGACAGAGCTCCGGAAGAGTTATGGAATGACATCTAGAAGGATGTGTTGGAAGAAAGCGAGAAGTCTCTACAAAAGGTGAAAAAGCAAAAACGGCCAAAATGGATGACGGAAGAAACTCTGAAAATTGCCCAGAAACGCAGAGAAGCTAAAGCCAGAGGAGAAAGAAAGACAATCGCAGAACTCAGAGATTTCCAACGTGCAGCAAGACAGGACAAGGAAAAGTACTATAATGACACTTGCAAGGAAATAGAAGCAGAAACTATTAGAGGAAGAAGATCGGCTTTCCTAAAGCTACGAGAGTTAAAGAAAAAGTTCCAGTCTCGAATTGGAAAGTTACAAGATGCTCAAGGTTCTATGTTGAATGATGCTGAGAAGATCAAGAAAAGGTGGAAGGAATATACAGAGCTTTTATATGATAAAGATCAAGTGGACCAACAGCCGTTTCAACCTGTACCTTATGCTCGGGAATCATTGGTGATGAAAGAAGTTGAAGCAGCATTGAAAGCCTTATCAAAGAACAAAGCACCAGGCATTGATAGCATTCCCATAGAAGTATTGCAGCAATCTGATGCAGCTGTTATCGTACTCACAAGGCTCTGCCAAGAAATATGGAAGACAATATCGTGGCAAACTGACTGGAAAAGATCTGTGTTTATACCAATACTAAAAAAAGGTGATCCAACTGACTGTGGAAATTATCGCAAAATCGCTCTGATCCCACATGCCAGCAAGATTCTACTGAAGATTATTCAAAAGACTACAACCATACCTGGAACAAGAACTACCTGAAGTGCAAGCAGAGTTCAGGAAAGGGCGAGGAACGAGAGACATCATTGCGGATGTGAGATGGATCCTTGAAAAGACTAAAGAATACCAAAAGGATATCTATTTCTGCTTTATCGACTATAGCAAGGCTTTTGACTGTGTAAACCATGAGAAACTCTGGGCCACATTAAGAAGCATGGGTATACCAGAACACCTGATCGTTCTCTTGCGCAATCTGTACATTGATCAAGAAGCAACAGTTCGAACGGAACAAGGAGAAACAGAATGGTTTAAAATAAGCAAAGGTGTAAGACAAGGCTGCATACTTTCCCCCTACCTGTTTAATTTATATGCAGAACAAATCATCAGAGAAGCAGGATTGTATGAAGACAACATAGGTGTGAAGATTGGTGGAAGACTCATCAACAACCTTCGCTATGCTGATACCACCACATTACTGGCTGAAAGTGAAGATGACCTGAAACATTTGCTTCTCACAATCAAAGAACAGTCTCAAAACGGGCCTGCACCTTAATGTAAAGAAGACAAAGATCATGACAACTGGCATCATCAACAGGTTCATCGTTGAAGGAGAAGAAATTGAAACTGTGAACAACTTTAACCTACTTGGATCAACTATCAATAAAGAACAAGCAGTCAAGAAATCAGACGACGCATTGCTCTTGGCAGAATGGCTATGAAAGACCTAGATAAGATTCTCAAGAGCAGAGATGTCTCTCTCCATACAAAGATTTGATTTGTTCAAGCCATGGTATTTTCAATAACATCATATGGATGTGAAAGCTGGACAGTGAAAAAGACAGATAGGAAGAAAATTGATGCCTTTGAATTATGGTGCTGGCGGCGAATACTGTGTATAGCATGGACTGCCCGAAGAACAAACCAGTCGATACTAGAGGAGATCAAACCTAAGCTTTCTTTAGAAGCTCAGATGACAAGACTTCGACTTTCATACTTTGGACACATCATGCAAAGAGAGAGATCATTAGAGAAAGACATTATGCTTGGCAAGATAGAAGATCAACGCAAAAGAGGAAGGCCAGCAATGAGATGGATCGATACAATAACAGCAGCTACGGGTCAACAATGAGCCGCCTGATTGAAGACCGAACACAATTTAGGATAGCTATCCAGAGGGTCGCCATGAGTCGACTCCGACTCGATGGCACTTAACATGATATTCACCCGCATTAATATCAATCATCCAGATTATTCACAAATCATAGCATGCCTCGAATCAATGTCAAAATGGCTCAAAGGACAGAACCTTTCCATAAACTTCAAAAAAAAATCTGAATTGATGTATATCACCAGGAACACCAAATTCCCCCCCCCCTCCCCAGACTCTATAAAAATCCTAGATCACACCCTAACCAACTAGCAAGAAGTTAAATATCTCGGAGTAACCTTCGATCAGTATCTCAGCTTCCAACCATACATAAAGCGGACAACCAGATCAGCCTACCACAAGTTGAGAACCCTACACAAACTCAAAACACTACTATCCAGCAGTGAATTCAGGACCCTGTGTCAGGTCACAGTAACACCCATAACAGATTACTGCAATGTCATCTACCATGGATTACCCAAGAAAACACTACTCCTCTTCCAACTGGTGCAAAACACAGCTGCAAGAGTTATAACTGGAACTGCTAAATACAGCCATATAACCACTACTCTCCAACTACACTGGCTCGCTGGCACTCACGCATTAAATATAAGATCAAAATAATCTTCAAGATACTAAACGACCTATCTCCACCGGCCCTTCAACCATTGATCATGAAAACACACCCAACCAGAACAAGAAGAGGAGCAGACAACACTCTCTTGGTAACTCCACCAAGCTTCAGAACAGCGAGACAATCCACCTGTAATAGAGCCTTCTCCATCTTCTCCCCCCAACTATGGACCTCCCCGCCGCAATACTTGCAATTAAAGACCTAATGGACTTTAGGAAAGCCATAAAACCCTACCTTTTCCGTGAATACTATGGTCCCACCTCACAAGAGCGAGTGCCAGATACTACTAATACAATTTCATAACTTATATCTGTTATGTAACTCTGCTATACCTCACATGGCTACAACGTACCTGTATATAGTTAAATGTATTAATTGTCCCATGTAATCTTCCAAGTTGTAATACCCTGTTCCATGGAAAAGCTTGTTGCTATGTTGTTCATTGTAAACCGCTTTGAATTAATAAGGCAGTATTAAAAAACCCCTGTTAAATAAATAAATAAATATCCTTTCCTCAAGTCCTGCTAGACCAGTCCAGACAAGTAGGCTGTGTTTTCCTACCAGCAGAATGGTGGAGACAAAGAATCAATGAAAAGCCCAGACTTCAACATCCCTCTCATGCCTCTTGTTTGCCTCAGCCAGAGGTCTCTACAGTATCTGTCCCAAAGATTATGAGAGAACATGGCAAGTCTCATACAACCTCAACCTGGGCAACAATGAGTAATCAGCAGAAAAGAACTATGCACAGTAAAGCATAAACAGAAGACTGTCAGTCAAAGATGGACCTGCAGAGCCAAGTATTATAAATCATAACAGACCCAAGAATACTACTGCAAAAGAACAAAGCAAACTATTCCAGGGGGCGGGCGGGCACTGGACTGGTCTAGCAGGACTCAAGGAAAGGACATTATCTGTTAAGTAAAAATGTCACCCTCCATATCGCACTGCTAGACCAGTCCAGACATGTGAAGCATACTAAAACTGTCTCCACTGGGTGGGAAGATGGCATAGCAGCCCACAAAACCTTAGAGCCACAGGCTGTGTCTGCCCGAGCGTGGACATTCAAGCAAAAATGCTTGACAAAACTTGAAAGCGATGCTCACATTGCTGCCAGACAACTGTCTGTAGAGGCTACTGACCTCTGCTCCACCTAAGAGGACACTTGTGCTCAGGTAGAATAGGCACGCAAATCCTCCAGAACCAGCTGGTTCCGTAACATATATGCAGAGGCAATGGCCTCCTTAATCCAGCACCTCAATTTAGACTTGGCTGCCAGATCAGCTTTTCGCGGGTCAGCAAACAGCACAAAAAGATGGTCTGACTTACGAAAAGAATTCGTAATCTCCAAGTACTGGAGAAGCACCCTCTGGACATGCACAAGGCAAAGATCCTTATCCTTCCCCCAACACTGCTCCTTAGAGGAGGAAGGCAGGCAAAGCACCTGGTTCACATGAAAGGGAGAAATCATCTTAGGTAAGAAGGAAGGAACAGGCCAAATGGAAACAGCCTCCTCAGAAAGAAAGGTAAAGATCTTGGCAAGACAGACTACAGCTCAGAAATCCACATTGCGGAACAAATCGCAACCAAGACGACAGTCTTGAGCGTCAAAATACTTCACAGCAGTGTGCTTCAATGGCTCAAAGGGTTCTAGCATCAGGGCACTGAGCACCAGACACAGATCCCAGGAAGGGAACACAGACACTGAACCCCCCTGGAGAAAGTACAACATATCCAGAGGTTTTACCAGCTTACCAGCCACTGGACCTCTGAAACAGGCCAAAGATGCCACCTGAATCTTCAGGGAGCTAAGAGAAAGGCTCTTTTCCAGATCATCCTGCATAAAGGCCAACAAAGACGGCACCTTAGCACCCTCAGAAGCCAGCAGCCATATGCCGCACCATCGCTCAAAGAGGCACCAGACCCACACCACACGTATGCCAGGTTGGTAGATCTCCTCCAAGCAGAACGGAACCACCTCCAGAGGTTAGCCCTCATATGCTAGCCATCTCCTTTCAAGAGCCAAACCATAAGCGAGAAGGAAGCTGGGTCCTCCAGGATGAATGGTCCCTGCCACAATAGGCCCCGAGATGGAAGCAAAGAGGTGGCACTTGCAGGAGACGACACAGACCTCCAAACCACACTCTCCTCGGTCAATCTGGTGCCACCAGAATAATCCTTCCCAGGTGGCACCCTATACACAATCACACATCCCACCAGGGGCCATGGAGGAAATACATACAGCAGGTGCTGACGTGGCCAAGGCTGAGCCAGAGTGTCAACATCCTCTGACTCCATCTCCATGCGGTGAATGAAGTAGCAGGACACTTGGCATTGGAGCCGGTCGCCATCAGTTCCATTTCGGGGTGACCCTAGCAGCGCAGAATCAACTGAAATGCCTGACTCCTCCCACTCTTCTGGATCCAGAGAGGGTCAGCTGAGAAGTGTGCTTCCACAATGTCAATCCTGGCAGTGTGTTGAGCCAAGATAGCTAGTAGGTGGTTCTTTGCCCAGGAAATCAAGAGCCAACTCCAGGACTACACCGGCACTCCCCATGCCGCTCTGCTGATTGACATAAGCCACCGCCATGGCATTGTCCAAAAACACTTGAACCGCCTGGCGATGGACCAGAAGCCGGAAATGCAGATGAGTCAACTTGATGGTCCTCACCTCAATGCGGTTGATGGACCACAGTGCCTCCCCTACAGTTCCTACAGCCCTGGGTTGTTTGGTCTTGGCAATGGGCTCCGCAGCCCGAGAGAGACTGGCATCTGTCATCAGAAGGATCCATGAGTAATCGTCCAGTGGCATGCCTTTTCTCAGAAGAGTGGGCTGCTGCCACCACCACAGGCTGGCTTTCACCATCATCAGGAGAGGGAGCCCGAGCTCAAACTCATGAGAACTCGGGGAACACCAAGTCTCGGGGAACACCAAGTCTCGGGGAACACCAAGTCAGCAAGGACCATTGGAACAGTGCTGCTGCCATCAATCAGTGGAGCTGAAGATAATCCCGGACTCTGGAAGCCTGCTGTGAACAGAACAGCACCAGGCAATCCAACAATCTTTTAAACTGTCTCCTCAGGCAGGAAGATTTTGCCTACTCAAGTATCGAAACGTGCTCCCAGGAACTCCAGGGAATGGGAAGGCATCAACTGACTCTTTCCCCGATTGATCACCCAGCTGAGGCTTTCCAAGGACAGCACCACTCAGGTCGCTACCCAAGCTGCCTCTGAGAGAAAACAAGCTCAGACGAGTCAGTCATCCAGATATAAGGGTACACAAATCCCTTGGCAACATAGCGCTGCAGCCACCACCACCATGATCTTGGAAAACATCCTTGGGGTAGTAGAGAGCTTGATTAGGAGGGTGGTGAACTAGAAGTGAGAGCCAAATATGACCAATGCAGATAACCTTTGCTGATCCTCCCAGATCGGGATATGAAAATACACCTTGACCAAATCCAGAGATTCCAGAACTCCTCCCTTGGCACACCACTTGAGACACGGAACACAAAGTTTCTATCTGGAAGTGCAGGATGCCCAAGTGTTCATTGACACCCTTGAGGTCTACAATGGGCCAGCATGATCAGTTATGTTTTGGCACCATGAAATAGATGGAATACCTGCTGTTTCCCTGATTCCAGGAGACAGCAGCACTGAATGGTGTCTAGCACACTGCAAGTCTTGGTGACCCAGGCTCCTTCCTGAAGAAGAGGTGAAGCATGCCCCCAACTGGAGGAACCAGGGAATCGGTCCCCAAACCTTCATTGCACAGCCCAGGAAAGTCCTCCTCTGGAGGGGACTGAGGCCCTGGGCCCATGTGCTTCATAAAAGGACTGAGAATGAGCCAGAAAGCTTTCCAAGCCAGTAGCTATGGAAGCCCTGAAACCCCCAGGAGTCCAGCCAGCGCACCAAGGAGCGGGCAGAGGCTGACAGAAAAGGGTCTCTGCCCACTTCGTAGGCCCCCGGATTTGTTCTCCGGAAGGCAGTTAAGATTGTGTCTCATCCAAGTCCTTCAACATCTTCTCCAAATTGGCCCCAAAAGAAGCTTCCCTTCAAAAGGCTAGTCAGGTCAACCGGGCTTTGGAAGATGTGTCCGGTGCCCAGTGTCAGACACAAATCCAATGCTGTTTCACCATGACAGGACATTATCCCTGGCTGCTAGATGTACCAGGTCATACATGGCACCTGAAGGAAAGTCATAGCAGACTCCAAAAGGAAATTAGTATCATCCGGTGGAAGAGACCGACTCCACTTGAGAAATCAGGCCTGCACATACTGCCCACTGAAGAATAGCAGCCGCTGAGGCGAACTGGTTCTTCAAGCACAAATCCACCTTGAGGTCCCAGAGCATACTTTAAGTCCAATCCACCTTCCACAGGAATGGTGGTCTGTCTGGTAACTGCCAGGATCTGAGCATCCACTTTGTGACTATCAAACCACACAAAACACTCCTTCTCCGGGACAGCATACATCATCTTATACAACCTTATGTGGGGAGTCAGAGGAATCCCACTCCACCCAGATCATGCCCTTGATCACCTCCAGGAATGGGGACAGCAGTGGATTTTCACACCCCTTGAAGGAGTGGATGCACCTTTGGCTTCTGCTCCATTACCCAGAGCATTCGCCAAGCTCAAGGTGGATGAAACTTTGGCAATCAACCATTTTCAGTTCCTCCTTCTGGAACAAGCAAATCACACTAGCCTTTTCACAATCCTCTGAAGGTAAGAGTACCTCTACATCCACATCAGAGCCCAGAACAGAAACATCTGAATCCAAGTGACAATCCAAATGTCAGATTCCATCTGATCCCCATCTCCAGGGGGCATCCTTCGCCGGAGACACTTAATGGCATTCTTTTCTTATTTTCCATAACATAAATGTAGGATTGTAAACCGCTCTGATGCTTCTTGGCCTGAGCAGTATATCAAATGTAATAAACATAAACAAACATAATAAGCAATCAAACAGGGCTTCCACTCTCAGCCTGCCTCTCCAAGACTGCACTAGAGGGGAACCCAGAGGCCGCAGGGTCTGAATTTCCATGCCAGAATGACCATTGCACTCAAATGAGAGTCACCCTCAAGGTGGTCATTCACAAGCGTTTAAATCAATCTTTTCCTCTCAGTTATTCAGATTTTCTTCAGAGTGGAGAAAATCCATTCACCATTTGCTGAAGACAAAAGAATACTGAAGAGAGCTCTGGTGGCTGAGGTGAATAGAGGCATGGGAGTGAAGTTATTGAGATTTGGGATTTTCATTGGTTGTCTCCACCAATCTGCTGATAGGGAAACACAACCCACTTTTCTAGAAGGATATGGAATACAACATTGCAAATATTAACTGGGGCAAAATCAAAGCCAGTCACAGCCCCTAGATTAACTTCTGACAAATACAGATGGAGTTGATAAATACAGAGTTGACAAATCAATCTCAGTGACAGAAAACTTCTGAACTAAATAAGAAACATGCGCTGCCATCCGCAACCCAGAGTCCATCATCATTCCCAAATCTCAACATACCAAACGTACCTCTCCCACAATCTCAGAATCCAAAGAAACACGCACCCCCTTTCAAATTCCCCTCTGCAAAAAGCAATAACTGTCTTTGCTACATTCACTTTTAATCAGAGAAACCAAAACCAGCCCAACAATAAAAACAAATGTTCCCGCACAGCCACATTCAAATCTCCCCCTTTATCCAGCAAAGGAACCAAACTTATATGTCGTCCACCTAGACAAAAAATAGCATACCTGCCGCATGCAGAGCTCTACACAGCAGGACCAAAAAGATGTTAAACAAGCATGGAGAAAGGATCGACTTCTGAGGGACCCCCCCCCCCATCTTTAACATCTCATCACCCACTTGAATGGCCTTTAACTGTGAACTCAGGTAGGAGCCGAGTCAGGACAAAACCTGCCCCCAATACCTAGATGAAACAGTCCAACAATAAAGAATGTCGTACAGTGTCAAAAGCAGCTGGCACATCCAATAACAGAAGACACACTAACAATGTCTCTGTACTATAATAATGACGAAACCCTGCCTGACATGTCCAAAACTTCGGACTTGTCCAAAACTTGGGACTCATCCAAAAAAAAATAAATAAATAAATAAATCGATAATCGAGTAGCAACTCTTATTTCAATTTATCCAAGAAATACAAAGTCAACACCAGCCTATAATTGGCCAACACTTCACTATCTCAGGAAGGGTCCTTCAAAAGAGGGGTAATAAAAGCTCTTTCTAAATCCAGTGATAAAACACCATCCTGCAGAGAAGCATTTATCTGACACAAACACACTTCACCATTCTGACCCCCACCAAACACAAGGAGGAAACTGGACAAAGATCAGACTTACACTGAGTAGGATTCAACGAAGATAATCACTGATGTACTTCAGAAGGGGATATCCAGGCTAATTCAGACCAAGAGAGTGACCCCTACAAACCATTTAACCTACCCCAAAACTCCTGGTGCCGCAATTCGTCATCACCCCAATCGGACTGCCAAAATCTTTGAAGTACCATTGTCTCATCAGCCAAGTGGACCACCTTATCCCAACAAAACAGAGCCAACATTACAGGAAAGCACAGTTACTTACCTGTAACAGGTGATCTCTGGGAACAGCAGGAATAAGACTTCACATATGAGTATCGTCGGTACAGACGGAGCTTGCGCGAGAACGCTCCCCAGCATCCAAAAAGAAAGCTTTTGGGAGAATCCCACAGCGCCTGCACGCTGCCTTCCCGCCTTTCCCAACCGTCTCTCCCCAGTTCGAGTTTTAAGCTGAGACAAAGAGAGAGAGAGAGAGAGGAAAGGAAAGATAGATAGAGAGATACAACTACTAGGGGAGGTGGGTGGGTTGTGAAGACTTATTCCTGCTGTTCCCAGAGATCACCTGTTACAGGTAAGTAACTGTGCTATCTCCAGGAACAAGCAGGAATGAGTCTTCACATATGGAGACTCCCCAGCTAGAGATGCCAGGGAGATCCCCAAGGTTGTGAGTCCCTGATAAGGGCTCTACCTCCCTCCATGGATCTCGGGCATCCAACCAGGGATGGGGGGTAGGAGTTGTTTAAGCATGGAACAGGTGTTTGAGAACAGCCTGACCAAACAAGGCATCCCGGTGGGAGTCCTTGTCCAAGCAGTAAAGCACAGTTACTTACCTGTAACAGGTGATCTCTGGGAACAGCAGGAATTAGTCATCACATATGGGTACGTCGGTACCGACGGAGCCTGCGCGGGAAAGCTCCCCAGCTTTTCAAATGAAAAGCTTTTGGGGCCTCCCACTGCACATGCGCGCTGCCTTCCCGCCTTCCTGACCAGCTCTCCTCAGTTCGAGTTTAAAGCTGAGACAATAGAGAGAGAGGACAGGAAGATAGAGGAATAGAGAGAACTCCTAGGGGAGGTGGGTGGGTTGTGATGACTAATTCCTGCTGTTCCCAGAGATCACCTGTTACAGGTAAGTAACTGTGCTATATCCAGGAACAAGCAGGAATAAGTCATCACATATGGGGACACCCTAGCTGAGATGCCTGGGAGATCCCCCTCCAAGGGTAACCATCTTTGGATGGATCTCAGGCATCCATACTGGGAAGGTGGGCAGGAGTTGTTTAAGTATGGAACAGGTGTTTGAGGACAGCCTGACCAAACAAGGCATCCCGGCGGGAGTCCTTGTCCAAGCAGTAATGGGCTGTGAAGGTATGTACCGAGGCCCAAGTGGCTGCTCGACAGATCTGATCTATGGCTACAGAGTGGAGATGAGCCATAGAAGTGGCCATGGCTCTCACATTGTGAGCTGTGACATGGCCTTCCACGTCTGTAGGGCTCCGCGGAAAAAAGAAGACTGGCTAAGATGGCACCCTTGGGCGGGAAGAGGACCGCGCATGCGCGCTGCAATTCCCAAAGGCTTTCTTTGAAAGCTGGGGAAAATTGCTCCGCGAGGGCTCCGTCGGCGCCGACGTCACCCATAAGTGAGGACTGACTTCCTGCTTGGTCCTGGAGAAATGTTCTTACTCTGGTAAGCAAAGGAAATACACTGAGCAATCCAGTTGGAAAGTGTGCGTTTGGTGACTGGAAGTCCCAAATGAGAAGGATCAAAAGCCACGAAAAGCTGAGAAGACTTTCGATGTGGCTGAGTTCTATTGAGGTAAAAGGCGAGAGCTCTTTTACAGTCAAGAGTATGAAGGTTCCTCTCTGCACTGGATGCATGAGGAGCCGGAAAAAAGACAGGTAGATATACCTCTTGATTAAGATGAAAAGGCGAGACCACTTTAGGCATAAAGTGGGGATTCGTCCTAAGGACCACCTTATCATGATGAAATCTGGTATAAGGTGGATTTGCCACCAAAGCCTGCAGTTCACTGATGCGGCGAGCCGAAGTGACTGCAATAAGGAAAAGGACCTTCCAAGAAAGAAATTTCAGGTAGGTAGATACCTTTGTTTAAAAGGGTGGATTCATAAGTTGACCCAGAACTAAATTCAAGTCCCATGCTACCGGAGGAGGCCGGATGGGAGGCTTAGTGAGGGTTAGGCCTCTCATGAATCTTGCAATAAGAGGATGAGAGGAAACAGATTGTCCATGTATAGGTTTTAAGGATGCTGTAATAGCACTTAAATGGACTCGTACTGAATTCGTCTTGAGGCCTGCATTGGAAAGATGCAGGAGATAGTCTAGTAGAGAATTCAAAGGAAGTGCCAGAGGGTCAAGACCCTGTTGAGCACACCAAATGGAAAAACGTTTCCATTTGAAAGCATAGGAACGCCTGGTAGAGGGTTTCCTAGAGGCATAAAGGATATCTTTCACTGGTTGAGAAAGATTAAACTCTTGAAGGGTTAAGCCGTCAGTAACCAAGCTCGGAGATGTAGGGACTTGGGGTTTGGATGCCACAAAGTCCCCTGCTCCTGAGACAGAAGGTCTGGTGCAGCTCCCAGGTCCAGGGAGGAGCCCTGGGAGAGCTGTAGAAGGAGAGGGAACCACACTTGGCGTGGCCAGCGTGGAGCAATGAGGATCATGGATCCGTGATCCCTCTGAAGTTTGAACAGAGTCTTGGGAATCAAAGGAATGGGTGGAAAAGCGTACAGGAATTCCTGACCCCAATGCAGGAGAAAGGCATCGTTGGCCTGAGCTCCCTGACACGGAGTCCTGGAACAGAACCGTGGAAGTTTGGCATTCCACGGACTTGCAAAGAGGTCTATGTCCGGGGTCCCCCATTCCTGAAAGATTCTGCGTATCTGGTCCATATGTAGGGACCATTCGTGTGGGAGCAGAACTCGACTGAGTCTGTCTGCCCGAGAGTTTTGAACTCCTGGAAGATATACTGCCAGAAGATGAATTTGGTGCTCTCTGGCGAAGGCCCATAATCAGAGCTTCGTTGCAAAGCGACAGAGAGCCCGTCCCTCCTTGTTTGTTGATATAAAACATGGCCACCTGATTGTCTGTCTGAACTAGGACAGTCAGGTTGGCAAGGAGGGTATGGAAGACTGTGAGGGCAAGGAAGATTGCTCGCAGTTCCAGAAGATTGATATGAAGGGTGGTCTCTTGGGGAGACCAGATTCCCTGAGTGGAGAGATGTTGAAGATGAGCTCCCCACCCTGTTTGGGAAGCATCTGTTGTGAGGGTTGCTTGGGGCAACGAAGGTTGGAAGGGGGTCCCCAACAACAGATTTTTGGAGGATGTCCACCACTGGAGAGACCAAAACAGACGTTTTGAGGTGAGTACCTGGTCTGACAGCAGTCCCGATGCTTGAGACCACTGGGTGGCCAATGTCCATTGAGCTGCTCTCATATGGAGACGAGCATAGGGTACCACATGAACCGTGGAGGCCATGTGGCCGAGACGTTGCAGCATTTCTTTGGCTGACAAGTGACTTCTGGACTGAGCCTGGGAGGCCAAGCTTATTAGCCTTTGGCCTCGGACCAGAGGGAGGTAGGCCCTTGCAGTGGTGGAGTCCAATTGGGCCCCTATGAATTCCAGGGACTGAGTAGGGATGAGTTGGGACTTGGGAATGTTTACCACAAGTCCCAGATATTGAAGAATACGCCTTGTGCGGTCCAGAGAAATCTGGGCTTCTGATTGAGATGGAGCTCGGATGAGCCAGTCGTCCAGATATGGGAAGACAAAGATTCCCATGCCTCTGAGAAATGCGGCAACGACTGCCATGCATTTTGTGAATACTCTTGGAGCAGAGGCCAGACCGAAGGGTAGTACTCTGTACTGAAAATGTTTTCCCTGGAACAGAAATCTTAGATACTTTCTGTGGGATGGATGGATGAGTATATGAGTGTACGCATCCTTGAGATCTAGAGAACAAAGCCAATCTTGACTCTGAAGGTATGGAAGGAGAAGGCCCAGAGAGAGCATTTTGAATTTCTCCTTGAATAGAAACCTGTTCAATTCTCTCAGATCTAGGATAGGTCTGAAGCCCCCTGTCTTCTTTGTTATGAGAAAGTAAGGGGAGTAGAAACCTAACCCCTGTTGTGGAGGAGGAACCTCCTCTATTGCCCCTTGGGCAAGAAGAGAAGAGACTTCCTGACCCAACAGGGTCAGAAGAGATGGGGGAGAACTGAATTGCCTCACCATGGTATGGGGAGGAAGGCTGGAGAAATGAAGTTTGTAGCCTTCTCGGATAATAGAGAGGGTCCATTGCTCTGATGTTATTTGCTCCCATCTGGGAGCAAAGTGAGCTAGCCTTCCAGGAATGGTGAGGGGCTCTGGCTGTGCTAGAGCCAGAAACGGCAAGTTCTCTAGAGGGAAGTCAAAACCCCTGAGGGGGTTGAGCCTGCTGGGATGTAGCAGACACTGCAGGCTTTGACTTTACCTGCTTAGATTGTTGACGCTTAGCCGCAAGGCGAGGCTGAGCAGATTGCTGGCCAGTATTTGTGGGAAATCTGGTCTTTTTATAGTAAGGCCTTTTAAAAGGCTTCTTTTTGGTAGGGGTAGAAGTAGACTTGGAAAGTCTATCTAGAGTGGCATTTTCTGCATCCATTTGAGCAGCTTTAATCTGCCAGTCTTCCCCAAATAAGTTCTCACCGGTACAGGGCAGATTCCTGAGGCCTTCTACAACCCAGGGTTCTAGGTTAGAAGCCTGGAGCCAAGTGAGACGTCGGGGCTGCAATAGCAATTCCCGAAGCTCTGCCTGCAACTTCAAAGGAAATCAAAGGCTGCCCTGTTGGAGAACTTGGAGACCTCGGAAAGTTGTGTCACCATAGAAAAGAAGTCCGCCCTTTGATCATCAGGGATAAAGGGGGCAAAATTCTGTATTTTTAGGGCAAGTTGCCCAAGATACATGCCCATATAAAGGCTATAAGAGTTGATCCTGGCTATAAGCATACTAGCCTGGAACATCTTTCTTCCAAAAGAGTCTAGGTTCTTACATTCTCGCCCTGGAGGGGTAGTAGAAGAATGCCTCTTAGGACTCTTTATTTTCTTCATAGCAGACTTCACCACAATGGAGTGGTGAGGCAGCTGAGTTTTCTGGAACCCAGGCGAAGGAGGGACCCGATACATGGTGTCCAACCTGCGGGAATGGGGAGACAGTGTTAAAGGAGTCTCCCACAAATCCATCAAGTGTTCTTGAAGGATTTCATGGACAGGCAGAGTGACTGCCTCTTTAGGAGCTTTTGAGTATCCTAAAATGTCCAATTTTTTTGATCTGGGTTCTCTTTCAGAAGATGTAGTAATAGAAAGTGCTTTAGCTACATCAACAATGAAATCCTGAAAGGATAAATCCTCTGGAGGAGACATCCTCCTCTTGGGAGAAGAGGGCTCCTCAGGAAGAGTAAGCTCAGCAGAGTCATCAGAGGAATTGAATTCATCAGAAGAATCTGAGTACTCTTTCTGTGCTTCCAATGTACGATACGCATACCGATCGGTATCGACATCGGGGCGTATCGGGCATGGGATCGGTACCCGGGCGAAAGCCGGAATCCGGCATGCGAAACCGATCGACGTTTAGAAGTCGATGGTCTCGGTTCCGGTGTAGATACCGGAACCGGGGTCGGTACCGATGAAATCGGTACCGAGGGCGTCGCAGCCTTAATGAAGGCCAGTACGGCCTGCTGCATGGTCTGGACAGTACTGCCCATAGACGCCACTACTGCCTGGATGTCGGTACCCGGTATGGGCTGGTACCCCAGAGCAGTCCAACAGGTGATCTGTCGAGGCCGTGCCATCGATGTCAACCTGTGACCCCATGATTGCTTTGGAGGCCGGAACCTCCCGCCGGGGTTTTTTGGCCTGGGCAGAATCCTCGAACTCAGAACTGAGAGAGCCTCTCGATCTTTAGAAAGAGATTTGCTTTTAGAGGATTTGCCCACAGAAGTTTTGGTTACCTGAGATCCATCCGGAGAGGAAGACCTGGATGACTGCGATGCTTCTGAAGGAAACAGCACATGGAGCTTGTTAGCCCGGTTCTGCAAACCGCGTTTAGACATCTGGGTGCAGGATGGGCAGTCCGGTATGGAGTGCTCAGGTCCCAAACATTTGAGACACCATTCATGGGTGTCTGTGACAGAAATGACAGCACTGCATTTGGTACATTTTTTGAAACCAGGGACTGGCTTCTCCATGAGGAGAAATTGTGTAGGCCTTAAGGCCTAACACCGGGTACCAAGCTGTG
This sequence comes from Ichthyophis bannanicus, assembly GCA_033557465.1. Lineage (NCBI taxonomy): Eukaryota > Metazoa > Chordata > Amphibia > Gymnophiona > Ichthyophiidae > Ichthyophis > Ichthyophis bannanicus. Next base: position 45,710,468 of record CM066040.1, read on the forward strand.
CTGAAGAAAAATAAAAAAGTCTTTTTTTTTTTTTTTTTGATATAGAAAGAAAGAAAGACCGGCGATACCGGTTTCGGTATGGGGAAGGCAGGTACGCGGTCTAAAGAAACAAACAAAAGTAACAAATTCTTCAGCGGTGACAGGAACACGACCTGCTGGCTCCGCGGAAAAAGAAGAACTGAGGAGAGCTGGTCAGGAAGGCGGGAAGGCAGCGCGCATGTGCAGTGGGAGGCCCCAAAAGCTTTTCATTTGAAAAGCTGGGGAGCTTTCCCGCGCAGGCTCCGTCGATACCGACGTACCCATATGTGATGACTTATTCCTGCTTGTTCCTGGAGATTAGGTGTAAAGGTATGAACCGAGGCCCAGGTGGCCACTCAACAGATTTGGTCGATGGATACAGAGTTTAGATGAGCCATAGAGGCTGCCATGGCCCTCACATTGTGAGCTGTGACATGGCCCTCTAGAGAAAGGTTCTTACTCTGGTAGGCGAAAGAAATACACTGAGCAATCCAATTGGACAGAGCTCTCAGAGACTGGAAGTTCTAAATGAGAGGGATCAAAAGCATAAAAGAGTTGAGAGGACTTTCTATGTTGCTGTGTCCTTTGTAAGTAAAAAGCGAGCGCTCTTTTACAATCCAGGGTATGGAGATTCCTCTCTGCACTTGATGCATGAGGTCCTGGAAAAAAGACAGGTAAATACACCTCCTGATTCAGATGAAAAGGTGAAACCATTTTAGGCATAAAGTGTGGATTGGTCCTGAGGACTACCTTGTCATGATGGAACCTTGTATAAGGAGGATTAGCCACCAAGGCTTGCAGCTCACTGATGCGGCGAGCTGAAGTGACTGCAATGAGAAAAATAACCTTCCAGGAAAGAAATTTCAAGGAGGTATTGGCTAAGGGTTCAAAGGGTGGCTTCATAAGCTGGCCAAGAACCAGATTCAAGTCCCATGCCACTGGAGGTGGTCTAATGGGAGGTTTAGTCAAAAGAAGGCCTCTCATGAATCTTGCTATGAGAGGAAATAGGCTGTCCATTGAGAGGCTTAAGAGATGCTGCAATAGCACTCAAATGGACTCTTACTGATTTCGTTTTAAGGCCTGCATGGGATAAATGCAGCAAATACTCTAGTAAAGAATTCAGAAGTATTGCAAGAGGGTTAAGACCATTCTCTGCACACCAAATGGTAAACCTCTTCCATTTAAAAGCATAGGAACATCTGGTGGAAGGCTTTCTGGAAGCATGAAGGATATCCTTCACTTGCTGAGAAAGATGCAAATCTTGAAGGTCGGTCTAGGCCTTCAGCAACCAGGCCCTGAGATGAAGAGACTGGGGATTTGGGTGCCACAACATTCCCTCCTCCTGGGATAGGAGGTCTGGAGCAGATCCCAAGTCCAGGGAGGGAGCTTGAGAGAGATGCAGAAGTAGAGGGTACCACACTTGGCGTGGCCAACGTGGTGCTATGAGGATCATAGACCCCTTTTCTCTCTGAAGCTTGAACAGTGTTTTGGGAATTAGGGGAATGGGTGGAAAGGCATAGAGGAAGTCTTGCCCCCAATGAAGGAGGAAGGCATCCCTGGCCTGAACTCCCTGACACGGAATCCTGGAACAGAACCGGGGAAGTTTGGCATTCCATTTTCTTGCAAACAGGTCTATGTCTGGGGTTCCCCAAATTTGAAAGATCCTGGTTATCTGGTCCCCATGGAGGAACCATTTGTGTGGAAGCAGAACTCGACTGAGTCTGTCTGCCCAAGAGTTTTGAACCCCTGGAAGATACACTGCCATGAGATGAATTTGATGCTCTCTGGCGAAGGCCCACAATCTCAGAGCTTCGTTGCAAAGCGACAGAGAGCCAGTTCCCCCCTGCTTGTTCACGTAGAACATGGCTACTTGGTTGTCCGTCTGGATGAGGACTGTCTTGTAGCTGAGCAGGGAGTGGAAGACTCAGAGCTAGAAAAATTGCTCTGAGCTCTAAGAGGTTGATATGCAGAGATGTCTCCTGTGGAGACCAGATGCCCTGGGTGGAGAGATCTTGTAGATGAGCCCCCCAACCCTTTGGGGAGTTATCTGTTGTAAGGGTTGCTTGGGGTAACACCTGTTGAAAGGGGGATCCCAGCAACAGATTTTGGGTGGACCACCACCACTGGAGAGAGCAAAAAAGGCGACTGGAGGTTGCTATTTTGTCTGACAGGCACCCTGATGCTTGGGTCCATTGGGTGGACAAAGTCCATTGAGCTGCCCTCATGTGAAGGCGAGCATAAGGGACCACATGCACAGTGGATGCCATGTGGCCTAACAGTTGTAACATCTCTAGAGCAGTTAAATGGGACTTTAACTGAATCTGGGAGGCTAACTGCACCAAGCGTAGGCAACGGGCCTGGGGAAGATAGGCCCTTGCAGTGGTGGTAATCAGTAAGGCCCCTATGAACTCCAGAGATTGAGTAGGGGTGAGATGGGATTTTGGGATGTTTATTACAAGTCCCAGATACTGAAGGATACGGCTTGTGCAGGCCAGGGAAGCCTGGGCCTCTGACTGGGATGGAGCTTGGATGAGCCAGTCGTCCAGATATGGGAATACAAATATTCCTAGAGTGCGTAGAAATGCAGCTACTACCGCCATGCATTTTGTGAACACCCTTGGTGCAGAGGCCAGAACGAAGGGAAGTACTCTGTATTGATAATGCTTTCCTTGGAAAAGGAACCGAAGGAACCACCTGTGTGTTGGATAGATGAGGACATGGGTGTACGCATCCTTGAGATCTAGAGAACAAAGCCAGTCCCAACTCTGGAGGTATGGAAGGAGAGTAGCGAGAGAAGTCATCTTGAATTTCTCCATGCATAGAAACTTGTTCAATTCTCTGAGATCTAAGATGGGTCTGTAGCCCCCTGTTCTCTTTGGGATGAGAAAGTAGGGGGAGTAGAACCCTGAGCCCTGTTGAAGAAGGGGTACTTCTTCTATTGCCCCTTGGGCAAGAAGGGTAGCAATCTCCTGACCCAGAAGGTCGAAGAGAGATATTGGAGAATTGAACTGTCTCACCATGGTGTGAGGGGGAAGGTTTAAGAAATGAAGCTTGTACCCTTCCCTTATGATGGAGAGGGTCTATTGCTCTACTGTGATTTGTTCCCATCTGGGAGCAAAGTGAGCTAACCTTCTTTTATTAGTCTTAAATAGTTTACCCTGTAGCTTCATTGCATGTCCCCTAGTCTTTCTATATTGAAGGGTAGCAGAAGGTCGAGGAGAGATGTTGGAGAATTGAACTGTCTCACCCTGGTGTGAGGGGGAAGGTTTAAGAAATGAAGCTTGTACCCTTCCCCCTTATGATGGAGAGAGACCATTGCTCTGCTGTGATTTGTTCCCATCTGGGAGCAAAGTGAGCTAACCTTCCTGGAATGGTGAGAGGCTCTGGATGTTCTAGAGCCAGAAAGGCTAAGTTCTCTAGTTGTAAGTCAAAGGCCCTGAGGAGGCTGAGGCTGTTGGGCCGTAGCAGTCCTAGCAGCCTTAGGTTTGGCCTGTTTTGGTTGTTGCTGTCTCTTTGTAGCAAAACGACCTGCAGAAGATGCCTGCTGAGCATAAGCAGAATAATATTTCCATTTTTGGGGGAAAAATCCCTTTTTGAAAAAACTTTTCTTAAAAGGAGCAGAAGTAGACTTTGAAAGTCTATCTAAAGCAGAATTTTCAGCATCCATCTGGGTGGCCTTTGCTTGCCAATCTTTGCCAAAAAGGTTTTCACCTGTACAAGGAAGATTTCCTAGTCCATCCTGAACCCAGGGTTCCAAATCAGAAGCTTGTAACCAAGCAACTCTGCGTGCACCTATGACAATAGCCGAGGTTCTGCTGGCACCTTCAAAAGAGTCAAAGGCTGCACGGTTGGAAAACTTGGAAACATCCTGGACATGTTTGAGCCAGGTGAGAAACTCTTCCCTTTTATCTTCTGAAATAAAAGGAGACAAAGTTTGTAGATGATCTGTAACTTTTTAGAAACATCCCCATATAGAGACTATAGGAGTTGATTCTGGCAACAAGCATATTGGCCTGGAAAATTCTCCTGCCAAAGGCATCTAAGGTTCTGCATTCTCTTCCTGGAGGAGTAGAAGAGTGCCTTTTTGTACTCTTGATCTTTTTCATAGCAGACTCCACCACAATGGAGTGTTGAGGAAGCTGAGTCTTATGAAAGCCAGGACAAGGAGGAACACGATACATGGTGTCCAACCAACAAGAATGAGGGGAGGTGGTGAGAGGAGTCTCCCATATGCCCAACATGTGATCATAAAGAATCTCATGTATTGGTAAAGTGGCTGCCTCTTTAGGAGCCTTAGGATATTGTAAAATATCTAATTTTTTGGCTTTAGGCTCTGTCTCAGGGGCCACTGAGATGGAAAGGCCCCTGGCCACTTTCCTAATGAAGTCTTGAAAAGACAAGACTTCTGGAGGAGACATTCTCCTTTTTGGAGAAGAGGGCTCCTGAGGAAGGATCACCGATGCTTCGATAGAGGCCTCTGATTCATCAGAGTCTTCAGAGGAATCGAAGTATCGCCTATCTGGATGCTCCTGCAGAGCCCGATACGCGTACCGGGTGGTACCGATGGGCATCACAGAACAGTGTACCGCTGCAGTCGACACCGAAGCCGATGCAATCGGTACCGGCACTGGAACCGATATCGGTGCCGGTGCTGGAGTCGGTACCGACAACGGAATTTGTTGCGGTACCGAAGGCGTCGCAGCTTGTATGAATGCCGTGATGGCACGCTGCATGGTCAGAATATTCTGATCCATCGACGCCACCAATGTCTGGATGTCGGTACCAGTGGGAACCACCATTACCCCAGAAAATGGCAACAGGTGATCGGTCGAGGCCGAGCCATCGATGTCAACCTGTGACCCCATAGATAAAGCTTTGGAAGCCGGAGCCTCCCGCCGGGGTAATTTTGCCGGTGCGGGTTCCTTGAGAGCAAGCCCGGAGGCATCTCGATACTTAAAGGGAGATCTACCCTTCGAGGACCGGCTGGACTTAAGTTTGGTTACCTGAGATCCATGGGAGGAAGAAGTAGCCCTGGAAGACGTCAATGCCACCGAAGCTGCATCAGAGGGAAACAGGGTACTGAGCTCGGCTGCTCGATTCTGTAGACCTCTTTTAGACATCATGGACTCACAATCCGAAATGGAATGGTCAGGACCTAAACATTTTAGACACCAGTCATGGGTGTCGGTGACAGAAATAGTGCCGGTGCACTTCATAAACCCGGAGGCGGGCTTTTCCATGAGGAAAACTTTTTGTAGGCCTAAGGCCAAAGAAAGAAAAAATGCACTGAAGTGAGAAAAACAGTAGTTATTTATTTATTTTAGAATAAAGAAAGAAAAGACCGGCAGTACCGGTCCAGCGTCGAGAAGGCAGACACGCGACCAAAGAAATAAAAGAAAATAACGAAATTCTTCAGCGGTGACAGGAACACGACCTGCTGGCTCCGCGGAAAAGAAGAACTGGAGAGAGGCGGTTGGGAAAGGCGGGAAGGCAGCGCGCAGGCACTGTGGGATGCTCCCAAAAGCTTTCCTTTTGGACGCTGGGGAGCGTTCCCGCGCAGGCTCCGTCGGTACCGACGATACCCATATGTGAAGACTCATTCCTGCTTGTTCCTGGAGATAAAAGTTTCCCAACAGACCCCAATGGGGACATCAAAGAACGAACAATTGGAAACATCTGAGATTGGGAAAGGAATGCAACAATCCTTCCCTCTCAATATAACCGGTTTACTGTATGCAAGTCTGACCGATACTCCCTCACATGCAACATGTTTGCAAATTTTGATGCATGATTACTATTTACAGTGGGGTTTTCTTTACAGGTTCAAAATAAGAAAAATGTGAATGTAGCACATGCAAAAAAGTTTGGACGCCCTTCCAAATATATTCATTGCTATTGCTTTAAAATAGTTGAGGGCCAAAACACTGACTATTTGGTAAGCTTTCAATAAATCGGTGAAAACAATTAAATGGTTAAACTACTCTGAACCCCTGACCCTTTATTTTCAACAACCATGGGTTTTTTAAGCAGCTGTCTGGGCACTTGAAAGTAAAGATAAAACATGCTTAGAATCAGGGCCAATGAAAGGCTACATAAGAAAAAAATCCACTATGGGGGTTATTTTAGAAGCCCTATACATGCTTTGGACACGTAAGTCCAATTTGGAAAGGGGATGTGATGGAGGAGTGGCCAGGGCTGTCCCAAGAACTTGGACGTCCTCACCTTATTTCAGAAATATCCTGGATGCCCCGAGCCATGTCAAAGCTTATACCTGTTACAGGCACAAATAGCTACTTGAAAAGCGCTCATTTTGTCAGGCAAACGTTTGGTGCGTGTGGAGAAGGAGATGCACTCATATCCCCTTTATTTTACAATTTGTCAATGAACACCAACAGGGACTGTGGGATCATATGTCCGTTTTGCCAAAACGCTGGACATCCCCATATGCAACCTTGCTTGAGATGGACGTCCCCCGCCCCACTGTTTCATAGTGGGGATGTCTATATGGCTGCCGGCATAAGCATTTACATCGGGGGGGGGGCATGTTTCTAAAATTAGGCTGAAACAGACGTCCCTGGAGGTTTTCTGCACATTCCGCCCTGATGTTCTAGATTGCACAAATAACAAATAATGCTTCATGTTGTAAGTTCGTACGTACCTCAAGGTTTACTGGTTTTGAACTATCATTCTGAAAGAAGTCTTTTTCAAATGTCACGGTTTATGCTTACAGTCAGCAATTTCAACTGTCAGAAATATTGTTACGAAATGAAGTCAAGGCAAGATCTGAAGACCAAACAAAAATCTGAGAACTGCCTGAAAACTGGTCAGATCAATATACTTATTGGAAAATAAGCCCAGAAATTATTCCAAAAATGTATTCACACTAGACACACTCATTATAATATGATTTATATGGTTTATACCTACAAGCTAAGGAAAAACTGGCTCTCCAAATGAGATCGTTCCAGGGGCAATGTCTCTAAATGGATTAGTTTTGCACATTCCATGAAAGTAATGAATTTCACTCCTAAAATATGGTATGCAGACTTATTTCAATTTCTCAAGTTCACTACTAATGCTCGCTGTGGTACTGTCATGCTTCCTTCTGGAGTTCATATGATGTAATGTATAGGCAACCTACTGAGATGCGTTTAAAAACTGCTTTTTAATCACGCCTGTGGCTCCAATACTATCGGAAATATTTCTCCTAACTTGTCGTCACATTTTCTTGGTCTTTCAGGTATTTAATGATCTTCTTCCTCTTCACTACTTATCTTTAAAACTTACATCAGACGTTTTCTGAAACTTTTCCTGTTGCAATATTCCTCTTCCAGTTTTTGGCAGATTCTCATCACACCTCCTCAATTTAAATATAGGGTTTGTAGCATAAAAGTAGCAGTACATTATTGCCTCTATCTAATAGAGTCCACTTAATTCTAGTTAATCCTCAACCTTTTCATTAACTTCTGTGTTTTCTCTCTTGGAGTGCGTTCCTATGAGAATGCAGCATGGCATGGCAGGACACTCTAGAAAGAGCTTGAGATAAATTAGCTGCAGAAAAACACATTACAATGAAGAGAAAGAGTAGTTACTCACCTGTAACAGGTGTTCTCCAGGAGCAGCAGGAATCAGTCCTCACATATGGGTGACGTCGGCGCTGACGGAGCCCTCGCGGAGCAATTTCCCCAGCTTTCAAAGAAAGCCTTTGGGAATTGCAGCGAGCATGCGCGGTCCCCTTCCCGCCCAAGGGTGCCATCTTGCATAGTCTGATGACATAGCTAAAAGACAGCAAACAAATTAGCAAAAACGAAATGATAGGATTGCAACTCCAAGGGGAGGAGGGAGGGTTGTGAGGACCAATACCTGCTGCTCCTGGAGAACACCTGTTACAGGTGAGTAACTACTCTTTCTCCAGGACCAAGCAGGAAGTCGGTCCTCACATATGGGACTCCCAAGCTTAAGGCTACCGGAGACCTCAAGCACAAAAATGAGCTCCCTCTAGCTCAGCAGCATAGAAGGAAGGAATCTTCTCTGAAAACGCCCCCGACCGGTAGCCCAACACCAGGGCCGGAGGGTAGGAGTTGCCTAAACCTCAAAGAGATTATGGAGGACTGCCTGACCGAAAGCACTGTCCCTGCAGGACTCCCTCTCTAGGCAGTAATGGGCCGCAAACGTCTGGCTTGAAGACCAAGTAGCGGCCCGGCAGATGTCTGCCAACGGAATAGAGCGGAGGTGAGCCACTGACGCAGCCTTCGCCCTAACACGATGAGCCGTGACTCGACCCTCCAATGAGAGGCCGGCTGCCCCATAAGCCCCGGCGATACAGTCAGCTACCCAAATGGACAAGGTACGCTTGGAAACAGGTAGCCCGAAGTTATTGGGGTCAAAGGAAACGAAGAGCTGAACAGCCCTCCTATGCTCCCGCGTACGGTCAAGGTAGGAGGACAAGGCCCTCCTACAGTCCAGGGTATGCAGGACCATTTCAGCCCGGCTGGAGTGCGGCCTGGGAAAGAAGGTCAGAAGAACCACCTCCTGGTTGAGATGAAAAGGAGAAACCACTTTTGGAAGAAACTTAGGGTGAGTCCGTAAGCCCACCCTATTCCTGTAGAACCTAGTGTAAGGAGGATCAGACACTAGGGCCTGCAGTTCACTAACACGCCTAGCAGAGGTAAGGGCTACCAAGAACAAGGTTTTCCAAGAAAGAAAACGAAGAGGGCAGGTAGCCATAGGTTCAAAGGGCGGACAGGTAATCCGCTGCAAGACCACATTCAGATCCCATTCAGGGGCTGGTGGACGCAAAGGAGGCTTAAGCAGAAGGAGGCCTCGGAGAAAACGAGCCACCAAAGGGTGGTTGGAAAGAGGCCTGCCATCCACCGGTGCGTGATGTGCAGAGAGAGCACTGAGGTGGACTCTGACAGAGTTGGACTTAAGGCCCAAATTGGAGAGGTAAAGCAAATATTGCAAGACCACTGCCACCAAGCAGGAGAAGGGATTCTCAGACAGCTGAGCACACCACACGGAGAAGCGACGCCACTTAAGAGCATAGGACTTCCGGGTGGAGGGCTGCCTGGAGGCTAAGACGACCTCTTCCACCTGCCGAGGCAGCAGGAGGGGAGCAAGGACTACCCTTTCAGCAGCTAGGCCATCAGATGAAGGGACCGGAGGTTGGGGTGTAGGAGAGACCCGTGGTCCTGTGTCAGGAGATTGGGTGGAAACCCCAGAGGAAGAGGAGTGTCCACCGCTAGCTGCATTAGAAGCGGGAACCAAGGTTGCCTCGGCCACCGGGGAGCCACTAGGATCAGAGAGGCTTTGTCCAGGAGAACTTTGAAGAGTGTTCGAGACACCAGCGGCATGGGAGGAAAGGCATACAAGAGGCCTGTGGACCATGGAATCAGAAAAGCATCCGGAGTTACTCTGAGAGGATGCGGTTGTCGAGAGCAGAATCTGGGTAGTTGCCGGTTCAGAGGACTGGCAAACAGATCCATGGTGGGGATTCCCCACTTGAGAAAGATCTGCTGAACCACTAAGGGATCCAATCTCCACTCGTGTGGTTGGAGGATTCTGCTTAGTTTGTCTGCCAGGTAATTTTCCTGTCCTGGGAGATAGACCACTTTGAGGAGTATGCCGTGGCAGACTGCCCAAGAGCACAGCCGTCGTGCCTCCTGACAGAGAAGGAAGGAGCCTGTGCCTCCTTGTTTGTTCACGTAGAACATTGCTACTTGATTGTCCGTCTGGACCAGTACAGACTGGTGAGAAGTGAGGTGGGAGAAGGCTCTCAGAGCTAGGCGGATGGCTCTGAGCTCCAGGAAGTTTATCTGCTGCGCAGACTCCCAAGGAGTCGAGAGGCCTTGAGTACAGGTCCCTTGACAATGTGCTCCCCATCCCAGGAGAGAAGCATCGGTTGTTAGCACCTGAGGAGGAGGAGGAGATTGAAAATCCACTCCCAGGTACTAGGTTTGGCAGATGAAGCCACCACCGCAGAGAAGAGACTAGCAGGTCTGAGACTTGTACTGAGTCCATCAGGCTCCCCGTGGCCTGATGCCATTGCGTACGAAGGCACCACTGGGCAGGTCGCATGTTCAGGTGGACATTGGAGGTCACATGGACCGTGGAAGCCATATGGCCGAGCAGTCTCAGAAATTGCCTGGCAGAGACCAGGGAATTGCTGCAAAAGTGGCTGGCGAGATTCATGAGCCTGTGGGCCCTGTCCAGAGGCAGGAAGGCCTGCGCCTGAAGTGTGCTTAACCTTGCGCAGATGAATTCGAGATCTTGAGAGGGGAGCAAAGTGGACTTTGCGAAGTTTATGACAAAGCCCAAGTGCTGGAGCAGAGACACAGTGCGATGAGTGGCTTGAGTGGCCTCTTGGGAAGACTGGGCCCGGATGAGCCTGTCGTCCAGGTATGTAAACACAACAAGGCCTTGAAGTCTGAGATAGGCTGCCACCACTGCCAGGCATTTGGTGAAAACCCTGGGGGCGGAGGATAGGCCAAAGGGCAGGACCCTGTACTGGTAATGATTTCCTCCCACAACAAATCTGAGATATTGTCTGTGGTCTGGATGAATAAGGATGTGAGTATAGGCATCCTTTAGATCTAAGGAGCATAGCCAGTCTCCCTGCTGGAGGTAGGGCAGCAGGATTCCAAGGTTAAGCATCTTGAACTTTTCCCTTGCCAGGAACTTGTTGAGGTTTCGCAAGTCCAGGATGGGTCTGAGGCCTCCTGTTCTTTTTGGTATCAGAAAATACCTGGAATAAAAGCCGTGACCTCTCAGGTGATGGGGCAGCGGTTCCACAGCCTGTTCCTGAAGAAGACTTGCCAACTCCTGAAGGAGTAAGTCCCTGTGCAGAGGGAGTCTTGGAGGCTCCCCTGGAAAGTAGGAGGGAGGTACCTGGTGAAAGTGTAGAAGATAGCCTTTCTGAACTATTTGAAGTACCCAGGTATCTGATGTGATGGCTGACCACCTGTGGGCAAAGTGGACCAGCCGGCCTCCTGTGCTGAGAGAAACCAGCTGAGGGGAAGAGGCTATGCTGATGGAGTCAAAAACCCCCACCCTGCTGAGCAGGGGCCGGCATAGTGGGCTTGGGGGCCTGCTGCCTACGGGACCCATTACCCCGTCCCTTGGCCTGCTGACCCTTTTGGGGAGCTGCCGAGGCCTGATACTGAGGGTAGTATTTATAGGTAGCCGCCTTCCTCGGGTAAAAGGGCTTTTTCCCCCAAGCCCTTCTTCTTCTGAGAAGGGGCAGAGGTTTTTCTGGACAGCCTAGTTCTGGTCAGAGTCTCGGTCTGGATTTGTGCAGCCTTTTCAGCCATGGGTTTGCCAAAGAGGTTTTCACCTCTGCAGGGGACATCGACCAACTTGTCCTGGACCCATGGCTCGAGGTCGGATGACTGAAGCCAAGCCTGTCGGCGGGCACCGATGCCGGCTCCGGCTACTCAAGCCGATGCTTCGAAGCCATCGTAGGCTGCTCGAGAGATAAACTTCGAGCTCTCTCGAATCCCAGTGGACAAGGCTTGGAACCTCTGCAAAGGTTCCTCGGAGAGACCAGCAGAGAATCCGGCAATTTCTTTTGCCAGATCTCGGAGACACATGCCCATATAGAGCTGGTAGGTCTGGACTCGACAAGCAAGCATGGAGCCCTGGAAACACTTCCTACCGAGGGCATCCAGGCTTCGGGCCTCCCGGCCGGGAGGCACCGAGGAGTGCATCTTTTGACTCTTGAGTCTATGCATGGCCGATTCCACCACCATGGAATGGTGCAGTAGTTGTGCCTTTTGGAACCCGGGGCTCTTGCGGACTCGATAAATGGAATCGACCCGCTTGCTTAACACCGGCGCCGATGCCGGGTTCTCCCACATGCGGAAGAGAAGTCGTTCCAGCATCGGAGGAACCGGTACAGTAAAGGCCTCCTTCAGGGGAGAGTCATACTGGAGGGCATCGAGCTCCTCGGCTCGAGGCTCCTCCTCGGGATCCGCGGGGAATGCCAAGGCCTTGGCCATATCCCGCACGAAGTCCGAGAACCGGGTGTCCTCCGGGGGGGGACCATCTCCGAGGTTCAGACTCGGGCGAGTCCGATGGGACACACCGAGTCCGAAAACTACCAGGGGACTCTTCGTCCTCCGATTCCCAGTCGGACTCCTCGGAGGAGGATTCGAGGGGCTCCGGTGCCCTCCGCCCCGACGCCGAAGGTGTCGGCGTCGACGACCTCGGTCCCGAACGGGAGGCCGAGGGAGACCGCGACCGAAGATCGACTCGAGTTCGGATGGACTCGAGGATCGGCTCGGTCTCTGGGGTCGACTTGGACGTCGACGTCCCGGTGGCCGGGGCAGACGCATTGGCAAGGCCAGCGATCAATGCCCGCTGCTGGTCCATGAAGGCAGCCAAACTGCTCTCCAAGGCCGTCAACCTGAGTCCGAGCTCAGGAGACCCAGCAGACCCTGACTCGGGCTCCGACGGTGTCGGGCCCGACGTCAGCTCCTTCGGAGGCGAGTCCACAAGGACCACAGTACTCACGTGTCCAGGCGACTCCATTTCGAGACGAGGATGTTTCGAAGGCCTCTCTGACTCCGAGGACCCGGGACGGCTATCGGGGCTATGCGACCTGGCCCTCGAGGAACCAGGAGCGTCCACCGACGCCGCCCTCGCGGGTTTTTTCTTCCGATGATGTTCCTGGGTAGGAGACCCCCGCGCAGTGGAACTCCGACGATGCTCAGGACCGGAGTCCCGGGACGTCGAAGCCTCTGACGAGGTCCGGGCCCGGCCAGACGCGGAGTCAGAGAAGATTCGTTCTCGTTGATGCTGCCGACTCCTCAACGCTTTTGAGGACATCTTGCCACACGGACCACAGATCATCGGGTCATGATCGGATCCGAGGCAGCGGAGGCAGCAGTCATGTGTGTCGGTAAGAGACATGAGTTTCTTACAGCGATCACACTTCTTAAACCCGCTGGCAGCCATCGAGGGAAAAAGGGCCCCTGCGAGGTCAAAAGACAGGGCTGCCAGTGAAAAGGAAAAAATGGCGCAAACGCTTGTCACGAAGGACAAAAAACCGAAAAATAAAGAAACTGACCCGATACCGGCGTAGCGGGTCCGGGCGGGAAAAAGGATCCGGCATCGAACCGAAAAAGAATAAAAAATAAGAGAGAGAAAATCAACTTTTTCAGCGGTGATCACAAACAGCGTCTGTAGGGCTCCGCGGAAAAAAGAAGACTGAGCAAGATGGCATCCTTGGGCGGGAAGGGGACCGCGCATGCGCGCCGCAATTCCCAAAGGCTTTCTTTGAAAGCTGGAGAAATTGCTCCGCGAGGGCTCCGTCGGCGCCGACGTCACCCATATGTGAGAACTGACTTCCTGCTTGGTCCTGGAGAATGACTTATACACTGTTGTTTATCATCTCTTTGAAGGACGAGAAGAGATCTTTATGCAAGGCTGAAAAATGCTAACAAAAGTTCCAAACTACTAATGCCTTAACTCATATGGACCCACTAAGAATCTACCAAAATTTGACACAGAGTAAACTGGTGGTATTCTTCACTAACAGAATCCAGTCTGCCAGGGGTCTTATTATGCAGACATTCAGATCATCAAATGGTGAAATTAGGCCTTACCTGCTAATTGGCTTTCCTTGAGGAATTCCAGTCCAGTCCCGGCCTCAGGGTAATGCACCTCTTCCAGCAGCTTGGAGACTGAGCATTTCACAACTTTGATGACATCAGGATACTTAGGCAGCTGGCATCACCCCAGCCCCCAATAACCTATTGACAAAGCAGACTCACAGGAGCAACAAATAAGTCAACCTTCAAAAAACAACAATCCTAACAATAAACTATAAAGAGTCCCCCTCGGGAAGCCCCCTTTCTGGCCCCCGTCCTGAAACATGGAAGCCTTCCACCAAAAGGAGCTTACCTGTCCATACGCCATGCTCCCACCTCCCCGGAGGATGGGATAGGCACCCTACCAAGGAAAAAACAAGCACAGGAACCTGCGTGCAGAGAGTCCTGGGACTGGACTGAAGTTCCTCAAGGAAAGCCCATTAGCAAGTAAGGCCTAATTTCACCTTCCTTATCGCCCCTCCGGTCCAGTCCCGCACCTCAGGGATGTAACAGAACCACCTAACCATGGAAGGGACCTGCGAGCCCAGCCTGGATAACCGCTGAACCAAACTTCGCATGCCCCCTCACTTGCACATCCAACCTGTAATGTTTTACAAATGAATGAAAAGATGACCTGGTGGCCGCCCGACAGATGTCCCCTGGCGGAACAAAACTCCATTCCGCCCAGGAGGTAGTCTGTGCCCTGGTGGAATGAGCCCCGCAAAAGATAAGCTGACGCAATTGCTTCTTTAATCCATCTCGAAATGGAGGACTTCGCCACAGCCTCCCCCTTGCGCAGCCCTCTGAACTGAATGAATAACTGATCTGACTTCCGAAACGAAGCCATTCTCTTCAGATACCTTCTCAAGACCCACTTGATGTCTAGGCAGAGCAGCTGCAAATCCCATAATTCCTTCGCCAGTCCAGACAATACCAGAAGGGCAACTAGCTGATTCAGATGAAACAGCAACACTACCTTCGTCAAGACAGAGGGTACAGTTCGCAGGATTACCTTCTCCCTGGAGAAAGAGAGAAAAGGTTCTCTACATGACAATGCTTGGAGCTCGGAGATTATCTTGGCCGAACAGATCGCCACCAAAAACATCGTCTTCAAAGTCAAGTCCTTCAGGGTACACAATGCTAGCAGCTCGAAGGACTGTTGCAACAGTGCCAAAAGCAACAGATTGAGGTCCCAAGCCTGTACCAACACTCTCCTTGACGGGTGGAGCTGCCTCATGGCCCTCAAGAAATGGACATCCGGATGCATTCCCAAGGAGACCCCCCTGGATTCTACCGCGATAACACGCCAACGCGGCCACTTGTACCCTTAGAGAACCACAGGCCAGCCCTTTATCAAGCCCTGCCTGCAACATTTCCGGAACAGATGCCGACAGTGGCCTGCAACCGATCTCGGCACACCAGCCCTCAAAAATTCTCCACACTCGAACACAAGACAAGGAGGTGGACCTCTTCCAGGCTCTAAGCAGCACTGAGATTACCTGAGCAGAATAACCTCACTTTCTTAACCTAGCCCTCTCAAGAGCCATGCCGTAAGCTAGAACTGATCCACCTGGAACATTAGTACTGGACACTGTGCTAGCAGGTCTGGCCTGTTGGGAAGTCTCCATGGCTCGGGCGCTCTCAGATGAACCAGGTCAGCGTAGCACAGCTGCCAAAGTAAATCCAGGGCAATCAGAACAACTAGCCTGTGGTGCACTTCCACACTCTCTGAACCACTCGACCTATGAGCATCCACGGAGGGAAGACAGAGAAGCCACTGCCTGGGCCAGCGCTGTACAAATGTGTCCAGGCCTTTGACATTCTCTCTCTCCGTCGACTGTAGAATCGGCTGGCTTTGGCCAACACAAACGTCCCCCATCAGATCCATGACCAGCTCCCCCCACTGGTGTATGATCTGCTTAAAGACAGTCTGGTTCAGTTGCCATTCCCCTGGGTCCAATCGCACACGACAGAGGTAGTCGGCCATGATGTTCTCTGTGCTGGCCATGTGCACTGCTGAAATTGCCTGTAAGTGGGCCTCTGCCCAAATCATCAACATCTCCGCCTTGCTCTTCAGCCTGATGCTGCCTGTGCCCCCTTGCCGACTAATGTACGCTACTGTGGTGGCATTGTTGGAGAAAGCACAGTTACTCACCTGTAACAGGTGATCTCCAGGAACAGCACAAATTTAGTCTTCACATATGGGTATCATCGGTACCAACGAAGCCTGCGCGGGAACGCTCCCCAGCGTCCAATTAGAAAGCTTTTGGGAGTATCCCACAGCGCCTGCGAGCTGCCTTCCCGCCTTTCCCAACTGCCTCTCTCCAGTTGAGTTTAAAGCTGAGACAAAGAGAGAGAAAGGGAAAGAGAAACAGATAGAGAGATACAACTCCTAGGGGAGGTGGGTGGGTTGTGAAGACTAAATTCCTGCTGTTCCCGGAGATCACCTGTTACAGGTGAGTAACTATGCTATCTCCAGGAACAAGCAGGAATGTACTCTTCACATATGGGGACTCCCTAGCTTTAGAGGCCAGGGCGAAGCCCCAGAAGTTGTGTCCCCCTATGAAAGGGCTCCACTTCCCCCCATGGATCTCTGGCTTCCGACCAGGTATGGTAGGTAGGAGTTGATTAGGTATGGAACAGGTGTCGAAGAACAGCCTGACCAAACAAGGCGTCCCGGCGGGAGTCCTTGTCCAAGCAGTAATGGGCTGTGAAGGTATGAACAGAGGCCCAAGTGGCTGCTCGACAGATGTCGTCGATAGACACAGAGTGCAGGTGAGCCATTGAAGCTGCCATGGCTCTCACATTGTGAGCTGTGACATGACCCTTCAGAGGAAGGTTCTTACTCTGATAGGCGAAGGAAATACACTGAGCAAGCCAGCTGGAAAGTGTTCTCTTGGAGACTGGAAGTCCCTAATGAGAAGGATCAAAAGCAACAAAGAGTTGAGAGGACTTTCTATGTTGCTGTGTTCTTTGCAAGTAAAAGGCTAAAGCTCTTTTACTGTCCAAAGTATGAAGATTCCTTTCTGCATTTGATGCTTGAGGCCTTGGAAAAAACACAGGCAGATAGACCGCTTGATTTAGATGAATAGGTGAGACCACCTTTGGCATGAAGTGTGGATGAGTCCTGAGGACTACCTTGTCATGATAGAACCTTGTATAAGGGGGATCAGCCACTAGTGCCTGCAACTCACTGATGCGACATGCTGATGTGATTGCAATGAGAAAGATAACTTTCCAAGAAAGGAATTTCAACGAGATAGTAGCTAAGGGTTCAAAAGGTGGCTTCATGAGCTGGCCAAGAACCAGGTTTAAGTCCCATGCCACCGGTGGTGGCCTAATGGGAGGCTTAGTTAGAAGAAGGCCTCTCATAAATCTTGCTATAAGAGGATGGGAGGAAATAGGTTGTTCATTTAAAGACTTGAAAGAAGCTGCAACAGCACTCAAATGGACTCTTACTGAGTTAGTTTTAAGTCCTGCATTGGATAAATGAAGGAGCTACTCCAGTAATGATTCCAGAGGTATTGCAAGGGGGCTAAGACCCTTCTGCAAGCACCATATGGTATACCTTTTCCACTTGAAAGCATAACAGCGTCTTGTGGAAGGTTTTCTAGAAGCATAAAGGATATCCTTTACTTGCTGAGAAAGGTTAAGATCATGAAGATCTAGGCCTTCAGCAAACAAGCCCTGAGATACAGAGACTGGGGACTGGGATGCCATAACATTCCGTTCTCCTAAGACAGGAGATCTGGAGCAGACCCTAACTCCAGAGAGGGAGCTTGAGAGAGATGTAGAAGCAGAGGGTACCACACTTGCCGTGGCCAATGTGGAGCTATGAGAATCATATGGCCTCTGTCTCTCTGAAGCTTGAACAGGGTTTTGGGAATCAGGGGAATGGGTGGAAAAGCATAAAGGAAGTCTTGACCCCAATGAAGGAGGAAAGCATCCTTGGCCTGAGAGCTCTGAGCCGGAATTCTGGAACAGAACAGGGAAGTTTGGCATTCAATGGGACTTGCAAAGAGGACTATGTCCGGGGTTCCCCAAATTTGAAAAATCTTGGGTCACCTGGTTTGCATGTAGAGACCATTCGTGTGGAAGCAGAACTCAACTGAGTCTGTCTGCCCAAGAGTTTTGGATACCTGGAAGATACACTGCCAGGAGATAAATCTGATGCTCTCTGGCGAGGGCCCATAGTCGTAAAGCTTCATTGCAAAGCGACAGAGTCTGTTCCTCCCTGCTTGTTCATGTAGAACATGGCTACTTGATTGTCCGTATGAATGAGGACTGTGTGGTAGCTGAGCAGGGTGTGGAACACTCGCAGAGCAAGGAAGATTCCTCTGAGCTCTAAGAGACTGATGTGTAAATGAGTCTCCTGTGGAGTCCTTGGGTTGAGAGGTCTTGCAGATGAGCTCCCCAACCCACTGGTGAAGCATCTGTTGTGAGAGTTGCCTGGGGTAAAGGCTGTTGAAAAGGGGACCCCACCAACAGGTTTTGAGTGGACTGCCACCATCGGAGGGACAAAATAAGGCGATTTGTGATTGCTATTTTGTTTGACAGGCACCCTGATGCCTGGGTCCATTGAATGGATAAAGTCCACTGGACTGCTCTCATATGGAGGCGAGCATAAGGAGCCACATGCACGGTAGATGCCATGTGGCCTAGTAGTTTTAACATTTCTCGAACAGTGAGATGAGGCTTTGACACTGCCTGAGAAGCTAACTGCACCATGCAAAGGCAACGGGTCTGGGGAAGATAGACCCTTGTTTTTCTGGTATCCAGTAAAGCTCCTATGAACTCTAGAGACTGAGTGGGAGTTAGGCTGGGATTTTGGGATGTTTATGACCAGACCCAAATACTGAAGGATACGCACTGTGCAAGCTAGAGAAATCCTGGCCTCTGACTCTTTTAGGGCTCGAATGAGCCAGTCGTCTAAGTAGGGGAAGACAAATATTCCTAGAGTGCATAGAAATGCTGCTACCAGAGCCATGCATTTCATAAACACCCTTGGTGCTGAGGCCAGGCCAAAAGGAAGCACCCTGTATTGGTAGTGCTTTCCTTGAAAAAGGAACCGAAGGAACTTTCTGTGAGTTGGATGGATGAGAACATGAGTGTACGCATCCTTGAGATCTAGAGAACAAAGCCAATCCTGACTCTGAAGATATGGCAGCAGAGTTCCCAGATAAATCATCTTGAATTTATCTTTGAACAGGAATTTCTTCAATTCTCTGAGGTCTAAAATAGGTCTGTGTCCCCCTGTTTTCTTTGGGATAAGGAAATAGGGGGAGTAAAACCCTGTACCCTGTTGAGGAATGGGTACCTCTTCTATTGCCCCTTGGGCAAGAAGCATAGTGACCTCTTGATCTAACAGGTTGATGAGAGAGGTCTGAGAATTGAACTGTTTTACCATTGTGGGAGGGGGCATGCAAAGAAAGTGAAGCTTGCACCCCTCTTTTATAATGGATAGAGTCCAATGTTCTGCTGTTATCTGCTCCCATCTGGGGGCAAAGTGACACAACCTTCCTGGAATGGTTGAAGGCTCTGGACAATTGAGAGCCAGGAAGGCTAACTTCTCTAGATGGAAGTCAAAGGCCTTGTGGAGGCTGAGACTGCTGAGACGGTTGAGGCTTAGCAGTCTTTGCTTTCCTTTGCTTAGGTGGTTGCTGACTCTTTCGGGCAGGCTGACCAGCAGAACGTCCCTGCTGGGAATAAGAGGGATAAAACCTCTTCTTTTTTGAGAAGAATGGTTTCTTGAAAGATTTCTTCCTTGCAGGATCTGCTGTGGCTTTGGATAACCTATCCAAAGTGGAGTTCTCAGCATACAACTCATTGGCTTTTTCTTGCCAATCTTTGCCGAATAGATTCTCACCTGTACAAGGGATATTGCCCAGTTTGTCCTGCACCCAGAGCTCCAAATCAGATGCCTGGAGCCAGGCAATTCTATGTGCACCTATGGCAATGGCAGAGGTTCTGCTTATGCACCCAAAACAGTCAAAAACTGCACGGTTGACAAACTTAGAAACATCTTGGGCATGTTTAACCAGTGTGAGAAAATCTTGCCTTTTACCCTCAGGAAGAAGAGGGCTAAAAAACCTCTAAATCTCCTGTGACTTCCTTAAGGAACGTTCCCATATATAAGATATAGGAACTGATCCTGGCATAAAGCATGGAAGCCTGGAAAGTACGACGTCCAAAGGCATCCAAAGTTCTACACTCACGTCCTGGAGGATTAGAGGCATGCCTCTTTGCACTCCTGATCCTTCTCATAGCTGATTCCACTACAATAGAGTGGTGAGGAAGCTGAGTCTTCTGGAAACCAGGACAAGGAAGGACTCGATACATGGTTATTCAGTCTACGAGAGTGAGGAGAGGTGGTAAGAGGTGTTTCCCACATTCTTAACATGAAATCATGTAAGATCTCATGGATAGGCAAGGTAGCTGCCTCTTTAGGAGCCTTGGGATATTGTAGAATCTCCAACTCCTTTGCCCTGGGCTCTGTTTCGGGAGCCACAGTAATGGAAAGACCTCGAGCCACCTCCCTGATAAAATCCTGAAAGGAGATATCTTCTGGAGGAGACATCCTACGTTTAGGAGAGGAAGGCTCCTCCGGGAGAAGTATTCTGGTACCGACAGAATTATCAGAATCCTCAGATTCCTCCGAAGATTCGAAGTACCTTCTGTCCAGATGCTCTTGAAGAGCCCGATACCCGTACCGACCGAAGTCAGTACCGGGAGAAATCGGTACCGGTGTATCGGTACCAGAAGGCATCGCATGACTGGGTGCCGGTAAAGCAGACACCGATGTCGATGCTGTTGGTGCCGGTACCGGTTGAACTGTCTGACACGGTTCAGAGGGCGTCGATGCCACAAGGAGAGCTGCCAGACTGCATTCAATAGCCAGGAACCTCTGGTCTATCGACGCTGCCAATGCCTGGGTGTCAGTACCGGAGAAAACAGCCGGTATCCCAGAGCATGGCACCAGTAGTTCTGCCGAGGTCGAGGCCTCGAGAAGATCCTGGAGCCCCGATAATGCTTTGGAAGCCGAAGCCTCCCGCCGGGACAATTTTGATGGTACAGAACCCTCAAGGGTAACGCCAGAGGCATCTCGATGCTTAGGAGGAGATCTACCCTTTGAGGACCGGCTAGATTTATGTTTAGTTACATGAGATGCCACAGAAGCTGCATCGGAGGGAAAAAGGGTGCTGAGCTTAGCAGCTCGATTTTGTCGACCCCTCTTGGACATCATGGCACAAGCCATACAGTCGGAGATGGAGTGGTCAGGACCTAAACATTTGAGACACCACTCATGGGTGTCGGTGACGGAGATGGTACCGCCACATTTTGTGCACTTTTTGAAACCCAAAGCGGGTTTTTCCATAGTGGAGGAAATTATGGGCCTAAGGCCCAAAATTGTGCGTGCACCTGGAAAAGAAAAAAGTTTGCAAAGAAAACTATATATATATTTTTTTTTTATTATTTTTTTTAAAGAAAGAAAGAACCACCGGCGGTACCGGTATAGCGTCGAGGAAGGCAGACGCAACCACAAAAAAGAAGGGAATAAGGAAAAGACTTTCTGCAGTGACAGGAACATCGACCTGCTGGCTCCGTGGAAAACGAAGAACTGGAGAGAGGCAGTTGGGAAAGGCGGGAAGGCAGCACGCAGGCGCTGTGGGATGCTCCCAAAAGCTTTCTAATTGGATGCTGGGGAGCGTTCCCGCGCAGGCTCCATCGGTACCAACGATACCCATATGTGAAGACTACATTCCTGCTTGTTCCTGGAGATGACCTGTACCGTCTGCATGTGCACCATCGGGTGAAACTCCTGTAAGGCGAAGCAAACGGCTCCCATCTCCAGCCGATTGATGGAGCATGTCCGCTCCTCCATGGTTCACCGTCCGAGCAACACGCCCCTCACAGTGGGTTCCCCATCCTGTAAAACTGGCACCTGTTAGGAGAATCCAGCACGGCAATTCCAACGGAACTCCAGCTGTCAGATTCTCACTTAGCCACCACCTGAGGGCCAGTCGGACCTCCAATGGACAGGCCAACATGCACGACAGGGGATGAAGCTGATGTGACCACAGACAGCAGGGCTCTCTGCAATGGTCTCATGTGGGCATGCGCCCATGGGACTAGATCGATCGTCACCACCATGGTCCCCAAGAGTGAAGATAATGCCATGCAGACGGCTCCCCATGTGCAGAAACTGCCGAACCAACAAACGCAGAGCCTCCGCCCCCTCTTTTGCAGCAGAAACACCCGACCCCCATGGATGTCGAATCAAGCTCTGAGGTACTTGAGGTCCTATGAGGGGGTCAAGTTACTTGTCGGCACTGATGACCCAGCCTAGTTCATGCAATAATTGGACCACAAGGGCAGTGGCCTGAGTGCTTTCCTCCTCGGATTTTGCTCGAATGAGCCAATTGTCCAAGTATGGATGCACTAGTATGCTCTCGCGATGCAAGGCCACCACCACGACGACCATTACCTTGATGAAAGGCTGGGGGGCCGACAAAACCGAACGGCAATGCCTGAAACTGAAAATGTCCCATGGGTACCAAAGTGTAGAAACTGGTGATGACCTGGATGTATGGGAACATGCAGGTATGCTTCCATAAGGTTTAGAGAGGTC
Source organism: Ichthyophis bannanicus (assembly GCA_033557465.1). Classification (NCBI taxonomy): domain Eukaryota; kingdom Metazoa; phylum Chordata; class Amphibia; order Gymnophiona; family Ichthyophiidae; genus Ichthyophis; species Ichthyophis bannanicus. The sequence goes on from CM066040.1 coordinate 45,732,704, forward strand.
AAGACCCCTTCCGAACAGCCATCATCACCGAACAAAGGGTCTCCCATATGAAAACGCAGAACCTGGAGACACCTGTTTACCTGTTTGAGGTCGAGGATAGGACGAAAGGCCCCTTCCTTCTTTGGGACTATGAAATAAATAGAGTATCGACTTGCTCCGCACTGATCCGCGGGAACTGGTACCACCGCCTGCAAACTTAGAAGTCGCTCAATCGTCTTCTGTACGCCCTGCGCCTTTACACGTGCCTTGAAGGAACGAACGAAGGCTGGCGCTAGCAGTCTGGCAAACTCCAGCACATAGCCCTCCCGAACCACCTGTAGAACCCACTGATCCGACATAACCTGGACCCAGGCAGGATAGAAGTCCCACAACTGAACTCCCATGGGCTGCACCCCTGCTTGGGCCCCCCTCGCTTCATTGTGGTTTCTTCTGGGCTGAAGAGGAGGCAGAAGTCCCGTAATGTCCCCCGAAACCCCCAAAATGGTAGTGTTCTGGCAGCGAACCTTTTTCTCTGGTAAGGGGAGAATCTCACAGTCCGAAACCGCCTAAACCCACGGGCCTGTCTCCTGCTCGCACCATGAAGCCTGACTCTGCTTCGGCTTATCTTTGGGAAGGTGACCACCTTTTGACTTCTCCAAGTCCTTTACCAATTTTTCCAGCTCCTCCACGAACAGTTTCCCTTTGAAAGGCAGCTTACATAACCGGGCCTTCAAGGAAACATCCGCCGACCAATTGCAAAGCCAGAGGTAGCGGCAAGCCGCCACCATCAAGGCCATGCTGTTCGAAAGAGCCCTCACCAGGTCATAGAAGGCGTCTGCCAGGAAGGCCGCCCCGACTACAGTCTCGCTGCGGCACCATGATCTTGGGGCTCCTCTGCCAACTCAGGGAGGCTTTGCGCCCAATGCAAGCATGCGCGTGCCACCAGTGTCCCGCTAGCCGAGGCTTGCAGAGACACAGCGCTTACATCAAAGGCCTACTTCAGCAGGGTATCTAGCTTCCTATCCTGGATGTCCTTAAGCGCCACACTCCCCTCAACCAGAATCGTAGTCTTCTTTGTTATGGCCAATACCATAGCGTCTACTTTCGGGGAACAAAACATCTCCTTCTCCACCTCAGTCAATGGATACAGCTGGGACATGATGCGAGACCCTCTGAGCCCAGCCTCCAGGAGCTCCCATTCCTCCGGGATCATTTGCTTAATTATGTAGCGGGAACACCCTTTGAGGCCTACATACAGCCTGCAGAATCGGATCTTCCAGGGTCATCTCCTCTGCCGCCCCCACCGGCAAGTTAAGCGTCTTGAGTGACTCCGCAATGAGTACCGCCAGCTCCTCCTTCCGGAAGACCCTAACAATAAGGGACTCATCCTCCTGTGAGATCTCTCTCTTTTCGAGCTCCTCTGGTTCCAAACCGGGCTCCAGCTCTCACTCCAAGGAAATAGGCCCTGCCTCATCTGCCGCCTCCCCCTCGAGGCGTCTCTTGGCATGGGGCTGTGCTGGGTCCAGCTCAGCACCCTGCGTGTCTTCCAGAACCCCCTCTCTCTTCTTGGCACTGCGCCCCTTGCCCTTGGCCTGTTGCTTGAGGCAGAACGCCCTATGAAGCAACACCACAAACTCGGGGGAGAAATCTCCTGGAACCCCCCCCCCCCCTCTCTGCACCTGAGAGGAAGGAGGGCCGGGAGAATCCAAGTCTTGCTGACAATGTTGTAGTACTGGCAGAGACAAACTGAGCCCCCCATTTCTCTGCAGCAAGGAACCCGGAATGTGTGACACAGGCACCTCTGTAGCACCTACTTCTTCCAGCATGGTCTGCTCGGCCGTCTGTGCCTCTGCAGCACACCCCCTGCAAATCCCTTCCACAGAGGACGTGCTCCACACGCCCCACACCGTGGTCTCGTAAGCAAGGCTCCCCAGGAGCCCGGGGGTAATGCCTCCTCCCTACTATACCTCTTTGCTCTGTTAATCTATCCGTCTCTCTACTGTATCTTTCTTTTTTTTTTTGTTAGTGTCACTGCCAAGCAAATTTCCTCTTGTTCTTTCACTAAAAGCAAAAGGCAAGGGAACAGAAACTAAAGGTAAATGAAAACAAAATGAAAAAAAAAAAAAAAAAACAATTAAGGAAACTGCAGGAACAAAAAGGAAACCGCTGCTACGATCCTTCCCGCTCAAACAAAATAGTGCTCCTAACAGAACCCGCTCTGCACGGGCTGCTGCTACGTGGCTTACAGGCGCTGCGATTCAACTTGCGTGTATCCCAGGAGGCCTCCTAGTGGCACTCACACTCCCCTCCGGCTCGCCTTACCGCTAGTGTCCTGCGCTAAGAAGACAGCCAACACTCCACGCGTACTCAGCTGATCCACAACTTCAGCACCGAGGTGGAGAGTGAAGAGACCTGCCTGCACTTGTCTTTCCTGATGTCTGCCGTCCCCCCCTCCGGTAACACCACTCCTCACCCGCAATAGGGGTTCAGGAGCAGTGCTTGGCTCAATGCTCACTGTCCGGAGGGGGGGGCATAACCACCACAGAGCACTGCATAAAGAAAAAAAACTAAAGAAAAAGTCTTCCTAGTTGTTCCTTTAGTGAGTCCTGACTCAGGGATCACCCGCTCCAGCTACTGAGCTTACTGGGGGGCTGGGGATGGTGCCAGCTGCCTGATGTCATCAAAGTTGTGACATGTTCAGTCTCCAAGCTACTGGAAGAGGTGCACTACCCTGAGGTGCAGGACTGGACTGGAAGGACGATAAGGAAATACAGATTTGAACCTGGATCTCACACATCTAAATTTGTCTCAAACCCATTAGATTAAGGATCACTACAGATTAACTCAATGCAGAGGCAATGTGGATCACTGGACTAACAACTCTACTACCTATCCTCAAATAACCAGCCTGCACAAATTGTAAAAACCTTGAAAATCTTGAATTGCCACTCAGACAGCAAATTAACATTCAACCAACATACAGCTGCTCTAACAAAAAGTACTTTCTGCACTCTTCATAAACTTCATTCCATCAAGAAATTACTCACTCCCCCAGCCATCCACACTTATCACACTGGTAATATCACGCTTGGATTATTTTAATAGCCTCTTACATGGCATCTTGGCAACCAACCAAAGCTGCCACATCTTCACAACACAGACACAAAATTACTCCACAATGCTTCCAAATTTGATCACGTGACTCCTCTGCTGTTCAAAAGCCATTGGCTCCCCATAAACCATCGCATAAAATTCAAGATTTTGATCCTGGCCCATAAAGCCTTCTACAGAGGAATTCCTTCATCTCTCTCGCCACAATCGCCTGCATGCCTGACTGATCTATACAATCCTTAAATGCACACTTACAAGTGGCCCTAAATAATACACACTGCCCGACTTGAGGCCACAAGAACTTCTGCTTTCTATGCTATTGCACCAGTGTTTTGGAATTCCCTCCCTTACTATCTGTGGGAGTCCTCCCTGAGGACATTCAAGAAAAATTTGAAGGCCTACTTTTTTGAGCTAGCCTACATGTAACCAGGAGACCTAGTCCTAGCAACAATATTAACATCACGTCATTCTTTGTACTAATGTAAACACCACACCACATCACATAGTAATCTGGTCAACTTCCCCGACCTCAATCTTTTCTTCCTTCACCCTACTCCTTTCATGTTATTTGATTGTATCTTTTTTTGGGACTTAATTTCATTGAATTTTAATTCCTTTGTAAACCGCTCAGACATTGAGTAATGGGCAGTATATCAAATAAACCATAATTAACCTCACACTTTATTCACTATATTGAAAAGTTGACCCAACTTTATAAAGAGAATTCTGAGTCTCCTTTCAATATTAAACATTTGCTAATATTTTTCAAGAGGCTCTTGATAGACGTTTTTAAAGTTTTACAGTTACTTACAATGGTCCTAAGCTAACTTTTTAATCTGTCCCTGTGCAATGGGAAAACTTATTTTATGTCTCCAATGAAGAGATTCTGAAGGCATTGGTGACAAACGCCTCCTCTTGGCCAATGAATCCCTGTGTTATACTGATTCTTAAGTTGTTACGTCAAAACATTGGTAATTAAACTGCTTTGGTTGTTAACAAATTATTAAATGACATATGCTTGCCCATTATACTGAAAAGACCCTACATCTGTCCCATGCTGGAAAAAAAATCTATCCTAGATTCCTTGAACTCACTTAAACTACCTGATATGTTAGATTCCATTCTTGGCAAAGATGATTAAGGGCATGGTTCTGAAACAATTATAAACTTTTCTAGACACTCACGAGATGCCTGATTCAGTTCAGTCTGGTATCTATCCTGTGCACAGCATGGAAATACTCATCCGGTACTTTATGTGACTTGTGCTGATTTGGGCAGCATGCAAGTGTTTTTATAACTTGACACTTCTGCTGCATTTGATAACCACCATGAGATCTCCAATACATCTCAGTTAGCTGGGTATTCCAACTATAGTTCCAAAATGGTTCAGATCTATAAGTGAACAGCTTCAATAAGTTAAAATTGATGATGCCATGTCTTCATGACCAAAGCATGAAACAGGGATCTGCACTACTTGCAAAGGTATTCAGCATTTATCTGCAGCCTATTTGTAGTTTTAGACAAATGTTTAAGCACCCTTGGTCAAACTATGTTTCAATGACTCCTTAAGCAAGCATAAACTGACTTCTACATTGAAGAAAATAAAACATGTTATCTTCCTATAATTTTTAATGAATTCCTATTTGCCCATTTTTTTGGGAGGGGGGGCAGGGGGAGAGGGGTTTAAACAGATTCAAGTAAGAAAGCAGTGAATATGGCAAATGCAAAAGTTTGCACAACCTTCCAAGTAAGTGGACAGAAGAAATAGCTTCCAAACATTTCCTATAACCAGCAAAGTCTTTCCATTCTCGTATATGCATTTATCCTCCAACTCTCTTATTGAGCTCTTCAAGTCTTCATATTTCTTTTCTGTAAATATTTCATGTTTGATTTTGAGGTATGTTTTTATTGCTCTCTTCAGAGCTTCAACTTCTTCACCACTGTGGGATACTGGCATCCAAGATATAGTAAAATTTAGTTAAATGTATTTCTCCTCCCATCTGCACAATTTTTCATGTGCCACTGGCTGCTACATAATCTCAAAACATAATAGATCCACCCTTATCGTTGCTGGTTGGGCAAGAGGTTCTTTTCTTCAAATGCTCCATTCTTTTTCCCTCTTTTTATGACTGTGGCCCAACAGTTCCATTTTCATTAGCACTGCATTTCAAAAAGTTCCAAGCTTATCAAGTTTGTTTCTTGCATACTCAAGAGGATGACATTTGTAATGAGGTAAACTCATAATAAAAGGTCTCCTAACAACTATTTCATGCAGATCATTGTGTAAGTAACGCTCATTTTTTAAAATTTATTTAACATTTCTTATATACCGCCTTTCATGATATCAAGGCAGTTTACATTGAACAAACTGAAATTACATTGAACAGGGCCTGAAGTACCTTGCCCCAACCACTAGGCCACTCCTCCACTCCCTGTTGAATGTAATTTCAGTTTGTTCAATGTAAACCGCACTGATGCAGAATAGCGCGGTATATAAGAGAATGTAAATAAATAAAAATAAATAAAAAATTATAACTTGGAGATAACTATTTTACAGGGAACATGGGCTATGGAGGGTTAAGTGGCTTGCCCAAGACCACAAGGAGCACCTGTGAGACTAGAAACCCCAGTCCTTCCGGCCCAAGGTTGCTGTCCTTTAGTGGGATTTGAACCCCCGACCTTCCGGCCCATTTCCACTAAATGCAAAACGTCAATGAAATTCACACACAAAAAAAAAAAGCATTCAGGGGGAAGGGGGAGGGAAGGCAGACCTGAATATAGTGGCAAGTAAAACCTTAGTCACCTTACTGGGCAAAATAGATGAGCCATGCTGGTCTGTCAACATCTACTGTTTCACTGTGTACAACTATTCCAGGGTCAGTTAAACTTTTGAGCAGGTCATCTGCAGTGATCTATGGGTTCTGTTTTATAGATGTGACCAGTTTTCAGGCAATTGTCAGATTTCACTTACTCTTTCAGATCATACCTTGATAACTTCAACAGTTCCACATTACTTCCATTTCTTAATGTTTCTGAAAGTTGAGATTGCTAGAAGATACTGTTTAGAGGTTTGTTTGGGGTTTTTTTAATAGCCTTAACAACATATGAAATGCCATACTGGGTCAGAACTAGGTCCATCAAGCCCAGTATCCCGTTTCCAACAGTGGCCAATCCAGGTCACAAGTACCTAGCAGTTTCCAAAAAAGACACATGTTCCATAATGCTTGTATTGGGGCAAGAAGTGGAGGGTCCTCTTTAATAAAGATTTATGGACCTTTCCTCCAGGAACTTGTCCAAACCTTTATTAAAGACAGCTACACTAACAGCTTTTATTATGTCCTCCAGTAACAAATTCCAGGGTTTGATTACGTGTTAAGTGAAAAAATATTTTCTCTTATTAGTCTTAAACGGGTTACACTGTAGCTTCATTGCATGACCCTTAGTCTTTCTACTTTTAGATAGCGTAAACAATCGATCTACGTTTTCCCGTTCCACTCCATTCATTAATTTATAGACCTCTATTGTATCATCCCTCAGCCGTCTCTTTTCCAGGTTGAAAAGCCCTAACCTTTTAAGCCTCTCCTCAAAGGGGTATCCTTCCATCCACTTTACTATTTTGGTGGCTCTTTTGTGTACTTTTTCTAATTCCGCTATATCCTTTTCAAGATATAGCGACCAGAATGGCACACAATATTCAAGGTACGATCGCACCATGGAACGATACAGAGGCATTATAATATCCTTGGTTTTATTCTTCATTCCTTTCCTTACGATTCCTAGCATTCTATTTGCCTTCTTGGCCACCGCTGCACACTGGGCAGAGCGTTTTGTGGGGGCCAGAGGAGAAAGCACAGTTACTCACCTGTAACAGATGTTCTCTAGGGACAGAAGGAACCAATCCTCACATATGGGTGACGTCGGCACGGACAGAGCCCTCATGGAAACATCCCCCCCAGCTTTCAAAGAAAGCCTTTGAGAGATGCCACCACGCATGCGCGGTCCCCTTTCTGTGCCATGGCATAGCTAAAAGACAGCAAAAATAAAAAATGATAAAGGAGCAACTCCAAGGGGAGGAGGGAGGGTTGTGAGGCCTGATTCCTGCTGTCCCCGGAGAACACCTGTACAGGTGAGTAACTACGCTTTCTCCGGGAACAAGCAGGAAGTCAGTCCTCACATATGGGACTCCCCAACTACAGGCTACCTAAAGCCCATAGCAAAAACCAGGCTTCCACAAGGGGAGCCATAAGCAGCAGCAATTGAGTCCGTGTACACAGACAACAGTAGGACACCTGTGTCCGATGAAACCAGCACTCCGGTAGCCTGAACACAGAAGGGTCAGAGGGCAGATGCTGCCTAGACCCCAAAGAGGTTATGGACCACAGCCTGGCCGAAGGCAGTGTCCCATCGGGACTCTCTTTCCTGGCAGTTATGGGCTGCGAAGGTATGACTGAAGATCAAGTGGCGGCCCGGCAGTCACGCATCATTGGGACAGAACGCAAGTTTGCCACCGAAGCCGCCATGGCCCTGACACAGTACGCCATGACGCGACCTTCCAGCGGGAGCCTCATCTGCTCATAAGTGAGGGCAATACAGTCTGCAACCAGGTGTACAGCCTCCTTCAGCTTACTGGGGTCGTAGGAGATGAGAAGCTGAGAAGCTTTGTGGTGGCCCTGAGTGCGTTGTATATAAAAGGACAACAACCTCTTACAGTCCAAGGTGTGCAGGACCGTCTCTGCCTGACTGGAGTGAGGTCTTGGGAAGAAGGTGGGAAGCACCACCTCCTGATTAAGATGGAAGGGCAATACTACCTTTGGCAGGAATTTGGGGTGCGTGTGAAGCAGCACCTGTTCTCGTAGAACTTGGTATAAGGCACCTCTGCCACAAAGGCTTGGAGATTGCTAACTCTGTGAGCAGAGGTGAGCGCAACCAGGAAAACCATCTTCCAAGAGAGATAGCGAAGGTGGCAAGTAGCCAAAGGGGGGGGGGGGCGAGTGAGCTGCCCCAACACTACATTGAGGTCCCATTCGGTGGCCAGAGGATGAACCGAGGGCTTCGATAACAGCAGGCCCTGAAGGACACCGGTCACCAACGGTTGAACCGAGAGGGGCTTACCATCCACCGGATAGTGGTGCGCCGCCAGGGCCCTAAGGTCAAACCAGACAACAGTGCCCACTGCTGGTCCATGAAGGCAGTGGACTCCAGCCCAGAAGGCTCCACAGCCTTCGGCGTGGACATCGAGGGACTCAGGCCAGACACCAGCTCCCCAAAAGGGGAATCCTTGATGAGGATGGTGTCTGGGGCAGAGGCCTGTCCACGGCTGGATACTTCCAGGAGACCTTCGCAAGATGCTCCCTCGCTGATGCCTCGAACGAGCGGCTCGGACTGCAGGACCAGGCTCGGGAAGCTCCAGGCTGGTCAGAACCATCCAAGGACGCTGCCTTCAAGGGTTGTTTCTTCTTTCTGGGTTCCCTTGAGGGAGACCCCCTTTCTGAGGACCCATGACAAGGCTCGGGCTCGGAAAGTTCCGCCCGAAGTGTCGGGGCCTAAGACGTGGCCCTGGCTTTAGGAGGCACCGGGACTTGGGAAAGAACTTGTCGTGCTGCTGCTGGCAGCTCTTGAGGGCCTTACTAGACATCCTCTTGCAGAGACTGCAGGCCACCGGGTCATGGTCTGGCCTGAGGCAACGAAGACAGCAGTCGTGTTTATCGGTTAAAGACATGATTTTAGAGCACTGATCACACTTCTTAAAAGCACTGGTAGCCACGGGGGAAAAAAGTACCCATGCGAGGTCGAAGACTCTCCAGGCTTCCAGCAGGAAAAAGAGGGCGCAAAGGTACCAGGAAAAGAAAATAGCGAAAAACCTACAAAAATAAGAACCGAGCCAGACAACGAGGCACCAAGGTTGGTAGGCGGGAAGAGTATCTGTGCAATACTGGAGATGAGGTGGAAACTCAAGAAGAAAATAATCAGCTTTTTCCGGAGACAAGCCAGACAACGCTGAAAGGCTCCGTGGAAAAAAGGAGACTGAGCAAGCGCCATTGAGCAGGAAGGGGACTGCGCATGTGTGGTGGCATCTCCCAAAGGCTTTTTTTGAAAGCTGGGGGGATGCTTTCGCGAGAGCTCAGTCAGTGCAGACATCATCCATATGTGAGGACTGACTTTCCTGCTTGTTCCCGGAGAAAGAGTTAACACAAACACATCAAAATGTTGTCTAAATGCTGGAATTTTACAGAGGTATGTGACATCATATGGAAAAAATGTGAAAACACACTTATAAGTGATAGACAGAAAGGTTAAAAAGGCAACCATGAGATATAAATATGTCAGCTTAGTATGAAGTGAACAAATGGCCCCCTTTATGGTGCCAGGAAGACACATGGAACTAACATTTGATTAAATTAGACTTACCTGCTAATTGTAGTTCCTTTAGGAACTCAAGTCCAGTCCCGGACCTCTGGGTTGTGATCCTCCTCCAGCAGCTTGGAGACTGAGAAACGTCACTCTTGTGATATCACTGGCATATATAACCACAGGAACCGCCTCCTTGCTCCAGTAACCTATTGACAAAGCAGACTCCCCAGAGCAACAATTAAGTAGTACCACTACTAAATACTATAACAAAACTGAAACTGTGTACAACCAAGGGATAAAACCTCCCCATTAAAATGTTTTTTTTTCTATATACCAGTTAAAAAATCCTGTATAAATGCTGAGGTCCTTCCTCCTCCGTTATGGAAGAAACTGACCCCCAAAAATATACCCCTTTAACTCATCCGCCCTCATGAACCAGACCCATAGTAAAATTGGCTTCTTACCTGTGAACCGATCTCATGCTTCAGGCCATAGTCCAAAAAGAAACGGGCGGGATACGGGACTGGACTTGAGTTCCTAAAGGAACTACAATTAGCAGGTAAGTCTAATTTAATCTTCCTTATCGTCCCTCAAGTCCAGTCCCGGACCTCTGGGATGTAACAGAGCAGTACCAAAAATCAACGGGAGGGACCAGCCAAACCCGCCTGAAGTACCGCTGCACCAAAACAGGCATCTCTTTCCGCCTGAACATCCAGCCGGTAATGCTTGACAAACGAATTTATAGACTACAAAGTCGCCGCCTTACAAATTTTCCCAACTGGAATTAAACTATGCTCTGCCCAAGACGTCGCTTGCGCCCTAGTCGAATGAGCCTTAAGACCCTCCGGAACTGATCTGCCTTTTAATAGATACGCCGACGCTATCGCTTCCTTGAGCCACCTTGCTATGGAAGCTTTCGATGCCATGTCTCGTTTTCTAGGTCCGCCAAAGAGAACAAACAGCCTATCTGACTTCCAGAAACTCTGTCCGACGTAAATACTTCAACGCCCGACGGACATCCAATAAACGTAAACTCCCTGCCGACGCTTCACCCGTGTCGCCTCTGAACACCGGCAAGGACACTACTTGATTTATATGAAAAGCCGAAACTACTTTGGGTAAAAAGGCTGGCACTGGTCGCAAGACCACCTTCGAGTCATAGAAAGACAGAAAAGGCTTTCTACACGACAAGGCCTGCAACTCGGAGACTCGCCGTGCTGAGCAGATAGCCACCAAGAACACCATCTTGAGAGTGAGATCCTTTATAGTCGCTCTAGCCAATGGCTCAAAAGGCTGCCATGCCAACGCCTCCAACACTATCTGAAGATCCCAAGATGGAACTATCCTGTCTACACGGTGGCCTCAAGAGAACCACTGCTCGCAAAAAACGCTTTACATCTGGGTGGCTTCCCAGCGATTCTCCTTTAACCTTCCCCCTGTAACAGGACAAAGCCGCTAACTGAACCCGTAGGGACGAAGCAGCCAGACCTTTCTGAAAGCCATCCTGCAAGAACGCCAACACCTGAGGTACCGACACTCGCAATGCCTCCATGTTCCTGTCCACACAGCAAGCTTCGAATATTCGTCATATCCGAACATACGCCAACGAAGTTGATCTCCACCGCGCCTTCAACAAAGTTCCAATGACAGCCACGGAATAACCCTTCCCCTTCAGCCTTGCCCTCTCAAGAGCCAAGTCGTAAGAGAGAATCGATCCACCTGGGGCATTAGCAATGGTCCCTGAGCCAAAAGGTCTCTTCGACAGGGCAGGCACCATGACTCCACTACTAACAGCCTCATCAGATCCACATACCAAGGCCTTCTTGGCCAGTCCAGCGCGATCAACAGCACCAGTCCTTTGTGATCTTCTATGCGTTGTAACACCCGCCCTATCAGCAGCCAAGGTGGAAACACGTATAGGAGTTGGTGTTCGGGCCAAGGCTGAATCAGCGCATCCAGACCCTCCGACATTCGCTCTTGCCTTCTGCTGAAGAAACGTCCTACCTTTGCAGACTGGAACATGGCCATGAGATCCAGTACTGGCATGCCCAACACTGCACCAGCATGTCAAACACTTCCGGATGAAGGTTCCACTCTCCTGGATCCACTCTTACGCGACTCAAAAAATTGGCTCCCACATTGTCCACTCCTGCTATGTGCGCCGCCGACAGAGCTACCAGATGCGCCTCGGACCACTCAAGCAGCCCCTCGGCTTCCTCCTCCAGCACAACACTGCTGGTGCCTCCCTGACGATTGATGTAAGCAACTGCCATCGCATTGTCGGAAAACACCCGAATGGCCTTTCCTCGGAGATAAGGCTGAAACTCCCTCAGCGCGTAACTCCAATCTGTTGATCGACCAACTCCGTTCCAGCTCGGTCCACTGACCCTGAGCAAACCGACGTTGACAGTGGGCCCCCCAGCCTACCAGACTGGCATCCGTCGTCAGGGGAATAAATACGGGGGCTTCCAAGGGCACCCCTTTCTCTAGGCACCGCGGATGCAGCCACCATAGCGCCCGCCGCATCTCCGGCAGACAGGGCAGCTTCTGTGATAACCGATCCCTCTGGAGCGACCACCGTCTGAGTAAGGCGCGTTGCAACGGTCTCATATGCGCTCGCGCCCACGGAACCAGCTCAAGAGTCGCAGCCATGGTCCCGAGCAACTGCAGATAATGCCACGTCATCGGGCACGATCTGTTGAGAAATTCTCTGACTAAATCACAACGCTTGTGCTCGCTGCTGAGGCAGAAAGATTCGTCCCACTCTCGTATCAAACTTTGCTCCCAGATATTCCAGCTCCTGTGATGGAGCTAACCGGCTCTTTTCCTGATTGACTACCCAACCTAGGTCCTGCAGAAACGCCACCACTTCGGCCGTAGTCATCTCGCTCTCTGCCCTGGACTTTGCTCTGATCAACCAATCGTCCAGATAAGGATGCACTAGCACCCCTTCTTTCCGCAATGATGCCGCTACGACCACCATCATGTTGGTGAACGTATGAGGCGCCGTTGCTAGACCAAATGGCAAGGCCTGAAACTGGAAATGCCCCATCGGCACGGCAAACCTGAGATATTTCTGATGTTCCTGAAGGATTGGAATGTGCAGGTATGCCTTGGAGAGGTCTAGGGACGTAAAACTCGCCTGCCCATACCGCCACTATGACCGACCTTAGAGTCTCCATACGAAAGTGAGACACCCAAAGACAGCGATTTACTCGCTTGAGATCCAAAATAGGTCGAAAGGCCCCATCCTTCTTTGGAACCACAAAGTATATGGAGTAACGACCGCTGCCGCATTGGTCCACAGGCACCAGTATTATGGCCTTGAGAGCCAGCAGCCTCTGCACCATCAGTCGCACTGCATCGCACTTGAGACGTGCCTTGCAGGGCGACTGTACAAATGAATCCAGCACCGGACGGTGCAGCTCCAATGCATAACCTTCTTGAATGACCTCCAACACCCACTGGTCGGATGTAATTTGGACTCAGGCAGGATAAAAGTCCTGTAGCTGACCTCCCACGGGAACGAATCCCCCCTGGGTCCCCCTGACTTCATTGTGACTTTCGAAGATTCGAGGAGGAAGCGGTCGCAAAACCCCTACTTGCTCCTAGAAACCCTCGAAAACCTTGGGACCTATAGGGAAAACGACCTCTTTGGGCTTGCCCGAACCTCGGGGAACGAAAGCGACGAAACTCCCTCGGTTGCCCTTTAGGTGGTGGAGTTGGCCGCCCCTGCTTCTGCTTGTCCTCCGGCAGCCTACCGCCTTTGGACTCCCCCAAGTCCTTTACCAGCTTGTCCAAGTCTTCCCCAAAGAGTAGCTTACCTCTAAAGGGCAGTTTACTCAACCGGGCTTTGTAAGAATCATCTGCCGCCCAATTGCGCAGCCAAAGATAACGCCGAGCCGCCACCACAGAGGCCATGCTCTTTGCCAAACCTCGTATAAGATCATAGTGGCCATCCGCCAAATAGGCGGCTCCCGCCTCCAATCTGGATGGCTTCCTCGGTCGCTCCTTCATCCCCTTGAATCCTCTGCGACCACCGAAGACAGGCTCTCGCCACCCAAGCTCCACAAATAGAAGCCTGCAAGGACAGCGCATTCACATCAAACATCTGCTTAAATAAGACTTCAAGTTTCCTGTCCTGAGCGTCCTTGAGGGCAGTACACCTCCTTCCACAAGAATGGTAGTCTTCTTAGTAACCGCCGAGACCGCTGCATCAACTCTCGGAGCTTTAAACAACTCTTGATCCTGGTCCACCAGCGGGTAAAGACGAGACATAACCCTTGCCCCTTTAAGGGCCGCCTCGGGCATGTCCCACTCTTCCTGAATCATCTCTCGCACTACCCTGTGGACTGGAAAGGCTCTTTTAGTCTTTCGAAAGGCCTGTAGTAACGGGTTTTCCAGGGTCAAATCCTCCGCCACTTCCATCGCCGGCATATTCAGAGCCTTGAGGGTCTCTGATATGAGCGCGGGCAATTCGTTCCTACGGAATACGTGCACCACTCTAGCCTGATCCTCTTGCTCAGTAATCTCTCCTTCCTCCACATCATCATCTAAATCCAGATCCAGCTCTACCCCTTCGGAGTGAACCCCCTCTGACATCACGGAAGGCTCCGACTGCTCTTTCTCCCCTCTGATCTTCTCTGGAAGCAGCCCCGAGGCCGCCGAGTCCAGAGGCGTGCCGAGCCTCTTTTCCCCCGGAACCGCTGCAGCGGTAGTAGCTGCAGGCCTTCCCTATGGGCTTCCGAATGCCTGCTGAATCAGGGCAACAAATTCAGGGGAAAAAATTGCAGCCAAGCCCCCTGGCAAGGATGATTGAGAAACCGGGAGAACCGAAGAGGAAGAAGTCCCTGCTACCGGCTCCGGGAGCGGTCTCTCAGAAGAACTCGGCTCTGCCAGCAGCTCAGGAACACTGGTATGCCCTTCACAAGCTGCCTCCAATACCTTCTCCATAGAAGCAGCCTCCTCAGCGCAGCCCATACATACATCAGCGTCCAACACTGAACCCCTTCTAGCCCCACACACGAGACAGAGCGGCCTAGAAGGCATCCCGGTTAAAGACGCACAAGACACAGACCACCACTGCCTGCCGGAGCTTACAGCCAGGTAGCCTTAAATCTGAGACTCAAAACAGCCTTAGTTACCAACTGCCAAACTTTGGAGTTTTTTTTTGTTTTTGTTTTTTTTTTTTAAATATACTGACGTGAAATCCTGAAAGCACTGGCTCCCAACCTATTCCTGAGGAAACCAAGCTAAAACGAAGCCTTACAGCCCACGCAGAAGCCCCGGAAGGTCCCCTGCCCAAAATGGCGTTTCCCACACATGAGCCACGTGGCACAGCCGACTCCCCGCGGGCCCCTGGCTAGATCAATAAGCGCGATCGCGAAGAAACACCCCGGCTGCTGTCTTACCTTTGGAAGCGGATTTAACAGGTTGCTAATCCCCTGCCGCATGAACGCATCCACACCGGCAGAGAACCCCCTCTCACGGTCCAAACCGCTGGCGATCCGGCAGCTCTCCTCTTCCTCCTAAAGCATCCAACACTAGCAGGAAAACACATCTGCATTAGTCGGACCCAAAATTCCCAGTGCCTCTGAACCTCCCACCGGCTCAGGAACCGGCTCTGCACCCATCTTCGCCTGCTTACAAGGCCATACAGGTCCCTCAACAGAGCAAGAGGAGGGGGGAGGAGAGGAGGGAGAGGGAGCACTTCAGCACCAAAATTAAAGGGCCCTTAACCTAACTTTACAAAATAAGAAAAAAATCAAAGAACTTTAGAAATCCTATCCAATATCCTACTCTAACTCTCCTTAATTGTCCTCAAGTGAGCCCCGAACCTCCAGGCTCACAGTCCTCCAGATGCTTGGAGAAAGATAACTGGAGTGAGGAGGCGGTTCCTGTGGTTATATATGCCAGTGACATCAGAAGAGTGACGTTTCGCAGTCTCCAAGCTGCTGGAGGAGGATCACAACCCAGAGGTCCGGGACTGGACTTGAGGGACGATAAGGAACTTATATTTTTTGGGTACTGAAGGGTGGTGGGAGATCCAAGTGCAAAGAACCGAGTAATACAAAGATCAAACAATATAAATTTGACAAGGCCTAGATAAACATGGGTCTAAGAAAAGTCAATGGAAATGGGTACAGACATGAGTAGAACAACATGGCAAATCACACAAGTGAAAGCCCCAGACAACTGGAATAAAAATTAGGTAAGTAGAGAAAAATGCCTGAAATAGCAAACATGGTCCTGAGCAAGGATATATTATTATTATTATTATTAACAATTCTTATATACCGCACTATTAGACATCAGCGCGGTTTACATTGAACATAAAACATCCGACAGTTTACACATGTCTGGTCGTTACATTTAACAGGAAGTATAACTTGGCGAAATAGGGGAAACTAAATACAATGCAGGGTTATCTGATAAAGGATATCCTGGTTAACTATATACAACAGTGGTACAATAGTATATGGAACAACTTGTTATTTACATTGTGAAGTTGGTCTGTTGCGGGGTCTATCTGTTTGGCCACTTCTGCTATTCACCTGGGGGTTATCTTCGGAGCTGTCACTGAGATATTTAAGGAAGAGGAAATGCTTTAAAGCCTTTCTGAACTGACTTAGATTAGGTATTGCTCTGATTTGTGCTGGTAAGGTGTTCCATAGAGATGGGGCGCAGAATTGGAAGGCTCTGTGGCAGGCAAAGATATGCAATGAGTTCGTCTCCTGTGCAGTGAAGGCTGCATAGGGTGCAAATTCTCCGGGTTCTCTATGCTCCTAGTATTTCCTGTGTACCACTTTTGTTGAGGAACTTTCTCTTCTGGGCAGTAAAAACTGCACAGAGGTTTCTCATTGTAATGTGTTTTCTGACCAGTTTGTCTTGTGTAAAAATTGTTCTAGTGTCATGTGTCTGTAATACTGATTTCTTTTGTCCGGAATGCCTGTCACACATTCTCTCACTCGTTGTTATAGAAAGGACAAAAGGATGTACTATTGTTTGCTATCTCAGAGACAGGAAGTAAGACAGAACTATTCAGAGATGAGCAGACATTCCTGCTCTAGCTGTTACAAGATCTCTAACATAGTACATAGTAACACAGTATATGATGGTAGATAAAGACCAGTACGGACCATCTAGTCAGCCCAGCAAGGTGGCAAGAGTAGGTGCATCTGCCGCTCCATGCAGGTCACCACCAGGGCACCCCTGTTTGTTGCGATATAAGAGGGCAGGAAGAAGATCTGCACCAAGATAAAAACAGAATGACCCTGTTTGTTGCTTGCTTGCTGTAAGGACAAGTGGCAAGATCTGTAATTCCACTAAACTGCCTTTTTCTTTGTTCTGAGTCTGTTTCGGTAAGACAGGGAATAAAGCGTAGTTATTCACCTGTAACAGGTGTTCTCCAGGAACAGTAGGAATCATTCCTCACTTATGGGTGACGTCAGCACCGATGGAGCTCTCATGTAAGCATACCCCCAGCTTTCAAAGAAAGCCTTTGGGAGATGCCACCACGCATGCGTGGTCCCCTTCCCACTCAAGGGTGCCATCTTGTCCAGTCAGATGACATAGCTAAAAGACAGCAAAAATAAAAGATGGTACAGGCGCAATTCCAAGAGGAGGAGGGAGGGTTGTGAGCACGGATTCCTGCTGTCCCCGGAGAACACCTGTTACAGGTGAGTAACTAAACTTTCTCCGAGAACAAGCAGGAAGTGAGTCCTCACATATGGAACTCCCCAGCTACAGGCTACCCAAAGCCCATAACAAAAACAGGGCTCCCTCATGGGGAGTCGCAAGCAGCAGCAATTGAGTCTGTGTCCACAGACCACAGTAGAACCCCTGTGTCCGATGAAACCAGCACTCTCGTAGCCTGAACACAGAAGGGTCGGAGGGTAGGAGTTGCCTAAACCCTGAAAAAGTTACGGAGCACAGCCTGGCCGAAGGCACTGTCCCATTGAGACTGTTTCCAGGCAGTAATGGGCTGCAAAGGTATGGACTGAAGACCAGATGGCGGCCCGGCAGACTTCCACCATTGGGACAGAGCGCAAGTTTGCCACCAAGGCCGTGACACGGTGCGCCGTGACGCAGCCTTCCAGCAAGAGCCTCACTTGTTCGTAAGCAAGGGCAATACAGTCTGCCAACCTTGCGGACAGCGTATGCCTGGTCACCACCTCCCCCAGCATACAGGGGTCATAGACAATGAAAAGCTGAAAAGCTTTGCTGTGGCCAAGTTCGATGGATATAGAAGGAGAAAACCCTCTTACAGTCCAAGGTCTGAAGGACCATCTCCGCCCGACTGGAGTGAGGTATTGGAAAGGAGGTAGGGAGCACCACTTCCTGGTTGAGATGGAAGGGTGACACTACCATTGGCAGGAATTTGCGGTGCGTGCAAAGCACCACACTGCTCTTGTAAAACCTTGTATAGGGCACCTCCACCACAAGGGCTTGAAGCTCGTCAACTCTGCGAGCAAAGGTGAGCGCAACCAGGAAAGCCACCTTCCAAGAGAGGTAGCGAAGGTGGCAGGTAGTCAGAGGCTAAAAGAGTGGGCAAGTGAGCTGCCCCAAAACTATGCTGAAGTCCCATTAGGTG
This sequence comes from Ichthyophis bannanicus, assembly GCA_033557465.1. Lineage (NCBI taxonomy): Eukaryota > Metazoa > Chordata > Amphibia > Gymnophiona > Ichthyophiidae > Ichthyophis > Ichthyophis bannanicus. The sequence goes on from CM066040.1 coordinate 45,750,738, forward strand.
GACGGAGGGTGAACTGAGGGCTTCAATAAGAGCAGACCCTGAAGGAAATGGGTCACCAACAGTTGAACTGAGAGGAGCTTATCATCCACCGGATGGTGGTGCGCCACCAGGGCACTAAGATGCACTCAGATGAAGTTAGACTTGAACCAGGACTGAGAAACGTGGAGAAAGTATTGTAATACCAGAGCCACCGGGCAGGAAAAAGGATCAGCCCCGTGTTTGGCACACCAAACAGAGAACCTGCGCCATTTGAGGGCATAAGCCTTCCTAGTAGAGGCCTTCAGAGAGGCCAGCAGAATCTCCTCCACCTTCCCAACAAAGGTTGCCATCTTGCTCAGTCTGATGACATAGCTAAAAAGACAGCAAACCCCCCCCCCCCCAAAAATGATCATATGACTGCAACTCCAAGGGGAGGGGGGAGGGATGTGAGGACTGATTCCTGCTGCTCCTGGAGAACACCTGTTACAGGTGAGTAACTACTCTTTCTCCAGGACCAAGCAGGAAGTCAGTCCTCACATATGGGACTCCCCAGCTTAAGGCTACCGGAGACCCAAAGCTGAAAAAATGAGCTCCCTCTAGAGCCTCAGCATGTGAGAAAAGAATCTTCTCTGAGAACGCCCCCGAACGGTAGCCCAACACCAGGGCTGGAGGGTAGGAGTTGCCTAAACCCCAAAGAGATTATGGAGTACCGCCTGTCCAAAAGCACTGTCCCCGCGGGACTCTCTCTCTAGGCAGCAGTGGGCCTTGTCCGGGTAAGAGTCTCTGTCTCGAGTTCTGCAGCCTTTTCAGCCATGGGCTTGCCAAAGAGGTTCTCACCTCGGCAGGGGACATCGACCAACTAGTCCTGCACCCATGGCTAGAGGTCCGATGACTGTAGCCAGGCCTGACGGCGTGCACCGATGCCGGCCGCAGCTACCCGGGCCAAAGCCTCGAAGCCATCATAGGTTGCTTGAGAGATAAACTTTGAGCAGTCTCGGATACCCGATGACAGGGCCTTGAACCTCTGCAAAGATTCCTCGGAGAGACCAGCAGAGAACCCGGCAATCTCCTTTGCCAGGTCTCGAAGGTACATGCCCATGTACAGTTGGGTAGGTCTGGACACAGCAAGCAAGCATAGAGCCCTGGAAGCACTTCTTACCAAGGGCATCCAGGTTCCGGGACTCCCGGCCGGGAGGCACCAAGGAGTGCATCTTCTGGCTCTTCAGACGATGCATGGCCGATTCCACAACCATGGAGTGGTGCGGTAGTTGTGCCTTATGGAACCCGGGGCTCTTGCGGACTCGATAGATGGAATCGACCCGCCTGCTCAAAACCAGCATCGAGGCTGGCGCCTCCCACATGCGGAAGAGCAACCGTTCCAGCATTGGAGGAACCGGTACAGTAAAGGCCTCCTTGGGAGGAGAGTCATACTGCAGGGCCTCGAGCTCCTCGGCTCGAAGCTCCTCCTCGGGATCTGCAGGGAATGCCAAGGCCTTGGCCATATCCCGCACGAAGTCCGAGAACCGGGTATCCTCCGGGGGGGACCTTCTCTGAGGTTCGGACTCCAGCGAGTCCGATGGGACACACTGAGTCCGAAAGGTGTCCAGTGACTCCTCGTGCTCCGTTTCCCAGCCGGACCCCTCGGAGGAAGAATCAAGCAGCTCCAGTCAGGCAGGCACCGATGCCATCCGCCCCGACGCCGAGGGTACCAGCGTAGACGACCTTGGTCCTGAACAGGAGGCCGAGGGAGACCTTGGCCGAGGATCGACTCGAGAGCACATGGACTCAAGGATCGGCTCGGCCTCCGGGGTCGACTTGGACGTCGATGTCCCGGTGGTCGGGGCAGATGCACCGGTGAGACCGGCGATCAGTGCCCGCTGCTGTTCCATGAAGGCAGCCAAGCTGCACTCCAAGCCCGTCAACCTGAGTCCGAGCTCAGGAGACTCAGCAGCCCCCGACTCGGGCCCCGACGGCATCGGGCCAGACGTTGGCTCCCCCGGAGGAGAGTCCACGAGGACTACAGTACTCACGTGACCTGGAGACTCCATCTCCACACGAGGCTGTTTGGCAAGCCTCTCTGACTCCAAAGAACTGGGACGGCGCTCGGGGCTATGAGATCTGGCCCTCGAGGAGCCAAGTGCGTCCACCGACGCCACCCTCGCGGGTTTCTTCTTCCTGCGATGTTCCCGCGAGGGAGACCCCCGTCTCAGAGGAGCCTTGGCAATGCTCAGGACCGGAGTCCCAAGACGTCGAGGCCTCTGACGAAGTCCGGGCCTGCCGGACGCGGAGTCAAAGAAGATTCTTTCCTTTTGATGCTGCCGACTCAATGCCTTCGAGGACATTTTCCCACACGGGCCACAGATCATCGGGTCATGATCGGGTCCGAGGCAACCGAGGCAGCAGTCATGTGTGTCTGTGAGAGACATAAGTTTCTTACACCGATCACACTTCTTAAACCCGCTGGCAGCCATCAGGGGAAAAAGGGATCCTGTGAGGTCAAAAGACAGGGCTGCCAACGAAAAATAGAAAAATGGCATTTACGCTAGTCACTAAGGACAAAAAACGAAAAAAGAAGTCCGGGCTCGATACTGACGTATCGGGCCCAGGCAGGAAAGGGAAACCAGCGTCGAACCGAAGAAAACGGGTCCACGCAGAATAAAATCAACTTTTTCCTCGGGTGAAAATGAAACACATCCGTCGGGCTCCGCGGAAAAAAGACTGAGCAAGATGGCACCCTTGGGCGGGAAGGGGACCACGCATGCGTGCTGCATTCTCAAAGACTTTCTTTGAAAGCTGGGGAAATGCTCCGCACGGGGGCTCTGTCGGCGCCGACATCACCCGTATGCGAGGACTGACTTCCTGCTTGGTCCTGGAGAATGTGGGTATAAGCATCCCTGAGGTCTAAGGAGCATAGCCAGTCTCTCTGCTGGAGGTATGGCAGCAATGTTCCAAGGGAGAGCATCTTGAACTTCTCCCTCACCAGGAATTTGTTGAGGTTGCGCAGGTCGAGGATGGGCCTTAGGCATGACGAAGTACCTGGAGTAGAACCCTTTGCCCTTGAGGTAGTGGGCACCGGTTCCACCGCTTCGTCCTTGAGAAGGACCTGCTAACTCTTTCAGAAGAAGGTCCCGGTTGAGGGGAGACCTGAGGGGCTCTCCCGGGAAATAAGAGGGAAGTGTCTGAGTCAGGTGGAGGAGGTAACCCTCCCTGACTACCCGAAGAGCCCAGGAATCGGTGGTGGTGGTCACCCACCTCTAGGCATAGAGGGTAAGACATCCCCCTGTGGGCTGCTGATCTCCTTGGGGTAGATAGGTTATGCTCCTGGAGTCAAAAATGCCCCCCTGGCTGGGATGGAGCCAGTGCCTGGGGTTTTCGAGCCTTCTGCTTACGTGGGTCATGTCCATGTCCCTTGGCCTGCTGACCCTGTTGAGGAGCCGGGGAGATGTGATATGGTGGGTAGTTTCGGTAAACAGCTCCCTTCCTTGGGTAAAAGGGCTTTTTACACGAGCCCTTCCAAAGGGGAGGGGCAGCGGTCTTCTTTGAGAGCCTGGTCCTCGTCATGAACTCGGTCTCCAGCTCGGCAGCCTTGTTGGTCATGGATTTGCCAAAGAGGTTCTCTCCTTTGTAGGGGACATCGACCAATTTGTCTTGAACCCACTGCTCGAGTTCGGACAATTATAGCCAAGCTTGTTGGCGTACACCGATGCCAGCTGCCGCTACTTGAGCTGCCGACTCAAACCCGTCAAAGACTGCTTGAGACATGAATTTGGAGCATTCACAGACAACGGTTCCTCGGAGAGACCAGCTGAGAACCCGGCAAGTTCCTTTGCCAGGTCTCTCAGGTACATGCCCATGTACAGCTGGTAGGCCTGCATGCAGCCAATGAGCATCGAGCCCTGGTAGCACTTTCTGCCGAGTGCGTCCAGAGTGCGAGCCTCCTTGATGGGGGGCACTGAGGAGTGTGTCTTCTGGCTTTTCAGCCGACGCATGGCTGACTCCAACACCATGGAGCTATGCAGCAGCTGTGACTTTTAGAAGTCTGGGCTCCAGCGGACTCGATACATCGAGTCAAGCCATTTGCTCACCACCAAAGCCAGTGTCTCCCACATTTGGGGCATCAGCCGTTTCAGGATGGGAGGGGATGGGCACCGTGAGCAATTCCCACAGAGGGGCTTCGTACAGGAGGATTTTCAACTCATCTGCCTGAGGATCCTCCTCCGACTCAGTCGGGAATGCCAGGGCCTTGGACATGTCCTTGCAAAATTAAGGAGGCCCATATCCTTGGGAGGAGACCTCTGTCGAGGCTCCGAGATGGGAGAGTCAGATGGGATGTCGTGGTGGCAACGGGTATCGGGGGACTCCTCGTCCTCAGTCTCTCACCTGGAGTAGCCTGTCGAGGGCTCATAGGAGGGCTGCTCAGCAGGCCTCGGGTCTCCCGATGCCCGGCAGACTTGCCAGGGATGACTGCGGTCCCGTTGATTGGGACTCGGATCGCAACCTCGGCCGAGGATCAACGCGAGGCTGAAGGACTGAGGATCGGCTCAGCCTCCAGGGATGTCTTGGACATCGAGGGTCCGGTGGTCGGGGCAGATGAACCAGTCGTGACAGACAACAGCGCCCACTGCTGGTCCATGAAGGCAGACAAACTGCGCTCCAAGGCCACCATTCTGGACTCCAGGCCAGAAGGCTCCACAGTCTTCAACGCAGGCAGCAAGGGACTCGGACCCGATGCTGGCTCCCCCGAAGGGGAATCCTCGACCAGGATACTGTCTGGGGACCAAGCCGGTCCAGGGTCGGATCATTCCGGGGGGGGGGGGGGGGAATTTCGAGGCCGCTCCTTCTCCGAAGCCTCAGCCGGGCATCTCGGACTGCAGGACTGGGTCTGGGGGGAATCCAAGCGGTCGGAGCAATCCAGAGATGCTGCCTTTGAGGGTTTTTTCTTCTTCATGGGTTCTCTTGAGGGAGATCCCCTTTCTGAGGAACCACGAAGAGGCTCGGGTTCAGAGGGTTCTGCCCAAGATGTCGGGGCCTCAGACAAGGCCGTGGCCTTCAGAGGCATCAGGGACTCAAAGAAAAACTTATCGTGCTGCCACTGGCGGCTCTTGAGGGTCTTACTGGACATCCTCTTGCAGAGACCGCAGGCTGCTGGGTCGTGATCAGGCCCAAGGCAGCGGAGACAGCAGTCGTGTGTGTCGGTCACAGACAATTTTAGAACATCAATCACACTTCTTAAAGCCACTGGTAGCCATGGGGGGAAAAAGTACCCCTGCGAGGTCAAAGACTCTCCGGGCTGCCAGTGGAAGAAAAAGGGCGCGAAGATGCCAGAAAAAGAAAAGAACGAAAACTACAAAAATGGACCGAACTCGACACCGAGGTCGGCAGGCGGAAAGAGTACTGGTGCAATACCGGAGGCAAGTGTGAAACTCGGAGAGAAAAATCAACTTTTTCTGGGGAGAAGCCAGACAAACGTCTCAAGGCTCCGCGGAAAAAAAAGAGACTGATTGAGAAGAATGTCCAAAGACAGATTCACCAGCACATAGACAGCACAGCCCCATTAGATGACTGCCAGCATGGGTTTCGAGAAGCTCATGGCGTAGAAACACTACTCACCACACTAACCAATACCTTATCCAAAGGATTAGACAATATCAAGAAAGGATTTGCACTGATCTTCCTCGACATTGCCGCAGCATTCGACTCTGTCAGTCACCCTCAACTCTTCAGACGCCTCCAGGATAAGGGAATTCAGGGCTTGGCGTGGGATTGGTGTAAATCATATCTTGATGACCGATGGCAACATGTAAGGATGGGAGCCAACTCCTCGGATCCGTTTCAACAAACCCAAGGAGTACCCCAAGGGTCGTCCCTATCCGCATTATTCAACATCTACATGCAGCCTATCTGTGAAATCATTCGATCCTTTGGAATCTCCTGCTTGATCTATGCAGATGATGTCCTCCTGTTTACACCTTTCGATGTCTCTCATCCTGACTTCACTGCCTTAGTTAACTGCTTCAACACGATCACAGACTGGCTCCTTGAACAGAACCTTCGTATAAACTTCAAGAAGACGGAGGTATTGTTCATAACAAAGAACAGAAACTTTTCCCCACCTAAAACATTAAAGGTCAGAGATGCAGAGCTCCCAAGTAAGCCTACGATACGCTATCTGGGTATTACGCTTGATCAACGTCTTGACTTTAAAGCGCACATAAGCAATACCATCAAGGCTATATATTTCAAGCTTAAGATGTTACGTCACCTAAGACCAATGCTGGCACACGAAGACTACCGGACAGTATTCCAAGCCCTGTTAATTCCTCACTTCGACTATGCGAACATCATTCTATACGGGATCCCCAAGAGTTTCCTAAACCAGTTACAGCTCGCAATGAATGCCACGGCACGTGTCCTCTGCGGAATCTCAAGGAGAGACCATATCACCCCTACTTTAAAGGACCTTCACTGGCTACCAATAGAAGGCAGAATCACCTACAAGGCACTACTCATTACGTTTAAATCCATCAAAGGGATATCCCCCTCGTCCATCACCGCACTCATTACCCACACCCCCGATAATAGGTCAAGAAGGTCAATAGGTGCCAACACACTAGTAACCCCGATTGAAGTTACGAAATGCACGCAAGCAACCAGAAGCAGGGCATTCTCTTTCTTCGCTCCAAGGTGTTGGAATAATCTCCCGTCCAACATCAGATCAATCAATGATCTCTCAATTCAGGAAAGCCATAAATCATCATTTATTCCTATTATATTACTCGTAATCCAACAGTACCTCTACAACTTGCACAAACACAACCACCAAACAGCTTTAAGAATGTAAAAACGACACTAGTAAGCTGTCATTGTTCAGAAGTAAATAGTTCAATGTTATGAATCCTAGTTATTATGTCCTGTTCGATGTAAGCACAAGGCACTTCCCTGCCTTGTGTAAAATTGTTAACTGTAAACCGCGCCGATGTCAAATAGCACGGTATAGAAAAGTAGAAATAAAATAAACTGAGCAAGATGGCACCCTTGTACAAGAAGGGGATCACCCATGTGTGGTGGCATCTCCCAAAGGCTTTCTTTGAAAGCTGGGGGGATGCTTCCGTGAGGGCTCCATCGGTGCCGACGTCACCCATGTGAGGACTGACTTCCTGCTTGTTCCCAGAGAAATAAAGGATCCTTTTGCAAATAAAAATTTGTGAGAGTTATTTCAAGTACGGGTGTATTGTCCTGCATGAGGGAGTTTTATTAGGAAGTGGTACGTTTTCCCCGTGTTTGCGCTCCCCTTTTGGATGGAGGGAGGGTGGGTCTGCTTGGGAGCTGTCTGTCCCACGGTCCAACTGACCCTTTTTCCTGGGTGGTGGTTCCTAATGTGGAACCTTGCATCGTGTAACGATAGTTTGGGTTGTTCTTTCCTAGGTGCATAAATCTGCACTTGTCCACATTAAATTTCATCTGCCATTTGAACGTCCAGTCTTCCAATTTATCAAGGTCCTCTTGCAATTTTTCACAATCCTCTTGGGTTTTAACAACTTTGAATAATTTTGTCTCATCTGCAAATATGACTACCTCACTGGTTATTCCCATTTCCAGGTCATTTATGAATATGTTAAAAAGCAGTGGACCCAGCAAAGATCCCTGGGGTACTCCAATATTCACCTTTCTCCATTGGGAAAATTGGCCATGCAGACCTGCCCTCAGCTTTCTATCTTTTAACCAATTCCTGACCCACAATAGTACACTGCCTCCTATCCCAAGACTATTTAACTTTGCCAAGACTCTCATGAGGGACTTGTCAAAGGCTTTCTGAAAATCCAGATACACTAATACTGACCGGCTCACCTTTGTTTACCTGTTTATTCACACCTTCAAAAGAATATAACAGATTAGTAAGACAAGACTTTCTTTGGCTAAAGCTATGTTGGCTTTCTCCCATTAAACTATGACTATCTACATGTTCAGTAATTTTGTTCTTTATAATGGTTTCTACCATTTTGCCCGATACTGATGTCAGATTCACCGGCCTGTAGTTTCCCAATCACCCTGGAACCCCTTTTTAAAAATTGTTGTTACATTGGCCATTCACCAATCTTCAGGTACTACAGATGATTTTAATAATAGTTCACAGATTACTAATAGCAGGTCTGCAATCTCATATTTCAGTTCTTTCAACACCCTCTGGTGTATACCATCTGATCCAGGTGATTTGCTACCGTTTAGTTTAGCCTTCCCCTACTAAGACTGAATTTTTTTCATTTTTCAAATGTTCAGACACCTGCTTAGAACCACCCCTAGCTGCTGAATGTAAACAAAACAATTACAATCCCAGAGATTAGAAGAATAGAGTATTTACTGTGGAACTGTCCTTACCCAATTAATTGAAGATTCAACAAAGTACATTAATGTTTTAGCCCTCATCAACTTAATGAAAAATAGTAATGAATCAACTGGAAGAGTGACCAAAGTTCTGCACATGCCATATTCACTCTGCTGTCTTGTTCAGAATTGTAAAAGCAAATAAAAAGTAATTATACATTAAAATCTGTAGAAATGTGTCATGCTCATCTTTCTACCATACTAAAGCAAGGCTTCAACATATCTATTCTGGGGACCATAACATAGTAATGGGTTTTTAGGATATTCATAATGAATATACCGTTGCCAATCTTAGCTTCCCCCTTCTTATCGCTTTCAATTTAAAGTCCTCAGAAGGCCCATTACACAGGTTTCCCAAATTTATTTAACTTAACAAGGTTTATATACCGCTTTCACATTCAGTCAAGACATTTTACATGGAACATTAAGGGCAGTAGAACTGGTTTACAAAGAACTGGGATGGGGGAGACAACTAGATTACACAGAAATGGGTTGGGGGGGATATTAACCAGGGTTGAAAATAGTGGAAGTAGCATCAAGCTACCATCAAGTTTGCTAGGGATTAGGGATGGGGGAATAAGCTTGGGTGAACATTGGGGTACAGCACAGTTACTTACCTGTAACAGGTGATCTCTGGGAACAGCAGGAATTAGTCATCACATATGGGTACGTCGGTACCGACGGAGCCCGCGCGGGAAAGCTCCCCAGCTTTTCAGATTAAAAGCTTTTGGGGCCTCCCACTGCACATGCGCGCTGCCTTCCCGCCTTCCTGACCAGCTCTCGTCAGTTCGAGTTTAAAGCTGAGACAATAGAGAGAGAGGACAGGAAGATAGATAGAGATACAACTGCTAGGGGAGGTGGGTGGGTTGTGATGACTAATTCCTGCTGTTCCCAGAGATCACCTGTTACAGGTAAGTAACTGTGCTATCTCCAGGAACAAGCAGGAATAAGTCATCACATATGGGGACTCCCTAGCTAAGATGCCTGGGAGATCCCCCTCCAAGGGTAAACCATCTTCGCATGGATCTCAGGCATCCATCCAGGGAAGGTGGGCAGGAGTTGTTTAAGTATGGAACAGGTGTTTGAGGACAGCCTGACCAAACAAGGCATCCCGGCGGGAGTCCTTGTCCAAGCAGTAATGGGCTGTAAAGGTATGAACCGAGGCCCAAGTGGCTGCTCGACAGATCTGATCTATGGACACAGAGTGAAGATGAGCCATAGAAGTGGCCATGGCTCTCACATTGTGAGCTGTGACATGGCCCTCCAGAGAAATGTTCTTACTCTGGTAAGCAAAAGAAATACACTGAGCGATCCAATTGGAAAGTGTACGCTTGGTGACTGGAAGTCCCAAATGAGAAGGATCAAAAGCCACGAAAAGTTGGGAAGACTTTCGATGTGGTTGAGTCCTGTTGAGGTAAAAGGCAAGAGCTCTTTTACAATCCAGAGTATGAAGGTTCCTCTCTGCACTGGATGCATGAGGAGCCGAGAAAAAGACAGGTAGATATACCACTTGATTAAGATGAAAAGGCGAGACCACTCTGGGCATAAAGTGGGGATTCGTCCTAAGGACCACCTTATCATGATGAAACCTAGTATAAGGTGGATGAGCCACTAAAGCCTGCAGTTCACTGATGCGGCGAGCCGAAGTGATTGCAATAAGGAAAACAACCTTCCAGGAAAGAAATTTGAAGGAGGTAGACTCCACAGGCTCAAAAGGTGGCTTCATAAGCTGACCTAGAACTAGGTTCAAATCCCATGCTACCGGAGGAGGTCGGATGGGAGGTTTAGTTAGAGTCAGGCCTCTCATGAAACGTGCAACAAGAGGATGAGAGGAGACAGGTTGTCCATTTATAGGTTTTAAGGATGCTGCAATAGCACTCAAATGGACCCTTACTGAATTCGTCTTAAGGCCTGCATTTGAAAGATGCAGGAGATAGTCCAAGAGGGAATTCAAAGGAAGTGCTAGAGGGTCAAGACCCTGCTGAGCACACCAAATGGAAAAACGTTTCCATTTGAAAGCATAAGAACGCCTCGTGGAAGGTTTCCTAGAGGCATGAAGGATATCTGTCACAGGTTGAGAAAGATTAAAGTCTTGAAGACTTAGGCCTTCAGTAACCAAGCTCTGAGATGTAGGGACTTGGGGTTTGGGTGCCACAAAGTCCCCTCCTCCTGAGACAGAAGGTCTGGCGCAGCTCCCAGGTCCAGGGAGGATCCCTGGGAGAGATGCAGAAGTAGAGGGAACCACACCTGGTGTGGCCAGCGGGGAGCTATGAGGATCATAGTCCCGTGATCCCTCTGGAGCTTGAACAGAGTCTTGGATATTAGAGGAATGGGTGGAAAGGCATAGAGGAATTCCTGACCCCAATGCAGGAAGGCAGGCATCGTGGGCCTGAGCTCCCTGACACTGAGTTCTGGAACAGAACCGGGGAAGTTTGGCATTCCACGGACTTGCAAAGAGGTCTATGTCCGGGGTCCCCCATTCCTGAAAGATTCTGCGTATCTGGTCCATATGTAGGGACCATTCGTGTGGAAGCAGAACTCGACTGAGTCTGTCTGCACGAGAGTTTTGAACTCCTGGAAGATACACTGCAAGAAGGTGAATTTGATGCTCTCTGGCGAAGGCCCATAATCTGAGAGCTTCGTTGCAAAGCGACAGAGAGCCTGTCCCTCCTTGTTTGTTTATATAGAACATGGCTACCTGATTGTCTGTCTGAACTAGGACAGTCAGGTTGACAAGGAGGGTATAGAAGACCTTGAGGGCAAGGTAAATTGCTCGCAGTTCCAGGAGGTTGATATGAAGGGTGGCCTCCTGTGGAGACCAAGTGCCCTGAGTGGAGAGGTTCTGAAGATGAGCTCCCCACCCTGTCTGGGAGGCATCTGTTGTGAGGGTTGCTTGAGGCATCTGTTGTGAGGGTTGCTTGGGGCAACAAAGGTTGGAAGGGGGCCCCCAACAACAGATTCTTGGTGGATGTCCACCATTGGAGGGACCAAAATAGACGGCTTGAGGTGAGTATTTGGTCGGAGAGCGCTCCAGATGCTTGAGTCCACTGGGTGGCCAAGGTCCATTGAGCTGCTCTCATATGCAGACGAGCGTAGGGCACCACATGTACCGTGGAAGCCATGTGGCCCAGAAGTCACAGCATTTCCCGGGCTGTCAAATGACTGCTGGACTGAGCTTGGGAGGCCAAACTCAGCAGGCGTTGGGCCCTGACCTGAGGCAGGTAGGCCCTTGCAGTGATGGTGTCTAACTGGGCCCCTATGAACTCGAGAGATTGAGTAGGGATTAGTTGAGACTTGGGAAGGTTTACTACCAGTCCTAGATACTGCAGAAGACGCCTTGTGCGGTCCAGGGAAATTTGGGCCTGGGACTGAGAGGGAGCTCGGATGAGCCAGTCGTCCAGGTATGGGAATATGAAAATTCCCAGGCCTCTTAGAAAGGCAGCTACGACTGCCATGCATTTGGTGAACACTCTTGGAGCAGAGGCTAGACCGAAGGGGAGTACTCTGTACTGGAAATGTTTTCCCTGAAACAGAAATCGAAGGTATTTTCTGTGGGATGGGTGGATGAGTATGTGTGTATACGCATCCTTTAGGTCTAGAGAACAAAGCCAATCCTGACTCTGAAGGTATGGAAGGAGAATGCCAAGAGAAAGCATTTTGAATTTCTCCTTGAAAAGAAATTTGTTCAATTGTCTCAGATCCAGAATTGGTCTGAAGCCCTCTGTCGTCTTTGGTATTAGAAAATAAGGGGAGTAGAATCCCGTCCCCTGTTGAAGAAGAGGGACCTCCTCTATTGCCCCCTGGGCAAGGAGGGAGGAGACTTCCTGACCCAAGAGGGCCAGGAGAAATGGGGGAGAATTGAACTGCCTCACCATAGTATAAGGAGGAAGGTCGGAAAAATGGAGTTTGTAACCCTCTCTGATGATAGAGAGGGTCCATTGCTCTGATGTAATTTGCTCCCATCTGGGAGCAAAGTGAGCTAACCTTCCGGGTATGGTGAGGGGCTCTGGTTGTTCTAGAGCCAGAAAAGTTAAGTTCTCTAGGGGCAAGTCAAAACCCCTGAGGGGGTGGAGCCTGCTGAGGCGTAGCAGACGCCGCAGGCTTTGACCTTGCCTGTTTAGGTTGCTGACGTTTAGCAGCAAAACGAGGCTGAGAGGATTGTTGGCCAGTATTTGTGGAAAATCTGGACTTCTTGTAATAAGGCCTCTTAAAAGACTTCTTCTTGGCAGGAGTGGAGGTAGACTTAGAAAGTCTATCTAAGGTGGCATTTTCTGCGTCCATTTGAGTGGCCTTAATTTGCCACTCCTCACCAAATAAGTTCTCACCTGTACAGGGCAGATTTCGTAAGCCATCTAGGACCCAAGGTTCTAGATCAGAAGCCTGGAGCCAAGCAAGACGTCGGGCTGCTATAGCAATGCCCAAAGCCCTACCAGCACCCTCAAAGGAATCAAAAGCTGCCCTGTTGGAGAACTTTGAAATATCCAAAAGGTGTTTCACTAAGGAAATGAACTGCTCCCTCTTATCCTCAGGGATAAAGGGGGCAAAATGCCAAACTTTTAGAGCGATTTCACTGAGAAACATGCCCATGTAAAGACTATAGGAATTAATCCTGGCTATAAGCATAGTAGCCTGGAAAATTTTCCTGCCAAAAGAGTCTAGAGTCTTACATTCTCGCCCTGGAGGAGTAGAAGAGTGCCTTTTGGTACTCTTTTTCTTCATTGCAGACTTCACCACAATAGAATGGTGAGGCAACTGGGTTTTTTGGAAACCAGGAGAAGGGGGGACACGGTACATGGTGTCCAACCTGCGAGAAGAAGGAGACAATGTTAGAGGAGCCTCCCATAAGTCCATCAAGTGTTCTTGAAGGATTTCATGGATAGGCAGGGTAACTGCCTCTTTAGGAGACTTAGAGTATCCTAAAATATCCAGTTTCTTTGATCTGGGTTCCTTTTCAGAGGATGAAGCAATAGAAAGACCTTTAGCCATTTCTATGATGAAGTCCTGAAAGGACAAATCTTCTGGTGGAGACATTCTCCTTTTAGGAGAAGAAGGCTCCTCAGGAAGATCAAGGGAGAACTCATCAGAATCATCAGAGGAGTTAAAATCCTCTGAAGAAGCAGAGTATCCTCTATGTGCTTCCAACGCACGATACGCATACCGTTCGGTATCGACATCGGGCGTACCGGGTATGGGATCGGTACCGGGCAAAAGCCCGGATCCGGCATGCGGAACCGATCTGCGTTTGGAAGACGATGGCCTCGGTTCCGGTATGGAAGCCATTACCGGAACCGGACCCGGTACCGCTGGCTGCGGTACCGAGGGCGTAGCAGCATTAATAAAAGCCAGAATGGCCTGCTGCATGACTTGGACAGTATTGCCCATAGACGCCACTGCTGCCTGGATGTCGGTACCGGTATGGGCCGGTACCCCAGAGCAGTACAACAGGTGATCTGTCGAGGCCGTGCCATCGATGTCAACCTGTGACCCCATGATTGCTTTGGAGGCCGGAACCTCCCGCCGGGGTTTTTTGGCCTGGGCAGAATCCTCGAACTCAGAATTGAGAGCCTCTCGATCTTTAGAAAGAGATTTGCTTTTAGAGGATTTGCCCACTGGAGTTTTGGTTACCTGAGATCCATCCGGAGAGGAAGACCTGGATGACTGTGATGCTTCTGAAGGAAACAGCACATGGAACTTGTTGGCCCGGTTCTGCAATCCACGTTTCGACATCTGGGAGCAGGATGGGCAGTCCAGTATGGAATGGTCAGGTCCTAAACATTTAAGACACCATTCATGGGTGTCTGTAAGAGGAATGACAGCACTGCACTTGGTACACTTTTTAAAACCAGGAACTGGCTTCTCCATGAGGAGAATTTGTGTAGGCCTGAAGGCCTAACAAAGTACCAAGCTGTGCTGAAGAAAAGAAAAATATCTTTTTTTTTTTTTTTTTTAAAAGAAAGAGAGACCGGCAGTACCGGTTTCAGAATGGGGAAGGCAGGTACGCGGTCTAAAGAAAACAATAAAATTAACAATTTCTTCAGCGGTGACAGGAACACGACCTGCTGGCTCCGCGGAAAAAAAGAAACTGACGAGAGCTGGTCAGGAAGGCGGGAAGGCAGCGCGCATGTGCAGTGGGAGGCCCCAAAAGCTTTTAATCTGAAAAGCTGGGGAGCTTTCCCACGCGGGCTCCGTCGGTACCGACGTACCCATATGTGATGACTTATTCCTGCTTGTTCCTGGAGATAAGCAGTGATGGTATGTGGGGATGTGGGCAATGAGGGCAGGGGGAGGGGGTTAACCTATATTGTCAGATCCAAAAAATTCAGTGGAAAAGGGGGATCTTGAGTTTTTTCCATAGATTGGGTACAGTTTCTGCAGCTTTTAAAGTTTCTGGGAGCGCGTTCCAGACTGTGGATGCAGACAGTGTGAAAGCTCGGTTGCATGACTGTTGTGTGCTTTTTCTTTTGAGGGTTGGTATGGTGAGTAGATTCTGCTGGTTGCCCCACCTTGACCTTGTGTCTGGAGCTTTGCTTATTAGTGTTTGGAGACTAGGTGCTGGATTGACTTTGTAGTAATTTGAAGATGGTAATGATTGTTTTATACATTATTCTCTGTGCTATTGGTAGCCAGTGGAGACTTTTTAGTGTAGGTGTGATGTGGTCTTGTCTGGATGTTCCAGTTATCCTAGCTGCGGTATTCTGGGCCATTTGGAATGGATATAGTGTGTTTCGGTAGTCCTTAGTATAGGATATTACAATAACCTAGATGCAGGGTGATGATGGCTTGACATACCATTTTGAAGTCACTCGTTTCTAGGAGTGGGCGTAGGTTCTGTATGTGCTAAGCAGAATAGGTTGTTTTCTTGATGTGGGAGAGCATGTTCAGGTTCTGGTCAAGTGTGATGCCCAAGTATTTGATTTCTGTTTTGATGTCAATTGTGAGTTTTGCAGGGGAGAGGGGTGTGTGAAGGTTCATCTATCATCTTTACTGATTTCCCATTGTCACACCTGATGTCTTTGCTCCCAAAACACAAATCTCTTGGTCCTCCCCCTCACTATCCCAGGTTAAATTTGGATCCATTCGCCATTCTGCTTTCTATTTCTTAGCCCTTTATCTCTGAATTCCCTTCCTGAATACATTTGCCTAGAGTCTTCTTTTAAAAAGCTTAAGTCAGCTCTTAAGACTCATTATTTTGAATTGGTCTTTCCAGATACAAGGGAATGGAGGTAGTATTTGTCTACCTTTATCTACACTTATCTACTTGTGTATTTTTTTTTACTTTCTTCCTAGCCGATTTGTGTTTGTATTTTCAATCTATCCTGTCCTTTACACATTGAGGGAGTTGTTTTCTCCTTTTATTTTTTTATACTGTAAACTGCTCTGATACCATATCAGGTGTATAGTGGTATATAAAGTTTTAATAAACAAACATGTAAATTATAGCTAAGGCTTTTGGTTCTAGCTATTTGCAAACAATGCAATGTGTGCTGTCTATCATTTGGAAATTTAGGGGTTTATTTTTGAGGCAATCAGGTGTCCAAGGTTGGAAAAAAGAAAACGGGTTTATTAGTGCATTTGATGTGCAGAAAAAATGTACTGGCTTTTTAGATGGATTAGGTGGATTCAATTTCATGGCACAATGAGTCTCTCTGGGCACCAATATTCACTGCAGAGGCTCTTGATGCAGTATCAAAAATCACAGGTCACTCAGACCATGCATTTTTGCACTCATTTTGATTTATTAGTGAGCAGAATAGTGAGATCTTTTCTGGAAGGAGCAACTCCACAGTCATCTAGGATGCACATGGTATTCCACAAGAGCAAGCTCATGAAGAGCTGAGTAGGATGCCATATGGGATGAAAGAATGGCATTCTGATAAAAGTTTCTCCCAAAAGAGTTTAAAGTCCTAACCTCCTGGGAGCACTGAAGAGAACGACTTTTGAGAATGGATATGAAGGCTAGGAGCAGTGCAGATGCTGAAGCTTCTTGAATCTGAGAGCCTTATGAACTCTATACATAGAGCTGATCTTTTTGCTGACAAGAGGGGGGGGGGTCTTCCACATTCTCATCTGCAGCTCTGAAGGATGCAGTACATGGGTGCCATTACTGCGTCCTTATGGGGATATGAATATTGTAGGATTTCTAACTCCTTGGCCCCGAGTTCCTCCTCTTTCCAACTGCAATTCTGGAGACCTTTCCTCTGAAAAATATTCCGAATCAGAGTCAGTTTCCCAACAGCACTTGATCTCAGACTCAGAGAGGTACTCCATAGGACATCAGAGTATCTGTCTGGATCGACTTTCATCTCCCACAGGAGTCAGATCTCCACTGGATGCCAATATCAGCCAGACACCAGTTAATGTTGAGGCCCTTATGTCAATCCATCTCCAAAAGGCAAGCATAGGCAAGTATTAGCTCAATGCTGCCGTTTCAGAACCAAAGTTATCATAATGAGCTTCTCCTCCATTCTGTTTATGAAGTGCTCCTTGAGGGCTGCCATGAATGAAGACAGAGGCCTCAGCTGTTTTGGCCAACATCTCTGGAATCGGTTCAGGAGTATTGGCAGGCTGGTCACGGACCCTTGGAGACAGGGGAAGCCTCTCTGATGGCCTGGAAGATGAGTTGTCCTCATGTGGGGGCTGCTTTGAGAGTCGGATATTGCTTAATTCCCCAGTGCTCCTGGCATCACACTCCAGTGAACTAATGCCAATGCAGTATAGTCCCCACCTGATGCTTGACATTGGAAGTTTGATACCTTTGAAATCTAGGATGAATTCTCTCTTCTTCAGGGTGGAATCAGTACATGACCGATCTGAGGGCTCCTTACAGATGGCTCAACTGAGCTTGAGAGCCCATCAATGCCAATGCACTGTCAGCTTCAGGGTCAATGGTGACTGATGTCAGCTGGGCCAAAAAGACTGTGCTTCTCCTCACAACCCTTTAACCTTCCAAACAGAAATGACAAGGTGAAATTTTACTTACCAGATAATTTCCTGCTAGACCAATTCAATCTAGACAAGTGAGTAGTATCTCAATAGAAACATGACAGCAGAAAAAGACCACATGGTCTATCTAGTATGCCCTTCCATCAATTACAATAGTGCCCTTTTTCCCTTTACAGATCCTCTTGTGTTTGTCTCATTCTTTTTAGAATTCAGATACTATCCTCGTCTCTACCACTTCCAATGGGAGACTATTCCCCTCACCTACCACTCTTTCCATAAAGTCTATCCCCTTTCACCCTCATCCAATGTTCCCTCATAGCAGAGCTTGCTTTCAATAGGAAGAGACTCTCCTCCTGTGCATTAATGCCATGGATGTATTTAAACATCTCTATCATATCTCCCCTACACCTCCTTTCCTCTAAACTATATATATTAAGATCTTTTAAGTCTCTCCTCATATGCTTCATAACGAAGACCTCTAATCATTTTAGTAGCCAACCTCTGCACCAACTCCAACCTGCTTATATCCATTTGAAGGTGCAGTCTCAGGAATTTCACACAATACTCCAATGTGGTCACATCGGAGACTTATACAGAGGCATTATCACCTCCTTTTTCCTTCTGGCCATTCCTCTCCCTAAACACCCAAGCAACCTTCTGGCTTTTGAAATCACCTTTTCTACCTCTTTAGCTACTTTAAGAAAGTCAGACTCAATTACGCCCAGGTCCCGTTCTTCTTTCGTGGACAGTACCACCTCACACCCTCTACACTACCACATTTTTGCAGCCAAATGCATGACCATGTATTTTTTAGCATTAAATTTATGCTGTCAAATTCTAGACCATTCTTCAAACTTAGCTAGATCCCTCCTCATGTTATCTTACCGCTCCTTCAAAACTCAGCTCAAAACCCACCTTTTTATCCTAGCATTTGACCTTCCGTCCTTGTTTTCCCCCTCCCTCCCCATGATGTTGTATCGGAATTGCTGCTTTATACTGCTTTCTTTTCCTTTTTCTTTCCTTTTTCTTTTCTTTCCTATTATTTAATGGCGTTCCTTTTCCTTTCCCACAGCCTCATTTTTAAATTGTTTTAGAGTTTTATTGTAAACCGCTCAGGTGCCTACGGTGTTGGGCGGTATAATAAGCTTTTAATAAACATAAACAAACAAACATCTACTCCTTCATAGGTGTCTACTTTATTGCAGATTTTGATATTATCTGCAAACATTGGCAAATCTTACCCGACAACTCTTTCGCAATATCACTAACAAAGATGTTATAAAGAATCGGACCGAGGACAGATCCCAGCGGCACACCATTGGTAACCTTCTCCTCACAGTGAGCTCTATTTACCTGTACCCTTTTCACCTCCCACACAACCAACTTCTAAGACTATCAGTAACTTTAGGGTCCATCCCTAGGGTGCTCAGTTTGTTTATAAGTCGCCTGTGCGGAATGGTGTCAAAGGCTTTACTGAAATCTAAGTACACCTCTTCTAGGGCTCTCTCTCGGTCCAACTCCCTGGTTACCCATCAAATAAATCAATCAATCAGATTTGTCTGACAAGACCTACCTCTGATGAATCCAAGCTGCCTTGCGTCCTGCAATCCACTGGACTCCAGAAACCTCACTATTCTATTTAAGTAGCCTTTCCAATAATTTACTAACCACAGTTTAGACTAACTGGCCTGTAGTTCTCAATGTCATCCTTACGCCCGCTTTGGTGTAAAGGGAACACAGTCCTCTGGCACCACTCCAGACTCCAAAACAGTACTGAAAAGGTTAGACATTGGAGCTGCTAGAATGTCCCCAAGTTCCCTCAGTATTCTTGGATGTATACCATCTGAACCTATGGCGTTGTTTATTTTTAATTCCTAGATAATTCCTGACACACAGTGTCTTCTGAAAAATGTTTTGAGCTCCCTATCACTTCTGTTCCTCTTTCTGAGTGTTTTCTGAGGTCCTGGCCCTGCTCCTGGTCCTTCATCGCTGAACACAGAACAAATATTGGTTAAGCAATTCTGCTTTATCCTCATCAGTTTCTACATATTCCTCTCCTTCACTCTTGAGTCTGATATTAACACTTTTGCCCTTCCTCCTTCACTAACATACCTGAAAAATGTCTTATCCTACCCATTTTATTGCATTGGCTATTTCTTCTTTTTGTATCTTTGTTTTCCTGACTACTTTGCTAGCTTCTCTAAGTTTTTCCAAATACAGATGCCTGCTTTCCTCGCTCTGTAATCTATTGTATTTCCTGAAAGCCTCCCTTTTTCTTCACCTTTTCAGCTATTCCTTTTGAGAACCACAGCAGCCTCATTTTCCTTTAACATTTATTTACCTTTCTAAAAAAAGGTTTCTTACCCTTAAAATATTCCTTTTCAGTTTTGCCCACTGTTTTTCTACATCCCCCAAATATTCCCATCCCATTAATGACTCCTTGTGGTATTGTCCCATCTTAAGAACATAAGATATGCCATACAGTGTCAGATCAAGGTCCAGCAAGCCCAGTATCCTGTTTCCAACAGTGGCCAATCTAGGCCATAAGTATCTAGCAGTTTCCTCAAAAGACACAGGTTCCACAATGCTTGTATTGCGTAAAGCAGTGATATCCCAGGTCCCTTTTTAATAATGGTTTATGGACCTTTCCTCCAGGAACTTGTCCAAACTTTTTTTTAAACCCATCTGCACTAACTTTTACTACATCCTCTTGTAACAAATTCCAGAGTTTGATTACACATTAAGTGAAAAAATATTTTCTCTTATTAGTCTTAAATAGGTTACCCTGTAGATTCATTGCATGTCCCCTAGTCTTTCTATATACTGATAATGTAAACAATCTATCTACATTTACCCGTTCCACTCCATTCATTAATTTATAGACCTCTATCACATCTCCCCTCAGCCGTCTCTTTTCCAGGTTGAAGAGCCCTAACCTTTTTAGCCTCTCTTCATAGAGGTATCCTTCCATCCCCTTTACCATTTTGGTAGCTCTTCTCTGTACACTGCCTCCTATCCCATGACTCTTTAATTTTGCCAAAAGTCTCCGATGAAGGACCTTGTCAAAGACTTTCTGAAAGTCCAGATAGACAAAGGTGAGTCTGTTGATTATATTGTATCTGTTTATTCACATCCGGTGCAGGTGATTTGCTACTCTTCAGTTTATCAAATAGTTGTTAATACATCTTCCTGGTGTATCAATATTTCTTTCAATTCTTCCACAGTATCACCTTGAAATACCTCTTCAGTCATGGGTAACAATCCCTACATCTTCCTCAGTAAAGACCGAAGCAAATAATTCATTCAGTCTCTCCGCTATGGCCTTCTCCCCTCTTAGTGCCCCTTTACCCCTCTATCAACTAATGATCCATCTTGACTCTCCCACAGGTTTTTTGCTATGAATATACTTGAAAAAGTCTTTATTACGCATTTTTGCTTCCACAGCAAGCTTCTTCTCAAATTCTCTTTGCCTGCCTTATCAATGCCTTGCATCTAACTTAAGAACATATAAGAACATAAGACATGCCATACTGGGTCAGACCGAGGTCCATGCCAGTGCTTGTGCTGTTTCGTCATTTGGTTCCTTTTTCCATTTACTGAAAGATGCTTTTTTGGCAACAGCTGCCTCTGACCTCACCTTTAAACCATGCTAGCAGTTTTTTCACCTTCCACTTTTCTTAAAGCATGGAATACAGCTGGTCTGGGCTTCCAAGATAGTATTTTTAAACACCCAAGCTTGATGCAAGCCTTTAAACCTTTGCAACTGCACCTTTTATTTATTTATTTGACCAGTTTTCTATACCACCTTATCCTTCAATCAAAGCGGTTTACGTTATTTAGCTACTACAAACAGGTACAGTTTTTTCTTAACTATTTTCCTCATTTTATCATAGTCTCCCTTTCGAAAGTTAAAAGGTAGTACTTTGGATTTCCTTACCATCCCTCCTCCATTAATTAAATCAAACATGATCGTGCTATTGCCAAGTGGTCCCAACACCCTTATCTCTTGCACCAGATCTGGTGTTCCACTAAGGACTAGGTTCAACATGGCTTCTTCTCTGGTCGGTTCATGAACCAGCTGCTCCAAGAAGCAGTCATTTATTTCATCTGGAAACTTTATCTCCCTAGCATGTCCTGCCCATTCTGACCCATTCAATACCGGTGTAATTGAAATTACCCATTATTATTACTGTGCTGTAACTTTTGTTAGCTTCCCTAATTTCTTTGAGCATTTCATCATCCATTTGCTCATTCTCTCCATGCGATCGATAGTAAACCCCCACTGCCATCGCCATCCCCTTTTTACATGGAATTTCAATCCATGGAGATTCTACAACCAATTGTTTCCTGCAAAACTTTAATCCTTTGTGACTCAATGCCGTCTCTAACAGAGTGCAACCCCTCCACCAATTTGATCAGCTCTATCATTACGATACAGTTTGTACCCAGGTATCACAGTGTGTACTGGTTGTCCTCCTTCCACCATGTCTGTGAGATACCAATCATATCTAACCTCTCATTTAGTGCTATATATTCGAACTCTCCCATCTTATTTTTAGACTTCTAGCATTTCCATACAAGCATTTTAGAGACTGTTTTATTCATATTAATCTAGCTATCGGTAGGCAGGGGTAATTTGGAATTTTTAAGCTCTGTCTTCTCCATACTCAAGGGCATTTCGGCTACTTTGGTCTTTGTTGGAACCTCTGCTGATATGCCCTAACTTCATTCTTTAGGTAGTATCCTTCAAGGACATTTTGTTCCGAACCATGCGCTCTTATGCGACTGTCGGCTCTCCCTTATCTAGTTTAAAAGCTGCTCTATCTCCTTTTTAAAATTAGTTTTCCTACTGTCTAAGACCCTCCTTTTGAATGGATTTTATCAGCCCGTGTCCTAATACTGAACTATGCCATCTGGTGATAACTGGATGCGAGATGATCTCCCATTGTAATATCAGAAACACCTTCCGATTGGTACGCACTAAGTCCAGTATGGCCCCATTACATGTGGGTTCTGTTACCATTGCCTGAATAGTCCTCCCTGTAGAGAAAGTGCAGTTACTCACCTGTATCAGATGTTCTCCAGGAGCAGCAGGAATCAGTCCTCACATATGGGTGACGGCGCCGACGGAGCCCTCGTGCGGAGCATTTCCCAAGCTTTCAAGGAAAGCATTTGGGAATGCAGCGTGCATGCGCGGTCCCCTTCCCGCCCAAGGGTGCCATCTTGCTCAGTCTGATATAGCTAAAAGACAGCAAAAAAATCAAAATAAAGTATATGACTGCAACTCCAGGGGAGGAGGGAGGGTCGTGAGGATTGATTCCTGCTGCTCCTGGAGAACACCTGTTACAGGTGAGTAACTACTGTTTCTCCAGGACCAAGCAGAAAGTCAGTCCTCACATATGGGACTCCCCAGCTCTAGGCTACCGGGAACCCAAAGCTGAAAAAATGGCTCCCACTCAAGAGCCTCAGCATCCGTGATAAGAATATCCTTTGAGAATGCCCCCGTTTGGTAGCCCAACACAAGGGCCAGAGGGTAGGAGTTGCCTAAACCTCAAAGAGATTACGGAGTACCGCCTGTCCGAAAGCACTGTCCCTCCGGGACTCTCTCTTGAGGCAGTAATGAGCTGCAAAGTCTGACTTGAAGACCAAGTAGCAGCCCGGCAGATGTCTGCCAATGGAATAGAGTGGAGATGAGCTAATGACGCGGCTTTTGCCCTGACACGGTGGGCCGTGACTCGACCCTGCAAGGGGAGGTCGGCTACCTTGTATGCCCAGGCGATACAATCTGCTAGCCAAGTGGACAACATACACTTGGAGACAGGCAACCTCATCTTATTAGGGTCAAAGGAGATGAAGAGCTGAGTAGCCCTTCGATGCCCCTGCGTACGTTCTATGTAAAAAGACAACGCCCTCTTACAGTCCACGGTATGCAAGACTGTTTCAGCCCGGCTGGCATGCGGCCTGGGAAAGAAGGTCGGAAGAACCACCTCCTGGTTGAGGTGAAAAGAGGAGACCACTTTTGGAAGGAACTTCGGATGGGTCCATAGGACCACCCTGTTCCTATAGAATCGTGTATACGGTCTATCCGAAACCAGAGCTTGTAGTTCACTCACACGTCTGGCCGAGGTAAGAGCTACCAGGAAAAGCATTTTCCAAGAAAGGAAGCGCAAATGGCAAGTAGCCATGGGCTCAAACGGTGGGCGAGTAAGTTGCTGCAAGACCACGTTCAAATCCCACTCAGTCGCCGGTGGACGAACCGGAGGCTTGAGAAGAAGCAGACCTCTGAGAAATCGGGACACCAAGGGATGAACCGACAGAGTGTCCCTCCACCGGGGAGTGGTACGTTGATAGAGCACTGAGGTGGACCTGAACAGAGTTAGACTTAAGGCCTAGGTCTGACAAGTGAAGTAGATACTGCAGTACTACTGGCACAAGGCAAGAGAAAGGATCTTCATTGCGCTGAGCACACCATACTGTAAACCTAGTTGAGGGCATAGGACTTTCTGGTGGACTGCCTCCTAGAGGCAAAAACCACCTCCTCAACCTCCTTAGGTAGAAGCAAGGGAGCTAGCACTATCCTTTCAGCAGCCAAGACATCAGATTGAGGGATCTGAGATTGGGGTGTAGAAGGGAACCCTGATCATGAGACAGGAGATCAGGTTGCAAACCCAGAGGGAATGGAGTTTCCACCGGCAACTGCAACAGAAGTGGAAACCACAGCTGCCTCGGCCATCTGGGGGCTACCAGAATCACCGAGGCCTTGTCCCGGAGAATCTTGAACAGAGTTCGGGCCACCAGGGGCGTGGGAGGAAACGCATACAGGAGGCCCATAGACCAAGAGATCAGAAAAGCATCTGCTGCCATTTTAAGGGGATGCGGCTGTCTGGAGCAAAACCTGGGCAGCTGACGGTTTTGTGGACTGGCAAAGAGATCGATGGATGGATGTCCCCAGTGGAGGCAGATTTGCTGGACCACCCATGGATTCAACTGCCATTTGTGAGGCTGGAGAATCCTGCTTAGCCTGTCTGCTAGGAAATTCTCCTGTCCAGGTAGATAAACTGCTTTGAGAAACATGCCTTGCTTTACTGCAAAGGAGCAAAGAGCCAGCGCCTCTTGATATAGGGAGCCTGGACCCCGTGCCCCCTTGTTTGTTCACATAGAAAATTGCCACCTGATTGTCCGTCTGAACAAAGACAGACTGGTGAGAGAGGGCATGAAAAAAATGTGTAGAGCTAAGCAGATTGATCTGCTGCGTGGTCTCCCGAGGAGACCAGAGGCCTTGAGTACACGTGCCCTGGCAATGTGCACCCCAGCCCTTTAAAGAAGCATCGCTCGTCAGCACCCTTGTGTGTGCTGGAGCCTGAAAAGGTACCCCATGAGGTGGTTTGGGAGATATAGCCACTACTGTAATGAGTCTAAAAGTGGTTTGGACACCTTCACTCTGTCTCAGAGGTCGCCTGTGGCCTGCGCCCACCGAGCTCTGAGGCACCACTGAGCAGCTTGTGTATAATATTATAATTTAGGAAGGGGCTGAATTGATTTATAAAGTTAACCATTAGCTTGTGAAAATTGTAAGAAGTTGTTTAAAGGTCAGTGAGAGATGGGTATCTGCATGTGATAAGGATATAAGATACTGATAAAAAATTTTAACAGTATAAGGAGGTTTTGACTGGGGTGGGGAATCTATACATGTAGATCATTTTTAGGTAATGGAACTAAACAAAATAGTATATAATGGGTACGATGGTTTTCATGGCATCTGTGTAAAAAGTGCTGCGTATGCCGTCATCATAAAGGCGGGACTTGGAGGCCGCCAATGATAGAATAGGGATGGTTTAAATAGGGATGATGATTTTCATTCCGCATGCGCGGCGTTCCTCTGAAGCGATCGTTTTGAAGGTTTTTTGATAGAATCGCCGATAACAGAGTTGGTATGAGTCATCTGCAGCAGCAAAGTAGGTAAACTATGATGCCATTGATAATTGAAAGAGATGTTTAAAGGGTATTTACATTACACAAAAGGGTTGACTGGTTGCTGATTAGTATTCTGTTTTTATAGTGATAACAGTCGAGGAGTTGGGAAGGTTGATGATCCCCTGAAGAAACGATTTTTGTGAAACGCAATGATAGCGCCAGAGGGAGGCGTTGGGATCAGGGAGCGATGAGACGAAGGAGCTCAAAATATAAGTGCAATGTTTGACATTTATTAAGTATTGAAGAACTAGTACAACTCACAGTGCACATATTAGAGTTTGAACTTTACAAGGAAGATGTTCAATGTTTAAATGTTGAAGATGATATGATTTCAGAGTGCACATCATGAGGTTGTTTTTTGTTTTTGAGCTAAATGGAGATAGAAACGTTTTTAGATTTGCTCTAAAAAAGGTTGAAGATCATTGATGCAATACAAACACTATATGTTGGACATATTTGTGGTCCATAAAAGTATTAAGATAAGTCTGAGATCATCGACTGAAAAAGTTCCATGAAGGCAGCCAAGCTGCTCTCCAAGGCCGTCAACCTGAGTCCAAGCTCAGGAGACCCAGCAGCCTCCGACTCAGGCCCCGACGGTGTCGGGCCCGACGTCGGCTCTCCTGGAGGAGAGTCCACGAGGACAACAGAACTTATGTGACTCGGGGACTCCGGCTCCATATGAGGTAGCTTAGACGGCTTCTCCGACTCCGAGAGCCCGGGGCGGCGGTCAGGGCTACATGACCAGGCCCTCGAGGACCCAGGAGCTTCCACCGACGACGCCCTCATGAGCTTCTTCTTCCTTTTGTGCTCCCGGGTGGGAAACCCGCTTTCAGAGGAACCATGATGGCGCTCGGGTTCTGACTCCCGAGATGTCGAGGCCTCTGATGAAGTCCAGGCCCTGCCGGACGCGGACTCCGAGAAAATTCTCTCACGTTGATGCTGACAGCTCCGAAGTGCCTTTGACGACATTTTGGCGCACGGGTCACAGGCCAGCGGGTCATGGTCGGGCCCGAGGCATCGGAGGCAGCAGTCATGTATATCGGTGAGAGACATAAGTTTCTTGCACTGATCACATTTTTTTTAACCCGCTGGCAGCCATTGGGGGATAAAGGGCCCTTGCAAGGTCAAAAGAACGGGCTGCCAGTGAAAATAACAAAAAAGGGCAAACGCTAGTCACAAAGGACAAAAAGTGAAAAAAGAATAACAGACTCGATACAGGTGTACCGAACCCAGGCGGGAAGGGGAACCGGCGTCGAACTGGATCAGAAAAAGCAAAAATCGCAGAAAAAAATATTTTACCGGGTGACACGAACTCAAGTCCTTTGGGCTCCGCGGAAAAAGAAAGATTGAGCAAGATGGCACCCTTGGGCGGAAAGGGGACCGTGCATGCGCGCTGCATTCCCAAAGGCTTTCCTTGAAAGCTGGGGAAATGCTCCGCACAAGGGCTCCGTCAGAGCCGACATCACCCATATGTGAGGACTGACTTCTTGCTTGGTCCTGGAGAATCAATTTTCACATATGGGTGACATTGGGAGCAGTGCACTGTGCCTTCATATCTGCCTTCTCAACTCCTCTCCTCAGTTGAGAGATAGAAGAAAAAAAATATCCAACTCCTAGGGAGGAGGGTGGGTTGTGAAGACTGATTCCTGCTGTTCCCGGAGATCACCTGTTACAGGTGAGTAACTAAGTTATCTCCAGGAACAAGCAGGAATGCAGTCTTCACATATGGGACTCACTAGCTC
Organism: Ichthyophis bannanicus; assembly: GCA_033557465.1. Classification (NCBI taxonomy): domain Eukaryota; kingdom Metazoa; phylum Chordata; class Amphibia; order Gymnophiona; family Ichthyophiidae; genus Ichthyophis; species Ichthyophis bannanicus. Next base: position 45,777,758 of record CM066040.1, read on the forward strand.
CCAGGTACGAGAATGGCATGGAGGAGAGCAGGACGATCCCTGAGGCTAAAGCATAGAACTGAAGAGTGTAGACACAATGTGGCCCAGTGGACTCTATTCCAGTCTGCTATGCACCCTCTAATGGTAGCCTGGTCTCTTGATGAAGTCCAGGACAGAGGGTAGGAGATGAGTTTAAGTCCCAAAAAGGTGCTGGAGTACAACTTGGCCAAAAACAGTGTCCCAACGGGAGTCCCTGTCCAGACAGTAATGTGGAGCAAAAGTATGAATAGAGGACCAGGTAGCTGCCCGACAGATCTCAATGGATACTAAATGGAGACTGGCTATGGAGGTTGCCATAGCCTGCACATTATGGCTATCCTGCAAACCTGACTAGCTAGCTGTGTCCCAAGGACTAGGTTAAGAACCCCTGGTCTGATTTGATTCTCTAAATAGTTGAAAACATGCACAAAAGCAATTTCAGTTGTTGATGTAACAGATATAAAAGCTGTCATCTGGATATAAGCGATAGTTTACACTGAGCTCAGCAAACAACCTAGTTGTGTGCAAAGGTTTAGTCAGACTGATCATTTAATTGAATTTGCTAAGATAACAGAAGCAGACGCCGCATCTATATCAGGGCTGTACCAATTTGGCTGTGTTGGGTTTTGGTGTCTATTTGAAGCCTGGTATTGTCAACAGGGCTTTATCGCCTTGGCAGGTGGATTTGCCCTATTTGATGTTTCTTCAGGATGGTTTCGACAAGGGTCTCCCCACTCTGCTCTGTCAGAATTCAGGTTGTGACATTGGCATGTTTTGAAGGACCAATTGCTTGTTGCACTATGGCCTCTTCACCTGGACATGTCTCGCTTCCGAGGCATGCATCACTTGTATCCTGTGTGGCCTGTGGTCCCACTGGGGGATCTTTGCTTGGTTCTTCAAACCCTGATGAAGTCTCTCTTCGATCCTTCGAAGCAGGCCATGCTTAAACATCTGTCCCTTGAAGTGGCCTTTTTGATGGCCATTTGTGAGGCATGTTGCATCTCAAGAGTTCAGGCTCTCTTGTTGGGACCCTTGCCTACTTTTTCAATGGAAGGGGTTTTGTTCCATCCGGTTCCTTCCTTGCCCAAGGTGGTCTTTGTCTTTAATGTTAATTGGGTGGTATCTCTGCCATCTTTTTCCTCTGTGCAGCGTAGCAATAAGGATCTTAACATGCTCGATGTCTGCAGGGTACTTCTCCATTTCTTAATGAGTCTGCTTTGTCACTGGTAGACCAAGGTGACTTGGATCAAAGGAAATGGATAATTGAGAGGATTTCTGATGAACCTTAGTTCTAAGTAGTAAGCCAGCACGTGCTTGCAGTCTAAGGTGTGTAAGCGCTGTCTCCGCTCGAGACGCATGTGGTCTCGGGAAGAAAATTGGTAGAAATACTGACTGGTTCAGGTGGAAGGAGGAGACCACCTTCGGAAGGAAGTGTGGATGGGTACGGAGGACCACCTTGTCATGATGGAACCAGATATAAGGCAGATCCGCCACAAGAGCCTGCAGTTCACTGATTCGGCGTGTGGAAGTGACGGCTATAAGGCAGATTACCTTCCAAGAGAGCAACTTCAGTGAAGCGGTCACTAGAGGCTTTAGAAATTGCGTTAGAACTACGCTGAGGTCCCAAACTGCCAAAGGTGGCTTGGACAGCAGGAGACCCCACAAAGCATGCTAAGGGGTGTAAGGAGATAGGCCGCAATGGCACTAAGATGAACTCTGACCGAGTTGGTCTTAAGACCTACCAAGGACAAATGGAGGAGATATTGAAGAAGGGATTCCGCTGGGCAGGCAAATGGGTCAATGCCCTTTGGTGAACACCAGAGGGCAAACCTTCACCATTTAAAAGCATAAGATCACCTGGGGGACTGTTTGAGTGATGCAAGCAGGATATTCTTGACCTCATGTGAGGTCAAGGTCAGCGAATACTACATCCTCAACAGCCATGCCATGAGGCAAAGTGCATGAAGACTGGGATGAAGAAGCGTCCCTTGGTTCTGGGAGCGGAGTTCTGGTGCACATCCAAATTTGAGAGATTGAGTCTGCGCCAGGCGAAGAAGCAGAGGAAACCACGGTTGATGGGGCCAAAAAGGAGCTATGAGGATCATGGAGCCCTTCTCAGCCTGCAGCTTTTAGAGCATTTTTGGTATCAAGGGGATGAGTGGAAATGCATAAAGCAAGCCCTGTCCCCAATGGAGAAGGAAGGCATCCCAGGCCTGTCTGTGCAGGGATGGAAGACATGAGCAGAACAATGGAAGCTGTGTGTTCTGTTGCGTGGTGAAAAAGTCTATGAGTGGGGTTCCCCAAATTCAGAAGATTCAAACAGCCATCCCCCGACACAGGATCCACTCGTGTGAATGAAGGATACGGCTAAGACTGTCCGCAAGGAGACTGAGTTTGCCCAAGAGGTACACCGCTCTGAGGTGAATGCAGTGTGCAATGGCAGAGGCGAAGCGTTTTGTGACATAGGGGATAGGATCCTGTCCCCCCGTTTGTTCCATAGAACATGGCCACCTGGTTGTCTGTTCCGACTAATAACTGCTGGCCCAAAAGTCAGGATTGGAAAGTCCAAAGGGCATTTGTTAGGGCATGCAGCTCTAGGAGGTTTATCTGCAGAGCAGATTCCTGTGGGGTTCACAGACCCTGTGTGGTCAGGTCGTTCAGATGTGCCCCCCCCCCCCCACCTAGTTTGGAGGCATCTGAAAAGGTGACCTGCTGAGTAGGCTCTGTGGGGAACACCACCAGTGAAGAGACCTGATTTAGTTGAGGAGTAATGTGTATCTCGTCTTTGAGATGCCCCTTTGCTTAGGTCCATTGAGCCTGCCGCATGTGTATGCGAGCATAGGGGACAACATGGACCGTCAAAGACCATGTGCCCCAAGAGGAATAGCATTTCTCGAGCTGTTACCCGACTTTGTTGCTGTATGTGTTTTACAAGCTCGATGTGGAGGGCCGAGTGATCCTGCGGAAGGAAAGTTCAGGCCTGCTGAGTGTCCAACAGTGCTCCGATGAACTCAAGTCTTTGGGTTGGAACAAGGTGCGACTTTGGGAAGTTTAGGACAAACCCTAGATGTTGGAGCATGGTGATGGTGTGATACAGGGGATGAGTTTTGCCTCCTGAGGGGATTTCTTCCCTGATAAGCCAGTCATCTAAGTAAGGAAAGATGAAGAGTCCCAAAGTGCAGAGATAGGCTGCAACCACTGCCATGCATTTTGTGAACATTTGCGGTGCGGAGACTAAGCTGAAGGGCAGCACCAGGTATTGATAGTGGTTTTGCTGAAAGCGCAGATACTGTCTATGCTGGGTATGTATAAGTGCATGTACGCCTCCTTTAGATCTGGAGAACATAGCCAATCGTACCTCTGGAGGTATGGGAGAAGAGTTCCTAGGGAAATCATTTTGAATTTTTCCAGACCAGGAATTCATTTAGGTCCCTGAGATCCAGGATGGGCCTGAATTCTCCTGTTTTCTTTAGAATGAGAAAATATGGAGAATAGAAGTTCATCCCTTCCTGAGGGGGAGGAACTCTTTCTATGGCGCCCTGAGATAACAAGGTGGCCAACTCTTCCTTCAAGAGTGTGCTCTGAAGGAGTTTGTGAGATAGTCCCCTGTGAAGCTGGTGGGGGATAAATTTTCGAAGTGAAGCAGATACCCTCTTTGAACGATTCTGAGAGTCCAGTGTTCTGAAATGATGAGGTTGCTATGGGCATAGGAACAGAGTCTGCTTGCTATGTTCAGGGGCTGGGGACTCTGCAGAGGCAGAGTGGTGATGCTCTCTAGTAAGCAGTCAAAAACTAGGTACATGTTATGCCTGTGCTGCTGGTTGGGGCTTAGGAATCTTGGGTTGACGGGGGCCCTGCTATTGCTGCTGAGGTTGGTAAGCAACTGCAGGTGGATAGGAAGGAAAATTCATTTATTTATTTATTTTGAGTAGAAAGGTTTCTTTGGAAGAGCCTTCCTTTTGGAGGCGTAAGCCGTCTTCCTAGAAAGGCGTTTGAGAGTGAATCATCTGTTTCAATCTCACTGAACTTTCTTTAAAACCCTTACCAAAAAGGTTCTCTCTAGTACATGGGATATTAGCCAACTTGTCCTGGACCCACTGTTCAATATCCGATGATTATAACCAGGCCATCCTTCGAGCACAAAGGCAGATTTCTGAAGCTCTGCTGGTTGATTCAAAAGCATCAAAAGATACCCTGGTTAGAAATTTTGAGGTATTTTGACTTTGTCTGATAAGTACTTGGAATGCACTCCGATCATCATCCGGAATGATAGGGATAAATGTCTCCAGATCCCTAGTGATATCCTTGAGGAACATGCTTATTTAGAGCATGTAGGAGGTAATCCTTAAGGTCAGCATGCATGTCAGAAAACATCGATGTCCAAAGGCATCAAGTGTCCTTACTTCTCTATCTGGAGGCATGGAAGAGTGATTCTTTGAACTATTTATTCGGCGCATGGCTGATTCCACCACCATTGAGTGGTGTGGGGAAGATGCGACTTCTGAAAGTCTGGGCACTGGAACTCTATAAATGGTATCAAGTCTTTTACTGATTGGAAGAACCATGAGAGGAGCCTCCCACATGCGGAGCATAAGATCCTGTAGGATATGATGCACCGGTAAAATAGCCCTTCTTTAGGCATAGAAGGGTATTGGAGGATCTCTTCTGCCCTCTGTTTCTTCTCCGAGGCCACAGTGATCTGCAGCCCTGCTGCCATGTCCCAGATGAATTCCTGGAAAGACATCCTCAGGTGGGGACTGATGCCACTCTTGAGGAGGGACGGGTCCAAAGGAATGTCTAGAAGGTCTTGGGAACCCTGAGATTCCTCATCAGAATTGGAAGAAGTTGAGTCAGTGCCTGACAAGGAGTTGAAGTATCGTCAGTCTTGCTTTTGACCCCAATACTTTATCAAGGTCGAAGCTCCGAGGTCGGTGCATCGGTAGCTATAGCTGTGTCAGCCGATTGAGTACCAGTGTTGTCTGTCGGTTCCAACTGAAGCATCAGTCGCAAGAGGTCCACCAAAGTAGGCAAAAGGAACGGCAATGGGGCAGATACCATTGGTTGTAGGCAGGATGCCGAAGCCTGCATTGCTGGAGCTGTCAAAACAGTCGGTACCGTGGCTGCCAGGAGTACGGTCAAACTCCTCTCGAGAGTCAACATGTACTGGTCCAGGGAGATGGCCGCTGTCTGGGTGGAGTAACCTAAAAGGCTTTAAGCCACCACCCAAGAACATGGAACAAGTAGCTCTCCAGAGGTCAATTCCTCAGGAGTGTCCCAGAGCCCCTCATGTGCTTCGGAGGACAGATCTTCCTGTCGGGGCTGTTTGGCTGGCCGGTCTGCATCAGAAGCACCCTTCAGTAAGTCTTGATGCTGATGGTGGGCCTTTTCTCGACTCTGTATCGGTCTTTGATGCCAATGTCTTGGAATTACCCTTATGTTTGGACTTTGACAAGACCTGACACCCATACGAGGAGGTTGATGTTCTCAATGATACATAAGCCACTGAAATACAGTCCAGGCCAAATAGCGAACCATACTTTCTGGCTCTATTCTGTAGGCCTCTGTTATTTGTTGGAACAAAGGACAAGACTTCGGTAAATGGTCAGGGCCCAAACATTTTAAATACCAGTCATGTTTATTCGTGTGATATTGTACTGGAACATTTGTCACATTTTTTAAAACCACTGATGGGTTTTGCAATGTTTGAGGTTCTCCTCAGGAATGAAGAAAAAAATATTGGCCGAAGGTCTAGTTGGCGGTGAATACTTTAGAAACTTTTTTTATTTTTTTAAAAGTTAAATGGAAATTATACTCCAGTCATGGTTTTTTGTGAACCATGTCTCCGTAACTGCCACTAAATCCAAGTCAGCCTCTCCCATTAAAGCTTCAAAATCTTGGATCTTATTTCCCATGCTACGGGCATTTATACACACTGCTTTCCAGATGCTGTCTCTTTTACCCCTTTAACCTTCTGCAAACACAAATGACAAGGTGAAATTTTACTTACCAAATAATTTCTTTTCCTTTAGTCCTGTTAGACCAATTCAATCCAGACAAATGGGTAGTATTCTCAATGACAAGAGATGGAAACATAGAAAGACTAGAAGCTTGAAGTGATATCATCACTGGTACTAGGGCTGGTGCAGCTAGGTGCACCCTTCGGTATTTATAAAACCAAGCATATGAATCAAATTAACTAACAGAGGACAATCTCGAGACAAACACACACAACCTCCGAAGGGATGCCCAAAAGGGGCAGAATTACCCATAAGGAAGGGCTAACTGGCACAACTATATATACTATTTCTAATCAAGTATATACACAAATTCTGTGACAACTCTTACCACAGGCTGCAGCATGTCCCCCAGGGAGGGTCTTGGACTGGTCTAGCAAGTCTCCAGGAAAGGAAGCTTTCTGCTAAGCAAAATTTTACCTTACAGATCATCCTGCTAGATCAGTCCAGACAAGTGGGAACAATGACTCAACTAGGCAGGAAGACACAGCTGCCCCCTAAGGTCGTCTGCACTGAAGGCCGCATCCATCCTGGCACGGAGATCCAAATGGTAGTGTTTAACAAAAGTAGAAAGGGAAGATCATGTAGCTGCCTGACAAAAGTCAAGTGGTGTGACAAAGCTCACTTCCACCCAGGATGCTGCCTGTGTTTAGGTGGAGTGAACTTCTCAGACCCACCGGTACAGGCTTGTCCTTCAAAATGTAGGGAGAAGTCACCACTTCCCTAAACCAGCATCCCAAAGTACATTTCCTTTACGCAGTCCAGCAAACAGAACAGCTGTCCAACTAATGGAAAAGTTTAGTTACATTTAAGAAATGGAGAAGTACCCTGCAGACATCGAGCATGTTAAGATCCTTATCGCTACGCTGCACAGAGGAAAAGATGGCAGAGATACCACCCAATTAACATTAAAGGCAGAGACCACCTTGGGCAAGGAAGGAACCGGATGGAACAAAACCCCTTCCATTGAAAAAGTAGGCAAGGGTCCCAACAAGAGAGCCTGAACTCTTGAGATGCAACATGCCTCACAAATGGCCATCAAAAAGGCCACTTCAAGGGACAGATGTTTAAGCATGGCCTGCTTCGAAGGATCGAAGAGAGACTTCATCAGGATTTGAAGAACCAAGCAAAGATCCCCCAGTGGGACCACAGGCCACACAGGATACAAGTAATGCATGCCTCAGAGGAAGTGAGACATGTCCAGGTGAAGAGGCCATAGTGCAACAAGCAATTGGTCCTTGAAAACATGCCAATGTCACAACCTGAATTCTGACAGAGCAGAGGGGAGACCCTTGTCGAAACCATCCTGAAGAAACATCAAATAGGGCAAATCCACCTGCCAAGGCGATAAAGCCCTGTTGACAATACCAGGCTTCAAACAGACACCAAAACCAAACATAGTCAAACAGGTACAGCCCTGATTTAGATGTGGTGTCTGCTTCTGTTATCTTAGCAAATTCAATTAAATGATCAGTCTGACTAGAAGTGTCTAAACCTTTGCACACAACTAAGTTGTTTGCTGAGCTCAGTGTAAACTATCGCTTATATCCAGATGACAGTTTTTATATCTGTTACATCAACAACTGAAATTGCTTTTGTGCATGTTTTCAACTATTTAGAGAATCAAATCAGACCAGGGGTTCTTAACCTAGTCCTCGGGACACAGCTAGCCAGTCAGGTTTGCAGGATAGCCATAATGAATATGCATGAGAAATCTGTATGCATTACTTCCACTGTATGCAAATCTCTCATATGCATATTTATTTATTTAACATTTCTTATATACCGCCTTTCATGATATCAAGGCAGTTTACATTGAACAGGACATTATAACTTGGAAATAACTATTTTACAGGGAACATGGGCAATGGAGGGTTAAGTGGCTTGCCCAAGACCACAAGGAGCACCTATGGGACTAGAAACCCCAGTCCTTCCGGCCCAAGGTTGCTGTCCTCTAGTGGGATATGAACCCCCAACCTTTCGGCCTGAGGTAATTTGCCCCAATCACTAGGCCACTCCTCCCTCATTCATTCCCTCATATTCATTGTGGCTATCTTGCAAACCTGACTGGCTAGGTGTGTCCCGAAGACAGAGTTGAGAACCCCCTGAATTAGACAATGCATTGAAAACGCCTTGCTAAAGCTTTGATTGAAGGATATGGCGGTATACAAAACTGTCTAAATAAATAAATAAATGTATGACCATTCAGAAGCCAGTATTTAGCGGCTGATGCAGGAACATTAGCATGCCATCTGTGCATAGGTAGCACAATATCTGCACATATTTATTACATGTAGACATTGTGCCGCAATGCAGAAAAGGGATCAATTCTAATGTAATCACTATGCAGAAGCCAATGCTAGCACATAGCCCATGTAAACCCATTCAAATTAATTTAAAAACCAAAGTTTAGCTATTCTGCCTGGTTGTGGAGAAGTGTGCAGCAAAGACTGAATTTGATGCCTACTTGGAGACATAAGAGATCTGTGCCCAGAACAGAGGAGGAATTTATCTTCATGAATGTATATAGTTGCACTGCTCTGTTCTGTTCTCTGTAAACTGCATTGATTCTCGGAAACGCAGTATATAAGAAAAAAAAAATGAACTGTCCCCTTACCACTGGACCAACATGGAACTTTGAGGTAAGGACTGGGGGCGTTCTGACCGCCTTGCCGGGATCTGTATTGTGGGGAGAGCAAGTCCAGAGGGCTGACTGCCTAGCCAAGATGTGTGCTGGGAGGGGGGAGGTCCTTTGGGTGCTGAAGGCAGGGAGGGGGAAAGGAGATGGCCGGTGATGGTGCATCAGATCCAAGGCACCGGCACCCTTCCGCAGGGGGGGGGACAACAAACAGGTCACATGGAGAGGGAGGTTGCATGATGCCATTAAGGACTAGCGAGGACAGAGTACCTACTTGCTCTGTCCTCCCCTTGCTCCTGGCCTTTAGCCTGCGTTCACTACATCAGCAGACAGCATGAGAGTACTCGCACTACCTGCCAATGTAGGGAATGTGGACCTGAGCGGTAATCGCATACCCTGCACAACATCTGCAGAGCTAATTGCTGGCTACTCCCCCTGTAGATATTGCACAGGTTTTGCACCTACTGCACAGCATTTTTACATATGCCGCACAGTATATGCAAATACGATTACTGCACATTAGCAAACATGCCCCTAACCGTATTCAATGGTTAAAACAAATTCAAGTATCACTTGTCAGCATACATTTCATGCAGCTTTGGACTCTGGTGACTTCAGTCTCCAAAGGTAATAGGACAGTTCACAAGATGAAATTAACTCTGACCCCCTGGTGATTTCATTCTCCAAGGCCTGTCTGAAGCCCCTCCTTGCTAAATCAAGAATGGCAGACCTTAAAGGGAGTGGCTAGCAGACCTCAAGGGGAAGGGCTGGAGAGGATTCAATTCACTATAAAGGACAGAAACACTTCCTGTCTCTCTCTCTCTTCCACCATTCATCGGACATGGACAGGAGGCTCTGATAATCAAATCCCTTCACCCCTCCCCCGCTCTCTCTCTCTCTCCCTTGCCATGAGGCTCTGACTCACATGTTCTGGCCTATCTCTCTCTCACACTTCACACATGCACATGCACACACAGATTCATTGATGCACACTGAAACAGCTCTGTAACAATCACTATATACCTCTGTTAAATACCTATGTAATAAGCCTATTTCTACATAAAAAACCTTTCTCCAAGCCACCCCTGTTTGGTTGTCTTATTACAAGCCCTCCTGCTTCTGTGAAGTGAAATGAACCCAGGACCTAAAGGAAAGTAACCTGACCAAATCTTACATCACTTAGCACGGATCAATCAGAGGGAACAATGGGGATCTGAAGATCAATCTATTTAAAATGACCTGACATGGCTGTGTTTAGGCATTAACACGCCTACATCGGGGGTCATGAAACACTTCACATACAAAAATCCACTTATCCACAGAACCCAATCACAGAACATAGGGAATCTGCCTCAATATAGTACACAAGCATAGGCACAAAAACATGCATTGAAAACGCCTTGCTAAAGCTTAGAGTGAACTACAAGAAAAAGTTAATTATCACTAAAGCATAACTGACTTAATAAAAGCTCCCAAGACATCAAATTGAAAAAGTACAAAACAAAAGTTTGGGAGTGGGGGGGAGGGCAATAAATCATGTGCCATTAAAATATACAAGACGGCACTCAAAATAATTTAATATATTTTTTCTCTCCCCTTTTACTTCATCGTATTGTGTGCTCCATCTCACTCCCTGATCTTTTTTATTATATTTTTACATAAAATATTTATGTATGTTTTACATAATGCTGTATTTTTGTGTGCGTGCGTGCGGATGTGTGTGAAGTGTTTTATTACCCCCGATGTAGGCATGCTAATGCCAAAACATGGCAATGTTAGGTCGTTTTAAATAAATTGCTCTTCAGATTCCTATTCAATTAAAGACATTTCTTAATCCTGATTATTTTTGATCCATAATTCTCTTGTACATATTGGTCTCAATTACTGCAGCTCAGTTTAAATGGATTTACCCATTTGAGCAATGAAGGTATTGTGCATCATGCATAATGCAGCTGCCCAAGGGTTAACAAGGGGCACGACAAGATATTTTAACCATTCGGTATTCATTACTTTGGCTTTGTATGCAATAGTAAGTTAAATTTAAGAACAACTTTGATTCACAAAGCGCTAGGTGGTAAGGCATAGCTGTATACTGTGTATTAGCACTGCCTTGAAAATATACCAGTAATGCATTTTAAACTTCTCAGCATAAAACCAGATGAATATTCCTTCTGTTTAATTGCTACATCTAGCTGAGGCATATGCACAAGTCTTTTCAGTCGTGTGACCTCTCTGGAATTCTCTTCCAGTGGAGTTAACTGAGACATGTTAGGTACCTAAGATGTGAAGCAGAAGCCCTTCTTGTCTGTAAATAATGTGTTCTTGTTACTGTCTGTGGATATATTTTACGTATGTCCAGAGTCATAGATGGAACAGGATTAAAATCTTAAATAAAAATATGCAAAAATGAACCCAAAGATCAATAAATATCTTGCAGAAAAGTTTAGCCCACAATGGAGTAAACTGCCTACAGGTCAACAGTACAATACTGCTTATACAATAATTTACATGGGAGCGTTGTCAGAGAGAAAACTTTTCTGTGACCTCATCACAAAACTCGGGTGAAGTATGCAAAAGAAAATCTTTATAAGCCTGGAAGTTTGTGGAAGTGCGTGCTTTGGACTTATGAAATGGGACTTGAACTGTTTGGCCACAACCACACAAGACACATTCAAAGAAAAAAGGGTGCAGTATTACAAGAAAGCGTAGTTACTCACCTGTAACAGGTGTTCTCCAGGAGCAGCAGGAATCAGTCCTCACTTATGGGTGACGTCGGCGCCGACGGAGCCCTCGCGGAGCAATTTTCCCCAGCTTTCAAAGAAAGCCTTTGGGAATTGCAGCGCGCATGCGCGGTCGCCTTCCCGCCCGAGGGTGCCATCTTAGCCAGTCAGATGACATAGCTAAAAAAGACAGCATAAAAATTTGCAAAAAAGAACATAAGCAGACGATTGCAACTCCAAGGGGAGGAGGGAGGGTAGTGAGGACTGATTCCTGCTGCTCCTGGAGAACACCTGTTACAGGTGAGTAACTACGCTTTCTCCAGGACCAAGCAGGAAGTCAGTCCTCACTTATGGGACTCCCAAGCTCAAGGCTACCGGAGACCCTAAGCACAAAAATGAGCTCCCTCTAGCTCAGCAGCACAGAAGGATAGAATCTTCGCTGAATTATCACCCACCGGTAGCCCACATCCGGGATGGAGGGTAGGAGTTGCTCAGACCTCAAAGAGATTACGGAGGACTGCCTGTCCGAAAGCACTGTCCCTACGGGACTCCCTCTCGAGACAGTAATGGACCGCAAAAGTCTGGCTCGAAGACCAAGTAGCGGCCCGGCAGATGTCTGCCAGCGGAACAGAGCGGAGGTAAGCCACTGACGTGGCCTTTGCCCGAACGCAATGAGCCGTGACTCGACTTTCTAAGGAGAGTCCGGCTGCCCCATAAGCCCAAGAGATACAGTCCGCAACCCAGATGGACAGAGTACGCTTGGAGACCGGGAGCCCCAATTTATTGGGGTCAAAAGACACAAAAAGCTGAGCAGCTTTACGGTGCTCCCGCGTACGGTCAAGGTAGAAGTTCAATGCCCTTCTACAGTCCAGGGTATGGAGGACCGTTTCAGCTCGGCTGGAGTGTGGTCTGGGAAAGAAGGTTGGAAGTACCACCTCCTGATTGATGTGAAAATGGGAGACCACTTTAGGCAGAAATTTTGGGTGAGTCCGTAGGACTACCCTATTTTTGTAGAACCTAGTGTAAGGGGGATCAGACACGAGGGCCTGCAATTCACTTACGCGCCTAGCGGAAGTGAGGGCTATCAAGAACAGTGTTTTCCAAGACAGAAAACGGAGAGAACAGGTAGCCATAGGTTCAAAAGGCGGACAGGTGATCCGCTGCAAAACCACATTCAGGTCCCAGTCAGGCGCTGGCGGGCGCAGAGGTGGTTTAAGTAGAAGGAGACCTCGGAGAAACCTCGCTACGAGAGGGTCATTGGAGAGAGGTCTGCCGTCCACTGGCACATGATGTGCTGAAAGAGCACTGAGGTGAACTTTGACGGAGTTGGACTTAAGTCCCAGATTAGAGAGGTGCAGCAAGTACTGCAAGATCACCGACACCGGGCAGGAGAAGGGATCCTGAGACTGTTGGGCACACCAGACTGCAAAGCGACGCCATTTAAGGGCGTAGCATTTGCGGGTAGAAGGCCGTCGCGAAGCTAAGACGACCTCCTCCACCTCCGCCGGCAGGAGAAGGGGAGCAAGGACTACCCTCTCAGCAGCCAGGCCATGAGGTTGAGAGACCTGAGGTTGGGGTGCAGAAGGGACCCCTGATCCTGAGTGAGGAGATCCGGTTGTACCCCCAGAGGGATTGGATCCTCCACCGCCAGTTGCAGCAGGAGCGGAAACCACGGCTGCCTGGGCCAGCGAGGGGCCACCAGGATCATGAAGGCTTTGTCTCGGAGAACCTTGAAAAGAGTCCGAGAGACCAGCGGGATGGGAGGGAAAGCGTACAGAAGGCTCCCCGACCACGAGATCAGAAAGGCGTCCGCCGCCACCCGAAGGGGGTGTGGCTGACGAGAGCAGAAGCGAGGAAGCTGCCGGTTGTGAGGACTGGCAAAGAGATCCACCGTGGGGAGACCCCACTTGAGGAAGAGCTTCTGAACTACCAAGGGATCCAGACGCCACTCGTGCGGCTGGAGGACCCTGCTGAGTTTGTCTGCAAGGCAATTGTCTTGGCCCGGGAGATAAACTGCCTTGAGGAGAATGCCGTGACTGACGGCCCAAGAGCAGAGCTTCTGTGCCTCCCGGCAGAGGAGGAAGGAGCCCGTGCCCCCCTGCTTGTTCACGTAGAACATGGCAACTTGATTGTCCGTCTGGACAAGGACGGACTGTTGGGAAGTCAGGTGGGAGAAGGCCTTGAGAGCTAGGCGGATCGCCCTGAGCTCCAGGAAGTTGATCTGCTGAGCAGACTCCCACGTGGTCCAGAGGCCCTGAGTACGTGCCTCTTGGCAATGTGCTCCCCAGCCCAGGAGGGACGCATCGGTGGTCAGCACCCGGGTCGGCTGAGGTGACTGGAAAGGCATTCCGAACATCAGGTTCGGCTGTCAGAGCCACCACCGGAGAGACGAGAGCAGCGGCTCGGAGACGCGCACTAGGTCTGCCAGGCCGCCTGTGGCTTGTCGCCACTGCTGGCGGAGACACCATTGAGCAGACCGCATATTCAGGCGGGCATTGGGGGTCACATGGACGGTGGAAGCCATATGGCCGAGCAGTCTCAGGAAGCGCCTGGCGGAGACCAGGGGCTGGCTGCGAAAGCGGTCGGCTAGGTCCATGAGCCGTTGAGCCCTGTCGAGCGGTAGGTACGCTCGTGCCCGAGGAGTGTGCAGCCTTGCGCCGATGAACTCGAGATCCTGTGAGGGGAGCAAAGTGGACTTTGCGAAGTTTATGACAAAGCCCAAGTGCTGCAGTAGAGTCACCGTGCGGCACGTGGCGTTGGTGACCTCCTGAGCAGACGCTGCTCTGATGAGCCAGTCGTCGAGGTACGGAAAGACATAGAGGCCGTGAAGCCGGAGATGGGCCGCCACGACCGCGAGACATTTTGTGAAGACTCGCGGTGCGGAGGATAGGCCAAAGGGCAGTACTCTGTACTGGTAATGATTTCCTGCCACCACAAACCTTAGGTATTGGCGGTGGCTGGGGTGGATGAGGATGTGCGTGTAGGCATCCTTTAGATCCAAGGAGCATAGCCAATCTCCCTGCTGGAGGTAGGGCAGAAGGATTCCAAGGGTAAGCATTTTGAACTTCTCCCGCACAAGGAACTTGTTGAGGTTGCGCAAGTCCAGGATGGGTCTGAGGCCCCCTGTTCTCTTTGGTATCAGAAAATACCTTGAGTAAAAGCCTTGACCTCTCAGGTGGTGGGGCACCGGTTCCACCGCCTGTTCCTGCAGAAGACCTGCTAACTCCTGAAGGAGCAACTCCCTGTGCAGAGGGGGGCGCGAAGGTTCTCCCGGAAAATAGGAGGGAGGGACCTGATGGAAGTGGAGAAGGTAGCCTTCTCGCACGACCTGAAGTACCCAGGCATCTGCGGTGATGCTGGACCACCTGTGGCCGAAGTGAACCAGCCGGCCTCCGGTGCTGGGAGGAACCAGCGGGGGGGGAGAGGCTATGCTCAGCGAGTCAAAAACCCCCACCCTGCTGAGCAGGGGCTGGTGGTGCAGGCTTGGGGGCTTGCTGCCTACGGGACCCGTTACCCCGTCCCTTGGCCTGCTGGCCCTGTTGGGGAGCTGCAGGGGCCTGATAATGGGGGTACTGTTTGTAGGCAGCCGCCGTCCTGGTGTATAAGGACTTTTTTACCGAGCCCTTCTTTTTCTGGGAAGGGGCGGAGGTCTTCCTAGAAAGCCTGGTCCTGGTGAGAGTCTCAGTCTCAATTTGTGCAGCCTTTTCCGCCATGGGCTTGCCAAAGAGGTTTTCGCCTCGGCAGGGGACATCGACCAACTTGTCCTGTACCCAGGGCTCAAGATCCGACGACTGAAGCCAAGCCTGTCGGCGGGCACCGATGCCGGCTGCGGCCACTCTAGCCGAGGCCTCAAAGCCATCATAGGCTGCTCGGGACATGAACTTTGAGCATTCCCGAATGCCCGTGGACAAGGCTAGGAACCTCCGCAAGGGCTCCTCGGAGAGACCAGCGGAGAATCCGGCTAGCTCTTTAGCCAGATCCCGGAGATACATGCCCATGTAGAGCTGGTAAGTCTGGACACGACATGCGAGCATAGAGCCCTGGAAGCACTTCTTGCCAAGGCCATCCAGGTTACGGGCCTCCCGTCCAGGAGGCACCGAGGAGTGCATCTTCTGGCTCTTAAGACGATGCATGGCCGATTCCACTACCATGGAATGGTGTGGCAGCTGTGCCTTCTGAAAGCCAGGGCTCTTGCGGACCCGATAGATAGAATCGACCCGCTTGCTCAGGACCGGCGAGGAGGCCGGACTCTCCCACATGCGGAAGAGTAGTCGTTCCAGCATAGGAGGAACCGGCACAGTAAAGTGCTCCCTCGCGGGAGAGTCATACTGGAGGGCGTCGAGCTCTTCGGCTCGAGGCTCCTCCTCGGGATCCGCAGGGAAGGCCAAAGCCTTGGCCATATCCCTAACGAAGTCCGAGAACCGGGCATCCTCCGGGGGGGACTGCTTCCGAGGCTCGGACCCCGGTGAGTCCGATGGGACACACCGAGTCCGGAAAGAATCAGGTGACTCTTCCTCCTCAGACTCCCAGACCGACTCCGACGAGGACTCGGTGGGGTCGGCCCGGGCAGGATGCGGCGCCAGCCGCCCCGACGTCGAGGGAGTCGGCGTCGGCGACCTCGGTCCCGAACGGGAGGCCGAGGGTGACCTCGACCGAGGATCGACTCGAGTTCTCATTGACTCGAGGATCGGCTCGGTCTCCGGGGTCGACTTGGACGTCGACGTCCCGGCGGTCGGGGCAGCGGCGCCAGCGAGGCCAGCGAGCAGTGCCCGCTGCTGGTCCATGAAGGCAGACAGTCTGCTCTCCAAGGCCGTCAACCTGAGTCCGAGCTCAGGTGACCCAGCAGCCCCCGACTCGGGCCCCGACGGCGGCTGTCGCGGAGGCGAGTCCAGAAGGACTACAGGACTTACCCGGGCAGGCATCTCCGACTCCAGGCGAGGTCGCTTCGGGAGATGTTCCTTCTCCAAGGACCCGGGGCGGCTGTCGGGGCTATGCGACCTGGCCCTCGCGGAGCCAGGAGCGTCCACCGACGCCGCCCTCGCGGGTTTTTCCTTCCGACGATGGTCCCCGGAGGGAGAACCCCGGTCGGAGGAGCTCCGGCGACGGTCCGAGCTGGAGCCCTTTGACACGGAGGCCTCCGACGAGGTCCGGGTACGGCTGGGGTCAGCGAAGATTCTCTCGCGCTGATGCCGCCGACTTCTCAACGCCTTCGAGGACAGTTTGCTGCAGGGCCCACAGATCAGTTCCTCATGATCCGGGCCCAAGCAGCGGAGGCAAAAGTCGTGTGTGTCGGTTAGTGACATATTTCGGTCACACCGACCACACCGCTTAAAGCCACTGGCAGCCATCGGGGGAAAAAGGGCCCCTGCGAGGTCAAAGGACCGGGCTGCCAGGGAAAACGAAAATGAAAGCTGACTAAGTCAGAAAAACCGAAAAAACGCTAGAGGACTCGAGACCGGCGTCGCGAGTCCGGGCGGGAAAACGATCGGCGTCGAACCGAAAGAAAAAAGTATAAAATAAAGAGGAAAATCAACTTTTTCGCGGGGACAAGACGGGGACGTCTGCAGGGCTCCGCGGAAAAAAGAAGACTGGCTAAGATGGCACCCTCGGGCGGGAAGACGACCGCGCATGCGCGCTGCAATTCCCAAAGGCTTTCTTTGAAAGCTGGGGAAAATTGCTCCGCGAGGGCTCCGTCGGCGCCGACGTCACCCATAAGTGAGGACTGACTTCCTGCTTGGTCCTGGAGAAAGTAACACTATCAAATGTTAATCATAA
This sequence comes from Ichthyophis bannanicus, assembly GCA_033557465.1. Classification (NCBI taxonomy): domain Eukaryota; kingdom Metazoa; phylum Chordata; class Amphibia; order Gymnophiona; family Ichthyophiidae; genus Ichthyophis; species Ichthyophis bannanicus. The sequence goes on from CM066040.1 coordinate 45,794,923, forward strand.
AGGTGAAACTATCATGGCTTTAGGGCTGTGTGGCACATAGGAAATCTTGTGCAGGTGGAAGACAGAATGGATTCAACTAACATCAATATATCCTAGAAGCTAAACTTACACAGTCAATGAAGAAAAACTGAAGAGGTTGGATGTGACAGCAAAACAATTTAACACACATCTCAAAAGTCAACCATGAAGTACTTACAGGTAAGGAAGATAGGAGTTTTGGAATGCCCTTCAGAGTCCCCAGGCTTGAATACTATTGAAAATACATGGGAAGATATCAGACACGTAGTGCATGCAAGGAGTTAAGAATATTTCAGAGCTGAGTTCTGCAAGAAGAATAGCAAAAAATTCCAAAAGGAAGAAAAGAGACTCTTAACTTCCAAATATTTCCTGAAGCCAGCTATTTCTGCCAAAGAAGATATTAAAAACTATTAACGGAAAGGGTGGCCAAACTTTGCACCTGCAATAAAAACTTAAGATTTGCCATACAGGGTCAGACCAATGTTCCATCAAGGCCAGTATCCTGTTTCCAACAGTGGCCAAAACAGGTCACAAGTATCTGGCAAGATCCCCAAAGATAGACAGATTATATGCTGCTTATCCTATGGATAAGCAGCGGATTTCCCCCCAGTCCAATTTCATAATCGTTTATGGACTTTTCCTCCAGGAACTTGCCCAAACGTTTTTAAACCCAGCTACACTAACAGCTTTTATTACATTCTTTGGCAACAGATTTTAGAGCTTAATTACAAATTAAGTGGATAAATTGTTCTTAAAATGTGCTATTTTGTAGCTTCATTACATGCCCCAAAGATTCTTTATATTTTGAGGAGTGAAGTATAGTTACTCACCTGTAACAGGTGATCTCCGGGAACAGCAGGAATTTAGTCTTCACATATGGGTATCGTGGGTACCGACGGAGCCCACGAGGGAATGCTCCCCAGCGTCCAATAGGGAAGCTTTTTGGAGCATCCCACAGCACATGTGTGCTGCCTTCCCGCCTCTGTACCTCCCTCACTTCAGTTAAGTTTATAGCTGAGACCAAAGGAGAGAAGTAGAGAAAGAGAGAGATAGAGACAAACTCCTAGGGGAGGTGGGTGGGTTGTGAAGACTAAATTCCTGCTATTCCCGGAGATCACCTGTTACAGGTGAGTAACTACGCTATCTTCAGGAACAAGCAGGAATGTAATCTTCACATATGGGGACTCCCCAGCTGAAAGATGTCAAGGGGTGACCCCAGCTGGCTGCAAACCCAGGTGAGATGGGTCATGCTTCCTCCCATGGACCTTAAGCATCCAAACTGTGGATGGTGGGTAGGAGTTGTATTAAATATGGAAGAGATGTTGTAGAACAGCCTGGCCAAACAAGGCATCCCGACGGGAGTCCTTGTCTAAGCAATAGTGGGCTGTGAGGGTATGTACCGAAGTCCAAGTGGCTGCTTTGCAGATGTCATCAATAGAAACAGAACGAAGGTTAGCCGTTGAGGCTGCCATTGCTCTCACATTGTGAGCCGTGACATGGCCTTCGAGAGAAAGTCCCTTACTCTGATACGTATAGGATATGCAATCTGCAATCCAATTTGACAGAGTTCTTTTTAGAAACTAGAAGTCCCAAATGTCTAGAGTCAAAAGCCACAAAAAGCTGAGAAGATTTTCTATGTGGCTTAGTAGTTCTTTGGAGATAAAAAGCCAAGGCTCTTTTACAATCCAATGTGTGAAGATTCCTTTCCGCACTGGAGGCATGAGGCCTAGGGAAGAATATAGGAAGATAAACTGACTGGTTTAAATGAAAAGGTGATACCACTTTTGGCAGAAAGTGAGGATGAGTCCTGAGGACTACTTTATCATGGTGAAACCTTGTATAAGGAGGGTCAACCACTAACGCCTTTAGTTCACTAATGCATCTTGCAGAAGTGATGGCAATTAGGAAAATAACTTTCCATGAAAGAAACTTTAGGTCTGAAGTGGCTAAAGGTTCAAAGGGTGGTTTCATAAGCTGACCAAGAACAAGATTTAGATCCCATGCCACCGGTGGTGGTTTAATGGGAAGTTTTGTTAAAAGCAGGCCTCTCATAAATCTTGATATAAGTGGATGAGAGGAAATAGGTTGTCCATCGAAAGGTTTATGAAAAGCAGCAATAGAACCAAGATGGACCCTAACTGAATTGGTCTTCAGACCAGACGTTGATAATTGTAGAAGATACTCTAGTAGCAACTCTACAGGTACTAAAAGGGCGTTAAGTCCCTTTTGTGAACACCAGATAGAGAACCTTTTCCACTTGAAAGCGTAGGAACGCCTTGTGGAGGGTTTTCTGGAAGCCAGGATATCCTTTATTTGCTGAGAAAGGTTAACATCCTGGAATTCTAGGATTTCAGTAACCAGGCCCTGAGATGTAGGGACTGGGGACTGGGATGCAGTAAAGATCCGTTCTCCTGCGATAGGAGATCTGGAGCATTTCCCAACTTCAAAGGAGTAGTTTGAGAGAGACGCAGAAGAAGAGGATACCACGTTTGCCGTGGCCAACGTGGAACTATGAGTATCATACAACCTCTGTCTCTCTGAAGTTTGAATAAAGTCTTGGGAATGAGGGGAATGGGTGGAAAGGCATAGAGGAAGTCCTGTCCCCAGTGGAGTAGGAAAGCATCTCTTGCCTGAGTTTTGAGCTGAGAATTGGGGAAGTTTGGCATCCTGTGGACTTGCAAAGAGGTCTATATCTGGTGTTCCCCAGATTCGAATACTCGAGCAAGCTGGTATGAGTGGAGGGACCACTCATGTGGCAGCAGTATTCAATAGAGTTTGTCTGCCCACAAGTTTTGAATGCCACTGCAAACAGGTGAATTTGTAACTCTCTGGCGAGGGCCCATATTCGCAAAGATTCATTGCATAGCGACAGAGAGCCAGTCCGCCTTGCTTGTTCACATAGAACATAGCTACCTGATTGTCGGTTTGGACCAGTACTGTATTGTTGCTGAGATGGCTCTGAAAGAATTGACTAGCATTGAAAATGGCTCTCAGCTCTAGGAGGTTTATGTGAAGGGAAACCTCCTGTGAGGTCCAAAGACCCTGAGTGGCAAGATCGTGCAAGTGGGCCCCCCAATCCATCTTGGACGCATCTGTCATCAGAGTGGTTTGCCCTAGAGGCTGCTGGAAGGGAGAGCCTACAAGGAGGTTTCCCAGGGATTGCCATCATTGCAGGGACGAAATCAGATGTGTGGTAGGTCTGATTTTGTCTGTTAGTCGACCCAAGGCTTGTGACCACTGAGAGGAAAGTGTCCACCTTTGCTACTCACATGTGCAGGTGAGCATAGGGAACCACATGGACAGTGGATGCCATGTGTCCCAGCAGTTGAAGCATCTCCAGAGCAGTAAGGAATACCTTCATAGATGCTTGAGATGCCAGTTGTATTATACATAGACAGCGTGGCTGGGGCAGGAATGCCTTTGACTGCCGTGTGTCTAGACGAGCCCCTATGAATTCTAGAGATTGAGAGGGGGTGAGATGAGATTTTGGGAGGTTTATGACCAAGCAAAACTGGCATCTGGAGCTGTCGATGCACAAATGAGCCAATCGTCTAAGTAAGGGAAGACAAATATTCCTAGAGTCCTCCCTCATAAATGCTGCTACCACTGCCATGCACTTTGTGAAGACTCTCGGAGCACAGGCAAGTCCAAAAGGAAGAACTCTGTACTGGAAGTGTCTTCCTAGGATCAGGAATCGAAGGAACTTCCTGTGATCTGAGTGGATGAGAATATGCATGTACGCATCTCTTAGATCTAGAGAACATAGACAGTCTTGACTTTGAAGATATGGTAAAAGTGTTCTGAGGGAGATCTGAACTTTTCTTGGAACAAATTCTTGTTTAATTCTCTAAGGTCTAGTGTAGGTCTGTGTCCCCCTGTCGTCTTTGGAATAAGAAAATAGGGGGAGTAGAACCCTGTCCCCTGTTGGGATATGGGCACTTCTTCGATTGCTCCTTGAACCAGAAGTGACGTGACCTCCTGCCACAAGAGGTCGGTGGCAGGGCCCTGAGAATAGAACTGTCTCAGAATTGTAGGTGGGGCAAGTTGAGGAAATGAAGCTTATATCCCAATCTTACAATGGACAGAGTCCAATTATCTGATGTTATTTGTTGCCATGTTTTGACAAAATGGCATAATCTACCTGGAATGGTCAAGGGTTCTGGACCTTTTAGGGCAGAATGACTAAGTTCTCTAGGTGGAAGTCAAAGACCCTGATGGGGTTGGGTCTGTTGAGACAGTTGAGCTTGTGGCTTTCTCTGCTGTCTGTTCTGTTGTCCCTTTTGGGAAACATGAAGAGGACAGTGAGCTTGATGGGTATAAGATTGTAAGACTTCTTTTTCTTACTGAAAAAAGCTTTTTTGAATGTTTTCTTTTTTGTTGGGTTGGCTGTAGCCTTTGACAATCTGTTCAAAGTAGTATTGTCAGATTCAAGCTGATTAGCCTTGTCTTGCCAGTCCTTACCAAAGAGATTTTCTCCTGTGCAAGGAATGTTTCCCAGTTTTTCTTGCACCCATTGTTCCAAGTCTGATGCTTTAAGCCAAGCAATACGACGTGCTCCTATGGATATAGCAGAGGTTCTGCTAAGACATTCAAAACAGTCAAAGGTAGCACGGTTCATAAATTTAGAGACATTCTGGGCATGTTTGACCAGAATAAGGTAGTCTGCTCTTTTTTCCTCTGAGACAGAAGGACTAAAGAGCTCCAAGTCCTTTGTGACTTCTTCTAGGAAGAGTCCCATATACAGAATGTAGGAACTGCTCCTGGCTCCCAGCATGGAGGATTGAAAACATCGACAGCCAAAGGCATCAAAGTGTCCTGGATTCACGGCCTAGAGGATTAGAAGTGTGTGTTTTTGCACTCTTGATTCTTCGCATGGACAATTCCACTACCATTGAATGGTGTGGTAACTGAGTTTTTTGAAAACCAGGACAACTTGGCACTCGGAACATAGTGTCCAGGTGTCGGGAATGTGAAGATATTGTTAAAGGAGTCTCCCACATTCTCATCAGATCATTTAAGATCTTGTGAATGGGGAAGCATAGCTGCTTCCTTGGGAGCCATAGGGTATTGTAGAATCCTTAATTCCTCTGCCCTAGGTTCTTTTTCTGGAATCACAGTGAATGCAAGGGCTTTTGCTAAATCACGTATGAAGTCCTGGAAGGATATATCTTCTGGAGGAGACATCCTGCATTGAGGAGAGGGAGTTGAATCTTCTAATAGATTCACTCTGGTACCGGTAGAATCAGAGTCATCGAAATCGGAAGACTCAAGCACTGGGTGCTCCTGTGACACATGGTACCGGTACCACGCAAAGTCGGTACTGAAGTGTCTCGGTTCCTGATCCCCGATACCGGACATCGGCATGGGGGGAAGCAGTCCTGTCAAAGCAGGTGTTGTCGGTACCAGTACCGATGTCGGTACCAATACCTGCGGAACCGTCTGTTGCAGTCTTAGTGGTACCGAGGCTGCTAAGAGGGCCGCTAGACTGCATTCGATAGCAAGTATTCTGTGATCCATCGCTCCTGCCGATGCCTAGGTGCCGGTATCGGTGTATGCGGCCACGACCCCAGAGCATGGCACCAGTAGTTCTGCAGAGGTTGAGGCCTCTGGAACATCCTGGAGCCCCGTTAAGGCTTTGGAGCTCGAAGACTCCCGCCGGGGCTGTTTTGCCGGTGAAGTATCCTCGAGGGAAATGGCCGAGGCATCTCGATACTTCGAAGGAGATTTTCCCTTCGAGGACCGGCTAGTTTTACTTTTGGTTACGTGAGATCCATGGGAGGAAGATGAAGCCCTGGAAGACATCGATGCAACTGACATCGTGTCGGAGGCAAAAAGGGTGCCGAGTTTTGCAGCTCTATTCTGCCGACCCCTCTTGGTCATCCTCGTGCAGGAGACACACTCCGTTGGACAATGTTCAGGACCCAAACATTTTAGACACCAATTATGGGTGTCGGTGACGGAGATGGTACCGCCACATTTTAAGCATTTTTTGAGACCACTGGCTGGTTTCTCCATGCTTGAAGAAAAAAATGGGCCTAGTGCCCAAAATGGCGCCTAGCACCGAAAATAGGAAAAAACCCTGAAGAAAAATATATGTTGTTGGTTTTTGGGGGGGGTTTTTTATAGAAAGAGGAAGAAGAGAACCGGCGGTACCGGTAGGCGTCGAGTGAAGGCAGACGCGACCACAAAAAACAAGAAATAAAGGTAGATTTTCTGCGGTGACAGGGTACTGTGTCCTGTCGGCTCCGCGGAAAACGAAGAACTGAAATGAGAGAGGTACAGAGGCAGGAAGGCAGCACGCATGCGCTGTGGGATGCTCCCAAAAGCTTTCCTATTGGACGCTAGGGAGCGTTCCCACGCGGGCTCCATCGGTACTGACGATACCCATATGTGAAGACTACATTCCTGCTTGTTCCTGGAGATACAACTGATTCACTTTTACTTATTCTACTCTGCTCATTATTGTATAGACCTCTATCATAGCGACCTCTATCATCTCTCCCCCTCAGCAATCTCTTCTCCAAGCTGAAGAGCCCTAACCTTTTAAGCCTTTCCTCAGTGATATCCTTCTGTCCTCTATCATTTCGGTCGCCCTTCTCTGTACCTTTTCCTATTCCATCATATTTTAGAAGCAGCATCTAGAATTGCACACAATACTCAAGGTGCAGTTACACCATGAAGTAATAGAAGCATCATATTATCCATTCTTCTCCTTATAATTCCATGCATTCTATTAGCTTCCTGGGCTGCCGCTGCACAGAACAGAGGATTTCAAAGTAATATTCACAATGACATCAAGATACTTTTCCTGGGTGGTGGCTCCTAATATAGACATTTGCATCATGTAGCTATAGTTTGGATTCTTCTTCCCTAAGCGCATAATTTGGCACTTGTCCATATTAAATTTCACCTGCCATTTGGATGCTTAATTTTCCAGCTTTTAAGATCCTCATGCAATTTAACATCTTTTAATAATTTCTATCATCTGCAAATTTGATCAGCTCACTTGTTCCCATTTAAACAGATTTGTATACTCATTTCCAGGTCATTTATACTACTACTATTACTGATCATTTGCATAGCACTATAAGGCGTACACAGCATGTAAGACTGTCCCTGCTAATTAGAGCTTACAATCTTGTTAGGACAGACAACATAACAGATGGGGACTAGAATGTGTCTAGGGGAATTTTAAGGAACACAGTGTACGCGGATCAGGATCCAAAAGTAGCCTTGAAGAGGTGAGATTTTAGCCGGGTTTTGAAAAAGGGAAGAGATGAAGCCTGATGAAAAGGGGGAGAAACGAAGCCTCAGGTAGCTTGTTCCAGGCACAAGGAGGAGCAAGATGGAAAGATCGAAGTCTGGAGTTGACAGTGGAAGAGAAGGGCACAGATAGAAGCAATCTGCCAGAGAAGCAGAGCTCCCGAGAAGGCGTGTAGGGAGAGATGAGAGGAGAGATAAGAGGAGAGGTAATGAGGAGCAGCACAATGAATGCACTTATAGGTCAGTAGGAGAATTTGGAACTAGATAGAAAGCCAATGAAGCAACTTGAGAAGAGGGTTTACCTGAGCATAGAGAGACTGACAAAAGATCGTCTGTGCAGCTGAATTTTGAACAGATTGAAGAGGAGAGAGAGGGAGACCAGTAAGAAGAAGTGACTGAAGAGTAGATAAGGGTCTTAGTAGTGTGTTCAAAATGGAGGGGTCGAATTTTGCTGATGTTGCAGAGAAAGAAAGGACAGGTTTTAGCTAATCAGTTGGATGAGTATGGAGGAGAGGGAGGAGTCAAAGATGACTCCAAAGTTGCAAGCCGAGGAAACAGGGAGGAGAAGAAACAGAGAAAGGACGGAGGTGGGTTTAGACCAGGGGTCTCAAACTCAAATTGCTTTGAGGGCCAAATGAGGACTTGTAAAGTAACCCGGGGGCCGCACAAGACGCGGGCCTCATTTGCATAAATATTTGCATAATGTTACCATACACTAACTTTTAGTAAACATGCCTCTTAATAAGTGTATGGATAAAGAAAGACTAAAAGATTTCTACATTACTATAATCCAGTGCCAACCGCCAGGCACATTAGGAATTACTACAAACACTGCCCATTTAGAACCCATAGCAAACCCGCCATATCCTAACAGCACTACCAGGACTCACAAAGCACCATACTCTACCTATCAAAAGGCAACACTGCAAATATTAAATCAATACATTTCAGGGAATAACAATACATGACCTACTGGGGAAAGAGAACAAGTGGCAATGTCAAATAGAAATTACATAAACAGAATACCTCAGCTCAGTTACACATGCAGAACATACACCATCACCAAACCAGGAATCACAATTTAGAAACAGGAAGACAATAATTAAACTGGGAATGTACAACACTGTAGAAATAAAACTATAAATTAATTTCCTCTTGTATTAAACAAACCGCAGACGTTAATGATGCACGTTTCCAAGAGCTGACATATTCCAGTTAATAAATTCAAAATAAAGAGATATATTTTTCTACCTTTTTTTTTTTCAGTTGCAATTGTTTCAGCCACTTTCTTCTGGTTTCTTCGTGTCTTCTGCTAACTCTCCATTGTCTGCTGTCCATTTGTCCTTTCTTCTCTCTTCTAGTTTTTTTCCATCCTCTCTCTAAATCTGCTTTAACATACTAATCTTTCTCCTTTTGCTCTTTCCTCATTCCTATTTCATCCACTCAAATTTTACCCCTCCATTCTCAATCCACACTTACTCTCCCAATACCCGGCCAATTGTAGATTTTTCTTCCCTCCCACACAAAATATTTTTCCCCTCTCTATTTCACTCTCCCAGCCCTATCCCATTCTAATCCTCCCCAACATCAGCTCCCTTCTAGTTCCAGCCCCACCCAGCATCCGCTCCCTTCTAGTCCCCGCATCATCAGCCCATTTACAGTCCCTATCCTAGCCCCATCAGCCCATTTCCATTCCAAGCCCCCTTCCACTCAGCCCATTTACATTCAAAAACCCCATCCCCATAAGCTATTTGCAGTTCAAGCCCACCTTCTACTCAGCCCATTTCCAGTCCTAGCAACTCCCCCAGTCCATTACCAGTTCTAGCCCCCCCATAGCCCATTACCAGTCCTAAGCCCCCTAAAAGCCCACTTCCAGTCCTAACCCTTCCATCACCCCATTTTCATTCTTAGCCCCCCCATAACCCCATTTTCAGTCTTAGACCCGCAATCAGACCACCTCCAGTCCTAAACCCCATCTGCCCATTACCAGTCCTAGCCCCCACCATAGCCCATTACCAGTCCTAACCCCCCATCAGCCCATTTCCAATCCTATCCCCCCCATCACCCCATTTTCAGTCTTAGCCCCCCCCCCCATTACCAGTCCTAACCCCCTCCCCCCCCATCAGCCCAAGTAAATTTAAAAATTAAAAACAAAACAAACCCCTGGCTTCTGCTGCTGCCACTATGGCAGCGGCAGAATCAACTGTCCCACGGCCCCTTCCCGTCTGCCCGGCAGAGCCCTCAGCTGCCAGCTCCATCAGTGGCGGGCTTTTCAAGCTGCGAAGAGTGATTTCCCTCTCGCGAGAGCCACTGAGGGCTCTGCCGGGCAGACGGGAAGGGGCCGCGGGACAGTTGATTCTGCCGCTGCCATGGTGGCGGCAGCAACAGAAGCCAGGGATTTGTTGTTTTTTTTTTTCCTCTCCATCGCGGGCCGCACAAAGTTCTCTCGCGGGCCGCATGTTTGAGATCCCGGGTTTAGACGAAAAGACTCGCTTTTGGTGATGCTCAATTTCAAACGGCAGTGAGACATCCAAGCAGCAATGTCAGATAGGCAGGCAGAGATACAGGCCTGAATTCCTGGAGAGATTTCAGGTGTAGAGAGCTAAATCTGAGAGTCATCAGTACTGAAAACTATGGGAGGAGATGAGTGCACCAAGGGATTGGATATAAAGAGAGAAAAGGACTGGTCCCAAGACTGACCCTTGGGGTACACCAACTGAGGGCAGAAAAGCAGTAGAGGAGGATCCCCCAGAACATAGACTAAAAGTGTAGTGGGAGAAATAACAAGAGAACCAAGATAGAACAGAGCCCTTAAAACCAAGCAAGGACAAAGTATTGAGGAGGTGGTGGTGGTCAGTGTCAAAAGAAGCAGAAATGTTAAGAATGAGGACCAAGTAAAGGATTCTAGATTTGGCTAGGAACAAGTCACTTGAGACTTTGGCAAGAGCAGTTCCAGTTGAATGTAGAGGACAAAAGCCAGATTGCAATGGATCCAAAAGGGCTTGAGAGAAGAGAAAGTTTAGACAACAGGGGTGAACTGCACGTTCAAGTAGTTTAGAAATAAACGGGAAGAGGGAGATGGGTGAATTAGGACAGGTAGGGTCTAGTGAGAGTTTCTTAAGGAGAAGTGCAACCACAGCATGCCTGAAAGCTACAGGAACAGTTACAGTAGAAAGCAAAAGGTTGAAGATATGACAAATGGAAGGAATGACAGCAGAGGAGATGGAGTTCAGTATGCGGGTGAGAACAGGATCAGAGGAGTAGGTAGTTTGGAGGAGGAGAGAAAATGTGTAGTTTCCTTTTCACTGATCTTAGAAATGAAGAAAAGGTGGCAGAGGTTGAGAGAAGGAGCTGGGAATGAAGGGAAACATGGGATGAAGGTAACCTCTTGGGGAATTCAAGTGTAATCTTATGGACTGTCATGGAAATAGTTAGCCAGTGTCTTGGCAGAAAGGAAAGGAGAGGTCAGAGGCAAAGGCACTTTGAGGAGAGAGAGTTGAGTTTATAAAAAACTTGAGTTAAAAAATAGTAGGCCGGGGTCACATGATGTGGTGAGAGCTGATAGACATTTCATGCTAGCTCTCTGGGCTCCCCTTGCTAAAACCAACCTACAGCTTGGAAAATATTGGCTCCCGCACTGAGATTCTGTAGTGAGGATGACAGCATATATAGGGCTCTGGTAAACTCTAGTCTTTGAGATGGAGCCACTGGGGGTTCCGAGGCAGTCTTTCGGAAAATGTCTTCAGACTTCTGCTTACGGATGAGCAGGGCCTTAGAGGTCATTTTCTTGCAGAGTGAACAGAGCTCCGGATCATGGTCAGCTCCGAGGCACCGCAGACAACAGTCATGAGTGTCCATAAGTGACATGTTCCTAGAGCATCTATCATATTTTTTGAAGACAGTGGCCATGGGGGCAAAAATGGCCCCCGTGAGGTCAAAGACCCTCACGGCCAGCGGTTAGGGAGAGAGAAAAGGGCGCAAAGCCCACAACAAAAAATGAAAACTAAAACTATCCCCAACAACTCTAAGAAGGTAGAGGTAGAGGACCAGTGCAACCGGAAAACAAAAGGCCTGTAGGCCAAAAACAAAAACTTTTTCCAAGGGACAAGGACGTGGGTCCGATGGGATCCGCAGAAAAAGGGAGACTGAGCAAGATGGGAAGCGTGGGGAATTGCTCCGCACGGGCTCCATCAGTACCAACATCACCCATAAGTGAGGTCTGACTTCCTGCTTGTTCCTGGAGAATCAGGGAGTTTGCCCCAAGCATAAGGAGCAGCAAGGTGAAAGGACCAAAGTATGGAGTGGCAGTGGAATAAAAGGGCAAAGAGAAAAGCAAGCCAGAAGAAGAGCAGAGTTCACGAGGAGGGGTATAGGGAGAGAGCAGAGAGGAAAGGTAGAAAGCAGCAGAAGAGCAAATGCACTTATAGGTCAGGAGGAGAAGCTTGAATTGGATACGGAAAAAGAAGGGAAGCCAATGAAGTGACTGGAGAAGAGGGGTTATATGAAATATTGAGGCTGGTGAAAAATTAGTCACGCAGCAGAGTTCTGAACAGACTGAAAGGGAGAAAGGTGGCTAAGAGGGAGACCAGCAAGAAAGAGGTTGCAATAGTCAAGATGGGATGTAATTAGAGATACGTTCAGAGGGACACCCCTAGTAGTATCATTTCTGCAGACATGGATGAGCAACATCCGATAATAGCTAGTAGTCTTGATACATCTCGACAAACTCTCCGTAACGTCTCAGATTTTGGCATCTGGCGGACAGCACACCTCTCTGGACATCAAGTCTATTCGGCAGAGGGACGCCTCAGTACCCCTCAGAAAAAGTCACCAACCACCACTACCCTTCGCTTCCTTGTGATCACAGATTCTGCAACTTTGGGGTGCTTGAGCTTTGGTTCTTCCCTTTCCTGAGGTGCTTTCACCTTCTACACTTCCAGGGCTGCATACTGGTTCTTCAGTTCAAGGGCTGGAGGAGTTGGACTGTTGATTCTGCAGGCTCTGATGACTCATATCCAACTTTCTTCTTTCTGTAGCCTCACATCTTCACCTCTGTCTTAGAGCTTTGATGTTTCAAGAAGCATCTCATCAATGAACTCACTATCTCAAATGCTTCTCAGCCTCATCACCTCTTCTCTGAGCTCTTCCACTTGCTTCCTGAGAGTTTCAGCATGCAGGCATCCTACATATGGAGTCGGTCCTTCAACTGGCATTGGGATCTCTGTCTGGACAGAGGTAGAAGCTGTAATGGGGACAACAAGCTTTGGCAATACGATTTTTCTCAGCCATTGTTCAGTTGGTGGATCTCTGGTACCTACTGAAATAAAAGAGACCTACCAAAGTCCCTACCTCTTCCTCTGCTGTCCTTTAAGAGAAAAAGCAGTTAACCTCAAGTGTGTTTTAAAACTGCTGTTCTATGTCCCAGTGTATAGCTAATTGGGGAGGATGTTCACACGGGTTGAGTGGGAGTTCGGGTGGGTAAGGAGGGATCTAACTGATGAAGTCAGTGGCTTCAAAGAGCTAGCTGTGAATGGGTAGCTGGAACAAACAATGAACTCTGACAGAGCTTTGCCGAATACCACAAAAAATTCCCCCTTTGCAGTAAGAACTAGCTTTTAAAAAGGAAAACCAAACCCCCTTTAAGAGCTTTCAGGCAGAGAGCTTTATATAAAAGCCACACAGAAAGAGTAGTTACTCACCTGTAACAGGTGTTCTCCAGAAGCAGCAGGAATCAGTCCTCACATATGGGTGTCATCTGCACCAATGAAGCCCCAGCGGAGCATTTCCCCAGCTTTCTATGAAAGCCTTTGGGAATGCAGGCACGCATGCGCGGTTCCCTTCCCGCCTAAAGGTGCCATCTTACCTCAGTCAAATGACATAGCTAAGAACAGCACACAAAAATGAAAAATAAACTATGTACAACTGCAACAACCAGGGGAGGAGGGAGGGTTGTGAGGACTGATTCCTGCTGCTCCTGGAGAACACCTGTTACAGGTGAGTAACTACTCTTTCTCCAGGACCAAGCAGGAATTCAGTCCTCACATATGGGTGACTCCCTAGCTCTGGGCTACCGAGGAACCCAGGTTGAACAACAGAACTCCCTCTAGTCCCAGCAGCAAAGAAAGGCTTTTCACTGAGACAACCTCCACCGGTAGCCCAACAGAGGGCAGGAGGGCAGGAGTTGCCTATACCTCAAAGAGATTCCGGAGTACTGCTTGGCCAAAAGCACTGTCCCTACGGGACTCCCTCTCCAGACAGTAATGAGTCGCAAAGTTCTGGCTTGAAGACCAAGTTGCAGCCCTGCAGATGTCTACCAAGGGCACAGAGCAGAGATGAGCCACTGAGGCAGCCATTGCCCTGACACGGTGGGCCGTAACCCGACCCTGCAAAGGAAGGTCAGCCGCCTTGTAAGCCCAGATGATACAGTCAGCCACACAGATGGACAAGGTATGCTTGGACACAGCCAACCCCAACTTATTAGGGGTCAAAGGATACGAAGAGCTGAGTAGCCCTTCTATGACCATGCGTACAGTCAAGGTAGAAGGATAAGGCCCTCCTACAGTCCAGGGTATGCAGAACTGCTTCAGCCTGGCTTGCATGAGGCCTAGGGAAGAATGTTGGAAGAACCACCTCCTGGTTGAGGTGGATGGAGGAGACAAACTTTGGGAGGAACTTTGGATGAGTCCTGAGGACTACCCTGTTCCTATAAATCCTGGTGTAAGGCCTATCACAGACCAGGGCCTGAAGCTCACTCACTCGCCTAGCCGAAGTAAGGGCTATCAGGAAAAGAGTCTGCAAGGATAGGAAGCACAGTGGACAAGTAGCCATCGGCTCATAAGGTGGGCGAGTCAGTTGCTGCAAGACCACATTTAACTCCCACTCAGGGGCAGGACGACGGATTGGAGGCTTGAGCAAAAGCAAGCCCCTGAGAAAGCGGGACACCAAGGGGTGACCAGAAAGAGAATGTCCTTCCACCAGTGAGTGGTGAGCTGCTAGAGCTGAGAGGTGGACCCGAACAGAATTGGACTTCAGTCCCTGATTGAACAAGTGGAGTAAATACTGAAGCACTACTGGTACAGTACAGGAGAAAGGATCCTCTGTACGTAGCTGACACCACACAGAAAACCTTCTCCATTTGAGAGCATAGGTTTTCTAGTGGACTGTTTCCTAGAGGCGAAGACAACTTCCTCAACGTCCTGAGGTAGGCCCCAGGGAGCCAAAACTACCCTTGCAGCCTCCAGGCCATCAAATTGAGAGCTTTGAGATTGGGGTGCAGAAGGGAACCCTGATCCTGAGAGAGAAGGTCGGGTTGCAACCCCAGAGGCAGTGGGGGATCCACCGCCAGTTGAAGCAGAAGTGGAAACCAAGGCTGTCTCGGCCACCTGGGAGCCACCAGCAGGACCGAGACCTTGTCCTGAAGAATCTTGAAGAGAGTTCGGGCCACCAAGGGCGTGGGAGGAAACGCATACATGAGGCCCTGGGACCATGGAATCAGAAAAGCATCTGCTGCCAGCCGCAGAGGGTGCGGTTGCCTGGAGCAGAACTTTGGCAGCTGTTTGTTCAGTGGACTGGCAAAGAGATCTATCCAAGGGAGACCCCATTTTAGGAAGATCTTCTGAACTACTAAAGGATGCAGTTGCCACTCGTGGGGCTGTAGAATCCTGCTCAACCTGTCGGCCAGGTAGTTGTCCTGGCCTGGAAGGTACACAGCCTTGAGGAGCATGTTGTGCTTGAGGGCAAATGAACAAAGGTCCTGAGTCTCCCGACAGAGGAGTCTGGACCCAGTCCCGCCCTGTTTGTTCACATAAAACATGGCTACTTGGTTGTCTGTCTGAACCAGGACAGATTGATGAGCCGGGGTAGGAGAGAAAGCTTTGAGTGCTAATCGAATAGCGCCGAGTTCTAGAAGATTGATCTGCTGTGCAGCCTCCCAAGGAGACCACAGGCCCTGGGTGCACTTGTTCAGACAATGAGCTCCCCAGCCCTGCAGGAAGGCGTCTGTGGTCAGTACCACTGTGTACCCAGGAATTTGGAAGGGCACCCATTTTAGCAGATTGGGTGGGTGCAACCACCAGCTGAGGGAGTTCAGAAATTGTCTGGACACCCTTATCCTGTCCCTGAGGCTGCCTGTGGCCTGGGACCACTGAGTCCGAAGGCACCACTGTGCAGGCCTCATATTTTTATTTATTTATTTATTTATTTATGCTTTTCTTTTATACCGCTTTTTCCAGAGATCAAAGACGGTTTACACTTAACATATAATGAACATGGTTTTACATGGAACAGCGTTTTTCATAACTATGTACAATTAACTTTTCATGAACAATAACATATGGAGCCTGGCATTGGGGGTCACATGTACTGTCGAAGCCATGTGGCCAAGAAGCCTCAGGCAGAGTCTGGCGGAGACCAGTGACCTGTTGAGAAACTGGTTTGCTAAGGCTATCAGTCTTTGTGATTTGTCTTCTGGCAAGAAAGCCTTTGCGAGCAGAAAGTCCAGCCTTGCTCCTATAAACTCCAGGTTCTGGGAGGGGAGCAAAGTGGACTTTGCGAAGTTTATTACAAACCCCAGGCTTTGAAGAAGAGCAATAGTTGTGAGGGTGGCTTGTCTGGTCTCCTGGCACATCTGACCCCTGATGAGCCAGTCGTCCAGATAAGGGAAGACAAAGATTCCCTGATTTCTCAGGTAGACCGCCACCACTGCCAGGCATTTGCTAAAGACCATGGGAGCGGAGGTGAGGCCAAAAGGCAGTACTCTGTACTGATAATGGTTTCCTCCCACAATGAACCTGAGGTACTTTCTGTGGTCTGGATGAATGAGGATGTGAGTGTACGCATCCTTTAGATCTAAGGAGCATAGCCAATCTCCCTGCTGGAGGTAGGGCAGAAGTGTTCCAAGAGTAAGCATCTTGAACTTTTCCTTCTCTAGGAATTTGTTGAGGTTCCTGAGGTCCAGAATGGGTCGAAGGCCACTGGTTCTTTTAGGCACCAGGAAATACCTGGAGTAGAATCCGTGACCTTGCAAGTGGGGAGGCAAAGGCTCCATCGCCCTGTCCACCAACAGACCTTGAAGTTCCTGAAGGAGAAGGACTGTGTGCAGGGAAGGCCTCAGGGGCTCCCCTGGAAAGTATGGTGGAGGCAGTTGGTGAAAATGTAGGGCATAGCCCTTGTGGACTATGTCCAACACCCAACTGTCCCCGGTAATGAGGGGCCACTGGTGGGCAAATAGGGCGAGGCGACCTCCTGTGCAGGGTTGGGATAGCAGGGACGGAGAGGCTACGCTCAAGGAGTCAAAAACCCCCACTCTGCTGAGTGGGAGCAGGGGCCGGAGGCTTGGGGGTCCTCTGCCTACGGGGCCCATTACCCTGCCCCTTGGCTTGCTGACCCTGGGGTGCAGCTTGGGTAGCCTGATATTGAGGGTACTGTTTGTAGGCAGTGCCCTTCCTCGGGTAAAAGGGCTTTTTACCTGAGCCCTTCTTCTTATGAGAAGGGGCAGAGGTCTTCCTAGACAGCCTTGTCCGTGTAAGGTGCTCTGTTTCGAGCTGGGCGGCCTTCTCGGACATGGGCTTGCCAAAAAGGTTTTCACCTTGGCAAGGGACATCGACCAACTTGTCCTGAACCCATGGCTCGAGGTCCAATGACTGCAGTCATGCCTGGCGTCGAACCGCGATGCCGGCTGCCACAACTCGGGGCGAAGCCTCGAAGCCATCGTAGGCGGCGCGGGACATGAACTACGAGCAGTCCCGAATCCCCGAGGACAAGGACTTGAATCTCTGCAAGGGTTCCCCGGAGAGTCCGCAGAGAACCCGGCCAACTCCTTGGCCAGGTCCCGCAAGTACATGCCCATGTACAGCTGGTAAGACTGGACACAGCAAGCAAGCATCGAGCCCTGGAAGTACTTTATACCGACGCCATCGAGGTTCCGGGCCTCCCTGCCGGGGGGGGGCAACACGGAGTGCATCTTCTGGCTCTTCAGACGATGCATGGCCGATTCCACAACTATTGAATGGTGTGGTAGCTGTGCTTTTTGAAAGCCAGGGCTCTTCCTGAGTCGATAGAACGAGTCGACTCGCTTGCTCAAAACCAGCGCCGAGGCCGGTGCTTCCCACATCCGGAAGAGGAGCCGTTCCAGCATCGGAGAAACTGGGACAGTAAAGGCCTCCTTCGGAGGAGAGTCATACTGCAGGGCCTCGAGCTCTTCAGCTCGAGGCTCTTCCTCGGGGTCCGCCGGAATAGCCAAGGCAGTGGCCATATCCTGGACGAACTCCGAGAACCGAGTATCCTCTGGAGGGGATCTACTCCGGGGCTCAGACTGCGGTGAGTCCGACGGGACGCACAGTCTTGAACGTATCGGGGGACTCCTCATCCTCCGTCTCCCAGGCAGACTCGTCCAACGAGGAGTCAGGGTCCGACCCCGCGGGGCCTTGGAGCACCCGCCCTGACGCCGGAGGCACCAGCGTCGACGCCCTCAGTCCTGAGCGGGAGGTCGAGGGAGACCGAGGTCGACTTCGAGCCATGATGGACTCGAGTATCAGCTCGGTCTCCGGGGTTGACTTCGAAGTCGATGTCCCGGTGGTCGGGGCAGATGCGCCAGACAGGCTAGCCATCAGTGCCCGCTGCTGCTCCATGAAGGCAGACAATCTGCTCTCCAAGGCTGTCATCCTGAGACTCAGCTCGGGAGATGCAGCAGCCACAGACTCGGGCCCCGGCGGCGGTGGTGGCGCCGGGCCAGACGTCGGCTCCCTGGGAGGAGAGTCCTCGAGGACTACAGGGCTTACGCGTCCAGCAGACTCCGGCTCCACGCAAGGAACTCTGGCAGTCTTCTCTTGGTCCACGGGCCCGGGGCGACGGTCGGGGGTCTTAGACCTGGCCCTCGAGGAGCCAGGGACCTCCGACGACGACGCCCTCGCGAGCCGCTTCTTCCTCTTGCGTTGCCTGTCGGGGGACCCCCTATCCGAGGAGCTCCGATGGCGCTCGGGATCCGAATCCCGAGATGTCGAGGCCTCAGACGAGGTCCGGGCCCGGCCGGAGGCTGAGTCCGAGAAAAGCCTTTCTTTCTGCTGCTGGCGACTTCGGAGTGCCTTGGAAGACATCTTCCCACAGGGTCCACACGACTTAGGGTTGTGATCAGGACCGAGGCACCGAAGGCAGCAGTCGTGTGTGTCAGTGAGACATTAATTTCTTACACCGATCACACTTCTTGAAACCGCTGGAAGCCATCAGGGAAAAAAAGAGTCCCCGCGAGGTCAAAGGACCGGCCTTCCAGGGAAAAAAGCAAAAAAGGGCGCGAACGCCAACCACGAAGGGCAAAAACCGAAAAAGAAGAATCGGGCTCGATACCGGTGTACCGAACCCGGCGGGAGGGGAACCGGCGTCGAACCGGAGAAAAAACAGCAAGTATCGCTGAAAAAAAATCAACTTTTATCCGGGATGACAGGACACACGTCCGGTGGGCTTCTCAGAAAAAGAGAGACTGAGGTAAGATGGCACCTTTAAGCGGGAAGGGAACCGCGCAAGCGTGCCTGCTTTCCCAAAGGCTTTCATAGAAAGCTGGGGAAATGCTCCGCTGGGGCTTCATCGGTGCCGATGACACCCATATGTGAGGACTGACTTCCTGCTTGGTCCTGGAGAATTATCTTGCTTGCAATGTAGTCCCTGTTAGGAAATTTCTCCTAATCAAGCCTGTGGTACCCAACATGATGGGAAATATTTCTTTATCTTTCTGCCACATTTTCTTGGTCTCTGACTGAATTTCTTGGCACTTGAGGAGCTTCTCCTTTTCAACAAGATTCACAGAATCACTTGGAAAGACACCTCTATAATCCAGGGCTCGACAAATCCTGTGCCAGGTCACTATGGCAACTATAAATTGAATCCTGATGCTTGAGATTTCATTGCCTCCCCCTCCCCCAACAATCATGCAATATTTCTTACTCTTCCTGCTGTATTGTTTGCTGCTCCACCACGATGAGCTCTGCAGGTAGCTTGAGTCGCAGGGTGGAGGAAGTTTGCTTATCTCATGGTTTCAAGTCTCAAGAGATCAGCAAACTTCCTGCACCATGCTGCTCAGGCTACATGCAGAGCTGATCATGGTAGAGCAGCTAACAATGAAGCAGGAAGGGAAAGAAATATCAGATAATGGCTGGGGGACGAGGGCAGTGACAAGCATATCGAGGGAGGGCAAGGAGAAAGACCGGAGTGATGGTGAGGGGGCTATGAGAGACACAGAGAGACAAATGGGGTGACCTACCAGGAGCGGTGGGTATACCTCTAAACAAAGGCATGGAGAGGGGTGACCTGCACAGAGCGGCAGGTGCACCTACTCTTGTTCTCTTGCTGGGCAGACTAGATGGACCATTACTGGTCTTTATCTGCCATCATATACTATGCTACTATGAAGTCAGAATGCGATGTGTGGGCTATGGGAGATTTTTTTTTTTTTTGCTTTACATATTACAAGCCAATAACAAAAACTAAACCCATAAAGTGAAACCCCTATTTAAACTTAATTTTTGTCAGAAGAGACTGGAGGAGACTGGAATTGACATCCAATCACACCAGACAGCCTTTTCTATTTTTCTTTTTTTGTAAACGCTAAAACATTTTTTACTTAGCTCATCATTATATTCCAGTGAAGTTTCCATGTGCCAGACTTTTCTCTCAAATAGCGGTCGGATAGTTCATACACGACGTACGTTTCGGGCCATTAAGCCCTGTTTCAAGTGGTTACTTTCTTCCAAAATACACCGCTATGGAAAGCTTCTTCCTACCGGAAGTTGCTCCGGAGAGATAAAGGGGAACAATCTTGTTCATTGGCTAACAGTCACTGCCATTCAATTGGGAGATCCAATCTACCAAACGGGAGACCCCATTGCCATCGGGGAATCCCTTGGTGTCTTGGATTACGTCAGAGCAAGCTAAACCATTCAACTTCCTTGTTTAGCCCCATAGGTTTTTTGCAACAACTAGCAAATGAATCAGTGCCATCTTGGGATTTTTATTTGGTGACACTTGATGTTGAAGCCCTATACACTAACATCAATCAGGCTGAAGTCATGGATTTAATGCCTTCCTTTTTTCAATTTGCTCCTCAACGGTTACCTAGAGCATTTTTATGTGAATTGTTAAGTCTGGTTTTGACAAAAAGTTATTTTCTTTCTGAGGGTCAGTTTTACCATCAAGTATATGGCATAGCAATGGGGGCTTCAGTGGCCCCCTCTATAGCCACATTATACATGGCTCACTTTGAAGAGTACTTACTATATCCCTCTGATTCTTTTCAACCAGTGCGGTTTTGGCGACGGTTTTTGGATGATATATTTTTCTTATGGTTTGATACTTTACCGCGCCTTCAGGCTTTCCTTGATTGGATGAATGCCCTTAAACCAAACTTAAAATTCACTGCTCATTATGATTTGAAGCAGATTGAATTCTTAGATATGATAGTGATTAAGGAACAGGACACCTTTCGTACAACCTTATATAGGAAGCCGGTTCAGCGGAACAGCCTTCTCATGTACCAGAGTTGTCATCCGGAACCCATGCGGAGGAATCTCCCATATGGTCAATTTCTAAGGTTGAGAAGAATCTGTTCCACAACGTCTGATTTTAAATTTCAGGCATTGGATCTTATCAATAGATTATCCCTACGAGGATACCCAGAGAAAGTGATTAAGACAGCCTACAAACGAGCCCTGTACACACATCGTGAATGGCTTCTTGATGAAAATCGCCAAACAAAAACCTCTGAAAATCAAGAGTCTGATTATATAGTAGGGACATTACCATTTACCAGCTTGAGTTCTTCTATTGTGACGGTGCTTCGAAAACATTTACAGGATCGTTTGGTTCATTCTGCCACCCCCTTAGATCGTCCTCAAGTTTCAGATCCTGATCTTAGGGGGCATTTCAAATGTTCACACTGTATGTATTGTGACTCAGCAATGACAGGAAAACAATGGACACATCCCACTACTGGGCAAATTGTACAACGTCGATGGTGGACGTCATGCGATTCAACATTTGTGGTCTATGCCTTACAGTGCTCATGTCCTTTAATTTATATAGGTAGAACTTCTCGACCAATCAAAACTCACCTTAGCGAACATGCCTCTCGAATTCGCCAAAAACTTCTTTCTGCCCCTTTAGTAGAACATTGTGAAGCTTACCATCATCAATTTGATATTGATTTTGTTTGGACAGTGCTGGATTTCATTCCCCCAAACCCTCGGGGGGGTAATCGGCTTTTAGCCTTACAACGGCGTGAACAACAGCTGATATTTGACCTGCAGGCAGTCCAACCTATGGGGCTAAACAAGGAAGTTGAATGGTTTAGCTTGCTCTGACGTAATCCAAGACACCAAGGGATTCCCCGATGGCAATGGGGTCTCCCGTTTGGTAGATTGGATCTCCCAATTGAATGGCAGTGACTGTTAGCCAATGAACAAGATTGTTCCCCTTTATCTCTCCGGAGCAACTTCCGGTAGGAAGAAGCTTTCCATAGCGGTGTATTTTGGAAGAAAGTAACCACTTGAAACAGGGCTTAATGGCCCGAAACGTACGTCGTGTATGAACTATCCGACCGCTATTTGAGAGAAAAGTCTGGCACATGGAAACTTCACTGGAATATGATGATGAGCTAAGTAAAAAATGTTTTAGCGTTTACAAAAAAGAAAAATAGAAAAGGCTGTCTGGTGTGATTGGATGTCAATTCCAGTCTCCTCCAGTCTCTTCTGACAAAAATTAAGTTTAAATAGGGGTTTCACTTTATGGGTTTAGTTTTTGTTATTGGATTTCATTTTTACTAACCTAAGGACTTAGTTTATATTGATTTACATATTACAAGGACATGGTGATACGTGAAGCAAAAAAGGAAGTTGCCTTGCGTAAAGCTGATACCATACTTGCAGATGTTGGTGGGAGGGGGAGAAGGGTCACTGCTTTCTAAGGGCATGTTAAGGGCCCGATTTATTAAGCTTTCTTTTCCAATAGAAAAAGGGAAAACAATAAATCAGGCCCTTAAAAAAGGAGCTGCAATGGTGGAATTAGGTCTTACCTGCTAATTACCTTTCCTTGAACCTTCTCCGGGCCAGTCCAGGGTACGTTAGGGTTGTCAATCCCCTTCAGCAGCTGAGGACTGAAAGAAACTTGAAACTTTGCTGACAGGTTAAGCCACTCCCCTTGATGACAGCAGATCAGTCTTCTCCTGACAAAGCAGCTAAAGCAGAATCTAAAAGACATAACTCAGAGAACCAACAAGACTGCACATTCCCCAGCATCAGACAGCTCAACACATGAAATGCTTTATCAAATTTATTGTTTTTTTTTCTTCTTCTTTTTTTTTTTTTTTTAAAGAATGCTATAATAAACAAAACCGAGGAATATGCCTCCCTGCAGACGCCGAGGAGCCCCTAGCCCCAACAACCAAGGAACTCCCCTCCTTATGTCTTAGGCGCCAGAAGACGGAACAAGAGAACACTGAAGACAAAAGAAAGGGTGAGCCCCTGGACTGGCCCGGAGAAGGTTCAAGGAAAGGTAATTAGCAGGTAAGACCTAATTCCACCTTCCTTATCACTTCTCCGGGCCAGTCCAGCGTACGTTAGGGCAGTACCAAAGCAGCACCTAAACCTGGGAGGGACCCGCAAGCCCGGCCACCAAGACCGAAGTCCCCACATTCGCATCCTCTCTAGCATGAACATCCAAACGGTAATGTCGAGTAAAAGTATGGAGAGAAGACCACGTCGCCGCTCTGCATATATCAACAGGAGGAATAAAAGCAAATTCCGCCCAGGAAGAGGCTTGAGCATGAGTAGAATGAGCCTTAAGTCCTGGGGGGCGGGAGCTTTCCGGCCGCTTCATACGCAGCCACAATCGCACTCTTAACCCAACACGCAATAGAGGACTTAGAAGCAGCCTGGCCCTTTTTCGGTCCAGCAAACAGCACAAATAACCTATCCGATTTGCGAAAGGATTTCGTGACCTTCAGGTAACTGCGCAAAACACGCCCCAAATCAAGCTTGCGGAGCACCCGATCTATGGGAGAATCCGAGAGTTCTGAAAACTGCGGCAACGCCACCGACTGGTTAACATGGAAGGCGGAAACCACCTTAGGCCGAAAAGAAGGAACCGTACGTAACAGAACTTTGTCGGGAGCCGTATCTACTTTTCTTGCTGGAGAAAGAGCTTGCAGATCGGAAATTCTCCTAGCCGAACATAAAGCGACAAGAAACGCCGTTTTCCAGGTAAATTCACGCAAGCTGGTCCCAGAGGCCGAAGTAAAGGGAGGACGTGCCAACGCTTCCAACACGAGATTCAAATCCCAAGGAGGCACTACCCGGCGAAGAGGAGGACGAATAAGGCGAGCTGCCCGAAAAAACGTTGGATATCTCTATGCGATGAAAGTGACCGAGCCTGCACTGGACCACGAAAGCAAGCCAGAGCTGCCAAATGTACCTTTAGCGTACCTAGCGCTAAACCCTTATCCAGACCACCTTGGAGGAACAACAGTAGTTGCGGCAAGGCTGTGGACATGGGCTGAAAACCTCTTTCCGCGCACCAGTTTTCAAACACGCGCCAGACGCGAACATACGCCAAGGAAGTAGAAGACCTCTTCGACCGCAGCAGAGTGGAAACCACCGCATCCGAGTATCCCTTGCGCCTCAACCGAGACCTTTCAAGAGCCAAGCCGTAAACAAGAAGCGATCCACCTGCAGCATGAGCACTGGCCCCTGATTCAACAAATTGATGCGATCGGGAAGACGCCAAGGGGACGTCACCAACAGATGCAGCATATCCGCATACCAGGGCCGACGAGGCCAATCCGGAGCTATCAGAATCACCGAACCACGGTGAAGCGCTATCCGTTGAATGACGCGGGACAACATCGGCCAAGGAGGAAAAACATACAGAAGAGCCTCTGCCGGCCATGGTTGAACCAAGGCATCTAGGCCCTCCGACATGTTTTCCCTGCGCCTGCTGAAAAAACGAGGAGCTTTCGCATTGGACAGGGTCGCAATAAGATCCATCACTGGTCGACCCCAGTGGAGGGTGAGATCGTGAAAAACTGCCGCGTTTAACTCCCATTCCCCGGGATCGAGAACATTGCGACTGAGATAATCCGCCTGCACATTGAGTTTGCCCGCCACGTGCGCCGCGGACAGGGCTACGAGGTGAAGTTCCGCCCAAGACATCAACTCCTGACACTCCACCATCAGAGACGAGCTCTTGGTCCCTCCTTGCCGATTGATGTAAGACACCGTCACCGCATTGTCGGAAAAAACCCGAACAGCCTTCCCCACAATCAAGCCATGAAACTGTAGGAGAGCGAGGCGGACGGCTCTCAGCTCCAACCGATTGATCGACCACATCTTTTCTTCTGTGGTCCAAACGCCTTGCGCCACCTGAGACAGGCAGTGAGCTCCCCAGCTGGAAAGGCTGGCGTCTGTGGTCACCAGAACCCACGAAGGATCCTGCAACGGCATGCCGGCATGAAGATGTTCAGGCTCGAGCCACCAGTGCAAACTGCGACGAACTAGATCCGGACAGGTCAGCCGTTGGGAAAGAGGGTGAAGCTGCGGGGACCACCAGGAGAGCTTGCTGCAGCGGCCGCATATGGGCCTTGCTCCAGGGGACGAGCTCCAAGGCTGCCGCCATGGACCCCAGCAGTTGTAAATAGGCCCACGCTGACGGAGCCGGATCCCCCAGAAAAACCCGCACTTGGTTCACCAGCTTCTGGGCTCTGCCTTCAGGCAAGAACACCGAACCGCGACTCGTATCGAATAGAGCCCCGAGATAAAGAAGCTGCTGCACCGGCTGTAAATGACTCTTCTCCCGGTTGATGACCCATCCAAGACTCTCTAACAACTGTACCACCTTTGCTGTCGCCGCCAGTGAGGCCTGAAAGGAGTCTGCTCGGATAAGCCAATCGTCGAGATACGGGTGAACTCGAATACCCTCCTTGCGCAGGGCTGCCGCTACCACCACCATCACCTTGGTGAAGGTTCGAGGAGCAGTTGCGAGCCCGAACGGCAAAGCTCGAAACTGGAAGTGACCCAAAGGAAGGGCAAACCGTAAGAAACGCTGATGATCGGAGCGAATGGGAATATGCAGATATGCCTCCGTGAGATCCAGCGCGGAGAGGTACTCCCCCGGTTGTACCGCTCGAATGACCGCCCTTAAGGTCTCCATCCGAAAGTGTGGCACCCGGAGACAGCGGTTGACGTGCTTGAGATCCAGAATAGGCCGAAAAGAGCCCTCTTTTTTGGGAACCACGAAATAAATCGAGGATCGACCGAACCCGTACTGGTCGCGAGGAACGGGAACCACTGCACGCAGACTCAACAGGCGCTGCAGAGTGTCCGCCACGATTTGAGCCTTCGGACCGGATGGACACGGAGACATTACAAAGGCGTCCGACAATGGGCAATCGAAGTCCAGCGCATAGCCGTCCTGAATTATCTGTAGCACCCATTGGTCGGAGGTTATCGCGGTCCAGGCCGCACAGTTCTGCAGGCGACCTCCCACAGGAACTGGAGCCTGGACCAAGAAACCTTCATTGCGGCTTCTTCCCAGAGGAGGACTGGGAACCGAAATAGGACCTCCCAAATCCTCGAACACCGCGAAAGGAAGAACCCCGCGCTCCGAAACGTCCTCTAGGATAAGGAAGAAAACGAGCTCCACGGAACCTAGGAAAATCTCTTCCGTGACCACGAGGAGCCTACCCTCCTCGAGACAACTTAGGACGATCCTCCGGTCAGCGACCTCCCTTGGAGTCCCCAAGGTTTTAACAATCTTTTCCAAAGCTTCACCAAAAAGCAATTTACCTCTATACGGAAGTCTGCTAAGACGCGACTTAGAGGAAACGTCCGCAGCCCAATTGTGTAACCAAAGAAAACGCCGGGCCGCCACCAGCAAGGCCATAGATTTCGCCACAATCCTGATCAAATCATAGAAGGAGTCCGCCAGATAAGTCGCTGCGGATTCCAACTTGGCCCCTTCCAAAGCCGAAGCGTCAGCTTGCGGAGCCGAAGCGTCCCCATACAACCAACGAATAGAAGCTCGGGACACATACGCCCCACAAATGGAAGCCTGAAGAGCCAGAGCGCTGGAGTCAAAGGCCTGCTTCAAGAACCCTTCCAGCTTCCGATCCTGCAGATCTTTAAGAGCTGCCGCTCCCTCAAAAGGAATAGTGGTCTTCTTAGTCACCGCTGACACAAGGGCATCCACCTTTGGCAACTTCAACAATTCCTTCTCATCCTGAGGAACCGGGTAGAGACGAGGCAAAGCACGAGCACCCCTCAAGGAGGCCTCTGGGAACTCCCATTCAGATTCGATCATCTGTTTGATGACGCGGTGCACAGGAAAACAGCGTTGCTCCATTTTAAACCCTTGTAACAAGGGATCCTCCAAAGGCTCTTGAGAGACCGAGGGCAAGAGAAGGTTCAGGACAGACAGCGACTGCGAAATGAGAGCACCCAGTTCCTCCTTGCGGAAGACCCTAAACACATTCGGATCCTCCCCTGGGGCAAGTTCGCCCTCCTCCAATAACCCTGGATCAGACTCCCAGTCCTGATCTGGAAATAGCTCTCCTTCTTCCAACCCCTGAGGGTCAGGGACCTGCTGACCAAAAAGATCTATCCCAGGTCGAGCAGAGAGGAACCTCTGGGAAGGACCCTCCCCCACGGCTGTGGAAGTCTGCCCCGGCTGGATCACATCGAAAAACCCCGGTAGAGCAGCCTCTGACTGCGAAGCTTTTATAGCAGAGTCTGGCTGAGCAGTTTTTAGGAGGAAGGCATTATGAAGAGCCAAAATAAACGCGGGGGAGAAAACAGAAGGCAGAGCTACCGGAGTCTCAGGAAGCATCGGAGATGACTGCGCGGGAACTGGAGCCGGTTTACCCGACTTCGATTTTCGCTTCCCGGACTTAACTTGGCCCGCGGGAACTACCAACGGCTCCTGCAAGATGGCCGCTGTTCCCGCCTTAGCAGAACTCGCCGCAGCGCTGGGGCCTTCTGAGGAAAGGTTATCTGCCATTAAAAAAAACACGCCAAACTAAACTAGGCACCCAAATCCAAAAGAAAACAAAAGGAAATAAACAAGAGAAACGGAACGCAATGTATGCCAACGGACCCCCGGTGCTCTTGCGATCCGCTTCTGCCGCTCACCTGGAAAAGCACGCGGTGAGACACCAGTCCCCTTCACACCCGCAGCTAGCGGGAGGCCTCGGGAATTGCCTGGACGGCACTGCAGAGGGTAACTGGGGCTCCCAGAACCAATCTGCAGGAGAGCAATAATTTCCCCGGAGAGAGGCAAACGCTGTGCGGCTCCTTCGCTGCCCCCAACGAACGCGGGGCAGAGCACAGTGAGTACAAAGCTAAAATCAAACAGGGAATTTACACTAACCACTAAACTAAAAAAATGCTCCGGGGAATATAGCAGCTTAGAAGCTCTGCTAGAGCCCAGCGCTAATACAGAAACACTAGGTAAAAAATAATAAAAGACCAAAATCTTCACAAGCACTGTCAGCAACAATCCTCTTCAGCTGCTGAGGACTGAAAGGCTGATCTGCTGTCATCAAGGGGAGTGGCTTAACCTGTCAGCAAAGTTTCAAGTTTCTTTCAGTCCTCAGCTGCTGAAGGGGATTGACAACCCTAACGTACCCTGGACTGGCCCGGAGAAGTGATAAGGAAACACCTTTTGGAGGATGGGGAGCACTGTGACAGATGTCTCAACAGCCTATTTCTTAATGTTTTAGCTGACTCCTAGACTCCAAGAAAATTTGTTGAGGCCTGCTATAATCAATGTCATTCTAGTGTTTCTCCTTTTTACTTGCATCCTGCTTTTTACTGGTCAGAATGGAAGTGTCCCGGGTGGTCATAACCTCTTCATTCTCCTCAATTCTCTTAGGGTCGTGATCACAGTATTTTTACAGTACAGCAATGCTGTAATGTTTACAAAGTTTCCAATGGACGAGTCACTTTACTTGCCTTTTTGTATAGAAAATTTCTGCCATCGGAATTTCACAGACAGCTATGAGATGAGTAAGTGTTCTAGCTCTTTAAAAAAAAAAAAAAAAAGAGAACCTACATATGACTTTTGCCAGCTTCTTCTACATTTGCTGTGAACCATACTCGACTGACCTGAGATTCAACTATCAGTCATCCTCTCATCTCAACCATGTAATCAGCCGTTTGAAAATCACCCACCCAGTATGTGGGAAACGTACACATGTGCATACTTTTATCTGCATTGTAGCGGACGTGTTCCTGAGTGGGGCTAGGTCAGGGGAGAAAACAATGCATGCAGTTTTTAATTAAATAATGGAGCTTTGCATATCTGTTGGCACTTTTTCTTTGGGCAATTTTCAGAACAAAAAGTACCTTCACAGCAATGCAGACAGTCTGAAAATTGTTAATACATAAGGTCAGGTAAAGCGTAGTTACTCACCTGTTAACAGGTGATCTCTGGGAACAGCAGGAATTAAGTGTTCACATATGGTTATCTTTGGGACTGATGGAGCCTGCGCGGGAACTCTCCCCAGCATCCAATAGGAAAGCTTTTGGGAGCATCCCACAGCGCCTGTGTGCTGCCTTCCCACCTTTCCAACTCTCCTTCGTCAGTTGAGTTTATAGCTGAGACAAAAGGAGAGAAGGAGAGAGACAACTCCTAGGGGAGGTGGGTGGATTGTGAAGACTTAATTCCTGCTGTTCCCGGAGATCATCTGTTACAGGTGAGTAACTACACTATCTCCAGGAACAAGCAGGAATGTAGTCTTCACATATGGGGACTCCCCAGCTGAGAGATGCCAGGAGAATGACCCTAGCAAGCTGCGAATCTTTAGTGAGATGGGTCATTATTCCTCCCATGGATCTGTGGCATCGAAAACCCAGGGACGGTGTGTAGGAGTTGTACTAAGTCTGAAAGAGATTCTGTAGGACAGCCTGCCCAAACGAGGCATTCCGACGGGAGTCCTTGTCTAAAAAATAATGGGCTTAGGTGTGTACTGAAGCCCAGGTGGCTGCTCTACAGATGTCAATGGACACAGAACGAAGATTAGCCATGGAGGTTGCCATTGCTCTCACATTATGAGATGTGACATAGCCTTCGAGAGAAAGTCCCTTACTCTCGTATTCAAAGGATATGCAATTCACAAACCATCTAGAGAGAGTTCTTTTGGAAACTGGAAGTCTCAAATGACTAGAATCAAAAGCAACAAAAAGCTGAGAAGATTTTCTGTGTTGCTTAGTTCTTTGAAGGTAAAAAGCTAAGGCTCTTTTACAGTCCAAGGTATGAAGGTTCCTTTCTGCACTAGAGGCATGAGGCCTAGGAAAGAATACAGGAAGGTAAACCGATTGGTTTAAATGAAAAGGCAAAACCACCTTTGGCATGAAGTGAGGATGAGTCCTAAGAACTACCTTATCAAGGTGAAATCTTGTATAAGGAGGATCAGCCACTAAGGCCTGCAACTCACTGATACGTCTTGCTGAAGTGAGAGCAACTAGGAAGATGACTTTCCAGGAAAGAAACTTCAGGTCCATAGTGGCTACGGGCTCAAAGGGCGGTTTGATAAGATGCCCGAGAACAAGA
Source organism: Ichthyophis bannanicus (assembly GCA_033557465.1). Lineage (NCBI taxonomy): Eukaryota > Metazoa > Chordata > Amphibia > Gymnophiona > Ichthyophiidae > Ichthyophis > Ichthyophis bannanicus. The sequence continues at coordinate 45,824,788 of CM066040.1, forward strand.
TTGAGATCCCATGCTACCGGCGGCAGCTTAATGGGAGGTTTTGTTAAGAGTAGACCTTTCATAAATCTTGATACAAGTGGATGAGAGGAAATAGGTTGTCCATCCAAAGGCTTGCAAGAAGCTGCAATGGCACTAAGATGGACCCTTACTGAATTGGTTTTAAGACCAGAATTTGATAAATGGAGGAGATACTCCAGTAGCGATTCCAGAGGCACCAAAAGGGGGTGAAGCCCCTTTTGAGAACACCATACAGAGAACCTTTTCCACTTGAAGGCGTATGATTGCCTTGTGGAGGGTTTTCTGGAGGCCACCAGGATATCCTTTACCTGTTGAGAAAGGTTGATATCTGGAAGCTCTAGGTTTTCAGCAACCAGGCCCTGAGATGTAGGGACTGGGGATTCGGGTGCAATAGCATCCCGTTCTCCTGGGAAAGAAGATCTGGAGCATATCCCAACTCCAGTGGCGTGGCTTGAGAGAGACGTAGAAGCAGAGGATAACACGTTTGCCATGTCCAACGTGGAGCTATGAGTATCATACGTTCTCTGTGTCTCTGAAGCTTGAATAGTGTTTTGGGAATGAGGGGAATGGGTGGAAAGGCATAGAGGAAGTCTTGCCCCAAGTGGAGGAGGAAAGCATCTCTTGCCTGACAGTTTTGAGCCGTAATTCTGGACCAGAATTCTGGGGAAGTTTGGCATTCTGTGGACTTGCAAAGAGGTCTATATCTGGGGTTCCCCAGATTCGAAACACTCGAGCAATCTGGTCTGAGTGAAGAGACCATTCGTGTGGCAGCAGTATTCGACTGAGTTTGTCGGCCCAAAGATTTTGAATGCCCGGAAGATATACGACTAGGAGGTGGATTTGCTGCTCTCTGGCGAGGGCCCACAGTCGCAAAGCTTCGTTGCTTAACGACAGAGAGCACGTTCCTCCCTGCTTGTTCACATAGAACATGGCTACTTGATTGTCGGTCTCGACCCAAACTGTCCTGTAGCTGAGCTGGATTTGGAATACTCGAAGAGCATGGAAAATGGTTCTGAGTTCTAGGAGGTTTATGTAAAGACAAGCCTCCTGTGGGGTCCAGAGACCCTGAGTAGAGAGATCGTGCAAGTGAGCTCCCCAACCCAACTTGGACGCATCCATTGTTAGAGTGGCCTGGAAAAGAGGCTGCTGGAAAGGAGAGCCTACTAGAAAGTTTTCCAGAGATTGCCACCATTGTAGGGACGAAATGAGACGTGTGGAGTTTCTGATTCTGTCCGAAAGGCGACCCGAGGCCTGTGTCCACTGAGGGGAGAGGGTCCACTGGGCTGCTCGCATGTGAAGGCGAGCATAGGGAACCACATGAACAGCGGATGCCATATGCCCCAGAAGCTGAAGCATTTCCCGAGCAGTCAGGGAGACTTTCATAACTGCTTGGGATGCCAGCTGCACTATATGAAGACAGCGGGGCTGTGGTAGGAAAGCCCTTGACTATCTGGTATCTAGATGAGCCCCTATGAATTCCAGGGACTGAGAAGGGGGTGAGCTGAGATTTTGGGAGGTTTATGACCAGTCCCAAGTAGCGAAGTATTCGCATCGTGCGAGAAAAGGCAAAGCTGGCTTCTGGAGCCGTCGATGCTCGAATGAGCCAGTCATCTAAGTAGGGGAAAACAAATATTCCTAGAGTTCTCAGAAATGCTGCTACTACTGCCATGCATTTTGTGAAGACTCTTGGGGCAGAAGCCAGGCCAAAGAGAAGAACCCTGTATTGGAAGTGTCTTCCCTGGAAAAGGAATCAAAGGAATTTCCTGTGATCTGTATGGATGAGAATATGAGTATACGCATCCTTTAGATCTAGAGAACATAGCCAATCCCGACTCTGAAGGTATGGCAAGAGTGTTCCGAAGAAAATCATTTTGAATTTTTCTTGGAACAGATATTTAATTCTCTGAGGTCCAGAATAAGCCTGTGTCCCTCTGTTTTCTTGTGAATGAGAAAATAGGGGGGCAGTAAAACCCCGCACCCTGTTGGGGTATGGGTACTTTTTCTATTGCTCCTTGAGCAAGAAGTGATGTGACCTCCTGACCCAAGAGATTGGTGACAGGAACCTGAGAATTGAACTGCTGTATGATTGTAGGAAGGGGCAGGCTGTGGAAGTGGAGTCTCTACCCCTCTCGTACAATGGACAAAGTCCAGTTTTCTGATGTTATTTGTTGCCATCTGCTGGCAAAATGGCATAACCTTCCTGGAATGTTGAGGGGTTCCGAACCTTTCAGGGGCAAAAAGACTAAGTTCTCTAGGAAGGAGTCAAAGCCCCTGAGGAGCCTGAACTTGTGGAGCCAATTGAGTTCTTGGAACTTGTGGCTTCCTCTGCTGGCTATTCTGTTGTTGCCCCTTTTGGGGAACATGAACTGGAAAGTGAGTATGATGGGTATAGGATGGGTAAAACGTCTTTTTCTTACTGAAAAAGGGTTTTTGGCTGACTTTTTCTTTGCTGGGTTGGCTGTAGACTTAGTCTATTCAAGGTAGTATTTTCAGATTCAAGCTGATTTGCCTTGTCCTGCCAATCCTTGCCAAAGAGATTTTCTCCTGTGCAAGGAATATTTCCCAGTTTCTCTTGTACCCATTGTTCTAAATCTGATGCCTGGAGCCGGGCAATGTGACATGCACCGATTGAAATAGCAGAGGTTCTGCTAATACATTCAAAGCAATCGAAGGATGCACGGTTCACAAAAATCCCCTCTTTTGCCCTCAGGAAGAGGGCTCATAAGCTCCAAGTCTCCTATAACTTCCTTGAAGAACATTCCCATATAGAGAATGTAAGAGCTGATCCTGGCTGCCAACATGGAGGATTGGAAGCATCGACGCCCAAAGGCATCGAGAGTCCTCTACTCCTAGCCTGGAGGATTAGAGGAATGCATCTTAGCACTCTTAATCCTACGCATTGCTGATTCCACTACCATTGAATGATGTGGTAACTGAGTCTTTTGAAAACCAGGACAGCTTGGAACTCGGTACACAGTATCGAGTCGTCAGGAGTGTGGAGACACCGTTAAAGGGTTTTCCCACATTCTGAGCATAAGATCCTGCAAGATCCTATGAATGGGCAGGGTATTGAAGAATTTCTAATTCTTCTGCCCTGGGTTCCTTCTCTGGAGTCATCGTGATTGCAAGACATCGAGCTATATCATGTATGAAATCCTGGAAGGACATGTCTTCTGGAGTAGACATTCTGCGTTGGGGAGAAGGAGATGGATCCTCCGGGAGGATTGCTTTGGTACCGGCAGAGTCGTCAGAATCATCGGAATCGGAAGATTCGAAGTATCTCGGTGACCGGTGTTTGTGCAATGCTCAGTACCAGTACCGCTTGAAGTCGGTATCGGGGTGTCTCGGTACAGGCCCTTCGATGCCCGAGATAGACTCAAGGCTCGGCATGGGCGGAGGCATACTTGCCGAGGCATGTGCACTCGGTACCGGCACTGATGTCGGTACCGATACCTGTGGAACCATCTGTAGCGGTCTTAGTGGTACCGAGGCTGCTAAGAGAACCGCTAGACTGCGTTCGATAGCGAGGAATCTGATCCGTCGCTGTTACCGATGCCTGGGTGTCTGTACCAGTGGAAACAGCTACGAGCCCAGAACATGGCACTAGTAGTTCTGCAGAGGCTGAAGCCTCTGGAACATTCTGGAGTCCCGTTATTGCTTTGGAGACCGAGGTCTCCTGTCGGGACTGTTCTGCCGGTGAACTTTCCTCGAGGGCAATGCCAATGGCATCTCGATGCTTGGAAGGAGATCTACCCTTTGAGGACCTGCCAGTTTTAAAAGACTTAGGTTTAGTTACCTGAGATCCATGGGAGGAAGATGAAGCCCTGGAAGACGTCGATGCAATGGACATCGTGTCAGCAGCAAAAAGGGTACAGAGTTTTGCAGCTCTATTCTGCAGGCCCCTCTTGGTCATCTTTCTGCAGGAGAGACACTCCAATGGAGAATGGTCAGGACCTAAACATTTAAGACACCATTCATGGGTGTCGGTGACGGATATGGTACCGCCACATTTAGAACATTTTTTAAAACCACTAGTTGGTTTTTCCATGCCTGAGGAAATAAGGGCCTAGTGCCCAAAATGGCGCCTAACCCCGAGAGGGGAAGGCTCCTAAAGAAAAGATTTTAGAAACTATTTTTTTGTTTTGAAAAAGAAAGAAAAGAGAACCGGCAGTACCAGTAGGCGCCGAATGAAGGCAGACGCGACCACAAAAAAACAAAAAAGTAAGAATAGATTTTCTGCGGTGACAGGGTGTGCGTCCTGTCGGCTCAGCAGAAAACGAAGAACTGACGAAGGAGAGTTGGAAAGGACGCAGGCGCTGTGGGATGCTCCCAAAATCTTTCCTATTGGATGCTGGGGAGCGTTCCCGCATAGGCTCCGTCGGTACCAACGATACCCATATGTGAAGACTACATTCCTGCTTGTTCCTGGAGATTAATATTTATGTGCTTACAATAACTAGTTATACATGGATAAATGTGCTGGGTTAATTCTTATGGGACCAGGTTCTAGCATTCTCTAACATTCTACTTCTAAACAAACATTTCTAGACTTTTGCATTTCATTTAACTGCAACATCCACAGATGAGCAGTTGTGATGCAATGACTGATGAAGTAGGCAGAGTTAGCTATATGAAGTGCATGGAGATGCATAAGGAGAAATTTTCACTTACCACTAATTTTCTTTCCTGGAATCCTGCTAGACCAGTCCAGACAAGCGGGTTTAGCTCCCCTACCAGCAGATGTTGGAAACAGAGAAAAAAAAACACCAGACACTTGATTGGCTGAGCCCTGGTAGACATATAGCTGAACCCCTAGGGGTCGCCCACAGTATTTTCTCTGTCTCCAGCAGATGGTGTCTATCCCCTTTTTTCTTTCCTTCAGGGGTTATTTTTCTTTTTGGGTGACTTTGCTGGATGCATCCAGGGTGCACATGAGGTGTCCTTCTGGATTTCCCATCTATAGTGGAGTAATTTACTTGGGCTGAGCTCCTGGTCAGGAGGACCACATGAGCTCCCCGCAGTGAGGGGGAAGCCGGCTTCAGATCACGAAGATCTGCAGGGGGGAGCCCTCAGATCTCAGCTGTAGCCTTCTCCAGGACCTTCGCTCATTCTGAAGCCTGTTTCGTCGTTTGCCCTGGCTACCCTGCTTTGCTACTGCCTTGGAGATCCAGCGCAGTGAGTTTCTGCAAACCCCCCCCCCCCCTTGCCGCTCGTTGCTTACTAGCTCTCATCGGGACAGCCTTGCTCTTTGCTGCAGCCTTGCTTGGGGCGGTGTCCGCTCGGGGCAGCGGTAGTTATTGTCGGGGTGCAGGACTTGAGTTCTTCTGCTCTGGCGTTCCCATCGGCCATCTTGTTTTTTTGCTGCTCTCAGCCACACGGTCTCAGCTGCAGCAGACATTTTAGAGGGAAACTTTCAATTTCTGCTGCCACCTACCGGGGCTCCCACCAACACGGTCTCTGGTAGCTTTTTCACTGTCTCCAACATCTACTGGTAGGGGAGCTAAACCCGCTTGTCTGGACTGGTCTAGCAGGATGATCTGGAACTCAGTTTTTTACAACACTTCTCTTTCAAATGTCTTTACTTTAAATCCCATAGCAAAAATTATCTTTTTGAAATGAGGCAGTTACCCTACCTAGTGATAGCTAGATAGATCTAAAAGGCCAATTTTGGATAGGACGTGGAAAAAGGAATTGAGATGTCCAGGTCCAAATGTGCACGATTCTGCCAATATTTTACAAAGGCTCTGACAAACGCGGAGTCTTTTCTAAAATACATATAAAGACGTTCAGAAGTACATGTGGATTTGTAGCAATGCCCAGCTAGAGAAGCCATTTTAGAAATTTACATATGGGAAAATTAAGCACCACCAACCTTTAGCTTCCCATGAAGTGGCGATTTCAGCACTTACACATGTAGCCAGGCCATTTTGTAAACCTATATGTAGAAGTGCTGCAAAATAAATACTGAATTCGCAAATGTTCCTATTTTTTCAGTATGGAAGAGGAAACAAACAGGGGATTGATGAGAATGAGTCCCTTATGTAAAGCCTGGGCCAAAAGCAGCACTTTAAAAAAAAAATCTATGTGCACCTTGGAGCAGGTATAAAAACCCACATGGAGAATTTTGGACATATATGGATTCTCTTTATAAAATAGGGAATAGGGAAAACACACAGCGGTACCTTCACAGCAAGCCAACAAAACACGACAGGCGATGGTACGTGGAGGTCACAGGTGCTTTATTATATTGAAAAACCCCAACGCGTTTCGGCCGTAGCCTTCCTCAGGGGATATAAATCTTTCTAGCAGAGCTCTTAGGAGGGCACTGCTCTTCCCAAAGGACAGAGCGGCAAACAGAGCTAAGCACCAAAAGTGCCCTCCTAAGAGCTCTGCTAGAAAGATTTATATCCCCTGAGGAAGGCTACGGCTGAAACGCGTTGGAGGTTTTCAATATAATAAAGCACTTGTGACCTCCACGTACCATTGCCTATTGTGTTTTGTAAAATAGGGAATATACATGTAAATCTTTGGCCTGCCCAAACCACACTCGCTCTACACCCCCCCCCCCCTTGTAATTTCTGTGTGCTGTGGATCTCCCCTATGTCTGTATTACATATAATATTGTCTGCATGTAAAGGTGTAACTTAGGACTTTCTACATTTAAGATTGTTACCCTATCTTGTATGAATCCCACAAGTTATTTGTTTTATTTACCTTCATGTATCATACAGAATTATTTTTTTCAAAACTGTCTGTAATAAGTCTTTGGTCTTTAGTCCTCCGATCAACCACAACAGGTTTCTGTGCACCACCATGAGCATCTCATGCAGCATGAGCGTCTACAACAGTACTGTGCTACCAATAACCTCCAAGTTCATGCTCACAAGTGTCTAAGGCATGTACTTTAGATGTAGCTTTAAGGAATTTCTTTGTAAGGATATGCATTTGTGAGTGAGCATTTGGTTCTTTTGCACACCTAAAAGTTTTTAAGTGTGCACAAATCAATTGTATGTGCATATACCTATGAATTAATATACATACAGTTGATTGTGTACATGAAAAAAAGTTCTTGTTTGAATACAACCTACACCCAAAATATCACTAATCTCAAACCAATATGAAAAAATGCACTAAAATCAGGAAAATTTAATTTAACCCAACACAAATCTAATCTTTTTGGCTCTGCACACTCCTACCGCTTTGAGATGTAATGTCTTGATTAACTTGAAAAGTCTTCTGTAGAACACATCTAAAGCTCTAAAATGTTGCCATGAAATCTCTCAGCTGCTGTTGCTTACCTGTCTCTGGAACCTGGGGGGAAGTGATTTCTGAAACTGTTTGGAATACCCTGATGAAACAGCAGGTCGTGGCTGAGCTCCTGAATCTGGCTCATTTTCATGGGCTAGAGATGGTGTTGCAGCCACTGACGCTGGCACTGCTGTTGGTGATTGCACTGTCACTTCCTCAGATAGTACTGAAGGTGGACTTTCTTGTTCGCTGCAACTGCTGTCTTGTCTAGAGAAGATTGGCTTATCCTCTGCTAAGAAAAAACAAGTATTATTCTGTTTCTTTTATTACACAGACAGCATTCAGTCAAGCCTCCACCAACAGTGTGAAGCAAAATCAATAAATTTATCTAGCCATTGCACAAAGCTATCAAAGTCTGCCTAGACTTACTTGCATTTATAACCATTTGCTGTGACTTACACATTTAAGCATAGTTACCTTAACAGGTGATCTCCAGGAACAGCAGGAATTTAGTCTTCACATAAGGGTGATGTCAGCCCCGACGGGGAACGCTCCCCAGCATCCTATAGGAAAGCCTTTGGGAGTACTCCACTGCACCTGGGTGACTGCCTTCCCACTCTTCTGACTCTCTCTCCTCAGTTGGGTTTGTAGCTGAGAAGGAAGAGTAAAAATAACCCTACAACTCCATGGGGAGAAGGGTGGGTTGTGAAGACTAAACTCCTGCTGCTCCCGGAGATCACCTGTTACTGGTAACTATGCTATCTCCAGGAACAAGCAAGAATGTAGTCTTCACATATGGGACACACTAGTTCTACAAGAGAATTGGAAACCAGGTCAGAGATGTCGGACTGAGTTCAACTGGACATAGACATCCTCACCACGGAGATCTGGATAAGTGTGGGTGGAGTGTGGAGTTGTAGTTATGTTTCAAAGAGATGCTGGAGGACCGCCTGGCCGAAGGCCACATCCCAGCGGAAGTCCTAGTCCAAGCAGTAGTGGGCAGCAAAGGTGTGGATAGAGGGGACAAGGTTACTGCCTGGCATATTTCGTCAATGGCTACTGAGTGTAGGTTAGCTACAGATGCTGCCACTGCTCGGAGGTTATGAGCTGTGAGATGTCCTGTGAAGGAGAGTCCTGCCTTATCATAAGCAAAAACAATGCTGTCTGCTATCCATCTGAAAAGTGTTTGCTTAGTTACTGGAAGCCCCAGATGATTGGGGTCAAATGACACGAAGAGTTGTGACGACTTGCAGTGATCCTGAGTCCTCTGCAGGTAGAAGGCCAGGGCCCATTTACAATCAAGCGTGTGCAGGGTAGCCTCTGCACAGGAAGAATGAGGTCTTGGGAAGAAGACTGGAAGTATGATGGATTGATTTATGTGGAATGGCGATACCACCTTTGGTAGAAAGTGTGGCTATGTCCTGAGGACAACCTTGTCATGCTCGAATCTGGTGTATGGTGGGTGAGCCACCAACACCTGCAACCACTAATGCACCTGGCTGAGGTCAGGGCCACAAGAAAAATGACCTTCCAAGTTAGGTAGGGCACAAGGGTTGTCCTCAGGGGTTCAAACGGGAGTTTGAGAAGATGGGCCAAGACAACATTGAGATCCCATGCCCTGGAGGTGGTCAAATGGGTGGCTTAGAGAGGAGGCGGCCTCTCATGAAGCGTGCCACTAAAGGGTGCACTGAGATGGACTGGCCATCAATTGGATTAGGAAAAGTTGGTGAACTCAAACCAAACTGGTCTTGAATCCTGAAGAGGACAAGTGCAGTAAATTGCAGGACTGCAGATAATGGTGCGTCAAATGGATTGAGATTATCTGGAGCACCGTGATTCATATTTGCGCCATTTGTAGGAGTATGTCCTTCTGGTGGAGGGTTTCTTAGAAGCCTGGAGGATGCTTTTTACTTCAGTAGACAGATTGAGATGCCGAAAGGCTACGCTTTCAGCAACCATGCAGTCTGATGGAGTGACCTCAGATTGGGATGGAGAACTGTTCCATCTTCCTGGGATAGAAGGTTCGGACTGCAGCCTAGATGGATTGGATTTGTCTGTTGTAGTCGAAGAAGAAGGGGAAACCACAGCTGTCGAGGCCAGAAGAGGGCTATGAGAGGTGGGGGGGAGGGAATGCATACAGCAGTCCTTGACCCCAATATGGATGAAAGGCATTGTTTGCTTGGCTGCTTTTGGACGGATCTCTGGAGCAGAAGTGCAGAAGTTTGGCATTCTGTGGGGTAGCAAAGAGGTCGATGACTGGTGTTCCCCAGGCTTTGACTATCTGGGCTACCCTGTTCGGATATAGATTCCATTCATGTGGGTAGAGAATCTGAATCTGTCTGCAAATTGATTCTGCTTGCCCGGAATATATACCGCACGAAGGTATATGTGCAGGGAATTCCACACAAACATGATAAATACTTCCAACAACAAACCCAGAGAGCTTTTCGAAATCGTAAAAATCCTCACAAAAGAGCAAACAGAAGAGGAAGTACAAGTAGATCCACAGGAATTTGCCGACCACATCAAGGACAAATTTCACTCCACAGAGCGAACACCCAGCGTAACCACCAGGACAGACGTACACACCAAAACCTGGGGCACATTCCACTCACCCTCAACAGAGCAGCTATCCCACATCATCTCCACAATCAACACAAGCACTGCTCCTACAGACCCGTGCCCAGTGTCATGGGTCAAAGCTACCAAATCAAGCTTCATCCACACCATACACAACATGGTGCACAACTCACTCACTCAAGGACTTATGCCAAAAGCAACTAAAGCTCGCCTCAGTAAGACCAATCACAAAAAAAACAACTCTCGACAAAAGAGATCCAGCAGCATACCGACCAATTTCCAGCATACCCTTCCTGGCAAAAATCATCGAAAAAACAGTTCAACTACAACTACAGGAGCACATCGACGAACATAAAACACTTGATGACAACCAACATGGCTTTCGTCCCAACCATGGAGTCGAAACACTACTGATCTACCTCTTCGACAGCATCCTAAGAATAATTGACAACACCAGGAATGGAGTCATAATGATCTTCATCGACATCTCCTCAGCCTTCGACACAGTGGACCACAACACGCTCTTGGAAAGACTAAAGAACACTGGGATACATGGCATCACATTGAAATGGTTCCAGTCATACCTAACCGAAAGACAGTTACAGGTCAAGGTGGGCCACAACACCTCCCGACCCATAAATGTCCGCCAAAGAGTACCTCAAGGATCTGCACTCTCAGCTCTACTATTTAACATCTACATCCAACCAATATGCAACATCATGAAAGAGAACAACATTCAATACACAATATATGCAGACATCATGATATACACCCCGATATCAGTCGACAACCCGGACTTCTCCAAGATCACAGACTGCCTCACCCAAATGACAAGCTGGTGTCAAAACAACCACCTCGCAATCAACTACAGCAAGACCGAGGCTTTAATCATCACTCGGAACCAAAGCTTCATACACCCTCCAAATATAAAGATACAAAGCACTACTATACCGATAAGATCTGAAGTTAGATACCTCGGAGTTACTTTGGACAATAAACTCAATCTCAAGACACACATAGACAAAACAATCCAAAAAGCCTATTACAAGATGCGAATCATCAGGAGACTGAAACCACTCCTCGTCCCTGAACACTTCCGAACCGTCTGTCAAGCACTAATAACCCCACTTCTGGACTTCTGCAATCCAATATACCTTGGACTACCGAAACAAGCCCTCAAACCACTCCAACTGGCACAAAACACTGCAGCACGAATAATATCTGGAACAGCAAGACAGGAACGCATCACACCCATCTTGAAGGGCTTACACTGGCTCCCAATCAATTCACGCATCAGATACAAAACTATCATAAACCTATTTAAGATAAATCAGCACACATCAGCCAACAGCCTGCACACTCTCATACAACCAGACACCAGCACACGTCCAAGAAGAAAACAAACACACAACCGAGTCAGCACCCCAAGTGAATACAATCACACACGCAAGGACACAACAGACAGAGCACTCTCCATGGCTGCTCCAACAATATGGAACAAACTCCCGGACGATTTGAGGGCAACAACAGACCTCAAAGACTTTAGAAAACAGCTGAAGACCATGCTGTTCATAGAACACTATGGACACAACACATAACCTTAGAGAATGCATAACTCCACATGATACCTCCTATCACTGTATATATAGAAAATGTTTTCTGGCCCCTCTGTATATAGCGCACTTTGTAAATAGCTCAAACTAATCTCGCACTCAACACAACATACACTCAATGAAGTTTCTCCCTCACTGCATGTATAACACGCTCACTTTACCCGATTGTTTGCTGTGATCCCACCTTGATTAATAAGATAAGGCGGTTTAGAAATACTGTTAAATAAAAATAAATAAATAATAAATATGTGGTGAAAGATGGCAAAGTTCCACAGGTGGCAGGCCTCCTCGCAAAAGGGGAGTGAACCTGTTCCGCCCTGCTTGTTCAGATAGAACATTGCACTTGGTTGTCTGTCCTTACCAGAACATGGCGTTGGTGAGGTGAGGTGATGGTGAAAAACTTTTAGGGTTTTCAAGATTGCCCAAAGCTCTAATAAATTGATCTGTAGGGATAACTCCTGAGTTGTCCAGAGGCCTTGAGTGGAGAGTGACTCCAAGTGGGCTCCCCAACAGACCTTGGACACATCTGTCGTAATGGTATGTTGAGGTTGAGGCATCGAAAAAGGTGACCCTTCGAGCAGGTTTGCTGGTGTGCAACACCACAGTGGGGAGTGCACTAATGGGCAGGTAATCCGAATGATCTCATTCAATTGTCCCATGGATTGTGTCCATTAGGATGATATGCACCTAGCACAATGGACCCTATATAGTCGTGCATATGGCACTATTTTCACTGTGGACACCATATAGCCCAGGAGAAGCAGGTAGTCTCAAGCCATTGATGTTTGTTGCCACATGTGGGTGACTAGGTTGACTAGTCGGTCCATACGGTCCGGTGGTAGAAAGGCCTTGGATAGCTGAGTGTCGAGCACTGCTCCAATAAATTCCAACCATTGAGTTGGGGTTAGTTGAGTCTTTTGGAAATTTCTTACGAATCCCAGGTGTTGTAGCAATGTTACGGTGGTCTGGTGTGAAGAGCAGAGGTCTTCTGGAGAGTCTGCCTTCACCAACCAGTCGTCCAAGTAGGGGAAGACAAAAATGCCCCTGCTTTGCAGGTGTGCTGCTACCACTGACATGCATTTTGTGAAAACTCTGGGAGCCAATGCCAGGCCAAAGGGGAGGACTCGGTACTGGTAATGAGCCCCCTGAAAAGTGAAGCGGAAATATCTTCTCTGTCCTGGATGTACATGCGTTTTTTAGATCTAGGGAACATAGCCAGTCTTGTTCCTGCAGATAGGGTAGGAGAGTTCCCAGGGAGATCATCTGGAACTTTTCCTTTACCAAGAATTTGTTGAAATTTTGGAGGTCAAGAATAGGCCTGTAACTTCCTGACTTCTTTGGGATGAAGAAGCAAGCAGAGTAGAAGCCCTTGTGTAATTCTTGTTGTGGATCCTCCTCTATGGCCTCTTGGGTGAGGAGGTTGGAGATTTCCTCCTTGAGCAGGGCCCTGAGGGCGGGATGGAGAGGATATTCGTCTTTGAAGTGAGGCGGAGGAGGTTGTTTAGTTTAAATGATAACCCTTTCTGATGATGTTTAGGGTCCACTGCTCTGAGATGATTGCCTGCCAGTGATTGGTAAAGGAGGAAAGTCGACCTGATATTTTTAATTGATTGGGCACCTGCAGAGTCAAGATAGAGTAGTTACTCACCTGTATCAGGTGTTCTCCAGGAGCAGCAGGAATCAGTCCTCACATATGAGTGACGTCGGCGCCGACGGAGCCCTCATGCGGAGCATTTCCCCAGCTTTCAAAGAAAGCCTTTGAGAATTGCAGCGCGCATGCGCGGTCCCCTTCCCGCCCAAGGGTGCCATCTTGCTCAGTCTGACGACATAGCTTAAAAGACAGCAAAAAATTAGCAAAATAAATCATATGACTGCAACTCCAAGGGGAGGAGGGTGGGCTGTGAAGACTGATTCCTGCTGCTCCTGGAGAACACCTGTTACAGGTGAGTAACTACTCTTTCTCCAGGACCAAGCAGGAAGTCAGTCCTCACAAATGGGACTCCCAATCTTAAGGCTACCGGAGACCTCAAGCCGAAAAAATGAGCTCCCTCTAGCTCGTCAGTACGTAAGGAAGGAATCTTCTCTCAGAACGCCCCCGACCGGTAGCCCAACACCAAGGCCGGAGGGTAGGAGTTGCCTAAACCCCAAAGAGTTTATGGAGTACTGCCTGTCCGAAAGCACTGTCCCTGCGGGACTCCCTCTCAAGGCAGTAATGGTCTTCAAGCCAGACTTTTGCAGCCCAAGTAGCGGCCCAGCAGATGTCTGCCAACGGAACAGAGCGGAGATGAGCCACTGACGCAGCCTTCGCCCTGACACGATGAGCCGTGACTCGACCCTCCAACGAGAGGCCAGCTGCCCCATAAGCCCAGGCGATACAGTCAGCGACCCATATGGACAAGGTACGCTTGGAGACAGGTAGCCCCAACCTATTGGGGTCAAAAGAAACGAAGAGCTGAACAGCCCTTCGATGCTCCCGCGTACGGTCAAGGTAGAAGGACAACGCCCTCCTACAGTCCAGGGTATGCAGGACCATCTCAGCCCGGCTGGCATGCGGCCTGGGAAAGAAGGTCGGAAGAACCACCTCCTGATTGAGGTGAAAAGGGGAGACAACCTTAGGGAGAAACTTCGGGTGAGTCCGTAAGACTACCCTATTCATGTAGAACCTAGAGTAAGGGGGATCAGACACTAGTGTCTGCAGTTCACTCACTCGACTAGCAGAGGTAAGAGCTACCAAAAAAGGTTTTCCAGGAGAGAAAACGGAGAGGGCAGGTAGCCATAGGTTCAAAGGGCGAACAAGTAATCCGCTGTAAGACCACATTCAGATCCCACTCAGGGGCTGGTGGACGCAAAGGAGGCTTAAGCAGAAGGAGGTCTCAGAGAAAACGAGCCACCAAAGGGTGGTTCGAAAGAGGCCTGCCGTCCACCGGCGAGTGGTGCGCTGAGAGAGCACTGAGGTGAACCCTGACAGAGTTGGACTTAAGGCCTAGATTGGAGAGGTAAAGCAAATATTGCAATACTACCACTACCAAGCACGAGAAGGGATTCTCGCTGTGCTGAGCACACCATGCGGAGAATCTACGCCACTTAAGAGCATAGGATTTCCTGGTGGATTGCCGCCTGGAGGCTAAGACTACATCTTCCACCTCTCTAGGCAGGAGTAGGGGAGCCAGGACTACCCTTTCAGCAGCCAGGCCATCAGATGAAGGGACTGGAGGTTGGGGTGCAAGAGAGACCCCTGGTCCTGAGACAGGAGATCGTGTTGAATTCCCAGAGGCAGGGGAGTGTCCACCGCCAGTTGCAACAGGAGTGGGAACCACGGCTGCCTCGGCCACCTGGGGGCTATCAGAATCATTGAGGCCCTGTCCTTGAGGACCTTGAACAGTGTTCGAGACACTAGTGGCGTGGGAGGAAACGTATATAGTAGGTCCTGGGACCACGGAATCAGAAAGGCATCCGCTGCTACTCAGAGGATGCAGTTGTCTGGAACAGAATCTTGGGAGTTGCCGGTTCAGAGGGCTGGCGAAGAGATCCATGGTGGGGAGGCCCCACCTGAGAAAGATCTGCTGAACCACCAATGGATTCAATCTCCATTCGTGTGGTTGCAGGATCCTGCTCAGTCTGTCCGCCAGGTAATTTTCTTGACCGGGGAGGTAGACAGCCTTGAGGAGGATTCCGTGATTGACGGCCCAAGAGCACAGCCGTTGTGCCTCATGACAGAGAAGGAAGGAGCCTGTGCCTCCCTGTTTGTTCACGTAGAACATGGCAACTTGATTATCCGTCTGGACCAGTACAGACTGGTGAGACGTGAGGTGGGAGAAGGCTCTCAGAGCTAGGCGTATTGCCCGTAGCTCCAGGAAGTTTATCTGCTGAGCAGCCTCCCAAGGAGTCCAGAGACCCTGAGTACATGCCCCTTGGCAATGTGCTCCCCAACCTAGAAGAGAAGCATCTGTCGTCAGCACTCGAGAATGCGGAGGGGATTGAAAATCCACTCCGAGTACCAGATTCGGAAGATGAAGCCACCACTGTAGAGAGGAGACGAGCAGGGTGGATACTCTCA
This sequence comes from Ichthyophis bannanicus, assembly GCA_033557465.1. Taxonomy (NCBI): domain Eukaryota; kingdom Metazoa; phylum Chordata; class Amphibia; order Gymnophiona; family Ichthyophiidae; genus Ichthyophis; species Ichthyophis bannanicus. The sequence continues at coordinate 45,840,304 of CM066040.1, forward strand.
CCGAGTCTGCAAGGCTCCCTGTGGCCTGATGCCACTGAGTTCGAAGGCTCCACTGAGCAGGCCGCATGTGCAGGCGGGCATTGGGGGTGACATGAACCGTGGAAGCCATATGGCCAAGAAGTCTCAGGAATTGCCTGGCGGAGACCAGGGAATTGCTGTGAAACTGCCTGGCTACATCCATCAACCGGAGGGCCCTGTCCACTGGCAGAAAAGCCCTCGCCTGAAGAGTGTCTAGCCTTGCTCCTATGAATTCCAAGTTCTGGGACGGGAGCAAAGTGGACTTTGCGAAGTTTATGACAAACCCCAAGTGCTGAAGCAGAGCCACAGTGTGAAGGGTGGCTTGACTGGCCTCATGGGAAGACTGGCCCCTTATGAGCCAGTCGTCCAGGTATGGAAACACAAAAAGACCTTGAAGCCTCAGGTAGGCCGCCACCACCGCCAGGCACTTGGTGAACACCCTGGGAGCGGAGGATAGGCCAAAGGGAAGTACTCTGTACTGGTAGTGGTTTCCACCCACGACAAATCTGAGATACTGTCTGTGGTCTGGATGAATAAGGATGTGAGTATAAGCATCCTTTAGATCTAAGGAGCATAGCCAATCTCCCTGCTGGAGGTAGGGCAGCAGGATTCCAAGGGTAAGCATCTTGAACTTTTCCCTCTCCAGGAACTTGAGGTTGCGCAAGTCTAGGATGGGTCTGAGGCCTCCTGTTCTTTTTGGTACCAGAAAGTACCTGGAATAAAAGCCGTGACCTCTCAGGTGGTGGGGCACCGCTTCCACAGCCTGTTCCTTTAGCAGACTTGCTAACTCCTGAACGAGTAGGTCCCTGTGCAGAGGGTGTCTTGGAGGCTCCCCTGGAAAATAGGAGGGAGGTACCTGGTGAAAATGGAGAAGATAGCCCTTTTGGACTATATGGAGCACCCAGGTATCTGATGTGACGGCTGACTACCTGTGGGCAAAGTGGGCCAGCCGGCCTCCTGTGCTGATGTGAGCCAGCTGAGGAGAAGAGAAAAAATAGGGAAATCAACTTTTTCCTCAGGGAAAAACGAACTATGTCCGTCGGGCTCCGCGGAAAAAAGAAGACTGAGCAAGATGGCACCCTTGGGCGGGAAGGGGACCGTGCATGCGCGCTGCAATTCCCAAAGGCTTTCTTTGAAAGCTGGGGAAATGCTCCGCACGAGGGCTCTGTCGGCACCGACGTCACCCATATGTGAGGACTGACTTCCTGCTTGGTCCTGGAGAAGACCATGTTCCCCCCAAGACAGAATCAAAAACTGGGAGTAACTTGTGTTTGAGCTGTTGGCTGCTGTTTGGTAGTTCTGGGCTTCTTAGCCTGTTTGGTCCCCTGCTGTTTGCCCTGCTGTTGGAAAGGGTGCTCTGAGTAAGAAAAATAGAGTCTCCTCTTTTTAGGGTTGAAGGACTTTTTTGCTGCTGGCCTCTTCATTGAGGGGTTAGCAGTCTTCTTGGAGAGCCTCTTTAGGGTAATGTCATCCATTTCAAGCTCTCTAATTCTTACCAAACAGATTTTCCCCAGCTTGTCCTGGACCTACTGTTCAAGGTCCGAGGCCTGTAACCATGCCAGCCTTCTAGCACCGATGGCAACAACAGATGTTCTGCTGGTAGATTCAAAAGGATGTGTGTTAAATTTGGAGACATTCTGATTGTTCGAGGACAGTTTCAAAAGCTGGCTTTTTGCCATCTGAGATGAATGGTAGGGAAGGCCTCCCAATCCTTAATCGCTTTTAGAAACATTCCCATATATAAAGTATAGGAGTTGATCCTACTTGCCAGCATGGAGGCTTGGAAGGACCGTCGGGCAAAAGCATCGAGGTTCCTTGATTCTCTACCAGGAGGTATCGATGCATGTGTTTTGCCACTCTTGATGTGTCGCATCGTTGACTCGACCACCATTGAGTGCTGTGGTAGTTGCAGTTTTTGAAAACCTGGGGCCTACGGTACCTTAGGTTGTGAAGGATCTTGTATACTGGTAAGATTGTTGCTTCCTTTAGTGCTGTGGGGTATTGAAGAATTTCCAATTCCTACACTTGAGGTTCTGGTTCCGCCACTGCTGGTATAGGAAGCCCTGCCACCATGTCTCGAATAAATTCTTGGACAGATATATCTTCCAGTGGAGATTTGCGGCGGGAGGTGGTGGCAGTCTGTGACTATTCCGATAATGATGCGAAATCCAGGAGATCCTCCGAGTCAAGGGATCAATAATCTGAGTCAGATGCATCAGACTCTGAGCTCGGAGAAAGCTGTAGGTGCCGATGACCGTGTGAATGGTGCTGTCTGTGCCGGTCATGCTCTATGTCCTCACAATGCTGAGTAGTCAGCAGCATTGATTGTGGCACTGCTGATGGTGCATCGAGGGTCGATGCTGGTAGAGGAGCAGTATAGGTTTGAAGTGGTAGTACCGGTAACGATGCCAATGCTGGTGCCGATACTACCTCTGGTGTCTGTATGGATGTTGATGCCGACCCTAGCGGTGCCAGAGTCCGCTAATGTCTTCTCAAAGGATAGCATGCGCTAATCCAATGAGATTGCTGGTGTCTGGCCTGAGAAGGGAACGAGGCTTGCAGCCACCGTACCAGAACACAGCACCGGGGGCTCTGCTGAGGTCGGTGCCTCGGAGGCCTCCCGGTCCCCCACCGAGGCTTTGGAGGACAAGTCCTCCCGCCGGGGGCGTATGGTCTTATGTACAGCTTCAGAGGTGGCTTCAGGGAGTGTCTGTGTTTAGAACAAGACTTGTCCCTCGATCCTCTCAGTGCCTCTCTGGATTCCTTCGATGAAGCTCCACACTCTTATTGATCACAAGGGGATCTTGAAGTTTTCTTCTTCTTGGAGTTTGAACTGTGCTTCGAGGTTTTAGATATCTTGGAAGCTGATGATCGAGAGGATGTCGATGCCAGTGAAACAGAGTCCGATAGAAAAAGTACAGTGTTTTTTCTGGTCAGGTTTCTTAAACCTCTTAGTTGTCTGATTACAGAGAGTACAAGAGTTTGGGTCGTGGTCGGGACAGAGGCATTTCAGGCACCAGTCATGTGTGTCCGTGACAGAAAGAGTGCAGGTACACTTGGGTGCATTCTTTAAAGCCAGAAGGGTGTTTCTCCATGATAGAGGGAATAGGCCTGAGGCCTATGTGGGACCTAGACCCTCGAAGAAAAAAAATTTAAATTAAAATACAAAAAAGAATGAAAAATTAGAAAAATTATGGTACCAGAATTGGGGGCAATGCCAGTAAGGAGACAGGAAGGCAGAAGCGCGATTCTGAAGAAAAAGATTTCTGCGGCAACAGGAAAAGTGGGATACTGATCCTGCTGGCTCCGCGGAAAAAGACAAACTGAGGAGAGGGAGTCAGAAGAGCGGGAAGGCAGTTACGCAGGCGCAGTGGAGTACTCCCAAAGGCTTTCCTATAGGATGCTGGGGAGCATTCCCACACGGGCTCCGTCGATGCCGACATCACCCATATGTGAAGACTACATTTCTACTTGTTCCTGGAGATGTACTTAATGCCTACCATTTAAATTAGTACTAAACCACTCCAACAAAAATGACCCTGAACAAACATAACAGGTACGTGTATCCATCTTTTCATTCCATCATAAATCCATGCATCTACTAACGGAAAAAAAAATCCCACTGGTCCAACCCAAGTAACTAATTGTGAAATATTAACATTTTAACACTGCAGCTGAGAGGTCCAGCAAGCTGACCAATGGGATGAAGAATCTGCAACTATTTGCCCAAACTTCAGTTGTCAACTGCATGGTACTTTGAGTGATATGACATATGCAGTAATGATTCTTAGCCAGCTCTCATCTCAATTATGCTTTGCTTAAAATATATCCACTGGATAAATAGCCAAAGGCAGCAACTTTCTTAGCCATACTCTACCACCAATGCTGACCCAAAAATACAGTGCTTATCCTGAATTTGCAAATGCTTCGGGATTTTATAATTTTTAAAAATCCTCTCACCCATTCATTCTATCCCAGCCATCACAGCAACAAGGCTACAGATCAGAGTGCTTAATGAAATCCAGCACACATGCAAATTTGGGTCTATTCCTGTGGTATCATTATGAAGGACAAAATGCCCCTCTCGAGGAAAGGGATAGCATGGCTGTAAATGCTCCTGAATTGCATTACTACAACTTTATAACCGGTGCTATCATGCCACAAACAAACCAACATTCTGACTAACAGATTCATACAGAATAGTTTGTCTTTAAAGAATGGCTTACTCATACAATGTCCTCCATATCTATAACAAGCATAAAGACAACAAAATAAGGACTACCACCCTCCTTTCAAGACTAATCTACTGAAAAAGCAGCAGAATAAAATGTGATAAAAAGAAGAAAACGGAGGTGTGAAACCTGGCAGCTGAAGTTCAATATGTGTGCAAAACCTTGACCTCATGACAACTGAATTTCATCATTTGTGTACTCTTATCTACAAGGAAGAGTACTAATTTTATAGCAATGTTTTTAGACTTATTACAAATATTTTCAAAAAATGCCAACAGTGCAGTAAGCGTATAGTGGGTCTTGACAGCATTGTACTACTACTACTACTACTAAGCATTTATATAGCGCTACCAGGCGCACGCAGCGCTGTACAGAGAGAAAACACTCAAGAGACAGTCCCTGCTCAAAATAATGTAGTAAAGTAATGCTTAGACTCAGACAAATGGACACTTATACCTGTAGTCTCTACCTCCTGCTGTACCTCTTCACTGATATTAGGAGGGCTACTGGTCCTTTCAGTCTCTTTTTGAGGTGGCTCTTCAGGCTCCTTTTCAGGCTGGATAGGTTCCACTAGCTCTGGTTTTACCTCCTCTCTCTCTTTCATGGGCTCTGGGAGTGGTTTTTCCACACGGGCAAACTTTTCATTGAGTTGTTTCAGCTTCTCTGCACAGGCAGCTTTCCTTTGCTCCTCCATTTTGCGCTCTTCCTCCTCACGACGCTTGCGGGCTCGCTCTATTGCTGCTGAAACCTCTGACTGCTGTCGTCTCCTCTGCTTCCAGATTTCATCTTCATCAGGTTTTGGAGAGAAGGGAATCTGCCTTCCAAAACCTGCTGGGCGAATTGGGGGTGGGTGCTGGAGAAAAGGAAAGAAGATGAAGACGTCTAAATTGCAGGCTACAGGGTGGGTTAAAGGAGGTGCTGTACCCCATAAGACGTGACAGAAAAGAAAATCATCAAAAGCAAACAGAAAGAGTAATTTGATGGTCAAAATATGGAACTATGAGATGTTGGTATATGTTATGTTCTATAATGTCAACTGCACTGACAGTATATTAGTTTTAAATATATAAACTACTGCTGGGCCACAAGTATAGCTTTCGTCAACCACTTACCAACCATGTGCAAGTTATTTTTTTGTGCATCAACACAGTCCCAACACCTAATTGGAAGGTATATACGGACAAAACTAGCATTGGTAAAGTGCACCTCTCCATCAAATTTTTTAACCTTCTTAGCCAAAGCAACTAAATAAAAATTGAAAAGAACTGGGAAACAAGAGAGACCCCCCAGAGGCACACCATAGCCCAGTGAACCGAAATAGAAATGATATTCCTCCCAACAAACTGATGATCTAATAAATAGTTCCTAAGCATCTTATAAAGGCAGGCTTGAAAATCCCACCTCCCAAAACCACCAAACAAAAAGCCAGGATCTACAATATCAAAAGTGGTGGTTTTTTTTTAAATCTAGCTACACTTGTATGGCACCATAACCTCATCTGCATTAACTTTAATTCCATCCAACACAGCAACAGGTACAGTTTAGGTACTACAACTGCACCAATAATCATACTGAGCCTGAATATATAAAGCATACATAACTACAAGCACACATCATAACCACACCCCTCCCTTCCCCACACACCAGAACACATGCACTCATACCCCCCTACTTCCCCCAGGAGTACACACACACAATACAATGTGCATTCAAATGCACGATCTGTCAAAAACAAAACCCCAGTCATCCACGACCTCATCCACACAATGAACCTTGACCTGCTCTATATAATACCGTACTCATGAACCATTGCTCAAGAACTCACAAAAAAGGTGGAGGGGTTATCAAAGGTGGAGGGGTCATCAAGATCTGACCTCCACCTCTGCCACCAATCCGCAGAAAGCTCAGAGGGCCTGGAATTCCTCTCTGTATCCAAAACACTCTTAACAATTTCACTCGTATACAGATCTCCATCCACCACCTCCTTTGACTTCTCAGCTCTACTCCAAAAAGTATGTGAAAATTCCAGATGAAACAAGGATCACATCATACTGGGAGACTTTAACCTCAACTTTGTGCAAACGAAACAAGCAGCAGCCTTTCATTGATGCCGTGACCACAATGAACTTCTCTCAAATTATAACTCAACCCACCCACAACAAAGGAAACACTCTGGACCTCATTTTCATCAACAATAACCCCCACAACATCAACCCATCGCTAACCACCAAAAACCTCTCAGTCCCGTGGTCAGACCACGATATGATTACCTTTCCCCTCCGAATACCAACAATCCTAACCCAACACCCCCCCCCCCCCCACAGCAAGATGATTCAAGAATTTCAACAAAAGTTTCCACCGAACTGGAAAATCTGGACACCTTCCTCTCAGCTTGGAATAGCACAACTGCCCAAAGCAGCAACTGCACCTGACCCAGGACGCACAAAAAACACCAAACACCCTAAGATACCCTGGTACACTGCAAAGTTCCGTGAGTACAAAAGGAAGCTCTGCATACAGTGTTGGCAGAAAACAAACCTCACCAGACCGTGATAACTATATAACTTGCATGACTGAATACTGCATCAAAACGGATAAGTGCAAACTCCAAACTGATAAAGACCTCCCTTAACTGCCCAAGAGAACTCTTCAGCATGGTCAAGGACTTCACTGATTAAACCTCCCCCACCCCCCCCCCCCCCCACGACTCCCACAGCACCCTCATCTCACCAACTTGCTTCCTTCTACTCATCCCGCCACCAACAGCCTCATTCACACACCCCTTTCTCAGTATCCACAAGTACACACATCCCACCCTAGTCAAACTTCAAAACCATAAGCAACACTACAACAGAGTCCATCATAAAAAAACTCAATACAACCACATCCTCCCTAGATCCCTGCCCCATTAACTGGATAAAACTCACAATCAAACTCTCACCTCTATCAAAACTCACACAGACCTCCCTTGATCAAGGGTATATGCTCGACTGCCTAAAACTCTTCTATACGCTCCATTCTCAAAAGCAACACCTGGATCCCCTCAGCTTACAGACCAATCACTAGTCCTCCCTTCATCGTCAAGGTTATCGAGACAACCATACAGCAACTACAAGACCACCTGGACAAACATAACATACTGGATGACCAACACCACGATTTCCGCCCCCACCACGCAGTAGAATGCTACTGACCTCCCTAACCAATAAACTCAAAGAATCCAAAAATCAAACTCTAGAGTCATCCTCCTATTTCTAGACATCTCAGCAGCTTTCGATACCATTAATCATCAAATACTCATACAGGTAACAAGGAGTCCTACAAGGATCCACACTCTCTGCACTGCTATTTAACATCTACATGCAACCACTGTGTGAAACACTCCGATCTCACAACGTCTCCGTCCACATATACGCTGATGACATGTTATACACACCCTTCAATACCAACCACCCCTCACTCAAACTCCTCTAGCAGTGCTTCACAGATGTATGCAGATGGCTCGAACGAAATCACCTCTCCATTAACCTGAATAAAATTGAAGCTCTATTCGTCACCAAGGACAGCTCATTCACTCCATCATTACACTCAATAACTTTGAAATAAAAGTCACGAACAAAGTCAATTACCTTGGAATCACCCTAGAACGGCTGCTAACCTTCAAACCACAAATCGCCAAGACAACAAAAACTGTCTAGTTCATAATACAGATGCAATGCCTCTGCCCGCTACTGGAAAATCCACACTCCACCCTTTACAAACAGCCCTGCACACCACTGCCTACACAATCCAGGGGGCTTCCAGAACAGACCACATCTCACCCATCCTAAAAACACCTTCACTGGCTCCCTCTACAAACCAGAATCTTGTACAAGACTACACTCCTCACATTTAAAAACCATCAACCACCTATCCTCCATACACCCACAAACGTTACTCCACTCCCACACCTCAATCCGACCCACAAGAAAGTCCACTGCAAACACCCTCACAATACCACCTGAAAAAACAAAAGCAATCAACAAGCCTGCCAGAGATCCTTCAAATTATATACCCCTCCCTCTTAGAATTCCCTCCCTGATAACCTCAGAAAATCCAGACCCCACCACATTCAGAAAGATGCTAAAAACCAACCTCTTTGCCACGTACTTCGCTGATGTAACATAACCAAACACTACTTATCCACATTGCAACCCCATCCAGTAACCACATGACTGTAAACAACCTGTACATAGCAAAGCGCTCAAAATCCATTGTACGCAGTTAAACGATTTAGTAACTTAAGTTCGAATTGCTCAAATGTACATTATTATGCGTTTCTTCCATCTGTATATAATTAAAAGTTCTCTGTACACTAGTTCAAATTGTTTATTGTAAACTGCTTTGACCCAGTGAAAAGCGGTATAAAAATCTTGCTAAATAAACAACCTCGCAATTGAGTCAATACTACCCTTTACAGCAATTTGGCCGTGAGGAGGAGACTGGAAATGGGATGACAGGATGCAACATCCCACTTACCCCCAAGGCCTTTCTTCAGAATAGAAGTAAGAGATTGCTTTAAGGCCTGAAGGACTATACCCGCCTGAAAAAGATATTCACCAATTCAGTCAGAAATAAGTTTACCTCAAACCTAACTGCTTAATTACCTTAGCTGAAGTATCATCTCAACTTTTCAATGATGGATCATAGACTATGAAAATTTGCATATTTCTATAGAAAGCACATGATGAAAAGATGATCATACCAATTCAGTCACCTTGCTTTCTGCGGCCCCAATCGACTGTATCAGATTCAATAACCCCCACCCCAATTCATCTAAAATCTCCTTCAGATTGTAATAAGGATCAAAATTTTAGAAGTGTGCAATGAACATGACCACATAACATTAGATAAATTTATACTATTTGCTAGTTTCTAGGAGTAGTGCAGTGGTTAGAGCCTGGTGACCAAGAAACCAGAGTTCAATTCCCACTGGTAATCTACTTACAGTCACACCTTGCCAAGAAAACCCAGTGGCTGCTGAGTCACCAGCAGTCAGCATTGATTCAATGGCACACACTGCTTGCATTTGCTACTCTAGCAGAATGGCCGATTACTCATCACATGGTGGTTTCCCCAAAGGGTTAGTTTTACACAAACTGCTCTTAAGCAGGTTGTGTTCTTGTGTTTCAGTTTTCATTTGAAAACAAACCTGTGTCTCAAGCTGGGAAGGTTTGTTATGGGGAGCTTTCATCGAGGCTGGCTGAGAAAGGGCCAGGGTAGAGGGACCCTCGCTCCGTTTACCGATGGAACGTTCATCTGTTTCCTTATGGCTTTCAGAACTTTCAGAAGCTCGTGAATGCATCTGCTCGGATTTAGCGATCCTGTCATCCCTGTAAAGAATCCAGCACAGGAGAGGAGCTAAGTAACCTTAAAGCCTGCTCCCTTACAATAGAAAGCCTTAACATTAGCAGAAACATCTTAAAAGTGAAGGCCAAAAGTCATTCTTGTTCAGACAAGAACACTGAGCATTACAGACTGCATTAACTTGCCTCAGGGAAGTTTTGGAAATTGAGCTTCCATATGCCACATGCACCATATAGGTAAATCCAAAATTCAGATCCAGCAGTCTGAATCCCTACTGGCTAACACCAATATAACTAACCATAATTGTTCTTAGTGACTCTGCTTTGCTTGCTCCTGCACAGTGTGCATCTCTCTATCTAAAATGCAGATGAGCATCCTGCTATTTTGCATGTCAGTCTGGGGGTTTTTTTCAAATAAGATCCTCCCAAAGTCAAGTCAAATCAAAATTTCCCTCATGTTCAACAAATTGTGGGTCTACAATCTGCCATAATACAAATAAGATTGTGACTCAATTTTCCAGTAAAGATCATTGTTTTCAGAAACTGCTAGACTGACCAGATAAGGTGATATTTTACTTACCAGATAATGTCTTTTCCTTGGGTCTTGTAAGACCAGTTCAGACAAGTAGGTTGTGTTCCCCTTCCAGCAGATTGATGGAGACAAAGAACCAATGAAAAGCCTGGGTTTCAATGACATCACTCCTATGCCTCTATTCGCCTCAGTCACCAGAGGTCTCCTCAGCATTTGTCCCACACATATGGAACAAACAGGCAAGCCTCAACCACCTCAATTTTGGGCAATAATGCATCAACAGTCAAGAATTATGTACAGAAAAACAAAAGATTGTCAGTAGAAGATGAACCTGCAAAGTCAAGTATAGAAATCATAATGGACCCAAGGGTACCGCAGCAGAAGAACAGAGCAGATACAGCTTCAGGAGCAGGCCCTTGACCGGTGTAGCAAGACTCAAGGAAAGGCCATTAATTGGTAAGTAAAATGCCACCTTCCACATAGCCCTGCTAGATCAGTCCAGACAAGTGGGATGTACCAAAACTACAACGCCACTGGACGGGAAGAAAACACAGCAGTTCACAAAATCCTTGAGCCAAGGCAGTCTCCGCCCACGCGTGGACATTCAAGCAGTAATGCTCGACAAAAGTGGAAAGTGATGCCCACGTTTCTGCCCGAAAAATGTTTACAGGAGCTACCAAGCTCCGCTCCGCCACAGAGGACGCTTGTGCTCTGGTAGAATGGGCACGCAAACCCTCCAGAACTAGCCGGTTCCACACCAGATATGCAGAGACGATGGCCTTCTCAATCCAGCATCCCAAAAGCAACATAGCCACCGCATCATCCTTGCGCGGACCAGCAAACACCACAAAAAAAAATGTTTGGACTTACAAAAGAAATTCGTAGCCTCCAAGTACCAGAGAAGCGCACTCCTGACATCCACAAGGTGGACATCCATATTCTTCCCCCTAGTTCACATGAAAGGGAGAAGGCACCTTAGGCAAGAAGGAAGGCACAGGCCAAATGGAAACAGCCTCCTTTGAAAAGACAGATAAGGATCTTGGCAAGACAGTCTGCAGCTCAGAAATCCACCTTGTGGAACAAACTGCAACCAAGACAACCATCTTGAGCATCAAATCTTTTGCTGCCACCAAGGCCCTGAGCACCTAGGAAGGGATCACAGACTGGAGTGGAGTATGCAGACACCGAAGCCCCTGGAGAAAGCACGAGATGTCCGTGAGTAAGGCTAGAGGCTCACCAGCCACCGAACCTTGGAAACAGGCCAACTGAACTTTCAGGGAGATAAGGGAAAGGACCTTCGCTAGGCCATCCTGTAGACAGGCCAATAGAGATGGCACCATTGCTAAAAGAGGCACCAGATCCATACTTATGCTAGCTTGGTAGACCTCCTCCAGGCTCAAAACAGAGACCACCGCTGGAGAGAAGTTCTTACACGCAGCCGTTTCCTTTCAAGAGCCAAAGCCATAAGTAAGAAGGGAACCAGGTCCTCCAGGATGATCAGTCCCTGCCACAACAGGCCCCAAGATGGAAGCAAATGAAGAGGAGGTGCCTGCAGGAGCCGCTTCAATCTCCAAGCCTCTCCTCAGCCAATCAGGCGCCACCAGAACAATCTTGCCTGGGTAGCAGTGCATACGCTGAATCACACGCCCCACCAGGGGTTAGGGAGGAACCACATACTGAAGATACTGACTTGGTCAAAGCTGGGTCAGGGCACCGGCAACCTCAGACCCCATCTCTGTGTGGCAACTAAAGAAGTGGTAAACTCTGGCACTGAAGTGGGTCACCATCAGATCCATTTTGGGGCGACCCCAGCAGTGCAGAACTAAAAATGCCTCTTAACTCACTCTTCAGGGTCCAGAGAATGCTGGCTGAGGAAGTTCACTTCCACATTCTCTAACCCGGCAATGTGCTGAACCAACAAGGCTCAGAGGTTATTCTCCAACCAGGAAAACAAGAGAGCCATCCTGAGAGCTACCATGGCACTCCCTTATGCCACCTTGCCGACAGACATAAGCCATCACCAATACATTGCTCGAAAAAAGTAATTGCACAGCCCTCAATCAGGAGCCGGAAATGCAGAAGAGCCAACCTGATGGTCCTTGCCTCCAGATGGTTTATGGACCACACTGCTTCCCTGCGGTGCAACAGCCCTGGACCGTATGGGTCTTAGCAACAGGCTCCACCACCCAAGAATGGCATCATTAGGAGGCTCTGAGAGAAATCGTCCAGTGGCATGCCCTTCCTCAGATGACAGGGCAGCTGCCACCACCACAGGCTGGACTTCACCATCAGTGGGAGCAGGAATCTGCACTTGAACTCCTGAGAACTCAAGAGTTGAAGATAAATCCCAAACTCTAAGAGCCTGCTGTGCACAGAACACAGCCAGGCAATCCAATCTTTTGACTTTCTCTTCGGACAGGAAACTCTGCCCATTCGAGTGTCAAAATGTGCTTCCAGAAACTCCAGGTACTGGGAAGGACACAGCTGGCTCTTTCCCCGATTGAACACCCAGTCAAGGCTTTCTAAGACGACCACCACTCAGGATGCCTCCCGAGATGCTTTTGAAAGAAAACAGACCCAGATGAGCCAGTTGTCCCTTGCCACAGCAGATGCCACCACCATAACCTTGGAGAACATCTTCAGGGCTGTGGATAGCCCGAAAGGGAGGGCAGCGGACTGATAGTGAGAGCCAAGCACAGCAACATACAGATACTCTGCTGATCTGCCCGGAATTTTGTCTTCACATATGGGCGACGTCCGTACCAACTGAGCCCACGTGGGAATGCTCCTCAGCATCCAATAGGAAAGATTTTGGGAGCATCCCACTGCGCCTGCGTTGCTGCCTTCCCACCTTCCTAACTCTCCCTCCTTAATTTAGTTTGTAGCTGAGAGAAGAGAAAGAAAACCTACAATTCCTAGGGGAGGAGAGTGGGTTGTGAAGACTAAATTCCTGCTGTTCCCGGAGATCACCTGTTACAGGTGAGTAACTACGCTATCTCCAGGAACAAGCAGGAATGTAATCTTCACATATGGGACCCTAGCTCCCAGATGCCAGAGAGAATGACCTCAGAAATGGTAGATTTCCCTCAGGGCAAAGATGAAGAGGCTATGGATCCATCATGGATGTCTGATATATTTAGATTCCAGGATAGAGGGTAGGAGTTGCCCTAAGTCTGAAAGAGGTGCTGAAGCACAGCCTGACCAAAGATGGCATCACAGCGGGAGTCCTTGTCCAGACAGTAGTGAGCAGCAAAGGTATGTACTGAAGATCAAGTTGCTGCTTTACAGATTTTGTCAATGGCGACAGAGCATAGATTTGCCATCGAGGTAGCCATGGCACGAACATTATGGGCAGTAACATGACCCTCAAGGGATAGTCCTGCATTATCATAAGCAAATGAGATGCAATCTGTTATCCATTTAGAAAGAGTATGTTTGGATACTGGCAACCCTAAGTGACTGGGATCAAAGGAGATGAATAACAGAGCCTTTACAGTGTTCAGCTGTCCTTTGAAGATGACTGCAAACAGGCTTTGGCATTCTAAGGGTTGCCTCTGCCCTAGACGAATGTGGTCCAGGAAAAAAAAGACATGAAGGTAAACTGAGTGGAGGAGTGGCCTAGTGGTTGGGGCAAGGTACTTCAGGCCGGAAGGTCGGGGGTTCAAATCCCTCTAGAGGACAGCAACCTTGGGCCGGAAGGACTGGGGCTTCTAGTCCCACAGGTGCTCCTTGTGGTCTTGGGCAAGCCACTTAACCCTCCATAGCCCATGTTCCCTGTAAAATAGTTATCTCCAAGTTATAATGCCCTGTTCAATGTAATTTCAGCTTGCTCACTGTAAACCGCACTGATGCAGAATAGTGAGGTATATAAGAGAATGTAAATAAATAAATAAATGAATAAATTTAAATGAAAAGGAGACACCACCTTTGGCATAAAATGGGGATGAGTTCTTAGGACAACCTTGTCATGGTGAAATCATGTGTAAGGTGGGTTTGCCACCAAGGCTTGAAGCTCACTAATGCATCTAGCTGAAGTGAGTGCAATAAGGAAGGACTAGAAAGGGGGGCTGTTACTTCTGGAGAGAAATCTGAAATTGTGAGTATATACTTCTGGGAATTTTTCTGAAAGGAATTCTTTTCTTTTAAAGCTAATTAATCTGTGAACCCACTATTCTTTGTTAAATCAGTCAGGGCCTAGTAGCAACAGTTTAAGATTCAATTTAAAACACAGAAGAGAACTTTCTGGTTACCTTTCATACCCAGTAGAGAGCTGTAGTTTAAATTTCATAGTCACTCAGGGCCTAGCATCAGCAAAGTACTTTTAGTTTCAAATTAAAACACAGAAGAGAGCTTTCTGGTTAACTTTAGAATTAAGCAGAGAGCTTGTAGAGCGTAGTTACTCACCTGTAACAGGTGTTCTCCAGGAGCTGCAGGAATCAGTCCTCACTTATGGGTGACGTCGGCGCCGACGGAGCCCTCGCGGAGCAATTTTCCCCAGCTTTCAAAGAAAGCCTTTGGGAATTGCAGCGCGCATGCGCGGTCCTCTTCCCGCCCGAGGGTGCCATCTTAGCCAGTCAGATGACATAGCTAAAAAAGACAGCATAAAAATATTTGCAAAAACATAAGCAGACGATTGCAACTCCAAGGGGAGGAGGGAGGGTAGTGAGGACTGATTCCTGCTGCTCCTGGAGAACACCTGTTACAGGTGAGTAACTACGCTTTCTCCAGGACCAAGCAGGAAGTCAGTCCTCACTTATGGGACTCCCAAGCTCAAGGCTACCGGAGACCCTAAGCACAAAATGAGCTCCCTCTAGCTCAGCAGCACAGCAGGAAAGAATCTTCGCTGAATTATTACCCACCGGTAGCCCACATCCGGGATGGAGGGTAGGAGTTGCTCAGACCTCAAAGAGATTACGGAGGACTGCCTGTCCGAAAGCACTGTCCCTGCGGGACTCCCTCTCGAGACAGTAATGGACCGCAAAAGTCTGGCTCGAAGACCAAGTAGCGGCCCGGCAGATGTCTGCCAGCGGAACAGAGCGGAGGTACGCCACTGACGTAGCCTTTGCCCGAACGCAATGAGCCGTGACTCGACTTTCTAAGGAGAGTCCGGCTGCCCCATAAGCCCAAGAGATACAGTCCACAACCCAGATGGACAGAGTACGCTTGGAGACCGGGAGCCCCAATTTATTGGGGTCAAAAGACACAAAAAGCTGAGCAGCTTTACGGTGCTCCCGCGTACGGTCAAGGTAGAAGTTCAAAGCCCTTCTACAGTCCAGGGTATGGAGGACCGTTTCAGCTCGGCTGGAGTGTGGTCTGGGAAAGAAGGTTGGAAGTACCACCTCCTGATTGATGTGAAAAGGGGAGACCACTTTTGGAAGAAACTTGGGTGAGTCCGTAGGACTACCCTATTTTTGTAGAACCGAGTGTAAGGGGGATCAGACACGAGGGCCTGCAATTCACTTACGCGTCTAGCGGAAGTGAGGGCTATCAAGAACAGTGTTTTCCAAGACAGAAAACGGAGAGAACAGGTAGCCATAGGTTCAAAAGGCGGACAGGTGATCCGCTGCAAAACCACATTCAGGTCCCAGTCAGGCGCTGGCGGGCGCAGAGGTGGTTTAAGTAGAAGGAGACCTCGGAGAAACCTCGCTACGAGAGGGTGGCTGGAGAGAGGTCTACCGTCCACCGGTACATGATGTGCCGAAAGAGCACTGAGGTGAACTTTGACGGAGTTGGACTTAAGTCCCAGATTAGAGAGGTGTAGCAAGTACTGCAAGATCACCGACACCGGGCAGGAGAAGGGATCCTGAGACTGTTGGGTACACCAGACGGCAAAGCGACGCCATTTAAGGGCGTAGCATTTGCAGGTAGAAGGCCGTCGCGAAGCCAAGACGACCTCCTCCACCTCTGCCGGCAGGAGAAGGGGAGCAAGGACTACCCTCTCAGCAGCCAGGCCATGAGGTTGAGAGACCTGAGGTTGGGGTGTAGTAGAGACCCCTGATCCTGAGTGAGGAGATCCGGTTGTACCCCCAGAGGGAATGGATCCTCCACCGCTAATTGCAGCAGGAGCGGAAACCACGGCTGTCTGGGCCAGCGAGGGGCCACCAGGATCATGAAGGCTTTGTCTCAGAGAACCTTGAAAAGAGTCCGAGAGACTAGCGGGATGGGAGGGAAAGCGTACAGAAGGCTCCCCGACCATGAAATCAGAAAAGCGTCCGCCGCAACCCGAAGGGGGTGTGGCTGACGAGAGCAGAAGCGAGGAAGCTGCCGGTTGTGAGGACTGGCAAAGAGATCCACCGTGGGGAGGCCCCACTTTAGGAAGAGCTTCTGAACTACCAAGGGATCCAGACGCCATTCGTGCGGCTGGAGGATCCTGCTGAGTTTGTCCGCCAGGCAATTTTCTTGGCCCGGGAGATAAACTGCCTTGAGGAGGATGCCGTGACTGACGGCCCAAGAGCAGAGCTTCTGTGCCTCCCGGCAGAGGAGGAGGGAGCCCGTGCCCCCCTGCTTGTTCACGTAGAACATGGCAACCTGATTGTCCGTCTGGACAAGGACGGACTGGTGGGAAGTCAGGTGGGAGAAGGCCTTGAGAGCCAGGCGGATCGCCCTGAGCTCCAGGAAGTTGATCTGCTGAGCCGACTCCCACGTGGTCCAGAGGCCCTGAGTACGTGCCCCTTGGCAATGTGCTCCCCAGCCCAGGAGGGATGCATCCGTGGTCAGCACCCGGGTCGGCTGAGGTGACAGGAAAGGCATACCGAATATCAGGTTCGGCTGCCGAAGCCACCACCGGAGAGACGAGATCAGCGGCTCGGAGACGCGCACTAGGTCTGCTAGGCCGCCTGTGGCTTGTCGCCACTGCTGGCGGAGACACCATTGAGCAGGCCGCATATTCAGGCGGGCATTGGGGGTCACATGGACGGTGGAAGCCATATGGCCGAGTAGTCTCAGGAAGCGCCTGGCGGAGACCAGGGGCTGGCTGCGAAAGCGGTCGGCTAGGTCCATGAGCCGTTGAGCCCTGTCGAGCGGTAGGTATGCTCGCGCCTGAGGAGAGTGCAGCCTTGCGCCGATGAACTTGAGATCCTGTGAGGGGAGCAAAGTGGACTTTGCGAAGTTTATAACAAAGCCCAAGTGCTGCAGAAGAGTCACCGTGCGGCGCGTGGCGTTGGTGACCTCCCGAGCGGACGCTGCTCTGATGAGCCAGTCGTCGAGGTACGGAAAGACATAGAGGCCGTGAAGCCGGAGATGGGCCGCCACCACCGCGAGACATTTTGTGAAGACTCGCGGCGCGGAGGACAGGCCAAAGGGCAGTACTCTGTACTGGTAATGATTTCCTGCCACCACAAACCTTAGGTATTGGCGGTGGCTTGGGTGGATGAGGATGTGCGTGTAGGCATCCTTTAGATCCAAGGAGCATAGCCAATCTCCCTGCTGGAGGTAGGGCAGAAGGATTCCAAGGGTAAGCATTTTGAACTTCTCCCGCACAAGGAACTTGTTGAGGTTGCGCAAGTCCAGGATGGGTCTGAGGCCCCCTGTTCTCTTTGGTATTAGAAAATACCTGGAATAAAAGCCTTCACCTCTCAGGTGGTGTGGCACCGGTTCCACCGCCTGTTCCTGCAGAAGACCTGCCAACTCCTGAAGGAGTAATTCCCTGTGCAGAGGGGGTCGTGGAGGTTCTCCCGGAAAATAGGAGGGAGGGACCTGGTGGAAGTGGAGAAGATAGCCTTCTCGCACGACTTGAAGCACCCAGGCATCTGCGGTGATGCTGGACCAACTGTGGGCGAAGTGAACCAGCCGGCCACCGGTGCTGGGAGGAACCAGCGGGGGGGAGAGGCTATGCTTTGTGAGTCAAAAACCCCCACCCTGCTGAGCAGGGGCTGGTGGTGCAGGCTTGGGGGCTTGCTGCCTACGGGACCCGTTACCCCGTCCCTTGGCCTGCTGGCCCCGTTGGGGAGCTGCAGGGGCCTGATAAGGGGGGTATTGTTTGTAGGCAGCCGCCTTCCTCGGGTAAAAGGACTTTTTCCCCGAGCCCTTCTTTTTCTTGGAAGGGGCGGAGGTCTTCCTAGAAAGCCTGGTCCTGGTGAGAGTCTCAGTCTCAATTTGCGCAGCCTTTTCCACCATGGGCTTGCCAAAGAGGTTTTCGCCTCGGCAGGGGACATCGACCAACTTGTCCTGCACCCAGGGCTCAAGGTCTGACGACTGAAGCCAAGCCTGTCGGCGGGCACCGATGCCGGCTGCGGCCACTCGAGCCGATGCTTCAAAGCCATCATAGGCTGCCCGGGACATGAACTTTGAGCATTCCCGAATGCCAGTGGACAAGGCCAGGAACCTCCGCAAGGGTTCCTCGGACAGACCAGCGGAGAATCCGGCTAGCTCTTTAGCCAGATCCCGGAGATACATGCCCATGTATAGCTGGTAAGTCTGGACACGACATGCGAGCATAGAGCCCTGGAAACACTTCTTACCAAGGCCATCCAGGTTACGGGCCTCCCTGCCAGGAGGCACCGAGGAGTGCATCTTCTGGCTCTTAAGACGATGCATGGCCGATTCCACTACCATGGAATGGTGTGGTAGCTGTGCCTTTTGAAAGCCAGGGCTCTTGCGGACTCGATAGATAGAATCGACCCGCTTGCTCAGGACCGGCGAGGAGGCCGGACTCTCCCACATGCGGAAGAGTAGTCGTTCCAGCATAGGAGGAACCGGTACAGTAAAGTGTTCCCTCGCGGGAGAGTCATACTGGAGGGCGTCGAGCTCTTCGGCTCGAGGCTCCTCCTCGGGATCCGCAGGGAAGGCCAAAGCCTTGGCCATATCCCTAACGAAGTCCGAGAACCGGGCATCCTCCGGGGGGGGACTGCTTCCGAGGCTCGGACTCCGGTGAGTCCGAGGGGACACACCGAGTCCGGAAAGAATCAGGCGACTCTTCCTCTTCAGACTCCCAGACCGACTCCGACGAGGACTCGGTGGGGTCGGCCCGGGCAGGGCGCGGCGCCTGCCGCCCCGACGCCGAGGGAGTCGGCGTCGGCGACCTCGGTCCCGAACGGGAGGCCGAGGGTGACCTCGACCGAGGATCGACTCGAGTTCTCATCGACTCGAGGATCGGCTCGGTCTCCGGGGTCGACTTGGACGTCGACGTCCCGGCGGTCGGGGCAGCGGCGCCAGCGAGGCCAGCGAGCAGTGCCCGCTGCTGGTCCATGAAGGCAGACAGTCTGCTCTCCAAGGCCGTCAACCTGAGTCCGAGCTCAGGTGACCCAGCAGCCCCCGACTCGGGCCCCGACGGCGTCGGGCCCGACGTCGGCTGTTGCGGAGGCGAGTCCAGAAGGACCACAGGACTTACCCGAGCAGGCATCTCCGACTCCAGGCGAGGTCGCTTCGTGATGTGTCCCTTCTCCAAGGACCCGGGGCGGCTGTCGGGGCTATGCGACCTGGCCCTCGCGGAACCAGGAGCGTCCACCGACGCCGCCCTCGCGGGTTTCACCGTCCGACGATGGTCCCCGGAGGGAGAACCCCGGTCGGAGGAACTCCGGCGACGGTCCGAGCTGGAGCCTTTGGACGCGGAGGCCTCCGACGTGGTCCGGGTACGGCTGGGGTCAGCGAAGATTCTATCACGCTGATGCCGCCGACTTCTCAACGCTTTTGAGGACATTTTGCCGCAGGGCCCACAGATCAGTTCCTCATGATCCGGGCCCAGGCAGCGGAGGCAAAAGTCGTGTGTGTCAGTTAGTGACATATTTCGGTCACACTGACCACACCGCTTAAACCCACTGGCAGCCATCGGGGGAAAAAGGGCCCCTGCGAGATCAAAGGACCGGGCTGCCAGGGAAAATCGAAAACGAAAGCTGACAAAGTCAGAAAAACCGAAAAAAAGTAAGAGGACTCGTGACCGGCGTCGCGAGTCCGGGCGGGAAAAAGACTCGAACCGAAGGAAAAAGAATAAAATAATGAAGAAATATCGACTTTTTCGCGGGGACAAGACGGGGACGTCTGTAGGGCTCCGCGGAAAAAAGAAGACAGGCTAAGATGGCACCCTCGGGCGGGAAGAGGACCGCGCATGCGCGCTGCAATTCCCAAAGGCTTTCTTTGAAAGCTGGGGAAAATTGCTCCGCGAGGGCTCCGTCGGCGCCGACGTCACCCATAAGTGAGGACTGACTTCCTGCTTGGTCCTGGAGAATTTAAATTTCATAATAGGTTAGAGCCTAGCAGCAGCAAAGAGCTATAATTTAAATCAAATCAGAATATAGCTTAGCACAAAAGGCAAAACAAGATCAATTCTCCTTGAGCAGCATATAAAGTCTTCTAGAGACCTTTACAAAGAGGCCTTCTACCTAGTGGGCAAGCGACCTGTGAAGCTTTTTCAATAGGTGTTAACACCAGCTGGCAGTTCAAAAGGCCATTTTGAAAGACTCCTTCTATCCAAGCAAGGACTGTTAATTACCCAGGAAGGAGGTCACTGCTTACCTCAGCAGCACAAGCATAAATAGCTCAACCAGAGCTTTGTAATCCTCAGTCTTGAAGGACTAGAAAGGGGGGCTGTTACTTCTGGAGAGAAATCTGAAATTGTGAGTATATACTTCTGGGAATTTTTCTGAAAGGAATTTTTTTCTTTTAAAGCTAATTAATCTGTGAACCCACTATTTTTTGTTAAATCAGTCAGGGCCTAGTAGCAACAATTTAAGATTCAATTTAAAACACAGAAGAGAACTTTCTGGTTACCTTTCATACCCAGTAGAGAGCTGTAGTTTAAATTTCATAGTCACTCAGGGCCTAGCATCAGCAAAGTACTTTTAGTTTCAAATTAAAACACAGAAGAGAGCTTTCTGGTTAAATTTAGAATCCAGCAGAGAGCTTGTAGTTTAAATTTCATAGTCACTCAGGGCCTAGCATCAGCAAAGTACTTTTAGTTTCAAATTAAAACACAGAAGAGAGCTTTCTGGTTAACTTTAGAATCCAGCAGAGAGCTTGTAGTTTAAATTTCATAATAGGTTAGTGCCTAGCAGCAGCAAAGAGCTATAATTTAAATCAAATCAGAATATAGCTTACCTCAGCAGCACAGGACAGGGTACTGTGTAGCAGCCCTCTGGCAAGTCAAACGCAAGGCACTGATAAGGCAGGCAAAGAGAGAATTTGAGAAGAAGCTTGCTGCGGAAGCAAAAACACGAAATAAAGACCTTTTAAAGTACATTCGTAGCAAAAAACCTGTGAGAGAGTCAGTTGGTCCATTAGATGATAAAGGGGTTAAAGGAGCACTAAGAGGCGACAAGGCGATAGCGGAGAGACTGAATGAATTCTTTGCTTCAGTCTTTACTGAGGAAGATGTAGGGATGTTACCCATGACTGAAGTGGTATTTAAAGGTGCGGAAGAATTGAAGGAAATATCGATACATCGGGAAGATGTCTTACAACTATTAGATAAACTGAAGAGTAGCAAATCACCTGGGCCGGATGGTATACATCCAAGGGTGTTGAAAGAACTGAAATATGAGATTGCAGACCTGCTATTAGTAATCTGTGAACTATCATTAAAATCATCTCTAATACCTGAAGATTGGAGGATTGCCAATGTAACACCAATTTTTAAAAAGGGTTCCAGGGGTGATCCGGGAAGCTACAGACCTGTGAGCCTGACGTCAGTACCGGGAAAAATGGTAGAAACCATCATAAAGAATAAAATTACTCAGCATGTAGATAGTCACGACCTAATGGGAGACAGCCAACATGGCTTTAGACAAGGAAGATCTTGTCTTACTAATCTATTATGTTTTTTTGAAGGAGTGAACAGGTGGACAAAGGTGAGTCGGTTGATATTGTGTATCTGGACTTTCAGAAAGCCTTTGACAAGGTCCCTCATCAGAGACTTTTGGCAAAACTAAAGAGTCATGGGATAGGAGGCAGTGTACTATTGTGGATCAGGAACTGGTTAAAAGATAGAAAGCAGAGGGTAGGGCTAAATGGCCAATTTTCCCAATGGAGAAAGGTGAATAGTGGTGTACCCCAGGGATCTGTGCTGGGTCTGCTGCTTTTTGACATATTCATAAATGACCTGGAAAGTGGAATAACGAGTGAGGTTATCAAATTTGCAGATGACACAAAACTATTTAAAGTTGTTAAAACCCAAGAGGATTGTGAAAAATTGCAAGAGGATCTTGTTAAATTGGAAGACTGGGCATCAAAATGGCAGATGAAATTTAATGTGGACAAGTGCAAGGTTATGCACCTAGGGAAGAACAACCCAAACTATGGTTACACGATGCAAGGTTCCACATTAGGAACCACCACCCAGGAAAAAGATTTAGGCATCATTGTGGATACCATGTTAAAACCCGCGGCCCAGTGTGCAGCGGCAGCCAAGAGAGCAAATAGAATGCTAGGTATGATAAGGAAAGGAATGGAAAATAAAACAAAAGATATTATAATGCCTCTATATCGTTCCATGGTGAGACCGCACCTTGAATATTGTGTGCAATTCTGGTCGCCGTATCTTAAAAAGGATATAGCGATTTTAGAAAAGGTTCAGAGAAGAGCCACCAAAATGGTAAAGGGGATGGAAGGATGAGGCTAAAAAGGTTAGGGCTCTTTAACCTGGAAAAGAGACGGCTGAGGGGAGATATGATAGAAGTCTATAAATTAATGAACAGAGTGGAACGGGTAAACGTAGATCGATTGTTTACGTTATCAGAATATAGAAAGACTAGGGGACATGCAATGAAGCTACAGGGTAAACTATTTAAGACTAATAAAAGAAAATATTTTTTCACTCAACGTGTAATCAAACTCTGGAATTTGTTACCAGAGGATGTAGTAAAGGCTGTTAGTGTAGCTGGGTTTAAAAAAAGTTTGGACAAGTTCCTGGAGGAAATGTCCATAAACCATTATTAAGAAGTGACCGAAGATATCAATGCTTGACCCAGTACAAGCATTGTGGAACTTGTGTCTCTTGGGGAAACTGCTAGGTACATATGACCTGGATTGGCCACTGTTGGAAACGGAATACTGGGCTTGATGGACCTTGGTCTGACCCAGTATGGCATATCTTATGTAGTAGTAGCTAAGAGTTCAAAGGAGGGCCTAAGAAGTTCCCCCAAAACAACATTGAGATCCCAGGCCACTGGAGGTGGTCTGATGGGAGGTTTGGTGAGCAAGAGACCTCTCATGAAGCGCGCTACAAGCGACTGTGAGGAAAGTGTAGTTACTCACCGGTAACAAGTGCTCTTTGGGGACAGCAGGAATCAGTCCTCACATATGGGTGACATCAGCACCAATGGAGCCCTCGCGGGAGCATCTCCCCAGCATCCAAAGAAAGCTTTTGGGAGATGCCACCATGCATGCATGGTAACCTTCCCGCCCAAGGGTGCCATCTTGCTGAGTCAAATGACAGATGACGATAGCAAAATAAAAGAAAGGTAAAAGAGCATCTCCAAGGCGAGGAGGGAGGGTTGTGAGGACCGATTCCTGCTTTCCCAAGAGAACACCTGTTACAGGTGAGTAACTACACTTTCTCCGGGAACAAGCAAGAAGTCAGTCCTCACATATGGGACTCCCCAGTTACAGGCTACTGAGAGCAAATATTGGGCCCCCTCAAGGGGGAGCTGCAAGCAGTAGCACTTCAGTCTGGCGTACAGACTACAGTAGAACCCCTGTGTCTGATGAAACCAGCACTCTGTTAGCCTGAACACAGAAGGGTCAGAGAATAAGAGTTGCCTAGACCCTGAAAAGATTATGGAGCACAGCCTGGCCGAAGGCGCTATCCCGTCGGGATTCTCTTTCCAGGCAGTAATGGGCTACGCAGGTATGGATTGAAGACCAGGTGGTGGCCTGGCAGATGTCCGCCATCGGGACAGAGCACAGATTTGCCACCGAAGCTGCCATAGCCCAGACACGGTGTGCTGTGACGCAACCGTGTAGCAAAAGCTTTGCCTGCTCATAGGCGAGGGCAATGCAGTCCACCACCCATGTGGACAGCATACACTTAGTCACCGCTTCCCCCAACCTGCTGGGGTCATAGGAGACAAAAAGGTGGGAGGCTTTGCGGTGGTTCTGAGTGTGTTGGCTATAGTAGGACAAGGCCCTCTTCAGTCCAAAGTGTGGAGCACCTTCTCTGCCCGACTGGCGTGAGGTCTCAGAAA
Organism: Ichthyophis bannanicus; assembly: GCA_033557465.1. Taxonomy (NCBI): domain Eukaryota; kingdom Metazoa; phylum Chordata; class Amphibia; order Gymnophiona; family Ichthyophiidae; genus Ichthyophis; species Ichthyophis bannanicus. The sequence goes on from CM066040.1 coordinate 45,864,545, forward strand.
GAAGGTAGGGAGTACCACCTCCTGGTTGAGATGGAACAAGGACACTACCTTTGGGAGGAATTTGGGTGCGTACGGAGCACCACCCTGTTCTTGTAGAACCCGGTGTAGGGTGCTTCAGCCACAAAAGCTTGGAGCTCGCTAACCCTGCGAGTGGAAGTGAGTGCAAACAGGAAAACCACCTTCCATGAAAAGTAACGAAGGTGGCAAGTAGCCATGGGCTCAAATGGTGGACTGGTGAGCTGCCCCCAACACCAAATTGAGGTCCCGTTCGGTCGCTGGAGGGAGAACCAGGGGCTTAGATAAGAGCAGACCCCATAGGAAGCAGCCTACCAGAGAGTGGGCCAAAAGGGGTTTACCATCCACTGTGTGGTGGTGAGCCGCCAGGGCACTGAGGTGCACCTTAACGGAATTAGACCTGAGCCTGGAGTGAGAAAGGTGGAGAAGGTACTGCAACACCATGGCCACCAGACAGGAAAAAGGGTCAGCCCCTCGCTCAGCACACCAAGCTGAAAATCTATGCCATTTGAAGGCATATGCCTTCCTCGTAGAGGCCTTACGTGAGGCCAGCAGAACATTTCTCCACCTCAGTGGGAAGGTGGAGATGGGCCAAGGCTACCATCTCAGCAGCCAAGCGGTGAGCGAATGAGACTCAAGGTTGGGGTGTAGGAGAGAGCCCCCCTCTTGAGATAGAAGCCCCGGGGCACTCCCCAAGGGGATGGGGGCTTCCACCGCTAGCTGCAGAAGCAGCAGGAACCACGGCTGCCTGGGCCAATGGGGGCTATCAAGATGAGTGCAGCCATGTCGCATAGGGTCTTGAACAAGGTCTTGGCAATCAACAGCGTCGTGGGGGGGGAGAGAGACATACATGAGGGCCCCTGACAATGGGACTAGAAAAGCATCTGCCACCACCCAGGAGGGGTGAGCTTGCCGAGAGCAAAAGCGTGGCAACTGGAAGTTGTCTGGGCTGGCAAACAGGTCCATCATGGGTTCCCCCCATAGAAAGAAAAGCCGGCTGGCTATCGTGCGGTCAGAGAACCCTGCTTAGCCTGTCGGCTAGTAGGTTGCCCTGTCCTGGCAGGTACACCGCTTTGAGGAAGATCCCCTGCTGGACTGCGTAAAAGCAGAGGGCCAGCGCCTCCTGACAGAGGGCACGTGACCCCATGACCCCTTGCTTGTTCACACAGTACATGGCCACTTGGTTGTCCGTCTGGATCAGGAGCAGCCGATGGCGGAGGCGATGGCTGAAAACTCTCAGGGCGAGGTTAATAGCACGAAGCTCCAGGAGACTGATTTGCTGGGTGCTCTTGTCTGGCGACCAGCTGCACTGGGTGCAGAGACCCTCGCAGTGGGCTCCCCAGCCGAGTAGGGAGGCATCTGTGGTGAGGACAATTTCACTGGGCCTTGGAAAGACATGCTTGTTTCCAGGTGCTGAGACATCTGCCACCAGACAAGGGATTCTGCTAACTGGCAGGTCACCTGAATCCTGTCCCTAAGGCGAACTGTGGCCTGAGACCACTGGTCCCGGAGACACCACTGCGCCATTCTCATGTGGAGACGGGCATCTGGAGTGACGTGGACCATAGAGGCCTTGTGTCCGAGGTGCAGCAGAAGATGGCAGGCAGACACCGAGGTACGGTGCTGTATGTCCCGGGCCAGAGATCTGAGGCGGCCTGCCCGGTCGGTAGGCAAGAAAGCCTTAGACAGGCGGGCGTCGAGCCTTGCTTCGATGAATTCCAGGCACTGTGTCGGAAGAAGGTGTGACTTGGGGTAGTTTATGACAAAGCCCAAGTGCTGGAGAACCTGGATGGTGCACGGTGGTCTGCTGCACCTCCAACGCCGTGTCCCCCTTTACGAGCCAGTCATCCAGGTAGGGAAACACAAAGACTCCCTGAAGCCTGAGAAAGGCGGCCATGACTGCAAGGCATTTCATGAACACTGCTGGGGCAGAGGCAAGTCCGAATGGGAACACCCTGTACTGAAAATGCCTGCCCCCTACTACGAATCGCAGGTACTGCCTGTGGTGCGGGTAGATTAGGATGTGAGTGTAAGCATCCTTGAGGTCTAAGGAGCATAGCCAGTCTCCCTGCTGGAGGTAGGGCAGCAACGTTCCATTCCAAGGGAGAGCATTTTGAACTTCTCCCTCACCAGAGAGGAACTGAGGTTGCGCAGGTCGAGGATGGGCCTTAGGCCCCCTGTCCTCTTTGGGACAAGGAAGTGTCTGGAGTAGAACCTCTTGCCTTGGAGGTGGTGGGGCACTGGTTCCACCGCATGATCCTCGAGAAGACCTGCCAGTTCCTTCAGAAGGTGGTCTCGGTGAAGGGGAGACTTGGAGGGCTCTCCCAGAAAGTAAGGAGTAGGCAGCTGGGCCAATCGGAGGAGGGAACCCTCCCTAACCACCTTCAGTGCTCATGTATCAGTGGTGATGGTTACCCACCTTGGGGCATAGAGGGTCAGTTGCCCTCCTGTAGGCTGGTGACCTCTTTGGGGTAGAGTGGCTATGCTGGAGTAGTCAAAAACTCCCCCCTGGCTGGGCCGGAGCCAGTGCCTGTGGCTTTGGAACCTTCTGCTTACACCAGGGAGGCCTGAAAATGTGGGTAGTTGTGGTAAGTAGCTCCCTTCCTCGGGTAAGAGGGCTTTTTACCAGAGGCCTTCCTTCAGGGAGAGGCAGCGGTCTTCTTAAAGAGCTTGGTCCTCGGCAGCCTTGTCAGTCATGGGCTTGCCAAAGAGGTTTTCTCCCTGGCAGGGGACATAGACCAGCTTGTCCTGGACCCATTGCTTGAGGTCAAATGACTGGAGCCAAGCCTGGCGGCGTGCAATGATGCCTGCCGTGGCTACCTGGGCCACCAACTCAAACCCATCATAGGCCCTTGAGACAAATTTGGAGCATTCACGGACTGCCTTGGAGAGGCCAGCTGAGAAACCGGCGAGTTCCTTCGTCAGGTCCCTCAGGTACATGCCCATGTACAGCTGGTAGGCCTGGACTCGGCAAATGAGCATCAAGCCCTGGTAGCACTTCCTGCCGAGGGCTTCCAAGGTGCGGGCCTCCCTACCGGGGGAGCACCAAGGAGTGTGTCTTTTGGTTCTTCAGCCAATGCATGGCTGACTCCACCGCCATGGAGTTGTGTGGCAGTTGCGACTTCTGGAAGCCAGGGCTCCGGACTTGATACATCGAGTCGAGCCACTTGCTCACTACCGGCACCGACCCAACATGCAGAACATGAGCCGTTCCAGGATGGGAGGAATGGGCACAGTGAGTGATTCCCGAGGGGGAGCCTCGGACTGGAGGATCTCGAGCTCATCAGCCAGAGGGTCCTCCTCCGACTTGGTAGGGAATGCCAGGGCCTTAGACATGTCTTTTACAAAGTCTAAGAATCCCTTGTCCTCTGGCGGGGACCTTCTCTGAGGTTCTGAGACTGGGGAGTCCAAGGGGACATCATGGTATCGACGGATATCCAGGGACTCGCCATCCTCTGTCTCCCACTCGGAGTAGCCTGAGGAAGACTCGAGGGTAGGCTGCTCTGTAGGTCTCGAAGGGCCCGAGGCCGCACGGTCCTCCCCTGGAGGGGACATCGGTGATGACTGCGGCCCCGATGAACGGGACATCAAGCGCGACCTCGGCCGAGGACTGACTCGAGGCTGCAGGACCTTGAGGATCGGCTTGGCCTCCGGGGATGTCTTCAACATCGAACGCCTGGTGGTTGGGGCAGAGGAACTGGACCTGCCAGACAACAGCGCCCGCTGCTGATCCAGGAAGGCAGGCGATGGGGTAGTTTGGCTGCCCGATCCATCTCTAGGGCAATGCCCAAGGCATCTTGATTCTTAGAAAAAGATCTACCCTTGTGGGGATAGGTGTGTCTTCAAAAAAGTATGTTTGGATACCTGAGATCCATGAAAGGAAGACTATGCCCTCGATGACATTGATGCTAAAAGACACTGCGTCTGAGGCAAAGAGTGTACCTAACTGCAGCTCAATCCTGCAGGCCGCTCTGTCATCTTCCTACACAAAGGACACTTTGAAGGCTGGTGATCGGGCCCAAAGCATTTTAGACAAAAGTTGTGGGTGTCTGTAGCCGAGTTGGTACCGCCACACTTACAACATTTCTTAAAAGCACTAACTAGATTTTCCATTACGCCAAAGGCAAATGGTAGGCTTAAGGCCTAAAATGGCATCGATACGCCCAAGAAAGTTCTAATTTACTTTTAGAAAGAAAAGAATAGAAAAGAACCAACAATAGTCTGTTCCAGCATCGATGGGAAAGCAGACGCAGCCATATAAAACAAAAGAAATAAAATTAACAAATTTTCTGCCGTGACAGGATTTACTTCCTGCTGGCTCTGCAGAAAACAGAGGAGGGAGAGTTGGGAAGGCAGTTATACAGGCGCAGTGGCATGATCCCAAAGCTCTTTTTTTATTGAAATTTCGCAGCTATACTTACAAATCATAAACAAGAAAAACAAAAATATTAAAAAACAAAACATGAAACAGTAACATAATTAGATACACATCAATTAGCCCACATCTCGGGCAATACAAATCAAAGAATATAAAGGAAGAAAATTAAAAACTTCCCAATATAAACAGCCAATTATACCATAATCCACCAAACAAACCCCCACCCAATACACTCTAAGATTCTTTACTTTGCAAAAAGGTTTCCAACTGTAAGGAATCAAAAGATATGTACCTAACACCCTGAAAAGTGACAAGGCATTTAGAGTAGTTACTCACCTGTAACAGGTGTTCTCCAGGAGCAGCAGAAAAGCACAGTTACTTACCTGTAAACAGGTGATCTCTGGGAACAGCAGGAATAAGTCTTCACATATAGGGTACGTCGGTACCGACGGAGCCTGCGCGGGAACGCTCCCCAGTGTCCAATCAGAAAGCTTTTGGGAGCATCCCTCAGCGCCTGCGTGCTGCCTTCCCGCCTTTCCAACTGTCTCTCCTCAGTTGAGTTTCATAGCTGAGACAAAGAGAGAGAAAGAGGAAAGGAAAGATAGATATAAAAATACAACTCCATGGGGAGGTGGGCGGGTTGTGAAGACTTATTCCTGCTGTTCCCAGAGATCACCTGTTACAGGTAAGTAACTGTGCTATCTCCAGGAACAAGCAGGAATGAGTCTTCACATATGGGGACTCCCAAGCTAAGATGCCTGGAGCCCTAACATGTTGAAGATTGAAAACATGCTACATGTCATATGGCCAGGCATCCTGAGGATGGAGGGTAGGAGTTGCATAGAGAGGAGCTGCAGAAAAACCAGCTAACCTAAGAAAGGACTACCCTCAAGGAGTCCATGTATGTATGATCATTATCAAAAGATATATTGAAATGAACAATCACCATAATATTGAAATGAACAATCACCATATGACGCTCACCTACTGGATTGCAGGAAGTAGAGAGGCTGATGAAGTCTACTGGGGATCCAGTAGAATAATGTTCAAGGTGACCTCACTGGAGTGAAGGTGGAGGTCAACATCTGGAAGTGAGAGGTGACCCCAGGATTCAACTAGGGTAACACAAACACAGCAGGTCTTCAGTGGGAAGCTTCATGGAAAGCTGAAAACTCTTTTGGCTACAGAAGTATTCAGAGGTAGGAGCAAAAGAGAAAGACTGACCGATCTGGGCAAACAGACCTAGTCCTTGAGGGAGGAAAGGGTATGAGAAGAACCCCATACTCCCAAGAAAGGACAGATGTTTGAGGAATTGAATCTGAAATCCACTGAAGATCCACCATGTCTTTCCTAACTGATGAGAGGTAGGAAGACATTGGGGCATGGAGCTTCAGGGATACGTAAACCTAGGATACGGTAGGGCTGTCAGTTCCACAGTAGTGGTTGTGTGCAAAATATTCGAAACATACTATGGAACAGTATGAAGCTGTGCAAGCCCACTGTCAAACATACAGGAAGGTAAAAACCTTTATGAGTATAGACAGTCAGGAGATAAGTATGGAAATACATATCTACTTATAATAAGCATCTGGACAGATACACATATATGAAGAGATATGTGTGTATATATATATATATATATATATATAAATATATCTATAATAAGATCTAAAGGGCATAGCATATGCACACTTAGCTGACAGACAGATACATCTACAGAGATGTATATAGGTATATATATATATATATATATAGATAGATAGATAGATAGATAGATAGATAGATAGATAGATAGATAGATAGATAGATAGATAGATAGATAGATAGATAGATAGATAGAGATATAGATAGATATAGATAGAGATATAGATATATAGATAGATATATAGATAGATATACCTGAATATATAGGTCTAAAGATAGATGCCTGCAATAAGCAGACAGTTATGCATATCAGGACATTCACATGGAGATGTGAAGGGAAAAGATTCATCTAAGAACAAGGAGGTGAAACCTACTTGAGAAGATATAGAGAATCTATTCCCCCAGAGATGATGGTAAAGGAATGCTATCCAGTGAATTACCAGGATGGTTACGTGAAAAAACAGAGGATAATATCAGTCTGTAAACAGCAAGTCCGGAGTCCTGTGGAACTCCAGCATGGTAAAAGGACAGAAACGCATAGGATGAGATACCAGGTTGACCTATGTGAGGGACAAAGGAGGTATCATGCGTTTTTCAGATTAATATGTGCTGTCCTTGAAGTGATAGGATACCATGAGGACAAGCTGCAAGAAAAAAAAAAAAAAGAGTATATTCCCTAAGGAATGGGATAACTCTTAGATTTTCACGTGACTTATGTCCTTTTCCCTCTTTTTATTTTTTTTTTTAAAAAAGAAGATAGCAGGGTATGAAGAACCTCACAGTCATAGGGGATGACTGAGGAAGCATTTTTCAACCATGATGGATAGCCATTAGAGAAAACTCTATGCTCTCTAGCAAGGGCTCATAGTGGAAAGCTTCTCAGTAGGATTACAGAGAGCATTATGCAGGAAAACTGGGATGTAGAACTGGCTGATGGAGAAAACTGACAGCCACGTCCACTACGTTGCCAAATCCAGTGATTGGAGATGGCAAGGGTAGAAGATAGTGTAAGAAGCCTGTAGTGAAAAGATTATCCAAGAAAGATGTAGAAAACTTTCTTGGAATCACTACTAAGGCCAGACAGGAGTGGTGGAAGACAAGACTGGGACTTGTGGAAAAGTACCAGTAGTCAAGCACTGGAATCCTGCATGGGCAGCTACTGAATAGGACAACAGAGAGAGTCAATCTGTGTCAAACAGAGAGAACAGACTGAACAAAGAGCAAGCTGTCTCTGTCTGCAGAGCTGCCTAGATAAAGAAGGGAGTTTACTCAGGAGGAGAAACTCTACAGTGAAAAGAAAAACAGAAAGGTCTTTCAATGGTATGGTATCACTCTTACAGGGGAAACCCTGGCGAAGAGGGTAGAGAGAGAAGCTGAAGAAGGACTTACCACATGGTAAGTCCCTGGAAGGAAAAAATTCATGCTGGTACAGAGAAACTATCATGTGATAGTTGCTAACCTCTCTTCTAGTCAGGAAGAGGTGGAAAACTCTGTAACTTATAGACATGAATAGCCTGACAGTTCAGCATAGTGAAGAGTAACTGGATTTCCTGAGAATAGGAATCCCTGAGCAGAGTTTTGAATGGAAAAACTTCTGCTGAAAAGAATTAACTGCAGTTATAAAAAGATTAATCAGAAACCTATTGTTACTGTGGTTATTCAGCCTGGCTAGAGTTTGGATTCTTCAGACCAGGGCGAGACTTCCCCTGCTTGGGAACATCCGAATGATGGGCAGGAGAAGAGGAAAACCTTTTTCTTTTAGGGAAAGAAGGTTTGGTAGGGCATTTCCTACCTGCTGAGGAAGGAGAGGGCTTAGGATGGCCCTCAGAATCAGGAAAGTCAGTGGAGCAATGAGCAACCTGACGTAAGGACTCCTTATTGAAGAGATTTTCTCCAGTACAAGGAGTATTACTCAGTCTTTGTTGTGCCCATCTACTCAAGTCTGAAGCTTGGAGCCAGGCTTTACGACGTGCTCCTATGGCTATAGCAGAAGTTCTGCTAACAGACTCAAAAGAGTCTAGGGAAGCACGAGAAAGAAACCAAGACATATTTTGGCTATGACTAAGAAGTAAGGAATAGTCTGCAGCCTTGGGTTCTGATAGAAAAGGAGACAAAAGAGATAATTTCTTTGTGATCTCCTGAAGGGATAGACTCATATAGAAAATATATGAGAGAATCCTTGTTGCCAACATAGATGTTTGGAAGGTTTGACATCCAAAGGCATCCAGTGTTCTAGATGAACGCCCTGGCGGGAAAGAAGAATGTTTTTTCTTGCTTTTTACCTTCCTCATTGCTGATTCCACTACAATGGAATGATGGGGAAGTTGAGGCTTTTGAAATCCTGGAGAGGGGGGCACCTGATACAGAAGATCAGTTGCTGTAGGAGGTGAAGAAACCCTTAAAGGTTTTTCCCATGCCCTCAGAAGAAGATTCTGCAAAGAGTGATGTAAAGGAAGCATTATAACTCCCTTTTCTGCAGAAAAATCCTGAGAAGACTCATAGCCAGGGATAGGAATATTAAGGAAGGTTGCCATGTCAAGGAGAAATTCCTGAAAAGAAGGATCTCCGATGGGAACCATCCCTGGACAGGTTAAACCTGAAAAGGAAGCCTGGGCACCGGAGGATGTACCTGTCCGGTGCAGAACAGGATTTGTAATGGATGGATACTGGAACTGGCAATTATGAGTTGAGACAGTCAGTAGTGCATCATCCATGCCAGGTATCGACTCCAAACTAGGTATAGAAAGGAGCGATCCAGGTGAACCAAGCATGGAAGGAGCTGGTCCCGATGATACAGTCGGTACCGACATTGACACCGATACCGGTAGCTGTGCTGGAATCGCCGAAGCAGTCAGCGGAGGCTGCTCAAACGGTACCGAGGAAACTCGAAAGTCTCGGTGGATATCCTCGGTACCGCGCATCCAGAATCGGTGCGTGTCGGTTCCGAGACACGTCTGTACCCAGTCTTCCAGACTAGATATCGATTCTAGACTTGGCATCGAAGGAAGTGAATCCATCGATGCATATCTAGATGGTACCGGCGTCAGGGATCGTATCGACGGAGCTGCCGATACTGGAAAATCAATCTGGGTATCGATCGGTCCTGAAGGCACCGAGTACACCAGATGACGATCCCTGGTGAGGAGTGGATCGCTCCACACCAGTGCTGATGCCGGGTTATCGGTACCGCTCGAAGCGGATGCCACCCTCGTGCATGGCTCAGGTATGTTCTGTGAGGGGTGAGCCCCAGGAACAACCTGAAACCCCTGAAATGCTTTGGAGCCCGAAGACTCCCGCCGGGGTTTTAATGCCAATGGGTTCTTGAGGGCAAGGCCGGGGCCGTCAGCATGCTTAGCATGAGACATACCACTCAAGGATTGGCTAGTCTTAACAGACTGTTTTGTGGGTTACCTGATCCTGTAGAGAAGAAATGGCCGGTGCCCTGACACAGGGAGGGTAAACGTTATCGAGGGAAACTCGAAATAGAAAATCTCTTCTCACAGCATTGTAGCCTGACGGTTCAGGGGAAAAAGGGTCAGGACCCAAACAGGTTAGACACCAGTTATTGGAGTCTAAAAAGAAAACTATTTCCACAGTGAAGACACTTCTTAGGAGAAGGCGGCTCCATGATGGAGAGGCCTTATAGGCCCAAAACGTTTAAGACAAAAACTGAGGGAAATGTCCTTCAGTTTGAGAAAAAGAAAAGCAAAACACTCCACCGGCGGTACCGGTGGCAGCGGGAAAACAGCCGCCACCACAAGGAAACAAGAATCAAAAAATTAAAGAAAAAGGTTTCTGCGGTGACAGGACGACGTCCTGCCGGCTCCGCGGAAAAACGAAAACTGAGGGGAGAGAGTTGGAAAGGCGGGAAGGCAGCACGCAGGTGCTGAGGGATGCTCCCAAGCGCTTTCTGATTGGACGCTGGGGAGCGTTCCCGCTCAGGCTCCGTCGGTACCGACATACCCTATATGTGAAGACTCATTCCTGCTTGTTCCTGGAGATTCAGTCCTCACATATGGGTGACGTCGGTGCCGACGGAGCCCCCATGCGGAGCATTTCCCCAGCTTTCAAAGAAAGCCTCTGGGAATGCAGCGCGCCTGCACGGTCCCCTTCCCGCCCAAGGCTGCCATCTTGTTCAGTCAAATGACATAGCTCAAAGACAGCAAAAAATCAAAGTGAATGATATGACTGCAACTCCAGGGGAGGGAGGGAGGGTCATGAGGACTGATTCCTGCTGCTCCTGGAGAACACCTGTTACAGGTGAGTAACTACTCTTTCTCCAGGACCAAGCAGGAAGTCAGTCCTCACATATGGAACTCCCCAGCTCTAGGCTACCAGGAACCCAAAGCTGAAAAAATGGCTCCCTCTGAAAAGCCTTAGAAACTGATAAGAATTTTCTCTGAGAACGCCCCGTACGGTAGCCCAACACAAGGGCCGGAGGGTAGGAGTTGCCTAAACCTCAGAGATTACGGAGTACCGCCTGTCCGAAAGCACTGTCCCTCTGGGACACTCTCTCGAGGCACTAATGGGCTGCAAAGGTCTGGCTTGCAGACCAAGTTGCGGCCTGGCAGATGTCTGCCAACGGAACAGAGTGGAGATGAGCTACTGAGGCGGCTTTCGCCCTGACACGGTGGGCCGTGACTCGACCCTGCAAGGGGAGGTCGGCTGCCTTGTATGCCCAGGCGATACAATCTGCTAGCCAAGTGGACAATGTACGCTTGGAGACAGGTAACTCCATCTTATTAGGGTCAAAGGAGACGAAGAGCTGAGTAGTCCTGCGATGCCCCCACATACGTTCTATATAAAAGGACAACGCCCTCTTACAGTCCAGGGTATGCAAGACTATTTCAGCCCGGCTGGCATGCGGACTGGAAAAAAAGGTCGGAAGAACCACCTCCTAATTGAGGTGGAAAGAGGAGATCACTTTTGGAAGGAACTTGGGATGGGTCTGTAGGACCACCCTGTTCCTATAGAATCGCGTGTACGGTCTCTCAGAAACCAGAGCTTGTAGTTCACTCACACGTCTAGCCGAGGTAAGAGCCACCAGGAAGAGTGCTTTCCAAGAGAGGAAGCACAAATGGCAAGTAGCCATCGGCTCAAACGGTGGGCAAGTCGCTGCAAGACCACGTTCAAATCCCACTCAGTCGCCGGTGGACGAACCGGAGGCTTAAGAAGCAGACCTCTGAGAAATCGGGACATCAAGGGGTGAACCGACAGACCGTCTTTCCACCGGTGAGTGGTGCGCTAACAAAGCACTAAGGTGGACCCGTACAGAGTTAGACTTAAGGTCTAAGTCTGAAAGGTGAAGTAGATACTGTAGTATTACTGGCGCAGGGCAAGAGAAAGGGTCTTCATTGCACTGAGCACACCAAACCGTAAACCTACGCCAATTGAGGGCATAGGATTTTATAGTGGACTGTCTCCTACAGGCCAATAACACCTCCTCAACCTCCTTAGGTAGGAGTAAAGGAGCTAGAACTACCCTTTCAGCAGCCAGGCCATCAAATTGAGGGACCTGAGATTGGGGTGCAGAAGGGAACCCTGCTCTTGAGACAGGAGATAGTGTTGCAACCTCAGAGGGAACGTCGTTTCCACCGCCAACTGCAGTGGAAGTGGAAACCATGGCTGCCTCGGCCATCTGGGGGCTACCAGAATCACCGAGGCTTTGTCCCGGAGAATCTTGAACAGAGTTCGGGCCACCAGGGGTGTGGGAGGAAACGCATACAGGAGGCCCGTAGACCAAGAGATCAGAAAAGCATCTGCTGCCATCCTCAGGGGATGCGGGGGTCTGGAGCAGAACCTGGGCAGCTGATGGTTCAGTGGACTGGCAAAGAGATCGATGGATGGAAGTCCCCAGCGGGGGAAGATCCGCTGAGCCACCAGTGGATTCAACTGCCATTCATGAGGCTGGAGAATCCTGCTAAGCTTGTCTGCCAGGAAATTCTCCTGACCAGTAGGTAAACTGCTTTGAGAAACATACCCTGTTTGACCGCAAAGGAGTAGAGATCCAGTGCCTCCTGAATTAGGAGCCTGGATCCCTGCCCCCTTGTTTGTTCACGTAGAACATTGCCACTTGATTGTCCAACTGAACTAGAACAGACTGGTGAAAGAGGGCATGAGAAAATGTTTGCAGAGCTAAGAGGATTGCTCGCAGCTCCAAAAGATTGATTTGCTGCGTGGCCTCCCGAGGAGACCACAGGCCTTGAGTGCACATGCCCTGGCAATGTGCACACCAGCCCTTTAAGGAAACATCGGTCGTCAGTACCCTTGTGTGTGCTGGAGCCTGAAAAGGTAACTCCCCCCTCCCCCGAGAAAGTTTGGGAGATGTAGCCACCACTGTAAGGAGTCCAAAAGTGGTCTGGACACCTTTACTCTGTCTCAGAGGTCGCTTGTGGCCTGCGTCCACTGAGCTCTGAGGGACCATTGAGCAGCCCGCATGTGCAGACGGGCATTCGGAGTCACATGTACAGTGGATGCCATGTGGCCCAAGAGCTGCAGGTAGTGCCTGGCGGAAACATGAGGATTGCTTTGGAACTGGTTGGCCAAGTCCATCAGTTTGTGAGCCCTGTCCTCGGGCAAGTAAGCTCTTGCTTGAAGGGTGTCTAATCTTGCCCCTATAAACTCTAGGTTCTGAGAGTGGAGCAAAGTGGACTTTGCGTAGTTTATGACAAAGCCCAGATGCTGCAGAAGAGAGACAGTGCGAAGAGTGGCTCGTCAGGCCTCCTGGAGAGACTGACCCCTGATGAGCCACTCATCTAGGTATGGGAAGACAAAAATTCCCTGGCTCCTGAGATAAGCCGCCACCACCGCCAGGCATTTGGTGAATATCCTGGGGGCAGAGGTTATACCAAAAGGGAAGTACCCTGTACTGAAAATGGTTTCCTCCCACCACAAATCTGAGATATTGTCTGTGGTCTGGATGAATGAGGATGCGAGTATAAGTATCCTTTAGGTCAAAGGAGCATAGCCAGTCTCCCTGCTGGAGGTAGGGCAGCAGTATCCCAAGGGTAAGCATCTTGAACTTTTCCCTCTCCAGAAACTTGTTTAGGTTTCGCAAGTCTAGGATAGGCCGGAGGCCTCCTCTCCTTTTCGGTACCAGGAAGTACCTGGAGTAGAAGCCTTGCCCTTTCAAGTGGTGAGGCACCGGTTCCACCGCCTGTTCCCTTAGAAGACTTGCCAACTCCTGAAGGAGGAGGTTCCTGTGTAGAGGTAGTATTGGAGGCTCTCCTGGATAGTAGGAGGGGGGTAGTTGGTGGAAGTGGAGCATGTAGCCCTTTTGGACTATGCTCAGTACCCAGGTATACCCTGTGATGGCTGGCCACCTGTAGGCGTACAGGGTCAGCCGACCTCCTGTGCTGAGTGGAGCCACCGGCAGAGGAGAGGCTACGCCATGGTAGTCAAAACCCCGCTCCCTGCTGTGCAGGAGCCGGCAGCTTGGAGGTCTTCTGCCTATGGGGCTCATGCCCCTGCCCCTTGGCCTGCTGGCCCTGTTGAGGAGCTGGAGAGGCCCGATACTGAGTGTAGGTTTTGTAGGCAGCTTCTTTCCCCGAGCCCTTCTTTTCTTGAGAAGAGGCAGTAGTCTTTCTGGACAACCTTGACCTGGTGAGAGTCTCAGTCTCGATTTCTGCAGCTTTTTCAGTCATGGGCTTACCGAATAGGTTGTCACCTCGGCACGGGACATCCACCAACTTGTCCTGCACCCATGACTCCAGGCCTGACGGCATGCACCAATGCTGATCGCAGCTACCCGGGCCGAAGCCTCGAAGCCATCACAGGCTGCTCGAGAGAGAAACTTCGAGCACTCTCGGATCCCTGTAGACAAGGCTTTTAACCGCTGCAAGGTTTCCTCGGAAAGGCCAGCTGAGAACCCGGCAATCTCCTTTTCCAGGTTCCGTAAGTACATGCCCATGTACAGCTGGTAAGTCTGGACACGGCAAGATAGCATAGAGCCCTGGAAGCACTTTCTACCAAGGGCATCCAGGTTCCGGGCCTCCTGGCCGGAAGACACCGAGTGCATCTTCTGACTCTTCAGGCGATGCATGGCCGATTCCACAACAATGGAATTGTGTGGTAGCTGCGCCTTTTGGAACCCCCGGGCTCTTACGGACTCGATAAATGGAATTGACCCATTTGCTAAGAACTGGCGCTGAGGCCGGTGCCTCACGCATACGGAAGTGCAGCCGTTCTAGCATCGGAGGAACTGATACAGTAAAGGCTTCCTACAGTGGAAAATCATACTGGAAGGCATCAAGCTCCTCGGCTTGAGGCTCCTCCGTGGCATCCGCAGGGAATGCCAAAGCCTTGGCCATGTTCCTCATGAAGTCTGAGAACAGGGTATCCTCCGGGGGGACCTTCTCCGAGGCTCGGACTCTAGGGAGTCCGAAGGGACACACCGGGTCTGGAACGTGTCAGGAAGACTCCTCATCCTTTGTCTCCCACGCCGACTACTCCAAGGAGGAGCTGAGCGGCTCCGGTCGTGTGGGCCTCGGTGCCACCCGCCCTGACGCCGAGGGCACCGGCGTCAACAACCTCGGTCCCGCACGGGAGGTCGAGGGAGACCTTGGTCGAGGATCGACTGGAGACTTTATGGACTCGAGGATCGGCTCGGCCTCCGGGGTCGGCTTAGACGTTGAGGTCCAAGTGGTGGGGGCAGATGCACCAGTCAGACCGGCAATCAGTACCCGCTGCTGTTCCATGAAGGCAGCCAAGCTGCTCTCCAAGGCCGTCAGTCTGAGTCCAAGCTCAGGAGACTCAGCAGCCCCCGGACTCGGGCCCCAACGGCGTCGGGCCCGACGTCGGATCTCCCGGAGGAGAGTCCACGAGGAGAACAGAACTTACATGACTCGGGGACTCCGGCTCCATGCAAGGTAGTTTGGACGGCCTCTCCGATTCCGAGAGCCCGGGGAGCCGGTCAGGGCTACACGTTCTGGCCCTCGAGGACCCAGGGGCCTCCGCTGACGCCACCCTCAAGAGCTTCTTCCTTTTGTGCTCCCGGGTGGGAGACCGCCTCTCAGAGGAACCACGATGGCACTCGGGGTCAGAACTCCCGAGATGTCGAGGCCTCTGACGAAGACCAGGAACGGCCAGACGCGGAATCTGAAAAAATCTCTCACATTGATGCTGACGGCTCCGAAGTGCCTTTGACAACGTTTTGCCGCACGGGCCACAGTCCAGCGGGTCATGGTCAGGCCCCTTGCATCGGAGGCAGCAGTCATGTGTGTCTGTGAGAGACATGTTTCTTACGCCAATCACATTTTTTGAACCCACTGGCAGCCATCGGGGGAAAAAGGGCCCCTACAAGGTCAAAAGACCGGGCTGCCAGTGAAAATAACAGAAAAAGCGCGAACGCTAGTCACAAAAACCGAAAAAGAAGTTCTGGACTCGATACCAGTGTACTGAGCCCAGGCGGGAAGGGGAACCGGCGTCGAACCGGATAAAGAACGCGAAAAATCGCAGAAAAAAATATCTACTTTTCCCGGGTGACACAAACTACGTCCGTTGGGCTCTGCGGAAAAAGAAAGACTGAGCAAGATGGCACCCTTGGGTGGGAAGGGGACCGCGCAGGTGTGCTGCATTTCCAAAGGCTTTCTTTGAAAGCTGGGGAAATGCTCCGCACGGGGGCTCCGTCGGCGCCAACTTCACCCATATGTGAGGACTGACCTCCTGCTTGGTCCTAGAGAAACATGGATATCAAAGGAATAACAAAGCCCCCAGAGCCAAAACCCTAGGCCTGAGAGCTAAAAAAGCTTTCCTGCGAAGTAGAGTGGCTCTGGAGACGTCAGGAAACACCTGAACTTTTGCACCACAGAATAAAGCATCTTTATTCTTTAAGTAGCTTTTAAATAGAGAAGACCTATCCTGCTCAGAAATAAATGAAACCATCAATGTTGCACGGGAGGAAATATTATCAGACGAATCCTCCAGAAACTGAGTTAAATTTGATACAGAAAGTGATTGCAAAATATCCAATTCTCCATTGGGATCATCTGTAATTTTCCTACCAGTTAAATAATACAAATTTGAGAAAACTATTAAATCCAAATTAGAAAAACAAATTTACTTTAAGATACTTACGAAGAATAATTTCGGACGACAGTAAATGACAAGAAAAATTAATAAAACTAAGTTTTCCGTCTAAGCACATTCTCAAAAGATTCTAACGTTTTATGGATCATTAAATTATCCTTCATGCCAGATACACTCATTGCCTGTAAACACACACACTGATTTTCATACTTCAACACCTGAGAAGAGAGATTCTGCGGATGCCACTGTCTGACCCAATTTTGCATGTTTCTTGAGAAAGCCTGCAAAGCTGGGAGACAGTGGCAACCAAAGTCTTCTCTGTTCTGGTAACCACTGCCCATATATCCGCCAAGACCTAAGAATCAGGAACTACCCTAGAGTCCATTCACAGGTGGAGACCACATCACCGGCTGATAGATATCAGCAGAACAAACAGGGGTGCTCTGCCAAGCCAGGTGATCATGTTGGACTGCATCAGATGGAGTCACAACAATTGGATGAGGTGGTGCAGTCCGCTCCGGGGAGCTCAAAGAGGCCCCCAGAAGGAGAGAGGATGGATAAACAGTACATGGAAAAGGAGTTGTCATGTCCTTAGCCACCACATGTTTATCCATTGGACCAACCACTGGATCCAAGGCAGCCGAAGCCTTCTTTTTTCTCTTTCCTATGGACCACACAAGAGACTCAGAACAAGTTCAGGGTACCTGCAGAGCTCCCAAGGGGCCTATCTGCCCCTTGTAACTCGCCCCTTAGAACCCACCATGGCCACGCGCCTAGGAAGAGACGCACTTTTCAAGCCAAAGTCGCTGTCGAGATAGCAGGCTCTGGGCGGGACTGCTCCCTCCATGCTTTTGCTCTGGCTGCTCACAGCGTCTCCAGATCAAATCACTCTCCACAAGCACTTTTCAAGCCCCAGCTGTTTTCAGGGCAGTCACGCCCAGAGCCTGCTGCTCCCAGCTCTGTCTGCTCACAGCATCTCCCCCCAAAAGCTTGCCTATTGAACACTGGGGTGCATTCCCACGCAGGCTCCGCCAGTACAGACGGCACCCATATGTGAAGACTACATTCCTGCTTGTTCCTGGAGATAAGAAAATACAGCCCAGCCAGATCCAAAGAAGCCAAGAAATCGACTCGGCGCAATGCTTGAATCATGGTGTGCAAGATTTCCATCTGGAAGCACAGGACGCGCAAGTGCTCACTGACAACACTGAGGTCCCAGAATGGGCCGGAAGGAGCAGTCCTTTTTGGGCATCACAAAATAGATAGAGTATCTGCCCTTGCCCCGTTCGTCCGGCGGGAGGGGCATCACTGCCTTTAAGCAAGCAACCTGTCCAAGCTGGTTTGCAGAACGGCACCTTTGATTGCAGATCCACAAGGGGAGATGACAAAGGCATCTGGAATCGGCTCTTTGCATTCCAGAGCACACCCAAATTGAATGGTGTCTAGCACCCAGTGATCCAGGGAACCCAAACCCATTCCTAAAAGGAAAGGCAAAGTCTGTCTCCAACTGAAGGAACCAAGTAATTGACCCTCCCTTGCGCAGTCTGGAAGGGTTCTCCTCTAGAAGGGACTGAGTCCCTGGACCCACACTCTCCACAAAAGGCCCCAAAAGAGATGGTATCATCCAACGGAAGAGACTGAATGCACTGGAGAAAGGCTCGAGATATCAGGCTGGTACATACCGCCAATTACAGACGAGCTACCGCCACGGCAAACTGGCTCAACAATGAATCCACCTTACAACCCAGAAAACCCTTTAAGGCTGATCTGCCTTTCACAGGAATGGTGGTCCATCTGGTAACTGCTATGACTTGCGCATCAACCTTAGGAATGCCAAACCACTCAACGAACTCCTCTGGGGGAGCGGAGATCTTCTTACACACCCTTAACCCTTTAGATATTCTTGATCACATCCAGGATTTCACACCCCTTGAAGGAGCAGGCGTACCTTCAACTCCTGCTCCGTGTCAGAAGCATGTGTCGAGTTTAAAGGCAGAAGAGACCATGGCAAGCACCACCACCAGCTCCTCCTTCCAGAACAGGCAGATCACAAACATCCTCATAATAATGTGAGCGCGAGAGATGTCTTTCATCCACATCAGAGCCCAGTACCCAAGCCACCAGAATCCAAGTCATAGTCAAAATCTCTTTCAGTTCCCAGGTGTTCCCCCATCTCAAAGGGGCGCACCACGCCAGGAATGCTTAGCCAAAAGCAATCAAACAGATTCCACTCTCTGCCTGCCCTACACAAGACTGTATCCAGGGCACCCAAGAGCCGTAGGGTCTGAATTTCCAAGACAAAAGGACCAGGCTTGCTCAAAACAGAAAGAATTCCAAGGAGGACAATCCGGAATCTGGTCTAGAAGCTCTTCCGCTCAGAAATGACCCCCCAACACCAGGGGGCACAGCTGCCACAGACCCCTATAGAGGACAATGAGCAGCTCACAACACAGTCATCAGATCCTCTGGTGAACTGGATATCTTTACGCATAGTGCCATCTATCATCTCCTGCCATGAGACAGGCAAGGCCAAATTAATTGCATCTTCTAGCGCAGGGGTGGGCAATTCCGGTCCTGGAGGGCCGCAGACCAGTCAGGTTTTCATGATGTCCCTAATGAATATTTATGGACCTATTTCCATACAATGAAAGGCAGTGGATGCAAATAGATCTCATGAATATTCATTAGGGACATCATGAAAACCTGACTGGTCTGCGGCCCTCCAGGACCGGAATTGCCCACCCCTGCTATAGCTGAACGAGGGAGAGCAGGCCCTCCAGGGATGACTCAAACTGCCATGCTAGAAGAGCAGAGACCAGAATCCGGAGATGAGGCACCTCACTTGCCACAGGTAAAATGTTTCCTGGAAGACAGAGCTACGGCAAGTATCAAAACAGCACAGCGCTAAGGCTGCAGCAACCCAAAGGCACGCTTTAACTGCATTTTTACAGTGATGCACATGGACTGCGCTTTTAAGACGATGCAAGCTAACTACGCTTTTAGTGCAACACATGTTACAGGCGCTAGGGTAAGAACACACAGAGCTGCTTAAGCGGAAAGTGCGTGCAGACCATGTGACTGTCAGGTGCACAATAGGAGAAAAAAGCATAGCTACTCACCTGTAAAAAGTGTTTGCCAGGGACAGCAGGAATCAGTCCTCACATATGGGTGACGTCTGTGCCAACGGAGCCAGCATGGTGCATTTCCCCAGCTTTCAAAGAAAGCCTTTGGGATCTGTTACTATGCATGCATGGTCCCCTTCCTGCCTAAGTCTGCCATCTTGCTCAGTCAGATGACATAGCTAGGACGGCAGTAAAAACTAAAACTAAAACAAGATAGGGAGGCAACTCCCAAGAGAGGACGGAGGGTTGCAAGGAATGACAGCACCAACAGCAACCAATTGAGTAGAAATGAGTTGCCGAAGGTGAGTCCCCATAGAGACTCTGCAAGACCCTAGCATGCAGCGACACTATCACTCCAGTAGCCTGAAAGCACAGTTACTTACCTGTAACAGATGATCTCTGGGAACAGCAGGAATAAGTCTTCACATATGGGTATCGTCGGTACCGACGGAGCCTGCGCGGGAACGCTCCCCAGCGTCCAAAAGGAAACCTTTTGGGAGCATCCCACAGCGCCTGCGCGCTGCCTTCCTGCCTTTCCCAACCGCCTCTCTCCAGTTCGAGTTTTAAGCTGAAACAAAGAGAGAGAGAGAGAGAAAGAGAGAGGAAAGGAAAGAGAGAGAGATACAACTCCTAGGGGAGGTGGGTGGGTTGTGAAGACTTATTCCTGCTGTTCCCAGAGATCACATGTTACAGGTAAGCAACTGTGCTATCTCCAGGAACAAGCAGGAATGAGTCTTCACATATGGGGACTCCCCAGCTAGAGATGCCAGGGAGATCCCCAAGGTTGTGAGTCTCTGAGAAGGGCTTTACCTCCCTCCATGGATCTCGGGCATCCAACCAGGGATGGGGGGTAGGAGTTGTTTAAGCATGGAACAGGTGTTTGAGAACAGCCTGACCAAACAAGGCATCCCGGCAGGAGTCCTTGTCCAAGCAGTAATGGGCTGTAAAGGTATGAACCGAGGCCCAGGTGGCCGCTCGACAGATTTGGTCGATGGACACAGAGTTTAGATGAGTCATAGAGGCTGCCATGGCCCTCACATTGTGAGCTGTGACATGGCCCTCTAGAGAAAGATTCTTACTCTGGTAGGCAAAAGAAATACACTGAGCAATCCAATTGGACAGAGTTCTCTTAGAGACTGGAAGTCCTAAATGAGAGGGATCAAAAGCAACAAAGAGTTGAGAGGACTTTCTATGTTGCTGTGTCCTTTGTAAGTAAAAGGCGAGCGCTCTTTTACAATCCAGGGTATGGAGATTCCTCTCTGCACTTGATGCATGAGGTCCTGGAAAAAAGACAGGTAAATACACCTCCTGATTCAGATGAAAAGGTGAAACCACTTTAGGCATAAAGTGTGGATTGGTCCTGAGGACTACCTTGTCATGATGGAACCTTGTATAAGGAGGATTAGCCACCAAGGCTTGCAGCTCACTGATGCGGCGAGCTGAAGTGACTGCAATGAGAAAAATAACCTTCCAGGAAAGAAATTTCAAGGAGGTAGTGGCTAAGGGTTCAAAGGGTGGCTTCATAAGCTGGCCAAGAACCAGATTCAAGTCCCATGCCACTGGAGGTGGTCTAATGGGAGGTTTAGTCAAAAGAAGGCCTCTCATGAATCTTGCTATAAGAGGATGAGAGGAAATAGGATGTCCATTGAGAGGCTTAAGGTATGCTGCAATAGCACTCAAATGGACTCTTACTGAATTCGTTTTAAGGCCTGCATGGGATAAATGCAGCAAATACTCTAGTAAAGAATTCAGAGGTATTGCAAGAGGGTTAAGACCTTTCTCTGCACACCAAATGGTAAACCTATTCCATTTAAAAGCATAGGAACATCTGGTGGAAGGCTTTCTGGAAGCATGAAGGATATCCTTCACTTGCTGAGAAAGATGCAAATCTTGAAGGTCTAGGCCTTCAGCAACCAGGCCCTGAGATGGAGACTGGGGATTTGGGTGCCACAACATTCCCTCCTCCTGGGATAGGAGGTCTGGAGCAGATCCCAAGTCCAGGGAGGGAGCTTGAGAGAGATGCAGAAGTAGAGGGTACCACACTTGGCGTGGCCAACGTGGTGCTATAAGGATCATAGACCCCTTGTCTCTCTGAAGCTTGAACAGTGTTTTGGGAATTAGGGGAATGGGTGGAAAGGCATAGAGGAAGTCTTGCCCCCAATGAAGGAGGAAGACATCCCTGGCCTGAACTCCCTGACACGGAATCCTGGAACAGAACCGGGGAAGTTTGGCATTCCACGGACTTGCAAACAGGTCTATGTCTTGGGTTCCCCAAATTTGAAAGATCCTGGTTATCTGGTCCCCATGGAGGGACCATTCGTGTGGAAGCAGAACTCGACTGAGTCTGTCTGCCCAAGAGTTTTGAACCCCTGGAAGATACACTGCCATGAGATGAATTTGATGCTCTCTGGCGAAGGCCCACAATCTCAGAGCTTCGTTGCAAAGCGACAGAGAGCCAGTTCCCCCCTGCTTGTTCACGTAGAACATGGCTACTTGGTTGTCCGTGTGGATGAGGACTGTCTTTTGTAGCTGAGCAGGGTGTGGAAGAGTGAGAGCTAGAAAAATTGCTCTGAGCTCTAAGAGGTTGATATGCAGAGATGTCTCCTGTGGAGACCAGATGCCCTGGGTGGAGATCTTGTAGATGAGCCCCCCAACCCTTTGGGGAGGCATCTATTGTAAGGGTTGCTTGGGGTAACACCTGTTGAAAAGGGGTCCCCAGCAACAGATTTTGGGTGGACCGCCACCACTGGAGAGAGCAAAAAAGGCGACTGGAGGTTGCTATTTTGTCTGACAGGCACCCTGATGTCTGGGTCCATTGGGTGGACAAAGTCCATTGAGCTGCCCTCATGTGAAGGCGAGCATAAGGGACCACATACACAGTGGATGCCATGTGGCCTAACAGTTGTAACATCTCTCGAGCAGTTAAATGGGACTTTAACTGAATCTGGGAGGCTAACTGCACCAAGCGTAGGCAACGGGCCTGGGGAAGATAGGCCCTTGCAGTGGTGGTATCCAGTAAGGCCCCTATGAACTCCAGAGTGAGTAGGGGTGAGATGGGATTTTGGGATGTTTATTACAAGTCCCAGATACTGAAGGATACGGCTTGTGCAGGCCAGGGAAGCCTGGGCCTTTGACTGGGATGGAGCTCGGATGAGCCAGTCATCCAGATATGGGAATACAAATATTCCTAGAGTGCATAGAAATGCAGCTACTACTGAAATGCATTTTGTGAACACCCTTGGTGCAGAGGCCAGACCGAAGGGAAGCACTCTGTATTGATAATGCTTTCCTTGGAAAAGGAACCGAAGGAACCTTCTGTGTGTTGGATGGATGAGGACATGGGTGTACGCATCCTTGAGATCTAGAGAACAAAGCCAGTCCTGACTCTGGAGGTATGGAAGGAGAGTACCGAGAGACGTCATCTTGAATTTCTCCTTGCATAGAAACTTGTTCAATTCTCTGAGATCTAAGATGGGTCTGTAGCCCCCTGTTTTCCTTGGGATGAGAAAGTAGGGGGAGTAGAACCCTGAGCCCTGTTGAAGAAGGGGTACTTCTTCTATTGCCCCTTGGGCATAAGAACATAAGATATGCCATACTGGGTCAGACCAAGGTCCATCAAGCCCAGTATTCTGCTTCCAACAGTGGCCACTCTAGGTCATATGTACCTAGCAGTTTCCCCAAGGGACACAGGTTCCACAATGCTTGTACTGGTTCAAGCATTGATATCCTGGGTCCCTTCTTAATAATGGTTTATGGACCTTTCCTCCAGGAACTTGTCCAAACCTTTTTTAAACCCAACTACATTAACAGCCTTTACTACATCCTCTGGTAACAAATTCCAGAGTTTGATTACACGTTGAGTGAAAAAATATTTTCTTTTATTAGTCTTAAATAGTTTACCCTGTAGCTTCATTGCATGTCCCCTAGTCTTTCTATATTGAAGGGTAGCAATCTCCTGACCCAGAAGGTCGAGGAGAGATGTTGGAGAATTGAACTGTCTCACCCTGGTGTGAGGGGGAAGGTTTAAGAAGTGAAGCTTGTACCCTTCCCCCTTATGATGGAGAGAGACCATTGCTCTGCTGTGATTTGTTCCCATCTGGGAGCAAAGTGAGCTATCCTTCCTGGAATGGTGAGAGGCTCTGGATGTTCTAGAGCCAGAAAGGCTAAGTTCTCTAGTTGTAAGTCAAAGGCCCTGAGGAGGCTGAGGCTGTTGGGCCGTAGCAGTCCTAGCAGCCTTAAGTTTGGCCTGTTTTGGTTGTTGCTGTCTCTTTGTAGCAAAACGACCTGCAGAAGATGCCTGCTGAGCATAAGCAGAATAATATTTCCCTTTTTTGGGGAAAAATCCCTTTTTGAACAACCTTTTCTTAAAAGGAGCAGAAGTAGACTTTGAAAGTCTATCTAAAGCAGAATTTTCAGCATCCATCTGGGTGGCCTTTGCTTGCCAATCTTTGCCAAAAAGGTTTTCACCTGTACAAGGAAGGTTTCCTAGTCCATCCTGAACCCAGGGTTCCAAATCAGAAGCTTGTAACCAAGCAACTCTGCGTGCACCTATGGCAATAGCCGAGGCTCTGCTGGCACCTTCAAAAGAGTCAAAGGCTGCACGGTTGGAAAACTTGGAAACATCGTGGGCATGTTTGAGCCAGGTGAGAAACTCTTCCCTTTTATCTTCTGAAATAAAAGGAGACAAAGTTTGCAAATGATCTGTAACTTCTTTTAGAAACATCCCCATATAGAGACTATAGGAGTTGATTCTGGCAACAAGCATATTGGCCTGGAAAATTCTCCTGCCAAAGGCTTCTAAGGTTCTGCATTCTCTTCCTGGAGGAGTAGAAGAGTGCCTTTTTGTACTCTTGATCTTTTTCATAGCAGACTCCACCACAATGGAGTGGTGAGGAAGCTGAGTCTTATGAAAGCCAGGACAAGGAGGAACACGATACATGGTGTCCAACCTACGAGAATGAGGAGAGGTGGTGAGAGGCGTCTCCCATATGCCCAACATGTGATCATAAAGAATCTCATGTATTGGTAAAGTGGCTGCCTCTTGAGGTGCCTTAGGATATTGTAAAATATCTAATTTTTTGGCTCTAGGCTCTGTCTCAGGGGCCACTGAGATGGAAAGGCCCCTGGCCACTTCCCTAATGAAATCTTGAAAAGACAAGTCTTCTGGAGGAGACATTCTTCTTTTTGGAGAAGAGGGCTCCTGAGGAAGGATCACCAATGCTTCGATAGAGGCCTCTGATTCATCAGAGTCTTCAGAGGAATCGAAGTATCGCCTATCTGGATGCTACTGCAGAGCCCGATACGCGTACCGGGTGGTATCGACATCGGGAGTGATCGGTACCAATGGGCATCACAGAACAGTGTACCGCTGCAGTCGACACCGAAGCCGAATTCGATGCTATCGGTGCCGGTGCCGAAGTCGGTACTGACAACGGAGTTTGTTGCGGTACCGAAGGCGTCGCAGCTTGTATGAATGCCGTGATGGCACGCTGCATGGTCAGAATATTCTGATCCATCGACGCCACCAATGTCTGGATGTCGGTACCAGTGGGAACCACCGGTACCCCAGAACATGGCAACAGGTGATCGGTCAAGGCCGAGCTATCGATGTCAACCTGTGACCCCTCGGTATATCAAATGTAATAAACATAAACATAAACATAAAGCTTTGGAAGCCGGAGCCTCCCGCCGGGTTAATTTTACCGGTGCGGATTCCTCGAGAGCAAGCCCGGAGGCATCTCGATACTTAGAGGGAGATCTACCCTTCGAGGACCGGCTGGACTTAAGTTTGGTTACCTGAGATCCATGGGAGGAAGAAGCAGCCCTGGAAGACGTCGATGCCACCGAAGCTGCATCAGAGGGAAACAGGGTACTGAGCTTGGCTGCTCGATTCTGTAGACCTCTTTTAGACATCATGCAACAGGACGCACAATCCGTAATGGAATGGTCAGGACCTAAACATTTTAGACACCAGTCATGGGTGTCGATGACAGAAATAGTGCTGCTGCACTTCGTGCACTTTTTAAACCCGGAGGCGGGCTTTTCCATGAGGAAAAACTTTTTAGGCCTAAGGCCAAAGAAAGAAAAAATGCACTGAAGTGAGAAAAACAGTAGTTATTTTTTTATTTTTTTTAGAATAAAGAAAGAAAAGACCGGCGGTACCGGTCCGGCATCGAGAGGCAGACACACGACCAAAGAAATAAAAGAAAATAAAGAAATTTTTCAGCGGTGACAGGAACACGACCTGCTGGCTCCGCGGAAAAGAAGAACTGGAGAGAGGCGGTTGGGAAAGGCGGGAAGGCAGCACGCAGGCGCTGTGGGATGCTCCCAAAAGCTTTCCTTTTGGATGCTGGGGAGCGTTCCCGCACAGGCTCCGTCGGTACGGACGATACCCATATGTGAAGACTCATTCCTGCTTGTTCCTGGAGATCAAAGAAGGGTCATGAGTTGCCTACACCCGAGAATATTATGGAGTACTGCCTGGATGAAGGAACTGTCTCTGTGGAACTCGCTCTCCAGGCAGTAGTGAGCTGCAAACGTATGAAGTGAAGACCATACGGCAATCTTGCAGATTTCAGTCACTGGCACTGAGCGGAGGTTGGCCACCGACATGGCCATTGCCCTCACGCGATGCGCTGTGATCCAGTACTCGAGGGAAAGGTAAGCTCACTCAAAGGCAAGGGAAATACAGTCCACCACCCAAGTGGGCAGAGTTCGTTTAATCATGGGAAGCCCCAGTTTGCTGGGGTCATAAGACATGAAAACCTGAGGAGCTTTGTGATGGGCCTGAGTCCGCTGTAAATAGAAGGACAGGGCCCGTTTGCAATCTAATGTATGAAGTTCCTCCCTGCCGGCGTGAGGCCGCAGGAAGGTGGTGGGGAAAACCACCTCTTAGTTGAGGTGGAAAGGAGCAATTTGGAGTGTGTGCAGAGCAATACCCTGTTCTTGTAGAACCTTCTATATGGTGGATCTGCCACCAGGGCCTGGCATTCGCTCACTCTTCGAGCGGACATGAGGGTCACCAGAAAGGCCACTTTCTAAGACAGGTACCACAGGAGGCAAGTGGCCAAGGGCTCGAACAGCGGTTTGGTGAGCTGGGAGAGCGCCACATTAAAGGTCCCACTCTGCTACTGGAGGGCAGAGAGGGGGGCTTGGATAACAGGAGGCCCCAGAGGAACCTGGAGGTCAGGGGCAGGCTTGAGAGGGGGTTTTCCCTCAATAGGGTGGTGGTGAGCAGCTATTGCGTTCAGATACACCCTCACAGAGTTAGATTTCAACCCAGTGTTAGACAGGTGCAGTAGGTACTGGAGTACTAGTTGCACATGGCAGGAGAAGGGGTTCTCCTCCCTTTCCACACACCAGGCAGAGAACCTTCTCCACTTAAAGGCATATGTTTGTCTGGTGGAGGGCTGCGGGAGGCCAGCAGGATCTCCTTGACGTCTTCTGGAAGATTGAAAGGGATCAATGCTACCCTTTCGGCAGCCACGCTGTTAGTGTTAGTGGCCCCAGGATGGGGTGGAGGGTGCCCTCCTCCTGGGACAGGAGGTCCGGGGCTCCATCCAGGACTGGGAGAGCCACAAACAGGGAAAGCAGCGGAGGGAACCAAGGTTGCCTGGACCACCTGGGGGCAATCAGAATGACTGATGCCCCTTTGCCCTGGACCTTGAAGAGTGTCCTGATGACTGGGGGGGGGAGGGGAGGCGATGGGAACGCATAGATTAAGCCCTTGGACCACGAGATCAGGACGGCATCTGCTGCCACTCTCTCCAGGTGCGGCTGACGGGAGAAAAAGCAGGGCAGCTATGTGTCGTCTGGAGAGGCAAATAGGTCCATCATGGGCCTACCCAAGAGGTGGAAGAGCTGCTTAGTTACTCTGTGGTTTAAGCGCCACTCATGTAGGCGAAGGACTCTGCTCAGTCTGTCTGCTAGGCAGTTGTCCTGGCCTGAGAGGAATACCGCTCGCAGAAGCATGCTGTTGCATGCTGCGAAGGAGAGGAGGGCCACCGCCTCCTGGCAGAGGGAGTACCAGCCCGTACCCCTCTGCTTGTTAATATATAACAGGGCGATCCAATTGTCCATCTGGATCAGCCAGGATGGTGTCACAGGCAGTGGCAGAACACTTGTAGGGCCAAGAAGATTGCCCTGAGTTCCAGGAGATTGATCTGCAGGAGTGACTGCTCCTGAGACCAGCTGCCCTGTGTACGGCGGTCTCCAGAATGTGCACCCCCAACCCAGGAGGGGGGGAGTCTGTGGTTAGGATCCTCTGCAGCACGGGTGCCTGGAAGGGCATTCCTGCCTGGAAGTGGCGCAACTTTCACCACCAGCTGAGGGATTCCACCAGCTGTCGAAGAACCCTAACCCTGGTTCCATAACCTGCCCGTGGCCTGTGTTCACTGCAAGCGTAGGTATCACTGGGCAGTCTGCATGTGTAAGCGGGCTGAGGGCGTGGCGTGGACCATCGAAGCCATATAGTCCAGTAGGCAAAGGACGAGAAAAGCCGGCATTGACCATCGACGCTGTACCTCTCCTGCCAGTTGCCTGAGATATTCTACCCTCTCTCTTGGGAGGACAGCTTTGACCTGTAACGTGTCCAACTAAGCACCTATGAACTCCAGGCTTTGGGCTAGAGAGAGATAGGACTTGGGGTAACTGATGACAAACCCCAGATGCTGCAGAAGGAGGGTTGCACGCTCTGCGGCCTGACTGATCTCTGAGGCTATGCTGCCCCTCATGAGCCAGTCATCCAGGTTTGGGGAAGACAAAAGCCCCTTGTAAGCTTAGTTAGGTGGCTTTCACCACTAGGCATTTGGTAAAAACCCATGGCGAGGATGCCAGGCCAAAGGATAGCACCATGTACTTTTAGTGCCCTCCTCCCACCATGAACCATAGGTACTACCTGTGGGAGGGGTGGAGTAAGATGTGAGTATACACATGGTGGAGATGAGGTAAGGCAGCAGTGTTCCAAGGAAGGGCATCTTAAACGTCTCCCTCACCAGAAATTTGTTTACGTTTCTAAGGTCTAGAATGGGCCTGAGGCCCCCAGTTCTCTTTGGGACAAGGAAGTACCTGGCGTAGAAGCCTTTTCCCATAGATGTTTGGGTACAGGCTCTACTGCGTTATCCATGAACAGACCTGATAGCAGAAGGGTTTGGCGAAGGAGGTCACAGTGGCTCTCCTGGAAAGAATCTGGATGGTACCTGCTGTAGGTGGAGGAGGAATCCTTCCCTTAGCACCTGCAGTACCCACTGGTCTGAGGTAACACTGGCCCACTTGTGGGCGAAGCATGCCAGGTGGCCCCCTGTGGGCTGGTGAAGGACTCCCGGGGGAGGGGAGTCCCTGCCCCAGGAGTTTAAAGCTCCCCCCGGGCTGCGTGGTAGCTGGGGCCTCTGTGCCTTCGGCTTCTGAGCCCCATGGCTTTGTCTTTTAATGTGAGAACTCTGTTGCTGGCCTGAGAAGGGCTGGTAGTGGTGACTTTGCTGAAAGGGCCCCTTTTTCCTCGAGAACAGAGGTCTTTTCCCTGATGGTTTCTTACGGGGAAAGGATGAGGTCTTCTTGGAGAGCCTCTGTCTAGTCACCACGTCAGCCTCTATCTTAACCATCTTGTTGGCCATAGGTTTGCCGAACAATTTCTCCCCACTGCTACCCAAGCCGCTGACTCAAAACCATCATAGGTCGCTTGGGAAAGGAACTTAGAACAGTCCTTGATCCCAGAGGTCAAGGATTGGAACCACTGGAGGGATTCCCCAGTAAGGCCTGCTGAAAACCCAGACAACTCTTGGGTTAGGGCCTTTAGGTACACGCCTATGTACAATTCACAGGCCTGTATCCATCAACCCAGCATGGAGCCCTGGTAACACTTGCACCTGAGGGCATCGAGGGCTCTAGTGCCCCTTCCAGGAGGGACCAAAGAATGGTTCTTCTGGCCCTTGTTTCTGCATGGTCGACTTGACAACCATGGAGTTATGTTGGAGTTGGGGCTTGTGGAATTCCGGGCCCTTCTGGACGCGGTAGATGGTGTTGAGGCACCAGCTCACCACCAGCATGAAGGCCAGCTTCTCCCACATTGTGAGTAGCAGCTGCTCGAGGATTAGCTGCACAGGCACCGTGAGTCTCTCCTTGGGTGGAAACAAAACTGGAGAATCTCTGGGTGAAAAAGGGCATGAATGCCAGTCAAGGCAAGCCTCAATCAAAAAAGACAAAAGACAAAAGGAGACAAAAGGAGTCAAGAACAGCGCCGGGAACTGTGCCAGTTCAAGGCGGGAAGAGGAGCCAGTACACAAACCGTGAAACTATTTTGAGGATAATTAGCAAAGCTTTTTCTGGGAAAACAGGACAGACGTCCGTTGGGCTCCATGGAAAAAAGGAGGCTCAGCAAGATGGCACCCTTGGGTGGGAAGGGAACCACGGATGCGTGGTAGACATGTTCCAAGGGCTTTCTTTGAAAGCTGGGGACAAGCTCAGCGCGGGCTCCGTCGGCGCCAATGTCACCCATATGCGAGGACTGACTTCCTCGGAGTGTCTGCGAGCCCATGGAGGGGCCACGGGGGCCTTGAGTCAGTCCAAGGATCCATGCGGGGCCTTAGAGCATGAGGCTACCGGGGAAACAGGGTTGAGTCTGCCTTGTGGAAGACGTCATCCTGCTTAAGTCGACAGCTCTGTATGGCCTTAGTGGATATTTTCTTGCACAGGGTACATTCCTCCGGGTTGTGGTGGGAGCCCAGACACCGGAGGCAACAAACATGGGTGTCGGTGAGAGATGTTTTTTTGAGTACCAATCACATTTATTTTTTTTAAACCCGGTGGCCATTGGGGCAAAAAGAACACCAGTGAGGTTGAAAACCCTCGACACGGCCAAGGGTTGAAAAGGGCGTGAAAGCACTGCGATGGAAAAGATCAAAACACAAATGTTTTCCAAGGCCTGGTGTGGCAGCAACAGGTCTCAGGCAGGAAAAGGAGGCGCAGGCCAGAAAAGGTACAAAAATTATACGAACCCCCCCCCCCAGCTTTCTCCTGGGGGATAAGATGAACGTCTGTAGTACTCTGCAGAAAAAGGGAGACTGAGCAAGATGGCACCTTTGGGCGGGAAAGGGACCACAGATGTGTGGTGGCATCTCGCAAAAGCTTTCTTTGAAAGCTGGGGAGATGCTTCCGCAAGGGCTCAGTCAGCGTCGACATCACCCATATGTGAGGGCTGACTTCCTACTTGCTCTTGGACAAAACAAGGTAGGGAGACAACTCCCAGGGGAGAAGGGAGAGTTGTGAGGACTGATTCCTGCTGTCCCTGGAGAATACCCGTTACAGGTGAGTAACTACGCCTTCTCCAGGAACAAGCAGGAAGTCAGTCCTCACATATAGGACTCCCTAGGCTCCAGGCTGTTGAGGACTGAACCACAACAGCACCAACGGTGACCAGCCAGACAGCCATGAGTTGCAGGAGGTGAATCCCCATTGAGAGACTCTGCAGACCCTAGCATCCAGCAACACTATCTCTCCAGTAGCCTGAACACAGAAGTGTAGGAATTGCCTATACCCCGAGAATATTACGGAGTACTGCCTGGCCAAAGGCACTGTCCCTGCAGGACTTGCTCTCCAGGCAGTGGTGAACTAAAGACCATGTGGCGGCCTTACAGATCTCAGTCACCGGCACTGAGCAGAGGTTGGCCACAGACATGGCCATCGCCCTCACTCAATGCGCTGTGATCCGGTGCTCAAGGGAGAGGCTCTCTCGCTTGTAGGCAAGGGCAACATAATTTGCCATCCAAGTGGACAGAGTTTGTTTAGTCCAGAGAGCCCCAGTCTACTGGGGTCATATGATACGAAAAGCTGAGGAGCTTTGTAATGGGCCTGAGTCTGAGGTTGGTAGGAGGACAGGGCCTGTTTGCAATCTAGTATATGAAGCACTAGTTTCTCCCTGCCGGCGTGAGGCCGTGGAAAGAAGGTGGGGGGAGGACCAACTCTTGGTTGAGCTGAAAGCGTAGTTACTCACCTGTAGCAGGTGATCTCCGGGAACAGCAGGAATTTAGTCCTCACATATGGGTGACATCGGGTACTGACGGAGCCTGTGCAGGAAGCTCCCCAGCTACCAAAAGAAAAGCGTATGGGAGCAATTCACTGTGCCTGTGCTGCTGCCTTCCCGCTCTTCTCTCCTAAGTTGAATGTATAGCTGAAGAAAAAGGAGAGTAGACAGAAAGGAGAGAACCCTACAACTCCTAGGCGGGTTGTGAGGACTAAATTCCTACTGTTCCCAGAGATCACCTGCTACATGTAACTACGCTATCTCCAGGAACAAGCAGGAATGTAGTCCTCACATATGGGACTCACTAGCTCCCAGATCCCATGGGGGTTGAAACTTTCGATAGGTTCATTGACCTCGACTTCCCCGGCATGGAGATCTGGATTGAATCGGGCAGGGGGTAGAAGTTATCCTATGTCCCAAAGAGATGCTGAAGGACCGCCTGGCCAAAAGCCGCATCCCGGCAGGAGTCCATGTCCAAGCAGCAGTGGTTTGTGAAGATATGGATGGAGGACCATGTAACAGCCTGGCAGATTTCAGTAATCAGCACTGCCTGTAGGTTTGCTTGAATGTTGTGAGCAGTGACATGTCCTGCAAGGGATAATCCTGAAGTTGTTTTCCATTGTGTGGAGAACCGTGAGAGCTTTTCCTGGAATAGAGAGTAGGGCTAAATGGGCAGGACTGGCCTTGCTCCCTATGTAGGAGTCAAAACGTTGGTTTTGAGGCAGCTGATTGAGGCTGAGGTTGTTGTTTAGGTGACCTGTGTTTCTCGGCTTGTTTGGCACCTTGTTTGTGCTGTGAAGGGTAGGCTGGTTGGGAATATGCTGGGTAGAATTTCCGCTTTTTAGGATAAAAGGCTTTTTTAGATTGGGCCTTTTTCATGGAGGGATCTGAAGTTTTCCTCGACAACCTCTCCTTGAGGGTCGTGTCGTTGGTTTCAAGCTCTCCAGCCTTTTCAGGCCAGTTCTTTCCAAACAAGTTTTTGCCTGTACAGGGGATGTTAGCCAGTTTGTCCTGTACTCACTGCTCTAAATCAGATAATTGGAGCCATGCCAGTCGTCTCACTCCTATAGCTATTGAGGCGGCTCTACTGGAGGATTCAAAGGCATCGAAAGCTGCTCTGTTTATGAATTTTGAAACGTTGTGATCTGTGGGTTAGGACTGTTTGAAAGGCTGGACGTTCTTCCTCAGGGAGGAAAGATAGGAAGCCCTCCCAGTCTTTATTCAACCCCTTGAGAAACATACCCACATATAAGATTATGAGTTGATTCTGCTAGCTAACATGGAAGCCTGGAAGGTGCGCTGAGTGAAGGAATCGAGGGTTCTCAATTCGCTTCCCAGGGGAACTGAGGTGTGGTTCTTCACACTTTATCTGGCGCATCACTGATTCTACAACGATGGAATGGTGGGGAAGTTGTGGCTTCTGGAAATCCGGATAATCAGGAACTCGTTACATAGTATTGAGACGTCTACTTATGGGAGCGATGGTTAAAGGTGTCTCCCACATCCTTAACATTAAATTATGAAGTATGCGGTGCACTGGTAAAATGGTAGCCTCTTTAGGTGCGTTGGGTTCAGGTTCCAAAGCCGCTTATATGGAGAGAACTGCTGCCATATCTCTGATAAAGTCTTGAAATGACATATCTTCTGGTGGGGATTTTCTGTGGGTACTGGACTTTGGTGGTGAGGTTTCCAAGATGAAGTCTCTGAGGTCGTCAGAATCCAGAGATCTGTGGTCGGAGTCGGAGGACTCAGAATCAGATTCCGGAGAGTACCGGCATCCTCGGTGAGAGATCTGTCGATGCAGGTCGATATCCTCCGTTTCACCACGATTCATGGAGCAGAATGGATCCGTAGTTGGAAGTAGGCGCCAGCATCGGGGAAGGTACCGGCTTCTGGGGCTGTATTGACAAAAGGTGCTGTTGGTATTGACATCAGTGTCGATGTCAACATCAACACCAGGATCGGCATAGGCACTGGGGCAGACATCGGGCCAGCTGGTATTTGTTGCGCTGGAAGCGACATAGATATCGATGCCGATACAGTCTGCAGGGTCACTTAGGCCAATGGTGTTAACTGCCCGAAGGCTGCCAGCAGAGCTGCTAAGGTCCATTCTGGAACCAGCATACGCTGATCTAGCGATGTCATTGGTGCCTGGTCATCGGATGGATAGGTCAGCCGCCACCAGACCTGGGCACGGCATCGAGGGTTCCACGGAGGTTAGTGCTCCGAGTACTTCTCGACTCCCCACTGAGGCTTTGGAGGACAAGTCCAGTGGATGCCTGGACCTATGGCTGAAATTGTATGATGTCCGAGATGACTCCCGGTGTGCGCAGGAACGTGCCCGGGAACATTCCCCGGGAGCGATCCCTCGATGTTTTTGGCTTACTGGAAGGGTCTTGGTTTTTGTGACTCGGATCCTTCAGAATCTCCGAGGGTTCCCAGGTCAGCGACTTCTCCTCGGGCAGGTGTGATGGAGAGGATTGTTTTGATTTTCTCTCCCCATATCTGGAATCTTTAGAATGTTTTGAGTGCTTCAATGTCGGCAATCCAGATGACGCCCTTGAGGAGGTCGAGGCCAAGGAGAGGGTGTCTGAAGAGAAAAGCTCTTTGAAAATTTTAGCTTGATTCCCCAGGCCTCTTTTTTTGTCATTTGTTTACAGAGGGAGCACTCTTAAGGGGACATGATCGGGGCTGAGGCATTTAAGGCACCAGTCATGTTTGTCGGTGATAGAAATTGTGCCGGAGCACTTTGTACATTTTTTTTAAAGTCACTGGTGGGCTTTTTCCGTTTTGCCCGACAGTGCAGGCTTAGAAAATGAAGGCCCAAGTGTGGGCCTCAGGGGACTGGGAAAGTCCTGAAGATAGGAAAAAAAAAATTTTTAAGTAGCATATTAATATTAAAAAAAGAAAAAAGCAATAAGAGGTAGAATTGAGGAGTATCAAGCGATACGGTGAAGGCAGTAATTCTTCAGCAGTGTTAGGAATTGATCCCATCGGCTCCGTGGAAAAATGAGAACGGAGGAGAGTCAGCTAGAAGAATGGGAAGGCAGCAGCACAGGCACAGGGGACTGCTCCCAAACGCTTTCCTATTGGTAGCTGGGGAGCTTCCCGCACGGGCTCCGTCGGTACCTGTCGTCACCCATATGTGAGGACTACATTCCTGCTTGTTCTTGGAGATAATGAGATACCAACTTCAGGAGGAATTTGGGGTGCATGTGGAGCACTACCCTGTTCTTGTAGAAGTGTGTGAATGGTGGATCTGCCACCAGAGCCTGGAGTTCACTCACTCTACGAGTGGATGTAATGGCCACTAGAAAAGCCACTTTCAAAGACAGGTACCAAATCTGACAAGTGGCCAGGGGCTCAAACGGTGGTTTGGTGAGCTGAGAGCGCACCACGTTGAAATCCCATTCCACTGCTGGAAGGTGGAGTGGGCTTGGATAACAAGAGGCCTCGGAGGAGCCTGGAGACCAGGGGCTGGTTTGAGAAGGTTTTTCCCTCTATAGGGTGGTGGTGTGCAGCTATAACGCTCAGGTGCAGCCTCACAGAGTTTGATTTTAGCTAGAGTGTGACAGGTATAGGAGATACTGAAGAATGAGTTGCACCTGTCAGAAGAAGGGATTCTCCTCCTCCACCGCACCCCAAACTGAGAACCTTCTCCACTTAAAGGCATATGCCCTTCTGGTGGAGTGTCTTCAGGAGGCCAGTAGGATTTTGTCGACTTCCTCAGGAAGACTGAAAGGGGCCAAGAATACCCTTGCAGCAGCCATGCTGCTAGTGTTAGCAACCCCAGACTGGGGTGGAAGAGGGAGCCCTCCTCCTAGGACAGGAGGTCCAGGACTCGGCCAAGTGGGACTGGGAGTGCCACTGACAGAAGCAGCAGCAGAGGGAACCACAGTTGCCTGGGCCACCTGGGAGCAATCAGTATCACTGACACCTTCTCGCTCTGGACCTTGAAGAGGAATCTTGGCGATAGGGGGAGGTGTCAGTGGAAACGCATAGAGCAGGCCTTCTGAGCATGGGATCAGGAAGGCGTCTGTCAATCTCCCCAGGTGTGGTTGGGGCAGCAAAAACGCAGTAAATGCGCATTGTCCAGGGAGGTGAAGAGGTCAATCACAGGCCTGACCCAGCAGTGGAAGAGTTGCTTCACACGCCACTCATGTGGGCGAAGGACTCTGCTCAGCCTGTCTGCTAAGCAGCTGTCATGATCTGGCAGGTACACCACACATAGGAGCATGCCATTGTGCACTGCAAAGGACATGAGGATTACGAGCCCATACTTTACTGCTTGTTGATGTAAAACATGACAACTTGGCTGTCCATCTGGATCAGCATAGGTCGGTGTTGCAGGCGATGGCAGAATGCTCGCATGGCCAAGAAGATTGCCCTGAGTTCCTTATTTATTTATTTATTTATTTATTTATACTTTTCTTTTATACCACTTTTTCCCAAGATCAAAGGCGGTTTACAAATAACATAATGAACAGTTTACAATTAACATATTGAACATTGTTTTACATAGAACATAGTATTTTCTTTAAACTATGTACAATTAACTTTTCATGAACAATAACATGGAGCATATAATTATACATATGCTGAACTATTTACATCAGTCAAATATTTACATTAGTCAGTTATTAATCATGGTTTCGAAGGGTTGTTTTTCTTATGTGTGTTGAGGTTTGAGGCTTTTTGATCTGTGTTTAGGGAGGATTTTTATGTAGGTGTGGTGAGGAGGATGGAGGGGGTTGATTAAGGTTTATAAAGTGTTCTTTAAACAGATATGTTTTTAGTTCTTTCCGGAATGTCTGGAGATCCTTTATTTTGCGGAGGTATAGTGGGAGTTTATTCCATATGGTGGGGGCTGCATATGAGAATGCTCTTGAGCTTGTGGTTTTTTTTGTTTTTCGAATTGATTTTTTTATGTCTAGTGAGTGGGTTGCATTTTGTCTGCGGGTTCTATGTTCTTTTGGAGCATGTAGTAGAGTGGTTAGATGTGAAGGTGATATGCCGTTGATAAGTTTAAATGTGGTTAAGAGTATTTTGTATGATATTCTACTATTTATGGGAAGCCAGTGTAGTTCAGCGAGGATGGGAGTTATGTGGTCAGTGAGGCGGGCTTTTGCTGTTACTCGGGCACAGATGTTTTGAGCTCGTTGGAGTAAGTTAATATTTGTGAGAGGGAGGCCGATAAGTAGACTATTACAATAGTCAAAGTGAGGAGTGATGAGTGTGCTGATAACAGATCTGAAGTCATGTGTGTCTAGTATTGGTCGTAGGTGTTGAATGGTTTTGAGTTTATAGAATATGGTTTTCACGGTTTGTTTTATGTGAGGGATCATACTAAGTGTGTGGTCTATTATGATGCCTAGGTATTTTACTTCCTTTTTGATTGGGATTATTGTATCGTTAATTGTTATTGTTTCTGGGAGAGTAGTATCTGGTTTTCTTGTTACGAACATTGCTTCAGTTTTTTTTAGGTTGATGCTAAGGTTATTATTTTGTAGCCAGGTATTTGCTTCACTGATACAGTTTAGTAAGTTTAGTAAGTTTAGTAAGTTTAGTAAGGTTGATCTGCAAAAGTGACTCTACTTAGGACCAGCTGTCTTGCATGCGGTGGTCCCCACAATGCATCCCCCACCCCAAGAAGGAGTCTTCCGTTGTCAGGGTCCCTCTGCAGCGCGGGTACCTGGACAGGCAATCCCGATGGGCCGTGGCACAAAGTTTGCCACCAGGTGAGGGACTCCGCCAAGTGGCATGTGACTTCAACTCTGTCCTGTAGCTTGAGTCCACTGTGAGCAGAGGCACCATTGGGCTGGCAGCATGTGCAAGCAGGCTAATGGGGTGAAATAGACCGTGGAGGCCATGTGGCCCAACAGGTGGAGGCAGCAGCGAACCGGTACCAACAGGCAGTGTTGTACCTCCCCTGCCAGTTGGATGAGGCAGTCTACTCTTTCTCTTGGGAGGACAGCCTTGACCTGCAACATATGTCCAACTGAGCCCCTATGAACTCCAGATTTTGGATTGAAGAGAGAGATTGAATTTGGGGTAACTGACGAACTCCAGGTGCTGCAGCAGGAGGGTTGTTCGCTCTGCGGCCTGACTGACCCTCTGAGGCTGAACCCCCTCTGATTAGCCAGTCGTCCAAGGTAGGGGAATACACAGGTCCCTTGTAGGTGCAGGATGGCAGCTACCACTGCCAAGCATTTGGTAAAGACCCTGGGTGAGGAGGCCAGGCCAAAGGGCAGCACTCTGTACTAGTAGTGTCCTCCTCCCACAACAAACTGTAGGTACTGCCTGTGGGAGGGAGGGATTAGGATGTGTGTGTGTGCAACCTTTAGATCCAAGGAGCAGAGCCAATCTACCTGGTGCAGGTATGGCAGTAGTGCCCCAAGGGAGAGCATCTTGAACTTCTCCCTCACCAAAAGCTTGTTTAAGTTTCTCAGGTCTAGTATGGGCCTCAGGCCCCCCAATCCTTTCTGGGACAAGGAAGTGCCTTGAGTAGAAGCCTTTCCCCCATAAGTGCTTGAGTAGAGGCTCCACTGCCTTGTTCCTGAGCTAACCTGTAAGCTCTGAGAGCAGAAACGTCTGGTGAAATAGAGGTCGTACAGGCTCTCTCCTGGAAACTTGTACGGTAACTGAAATAAGCAGAAGGTATCCCTCCCTTACCACCTACAGCACCCACTGGTCTGAAGTGACCTCGATCCATCTATGAGCAAAGAGTGCCAGTCGGCCCCCTGTGGGCTTGTGAAGGTCTCCCGAGGGAGGGGAGACCCTGCTCTGGGAGTCAAAAACTCCCCCCCCCCCCCCCGGCTGGGCCGGAGCTGGGGCTTCTGAGCTCCCTGCCCTTGTCTCTTGGGGTGAGAAACCTGTTGCTGGCCTGAGGGCTGGTAGCGGTGACCCTGCTTGAAGTGCCTCTTTTTTCCTTGGAACATGGGCCTTTTCCTCAAGGGTTTATTGCGGGGAAAGGAAGAGGTCTTTTTGAGAGCCTCTGTCGGGTCACCACTTCAGCCTTTATCTCCGCCGTCTTTTCAGCCATGGGTTTGCCGAACAGGTTCTCCCCGGTGCAGGTAATATCGAGCATTGATGTTCTGCTCCATGGCTACCATTCTGATCTCCAAGCCAGAAGGCTCCGCAGCTTTTGGTGAGGGCACCGAAGATTTCGGGTCCGGCATCGGCACTCTTGTGAGTGTGTCCTCGACGAGGAGTACAACCCTCAAGGATCCTTGCATGGTCTCCGCTGGCCAAAGAATCCTTCTTGGGGACCTTGGAGGGACGCTTCTCGAAGTTGCCCTCCGGCTCGTCTTACCAGGTTTCCCAGACGTAACCTCAACGGGCTTCAAGAACTTTTTCTTCTTTCACTTGGGGTCCGAGGCCTTTCCGGAGGAGCCGCCGTGGGACTCCAAGGATGCTCTGGCCTTAAGAAATGTGCTGTGCTTGGAACTCTGCGTCGGGGAGGCCGGTGCTGAGTCGGACCTTGGGAACAGCTTCTCCTGCAATTCTGACCTTTTTATTAGTTTTAGTATCACAGCCTAGGCACAGGTCACAAGAGGTGCTATCATGGTCTGGTCCCAGGCAGCGTAAGCAGCAGTCATGAGTGTCGGTAACAGACATAGTTTGACTGCAACGGTCACATTTTTTGAACCCACTGGGAGACATGGTGAGGGGACACCTAGCCGGGATCGATGACCCCCAGGCAAAAAATGGCAAGCCTCGATGAAAAAAAATGGGAAAAGCCAATTACAGCGCCGGGCCCGGCGCCAGCTCGAGGCAGGATGAGGAACCGGTATGCAAACTGGAACAGTTAATTTTTATAAAGGATTTTTTCCAGGAAAACTGGACGTGCATCCATTGGGCTCCGCGGAAAAAAGGAGACTGAGCATGATGGCACCCTTGGGCGGGGAGGGGACCATGCATGCTGGCAGCATTCCCAAAGACTTTCTTTGAAAGCTGGGAAAATGCTCCGACGGAGCTTGCACAGAGCATTTTCCCAGCTTTCAAAGAAAGCCTTTGGGAATGCTGCCAGCATGCAGGCAGACAGCTTGTATTGGGGCTGCGGTCGCAGCTATCCCCTTCTCCTCTGCCCACAGGGAGGGATCTCCCTTGGGCAGACAGAAGAGTTCTTGCCCTGCAATAGTGATTTTTTTATTTTTTTATTTTTAAAGGGAAGGGGCAAGTAAATCCCAGGCATCAGATGCAGATTTCTGGTCGACTTGGTGCCTGGGATTTCTCAAACCCTGTCCTAGGCATTCTCCAGGAGCAAGCAGGAAGTTGGTCCTCACATATGGATGACGTTGGCGGCGAGAACAGGAGGATCATGCTCAGGGCTACTCTGCCACTCTTCATGGTCCTTTGTTACTTGACATACGCCACAGCCGTGGCATTGCCCAGGAACACCCGGCTCACTCTGTCCCAGACTAAGGACTGGATGCATAGCAAGGCCTAGCAAATGGCCCTTGCCTAATGTCGGCTGATGAGTCATGCTGCCTCCCAGCTGTTCCAACAGCCCTGAGCCATTCATTCTCATAATGGGCTCCCCCACCATTCAGATCAATATCCATCGACAGGAAGAGCCACGAAGAATTGGCCAGTGGTATAGGAAGGGATGCCTAGCCTCGAAATAGTGAGAGTTTGGAGACCAGAGGGATTGCAAGGACCTTTGTAGTGGTCGCCTGCGAGTGCATACCCAGGAACCAGGTAGATTGATGTAGCTATCCATCCAAAATCTGTAGATAATCCAAAACCCTAGGGAACCTGCTACTCCCCAAGGACTGCCAGCTAAAACAATCTTCTCAACAGGGATGGCAGTCCATCTCATGACCGCCTGGACAGGTGCATCCCACGAAGGCATGTCAAACCACATAGTGAAATCCTCCTGTGGCCTGAAATAAAGACTAACCTTGATTCTTTTCAGTGGGGAATCAGGTAAGCCCCACTCTGGGTGGACCACACTGACAGGCTCCAGAACAGAAAAGGTCCTTGTAGACCTCTGCAACCCCCTGTAATAGGAGTGAGGGGGGGGGAATACCTGTGGCATCTGTTCTGCCATTCGAAGATCAGGCAACCACAGAGCAGAAGACACCTGAGCAGCAATACCACCAGGCCTTCCTGAAGCTCAGAAGACGACATGTCGCCCTCAAAATGCTGTCCTCTCCAGAGGTGATGGATCCATCCTCTGGACCTTGGACACAGGAGACACCATCTGAGCCTCCAAACTCGTGTCTCTCAAAATCTCCAGCATGGGCTTTGACCCCTCATAAAACAGGACCTCTTCTTATTGAGTAGATAGAGCGAAAGGACATGGAGACACCCAGAACTGACTCACCAGAAAGACCAAGCTCACTAAAGAATGAAGACAATTTCAAGGACGACAATCCAGGAACCGGGAGTTCCTCATCAGCATGAGCCCCACCATCAGCAGGAAGAATGCATTACCAGGCCTCTCAGCGAAGGGGAGTGGCCCACAGAGCCAGAGCTTGAGTCCAAGTACTGAAGAATATCCTTCTCTATCTCCGTATCCCAAGGCCTCCTGCAGCGAAGACAAGATCAGGGCAACCATGTCCCCCCTATTGTGGAGGGGAGGGGGGCCCTCAAGGTCACATCAGAAGGCTCATGCCAGATGCAGAACGAACTCAGCAACTGAACTTTCCATTTTCTCAGAGCAGGCAGCATTTCGTAAAAGGAGGCATACATCCGCACCAATACTGTCTCTCTCATGCATCACTAACAGCCTGGTTTTACAGGCTCAGGACACGCTAACAAGACACAGTGCAACACACATTCCGACCATGTGGGCACCATCTCATTCTATGGCCGCTTGCAAAGTTAAGTCGCACACAGCATAGGAAGGCACCTAAGTGCACATAGCTCAGCTAAGGCATGCAGTCAGCACAACGAGGTGGGAAAAATGACACTGTTCCAACAGATGCACTGCACAGTAGATGAAGTCAGGTAGTCCCCCGAAAAAACACATCACAAGACAAAGACTTTGTTTTGGTACTCACCCTTGGGGAGTCCCAGGCACGAAACCATGCCAGGCTCAGTGCTACGCCCCTGCTGCCAGGGTCTGCAGTCACATACCTCTGAGAAGTCTTCTGCAAATCTTCAGGGGAGAGCCGGGTGATGAAGGATGAGAGAGGGGGGCACCAAGGTTGCGCAAGGTTTTGAAAAAGCCTTTCCAAACTCCTTTTTCAAAATTCTGGCTACTCAACTAGCCATTAGTAATAAGGACAAGGAACTGAATCAGTTTCCCTCCTCCATATGGCAATATCCAAAAGAGCACCAGTTTTAAGGGCAACTCTAGTGGAGTCTCCAGCACTGCGCTCCAGTGAGGAAGTCACCCCTGAGTGTGGTTACCCAGGAGCAAAATCAATCCTCTCTCTCAATAGCTTTTCAGATTTCACCAGAGCTGCAAAAAATGTCCATCCAACCTCTGCTGAAGACAGAGAACAGAAATCTGCCCCTAGCTGCATCTGTGGTTATGGTAGGATGAGGTCATAAGAAACCTCTGAAAGATTTTCTGTCTCCACTTCTGCTGGTAGGGAGACACAACTCACTTGTCTGGACTGGTCTAGGAGGACTATATAGAAATATAGAAACACAGAAACATGACAGCACATACGAGGGTTGCTATTTATATTTCTGGCCTAATAATTAAAAAAACAAATATTTATGATCGAAATTGGTTTTATTGTTTTTCAAAATATTCTCCATGAAGATCAATACACTTTTGCATGCGTTTGAACCAATTTTTGAAGCACGTTTTCCATTCCGATTGAGGTAACTCCAAAACATGCGTTTTGAATGCATCAACCGCATCTTCGGGTGTTGAAAATCGTTGACCACATAATTTGTTTTTGATGTGCAGGAATAAAAAGAAGTCATTGGGTGCCAAAATCAGGGCTGTACGGTGGATGACCCATCAATTCGATGTTTTGACCGGTCAAAAATTCCTTTGTTTGAGCCGATGTGTGAGAGCTCGCATTGTCATGATGAAGAATTATTCGCCTCTTCTTCGACTTTTTCCGAATTTCTCCGAAGACGTCTGGTAAACAAATGGTCGTGTACCGTTCAGAATTGACCGTCCTACGTTGCTCTAATGGCACTGTCGCCAAGTGACCGGTAATGCCGAAGAAACAGGCAACCATTTGCTTCAATGTGCTTCTTCCACGAGCAACTTTTGTTGCATTTGGCTCGTCTTGGAAGACCCATACAGTCGATTGCTGTTTTGTTTCGGGCTCATATGCATATATCCATGATTCGTCACCTGTGCATATGTTATACACAGTCTTTGATGCACCTTGAACGTATTTTTTCAACATTTCCTTGCACCAATCGACATGAGCCTTCTTTTGAGCGTTTGTCAGATTATGCAGGATCCAAAGCGAACAAATCTTTTTTACGGCCAAATGATCATGCAATATCTTATTGATGCTCATCATACTAATACCCAAAGATGCCTCAATCTCACGGTATGTAACATGACGATCTTGCTTTATCAGTTCACACACAGCATCGATATTTTCTGGCACAACAACCGATTTTGGACGACCCTGACGGAATTAGTCCTGGAGCCAACGTCAGCCACGATTGAATTCGTTATACCAGTTTTTTACAGTGCTGTAGGATGGTGTTTTATCGCCGTATAAAAAATTAAGTTCATCGATGCACTTGTCTTGATAATCCACGTCGAAAGTTATGAAAAATAATCGCACAAAAATGTTCACGAGTTAATTCCATTTTTCGCCCGAGATTAATTTTTCAAGTTACTGTAAACAAATCGCGCTCAAATGATAAAATGTTATGAATAAGGTTATGTTTAACAATGTCAGTGTTCCAATGGAACCATTGGATGGCGCATGGCAACACTTACTATTGCTAAGGCCAGAAATATAAATAGCAACCCTCGTAAAGACCACATGGCATATCTAGTCTGCCCTTCCATATCAAATACTAAAGTCCCTTTTTTCCTTTACAGATCTTGTTTGTCCCATTCTTTTTTTAATTCAGATAATGGAAAGTGCAGCAGAGGCAGCAATGCAAGCATTTCACACAGTATCCCCACTGCAGAACAGATACTTCATACACAACAGCAGTGGCAACTTGTCAGAGCTAGTACAGTATGAACAATGGCAGTGAAAGAAATCCTAGGCAAAAGGGCCAGCAGACTGCCAAGAAACTTCCAAGTACAACTGTTAAGAAAGATGCCTTATACTGCAATTTTCATTGCTTTATCATCTCATGAACTGCTGCACAATGAAGCCACTTTCAATTGAAGAGTAAAAAATGAGATCATTCATCTCAAACAAGCTTAGAGGTAGATTTAGCAAAATTAAGTTGCAGAAATGCATTTTGGATGATGGGCAAAATTAAGTTATCCAAGTGATCAGCCCATGTTTAAGACGACTATCCTTGCACTAGCTGCACAGCACACAACATTCCAGGCACATGCTTGGTGGCTCACAAGCTGAAAAGGGGCATACACCTACCAGCTCTCCCCTTTCTCCTTTAGACTTGACTGATCCTCGTCATCACTGAAGTTGAGCTGCTCTGTGTAATCCACTTCCATCTGAGCCCCTATTACATACAAAAAAGAGCAAGTAAAATAAAGGCAGCAGCTACCACATGTGATACTTAAGCTTTGACAGTTAGAGTTGCTCTGCTTACCAGCCCAGCCTTCATCAGCCTCTGTGTCTAGGTTATCGAGCTCCTTCAGTTCACTTGCCCTAATAATGGAAGGGCGCTCCACGCCTTCCACCACCCAGGATGGGGGCTGCTGAGCATGTCTACCCCTGGGCATTCTGGATACAAAGCAGAAAGTATTGTAAC
Organism: Ichthyophis bannanicus; assembly: GCA_033557465.1. NCBI lineage: Eukaryota > Metazoa > Chordata > Amphibia > Gymnophiona > Ichthyophiidae > Ichthyophis > Ichthyophis bannanicus. Next base: position 45,908,577 of record CM066040.1, read on the forward strand.
AAGGTACATCACAACCATGCAATAAACAAAATCCACAGGGATTTACTGTGTGGGATATTCTGCTTTGATGAACGGCATGAACAAGCACTTCAGCTCATCCTGTGCAGTCTTGATAAAAGTTAAAATTCAAAAATTAGGCTCAAACTTTTAGTCCAAGAATAAGGTAAATATCATCTTGAAAACCTTGATCTATGTAGCTTTTTTAAGAAAACCAAGCAGTGAGCTAATCTTACAAAATGAGCAGTCCCTGTGGCTATATTTTATCCATTGCAGTAAATGTTCCCTCTAATTTTCTGTAGGTTGTGGGCGCATAAAATATCAGCTGTGCAGCTTTTGAAGGAAGGTTAAATTTTTGTGCGCCACATGACGACACTGAGTTATATACTTTAAAATTTGACTACATGTCAGAATACAGTATGTACACCACATTGATTTTAATCAAATTAAATGAAAATAGACGATTACTAAATGAAGTGGAAAATTTCTAGTAATTACAATCACAACTTTTAAATTTTAAGACGTCTGTGTTTTCTATCAAAATCAGACCCGTAATTTTTGTGCGCTCTGTTGTAAAGTATGTGCGCTTGCTCGGTGAGGTGTGTGCGCGCGCGCACATGCGCACAGCTTAGAGGGAACAGTGATTGCAGTAAGATAGCACAGTCACAGCATTAAACAGGAGATCAACTGGGCGATTTAGGGTCAACGGGTTTGGTAGATTGCCAGGCCTTTTCTTCTGAGGCAAAAGAGGGTAAAGCAACAGGTAATCTCCGTGAACAGCAGGAATTTAGTCTTCACATACAGGTATCGTCGGTACCGACGGAGCCTGCACGTGAACGCTCCCCAGTGTCCAATAAGAAAGCTTTTGGGAGCATCCCACACCGCCTGCGTGCTGCCTTCCCGCCTTTCCCAACTGTCCCTCTCCAGATGCGTTTATAGCTGAGACAAAAGGGAAAGAGAGAAAGAGATACAACTCCTAGGAGAGGTGGGTGGGTTGTGAAGACTAAATTCCTGCTGTTCCGAAGATAGCATAGTTACTCACCTGTAACAGGTGATCTCCAGGAACAGCAGGAATTTAGTCCTCACATATGCGTTTCGTCAGTACCGACAGAGCCTGCGTGGGAACGCTCCCCAGCGTCCAATTAGAACGCTTTTGGGAGCATCCCACAGCGTCTGCGTGCTGCCTTCCTGCCTTTCCAAACTGCCTCTCTCCAGTTGAGTTTTCGAGCTGAGACAAAGAGAGCGAGCGAGGGAAAGGAAAAGAGATAGAGAGATACAACTCCTAGGGGAAGTGGGTGGGTTGTGAGAACTAAATTCCTACTGTTCCCGGAGATCACCTGTTACAGGTGAGTAACTATGCTATCTCCAGGAACAAGCAGGAATGTAGTCATCACATATGGGGACTCCCTAGCTTTAGGTGCCAGGGAGAGACCCCAGAAGTTGTGTGTCCCTGAGTAGGACTCCACTTCCCCCCATAGATCACTGGCATCCTACCAGGGATGGTGGGTAGGAGTTGATTAGGCATGGAACAGGTGTTTGAGAACAGCCTGACCAAACAAGGCATCCCGGCGGGAGTCCTTATCCAAGCAGTAATGGGCTGTGAAGGTATGAACCGAGGCCCAAGTGGCTGCTCGACAGATGTCGTCAATAGACAGAGTTCAGATGAGCCATTGAAGCTGCCATGGCTCTCACATTGTGAGCTGTGACATGGCCCTCCAGAAAAAGGTTCTTACTCTGATAGGTGAAAGAAATACACTGAGCAATCCAGTTAGATAGTGTTCTCTTGGAGACTGGAAGTCCCAAATGAGAAGGATCAAAAGCAACAAAGAGTTGAGAGGACTTTCTATGTTGCTGTGTTCTTTGTAAGTAAAAAGCTAGAGCTCTTTTACAGTCCAAGGTATGAAGATTCCTCTCTGCATTTGATGCATGAGGTCCTGGAAAAAAGACAGGTAGGTAGATCTCTTGGTTGAGATGAAAAGGCGAGACCACCTTAGGCATAAAGTGTGGATGAGTCCTAAGGACTACCTTGTCATGATGGAACCTTGCATAAGGTGGATTAGCTACCAGTGCTTGCAATTCACTAATGTGGCGTGCTGATGTGATTGCAATGAGAAAGCTAACCTTCCAAGAAAGAAATTTCAAGGAGGTGGTAGCTAAAGGTTCGAAAGGTGGCTTCATGAGCTGCCCAAGAACCAGGTTCAAGTCCCATGCCACAGGAGGTAGTCTAATGGGAGGCTTAGTTAGAAGGAGGCCTCTCATAAATCTTGCTATGATAGGATGAGAGGAAATAGGTTGTCCATTTAGAGGTTTAAAAGAAGCTGCAATAGCACTCAAATGGACTCTTACTGAATTTGTCTTAAGGCCTGCATTAGATAAATGGAGGAGATACTCCAGCAAAGATTGCAGAGGTATCGTAAGGGGGTTAAGACCCTTTTCTGAACACCAAATAGTAAACCTTTTTCACTTGAAAGCATAAGAGCGTCTAGTGGAAGGTTTCCTGGAAGCATAAAGAACATCTTTCACTTGCTGAGAAAAATTAAGATCTTGGAGATCTAGGCCTTCAGCAACCAAGCCCTGAGATACAGAGACTGGGGATTGGGATGCCATAACATTCCGTTCTCCTGAGACAGGAGATCTGGAGCAGACCCTAACTCCAGGGAGGGAGCTTGAGAGAGATGTAGAAGCAGAGGGAACCACACTTGCCGTGGCCAACGTTGGGCTATGAGAATCATATGGCCCTGTCTCTCTGAAGCTTGAACAGGGTTTTGGGAATTAGGGGAATGTGTGGAAAGGCATACAGGAAGTCTTGACCCCAGTAAAGGAGGAAAGCATCCCTGGCATGAGCCCCCTGAGCCGGAATTCTGGAACAGAACCGTGGAAGATTGGCATTCCATGGACTTGCAAAGAGGTCTATGTCCGGGGTTCCCCAAAGTTGAAATATCCTGGTCACCTGGTCTGCATGCAGAGACCACTCGTGTGGAAGCAGAACTCAACTGAGTCTGTCCGCCCAAGAGTTTTGAATGCCTTGAAGATATACTGCCAACAGATGAATCTGATGCTCTCTGGCGAGGGCCCATGGTCGCAAAGCTTCGTTGTAAAGCGACAGAGAGCCTGTTCCCCCCTGCTTGTTCACATAGAACATGGCTACTTGATTGTCCGTATGAATGAGGACTGTCTGGTAGCTGAGCAGGGAGTGGAACACTCGCAGAGCCAGGAAAATTGCTCTGAGTTCCAAGAGACTGATATGCAGACAACTCTCTTGAGGAGACGAGGAGACCAGGTGCCCTGGGTGGAGTAGTCTTGCGGATGAGCTCCACAACCCTTTGGAGAAGCATCTGTTGTGAGAGTTGCTTGGGGTAAGGGCTGTTGAAATGGAGACCCCAACAGGTTTTGAGAAGACCTCCACATTGGAGAGACAAAATGAGGCGACTTGTGTTTGCTATTTTGTCTGACAGACACCCTGATGCCTGGGTCCACTGGGTGGATAAAGTCCACTAAGCTGCACTCATGTGGAGGCGAGCATATGGAACCACATGCACGGTGGGTGCCATGTGGCCCAGCAATTGCAACATTTCTCGAACAGTTAGATGAGGCTTTAGCACTGCTTGAGAAGCTAATTGCACCAAGCGAAGGCAACGGACCTGAGGAATATAGGCCCTTGCCCTTTTGGTATCCAGAAGAGCTCCTATGAACTCTAAAGATTGAGTGGGAGTCAGACTGGATTTTGGGATGTTGATTACCAGCCCTAAATACTGAAGGAAATGCATTGTGCAGGATAGAGAAGTCTTGGCCTCTAACTGTGTTGGAGCTCGAATGAGCCAGTTGTCAAAGTAAGGGAAGACGAATATTCCCAGAGTGCGGAAAAATGCTGCTACCACAGCCATGCATTTCGTGAACACCCTTGGTGCAGAGGCCAGACCAAAAGGAAGCACCCTGTATTGGTAGTGCTTTCCTTGAAAAACGAATCGAAGGAACCTTCTGTGGGTTGGATGGATGAGGACATGGGTGTACACATCCTTGAGATCTAGAGAACAAAGCCAATCTTGATTCTGAAGGTATGGAAGCAGAGCTCCGAGAGAAATCATCTTGAATTTCTCCTTGACAAGGAATTTGTTCAATTCTCTGAGATAGGTCTGTATCCCCCTGTTTTCTTTGGGATAAGAAAATAAGGGGAATAGAACCCTGTGCCCTGTTGATGAAGAGGCACTTCTTCTATTGTCCCTTGGGCAAGAAGGATGGCAAGCTCCTGACCTAACAGGTTGATGAGAGAGGTCGGAGAATTGAACTGCTTCAGTATTGTTTGAGGGGGCATGCTTGAAAAATGAAGTTTGTACCTCTCCTTTATGATGGAGTGTGTCCAATGCTCTGCTGTTATTTGCCCCCATCTGGGGGCAAAATGACATAACCTTCCTGGAATGGTGGACAGTTCTGGTCCTTCCAGAACCAGAAAGGCTAAATTCTCTAGCTGAAAGTCAAAGGCCCTGAGGAGGCTGAGGCTGCTGGACCGGTGGAGGCCTGGCAGCCTTTGCTTTCTTCTGTTTGGGTGGTTGCTGACGTTTAGTTGAAAACTGACCTGCAGAAGAAGCCTGCTGAGTATAAGCAGGATAAAATATTTTCTTTTTAGAAAAAGATGTTTTCTTGAACAACTTCTTTCTAACAGGATCAGCAGTGGACTTGGATAGTCTATCCAAGGTGGAATTTTCAGCATCCATTTCATTGGCTTTTTCCTGCCAATCTTTACCAAATAGGTTCTCACCAGTACAAGGGATATTTCCCAATTTATCTTGTACCCAGAGCTCTAAATCAGATGCCTGGAGCCAAGCAATTCTACGTGCACCTATGGCAATAGCTGAGGTTCTGCTTATACACTCAAAGCAGTCAAAGGCTGCACGGTTGGAGAATTTAGAGACATCTTGGGCATGTTTGACCCAAGTAAGAAAGTCCTGTCTTTTATCCTCAGAAATGAAAGGACAAAGTCTGTAAATTATCTGTGACCTCCTTTAGGAACATTCCCATGTAGAGACTATAGGAACTGATTCTTGCAGCAAGCATGGAAGCTTGAAAGACTCTACGTCTAAAAGCATCAAGGGTTCTGCATTCACGTCCTGGAGGATTAGAGGCATGTCTTTTTGCACATCTAATCCTTCTCATAGCTGACTAAACCACAATAGAGTGGTGAGGAAGCTGAGTCTTATGGAACCCAGGACAAGGAGGGACACGATACATAGTATCTAACCTACGAGAATGAGGAGAGGTGGTAAGAGGTGTTTCCCACATCCTCAACATGAGATCATATAGAATCTCATGAATGGGTAAGGTAGCTACCTCCTTAGGAGTTTTGGGATATTGTAAAATTTCCAACTCCTTGGCCCTTGGCTCTGTTTCAGGGGCCACAGTGATGGACAGGCCCCAAGCCTGATGAAGTCTTGGAAAGACATGTCCTCTGGAGGAGACATCCTGCGTTTAGGGGAGGAGGACTCCTCTGGAAGAAGCATTGCTGCATCAACAGAACTTTCAGAATCCTCAGATTCTTCTGAGGACTCGAAGTATCATCTGTCCGGATGCTCCTGCAGAGCCCGATAGCCGTACTGACCAAGGTCGGTCCCGGGAATAACCGGTACCGGAGGGCATCGGAGGACAGAGTACCGGCATAGCAGACACCGATGCCGATGTCGATGCTATCGGTACCGGTGCCGATACCGGTGCTAGTGCCGGTACCGGTGGAGTTGTCTGTCGCGGTACCAAGGGCGTCGATGCCGCAAGGAAAGCTGCCAGACTGCGTTCCATGGTCAGAATTCTCTAGTCCATGGACGCCGCCAATGCCTGGATGTCGGTACCGGTGGAAGCCACCGGTACCCCAGAGCATGGCACCAGGAGATCTGTCGAGGCCGAGCCATCTAGAACATCCTGGAACCCCGATAATGCTTTGGAAGCCGAAGCCTCCCGCTGGGGTAATTTTGCTGGTGCAGAATCCTCGAGGGCAACGCCAGAGGCATCTCGATGCTTAGAAGGAGATCTACCCTTCGAGGACTGGCAGGATTTATGTTTAGTTACCCGAGATACACAGGAGGAAGAAGCAGTCCTGAAGACGTCGATGACACCAAAGCCATATCAGAGGGAAACAGGGTACTGAGCTTGGTAGCTCGGTTCTGCCGACCTCTTTTAGACATCATGGCACAGGACACACAATCTGTGATGGAGTGGTCAGAACCTAAACATTTTAAACACCATTCATGGATGTCGGTGACGGAAATGGTACCGCCACACTTGGTGCACTTTTTAAAACCTGAGGCAAGTTTTTCCATGTTAAGGAAAGTTTTTGGGCCTAAGGCCCAAAAAGGCAGGTGCACCTGAAGAAAATAGAAAAAACAGATTTTTTTATTTTTTTTTTTTATTTTTTTTTTAGAAATAGGAAAAGAAAGACAGGCGGTACCGGTAGAGCGTTGAAGGAGGCAGACGCGACCACAAAAAGAAATAAAGAAAAAGAAAATTCTTCTGCGGCAACAGGAACACAACCTGCTGTCTCCGCGGAAAAAGAAGAACTGGAGAGAGGCAGTTGGGAACAGCGGGAAGGCAGCATGCAGGCGCTGTGGGATGCTCCCAAAAGCGTTCTAATTGGACGCTGGGGAGCATTCCCGCACAGGCTACGTCGGTACCGACGAAACCCATATGTGATGACTACATTCCTGCTTGTTCCTGGAGATCACCCGTTACAGGTGAGTAACTATGCTATCTCCAGGAACAAGCAGGAATGTAGTTTTCACATATGGGGACCCCCTAGCTGCAGATGCCAGGGAGATGGCCCCAGAAAATTGTGTGCCCTTGTGACAGGGCTCCACTTCCCCCCATGGATCTCAGGCATCCTACCAGGGATGGTGGGTAGGAGTTGATTAAGTCCGGAACAGGTTTTGAAGAACAGCCTGACCAAACAAGGCATCCCGGCGGGAGTCCTTGTCTAAGCAGTAATGGGCTACGAAGGTATGAACCGAAGCGCAAGTAGCTGCTCGACAGATGTCATTGATAGACACAGGGAAGATGAGCCATTGAGGCTGCCATGGCTCTTACATAGTGAGCTGTGACATGGCATTCAAGAAGAAGGTTCGTACTATCATAGGCAAACGATATACACTGTGCAATCCAGTTGGACAGTGTCCTTTTGGATACTGGAATTCCCAAATGACTAGGATCAAAAGCAACAAAGTGTTGAGAGGATTTTCTATGTTGCTGTGTCCTTTGCAAGTAAAAGGCCAAAGCCCTTTTGCAGTCCAAAGTATGAAGATTCCTTTCTACATTTGAGGTGTGAGGCCTTGGGAAGAATACAGGAAGGTAAACCGCTTGGTTCAAATGAAAGGGCGAAACCACCTTTGGCATAAAGTGTGAATGAGTCCTAAGGACTACCTTATCATGATGGAACTTTGTATAAGGAGGATCAGCCACCAACGCTTGCAATTCACTGATGCGACGTGCTGATGTGATTGCAATGAGAAAGATAACTTTCCAGGAAAGGAATTTCAGAGAGGGAGTGGCTAATGGTTAAAAGGGCGGTTTCATGAGCTGCCCAAGTACCAGATTCAAGTCCCATGCCACCAGTGGTGGCTTAATGGGAGGCTTCGTTAAAAGAAGGCCTCTCATAAATCTCGCTATGAAAGGATGAGAGGAAATAGGTTGTCCATTGAGAGGCTTGAAAGAAGCTGCAATAGCACTCAAATGAACTCTCACTGAATTGGTCTTAAGCCCTGCATTTGTTAATTGGAGGTGGTACTCCAGTAATGATTCCAGAGGTATCGCAAGAGGGTTAAGACCACTGTTCCCTCCTAAGCTGTGCGCGTGTGCGCGCGCGCGCACACCTCGCCCAGCGAGCGCACATACTTTACAACAGAGCGCACACAAATTACGGTTCTGATTCTGATAGAAAACACAGACATCTTAAAATTGAAAAGTTGTTGTGTATTTATGGTTTTCATAAGTTGTACAATATTTTCTAGTGCAATCAATGTGGTGTACATACTGTATTTTGACGTGTAGTCAAATTGTAAAGTATATAACCTCGAGTGTCGTTATGTGGTGCACAAAAATTTAACCTTCTTTCAGAAGCTGCACAGCTGATATTTTATGCGCACAGAGCCTACAGAAAATTAAAGGGAACATTGGTTAAGACCCTTCTGCGAGCACCATATGGTAAACCTTTTCCACTTAAATGCATAACAGCGGCTTGTGAAAGGTTTCCTGGAAGCATGAAGGATATCCTTTACCTGCTGGGAAAGGTTAAGACCGTGAAGTTCTAGGCTTTCAGCAACCAGGCCCTGAGATGCAGAGACTGGGGATTGGGATGCCACAGCATCCCGTCCTCTTGAGAAAGAAGATCTGGAGCAGATCCTCTCCAGAGGCGGAGCTTGAGAGAGATGTAGGAGCAGAGGGTACCACATTTGACATGGCCAACCTGGAGCTATGAGGATCATAAGACCTCTGCCTCTCTGAAGCTTGAACAGGGTTTTGGGAATTAGGGGAATGGGTGGAAAGGCATACAGGAAGTCCTGACCCCAATGAAGGAGGAAAGCATCCCTGTCCTGACAACCTTGAGCTGGAATTCTGGAACAGAACCAGGGAAGTTTGGCATTCAGCAGACTTGCAAAGAGGTCTATGTCCGGGGCTCCCCAAATTTGAAAACTTTTGGCCACCTGGTCTGCATAGGGAGACCATTCGTGTGGAAGCAGAACTCGACTGAGTCTGTCTGCCCAAGAGTTTTGAATGCCTGGAAGATACACTGCAAGGAGATGAATCTGATGCTGTCTGGCAAGGGCCCATAGTCGCAAAGCTTCATTGCACAGCGACAAAGAGCCTGTTCCGCCCTGCTTATTCACATAGAACATGGCTACCTGATTGTCCGTTTGAACTAGGACTGTCTAAGTAGCTGAGCTGGGTGTGAAATACTCAAAGAGCAAGGAAGATTGCTCTGAGCTCCAGGAGGTTGATATGAAGATAGGCCTCCTGTGGCGTCCAGGTACCCAGGGTAGAGAGGCCGTACAGGTGGGCTCCACAACCCACCTGTGAAGCATCTGTTAGAGTGGCTTGGGATGGAGGTTGCTGAAAAGGAGACCCCACCAAAAGGTTTTTGTGTGACTGCTACCATTAGAGCAGGGGTCACCAACCTGCGGCCCGCGAGGTCCCTTTGTGCGGCTCGCGAGGCACTACCCCGGTGCGGCCCGCCAAGGATTTATTTACACGATGGGGAGCAAGGAGGAGCTTACCTTCCTGTTCCCTGCAGGTCTCGTCATCAGTCCAGTGGACCTTACCTTCCCCCTCCCTGCAGGTCTCGTGGATCAGTTCACCTAAACTGAAGTTGGGAGGCACCTGAGAGCAGGGAGCTGCAATATTTATTACAAAGGAGTAAATCAAGATTTGAGGACCTAGTTGCAGCAGTTTTGCCTTCATCACTTTTAAAATACAGGTTAGAGCTGATTTGATAATCATTATAATTCATGGTGTAATTATTCCCGTGAGCATTGTTTTTTTTCGCGGGGGCAAGGAGAAGGGGGGTGCGGCCCGCGAGGCTCCCGGTAGTCGGCTGTGCGGCCCGCGGCCCTCTGGAGGTTGGTGACCCCTGCATTAGAGGGACAAAATAAGGCGATCTGAATTTGCTATTTTGTCTGACAGGCAACCTGACGCCTGAGTCCACTAAGTGGATAAGGTCCACTGGGCTGCCCTCATATGGAGGCGAGCATAAGGAACCACAAGCACAGTGGATGCCATGTGGCCTAGCAAATGTAACATTTCCCAAGCAGTGAGGTGAGGTTTTAGCACTGCTTGGGAAGCTAACTGTACAATGCGAATGCAGCGGGGCTGTGGAAAGTAGGCCCTTGTCTGTCTGGTATCCAGAAGAGCTCCTATAAACTCTAGGGATTGAGTGGGAGCAAGGACGGACTTTGGGAAGTTTATGACAAGTCCCAAATACTGAAGGATGCGCATTGTGCGAGACAGAGCAACCATGGCCTCTGGCTCTGAAGGGGCTCGAATGAGCCTGTCATCCAAGTAAGAGAAGACTAATATTCCCAGGGTGCGGAGAAATGCTGCTCCCACAGCCATGCATTTTGTGAACACCCTTGGTACAGAGGCCAGGCCAAAAGGAAGAACCCTGTATTGGTAGTGCTTCCCTTGAAACAGGAATCGAAGGAACTTTCGGTGAGTTGGATGGATGAGAACATGAGTGTACGCATCCTTGAGATCTAGAGAACAAAGCCAATCCCGACTCTGAAGGTATGGCAGCAGAGTTCCTAGAGAAATCATTTTGAACTTCTCTCTGAACAGGAATTTATTCAATTCTCTGAGGTCTAGAATGGGTCTGTGTCCTCCTGTTTTCTTTGAAATAAGGAAATAGGGGGATAAAACCCTGTACCCCGTTGGGGAATGTGTACCTCTTCTATTGCCACTTGAGCAAGGAGCATAGTGGCTTCTTCACCTAACTGGTTGTTGAGAGAGGTCTGAGAACTGAACTGTCTTACCATTGTAGGAGGGGGCATGCTGAGGAAATGAAGCTTGTACCCCTCTCTTACAATAGACAGAGTCCAATTTTCTGCTGTTATCTGACCCCATCTGGGGGCAAAATGACATAACCTTCCTGGGATGGTGGAGTGTTCTGGGCCGTTCAAGACCAGGAAGGCAAAGTTCTCTAGACAGGAGTCAAAGCCCCTGTTGAGGATGAGTCTGCTGAGCCGGTTGAGGCTTAGCTGCCTTTGGTTTCCTTTGCCTAGGTTATTGCTGCTGTCCCTTTTGGGCAGTGACCTAAACGATGTCCCTGCTGGGTATAGGGGGGATAAAACTTTCTTCTTGCTGAAGAATGGTTTCTTAGAGGATCTTTTCCTCGCAGGATCAGCTGTAGATTTAGACAATCTATCCCAAAGTAATATTGTCAGCATCTATCTCATTAGCTTTTTCCTACCAATTCTTGCCAAAGAGATTCTCTCCTGTGCAAGGTATATTCCCCTGTTTGTCCTGTACGCAGATTTCCAAATCAGATGCCTGGAGCCAGTCAATTCTACGTGCACCTATGGCAATGGCAGATGCTCTGCTTATGCATTCAAAGCAGTCAAAGGCTGCACGATTCACAAACTTGGAAACATCCTGAACATGTTTAACAAGAGCAAGATAATCTTGCCTTTTATCATCAGGAAGGAGAGGGCTCATAAGCTCTAAGTCTCCTGTGACCTCTTTAAGGAACATTCCCATATACAAGATATAGAAAATGATCCTAGCAGAAAGCATGGAAGCCTGGAAGGATCGACGTCCAAAGGCATCAAAAGTCCTACACTCACGTCCTGGAGGATTAGATGCATGCCTTTTTGCACTCTATCCGTCTCATGGCTGATTACACCACCATGGAATGGTGTGGTAATTGAGTCTTTTGAAACCCAGGACAAGGAGGAACTTGATACATGGTGTTGAGTCTTCGAGAGTGAGGACATGTGGTCAAAGGTGTTTCCCACATCCTTAACATAAGATCATGCAAGATCTCATGAATAGGTAAGGTAGCTGCCTCCTTGGGAGCTTTAGGGTATTATAGGATTTCTAATTCCTTTGCCCTAGGCTCTTTTTCAGGAGCCACTGTGATGGAAAGACCTCGGGCCATATCTCGGATAAAATCCTGAAAGGACATATTCTCTGGTGGAGACATCCTACGCTGAGAAGAGGAATCCTCAGGAAGTACTCTGGTATCGGCAGAGCTTTCAGAGTCTTCAGGACTTATCCGAGGATCCGAAGTATCTCCAATCCGGGTGATCGTGCAAGGCACGATACCGGTACCGGTATCAAAGTCGGCATCGGAGTGGTCCGGTACTGACTTGTCGATGACGGATAGAGACACATGACTCGGTCCCGGTAGAATACCTGTCGATGTCGATGCAGTCGGTGCCGGTACCGGTTGAATTGTCTGAAGTGGTTTCAGGGGCATCGAGGCCGTGAGAAGAGCCGCCAGACTGCATTCAATAGCCAAGAACCTCTTTTCTATTGACGCTGCCGATGCTTTGGTATCAGTGCCGGATGAAGCGGCCGGAACACCAGAGCATGGCACCAGTAGTTCTGCCGAGGTTGAAGCCTCAAGAACATCTTGGAGCCCCCGTTAGTGCTTTGGAAGCCGAAGCCTCCTGCCTGGGCAATTAAGCCGGTGAAAGTCCCTCAAGGGCAACGCCAGAGGCATCTCGATGTTTAGAAGGAGATCTACCCTTTGAGGACCGGCTAGATTTATGTTTAGTTACCTGAGATCCACGGGAGGAAGATGAAGCCCTGGAAGACGTCAATGCCATGAGAGGCTGCATCGGAGAGAAAAGGTGCTAAGTTTAGCAACTTGGTTTTGCCGGCCCCTTTTCGACATCATCCCACAGGCAACACACTTTGAAACAGAGTGGTCAGGACCTAAACATTTGAGGCACCATTCATGAGTGTCGGTGACGGAGATGGTACCGCCACACTTAGAACACTTTTTAAAACCCGAAGCGGCTTTTTCCATTTTGAGGGAAAAAATTGGGCCTAGTGCCCAAAATGGCACGTGGCACCTGAGAAGAAATTTACTGGAGAAGATTCCAGAAACAAAGTGGGGGGGGTTGGGGTTTTTTTTAGAAAAAAGAAAAGAACCACCGGCGGTACTGGTATAGCGTCGAGGGAAGGCAGGCACGACCACAAAAAAAGAAGGGAAATTTTCTGCGGTGACAGGATATGTGACCTGTCAGCTCCGCGGAAAACAAAGAACTGGAGAGGGACTGTTGGGAAAGGCGGGAAGGCAACACGCAGGCGCTGTGGGATGCTCCCAAAAGCTTTCCTATTGGACGCTGGGGAGCGTTCCCATGCAGGCTCCGTCAGTACCGATACCCATATGTGAAGACTACATTCCTGCTTGTTCCTGGAGATGACTTGCCAAGTCCACAAGGAGTGCCAGTGGGAATTGAACCTTTGATCTTCGGGGTACTAGACAGTTGCTCTAACCACTAGGCTACACCCTCCACTCCTATTTAATCTACACTCATTTTTCGAAAGTGTGTTTATTAGAGCAATCTTTAACAATTTTAACAGGTAGTTATAATATGAAAAAACCCCATAATTTTATCTTTTGTTTCACAATTCAATAAAAATCAGAGCAATTTTTAGAACAGTTTATTCCACATTTGGATCCCTTCTCAAGATGACAAAGAAAGCAGAGAAAGCTTTCATTATATTTTTAGCAATAACCCCTGCTTCTGCTGATATACTTGTTTCCAATGCACAAGCACATTGCAGAATCAGCCTTAGCAATAAACAGGAGATTTTCTGTAAACACTATCAGAAAGTGTTCCTATAATTTATGGCCATCTTAAGCTTTCAAAGGCTAGCAAACTTTACAAATCTTCCAGTACACACTATAAAAAGCAAAACGCCTGAACTCAAAAACATAAGGACTTCAAGTGCCTGGCTCCCTCTTTCCATTAATTCTGTGGGTAGCTGATTTATTTACTGTCCAACATGTCTCAGACATTTAAAAAAAACAACAACTTACTTGCTTGCTTCTGCTGGAGTTGGATACCTGTTTGGCATTGGAGGGAATGGCATTCTGGGATATGGATGGAACATCTGTAGAATAAGATACACTTAAGACTAAAGCGGCAAAATCCAGCCCTCAAAAGCCAAAAGTAGGTCTGGTTTTAAGAATAACCAATACATACAGATAAACTATTAAGCAAAACCACCATATGCAAAATAAGTGTCATGAATACTTGAAGATATCCCAAAGAGAGATCTGCTGGCAACGCTTGAGAAACTAGAGTCCGACTATTTCAGAAATTCATTTGGTCAGTAGGAGACATCAGTCACTACATCCACCCACAGAAGTGCATATCATGAAGATTGTTTTATAATGAAGACTACTGAAATTTTCAGTAGACATTGTCTGGACTGCCTCAATCCAGTTTATTCCAGAATTGCACAGTACTGCAAACGAAGCTGTTATATACTTATACTTTTGCCTACTGCCCATGCCTTTCTCTATGCATCCAAGCATCCTTTCAGCTTTTGCCACCGCCTTACCTGTTTGGCCACCTTAAGATCATCAGATAAAATTACCCCCAGATCCCACTCTTCTTTCATGCACAGAAAACTTCACCTCCATATTATATTGTTCCACTGAGTTCTAGCAGTCGAAATGCATGACCTTGCGTCTTATTAAAATCTTACCTGCCACACTAGACCATTAGTCAAACTTCCCTAGATATCTCATTTTTTCCACACTTTCCACCTGCTGCAGTTATCATCATTCACAAAAAGGCAAATCTTTCCCGACAGCCCTTCCACCAAACCAAGTTACTCACCTGGAGGTGTTCATGGACAACAGATAAGTCCTCACAGATGGGTATTGCCATCTAATGGTGCAAATGCTAAGATGCCTTTTCAGCTTAGAATAACTTCTAGAAGCTTGTAGGAGGAACTACCACACAAGTGTGCAATTTCCCACTCATCACTGTTGCAGGGACCTCATCAGTCTCTAATAAAGATGACAGCGCCCAGAGAAGGTGAATAGATGTGAGGACTCTCATCCTGCTGACCATGGAAGACCCCTGCTACAGATAAATAACTTGGTTTTCTCCAAGGACAAGCAGGATAGCAAGTTCTCACATATGGGATTTCTTAGCAATAGGCTGGTTTCGACAAATATAGGGAATAAATATGAATGGTGCTACAATGGGCAGACACCAAGAAAAAGGTTTTGGAGGCAGCAAACCTTTTCAATTTAGATTTTTTTTAAAGGAAAAAACAACGGGCCTCAGGAGGGTTGCAATTGTATTGTAATCCCTAAAGAGATTCTGGAGGACGAATTGGCCAAATTTACCATCATGTTGGGAATCCTTTTTCAAGTAATAATGAAATGTGAACGTATAGACTAAGTGTCTGTTGCAGCTTTGCAAATCTTCTCCACAGAGCCAACTTCAAGTGGGCCACCTCTGCAGCCATGGCTGAGCCATTATGAGCCTTAATGTGATTCTCAAATGGTTAGACCTGCTTGAACAAAAGCAAGGCAGATGCAGTTTGTTAGCTGATTGGAAAAAAAAAACTTGGCAAAAGCAGTTCCAAGTTTCTTATGGTCAAAAGAAAGAGTTGGATGGACTTTCTAAGGGCTTCAGTCTGCTCCAAGTAGAAGGCTAAAGCTTGTTTGCAATCCAAAGTATGTAGGACTTGCTTGCCTTTGTAGGCCTATGGAAGACGAAAAATATTGGAAGGACGACCGATTACCTCAGCAAGGAATACTATTATGGAAACTTGGTACAGGGTGGATCAGTCACTACAGCCTGGAGCTCATTAATTCTGCATTCTGAAGTTACTGCTAACAAAAAATAAGACAGGTCAGGTTTCACATCAAAGAGCGCTTTTGTCACTGGGTTAGAACACCGCACTGAGGTCCAAAGACAGAGTGAGTGGACTGATTAGAAACTTCACGAGAATGAAGCCCCAAATAAAGCAAACTACTAAAGGCTGAATAAAGATGGGTTTCCCCTCTACATGGTATTAAGCAAACTGCAAAGGTGAATATGAATGGAGGGTTTGTGTGGGATAAGGGATCTAAGGATTTTCGGTTAAACCAGATGGCAAACCACTTCCATTTTAAATCATATGACCATTTCATGAAGTTCTCCTCCTGGAAATCAAAACGATGAGTAAAATGCAGTCAGGCAAGTTTAAAGTCATCCTCTCAGGCTGCAAGGGGAAGGGACTGATATTGGGATGCAACAGCATTCCATGAAATTGCTTGACTGAAGTTTGATGGGCAGTCTTATGGCAAGTTCTAGAAAGGGAGGGAACCACATTGGTCTCTGCTATGAGAATCTTGGTTTCCTGAACCTATTTGATCTTCAAGAGACTCTTCACTATGAGCAGAATTGGGAGTATATACATACAGAAAACCCTCCCCACGATCTAAGATGACAGGCAACGGAGACTAGTTTATCATCATGTGATCCTGAACTGGAACAGAACGGAGGACTTTTCTATTCTGAGGAGAGAGAGAGATCTATTGTGAGTGTCCCCCACTTGCAAGATCATCTGAGCCACACCTGTGCAGTTGAAGTACCCAATTCAATCTGTCTGCCAGGACATTGACCTTCCCTGACAGGCAGATGGCCCCAAGTCATCCCATATGAGATGGCCACTTCCACATTCTGATGGTGATACAACATGAGAGATAAGAACCTGTATTCCTCGCTGCTTACTGATGTGGTGCACAGCTACCTGGTTATCTGTCTGGAGTAGGTATTTTATTTTGTTATCCACCCCATCTCTGAAAGCTTTCAAAGTCTTCCATATGGATCTTAACTACAGGAAATTTATCAGATGAAATTTTTCCTTGAGAAACCATAGAACATGAGCGTGCTTGGTCTCAAGAGTAATATGCAGGAATATTTCTTTATGGAAAGAGTGGTAGATGTATGGAATAGTCTCCAAGTGGAGGAAGTAGAGACGAAGACAAAATCTGAATCCATGAAAACATGGGACAAACACAGAAGATCTCTAAAGGAAAAAAGGGATTATAGTAGTTATAGAAAGGCAGACTGAATAGAAACATAACTGAGGAAAAAAAAACATATGGCCTATGTTTTTATGGATACATCTTTGGCAAGGACAATTTGCACTAATTTTGCCAGTCTGAAATAACCCATCCAAACGGTCTGTCCAACAGAGGTCTGGTGAGACAGAATAATCCTGCAAATTCTGAGTAGCCTGAATCCATTGAATGCATAAAATCCACTCTGTCTTATTATGAGATGCACAAGGGAGTCACTTTTGAAGACATATGACCCAAGAACCTCAACATGCCCAAGCTGAAGACTGCTGACTCACTTGAATTTCCTACACTAGAACCAATGTGGTAATCCTCTTGCGGGAGAAATCATAGTTACTCACCTGTAACAGGTGATCTCCAGGAACAGTAGGAATTTAGTCCACATATGGGTATCATCGTTACCGTCGCAGACTGCGAGGGAACGCTCCCCAGCGTCCAATAGGAAAGCTTTTGGGAGCATCCCACAGCGCCTGCATGCTGCCTTCCCGCCTTTCCCAACTGTCCCTCTCCAATTGAGTTTAAAGCTGAGACAAAGAGAGAAAGAGAGAGATAGAGAGATACAAATCCTAGGGGAGGTGGGTGGGTTGTGAAGACTAAATTCCTGCTGTTCCCGGAGATCACCTGTTACAGGTGAGTAACTATGCTATCTCCAGGAACAAGCAGGAAAGCACAGTTACTTACCTGTAACAGGTGATCTCTGGGAACAGCAGGAATAAGTCTTCACATATAGGTACGTCGGTACCGACGGAGTCTGCGTGGGAACGCTTCCCAGCGTCCAATCAAGAGCTTTTGGAAGCATCCCAGCACGCCTGCGTGCTGCCTTCCCACCTTTCCCAACTGCCTCTCCTCAGTTAAGTTTTAAAGCTGAGACAAAGAGAGAGAGAGAGAAAAGGAAAGATAGATAGAGATACAACTCCTGGGGAGGTGGGAGGGTTGTGAAGACTTATTCCTGCTGTTCCCAGAGATCACCTGTTACAGGTAAGTAACTGTGCTATCTCCAGGAACAAGCAGGAATGAGTCTTCACATATGGGGACTCCCAAGCTGAGATGCCTGGAGTCCCAGCATGTCATAGGCTGGAACATGCTATCTCCCAGAACACCAGGCATCCTGAGGATGGAGGGTAGGAGTTAAAGAAAGAAGGATGCTGTGGAACAGCTAACCTAGCATAGGACTGCAGAGATGGAGTCCATGTGTGGATGATGATGGTCATCAATAATATTGCAAAGGATATTGCAATATGGACCTCCCCTGACAGGATTTCACAGAAGTATGGAGGTTCATGGATCTACTGGGAAACCTAGTAGAGGAACCTTGAAGAGGACCTCACTGTAAGTGGAGATAATAATCCTGTAGGAAAACCAGTGGAGGTCAGAATCTTGAAAGGTAACAGGTAACCCCAGTAGGGAAACTGGGGTAGTCCAAAAATGGTGGGCCTTCAGCGGAAGGCTTTATGAGAAAAACCCTAGCTCTTTTGGAGGCAGAGTGAGTCACTCTTAGGAGCAAAAAGAGAAGGCTAACCGATTTGGACAAACAGGCACAGTCCTTGTGGGGAGAAAGGGTGTGGGAACTCCTTGTATCCCAAAAAGAGAGGACAAATGCCTGAGGCGTTAAAGCCTGTGATTAACTGAAGATCCACAATGTCTCTCCTAACTGGGGTAAGCTAGGAGAGATATTGGGCACGGAGAGCTTCAGAGGTACCTAAACCGTTAGGTTATGGTATAAAAATTGTTGACTACCACAGAAGTGGTTGTGTGTGTAGAACCCCAAACCTGCTAGATAGCATAGGTATGGGTAAAGCCCCTCTGTCAGAATCATATAGCTATATGAGGATAGACAAGTGAGATAGATAAGTATGTGGATACATATCTATCTATAATAAAATATCTCAACAGAGATAGATAGATAGATAGATAAGAATATATCTATAGTGAGATATGGCAGGGCATAAAATACACACAAAAAATAAATATGGATATGTAGGCCAACATATGGGTGTCTGCAATTAAACAGACAGATATGCCTACAGCACAGTGATCACACAGGATATGTGGAGAGGAAAGATTCATCTAACAAGGAGGTGGAACCTACTTGAGAAGACATATAGAGAATCTATTCCTCCTGGTCATGATCTGCAAGAATGCTAGTTAGTGAAAAATAACCAGGACTGTTACGTGAAAAACAAAGGACAATGTCAATGTGCAGCCAGCAAGTCCCAAGTCTTCCAGGACCCTAGCATGGTAAGTAGACAGAAGACGCCTAGAGCTGAGATACCATGTTGACCTACTTAAGGGCAAAGGTATCATGCGTTCTTACCATGAGGACGAGCATATCCCCGATTGGGAATACTATGGACCAAAGCAGGGAACTGGCAACTCCTTGAGCTTTCACGTAAGAGAAGGCCTATGTCCTTTATATCAAAAAAGGAGATAGTAAAAGAAGGGAGAACCTTCTAGTCATGGGAGACATGACTGAAAAGCCTTTTCTAACCAGCTAGGATAGCTGTTGAAGAAAAAAAAACCATGCTCTCTAGCAAGGGCCCATAGTGGAAAACTTCTCTGTAGATTGCAGAGAGCATGATGCAGGAGAATGAGGAGATAGAACTGGCTGTTAGAGAGCCAGTATCTCTGCCAACTATGCTGCCAAACTCAGGAAAATGAAGATGGCAGAATAGAAGACAATCTAGAAAGCTTGTAGTGAGATGATCTCCAAGAGAGATGAAGCACTGACTTGGAGCCACTACTAAGACTAGACAGAATGTTAGTGGAGGACAATCTGGTTGTTTGAGGACAAGAATCAGTGGTCCAAACATTAAAGCTCCTGCATAGGCAGCTGTTAGCAAAACAGCAGAAAGAATCTTACTGTTCAAAAACAGAAAGAACAGACAGAACAGGAGTAGGAAACTCTGGACATGTCTGATAAGCTGCCCCCAAAGCAAGATTGAGCAGAGGAGGTAAACGCCGCACTGGAAAGTGAGAAAGTAGAGAGGCTGAAGAAAAAGCCTCCCAGTAAGTAATTCCCTCTTACAGGGGAAACACTTGGTAAGAGGGTGAAGAGAATGGAGCTGAAGAAGACTTACGAAGTAGGAAGTCTATAGAAAGGAAAGATACATGCTGGCACAGGAACTATCATTTGATAGTGGTTAGACCTCTTTCCCTAGCAGGAAAAAGAGGAGAAACCTGTGACCTATAGGCATGAATATCCTGACAGCTCATAGAAATATAGAAAAAATGGATATCTTTTGGAAAGGGATCCATGTGTAGGGGTTAGAATGAAGCGGTGGACTGCCTCCATTGAGAAGAAGCAACTGTAGATGCTAACCCCAAGAGTCACAAGCATCTGATGATTGATCAGAAACCCTGCATATGCTGGGTTTGCTGAGCCTGGTGAGAGGTTGGATTCTTCAGACCAGGACGATGCCTCCCCTGTTGGGGAACATTTGTATGATGGGCAAGTGATGAATAAAACCTTCTCCTGTGGGAAGAAAGTTTGGTAGGAGATTTCCTACCTAGTGGGACAGAAGAAGGTGTAGAACAAACCTTAGAAACAGGTAAATCATTGGATAACTGAGTAACCTGAAGTAAAGACTCCTTGTTGAAAAGATTTTCTCCAGTACAAGGAGTATGTCCCAGACGTTGTTGTGCCCATTTATCCAAGTCTGAAGATTGGAGCCAGGCTCTGCGTCGTGCCCCTATAGCAATAGCAGAAGTCCTGCTAACAGACTCAAAAGAGTCTAGGGAAGCACGAGAAAGAAACCAAGAAATATTCTGGATATGCTTAAGCAGTGAAGAATAGTCTTTACTCCTAGAATCTGGAAGGAAAGGAGTCAAAAGATGTAACTGCTTTGTGACCTCCTCAAGAGAAAGACTCATATAAAAGATATATGAGAGAATTCTTGCAGAAAGCATAGATGTCTGGAAGGTTTGACATCCAAAGGCATCTAGTGTCTTAGACTCACAACCTGGCGGATAAGAAGAGTGCTTTTTCTTACTCTTTACCCGCCTCACTGCTGATTCCACTACTAAGAAATGATGAGGAAGTTGAGTCTTTTGAAACCCTGGAGAGGGGGGCACCTGATATAAAAGATCAGTTGCCCTGGGAGGTGGGGGTACCCTTAAAGGTGTTTCCCACATTCCTAAAAGGAGATCCTGCAAGGAATGATGCAAAGGAAGCATTATGTTGTCCTTTGCTTTGGCAGAAACAGAGCCTTGTGCAGGATCATGTCCTGGAATAGGAATGGCAAGAGATCTTGCTATATCCAGGAGGAAACTCTGAAAAGAGGGATCCCAAACAGGAATCTCCCCTGGACAGGGTAGATCTAAAGAACTAGCCTGAGCATCCACAGAGTTATCCAAATATATAGGAATAGAAGATCCTGCAGAGTGCAGTGTGGAATGCTTAAAAGATGGTTGCTGGTACTGGCTGTCAGGAGCAGCCCCCATCCTTACCACATCATCCATGCCAGGTATCGACTCCAAGCTTGGTATAGAATGGAGTGATCCTGTTGAAAAAAGCATGGCAGGAATTGGCGACGATGCTACTTTGGGTACCGGTACCGATGCTGATACCGGTACCGATGTCGGAGTCGAACCCAACAAAGACATCGGAGCAGTCATCGGTGACAGTTCAATCGGTACCGAGGTAACCGAAAACCTCCGGCCGCTATCCTCGGTACCGAAGCAGCGGTATCGATCAGTGTCGGTACCAAAATCTATTGGTACCAAGTCTTCTAGACTAGAGATCGATTACAAACTCGGCATCGAGGGCAAAGAGCCTGATAAGCGAAGCATGGAAGGCACCGACCGTGAAGGTAATGAGGACATCGGTACCAACTTCGGTACCGTGTCTGATACCAGTGAAGGTAGGGCAACCAGTGGCAACTCAATCGGCGTCGGGGGAACCGAGAGTTGCGGATCCGAATCATCGGAACCGAGCCTTCAGTACCGTCGAGAGCCGGTACCAAGGCGAGTCGGTACCCAGTCTTCCAGACTGGAGATCGATTCCAGACTCAGCATCGAAGGAAGCGAGGCTATCGATGCACATCTGGAGGGTACCGACGTCGGTTGGAGTATCGGTTTTGATACCGACAATGGAAAGTCAAACTGGAGGGTATCCACCGGTCCCGAAGGTACCGAGGACGCCAGATGACGATCCCTGGTGAGGAGTGTTTCATCCAACACCAGTGCCGATGCCGGGGTATCGGTACCGCTCGAAGCGGATGCCACCACCCTACACGGCTTAGGTATGTTCTGTGGGGGGTGAACCCCAGGAACAACCTGAAACCCCTTATAGGCTTTGGAGACCAAAGACTCCCGCCGGGGTTTTGAAGCCAGTGGGCCCTCGAGGGCAAGGCCGGAGCCGTCTACATGCTGCGCATGAGACCTACCACTCGAGGACTGGCTAGTCTTAACAGACTGTTTGTGGGTTACCTGATCCTGTGAGGACGAAGAAGGGGACGGTGCCCCGAAGTTGCAGGGCAACCGTATATCGAGGGAGCCTCGATGTCGAAAACCTCTTCTTACCAAACTGTTGTCAGGACCCAAGCAGGTTAGACACCGACTTCGAGGGTCTAAAAATAAAGTTGTACCGCCACAGTCTGAACATTTCTTGGAGAAAGTGTCTGGCGGTTCCATGAAGGAAAAAGAAGAGGCCTAAAAGGCCTAAGAGACTGTGGGACACTATGAAGAAAAAATATCCCGTGGAAAAGGAAAATTTTTCAAGAAAAGAAAAGAAAACACCGGCGGTATCGGTGGCGTCGGGAAGACAGCCGCGACCACAAGAAAACTAAAAAATAAAAACAAGAATTTTCTGTGGTGACAGGAGGACGTCCTGCCGGCTCCGCGGAAAAACGAAAACTGAGGAGAGGCAGTTGGGAAAGGCGGGAAGGCAGCACGCAGGCGTGCTGGGATGCTTCCAAAAGCTCTTGACTGGATGCTGGGAAGCGTTCCCGCGCAGACTCCGTCGGTACCGACGTACCCATATGTGAAGACTCATTCCTGCTTGTTCCTGGAGATTGTAGTCTTCACATATGGGGACTCCCTAACTTCAAATGCCAGGGAGAAACCCCAGAACTTGTGTGCCCTTGTGAAAGGGCTCCACTTCCCCCCATGGATCTCTGGCATCCTACCAGGGATGGTGGGTAGGAGTTGATTAAGTATGGAACAGGTGATGGAGAACAGCCTGACCAAACAAGGCATCCAGGCGGGAGTCCTTGTCTAAGCAGTAATGGGCTGTGAAGGTATGAACCGAGGCCCAAGTAGCTGCTCGACAGATGTCGTCGATAGACACAGAGTGAAGATGAGCCATAGAGGTTGCCATGGCTCTCAAATTGTGAGCTGTGACATGGTCTTCAAGAAGTAGGTTCTTACTCTCATAGGCAAAATAAATACACTGTGCAATCCAGATGGACAGTGTTCTTTTGGAGACTGGAAGTCCCAAATGACTAGGATCAAAAGCAACAAAGAGCTGAGAGGACTTTCTATGTTGCTGTGTCCTTTGCAAGTAAAAAGCCAAAGCCCTTTCACAGTCCAAAGTATGAAGATTCCTTTCTGCATTTGAGGCGTGAGGCCTTGGGAAAAATACAGGAAGGTAAATCGCTTGGTTTAAATGAAAAGGGTGATACCACCTTTGGCATAAAGTGTGGATGAGTCCTAAGGACTACCTTATCATGATGGAACCTTGTATAAGGAGGATCAGCCACCAACGCTTGCAATTCACTGATGCGACATGCTGATGTAATTGCAATAAGAAAGATGACCTTCCAGGAAAGGAATTTCAAAGTAGTAGCTAATGGTTCAAAAGGCGGCTTCATGAGCTGCCCAAGAACCAGATTTAAGTCCCATGCCACTGGTGGTGGCTTAATGGGAGGCTTAGTTAAAAGAAGGCCTCTCAAATCTCGCTATGAGAGGATGAGAGGAACTAGGCTGTCCATTTAGAGGATTAAAAGAAAAGCTGCAATAGCACTCAAATGAACTCTCACTGAACTGGTCTTAAGCCCTGCATTAGACAAATAAAGGAGATACTCCAGTAATGATTCCAGAGGTATCGCAAGACGGTCAAGAAGACCCTTCTGAGAACACCATATGGTATGGTAAACCTTTTCCACTAGAAAGCATAAGAGCGTCTTGTGGAAGGTTTCCTGGAAGCATAAAAGAATATCTTTTACCTGCTGAGAAAGGTTAAGACAATGAAGTTCTAGACTTTCAGCAACCAGGCCCTGAGATGCAGAGACTGGGGATTGGGATGCAACAGCATCCCACCCTCCTGAGATAGGAGATCTGGAGCAGAACCTAACTCCAGAGACGGAGCTTGAGAGAGATGTAGGAGCAGAGGGTACCACACTTCCCATGGCCAATGTGGAGCTATGAGAATCATATGGCTTCTGTCTCTCTGAAGCTTGAACAGGGTTTTGGGAATTAGGGGAATGGGTGGGGAAGGCATACAGAAAGTCCCGACCCCAATGGAGGAGGAAAGCATCCCTGGCCTGACAACCCTGAGCCGGAATTCTGTAACAGAACCAGGGAAGTCTGGCATTCAGCGGACTTGCTAAGAGGTCTATGTCCGGGATTCCCCAAATTTGAAAATCTTTGCCACTTGGTCTGCATGGAGAGTCCATTCGTATGGAAGCAGAACTCGACCGAGTCTGTCTGCCCAAGAGTTTTGAATGCCTGGAAGATACACCGCAAGGAGATGAATCTGATGCTCTCTGGCGAGGGCCCATACTTGCAAAGCTTCGTTGCAAAGCAACAGAGAGCCTGTTCCACCCTGCTTGTTCACATAGAACATGGCTACTTGATTGTCCATTTGAACTAGGACTGTCTTGTAGCTGAGCTGGGTATGGAATACTCAAAGAGCAAGGAAGATTGCTCTGAGTTCCAGGAGATTGATGTGTAGATAGGTCTCCTGTGGAGTCCAGGTACCCTGGGTAGAGAGGCCTTGCAGGTGAGTTTCCCAACACACCTGCGAGGCATCTGTTGTCAGAGTGACTTGGGGTGGGCGTTGTTGGAAAGGGGACCCCACCAAAATGTTTTGGAGTGACTGCCACCATTGGAGAGACAAAATAAGATGATCTGAATTTGTTATTTTGTCTGACAGGCAACCTGATGCCCGAGTCCACTGAGTGGATAAAGTCCACTCAGCTGCCCTCATATGGAGGCAAGCATAAGGAACCATATGCACGGTGGATGCCATGTGGCCTAGCAATTGTAACATTTCCCAAGCAGTGAGTTGAGGCTTTAGCACTGCTTGGGAAGCTAACTGCACAATGTGAAGACAGCAGGTCTGTGGAAGATAGGCCCTTGTCTGTCTGGTATCCAGCAGAGCTCCTATAAACTCTAAAGACTGAGTGGGAGCAAGGTTGGATTTTGGGAAGTTTATGACAAGTTCCAAATACTGAAGGATGCGCATTGTGCGAGACAGAGCAACCCCGGCCTCTGGCTCTGAAGGGGCTCGAATGAGCCAGTCGTCCAAGTAAGGGAAGACGAATATTCCCAGGGTGCGAAGAAATGCTGCCACCACAGCCATACATTTTGTGAACACCCTTGGTGCCGAGGCCAGGCCAAAAGGAAGAACCCTGCATTGGTAGTGCTTCCCTTGAAACAGAAAGTGAAGGAACTTTCAATGAGTTGGATGGATAAGAACATGAGTGTACGCATCCTTGAGATCTAGAGAACAACTGACTCTGAAGGTATAGCAGCAGAGTTCCTAGAGAAACCATTTTGAACTTCTCTTTGAAGAGGAATTTGCTCAATTCACTGAGGTCCAAAATAGGTCTGTGTCCTCCTGTTTTCTTTGAAATAAGGAAATAGGGGGAGTAGAACCCTGTACCCTGTTGGAGAATGGGTACCTCTTCTATTGCCCCCTGGGCAAGAAGCAAAGTGACTTCTTGACCTAACTGGGTGTTGAGAGGGGTCTGAAAATTAAACTGTCTTACCATTGTAGGAGGGGGCATGCTGAGGAAATGAAGCTTGTACCCCTCTCTTACAATGGACAAGAGTCCAACTTTCTGCTGTTATCTGCTCCCATCTGGGGGCAATGTGACATAACCTTCCTGGAATGGTGAAAGGCTCTGGGACGTTCAAGGCCAGGAAGACAAAGTTCTCTAGATAGGAGTCAAAGCCCCTGTAGAGGCTGAGTCTGCTCAGCAGGTTGAGGCTTAGCAGTTTTTGTTTTTATTTGCCTAAGTTGTTCTTGCTGTCCCTTTTGGGCAGACTGACCTACACAATGTCGCTGTTGGGTATAGGAGGGGTAAAACTTCTTCTTACTGAAGAATAGTTTCATGTACGATTTTTTCCTTGCAGGATCAGCTGAAGATTTAGAAAATCTACCCAAGGAGATATTGTCAGCATCTATCTCATTAGCCTTTTCCTGCCAATTCTTGCCAAAGAGATTCTCTCCTGTGCAAGGAATATGCCCCAGTTTATCCTGTTCCAAGTCAGATGCCTGGAGCCAGGCAATCCTACATGCACCTATGACAATAGCAGAGGTTCTGCTTATGCACTCAAAACAGTCAAAGGCTGCACGATTTACAAACTTGGAAACATCCTGAGCATGTTTGACAAGTGCAAGGTAATCCTGCCTCTTATCGTCAGGAAGGAGAGGGGGTTCATAAGCTCTAAATCTCCCGTGACCTCCTTAAGGAACATTCCCATATATAATATATAGGAACTGATCCTGGCATAAAGCATGGAAACCTGGAAGGTTCGACGTCCAAAGGCGTCAAGAGTCCTACATTCACGTCCTGGAGGATTAGAGGCATGTCTTTTTGCACTCTTGATCCTTCTCATAGCTGATTCCACCACCATGGAATGGGTGTGGTAGCTGAGTTTTTTGAAATCCAGGACAAGGAGGAACTCGATACATGTGTCGAGCCTTCGAGAGTGAGGAGAAGTGGTTAGAGGTGTTTCCCACATCCTTAACATGAGATCATGCAAGATCTCATGAATAGGTAAGATAGCTGCCTCCTTGGGAGCTTTAGGGTATTGCAGGATTTCCAATTCCTTTGCTCTAGGCTCCTTTTCAGGAGCCACTGTGATGGAAAGACCTCGAGCCACATCTCTGATAAAGTCCTGATATCCTCTCTGGAGGAGACAGCCTACGTTGAGGAGAATAAGAATCATCTTCGGGAAGAAGTACTCTGGTACCGGTAGAACTTTCAGAGTCTTCAGACTCATCCGAGGATTCAAAGTATCTCCAATCCGGGTGATCGTGCAAGGCACAATACCGGTACCGATCGAAGTCGGCATCGGAGGGGTCCGGTACCGACTTGTCGTTACCGGATGGATAAGCATGACTCGGTCCCGGTAGAATACCTGCCGATGTCGATGCAGTCAGTAACAGTACCGATGTCAGTGCTGCTACCGGTTGAATAGTCTGAAGCGGTTTCAAGGGCACTGAGGCCGTGAGAAGAGCCGCCAGACTGTGTTCAATAGCCAAGAATATCTGGTCTATCGACGCAGCCGATGCTTGGGTATCGGTACCGGATGAAGCAGCCAGTACCCCAGAGCATGGCACCATTAGTTCTGCCGAGGTTGAGGCCTCGAGAACATCCTGGAGCCCCGTTAGTGCTTTGGAAGCCAAAGCCTCCCGCCGGGGCAATTTTGCCGGTACAAGTCCCTCAAGGGCAAAGTCAAAGGCATCTCGATGCTTGGAAGGAGATCTACCCTTTGAGGACCGGCCAGATTTATGTTTAGTTACCTGAAATCCATGGGAGGAAGACGAAGATAGAGGCAAGAAGAAGACATCGATGCCACAGACGCTGCATCAGAGGGAAAAAGGGTGCTAAGTTTAGCAGCTCGGTTTTATCGGCCCCTCTTTGACATCATCCCACAGGAAACACACTACGAAATAGAGTGGTCAGGACCTAAACATTTGAGACACCACTCATGGGTGTCGATGACGGAGATGGTACCGCCACACTTGGAACACTTTTTAAAACCCGAAGCGGGTTTTTCCATTTTAGAGGAAAAATTGGGCCTAGTGCCCAAAATGGCACGTGGCACCTGAAGGAAAAAAGCTGGAAAAGACTCCAGAAGAAAGTTGGGTATTTTTTGTTTTTTTAAGAAAAAGGAAAGAACCACCAGCGGTACCGGTGTATCATTGAAGGAAGGCAGACGTGACCACAAAAAAGAAGAATAAACGGGAATATTTTCTACGGTGACAGGATGTGTGACCTGTCGGCTCCGCGGAAAACGAAGAACTGGAGAGGGACAGTTGGGAAAGCAGCACGCAGGCGCTGTGAAATGCTCCCAAAAGCTTTAATATTGGACGCTGGGGAGCGCTCCCGCGCAGGCTCCGTTGGTATCAACGATACCCATATGTGAAGACTACATTCCTGCTTGTTCCTGGAGATATGCTATTGCCTGTTTACTACTACTACTATTAATCATTTATATAGCACTACAAGGCATACCCTGAATTGTACAGATCCATAAGAGACGATCCCTGCACGTCAGAGCTTACAATCTTATCAAGACAGCCCCTACAACAGATGAGAACAAGAGTACAAGAGGGTAGGGTAAGGAGACACAATGAGAACAAGGGATTAAGATCCAAAATCAGCCTGAAAGAGGTGAGCCTTTAGCATGGATTTGATAAGAGGGAGAGATGAGAGATGAAACCTGATGTAAAGATTCAGGTAGTTTGTTCCTGGAGCAGCAAGGTGAAAGGATCAAATTCTGGAATTGGCAGTGGAAGAAAAGGCATAGAGAGAAGCAGGCCAGAGAAAGAGCGGAGTTCACAAGCAGGGGTGTAGGGAGGGGAAGAGAGAAGAAAGGTAGTAAGGGGCAGTAGAACGAATACATTTATAGGTCAGGAAGATAAGCCAATGAAGTGATTTGAGAAGAGGGTATATATATATATATCATCAGTGCGGTTTACATTGAACAAACTGAAATTACATTGAACAGGGCATTATAACTTGGAGATAACTATTTTACAGGGAACATGGGCTATGGAGGGTTAAGTGGCTTGCCCAAGACTACAAGGAGCACCTGTGGGACTAGAAACCCCAGTCCTTCCGGCCCAAGGTTGCTGTCCTCTAGTGGGATTTGAACCCCCGACCTTCCGGCCTGAAGTACCTTGCCCCAACCACTAGGCCACTCCTCCACATATATAGGGGTTGGCGGAGGATTAGTCGCACATCAGAGTTCTGAACAGACTGAAGAGGAGAGAGAAGACGAATGAGGAAGCCCAGCAAGGAGGAGGTTGCAATAGTCGAGGCAGGAGATGACTAAAGAATGGATACATAAGAACATAAGATATGCCATACTGGGTCAGACCAAGGTCCATCAAGTCCAGCATTCTGTTTCCAACAGTGGCCAATCTAGGTCATATATACCTAGCAGTTTCCCCAAGAGACACAAGTTCCACAATACTTGCACTGGGTCAAGCATTGATATCTTCGGTCACTTCTTAATAATGGTTTATGGACCTTTCCTCCAGGAACTTGTCCAAACCTTTTTTAAACCCAGCTACACTAACAGCCTTTACTACATCCTCCGGTAACAAATTCCAGAGTCAGATTACACGCTGAGTGAAAAAATATTTTCTTTTATTAGTCTTAAATAGTTTACCATGTAGCTTCATTGCATGTCCCCTAGTCTTTCTATATTCTGATAACGTAAACAATCGATCTACGTTTACCCGTTCCACTCCGTTCATTAATTTATAGACTTCTATCATATCTCCCCTCAGCCGTCTCTTTTCCGGGTTAAAGAGCACTAACCTTTTTAGCCTTTCTTCATAGGAGTATCCTTCCATCCCCTATACCATTTTGGTGGCTCTTCTCTGAACCTTTTCTAAAATCGCTATATCCTTTTTAAGATACGGCGACCAGAATTGCACACAATATTCAAGGTGCGGTCTCACCATGGAACGATATTGAGGCATTATAATATCTTTTGTTTTATTTTCCATTCCTTTCCTTATCATACCTAGCATTCTTGGCCGCCGCTGCACACTGGACCGAGAGTTTTAACATGGTATCCACAATGACGCCTAAATCTTTTTCCTGGGTGGTGGTTCCTAATGTGGAACCTTGCATCGTGTAACCATAGTTTGGGTTGTTCTTCCCTAGGTGCATAACCTTGCACTTGTCCACATTAAATTTCATCTGCCATTTTGATGCCCAGTCTTCCAATTTATCAAGATCCTCTTGCAATTTTTCACAATCCTCTTGGGTTTTAACAACTTTAAATAGTTTTGTCTCATCTGCAAATTTGATAACCTCACTCGTTATTCCACTTTCCAGGTCATTTATGAATATGTCAAAAAGCAGCGGACCCAGCACAGATCCCTGGGGTACACCACTATTCACCTTTCTCCATTGGGAAAATTGGCCATTTAGCCCTACCCTCTGCTTTCTATCTTTTAACCAGTTCCTGATCCACAATAGTACACTGCCTCCTATCCCATGACTCTTTAGTTTTGCCAAAAGTCTCTGATGAGGGACCTTGTCAAAGGCTTTCTGAAAGTCCAGATACACAATATCAACCGACTCATCACCTTTGTCCACCTGTTTATTCACTCCTTCAAAAAAACATAACAGATTAGTAAGACAAGATCTTCCTTGTCTAAAGCCATGTTGGCTGTCTCCCATTAGGTTATGACTATCTACATAGAAACATAGAAACATGATGACAGAAAAAGACCACAAGGCCCATCTAGTCTGTCCTTCCATAACAACAACTACAACAGTCCACTTTTTACCTTTAGAGATCCTCTGTGTTGGTCCCATGCTTTTTTGAATTCAGTTACTGTCCTCATCTCTACCACCTCCACTGGGAGACTATTCCACGGATCCACTACTCTTTCCGTAAAGAAATATTTCCGCATATCACTCCTGAATCTATCTATAGAAACATAGAAACATGATGACAGAAAAAGACATGCTGAGTAATTTTATGCTATATGATGGTTTCTACCATTTTTCCCGGTATTGACGTCAGGCTCACCGGTCTGTAGTTTCCCGGATCACCCCTGGAACCCTTTTTAAAAATTGGTGTTACATTGGCGATCCTCCAATCTTCAGGTATTAAAGATGATTTTAATGATAGTTCACAGATTACTGATAGCAGGTCTGCAATCTCATATTTCAGTTCTTTCAACACCCTTGGATGTATACCATCCGGCCCAGGTGATTTGCTACTCTTCAGTTTATCTAATAGTTGTAAGACATCTTCCCGATGTATCGATATTTCCTTCAATTCTTCCGCACCTTTAAATACCACTTCAGTCATGGGTAACATCCCTACATCTTCCTCAGTAAAGACCGAAGCAAAGAATTCATTCAGTCTCTCCGCTATCGCCTTGTCGCCTCTTAGTGCTCCTTTAACCCCTTTATCATCTAATGGACCAACTGACTCTCTCACAGGTTTTTTGTTACAAATGTACTTGAAAAGGTCTTTATTTCGCGTTTTTGCTTCCGCAGCAAGCTTCTTCTCAAATTCTCTCTTTGCCTGCCTTATCAATGCCTTGCATTTGACTTGCCAGTGCTTGTGCTGTTTCCAGGTTTCATCGTTTGGCTCTTTTTTCCATTTCCTGAAAGATGCTTTTTTGGCAACAGCCTCTCTGACCTCACCTTTAAACCATGCTGGCAGTTTTTTGGACTTCCTTCCACTTTTCTTAAAGCGTGGAATACAGCTGGTCTGGGCTTCCAAGATAGTATTTTTCAACACCCAAGCTTGATGTCTTTAACCTTTACAACTGCTCCTTTTAGTTTTTTCTTATTCTTATTTTATCATATTCTCCCCCTTTCGAAAGTTAAAAGGTAGTACTGTGTATTTCCTTACTATCCCTCCTCCACTAATTAAATCAAAGGCGATCATGCTATGATCACTATTGCCAAGTGGCCCCAACACCCTTATCTCTTGCACTAGATCTGGTGTTCCACTGAGGACTAGGTCTAATATGGCTTCCCCTCTGGTTGGTTCATGAACCAGCTGCTCCAAGAAGCAGTCATTTATTTCATCTAGGAACTTTATTTCCCTAGCATGTCCTGACGTGACACTGACCCAGTCGATACCGGGGTAATTGAAATCACCCATTATTATTACTGCGCTGTAACTTTTGTTAGCTTCCTTGATTTCTTTGAGCATTTCATCATCCATTTGGTCATTCTGGCCAGGTGCTCGATAGTACACCCCCACTGCCATTGCCTTCCCCCTTTTACATGGAATTTCAATCCATATAGATTCTACAGCAGATTTTGTTTCCTGCAAAACTTTAATCCTTTCTGAGTCAATGATCTCTCTAACATAGAGCGCAACCCCTCCACCAATTTGATCAGCTCTATCATTACGATATAGTTTGTACCCAGGTATCAGTGTCCCACTGGTTGTCCTCCTTCCACCATGTCTCTGATATTCCAATCATATCTAACCTTTCATTTAGTGCTATATATTTTAACTCTCCCATCTTATTCTTTAGACTTCTAGCATTTGCATACAAGCAATTTAGAGAATGTATTTTATTCATGTTAATTTGGCTATTGTTAGACATGGGTAAATTGGGATCTTTAAGCTCTGTCTGCTCCATACTTGAGGGCATTTGGGCTACTTTACTCTTTTGTGGAACCTCTCTGCTTTTGGTAGTATCCTTCAAGGATACATTCTTCCGAACCATCCGCTCTTGGGCGACTGTCGGCTTTCCCCTAATATCTAGTTTAAAAGCTGCTCTATCCTAACCAGGGCTCCACACATCAAACAGGGAACTTTACTGGAGCACAGTAGGTTGCTGAACTCTGTAACCTCCTCAGGTTCAGAAACTGCTAACACCTAATCAGGAGTTAGTGGGCCTGTTTCCTGAGTGCAGTTGAAGCCTGCATAAAAGGCTCCTGTGCCCTGCCCTTTTGAGGCTTTCCTAACCAGGGCTCCACACATCAAACAGTAAGTAAGGATTTGAGGGTTTCTTTGTTTGGTTT